>CM070516.1:39343102-40643102 GCA_036346375.1 Guadua angustifolia | reverse complement strand
CGCCATATTCAGGTATTGCAGGAATGTGGAATTGGAACGGGAGGGAGAGCCGGGGAAATGAATAGACAATGACGAAGGACGACGTGAGCGTGAATGATGCTGTCCCGCCGACGCAGGGACGAGCGAGCAGCAGCCAGCAGCACAACGTGCGGAGTAATCTGTATTGTTGTTGACGTACGGACAGACACGCTAGCCGCTGACATGTGGAGCTTGTAACGGTAGAAACTGCACTATCAAGCTACAACATTTTATTTTTCAAACTTCCTGAGATAAATTTTCCTCTCTGTTCAAATTGAGCTATAATATTTTATTCATTTTTATTTCTTTTCTCAAAAAGTTTCTTCTCGGTTAAAATTGAGGTATCGTCTACAACAAAAGACTTGCATTGGACTGGGCCTTTTTAGCTGGCTGGTGGCACGGCAGGCACTACATGCAACGCATGCACACAGGTCAAGCCGGCACGGCACGAATGACAGTGCCATGTCGGGCCTCAAGGTCGAGCACGATATGCGGTACAGCACGACACATATGTATGGATCGTGCTTGGGTCTACACGGCACGAAACAGGTTCGATGGGTCCAAAGCAGGAACAGCATGCGGCAGGATGCTCTACCGCGACATTGTATCATATTGTAGCTCACCCTACAGCCAGTGCTTTTTGCAGTCCTCTTATGCGGAGAAAGAGGAGACAATGAAGATGCTAAAAGATGAAGAATAGAGACTAGAAAGTACATACTCATTGACAGGAGAATGCGTGCCGAGTCACTCCGCCTTTGGATGTAAGGTTTTTAACGAGACACTGATTTTGTACCTGTTCAAGAATAAATAAAATTTACTTCTTTTTTCTTTCAATATTTGTGTTCGTTGCCACAGCTCCGTGCGTCTTTGACTCATTTTCTCTTGTCGCAACAGTGCAAATAGATCAAATCTGAACTGACACACTACGAAGCCAGCACAAATCACAAATAGATTGTGCCTATACTCACTGAAAACAAGCTAAGTCTACCATACCATAGCGGCACAACATAGTTTAGACTCACGGATCAGTAGACCTGTGCCATGCACGACGGCCACCTCTAGTTGCCATGCGCAGGATTTTAACAAGCCAATATCCTAAATCCCAGTGATCCGTAGCACAGCCAGCCGTATGAATTAAGATGCGAGCCCCCCAACGCGTGGCCGCTGCCAACATGCATGCCATGCATGGTGCGCGACCCCTGCCGTCGCTGCGGCTGCGTACGTGTGTCAGTGCGTGCCCGCGCGCTGTTCCCCCGTTCGCGTGGCGGCCTGCCAGCCGTCGGTCGCACGGACCCCCGCGCGCGCGATGGAAACGCCACGCATTCGTGTGACGAGACACCTTCACCCATGCAAGGTTGCTGCTGCTCCGCCGGCCAGTCGGACGGTCTACTTCACCGAGATAACGATGGGAAGTCGTCTGAACAAATCCGGCCAGCAGCCAGGCACGTACCGCCGTCGCGCGGCAGTGAAGCCGATCGACGCCGTCGCCGTGGTGAGCGCGCCGATCGATGGGCGGTGCCTGCCAGGCGCCAGCTTAACCATGCATGCATGGAGTCGCAGAGCCTTCACGCAACTAATCGTTCGCTCGCTGCCCTCACGTCGCGTACGGCGGCTGCATGCTGCCGCGCGCGCTCTTTCCCCACGCTGCCAGCCGCGCGGATTCCCTGGTTCCCGTCGGCCCCACGCGTCAGCGACCATGCACAGGCCCCGCGCTCCGACTCCCAAAGTAGGACGCGTCGCGATGTACACCTTACCGGCGCGCGCCGAGCGTCAGAGGAGACTGGTTTTTTCTTGAAATAATTGATTATTTGTCACAAAATTAATGACAATTAATGATTTACAACATCTTTATCTCGCTGATATTTTAAGCCCTAAAACTGTTGTGAACCAGTGTCTTCCCAAAAGACACCTCTTCAGTGATCTCATCCAAGGCATAGTTTAGGCAGTTAATCATGTAATCAAGACATAGATTAGGCAGTTGATTAAACAGTCGCTTCATAGCACCCTTTGACATGTATAAATACATATGTTGATCAATGCAATAAAGCAGTTCATTCCATACCATTCTATTCTCTGTTTTCATTTACTTCTTTACACGTTATCACGCACGCTACTCTCCAGAAGAGCAAAGGCAGTTGAATAACAACACGGTAAGAACAATGGTGGATCTAGCAGTTCGTCGCGGAATACTCACTGCACTTTTGGATTTCACCAACACGGTGGTTCCTCTCCTGCATTGCGAATCCCGGATGCCTCGTCGCATGGGAATCGGCTACCGTCGTCGTCGTGGCCGCCGCGGTTTCTTCAATCACTATGGTCGCCATGGACGTTTTGGTCGCCGAAGGCCATCGCCGCGCCCAAGAACCCGAAGCCACCACTGTGACTTTGGCCACCACCACATCCGCCAGCGGGTCCCCGCCGGCCGATTTCCCGCCGTCTACTCCAACTCCGGCAACCCTCGGCCTCCCAAGCGCCGAGGTCCTCAACTCGGGCGGCGGCGGCGGCTTCATCTCCCCCGATGAGGGGGAGTACTCCCCAAAGTAAGGGAGCGGCGGGGCGGGCGGGGTGAGGGGCGGCTGTGCCTGGCGAAGAGGCGGCGGCTGCGCCCGTGCGAGCGGCTGGAGGCTGCGCCCGTGCGATCGGCTGAAGGCTGCGCTTGAAGCGGGAAAGACAATAGGCGGCGGCGACTCAAGAGCGACTCATGGAAACCCTAAACCTAAATCGCTGCTCGCCTGGCTCTTTTATCCCGCGCGCACATGGGCCGCCCACAGGCCGACATGGCCCAATTGGCTTGCCAAAGCCCGCCCGTCCGCATGGGCCTGAGGCCGAATGGGCCATTTCGGTGGCTTTTTCAGCCCAAGGCTATTTTTTCTTTTTCTTTTTTTACATTTCAGTTGCAAATTCGCAATAAAACCACTAGGTTTTCATGTAATTTGGTTTTCATTTTATATGTCAGTAAAGAAATAACAATGATCCGTACCGCGGGGGGGCTTCGCCCCCCCCGCACCCCCCAACCATCCTTAGCGATGGCTCGAACTGATATGGGTTAACCCGTCTCGCTTCGCTTCCTACCAAGCCTCCCGGCGAGCAAGCGATCTCTTCCGGCACGAAGTTAACCTTTTCTATATTGGATCATAATTCAATAAATATATTTATGTGCAAAATAATTTATGTGTTTTTCCTCACTTTGTATAACACAATGTTCACAAATTTTTGGTATTGGCCATACACAAGGTAGCACCATAGTTGCTACTTTGTGTGATCTACTTGTGTTTAATACATAGTGATTATCCTCAACGTCGTGCCAATATCTAAATTTGAAACACTAGTCAACGAGACTACCATAATTCATAATCCCTATTGGTCATACACAAGGTAGTACCATAAGTCACTCTTTGCGGGATGTCAATCCTCAATGTGCGTATCAATACAAATATGAATTAAACTAGGTCTACATTTTTATAATGATTACCTAGATGTGTTAATACAAAGTTGCATAACACAAGTGGCATCTACTGTATCAACAGATTATGCCCATAAGAGGTCTACACCATTTTGGTGACTACCCCAAAATGTTAGCGCATATTCGAGGCTTACACTCATGATACAAGAATTCTCTTGTTTTCAATTTATTTTGCATTTTACAACATCACCATAGCAATTTTAATTTACCCTTAGTAAATTAAACAAACTCTATGGTTACCTCATGTAGGAACTATGGCCGCTAAAGAGTTTGATGTACTCGCTCTTGACGGACACAACTATCCCACATGGTCTATGGACATAAAAGTTAGTCTTGCGACCCGCGGACTTTATTATGTACTTCTTGAACAAGCGGAAGGTGCAGAACCAATAAGTGATCAACATAGGTATGCGGTTTTATATGTTATAAGGCAGCATATACATCCGACACTCTTAAGTCCGAATACATGTTGGAGGAAAATCCACGTGCACTATGGCTTTCTCAAGCAACGCTATGAACAAAGAAAAGGCACTCATCCCGCCTCGAGGCCAATTTGAATGGGCCCAACTTCGCTTTGAGTTTCAAACTGTTGGTGATTATAACCATCTTTGTTCATAGAATTAGCACTAAGTTGCGTTGCGGAGAAGGAACTTTCCGATCGCGGATAAAATTGAAAGACTTTGTCTACAATGCTTCCCACTGAAAGAATCCTTCAACAACAATACCGTGAGAAGAATTTCACGGTTTATTCCGAGTTTATTCAATCATTACTTGAGTGAAAGACACCATGAACTCATGGTGTGGAACAATCGCCAGCGCCTCTTGGAGTGCCTCCATTGCTGAAGTTCATGCCAACGCCGAATAAACCCAAATTTAATGGTTCTCCTAAGAACTATCAAAGAAATTTCCATGGTAAAAACAAAGCGAAACAACAAAAAAGATAAGTCACGTGTCCCCAATAAGGGTAAAGGCATTTCCAAACAAAGAAATGACAAGCCTATTTGTCGAAATGTGGTTGCTATAACCACATCACAAAAAATGTCGTACCCCAAGTCACCTTGTTGATCTCTATCTAAAGTCTGGGGCGTGGGCGTCATTGACCCCGAGACGAATATGAAGCCCATTTCAACTTTCAACGACAACTCGGGGAAGAGGCTGGTTGTTAGCAACAAGTTCCCAAGGAACCAAGCAACAACGACGTCTTCGGAGGCCAAGGATCAAGACAACAACAGAAAAAATATGATCATGGAATTTGCTTCCAATGACATGTTTGAAGACTTGACTAGGCTCCCAATCTCTTAGATCCCAAGTCTAGTGCCCCATTTATTGTAATAAATAAAGCACAATTATATCCTAAGTGTTGTATTATATAATATTGTCATCACATTGACATGTTGGATATCCCAATAAATGTAACAATTATATTTGATATTCAATAAAGTTTGTATGTGTTCTATATATATTCCCCAAGAATCTTAAAATTCTTCATTTATATATAGATTTCTCTGAGTCGATCGATGGAGAAGGAATTGTGCCTAGTAGATAGTTGTACTACTAACTCTATACTAAGGAAACAAAATATTTCCAAACTCTTACTAAGAGGCAAGGAAATGTTTTGACAATCGCAGAGGCGATGCAATGATAGTTGGTTACGGTGGTGCCACTATCATACTTCCTATGGGTACTCAAATCTGTCGAGGATGCACTATTGTATCCTCGATTCAACACGACCTTATTAAGTTATAGAGATATCCGCAAAAATGGTTTCCATGTTGAAACCCATGATGACAATAATGAGGAATTTCTCCTCATCACTAAAGATTACGGATATGGCAGACAAACATTTGAAAAGATTTCCTCTTTACCGTCTGGATTGTACTACACATACATTAAACCCGTACATGTTGCGTACAAGGTAATTTTTCGAGAATGTTGATGCATTCCAAACTTGGCATGATCGCCTTGGTCATCTGGTATAGGGATGATGAGAAAAATTATCAAGCAATTCTAATGGTCATGATCTACATCTCGCCAAATTCCCAAAATCATCGATTTTATATGTCTTGCATGTGCAATCTGGGAAATTGATTTTGAGACCTTCTCATCTTAAAATCCAACATGAGACCACACAAATTCCTTGAGCGTATTCAAGGCGACATATGTGGCCCTATTCAACCATTATGCAGTCGGTTCGGATATTTCATGGTTCTTATAGATGCATCTACTCGATGGTCTCATGTGTGTCTTTTATCCACACGTAACCATGCTTTTGCAAAGATAATTGCTCAAATTATTAAACTTAAAGCACATTATCCTCGAACACCGATTCAATCCATTCGATTGGACAATGTTTGCTGAATTTTCCTCACATGCATTCAATGATTATTGCATGGCTTTAGGAATTCAAGTACTGACATTCATCCCATATGTCCATACTCAAAATGGTTTGGCGAATCTCTTATAAAGAGAATCAAGTGGATTGCAAGACCCTTATTACAAAATTGCAACCTACCAACTTCATGTTGGGGTCATCTTGGTCTTACACGTCACGACTTAATTCAATTGCGACCAAGCGCATATCATACGACTTCCCATCGCAATTAGTGCGTGGAAATATACCAAATATTTCCCATCTGCGTCGGTTCTGCTGTATATAATGCATCGATCTCACCGCTTAAGCGTACCTCTATGGGCCCACACAGAAATTAGGGATCTATGTGGGTATAAATCTCCGTCGATTGTTAAATACCTTGAGCCCCTAATCGGGGACCTATTCACGGCAACCAGACATGATTGTATATTTAATGAGAAGCATTTCCGGCATTAGGGAGATTTCAAGTACCAAATAGAATGCTAAAATCAATTGGGATGTCAGACATCTCCACCTTAGATCCACGTACTCAAGAAACTGAACTTCAAGTTCAGAAAGTTATAAATTTGCAACACATTGCAAATAATTTGCCAGATGCATTTACTGATACTAAAGGTGTTACTAAATCCTATTATCCTGCCCGAAATGTGCCTGAAAGAGTGGAGGTACCAAATAAAACCATTCAACTCCCACTTAAAAATAAGAGGGGAGAAGTAAGGCCACTGACTAAGGATGTAGCTTCTTGCAAGCCACAAAAGAAACCGAGGACAAAATCCTCCAAATCAATAAGTACAAGTCAACCTCAAGTTGATTCACAACCCAGATCACAAGTGCACACTATTCTTGATCTCGGGACATCGGACGCATACGACTCCATAGTTTTGGGAAATAATGAGCCATCATCAAGGGTGCAAGAAATTTCCACTAATTATATCGATTCGAGAATCATATGACCGAAAGACTACAATTGTCGACACTTACTTCTCATAATAATTGCAAATAACCTCCTAAATGATCCAGATCCCAAGACCATGGCGAGTGCAAAAAGCGCTCGGACTGGACTCAATGGAAGGAAGCAATTCAAGCGAGATAGCCTCGCTTAATAAAAAGAAAGGTATTCACATCGCAATACCTACACCTCCAAAAGTCTTCCTGTGGGATTCAAATGGGTTTTCATCCGAAAGCGGAATGAAAACAATGAGGTGGTGAGATATAAAGTGAGACTTGTAGCACAAGGGTTCACGCAGAGACTCGGCATTGATTTCAATGAAACATATTCTCCTAAGTTATGAGTGGAATAACATTCCGATACTTAATATCATTGGCGGTTCAAAATCATCTATCTTTGCGGTTAATGGATGTAGTGTGACATATCTTTATGGGTCACTTGATTCGACATATACATGAAGGTTCTGATGGAATCCCAATTCGAATCCAAGCGCAAATCGCATAATATGTCTTGTGTAAAGCTCAACAAGTCACTATATGGCTTGAAACAATGCGGGTAGAATGTGGTACAACCGACTAAGTGAATTCCTTCTAAAGAAGGATACACAAACAATGATGATTGCCCATGTGTCTTCATAAAGAAATCTCCAACGGATTCTCGTATAATATCTCAGATATGTTGATGATTTAAATATCATTGGCAACCTAACGATATAGATGAAGCACGCAATCACCTAAAGACGAATTTGAGATGAAGGATTTGGGTAAGACCAAATTTTGCTTAGGTTTACAACTTGAGCACCTTCCTCGGGAATCTTAGTGCATCAATCGACCTATATCCGAGAAAATATTGGAGAAATTCAATATGGACAAATCATATCCATCTAAAACACCTATGGTTGTTCGATCTCTAGATATGGAGAAAGATCCATTCAGACCATGTGATGATGGAGAAGAGGTATCGGGACCCGAGATTCCTTATCTCAGGTGCTATTGGGCGCTTATGTATCTTGCAAATTGCACCAGCCCCGATATTGCATTTGCGGTGAACTTACTAGCTAGACATAATACCGCACCAACCAAACGTCATTGGGCGGTGTAAAGCATATCCTCGAGATATTTCAATGGCACAAAGGATCTTGGATTATATTTCAAAGAAATCAAGATCCCACTATGATTGGATACACGGATGCTGGCTATTTATCAGATCCTCATAATGCCAGATCTCAAATAGGCTTTGTATTCTTACACGGTGGAACAGCTATTTCATGGAAGTCTTCTAAACAGACTCTGGTAGCTACTTCCACCAATCACTCTGAAATTATTGCACTATATGAAGCTTCACGTGAATGTGTATGGCTCCGTAGAATGATTAACCACATACAACAATCATGTGGTATTGGTTCTATTGAATCACCTACAATTATCTATGAAGATAATTCGCTTGTATTACAGATGCAAGCAGTTACATAAAGAGCAACATCACAAAGCATATTGCTCCAAAATTGTTTTATCCTCATGAGTTACGACAAAGTGGGAGATAAACATCTTGCAAACCAAATCATGCGATAACCTCACGATCTTTTCACCAAGTCATTACCATCTTCTACATTCTTGAAATGTGTTCATGGGATTGGTATGAGGCGGCTTTGAAATTTGCAAGAATCGAGGAGATATCTCCTAACTATTAACTGTTCTAATGATATTACACTCTTTTTCTTTTTATGAGTTTTTCCTCACAAGGTTTCTCATGAAAAGTTTTTAATGAGGTAATATTAACACGAGTATATGTCATGTTTTCATTTTTCCCTATTGGGGTTTTAAGGAAACATCAAAGATATGAATTGTCCTTAAACTTCGTTTATGGGTTTTTCCTGTAATAGGTTTTCTCACACGAGTTCACTAGAGACAATCACTTAAATATCTTGTATCGCTTTTCTCCTAAATTTTCCCATTGGGTTTATAGGAGTTTTCAACAAGATATCAACATATCTTCTCCTCATATTTTTCCTACAAGGTTTTTAGAGAGGAGTTTAATATATTATGTTGTATTTCTAATTTTTCCCCACAGGGGTTTTTAGAGGAGCTACCAAAGACATAGTGATTTATTAATCATACTTATATATGTCATATTTTTCTCTTTATTTTTCCCACCGGGTTTTAAGGAGTTTTTGATGGCATATCAATATAATCCTCAGATTATTCCAATTGAATTTTAGAGGAATCAACGACGCATTGATCTCAAGGAAGATTCGATCAAGGGGAGTGTTGTGAACCGATGTCTTCCCAAAAGACACCTCTTGATGATCTCATCCAAGGCATAGTTTAGGCGATTAATCATGTAATCAAGACATAGATTAGGCAGTTGATTAAACAGTTGCTTCTTTGGATTAGGCAACCATTCATAGCACCCTTTGACATGTATAAATACATATGTTGATCAATGCAATAAAGCAGTTCATTCCATACCATTCTATTCTCTGTTTTCATTTACTTCTTTACAAAAACTACACATCAGTGAAACATAACATGACAAATCATTAATTACACCAACTTAGATCCTTATTTTACTGACATTTAAGCTTTAGTACTACGTATTAGGAAAATATAACGTGACAAATAATCAATTACACCAATTTAGATGTGACAAATAATCAAATCTCTCTTTTTTTCTACGGCTAAACGTCCCGTTCACTTGTGGAAGAGAAAACATGGACCGAAAGTTGATAAAGGCAACTAGCATCGTCGACCTCGGTGACAGCAAAAATACGTCTATGTACAACGAGAGATATGAGTGCCGTTTACGAATAAAGAGAAATCCATCACATTGACACATACTGCGCGTTTAATCTCTACGATGCTGAAAATTTAACATGATAAATCTACAGGCTGCACTTGATACAACATTCAGGGCAAAATTTTGTCACTTGACACTTTGAGAGCATTTGGCCGTTTGTTACAGTACATGAAACGGGGGATAGCTGTTCCACTATTTTTTGTTCCAAAGAGAATGTACACAGGGAAACAAGAATATTATTACCGCTCGAGTTAAAAATTGTCACTGTTCTCAACAAATGTCAACAAATGCCTAACAACTAACCGCCTATGATCCTCATTGCTTTCTTTACCTCTCAACTCTATCGCGCCTTTCATTATCCGGGAGTACAGCCTTTCGAGCTGCGGTACGCCGTAGCTTGCGGTGAGCTCCAGGAAGCGTTGCTTCACGACTTCCAGCTGTCCAAGCATGTCATCGTTGGCAGGCATGGCAGCATATTCACCGTTGTCAGTCACCATGGGTTCAGGAGCAGCACCAGGTAATACTGGTGCTTCAGCTGGTGAATTTTCAGATTCTTTCAAAGCGCCATTTGAATCTGGTTCCTTTGGAGCTTCTGGGGAAGTTGGCTTTGACAAATCTACATCACCAGGAAACCTTTCATCTCTTGCTGTCGATTCTTTAGTCATGCCTGAAACAATGGCCAGTTCAACATTTTGTATAATCACTACTATTGTAATTTGATATATATGCAACTACAATTCTCAGTGTCAATGATGAAAAATCATGGGAATTTACCCTGTTCATTTCCGGTGCTTTTCTTTTGCCGCTTTAGAACCTCATAACATTGTGGCAGATTTACTTCTGGTTGTACATTACGAAGTCTTGCACTAATTCTAGTACCAGAAACCAGCTGAGCAACAGGCGCCACTTGAAGAATGGAGCTATCTTCGTCATCCATAACCTGCAGAGGACCCCCTTGTGCAGCAATTTTATCACAAAAGGACACCAAAGATGGGTCCATCTGTGACAACATACCTTGCACCTGACCAAAGAGGTCCCAATCGTTACACACAAAGCATACAGACCCAGTAAACAATCAACTACAGCCACAAGTGAGAGAACAAGATACCACATCTCGGAGCTCGCTTGCTCTACTGACAATCCTAGATCCATTGTAGTCATCCCCATTATAAGTCTGTAAAGACAATACATTGGTTAGCAACAACTATAGATACAGTAGTTACAGAACTTAGGTCATTATTTCTATATCCATTGTAGTCATCCCCATTATAAGTCTGTAAAGAGAGTACATTTGTTAGCAACAACTATAGATACAGTAGTTACAGAATTTTGGTCGTTATTTCAGCTGTCATCCACAGGAAGATCGCAACAAACTGCAGCTACAATTGTTACGGAAGTTTGGTCATTATTTCAGCTGTACAGACAGTACATTGGTTATCAACAACTACAAATACAGTAGTTACAGAACTATGGTCATTATTTCAGCTGTCATCCACAGGAAGATCGCAACAAACTACAGATACAGTTGTTACAGAAGTTTGGTCATTATTTCAGCTGTAATCCGCAGAAAATTAGTATTAGATTGCAATATACCTCCTATGAGAAGTAGGGCCAAAATAGATGTACCATCAGTCAAAAAAATAAATGACCCAATAACACAATCATACCTTTGCATTTGAGACAATAAGATCAATGTCCTTCATGAATGCTGCCCGAGTAAGGTACTGTCCAGAGTCCACCTGCTGCAAGACAGTAGCCATATCCATTGGGCTGTGAATTACTGACCGATAGTCAGGTACTTCCTCTTCTGGCACTGGGAAGTGAAATGCATTGAACCTTTTGTTGTACAGAATACTGAAAAGATGAACAATCACAACTTGATTATTTCCATCTGGTTTTGAAATTCAAGCTAACAATACTGTCTGACAAGATACTAGAAATTTTTTGCATACGTTACAGAAGATAAAATATTGGTTGTTTTTCCAAACTTATATTAAATAAATTCCATCTTCAAATAGTGTTTCAAAAGAACATGCTTTCAGCTATCTAAACTTCAAAATACAGTTAAGTTTTACTACAAAATCTTAGTTTAAATTTTAACTTCCTAACTGACACTTTTTCCCCCTCATTCTAACAGAGCTCAGTGCAATATTGTGAAGATGCAACCACCTTCCAGTGTAACCAGTGTTCCCCTAGGCGCTAGGCGGGCGGCACACCAACACCTACGCCGCCTAGGTGGGCTAGGTGATTACATAGGTGGCAAAAATCAGCTAGGTAGGCTAGGCGAGCTAGGCAGCTGCCTAGGGGAACACTGAGTGTAACCCACAGATCAGCAGCATAAAATTGAGCTTATATACCCTATATTAGCTTAGCTTATTGTTTTTCACCACCTTTTCTTCCCAACCACCTTTACGATCAATCTAGGTCTCTCGTTGGGCGAAGATAATGTTAAAACTAAGAACAGTATTGAACCATCATCCCTTTTTACCTGTAAATGGTTGTAACATTTAGCAACAGATTAGTTCTTTTTATTCATGCACCCAGACATGCACATGAATATTTGTGATTTTTTTTAAATATCACCCCATGACCTAAACTGCTTTATTCGGGTGGAATCAAACTGCCCAACCAAGTTCATGCTAACATTCCTTGGATCAACTAAATATCAGTCCCAAGGTTGGGAATAAGCATATATTGGCTAAAGATCAGTCAGCAACTGGCTGGAGTTTTACTGTGGAACATAAGGACAGTTTTTCACTGTTCTTTAACAAAAGTGTCAAGCCAATTCATATCGCGTCCAGTAGTTAATTGGTGGGAACAAAGGAACAAAGCTGAAAAATATAAGCAATTTTGTAAAGGAATGAATTGCAGACCGGTTACAGATATCTCGGAGACACATTCTCATCCGACGAATGGCATGTTGCTCAGCTTCTGCCTTAGCTTTTAGCTCTGAAACCTTAGGGCCATCCACTTCCTTTGGTGCTTTGGGAAGATCAATACAAGACTTCTGGCCTTTCAACTTACTTCTTGACTCTTCCATTTGAAGTGAGAGCAATGACTCAAACAGTATATTGAAGTATCTCGATCTATCATCATCACTTGGTTGATCCACTTGATATCTATTAAACAAAAAAAAATTCTCGGTGAAAGATAAGAAAGATAGGAGGAAATGCACTGAACATGATGTGATGCAGGCAACACTGATCTGAAAATGAAGTGCTACACAGTGAACTAAAATTAGCATGTCAACAGAATGAAAATAAATCTTGTTCCCAAGATGTACTTAACTACATATTAGTACAATAAATCCCTTGCCTATTGCCAAGCAGATTGCTTCCATGATTCTAGGTTAATGGACAATGATGGAATAGTTTGAGACATCTTTCAAGGATTTATAAAGCTCAAGAGAGAGTAAAAAAACTGATCCAAGCAATAATAAATTATCTAAAACCAATCAAGGCAGCAGGTCAAGACTTTGATCAATACGTATGTAACTTAAATCATGACAAGAACTAAGTCAAAGCAACCCAAGAAAAATAGAACAAACATTTGACCAGGAACCTACACATTACGAGAAGAAAATTAACAAACATTTGACCAGGAACCTACACATTACGAGAAGAAAATATGGAAGCAGTAGAACACTCTTCTTCAAGGTCATTGAAGGCTACTGATGACGTTCCTAGCAACAAAACTGGAAGGTTGGATGGCAACTCATTCAACAGAGTCAATAACACAGCCCTAAGCTGTTCGTGTGCCTGTTACATCAAAGATGAAGTAATTAGCTATATAATCAATTATTCAACATTTATTAATCAAGAATCGTTTCATAGCATCAAATTTTATATAGATCGAACAGCATGTGTACTAACCGTATCCCACCAAAGATGGAACTGAGGCAAGTAGAGTATGGAAGGGGTTGTTCTCCTTGCTTCCCCAAAAATATGCACAAGAGCTTCTTCAGGTGTCTTCGCACTTGGATCAGAGAGAAGCGAAGGCAGCCCCAAGGAGTGAACAGGGAATTTCTCAAGCTCATGCAAAACAGCTGGTCCAATATGATCCTGCTAAGCTTAAATCACATTAGTAAGGAAAAAGGGGCCAAAATGACGATATATTTATGTAAAAGAGTAGCCCTACCAGTCCAACATTCTCACCCCCATATAGCAAAAGGCGAGGTCTATAAACAAGAGGAATGGAAGATCCGTAGGAAAAGGCAGACAATTTGCTAACATCTAACAATGAAAGGAAAGGAAAAATATCAGAAATCCGTTCAATTATTTTCTCAAGATGCCTCTTCAGACACGGAGCAATAACTGATGACAGTGGCCTTGAATGCACAATCGATCCCCTATGCGCAGCTGGAGTTATTGTAGACATAGCTTCCAAGAAGTGGTACTTCTCAACCCTGACCGAATCAACATCAATGACAAACTTGTCGTCACTAGTGTAGACCTGAGGATACTTCTCTCTAAATGCCCGAATAGCAGCTTCTGTACATAATGCTTTCAAATCAGCTCCACAATATCCCACACAGCTTGCAGCAAGTTCCATTTTTAGTTCCTTTGGTGGAGGATCTTTCCATTTCCGTGTATGAATATCCAGTATTTCAGCTCGTGCCTCATAGCCAGGTAAAGGAAAAAAGAACTCACGATCAAATCGGCCAGGTCTACGCAATGCTCCATCAATGGCATCAATTCGGTTGGTTGCTCCAATCAAAACAACTTGCCCACGAGAATCAAGGCCATCCATCAAAGCAAGCAATGTTGAAACAATTGAATTGTGAATCTGCTCTTGCTTGCTAGATCTCACAGGTGCAAGGCCATCTATTTCATCAAAAAATATAATTGACGGCTGATTCTTTTGAGCTTCCTCAAAAAGTAACTTGAGCTGCCTTTCAGCCTCGCCAACCCATTTACTAAGAACATCAGCTCCTTTTCGCATATAAAAGCTGACCTTCTGGCCAGCTTTAGAGGCAGCACAAGCTAAGGCACGGGCAATCATTGTCTTCCCAGTACCAGGAGGGCCGCAGAGAAGAACTCCCCTAGGAGGAGTAATGTGATAATTTGCAAAAAAATCTGGATACAGCAAAGGGAAGAAAACCATTTCCTTTAATGCATCAATGTACTCAGACAGCCCCCCTATATCATTAAAACTCACACTCTCATCAACCTGCAGAGGCTGAATATCAGCTCCTCCCTTGGAACTTGGTCCGGCAGTTTGGACCCCTGACATAAGTGAAGTACTAACTGTACTGTCACCCTGATGACCCCATCCAGATGCTCCAACATTCAGACCCCATGCTGCTGAACTATGCATATCCAATCCGCCCAAAAACCATGGCATACCTCCTCTCCCACTACGCATCCATGGCATGGATGGACCTTCATCCGGCTCGTCCACAAGAAGAGAATCATCTGAATCATCTGGCAATGAGAAACGAGGGCGCTTATGCATGCGTGACCCACCTTTTTTTAAATACTTGCTGTTCTTCGGACCAATTCCATGTACCAGTACTCTGCGGGGAGATTGCGGTCTGTGTTTCCCTTCCTTCCGTGGGGAGGGTCCACGAACTTCTGAACGATCCCTTAGATCATATCTCCTCCTTCCTTCTTGCTCTTCTTCGCCTTCTTCATCATCTCCATCTGCTTCAGCTTCATCACCTCCATCAATCTCCTCATTGCCACCATCCTCTTCGATATCATTACCATTTTCCCTCTGGTTTTGTGCACGTTCTTCAGAGCTTTCCTGATCATCCTCAGATTCATGGTATGGATGAAGTCTTTGTCCCTGCAGAGATCTTCTAGGCCGTAAACCTTCACGGCGGGGAATGGAGTTAGAGTTAGACATCTTCTTGCGCTTTGGCCGTGCTGACACTTCATCATCCAATTTACGCTTTGAAGACCGATATCTAGGTCTCTGCAAAAATATAAGGGAAAAAGTGAGTTGATTCAAAAAATGCAGCAATTTTTTTACTTATCAATTGGGTACTAGTGAGGCTCAGAGAATCAATACCATTAGTGAAACTCTAGAAACTCACCATAAGATCATCATCTTCCATACTGGAACTATCTGTGTTATAGTCCTCCAGATTTACAGACATTCTTCGTTTCCGTGTTGAACGGCGCAGATTTGCTGCAATAGACTGCAAAAGGAATTAAGGAATTGTTATTATGAAGTTATCTGGGTATAAATATAACAAGTCCTTACAACAAAAGGGCATTCCATTTATAATGGTGTGCATGGTTTGTGAGTATAAGCATGAACCTTAGCAATCAGCTAGATGAGAGTCTAGGCTAGGTATTTAAACTATTGGAGATTTTTGTTTCCGTGAACATCCAGTAGAAATGTAGAATTAGGGAGGGATATAAGGCTAGTGCAGCCTCCATAAAAGTGAAACATATTCCTTAGAGCTAAAATGGCTAGAAAGGTTGATAGAAATTCCAATCATTGTTATACTAATAACAACTGGCCAGATTATGTAAAAAATGGTAGACCAGACAACCACATCTTAAGCATATCAACCATTTGTGGAATGGTCTTGATAAGAAAAAGCTTGGGTAAGAATGCTTATAGTAAAAACCAAATCTAAAACAACTAATAACAGAAACTACTTTAGAACCTTGTTGTAACCTCATGATGTAATCACCTCTTCATGGCACGAATGAAATTATTTTTCTAAAAACAACTAACAGCTAATGTTCCTTATAAACATTAGTCCACAAAACAAATAATGAAGGTTGATGAAGCAGAAATTAAAAGGTTTTTTTAGGCACGAACCTCACTATATAAGACATGCAAATGCCCAAGCTATCCAGTTTACTGCAGCACCAATATTATTGTATTGAACATCCCTCATACAAATAAATACAAAAAAATGGTGCGAAATCACAATGTGTCAGAAAGATGCAGGCATCCAATTGCATGCATGCAATCAAGTACACAAAGAAACTACTACAAAAGCAAAGACGCTCATTAAGCATAGAGAGACAAACATGCTTACATCAGCGGGTGGTGCCCAAGCAGCTGGCTTGCGAAGCAGCTTTTTCGCAATCTGTGATGCAGCCGTACGCTTCTTGGACTTGATCTTCTTGCGCATCCCTGGTTTGTAGTACAGATAGCTGCGCCCGTAGTACTTTGGCCGCTCCCGCAGCCGGTTGCTGGCCCTCACCGGTGTCACTGACGCGCCCCCTTTCCCCTCCATCGCCACCATCTTCTCCCTCCTCACGTCCTCATCCAAACCATGCCGCCCATTGCTCCCTAAATCAGGCCAAGTACCCTCTCAATTTTAGCCAATCCCCAAACCCTAACCCCAAATCCACCAAGCTAAATACACATAAAAGATATCAAACAATGATAAATTTTCCAGCCGCACATTACAAAATGGAAGCCGTTGCTTATTTTGCACACTACAAATCCCCAAAAAATAGGTTTAAATAACCAAACCATGGGGAAAATTCCTAATCCACTCCACCAAACACGATCAGTAAACCACCGCTCCTCCAAAGTCACGCACGGGGAACAAAACCATAGCCCACGCCAGAAACCCGTGCTAAACCCCCGAAATGGGCGGAGACCGCGCCAAAAAAAACCCGGAAAATTCGGAGGTGGGAGCCGCCGGGGCTGACCTCGAGGATTCCATCGGCGGGGCGCGGGTCCGCGCAGATCAGGGGCGAATTCGAGGCGGCGGCGGAGGCAGGGGTGGGGTTGAGGGGGGGCGAAGGTGGAGGCGACTCGTGAGGGTTTCCTCGCTTCCTTCTCGTCGGGGGTTTCGAAGCGGAGGGGAGAGACGACGCCCGCGAGGGTTTCTTTCCTTTCCTGGGGCGCACGCGCGTGGCAGGTGAGCGGGCGCCTTGGTCGCGGCGTTCACATGGGGTAGGTTCGGGTGTGTGTCTGACAGGTGGGCGTCGATATCTCGTAGGGCCCCGTTGCAGTGGGGGGAGAGTGGTCTAGGTGCGGGAGGATGGTTTCGGTGTTTGCAGACTGGGATTTTTCCTGGACGTTCGATTGGGATCGGACGGTGGAGAGGGGGTTTCCAGGATTAATGATGGGGAGGTATATGTAACGGACTCGTGTGTACCGTTGGAGAGAACAGGTACGTCGTTTCCGTTGTCTTTCTCTGACCTAGGTTCTCTTTTTTAAGTCTAAATGTGATAGAGCCATCCACTTTAATAAGGATAAAGCTATCCAAATTTATATTCAAATTTTAGTTTGGTTAAAGGGATGATACATGTATGTGATGAGCCAAAATTTTGTTTGGTTAGAATGTTGAGAGTTGAATAGTAGATGAGATGAGAGTTCATATTTAGTCGGTTGGATAAGAGTTGGATGGTCTCATCTAGCTAGCATCTACGACGAATATTCTCATTATTTTCTTGGTTGCCCATCCACCCAATCCATCGAACCAAACAACAGGATTGGTATAAAGAGATAGATCGTCCAATCCCATTCACTTTTTACCCTTGAACTAAACGGACCCTAAAACCCTTCGGTGGAAAAACATTATCAAAACCTTGGTTTCAAAAAAAAACATTCTCAAAACCCTATAGAGAAGCTCTAGAAAACTATATATATAATAAAATTCTAAAAAATAAAATATATAATTTTATTACTGTTTAAGTTGGAGCGCTGTTAAAATATACACATTGCTGTCAAGTACATATTTAGGTAAATTAAGTAAGTTAGTTGAACGAGGCTAGGCCAACAAACTCCGGTAGGTTTAGAGCATACAAGCACTACAAGGGTCAAGGTCTTCTCCCTCTACCTTGTTTGACCATCTAGATGTCATGCACCTTGCAAAACCAACGTTTCCATCGGTTACCACCTCAATTATATTAGCCGTTTGGACAATCAGATCCCAATCAAACAACTTGACAAAAAAGAGCGATATGACTCAATATATCATAGGTGCATAATGCTCTCAAAGGGCACTCTGACTGCACAAGATATATTGTCATATCAGAGTTAATTATAAAAACTTTAAATTAACCTTTGTGTTTGAGTTAATGGCCATAAGATGCTGCTACATCTTCCAAAAGCATGTCTTAATTAATTTGATTTGCACACTGTTGATAATAAGAAGAAGAAGAAGAAGAAGTTCAATGTGATCTAACCTTCAACATCTAGCTTTTCATGTGTGTTTGCTTTATGATCGATGTTTCAATATAAGCTAAATGTTTATTGATGAAGGCAGAAGTATTACCAATTGTTGGAAGCCTTGAGAACCAATTGCAGTGGTCCCGATCATTTGGAAAATTAAGGGTGTGTTTGGTTAGTGGGATCAAGTTAAATGAGATGGGATGATTCTGTACTATTTGGTTCAATTGTTTTGGATGAATAGAATGGTCCAGTATCTATAGAGAATCTCTACTACTTCTAATTACGAGTTGGTGGCGGTGGTCCGTTTTCCCCCACCCCTCGGTATACCCACGAAATGGAGAAAGTTTTAATTCGGTTAGATATGCATGCATGCGTGATCTGCAGCGTATCAAACTCTTATCTCAATCAGCCGATTCTATTTTTAAATACTGCACGGCCGATTCTTTTTTTATTTATCGCACGCATACAACTTCTGAGTTACCATGTGCCTTTGAGCTGCCATATACATCCTTTCCATTAAATATTTACTTGCATATGTAGATAAGATCATCTTTTCTTTTTATCTAATCACGTATGGACTTGATTTAGGCCGACCAGCAACATGCGCACGACCATGCATGACGCGACTAAATAAGTTTGTTATCTCTATCTCTACTAATTCTAATTAAGAGTTAGTAGTGGGACGTCCGTTCTCCACCCTCATTCCGACACGTGTGCACACGTGTGGCTGGGTGGGAAGCGAGCAGTGGCCACCCTGGTAGATCGGATTGTATTATCCTGTTGCGGAAGGTAAATGAATATGCATGACTCATTTATTGCTTTTCTTTCTCCCATTGATCTGGCATTCGAATCGACGGCGATTGCTCCCGATGCTTTTCGGATTGGATTGATTGATTCCCTTCCGAAAGAATCAGAGCTCCGATTCATAAAGTTAGGTCTCTTCTCGCCTCTTTCCTTTTTGTTGCCTTCCTTATTTGACGATTTCTTAATCTGGATTCTATAGACATCTCCTCGGTTGTTGAATCTATATAACTCCACTGCTTCCTGCCTCTCCTATAGATGTGTTGAGTTTATCTGTTGAACAAAGGTAATGGGCGACCTTCTGGATCTCGTCGATGCGGCGCAGGGGCAAGTCGCCGGTGGTGGGTGGCGAAATAGGCTAGCGGCGCTGTTGGAGCTCGCTGCGGTGGATGATGTCAATATGTTGAGAGAGGTGCTCGCGGAGGGAGGCGAGGAGGCGGTGGAGCTGGTTCATGGGGTGGTGCTATGGTATGGCCGAAGCAAGGTGTACGAGTGTAACATTCCATTTTTCAACTTCTGGAGTTCGAATTTCAAAATCCAAACCCAACAAAATTTATTTGAATTTAATTCAGCTTAACTGGAATTTTCAAAAGCCAAAAAGAATTTAATTTGATTAATCTATATTTCAAATTAATTATTTATTATTTTTATTGGGTCCCTTGTGATTAATTTGATTTTTCTGTATTTTTGGGGATTTTTCTGAATTTATTTGCTATTTATTTGGATTTATTGAAGCTATTTGGATTTTCTGGTATTTTATTTAATTCGGAAATCAATTTCTAATTCTTTTTCTCCGTCTTGAACGACTCCTTTCGTTCATTCCACTCGGCTGAATTCTTGCTTATCGCCTGACCCGACCAGTAAAAACCTAATCTCGCGTCGCTTCTCAGCCGTCGATCAAAGATCCAACGGCCGTAAATCGCGCCGCCAACCCCCACAGTAAACTCTAACCATACCGCCCTATCCCCCACCGCCCGATCTTCATCGTCCGGTCACCAATCTTACGTCGCCTCAGTAACCAAACCCTAGCACCGCCATGCGCGCAGAACTGCGCTGCCCGAACCAACTTCGATCCTCGTGCCATTTCGCGTCCCGAGGGTATTTAAGGCCCTGTAGCCGCCAATTCTAGGGTTGCCACTTCACGCCGCTTCTTTTCCCCAAGTATCGCCGTCGGAGCCGCAGCCTACGGCCGTCGCAAGGCCTCGCCGAGTACCCCTCTCGTCCAAAGCTTTCGCCGCCTTCATCTTCCATTCGGTGAGCCTCATGGCATCTTTTGGTTCGTTGAGTTCCACTCGTCACCCCAATCCATATTTGCTAACTCTTACGCCGATATGTGGTTACTTCGCCGTTTTGCACATCGTCGTCTCCAGCTCCGGCTGAGTGCGTCGCGTCCCTCGCCGTCGACTCTCTCCGCAACTCTCGGCCGTCCGATCGAGCTTCATCGGCTGGATCTGCGCCAAATACTGTTTGGGTAAGCCAACCCTTCGGTTCCTTTCTTTGCCGTTGATTTTTCGTGTGCCGCACAGTCACCTGCCACGTCATCGCTACGTGTTGTCAGGTGTGCGCCATCTCATCGTTGTAGCACTGCGTGTCCACCACGTAGATGCCGTGTCAGCGCCACCGCATCGCCTAGTCGCCGTGTTGCGCCATGTCAGCACTACGTGGGTGCCACGTAGGCCTTAGCTGCTCACTTGCTCGCCACGTGCCGGCCACATCTTCACTAGGGATGGCAACGGGTCCGGGTACCTCCGGGTCTAGCCTCCGTGGACCCGGACCCGAGACCCGAAATTTAAACCCAGACCCGGACCCAAAGTCAGTCATGGGTCCAAACTCGACCTGCACCAGACCGATGGGTACCGGACCGATCTGGTACCGACCGTTACCAATGCTAACTCGGTCGAGTAAGTATTTTTCACGGAGGGTAGGGCGTCGCTTATGTAGCCTCCTTCCTACTCCCAACCAACTCAACTAAGCGATGTGGTACTATTAAATATCACTAATACTCGGGCGTGGCCGTTTTCTCGGTATTGCCGGCGGCCGCGTGCTTGCATGGAATGGGAGGCCGCATCACATATGGGCCTCTGGCGCGGCTTGCTCCGTGCATCGCCCGCGAGGTGGGCCAAGACGCCAAATCCGTCGGGTGAGGTCGAGCAACTTGGCCCAATGGCCCGTGCACACGTACATGCCAAGACGCCAAATCCCGTCAGGGTGAGGTCGAGCAGCTTGGCCCAATGGCCCGTGCACACGTACATGCTTTTTCTGGTTCTAGCGTCTCCACTAGTGGCTAGTTGGCTGCTTAACGAGTCGGGTCTGGGTACCCACGGGTCCAAAATGAGACCCGGACCCAGACCCGGACCCGAACCCGAAAAAATATCCATGGGTCCAAATTTGGACCCAGACCGAATTCGTCGGGTTCAATTGCCGCGTACCGGACCCATGGGTAGTTTTGCCATCCCTAATCTTCACCACGTCACGCCCCGTCAGCCCTTTGTCGCACCAGGGCAGCCACGTCCGTGACACATATACGCCACGTACACGCCACATCACCGCCATGTGTACTCTTACGTCCGGATGTTTGCCACGTCACCGCCACGGGATCAAAAGAATCACTGACATGAGGACCCCGCATGTCAGCCGCACGGCTTTATTACTCTTTTGCCGATTTAATCCGAATTTCCGAATATTCCGCGAATCACAGCGCGACACATGTCAATCTATTTTAATTTTCTGATTTTCCCTTCCATTTAAACTTCGAAAGGTCCGTTCTCCTCCGTTCGAACTCCGATTCGAACGATTCAAATTTCTAAATTCATATAAAATCAAGATCTATCTGTTGATGTCATTTTTATGGATTTTTGGTTTTTATTTATTTTTGTTTATTTATTTTTGCCTCGTTTTGCGTGTTTCGCGTGTAGACGGCGTAGCGGTTGAGCAAGCGGAGCATCCAGCGGAGGTTACAGCAGCGGGAGAGGTTGAAGACAAGTCTCCCTTGACCATATTGAATCCAAGTTTATGAAATGCTATTTTGTTTTTAAACTATTGCATGCTTATTATTTACGTACTGTACTTTAATGTCAATTTAAATGCTTAGATAAATGCCAAATTGTTATACCCACATTGATATTCATCTTGCCAACCATTGACACCCTAGGAAAACTAAATACTATAATCAATGGTAAACATTTTATTATGGGAACGGTAGAAAATGCTTAGCCATGCTTAATCACGTCGATACCTTGCCATTATGGAAATACTTTCATTTTGATTCAAAATGAATTGTGGAAATTATGGCAATTGGTGTTGCCAGTATTAATTTGGAAATAAAAGTGAAAAATGATTTAGGCAAGGCGGATTGGTTGTATGGCGGGTGCGGGATGCACAAAATTGGAATGTGATTGTCGCCCTAGTCAATTAAGGACCGGTCGTGTGGACACCATGGGCCATGCTATACTGATACAACCACATGTCTATAATGGAGTGCGACTGGCTAAGTAATTTGCATGTATCGTTATTTGACTTACATGGCCGGGCATGCGTGTTTGTCGGGATGACACTTGCAAGGCGCAAAGGGGCTTCGATTTGGCGGAGGTAGCCTACCATGGAACCTTAGCCATAGTCGTTAGCAGTATATGCATTGTAAAGGCCTTGTCATGATCTCCTTGCCGACACACCAAAGGAAGTGTGTTCTTGGCACAGCAAAACAGGTTGATCATGTCGTGTGGGTAAAGTGTACTACTCTGCGAGTTTTAAAACTACTTGAGTAAGCCGTGTCTACGGATAAGAACAGCGTGGGCAGCTTTCACATAGTAGATTTTCTGGTTTTTGGTTTTAAATGGAAAAATGATGATTTGGTTTAAAATGAAAATGTGGTTGGGAATCCTCGAGCGGCTAGAGCTCCCGGATTTAGTTTGGCGGCTAGAGCCAACCAGGTAGTTGGAACCTGGAAAATTGTTATACTTCAATTTAATTAATTATGCTATTTACATTTTGTGAAATCTCTGCTTTATGAAATTATTACTTGTATTTAAATTTCAATTTTAAGCTTTATGCTAAATGAACCCTATATGCCATCCTTTGTTTAAGCCTTGCATTTAGTTATTTGCATTAAGTTTAGAGACTTCTTTGAGTATGTTGCATACTCACCTCGCTTTATTATGCGAGGTGCTTATTCCATAAGCGAGATGAAGAGATCAAAAGCTCTGCGATCCACCGATTCGACATCTCGTGGTGAAGACTTTGATGAGGAGGATGACGCGATCTTCTAGGGAGCGCGTGCCCCGATCGGTTGCTGTGGGCTGCAGATTGGCTCTTTTGTTCTACATTTCCTTTGCTACAGTCTCACTTAAGCCGTAAGGCTCCATACTTGTAATAATGTGATGATGTTGTTACACTCTTTTGCTTATTATTGTTGTTTACTTTATGATATGTACGTGTTATCATCCTTTGTCTGTTGTAATGCGCTAGTTGTTCTGGACTAAGCGGCGGTTTACCTTCTGAGGGTTCGGATTTGGTAATCCGGGTCCGCACAACGAGCCACACATGCCGTTGATGGTAGCAACCATATACGAATAACGCCTACCTCTTAAACGCCTTTACGTCCATGGGCAGCAGGCGATGCTTCTCTCGGTTGATCAATCGATCTTGAATTATGGCGTTACAAATTTACAATTCCAAGTGATGTGATGTTTTTATTTAAGTTTGTGAAATTAAAGATAATTTTAAGCTCGAGTTTGTAAGCAGTGTTTGGAATTTGTATGCTTGATGAATTGATTTACATGTTTAACCATTGCACATCCAGAGTGAACATTATTATTTAGATAAGGTTAGTGCTTTTTGCAAATAATTTTTTTATTGCAAATTGAGTTTCCGTTGTAACGCACGGGCATATGGCTAGTGTTTCTCAAATTTGTATCCCACCATCCATGACGGGATAGTTCCATTCAAGCAACCAAACATATGAATGATATTTTTCATTAACCATCTCATATATGTACCACTTGGTATAAGCGACCAAACACACCCTAACATCTTCATTCCAGCAATTTTTACAACTTTTCTATTTTTTTCTTGATGATGTAATAATTTGACGTATGTAACGAGACAATGGAGGTGTGCAAAATTGACTGCAAATGTATAAATCTAATAAGCTAAATGCGTTAATTCACTCATAAAATATTTATGCCTGCAGGACATGTAGTGGTTCAAACTTCAAAGACAGCCATGAGCTGCCTGTGAGGCTGTGACAAGAAATCGTTGATGTCGTCACAGATACAGGCAGCCATGCAATATGACAAACAGTGCTCACAGAACCACCAAAGGGCCAGGTTGTTGTACTTGTTCCCTCCAAAACCGGCATCACAGTTTCTTTTTGCCTTTGGAAACCTCCTTTTTCCTCGGGGAGCTAAATAACAAGCGACAAAACGACAGATCTGAGGCATACATACATCAACGATCAACGTCATACGTTCACAATATCGAATAAAAATTAACCGAGAAGGTTTTGTCCAACCGTATAAAAGGCATAATACACCATCGCACTAGGACGCGTGCGCCATACCATCCTGGCATCCTTGCACTCTGATGCATTGCAGCTGTAGGTGGCTAGCCTGCAGCAGTTTAGGGGCAATCCAAACAAGCAATGAACAGAAAATGCAACAATTGAATAAATTTCTATTGATACGTGTCATGTATTCAACCCTTGAAGGATCATATTTTTATCTTCCAAGTTTAGAGTGCTGTGGCCTGTGGAACCAGGAACAAACAACAAGTGTAGTGTTGAATGCAAATAGTTCTACGTTGTTCCACCAAACAATTGATAGGATAAATAAAGCATAACCAGCAGATCAGTTGTAGAATCGACATATCAACTCGAACGAGGATGGTACTTGAAATCTCATGCTTCGGACCCAAAACTGGCATGCAACTTTTCCGCAATATAGCGGATCGGTTATACATGTATACCTTGCCAAAACCATGAAAAATACTACGACACACACAATGGTTTACAACAGCTTTTCTTAATCATCAACACAGGGAAGCATCCCAGTGCAATGAAGTCTTTGTTCTGCTAATTACTATGAGTCCATGCCGCGTAGTGCTTCAGACTGATCAGTCATCATAGTTTTGATCATTTGCAATATCGTGATGATTGTCACCATAGTCAACCCATGGGAGCAGTGATTCGAGGAAGACAAACATAGCATTACGTCCTGCAACTTCACGAGGGGCACGGAGTCTCTCAGGCCTAGCTTCTTGTTCAGCAGGCGGCATCTCATGCACCATTCCTGGACCAACCATAAATGGCCGCAGTTCTTCTGGGGGGAGTGATGGTGTTGTGTCAGAGAAGTCTGAAACAAGCAGATGAGAGTACCTGCAAAATAAGACACCACTTCTCAAAATATCCACTTTATAACTCTAAAGATAGTCTGGGGAGCTGATAACAACATTATGAACATATATCAATAGAAAAATAAGCAACAAAAAAATTTGGAATACAATTACTGCCTAAACTATATCCCCTCGAGTATAAATAGGTAAACTATATTCCCTCGAGTATAAATAGGTGGCATAAACTGCTTATCTTTAGTGTCATGTACGTAACATACACAGCTAACACCGCAGGTCCAACTTCAACACTACTGATAACTTGAGGAATGAAGTTGGTGAGTTAAACCCTATAGTTTTATATAACCTTTCAAATTGAAGCAAACTCTACACCTCCAATTGCTGAAAAAAAAGTCATAATGTAGTGCAAGTTCGTAAAATGTAATCCGATATATTCAAGCTAAATTAGGCTTGAGTTGTTGGTAAAAAGAAGAAATAAGCAGAAATCAAGTGAAAATTGTTTCTTGACGAAAGGAATGAAAGATGTAAGCAAAGAAGAACCATAAAGAGAAATCCGACTTTCATGCCAAGATTTTGGAGCAACTTACTCATTCTTCTCTGAAGAGAATGCCTCTTTTCTAACACATGCCCAGTCCTGGGCTTCTCTGCTATCCTGCTTTAGTGATTCAATCACCAAAAGAGCAGCCTCTTTCAGCAAGTTTTGAAGTTCTGGGAACCTCCACATGATATAATGGCGCTCAACATATATGTTAATCATATGCTCGAGTGAAGGGCTTCCTGGCTTTGCTGATCCAAAGAACACATTCCTGAGTATTTGGGTCCATGATGAGTCTTTCAAAGGAGCCTTGTCAACTATCTTGCGAAGCACCAAAGGATGAAGCATCAATGCTTGCTTCATGAGATCAACAGATGTTGACTTGTCAGCATGATCAGAACTCTCCTCGGATGCTGCAGCACGCTCAAGGTAAAACCGTGCAATGGCGAGAGAGAAAGAGAAATTAGGGAACAACCACAGCGAGCTATCACACTGGTACTCTTGACAAACTGTTCCAGCCATTTGTACTGTTGTGATCTTAGAGCAAAGTAATCAATGCAAAACAGAGCACCCTTGGGGTCGTCAGAATCCAATGACAAAAGAAACTTGCAGACCTCTAAAGCAGAACGATGGCAACCACGCCTATCCAAGTTCTTCATGTGACTGAAAAGGGCTGTAAAAAATGACTTATTTGTGTCATGGCTGTATTTCAACTGGCACTTGCCCTGCAGTGGTCCAAATAATGGATGCCAAGCACACTCCAGTGCAAATAGACACTTCTCAACAGCATCTGCTGATGATTGATGTTCTCCAGAATACTTGAAAAGTTCTGCAAATGTCAACAATGATTCTGGATGATAAGGGTATTTTCCTAATATAGCTGCAATAGCATTGAGATCATTTGCTGCTTTGGCAATCTCAAACAATTCCTGCACGTGGCTGAAAGAAGGATCATATACATACCTGCAAGCGATGAAGAGTTTGGTTATTGAAAAAGTTAAGATTCTAGTGCAAATTCGTGTGGTACTTCTGAAATTCTACGACACCTTAAAATGAAGAAAAAACTAAGAACTAGAATTGTTGGGGAGAGCTCAAAAAAATGTGATATGTACTACAAATAATGGTTATACTTGTAAGTTGTAACCAAACAAATTAGCAATGTGCTGAAATGATATGCAATCCGAAAAAATCCCAAACATGCTTAGTCACAATGAATGCACTCAATCCAGCTCAAGTCAGAAGTCAACATGTTTGTGCATGGCAATTAATGATGCGCACAAAGAACCATCCTGTTGCCAAAAGGTTAGTGCATAAATGTGGTGTAGGAAAAAAAATTGGTTGTATGGAGCATAAACATATGGCCCTCTGAAGAATCAATGAAATTATCTACTTGCATGTTCAAACAAACGTAACTACTGTGAATAAATCAAAGAATGGTTTTTCTCTGAGCATCTTAGCTCAAGAATATCTAGTACCAAAATTTATAATTGTGATATAACATATGAAAAGTTGCAGACATGCAAATATGTGCCTTACATACTGCGGAAGAAAATAGGCTATGACCTCACCTGAAATAGTTCAAACCACTACTCGTCTCTACAAGATCCATTGATATCGATTTGTCCCATGGTGGCCAATAGCTAGGTGGAGATACAAGAAGAGTTTTTCTTGGATTATGAGCATACGCCTAACACCACGTACTTGCCTTGAAGTACCAGGCATATTCCGTTGGTTTTCAAGTGAATCCACTACCTTCGATCCAAAAATGCGCCTCATCTCATTTTCAGCCTTTAGATGTTTGGGGTCAATTGTGAGAACCAAGGACATCCCAAAAGTGGTTTCGTTTGTCTCAATCTCCTTCCCAGCTGCTCTGTCATTTTGATGAACTATTTGCTGCATGGGCTTCTCTTCGATGGATAAATCCTCCAAAATTGAATCCAGTGACTTTTCATCCTTCAACTTTGTTGGCACCTGTGGTTCTGCCTTGCTCTTTTTCTTCTTTTTCTTTGATTTCTTGTTTGTTTCAGGAACAACACTGGTAGGCTTCTTTTTCACAGAATGTTTCTGTTCTGTATAACTCACATGTTGCTCAGTGTCCACTTCATCTTCCTGCGGCACAGTAAGCTCACAAGATTAGAACCAGGTTAACCACAAATAATACCTAGGGGCTAGGTATACCCATTCCAATGACAAACACACTACCATGAAAGATAATACTAGTCAACGATACATGGTAACACAATGAGGCAAGGTTACACAGCACAGAATCTGGATCGCTAAAGATTTATAGTTCACAATCATTGTTCATCTCTTTCTTTCACCTTGAAATCATAATTCCATTAAAAAAGGAACCATCACCTGCTAAACATACAACTTGAACAATCCCCTCACCAAGAAAACGCACAACCAACTCTTAATCAACAAAAGAAAACTCAGATTCCATTTACAACCAGCTCCATCCTAAAGGTTGGACAAGTAGCAGCTCAAATGATATCAAGTTAGTACTCACCACAGTACAACAACAATCCAATGCTAATGATTCTAAATATTAACACAGGGCAACATTAATCCTATCCTAATTCTTTTCAGGAGTAACTAGAATCGTACCCATCCTCAAAACAAGCATGTGCACAATGAAAACTTGTGTCTTGCCTCCCTTCAACGACACTAACCTTCACATCACAAAATCTCATGCAACCACAAGGATCACCTCTACTTGCATTCTAACAATTTTATCACGGACGTAGAACAACATCGGGCACTACGAGCGTAGCACGCTAGCACGACAGCGATGAGATTGGAGAAGTAGTCCAAAATCCAAAGGAACCCTGACGAGGAGGGCACGGGGGAGGTACGGACCTTGCCTTCTTCTTCTTCGCCGTCGTCTTCGAGGAGATCGAAGAGGTTCCTAGCGGCGACACGGGGAGGGGAGGCAGCCTCCTCCTCCTCCTCCGCCTGCTCGTCCTCGGCGGGGGCGGGGTCCTGCGGGGAGGCCTCCCGCTCCTGGAGGATTCGCCGGAGCAGCCTGGCGGACATGTCGACGGCGGAGCCCCGGCGACGAGCTGGGGCGAGGGTTAGGGTTCGGGTCGGGCGGCGGGATGGGTCGCGAGCTGCGAAGCGGAGAGGTGAGAGAATTTGGGATGGAGACGAGGACGAGGAGGAGAATTTCGCTTTTCCCGGGGGTCAAACTTGCGATTTACGGGAGAGCCGAGGAGGTTTTCGAAACTCTGCCATTTTTTCCTTGCTGATAACCCACACGCTTTGCTTAGGGACGGCAATTAAACTCATGGGTTTAGGTATTCGTGGATTTTGTATTTGATCAGGTCGGGTTTAGCTTTTAATTTTTATTTATGGATCTTTTGGGTTAGATATTTGAGATGGGTTGGATCGGGTTGATTTTAATTTTCACTCATGGTGCGATATGTACTCGAAATACCGCACATACTCGCCGCAATTCGTCGGATTCAGTACTCGTCGGGTTTGGGGTCGGGTTACGGGTACTCGTTGGGTTACTTTCGGGTTTTTTCTCGAGTTTCTTGTCGGATCGGGTTTTGTAAAATTCACATTCGATCGACCTATTGCCACAAATCCGCCAGGTACATAAATTCGAGCTCGGTATAGGTTTTTACTTATAAAACATTCGAATTCGATCGGGTTTTTCGTCGAAACCCGTACCAGATATGACCCGTTGCCATCCTAGCTTTGCTTACGTCCTCTGTTTTCCTCGAATGAACTACGTCAAATCACACTGTAGAATGTAGATCCTACTGCATATGAGTGAAAAATGAATAAACACGTGTTATAAAAAAAACTAATACCAACCAAGGAATAATACGAATACATATCATTTTAAATACCGATATGTCTAAACATTTGCAACTTTAACTGTCTATATCTTTTAAATATCTTATTAGGATCGGAAAACCATATATCTAGATTTGTCTCAAAACGTATTTTTATAATATTGTCATGTTGTTAGATTTTATAAATATACTAAAACATAAATTAGTAGCCAAAATTATGTTAGCCTCTTCACTTTGACGAGTATATTTGTGACGGGGAGGAAGGAGTTTCGAAGCGAGCTGGTTAATTATTATATACTAATTATTTACTCTCGCAGCCTTAACCAAAAAAAACCTATAGCTCAGTGGTAGAGCGTTAGTCTAGTAAACTTAAGGTCGGTAGTTTCGATCCCGGGCAGTAGGCACTGTCGTCATTTTCTTTCTCTTTTTGTTTTTTTGCATTTCTTCGTTTTCTTTTTTCTTTTTATTTCGATGTCACTCACTCTTGTTGCACGCCACATAGAAATTTCTTCGATGATTCACATTGCAACCTCTAAAGGGGTGTTTAGATTTAGGGTTATTTCATTAGAATGTTTTAGGATTGAGCTCAAAATCTCCCAATAAATTACCATTTATCCAAATAGGGTCTAAGTCATAACATATCGCACCATCTTTATCATCTAAGGCTCCCTTCGTTTTACCATCTGACTTGCTTAAAATAAAAGCGGATTGTCTGCTTAGAAACAGAGGATTCTAGACAACTTCTCCCGAATCGAATCGGTTGTATCTGAATCGGCTGTCACTCACGATTCTGCGGATTCGACTCGAGATTCTCTGAGTTCGCCTCCATGAGTTATCGCAAGGCACAAGGGCTTCCGCCGTCGTCCCTAGGCCCCCACCACCACCCTCATCCGCTCATCAAGTCACCGACACCGATCAACAATCATCATAGACAATCGAGGATTGCGAACAACAGATTCTCCGGTTAGCGATTCTTGATACCGCTTCTCCGAATGTTGTTGTGGAAGCTATGGGACCAGTGCCTAGCTAATGGGCCGACCGAGATCGGCCGTGGGGTGGGTCAGACCAACAATCAAAAGGAGGAGCTTCGAAGGTCTTCGCGCGCCGAAGAAAGGAGGCAAGGGTGCATGCGACAAGGGTAGGTAGGCAGCGCGAAACCTCTGAAGTGCGGCGTCGCTCACTGCATCTTCTTGTGCTTTGTCGGGCCCTTTCTGGGGCGGTCTTCCTGCTTGTCTCCAAGCGCCTCTACCGCCCTCTTTGCTTTCTGCTGCGCCCCAACAACTCCAGCATCCGCGCCGGGGGCGCGCCACGATCGTATACATAGGAAGAAACCCTAGAGCAGAGAGAGGATCAATAGTCGAAAGCTTGTAAACAAGAACACTCATACTTACACGAGAAACAACGAATGCGGGGACTAGGGTGTTATCTCCATTGGAAACTGAACACAGGTAAAGATTGCTCTGTGTCTTGCGTACCATCGAGACCTAGATCTTCCGCCTTGCCCCACTCCTCTTCTTCATTGTCGGTCACAACCATCGGCGGTTAGCGCGCGGTAGAAATGCGAAGATCATCCTCCTTGTGTCTGATGGCGCCACCCAGCGGGATCACCGTTTCTTTCGCTCCTAGCCAGACTTTCCGCTTTGGAAGTCTAGACTTCGTCGCCAACAACTTCGGCAGCCTTGTTCTCTCGGGGCGGGGCAGCCTCCTGAGAGAGACCTCATCACTCCCACACGGAGCTCGGGCGGATCGAGGGTATCGCTGCGTTCGCCCCAGAAGCCTTCCGTAGCGTCTTTGCGATCGAGGACGATCGGACCGACACCTACGCTCGGCAAAGATCACGGCGGACCGGCGGAGGCGGACCGTCAACGTCGTCTTGCGCTGAAGAACGCGCCAAGTCCCTCAACAAAGGCAACGTCAGCGAGAGTTTCTGCGGCGAAGAGAGACTAGCGATCTTTCTGCCGCAGCAGAACATCGTTGCCTCCAAGACGCCGCTGACACCCTAGGGCGATCCTCGGCCAGCGATATGCACCCGATTGTGGCTCAAGTCAAGGCCATAGTAACGGCGGCATGATGCAAAGAAAACCAAGAGGCACCGTGAAAAAGACGCACTCCGCATCCGTCTGACCACTCGGTGGCGGCAGTCGGATGCACAAAGCCGTCGGCGATCGGTTGAAACTCCGTCGGGCGAAGACGCCCGCCGAACCTCAACAAGATCTCCGTGTCGATCTTACCGCTAAGCGCCGTGGCGGGAGGCGAAGCGAGGCGCCGAGGCAATCTGGCGCTTGCGCGCTCAACCGGCCGGCCGGAGTGATCGCGGTGGCGTAGCGATGACCGCCGCCGAGCTACTGAGGCTACTTGCCGCCGAGTGACAACGAGACCACGAGGATGGGCCCCTGTGTCGATCGCCTCGGCAGCCTTGATTGTGGGCCTATTGACGAGTCGCGCCTTCACACCGACTCGCCCGAGTGGTATGGCGATGGTTTTAACGAGGGCATCGTCAAGTTTGATGGTGAAAGAGATCCGGAGGCATGGTCGCAAGTGTATTCCTCGCGATCAAAGCCGCAGGGGCGATCAGAATGTGATGGCAAACTACTTGCCGGTCACGCTTGCCCCCTCAGCCCAAGCTTGGCTCACAGGACTCCCGGTGGGTTCTATAGATTCCTGGGGTGATCTCTGTGAACAATTTATCTCCAACTTCGAGGGCACCTTTGAAAGGCCTGGGACCGCATGGGACCTATACCGGCTCCATCGGAAAAGGGCGAGTCCTACGAGTTCATTCGGCGTTTCATGCGAAAGAAGAATACCGTTCGAGGCGTCTCGGGCGGTCGTCATAGCCGCCTTCGAGAAGAAGTCGGCGACCTCGACTTAATCAAGAAGATGTCGAGTCCGCCGACCACCGTCGAAGATGTTATACTGGTGACCGATATGCTGCGGCCGGGCGCTGGCGAGCGCCAGAAGATCGCCCGTGGCGAAGGATAGAGGACCACGCAGAGTCCTCCAAACCAAGAGACAAGCGTGGGGCGGAGAGCTAGTCGCGGTGGCCGCGCGCTGCGCGCATGAGCCGCAGGCGGCGGCTACTGACGAGGTGATGGGCGCCATTTGCCCTTTCCACCCCGGGGAGGCATGACCAGGGCGCTACACCTTGAAGAGTTTGCGAAAGCGACAGGCGAACAAAGGCAAGGGCGGCGATCTTGAAGCAAGACCCACCGAGAAAGATGGGGCGACTACCAAATAACCGGCGCGAGCTCAACTATATATTTGGGGGCTCGGCGTATGAGTCAGCGAGCGAAGCTTACCGCTCGGAGATCAACATAATAACGCGGCGCGCCCAATATCTCGAGGTGGTCGAGATCCGATCACTTTCAATCGTTCGGATCACCCGATTGTGTTCCTTCGGCGAGATATCCTCTGGTCTTTGGACCCGTCATCGTGGCGTCGGGCTCAAGAGGTCTTTGGTCGATGGAGGAGTGGGCTCAACGTCCTTTTCTCCAAGACCTTTGATGATATAAAGATCCCGCTCCCGAGCTCAAGCGTGGATCGTCACCATTCACGGGTAATCCGGGACTTGACGGTGCCACTAGGGCAAATCACGCTCCGGTGGCGTTGAACCAAGAAAACTACGAGCGAGTACTTAAACTTCGAGGTGGTGATTTGAGGCGGCATACCATGCCATCTTGGGAAGGCGGGATTAGCCAGTTCATGGTGTCCCTCACTACGCATATCTCCGCGCGAAAATCTGGGGCCCGAGCAGCGTCATCACGGTTCGGGGATGTCAACAATCGCCGTATCGACAAGGAAAACTGCGACATGGCCGAAATGCTGGTGGTGTCGGTGAGGCCGAGAAGATCGAACAGCGGCTACCCTCCCATGGCGAAGCGATGTCCGTGCAAGCAGGCGAGTTCGGCATGAAGCCTGACGAAGGAGTCAAGCACGTGTTTCTCGACCCGTCCAGCTCGGCACAGACCGCCTTGATTGGGGCTGGGCTCAACCCCAAATAGGAAGAGGCGCTCGTCACTTTTCTTCGGACAAACCGGGACATCTTCGCTTGGAAACCGTCCGACATGCCCGGTGTCCCTAGGAAGGTGATCGAGCATTCACTCAACGTGGACGCAAGAGCCAAGCCCATCAAACAACGACTCAGACGGTTCGCACAAGACCGCCGCGACGCCATCAGGGAGGAGATCACCAAGCAAGCTTTTGGCGGCTAATTTTATAAAAAGTGTATCATCATTGGTTGGCTAATCGGTCCTTGTCTTAAGAAAAATAAAAGTTAGGCGCATGTGTGTTGATTACGAGATCTCAACAAGGCGTGCCCAAAGGATCCCTTTGGTTTGCTCGCATGTCGACTAGGTGGTAGACTCCACATGCGGGTCGCAACACACGAGTTTCTTAGACGCATACTCGGGGTACCACGGATCCGGTTGAAGGAAGAAGAGCGCATCAAGGCGTCGTTCATCACACCGTTGGCGTGTCTTTGCTATGTCACGATGCCATTCGGGTTGAAAATGCGTAGCGACCTACCAGCGTGCTATTCGGCGATGTTTTCACACTCAACTTCGGGCCGCAGCGTGGAGGCATCGTGAACGGCGTTGTGGTTAAAACACAGTAGGGAAAATCTCATCTCGACCTGGCGAGACATTCGAGAGCTTAAGGGCCTTCAAGATGAAGCTTAACCGAGAAGTGCATCTTGAGGCTCCTTCCGGAAAGCTTCTCGGGTTTATCGTGTCACACCGCGGCATCGAAGCCAACCCCGAAAAAATCAACGCCATTCTCAAGATGAAGCCGCTGACTTTGTCAAAAAAGTCCACAAGCTCACGGGTGCATGGTGGCACTTGGCGGTTCATCTCGCTTAGGCGATTGGGGATGCCGGTTCTTCAAGCTCTGAAGAAACAAGACGACTTCGATGGACTCGAGGCACAAGAGCCTTGAAGATCTGAAGACACTCGACCACGCCATGGTATTGGTCGCACGCAAGACTAGAAGAACCCTTCCTGCTTTACATAGCGGCCACGACTCATGTAGTCAATGCCGCGATTGTAGTGGAAAGAGAGGAGGAAGGACACCTGCAGAAGGTTTAGCGTCCGGTTTATTTAAATCGATGGTGAAGGGGTGAATCAAGAGGCGGTACCCCAGTGCGAAGCTCTTATCGCGGTACTCCTTACCTCCATAAACTCAAGCATTACTTTCAAGAGCATTACATTTGATGGTGACATCTTTTCCGATTAGGGATATACTTCTGTCGGGAATCCTTTGGGAGAATCGCCAAATGGGCGGTCGAGCTTGGGCGTTGAAATCTCCTTTAAGCCGGGACCGCCATCAAATCTCAGCGCTCGCCCGACCCGTCGCCGAATGGACCGAGACGCAGGAGCCCGAGCTCGTGGAGGACCTCGAATCTTGGACAATGTGCTTGACGGCTCCCTCACGCTAAGTGGTGCGAAGTGGCGTTGTGCTCGCTTCTCCGACGGCGAAAATCTCAAATATGTTCTTCAACTCCACTTTCGGCATTGAACAACGCTACGAGTCTGGCGCTCATACATGGGCTCCGCGATCGCCATATCGTTCGTTATCAAGCGGTTGGCGGTTCAGGACTCCCAGCGGTGATCAACAGTCTGAAAAAGAATGGTCATGCGTTGGCGATAGTATGGCGGCATATTGCCGAGAGGTGCATAAAGCGGAGGACAAGTTCGACGATTGGAGCTCACCCATGTACTCTGCTTGGGACAACGAGGCGTGACGAGCTCGCCAGTTAGGCTCAGGTGGGCATTGTCGGTCGAGTCTTCATGGAAGAAACTTCACCACCGACTACTGCCGACATCGGAGTCGAAATCGTCGAGGAGAAGTCGGTAAGGAAGTATTGGTCATCGGCCCATTGGACAAAGCCCTATCTGGATTACCTTCGAGGGACGAACTTAGGAGGATCGCGCCTGCCAGGTGCATCCGCGGCGGAGTAAAAGCTTCGTGGTGGTCGGAGAGGAGCTCTTTCGAAAAAGTGCCTCCGGGGTCTTAAGACGGTGCATATCAGAACTAAGAAGGAAAGAGTCTCCTCAAAGAAATCCACTCGGGGATCTGCGGACACCATGCGGCATCAAGCACTCTAGTCGGCAAGGATTCTTACGGCATTGCCCGTCCTGAAGACCTTGAAGAGGTCGCCCGCAAGTGTGAGGGTTGTCGGTTTTGCGTGATTCATATCTGCGTAGAGAGTTGCAGACCATCCCGATCACTTGGCCATTCGCGGTCTGGGGGCTTGACATAGTCGGACCGCTCAAGAAGGCCCAAGGCGGGATGGCTTTTCTCTTCGTCGCCATCGACGAATTCACCAAATGGATTGAGGCCAAGCCGGTCGCAACGATCACCGCCGTCAAAGCCAGAGAATTCTTCCAAGAAATCGTCGTAAGATTCGGCGTGCCAAACAGGATTATCACAGACAACGGCGCCCAATTCAGAAGTGAGGAGTTCCAAGACTGGTGCGAGACCCTCGGGATCAAAATCTGCTTCGCTTCCGTGGGTCATCCGCGAAGCAATGGACAGGTCGAGAGAGCCAATGGCATGGTACTACTGGTCTGAAGCGAATATATGATCGCCTCAAGCCGTATCTTGATGCGTTAAAAAAAATTACCGCGGTACTCTGGGTGAGAACTACCCAGCCGAGACTCACCGGCGATCACCTTTTCCTAGTATATGGTTCAGAGGCGGTCCTACCCATCGAGCTGACATTCGGATCCCAACGGGTTCGGAACTACAAAGAAGCCGAGTCAGAGGAAGGCCGGCTCGAAGATCTCGACAAGCTGGAAGAAACCAGGGACGTCACATCCATCCAGTCGGCTAAATACCTCCAAGGTCTCCTATTACCACGATCAAACATTCGGGCCGAGCTTTCTCTAGAGGATTTGGTTCTTAGAAAGAATCGAGCGAGCATAAGCTCTCCCGGATATGAAGGCCCTTATATCATCGACGAGGTAAATGCGCCCGGTCTTCCGACTCAAGCGCGAAGGCAGGCGTGGCTCTCGGCAACACGGAACATAGAACGACTCGTTAAGCTTCTACACTTAAAATCGCATTCCATTGTATCACTTTGTAATCTTAGCCATTCTTGACTTACTACTCACTTGATCCTCAACTAAGTAGTAAGTTAGAGAAATCTTGACTACTGACAAGTCTGAATGCGCAAACATTTGTCCCTCGTTTTCGAAGAAACTCATCGTTTTTTCCTTAGCAGTCATGGCTAAATCCTAAAACTATTCACTTTAAATAACAGACTCCGAATGATGAAGCCTAGCTACCCGAGTGCGTATCTAAGAATTAGCCATACACTGGGGGGCTAGGCCAGTCGGGCGAAGCATTCAAGCAAAAAGACACTGCACATTCAGATAAAACCAGAAAGTCATAAAATACATATATATCATTATAGATTGAACATTATGTCCAATCGCATTTTCTTACAAACGTACCCTCTAAAAGCAGCCAAACCTACGCGGCACGGCGAGCACGGCCCAAAGCCTTGACAAGGACGTCTGCGACCTCAGCAAGAGCCGGGACGACCTCGAGGAAAACCTCTACGGCAGCGACGTCGCGGACGGCAGCTTCCTCCTCCGCCGCCAGCTCCGCGAGGGCGAGGTCGTAGTCCGCCCAGAGCTCCTCCTCGGTAACCTCCGGGCCGGCGGCATCGTCCCCGAAGTCAAAGATCAGCGGCGGAGGCAAGGCCGGGGCGGCTTCGGCATCGGGAGCAGCGGAGTTCGACGAGGAAGCCATCAGAGGATCGCTCAAGAAGCAAAGAGACGGAATTGCGAAAATGAGAAAGACAGGTGATCGCTTCGGTAGCGGTAATGCCCTTATGTACACAGCCGAAGACAAGTAGCCTCCGGCCGTACCATTACGGGAAGTTGGAATGCCCCTGACGACGCGTAGGCACCGAGGCAGCCTTAAAAACCCACTAGCGCGGAGGTTGATCGAGGCGCCGCAGCGCATGACACGAGGAAAACCTCTTGAACGCGGTGAAGTCACTCATGATCAACAGTAGCAGCATCAAAAGAAAGGCGGTAACTACAATTCCAAGTCAGCATTTACAAAAGGTCTAATTCTAAATTCTCTACCAAGGAGGAGGCCACGCTTCAGACTTCTTCAAAAAGGGCAGCAGCTTGATCATCGTCGATGGTATAGGCAAAGCCCTCCTTAATGGCCTCTAGTTCCACCCCGGGATAAAGCGACTTCACGATGGCCAGCACCTGGCTAGCACTGGTGGTCGACGTCTCCTGGATATGGGCTTTAAGCCTTTCAGGACCCGCCGACAGCAGTGAAAGGGCCTCGTCATCGCCGCTCGGCTCAACTCCTCCGGGGCTCAAGAACTTGGTCATCTCTCTGATGGAGCCACGGAATTTGTCGTGAAGCTCGTGAGCGGCCCTCACCTTCTCGTTAAGGGCGTCAACCTGCTCCTGCGATTTTCTCTTGACCGCTACAAACCACTAGGACTGTCGTTAAAATCATTTCAGACGCGGGGGACATGATGCCGAGTGGAGATATAAATACCTTCCAGCTCTTGCGTCAGCTTGGCGTTGTCGGCTAGGGCCCGGGACTCGGAATCCTTGGTGGTGAACACATTCACAAAGAATGCTCTCGGCTCCACGCCCGATCGAACTATCGGCTTGGGCACGAGACTCGGAATCTTTCAGCGCTTGGATCTGCTCTCGGAAGCCTGAAGCAATAGGCGAAGTCGGAGACAATGAGAACCAAGTCGTCACCAAGAAGGCAAAAAGACACTCACCTTGAAGTGCATCTGTCAGAGCTTGGACTTTGGCCCAAAGCTCCAACTGCTTAGCCTCGCCTTCACGCCGGACGCGCTCCAAGTTGGCCTCGTACTCCTCATACTCCCTTACCTTGGGAAGTACTTCCTTAAGGAGGGCGTCTCTCTCCTCGGAGCGCTCCCCCAGTGCCTGGAAGAATTCCGAAGAAATGAAGAACGCGCATCACTCGGCGTGAATAGAGAGAGAAGAAGACGGCTCACCTGGATCAGCTGGGCGTCCTTTATGGCGTGTTGGTAGAGCTCCTCCCTCAACTTCTTGTCCCCCTCACCGAAAGCCTTCCACTTGTCCTCATGACGGAAGAAGATCCGGGGGAAGATGGGGGGTCGGATGTAACGGGGGGGGCTGTCGAGGATCTCCTCCACGGGCGAGGCTAGTGGCGGTAGCTCAGGCCCCCTTGACGGGTGGCGTGTCGTCCGGGACCACGGGACTCGAGAGGATCTTGGCAAGATGGCGGCATCCCACCCGGCGTAGAATCGTCCCCACCGGACTCGAGTCTTGGTGGCGGATCGCTTCACCTTGGCTCAGGCCGCCAAGGCCTGACGCAGACGGGGCCTTCAAGGGATTCCTACTTCGGCACCTGTTCATCGAGGAAAAGTTGAGCGCCACGACAAAACAAGGCCAAGAAACAACGGAGATGCCAACTGTCCGTAGCCTTATCTTCGCTCTCGGTTCTTTCAGTGGTGAACCACTCGGGGAGGGTCCGGGCTTGAACTCTGGCGGCGGCGGCTTCTTGATGTCGCTCGGGGCTTCCGGACGGCGGACCCGAGGCTGCGCGGCAACGGCTCCCTCTCGACGGCTTCTTGAGGCGCTCTCCATCCTCTTGACACTCGGCTCATCGGTATGAGCTTCAGCGGAAGCGCCGCGCCGCACCCTAGCGGGAGGAAGCATGAGGCGGGGGGATCCAAGAAAAGGCCACACGATCTGCGGGAAGCGATGAGAGCGAGACCCGTCGTGTCGGTTAGCCAGACGGTGGCGGAACATCAAAAGGGCGCAATACTCACCTCGGGAGGATTCGCCAAACAAAACCCTTGAGGTGTGGTCGGGAGGATCGAGGCGTTCGGAGCCGGGAGGTCGCTCATTCGGACAATGAGTGTCTCTCGCCGAGGGCTTCATGCCTCCGCGTCGGTCGTCCTCCGGTACTCATACCCCAAGAATACTCGCTCCTTGATGGGTGCACCGATGAGCAGCGAAGTTGGAAAGAATTCCTCGCCACGTCAGACCGCCTCCTTCAAGCCGTGATCAAGGCGAGGAGCTCGTTCACTTGCCCCATTTCATGATCGGGGAGGACCGCGGTCAAGAGGGAGAAACTCTCGGGGGCTCACCGGAAAAGGATGGAAGGCAAGGATCGAGGTTGGCGCAATAGAACCACTCCCGGTGCCATCCCTTGTTCGAAGTTCTGAAGGAGATGGCGAAGTAAATCTTCCTCGCCTGTCTCTCAAGCTGGCGCCTCCAACCGCCTTGGGGGAGCTCTGCTTGGGAAAGGCTTGAGGAGGAAGAGGTGGCGGAAAAAATTGAAATCTTGGCGAATCTGAGATCGCCTCACAAAGGTGGATAAAGGCGGCAATGTGAGGATAGAATTGGGATTCAAGTGAACCAATTCGATGCCATAGAAGGAAAGAAGCCCGTGGAAGAAACCACCTACCGGGAGCCCAAACCCTGTTGAAAAAAGGATTCAAGAGCGATGATTTCCTGCATAGCGAGGAGTGGGATAGAACTCACCACGGTAGGCAAGCGGCCGATCAAGGTCGCCGCGCATGACCCCATTGTGACCATCATATCCAAATCGTCTCCATCGTCGAAGGACCCAATCGTGGGCGGAGGCGGCAGAAGTCTGGGAAGGCGAGTCGACATTCGGAGGAGATTATCGGCGACGCCAGAGGAGAAAGGCGGCGGTGGCTAACCCTAGCGAAGGACACGCAGGAGGGAGACGAATTTTTGGAGGCGAAGGCGGCGCGTGATCTTGTGAAGGAGACTTAGCCCTGCGCTGCTCAGGAACCATAAGGGCGACAAATCCCGCTTGGGTGAGACCGCGCCTCTACACTACCGTTAAGCCGGTGCAGTCGGGGCATGACCCGTCTGACACGTCAGCCGAAAACTATGATCGTGGCGGACGACCGTCGCTCGGCCAAGAGCCAAACAATGGTGCGCTCCATGACGGGCCATGCTACGACCCGACATGATCGGGTGTAGGCATCATCGAGGCGAATTCAGTGCACGCTCCATGATGAGCCGATTGCCGTACATGTACGGTACCGCTTCGACCAAGAGCCAAGCGATGGTGCGCTCCATGACGGGCCATGCTGCATACGACACGATCGGTGTAGGTATCATCAAATCCATCCCAAGTACGCTCCATGATGAGCCGACTGCCGTACATGTACGGGTACCGCTCGGCCAAGAGCCAAACGATGGTGCGCTCCATGACGGGCCATGCTACGCCCTGACACGATCGGGTGTAGGTATCATCAAATCCATCCCAGGTACGCTCCATGATGAGCCGACTGCCGTACATGTACGGGTACCGCTCGGCCAAGAGCCGAACGATGGTGCGCTCCATGACGGGCCATGCTACGCTCTGACATGATCGGGTGCAGGCATCATCAAATCCGTCCCAGGTATGCTCCATGACGGGCCGACTGCCGTACATGTACGGGTACCGCTCGGCCAAGGGCCAAATAATGGTGCGCCCCCTGATGGGCCACGCTACGCTCTGACGTGCTTGGGAGCAGGCAGCATCTAAGCAATCCCAGGTACGCTCCACGACGAGCCGGCTACGGCACATGTCCGGGTACCGCCCGGCCAAGGGCCGGACAAGGATACAACCAGCGACGCAGCCGACCATCGAGGCCATAACGAGCTAGGGAATAAACCACTCGGGAAAGCTAAAGCAAGGCAATTGAGTCCTTCACGACCTCCCTTCCAAGCGACGCGAAGACGGAAGAGCATCGCGGCGGGCAAAGGGCGAGCCTAAAGGAGACGGCACGGTCATGAAGCACTCGGGGGCTACTATGGAAGCTATGGGACCGGGTGCCTAGCTAATGGGCCGACTGAATCAGCCCGTGGGGGTGGGTCGGGCCAACAATCCAAAAAGGAGGAGCTTCTGGAAGGTCTTCGCTGCGCCAGAAGAAAGGAGACCGGGGGGTGCATGCGACAAGGATAGGTAGGCAGCGCGAAACCTCTCTGAACGGCGACGTCGCTCACGCATCTTCTTTGTGCTTTGTCGGTCGGATCTCTGGACGGTCTTCCTCTTGTCTCCAACTGCCTTTGCCGCCCTACTGCTCTGCTGCGCCCCAACAACTCCAGCATCCGCGCCCGGGGGGCGCCCTGATCGGTATACATAGGAAGAAACCCTAGACAGAGAGAGAGGATCAATAGTCGAAAGCTTGTAAACAAGAACACTCATACTTACACGAGAAACAACGAATGCAGGACTAGGGTGTTATCTCCATTGGAGAGCCCGAACCTAGGTAAAGATTGCTCTGTGTCTTGCGTTACCATCAGACCTAGATCTTTCGCCTTGCCCCACTCCCTCTTCTTCATTGTCGGTCACAACCATCAACACTAACTACAATCCAGAATCTGCATAATCAGAAGCTGTCCCGAAGGGGGCCTAAGTAAGCCAGCAACTAACCCAAACAATTAGAACCTACGACCACTGATGTCGTTTTCTTCTTTTTTGGATTTCGATATCACTCACTCTTGTTGCACGCCACATAGAAGTCTCTCTCAGATAATTTACATAACAACAACTTCTACCGAGCCGGTTCGATATTCAAAACTAGTTGGTAAATCGATCTAATTAAAAAATATAAAAATTCAAAATCAAAACCGACTGGTTTTTACCAAATCAACCGGTTTTAGTTTAAAATCGTGTGACAACACCGCACTAGTCAGCACCCACCAATTGGCCGTTCGATTTTTTATTTTTTATTTAAGAAATTATGAATTCTTAACCCTTCAGTTTCTGACGATTTTCGACTCGATATTTTTTATTTTTGAATTTTGATTTTCAAACAGTTTTTTCAAAATCAGTTCTGTGAACCCTAATCACAACTCACAAATCAAAACCAATCATATGTTACTATAAGAATATATATAGAGAGAGAGACTTTTTTTACTCTTGAGTACATACTCTACTTCCTAATATACCGCTAAAATGAACGTGTTATATCTCGTTATCACTTTTGGTATATTTGTATACTAACTCTAAGATACTACAATACGACATGGTTAAAAATTTTCACTAGTTCTTATTTTTGCTATATACTCTTTTTATGTGTAAAAAGAATATATACATAAATGGCGGCATATTTGGTGCAAACCCTCTCTCTGGTGCAAACCTACAAACTAATAACCTGGGCCTCTGGATCTTCCCTGGATGGTTCAGATGATCAAAGGTGGGATTCCACTCATCCACTTAAACTAATATGCACTAAACCCCCCATCTAATCCCCGCATGTTAATCAGCCCTCCATCTAAATCCCGTGCTAACCTCTGTTCATCGCGCAGCCCCTTCATCTAAAATCCCGTCGCTCAACTCCTCCTCCCTCACGCAAATACGACTCATGGTTTGCACGCACGCAGAGAGATGCACGAGGGCGGCATCTGCGTGCATCGGATCAGGATCTCTCATCTCATTGACCTTCGCCTTAATTGGAGGTGTACAGACGAGAAAAAAAATGGCGCCGCAGCGTAGTTATTCGGCGGCGGTGACCTGTACCGGCAAAGCCTTCATGCTTGTGTCGCTTCATTCGTTCATCGATTTCGGTAGCCGTGGCCGCGCATCCATCTGTTGACACGCCTTTGCCGTGATCGCGTTTGCTGAGGAGGAGGAGGAGTTGAGCGACGGATTTTAGATGAAGGGCTTCTTGCGATGAACAGAGGTTAGCACGGATTTAGATAGAGGCTGATTAACACGCGGGATTAGATGGGGGTTTAGTGCATATTACTTTAAGTGGATGAGTGGAATCCACCTTTGATCATCTGAACCATCCAGGAAGATCGAGGCCCAGATTATTAGTTTGCAGGTTTGCACCAGAGAGAGAGAGTTTGCACCAAATACGCCGCCTACATAAATTATATAATAAAAAGTAGACTTTGATGAAATTTTTCATAGACCACATTTTAAAGTACCGTATAATTATTATTGGAGTATGCTCAAAAGATAAAGAGATATAACTTTTTTTGTTTAAACGATATACAAGAACTGAATGTACGTACTCCTAAGAATATGAGACCATTTCATGAAAGCCTTTTCCATACTCTTAAGAGTACATAATCTCACTTTCCAATATACCAACTTTCAATACACTAAGAGTAAATTTCACATAACTACATATTTTTTATATAAATTATCAAAAAACTACAAATATAGCTTCTATTTCACAAAACTACAGATTTTAGGAGAACTTGTGTCACAGAACTACATGTTTTAAAATTGACCGTTTCTTGTAACAGATCTGACAGTGTGAGCCCACATAGCAGCCTCACACGTCTCCATTTCCTGTTTCACTCACGTATGAGACTGTCATATGGGTGCGTATTATCATACCTGTTATATGGAATGGTTAGCTCTAAAACCTATAGTTTTGTGACACAAGCTCTCGTACAATCTGTAGTTTTGTAAAATAGAACTTAAAATCCGTAGTTTTCTGATAATTTATATAAGATACTCGTAGCTTTGTGAAATTTACGCATATACTAATTCTAAGATACTCCAAAGTCCCATAAAAAAATTTCATCAAAATCCACTCTTTATAGCATAATTTGTATATATAATTATCTTAGATAAAAAAATGTATATAACAAAAATAAAACACTCTGATGATCTTTTTTTTCAACCATGTCGCTTAGAGAATATTATAATTAGTATTTAATATACCAAAAGTGATAAAAGAGATAATAACATGTTTGTTTAAGTGCTATATTGAAATGTGGGAGCATGTACTCCCAGATAAGAGTATATATGTGTGTGTGGCATCAACATGAGAAAATATCTTTTCCTGTCAAAAAAGGAGAAAATCATACGGTATTATTCAGGGCAAGTCGAAAACCACCGGTTGACAACAGCGCAGATTCAAAACTGTCTTAAAATTATGCATTGTTTGTAAAATGGTGTGTATGAAAGCTCGACATTGTATCAACTATAAAAGATGTTGAACAGAAAAAGAAAAAAACAAAACGTTTCGCGGCACCGAACTGTGTACAGAAGCATTACTAAGCTGCTCATTTGCTGGCAAGAATGAATTAACGAGTACTGAAGACAAGTTTGGAGTCTAGCTTGTTAACAATGGTATTCTATCCCTTCACCCCCTTCTTTGAATCTGATTAAGACGGCAGTTAAGCTATGCAATCTTGGCAATGGATCTCATCCCTGCCATTTAAAGCGATTTCTGCATGTAAGAAAAAAGTAAAAAAATTTAGTGGAAATTACAGAAAATGCTATTTGATTTTCATTGGAGGGAAAAAAATATGGAATAAACAGCTGCCGAAATATAACTGCAAGCCCACTATAAAATGCTGCGCTTAATCTGTCAACCAGATTTTGTGTGAAAATGCCTTTTACTATTTGTCTGTGGTATTGATGATTAAAATCAACGACAATGTCCACTAACCTTTGGAACAAGCCTTGCTGAACGCCTGGGTAATGTAGTTGGTTTGGTCTGTCTAGCAGAAGCACTTCTTAAGCTAAGTAGTATATTTCTGGTCGGTTCGCCAGATGCAGGTTGCGTCTTACTCAACAACTCCTCAAGCTCCTCAGGATCACACAATCTTTTTCGTCTGCGGAATCATGACACTCATCTGACCTGCAAAACAAAGGAGCATATAATGTACGTAACTATTTGCACACAAAAAAGGGGAAAAAAAAGAAGAAACATGAACATTATTTTACAAAGAACATACTCTGCACCATGCTTTGAAGTCAGGGGGTTAATGGCATTGTCCTGCACAAGGAGGACAAAATTTAGAGTCAATAATTTATACTAAGACCTCGAATCAACTTTATAAGAAACAAAATTCTGCACATCATTATATGGAAAAGAACACAATCAACGAAAACACTACATAAGATAGAATAAAATGAAGCACTTTCCATCGTACAAAGCAAATCATCATAACACGTATACAGAAAAGGGAGTCAACACAAATTCAAGTCACGCACATGGAATGTTACGTGATACTAAATAAAGAAATTTCAAAGAAAAGCATAGCTAGTACAAGAAAATGATACGCAAAACAATAACACAGGGGGGAGGGATAAAAAGGGTTGTTTCACTATATAAAAAAACACTGGATTTGACAAAAATTTACTTAACATGTTCGCGGTTTTCCAGATGAAAGTTGTAAAGTGCTGGAAGTTTCGCCAAGTCAGGGTACAAAAAGGCACTGGTAATGAATACCAAACATGCCAGCTAATGAGGTCAGCTGAATATAAATTACCAAATATGCAGGTTTGCAGCTGCAGAGCTAAGATTTGGACATGTAGACTTGGCCACAGTTGGACCAGAATAATACATTTACCAGCTTTCCTTCTTTCTTCCCCTTTTACTACAAAGTACAAACCAGTAAAATAAGTCAGCCATGCATTTACTAGTTCAGTGAGAGTTGACACTATGACTAGTTGAGTGTGACCCTTGCATGGATGACTACAAATAGAAGACGCCAATATCTAACAAGTAGTTAAAACAGGGTAGTAAGCATGAAACAACCAATTCATTTTAACAAACTAGGAAAATTTATGCACAGAAAATGTATTACATGCGGGCCTACTAGATGATATGGCTCAACTACAAGAACACAACATTTCAAAGGAGTGCTTGCTTGGCCATATAGGCCTCCTGAAAAATGAAGACAAAGAATCTTGGCTAAAAGAAGGGGTCATGCCTGGTAATTTAGATGCAAGTGGGCTGACCCATTGACCCATTTCACCACGTTCAAGCTTCACTTCCGCCTATTTGACAGTACATTTTATATACAAGGACCTTACAATAGGAAAAAAGCAAACGAACTAGGGCGGTTCATTGGGTTGGCCGATCCAACTCATCTGTATCCCTACTGGTAATGTGAGGTCATTAGTTTAGATCATAGTTACCAGATTCTCTATAAACCCCGCAAATCATGAACTAGATTCATTGAAGCGAACCGGTTTAGAGTGCGGGTTCGTGTTCGCAGTGAAATTGGAAGAAAAAAGTGGCAAACCACGAACCCCAATCCCATACTGCGACTCAGATGAACCGCATTCCTAGTAACTATCGCTTAGATCTCCCGGCAGGCAAGTAAAGAAAGATTGGCACAAAAATATGAACATTGTTTTAGTTTTTTCGAGTCTACTTATATTAGAAATTTTGAGTTCGTAATTTATTTTGAAAATCCAAATTGCCGCCTCTATATAAAGGGAGGTTGTGTCTTGTAAGATTAGACTATTGAACCCAATTTTTGAGTTTTTGAGAAACCCAAGATGGGACCTTGCCTAAGGTGTGTAAGGTAGTTTATAATCTTCCGCTCTTTTGTGCAACTTTTCGATTGACCCAGGATACGGGCACCTAACACCAAGGAAAATTCTATCGTCAAGTTATCGTCAGTTACCACCGATAACAAGGCTTACCATTGTGCACCAAAAGATTTTGAAACCGGACACAATAATCATTTTGGATTTGAATTTTGAGTTATAAATTTAACAACAAAATGAGTCAGCAAGCGTATGTTCAACGGAAGCCTGCATCAGCATGTCGTTATGGGTTCGAAACCCATGTCTACATCTTTTTTTTTTTGCTTTTAATGGTAAATGGCATGCAGGTCCCATAATTAGAAAGAAATAAAGAAAAAATGATGGGAGGCTAGGAGTCGAACCTAGCACCTCCCACAAAGAACTTTAACCACCTACCACTAGGAAAATGGAATGGTCTTGTATAGACCCTGGCTTGTGAATCATTTATTCTAATATCTAAATTTAAAATTAAATTCAAAGCAAAAGATTGAAGCAAAATTTCCACTCACCCCCTTCTTTTTTTATTCCAAGACAGTTTTCCCTAACTAACACTACATGAGTTGGCATTAGAGTGGAGGTTCAATCCATGGTCAAAAAGCCCTAGACTTGTATTCACAGCACACTACTAAGTGCAACATGCTGAAGAGAAGACGATCCTACCATACAATTTGGAGATAAGTCTCTATGTGGTCGTCCCGCTCACTACCAACACCTAACTCTAGAGGATAGTAATGTTGATTTGACACATCAAGAGTTCATATATCAAATAGAAACCCTATCAGGGGAGTTGGGGACCATGCAAGTTCAAATGGAACAACTTATCTGCAAAAAGAACCAGATAGATGCATTCCTAATGATGTTCAAGATGAAGGTACTTGGGATGAAAACAAGAACTCTAAGTGGGGTTCATGAGCAAACCACCGTCAACATATTCCATGTTGGTTATCCGCATGGTTAGGATGTTACCAACATGTTGGGCCACGAGGCTCATGATTGATGAGATCGATGTGGTCTAGCAAGTCATTATTCCTACAATGTGCCTAAGTGATGGTGCTTTTGCATCCCACCTACTAATATGGAGAACTTGACAAGGTTGTTGTCAAGCATAAACCCTCATGCTTTGATTATCTACAATTTATTAGGGACCATCTTCAAGTCACAACTATCGGGGTGGTGTGACACATGATTGATATGAACTTTTGGCTAGAAAACGAACAGTGAGTTTAGAGTTCTTTAGTTCTTCTGTAGCCCAGAGAAAATGATGCAGGGAAACAAATTATATATGGGCCTTAAATGATTTAGCTCAACTACGGGGACAACAATTCAAAGGAGTGTGTTCTTCGCCATATAGGCAAATTCTATGTTCGCACGGGTGGCGAAAAAGATGGAAAGAATCCAAGCGAAATGAAGGAACCATGCTTGACTTCAGACAGTTATTAATTATGGATTTCTGAGTTTGGCACGGCTTCTTGCTGAAAATAGCATTATTTTTAGTATTTTCGAGCCTGCATATTTTGGAAATTTTCAGCTTATCATGTATTTTTGAAATTTTTGGCTTATCATGGTTGTGCATCTTGTACAATTAGACTACTTTTTATTATTTAAACTACCCAATTTCTGTTTTCAGAGACCCTAAAATGTCTAGTTTATTCTTCTGTCTGTCTCTTAAATTGCCTATCATGGGCCACTTTAGTTGTTAGGGCAGCGAGCTCAAGTAGGCTCGACTCAAGCGAGCCTGGGTTGAGGTTCAACCTTGAAGTTGGCTCAAGCTCGACTCGATCGAAGGGGTTCGATAACTCCATAAACACACATATATGAATACATTAAAGCCTTGAATAAGCCTTTAGCTCAACTTATTAAGCTCAAATACATGGTATACATTAATATATTATAGTAACACATGTATTCGAGCCAAATTGAGCCGTGCTCGACCTCAGCCCGACAAAGGTTTGGGCCCAAGTATAGGCTCGAGCGAATTCAAATAGCTTGTCGAGTCCAAGCTTTTTGGCAGCCGATTCATGTTGCATCAAAACATGAATGGTGAACTAAGCCTGAACCAACATTTCCTGTACTCCGAGCTCTTCAAAGGTTGTCCATCATAGTTAGTCCAGGTTTGCAAGGCTCCAATTTAAAGATCCATATTTAATTCTACTCAAATCAAGAATAATACAAGGCCATTCATCTCAAACAGCTTTCAAACGTTACGGCTGAGAGCTTGAACTTAAATATGTACTGAGTAAAACCATGAAGTTTATGTCCAACCAAAATTCCAGTTCAAATAAGAAAATTGAACATTAACCAATGAAAAGCAATGCCATAAAATTCTGTAAAGTTGGCCACTTGCTGGATGCCGTAGAAGGGATTAAAGGAAAACAGGGATATAGGAAGAACTGAAGCAGCACCATGGTAAATTACATGACTGACCCTGTTTGTGCGAAGCTTGAACAACACAAAAACTAAGTTTGCATGGTCCATGCATAGTTAAAACCTTGAAAATTGAAATTGCTAGGTAGTAAACAGAAGAGTGAGAAGTTCGAAACACAACACAGTAAAAAAAAGTCACAAATACAACCAAAATACAGTAGCAGTTTTCAGTGCATCAGCTGCTGCTATATATGATCTACCTATCCAATTGTTGATCTTATCTCGAGCAGAAGTCATGCTGTACTTGTACTATTATCACTGAAAGCTAAAAGGATAAAATCATATTGTAGATTCTCAAAGGACTATAAGAATAAGCAAGGACATGACTAATTTAGAAACGTGTCTCACAAATTTTAGCACCATCAATACATCAAGCATATTTCCATAGTTGGTATTAAGGCACATCTAACTATTTAACCATAGTCAAGTACAATAAAATTACCGAAGCAGAAGATGGTGGTGTTGGGTCTGTGAGGTCGAAGTTCCCAGCAACACAATGATCAGCACAACTAGCATCTGACTGGGCATCTTTAACTGGCAGTACAACCCCAGAGGAATTTGACAACCTGTCACCATAACCTATATCTTCTTCCATAGGCACAGCTTCCACTGGTTCATTTTCCATTAGGACTTCATGTGTATCACTGTTGCGAAGATGAGCCCCTTCAGCAACGTCTATCATTCCCTGTTTTCCCACAGATGTTGGACAAGAGTTTTCAGAGTCATTTTTAACTACATCCACATAGGAAAATGCTGAGGCTTTGCTAGTATCAGCAACCAAAACATTTTGAGTGCAATCAATCATTACAGAAGCTTTGGTTTTACCAGGGCTCACTGTGTCTCTAGTACCAGTTGGTTGTACAGTATCATCAGCCAGGGGTGCATGGCTTTTTTCAGACCACACTGGGGCATCAACAGATTCTTCAGGAAGCACCTCGTTATTCAAAGCACAAGCCATCATATCAGACGACATATTCTTCTGAACATTAGATGTTAAACACAAAGAAGGTATGACTGGAACTCCCTCTTGAGATCCAGAAATTTCAGCTAGAGTACCAGGCGATGTGGATGCAGATGACTTGGAGTTTACAGCAGTTGTATCAGGTGGACAGGGCTCCGAACGAGAATTTTCACCACCAGTTGAACCTAGTGATGAATTGGTGCAAGGAGCAATGCCTTCAGCTCCCCCATTTTGTTTGTCCACAACGATATTACCAGCTGGGGAAATTGTGTTGTGATCATCCGTACTCGCCAGGCTGCTAATAAAACTAGAGAAATTTCCATGTTCAAAATGATGAGTACTTGGGGGAGTATACTTCTCCTTGAAGCTATCAACCCAAACAGATGGAGTGGAATTAAGATCAACAAAAAGATCAAGTCCATCATCTGACGTCACAAAGAATTGAAAAGAATCTGCATCTGTTGAGGTCTTATCAGATGAGCCACTACCCTTGTCTATGACATTTTCACCAAGTCCTACATTAGGAGCAGGGTGAGTTGCAACCAGAGAAATGTTATCATTTGCATTAGCGGTTGAATCATGATTTTCAATTGCAAATTCTGTAATTGTTGACTTCTTTGCAATACCATCAGCATTTTGAGACCACACGTTGTGAGTAATCCCTAATCCAGAAGATGAATGACTAAAGCAGTCTGTTTTTCCATTGTTGATGCCAGAGTCCTGATTCAAGATGCATAAAATAAATCAAGAAATGAATTTATACTGTATACAAACAAAAATGTGCCAAGCATTTCATAGATACATAGAGCAACGCTGTCTTAAATGTCAACAGAAAATAAATTAACAAAACTATGATAGAAAAGCACAAATTTAATCCTATATCAAAAAGCATAGTTACGGATTCACTTTGTAAACCCCGCAAATCGCGAACCAGATTCATCGAACCCGAACCAGTTTAGAGTACGGGTTCTTGTTAAATAGTGGAAATTGGAAAGAAAAGTGGCGAACCCAAATCCTGTACCACGACTCAGACGAACCGTGTTTCTGGTAACTATGTCAAAAAGTACGCTGCAGATCAGGAAAATACCAAAGTCCTAGAGTTGCAGCTTATTGGGGCAAACAATAGCATTTATTACTAGTGCTGCACTCTTTAAGTAAGAATCCTGGTACTTGAATTCAAATCCAAACACAATTCTGCAACAAATATTTTATAGTGTTTGTTATGTAAAAGGATTTGGAGAGAGAGAGAGATCTATTCAACTTTTCTCTGAGTAAGAGTGACATATGAATTCTGATTATCCCACCACCTACTACCAAAGGACAAAGTCATCAAAGAACAAAAATAGCTGCAGGGGTCAAGTAAAGAGGATCGGGAAACAGATGATTCCGTTAGTTACAACAGGATTACATACCAACCGACAAACTCCAGTACCATCATTTCTCATGGAACAGACCATGTTGAAATTGAGAATGTTGAGTGGTAGGTAGGATTTGACTGGATAAAATTCAATTTAGACAGCACATATCATGCAATGCACGTGGACCACAAATGCAGTGGGTTTATACTGAAGGGTGGAATTCCTTATATTAATAAAAAATTAAAGCACTCACATCTAGTACTCAGTTATCCAATTGGAAGGGTTGTTGTATTGCGATGCAAGGATAAATGTTAAGGTTGAACCAGAGAAACTGTTGTGTTGTATAGAGTATAGACAAACCAGACAAAAAAAACAATGGCCGTGATTTCTTACACTTTTCAATGTTTCATCCATTGGAGTTTGAGGCCCCTTTTGATGCTTTATATGCAAAAGCGGTCTATCACAATCATCTCTGTCACTATATGGGCCTCTTTTGAGGTTTTCTTGCCCGCCTGCAGTTAAATAGGTTTTGTCAGATAGACCAACAACAGCAGGCCCCTGAGAGTGTCCGCCAACATAAATCATTGAGAAAATATGGCAATCTGCCAAATTACACTCAACATAAAACAAAAAGTTTCTATACGTACATCTGGATGCTTCTTTGATATTTGATAACAAGGCAGAAGCCTGTGTAGAACCAAACAATGTTTCCCTTTCAGGTCCTGAATTTAACTTTCCCTTCTGGAAAAAGAAAGATGATACACATTGGTACTCAATTTTAAGCTAGCCTTAAATAGAAAAAAAATGACAAAACTATCTCAAGCAGCAAGTAAATGCAGAAACAGACAGCGTATGTTTACCTCAAGCAGCAAGGCAAGCGCGCTTGCTAATTGAGAGTGGCTCTTGTTTGCAGGAAGGTTGTACCGTTTGCACAAACATTGGAGGTCATGGTAACTAAGGCTGAGGAGAGGTATTTGGCGTTGCCTTTCCTCCCACCCCATCAGATTGACTGTATCAGGACAAAAAAGACACGAAGACATTAGTCTACTTTAACATCAGGTAAAGGCCATGGATTGCGCATACAGTATCTATCAAAATTCAAAAGCAATGTAGGGCCTCCGAAGCATTGGCCTATCCAAGCACCACAATCACAGGAGGCCTACTTCAGCGTATAACTCAATCCAAAAACGCGACACTCAGATCACGCACCAACGAAACAAGCATCCACCCGATTTGCTCATAATACTATCTACCCTAGGTGAGAATCGAAAACACCTCCGAACATACTATATATGCCTATAATTCAAATACACATCGCGTTCCCGCGAGGCAGGTAAATAATCAAAAACAGAATTATACTGTCTCTCGCCCCGTGTCCTGTCGTAATCACAAACCACGGGCCATCACACAGACACGCACGCGCAGGGAGACAAGTGATTCGAAATTCCCCAACGGATCGGAACGAAACCGAAGGAAACCAGATCTAAGCAAAACGGAGAAGCCATCGGAGGCGATACGCGGATCGCCCGAACCCGCCGGAACCAACCAACCATCCAGCGAGAGAACATACGCGAGCTAGAGATACAGAGAAAGGGGCGGCGGGGGCGGCCCTGCTTACGGAAACGGCCGCCGACGAGCGGCGAGGGCGCGGACGAGCGCGAGGGCAGAGCGAGCGGTCTCGGGGTGGCGGAGTCGAATCGAAACGAGAGAACACACGAGCGAGAGGGCAGATGAGGAGGAGCGGGCGCGGGGCTACTTACTTGCGGCGGCGGAGGCGGGCGGAGAGAGGCGAGGCGCGCGGTCGCGGAGGAGGAGCACCGAGAGAGAGGAGCGGGAGAGGCGCCGTCGGGGTGGGGGAGGGGAGGTGGGTCTGGGTTTATTTGGGTTTGAGGGGCGGGCGGATTGGGGAAAATGGATGCGAAGCAGCGCGCGCTGCTGTATCTGCTGAGCTGTACCGCGCTGCCGTATGACTTAGGGTGAAAACAGGACAGATACTTTCTTTTTATCTAGAGTTGATCCGGTTAGAGCTGGATCTGAAAGTAAGGTCCTGTTTAAAAACAATATATTTCAAAACTATGGTTTTGATATACTATAGTTTGCAATTGTTTTGTCATGAATACTATGGTTTTACCAAACTCCTTTTAAAAGTATGGTATTTCTTAGAACTACCAACTGTTTGGATGCAACATCACAAACCATGGTATTTGAGTGGAAATAGACAAGAAGTTAGCCAAAACCATGAAAATTTTGGGTTGGAGTGGAGTTTCAAATACTCCAAAAATACCATGGTATCTACCAAACCATGGTTTTTAATACAGAGCTTTTGGCATAGTAACCAAACATCTCATGGTATAAAATACCATGGTATTCTTAGAAACTATGGTATTGCCTAAAACTATGAAAATACATTGCTTCCAAACAGGGTCTAAGGCTCTGTTTAATAGAGCTTTAGATCTCAGTTTCATCTAAGATCTGAAACTTGTATGCTAAAATAAAGTAAATTAAGTTTATATTTTAGTCTAAAATGTAAACAAGATGATCCATCTAAACACTGTTAATGCACCAACAACTCCAGCTCCAAGAATCTGGTGGAGCTAGGAATACCCAGCTCCACTAGATTCCACTGTTAATGCACCAACAACTCCAGCTCCACGAATCTGGTGGAGCTAAGAATACCCAGCTCCACCAGATCCACAGATCTAGTGGAGCTGGAACTGTACCAAACACACCCTAAATCGGATATTGGTCGGATTCGGATCTAGATCCAGATCCGAATAATTAAAAGCGGATATTGGATCAGATTCAGGGTGTGTACTATCCGGAAAATGTGGGTTGGAAACCGGATTCGAGTAATCGGGTAATTAGAATATCTGGATTTCTGATCCCAAGGCCCAAGGTTTACCGACTTACCTCACAGCGCAAGGCCCAATCCCCATTCCCAAGGCCCAAGCCGTGTCCGTCTCCGGTGTCTCACTCGACAGTCGACACTCGGTCACTCCCGTCAGTCATGACCCCGTCCCGAGTCTCCCGACTGCCATAGTCCAGATCTGATTCATCTGAACTTCTGAAGCCAAGTCCGGACGCTCCCGTCCCCCAGCCCCAGCAGGCCGGCTGCCACGATCTCTGTAAGTTCAACCTTCATTAGTTATGGTTTTGGTGTTAATGACAAATCTAATATTGTGATTATCCATTAATGAGATTTTGTTATTAATGATAAATCTTATATCGAGATTAACTTGTTTATTTAAGAATATCTTTGATTAGTCTCATCGCATTGAAAAATGGAAAAACCAAGGTATGTTTGCATATTCATTCTAGTATTTGTTGCATACTTTCGAGTCAAGTTAAAGTATGAATATCCCCATTATATTAACCACAAAATGTGCATCATGTTTCCCAATCCATATATTACATGGATGCACATATTTAGGGGGAGTTTGTAGTTTAACTTGAAAGTCTCTTTGTATTGATCGATTCGTTATTGACACATATAAGGATCAAGACAAAGAAACTAAATCCTTGAGTATATATTTGAATTGCCTAGTTATAAGTATACTCGTGGAAATATAGGATATACTCCAATGCAATCAAATTGAATATGTGCATATTATATCCAAGTCAATCATACTTATGCACATATACATATGGGGTGTATTCTAGAGTTGATGACTTAGGTAATGATCATTTCCATATAGCCTACACATAATGGATCATTACTTTTCATCAACATGAGTATATGAAAACTTGTGTAGTTAATATATACTCATATCAATTTAAATGATAATTTAAATTGAGTTCATTTGTCTTGTTTATCATTAAAGAACATTTCATCATGTGTTGATGGGGTTCGTGATAAATTGAGGACAAATGAATAGTTCTTAAGTATAATGAAGCATGTGTTGCATTATTGTACTTAAGACATACTTTAATCATTCAAATTGATTTAGGTTGTGCTCAATTGATCTAGAGGCATCCATTATGTGTTAATGGAGTGCAAGAGATAATTGAGACAACCATGCATCTTGGACTAACTATTTGTATGAGTTGTGATTGAGTTAGGTCCAAAGATGGATGAGATGATGAGAACGGTACAAGGACGGCATCATGAGTTGATGGGCGTCAAGAATGGATCCCGAAGATAAAGAGAAGTCGAGTAATGATCCCGGGGGAGTATCAAAGCGATGATCATAAAGACCCCAAAGGAGATTGCTTGTGCGCGGCGGCGAAGATATAATTAGATAGGCTAAGGACTTTTGTAGTCTTTGAGTCTAAGGTTTTATCGCCGTGCTATTAAGAGGGGTCGTTCCCTTTGCTTGAGCTTCATCATGTGTTGGTGATCTCATCCCGCGTTCACTCAAGCTCAAATCTTATTTGATTTGGTTTTTGCATATGGGTTAACCATTTGGCATGTGTTGCAAATGTGTTAAGCCTATGCTTGGTTGTTTTGCATTATGCTCTGATTTGCATGTGTTGCAAAGATGAAAGAGTATATGCATTTGGTTTTCGCATTATGCTTTGATTTGCATGTGTTGCAAATAGGATAAGCTAATGCGTTGGCTTTTGCGTGAAGTTCACTTTTGCATGTGTTGCATTAGTTGAAGCTTCATGCTTTGGTTTCGCAAAACATCTTTATAAAACCTTGGTGTTGCTTGGAGCTAAGTTTTGCATGTGTTGCAAAAGGAGAGAGCTCAAGCATGATTTGATGTTTGTGTGTTTGTATGGAGCTAGAGGCTTGCATGTGTTGCGAGTAAAGAGCTCATACGTGTGATGTGGTTTAGTTGATGTTTGGTTTTGGTGTGAAGTCAATTTGGTGTTGCATGGGACTAGAGAATTGCATGTGTTGCAATTAGAGAGTTCATGCATCTTGATTTGATGTTGCTTGGAGCTAGACTTTTGCATGTGTTGCAAAGAGTAGTGCTCAAGCATGAAATGTGTTTATCGCATTATTTGCAAGTTCGTTGTGCGAATAAACTGAGGTTTATGAGTCCGGAATTCCGAGAGCATGTGAATAGGGCTTGCAACGGGTGTTGGCAAGTTGACTGGGTCTCGTGTTGACCTTCACATGGCTAGGGGAATTAATCTCATAAACTCGAGTTTGATTTGCTTAATACGTTTTGCAAATAGTCTTTGAGTTGATTGCGAAATGCGTTTTTGCAATTTGGTTGAAATTCTTTGAGCATGAGCTAAGTTGGTGCGAATGTGTTTTGCACATGTGTATGATCATGTGTTGATCATCTTTGTGGCTCAAAGAATAAGTTTGGTTTTTGGAGAATTGGATTTGGAGTTCAAAATCAGGCTTTCTCCTTGTGGCCGGTACTACCGGGGCTTGAGGGCGGTAGTACCGCAAGTGCGGTACTACCGGGTTTTGCCGTCAGAGGTTTTTAACAGAGCTACTGCTTTTTTGGTTAGTGTCTTAGAGCGGTACTACTGCGGCCTGGGCAGATACTACATAAAGGCGGTACTCTGCGCCTCGAGGGCGGTAATCTGAGTTCTCTGTCAAGCAGCTAGATTTATAGCCGTTGTTGTTATGGAGCGGTACTCACCGGCCCTATTAGGCGGTAGTAATCACCGGTTTTCGAGTTTTGCCTGTTTGAGCCCCCAACGGCTAGTTTTCTTGGTGGGCTATAAATACACCCCTTGGGGGCTTGGGCATGAGGTTGGTGTGTGTGGGAGTTATTTGCATGTGTTGCTCTTCTCCTTTGCTTCTTGAGCTTAAGAGTGAGGCTAATTGCATGTGTTGCAATTAGTGAGTGGTTTGAGAGCCTCTTGTGCATGTGTTACACTTGAGGGAGGCCTTGTCATGTGTTGCACTTGGTGATAACCGGTTGCACATTCGTTGTGCTCGGTGAGGTTCAAGTGAAGGAGCGGCTTGTTACTCTTGGAGGTTACCGACTCCTAGACAGGCGTGGGCGTCGTCTTGTGAGCTCTCAAGGTTGTGAGAAGCCCGTGAAGTTTGTGAAGGTTCGGGTTGAGCCTACGCCAGCGAGCGTGAAAACCACGACTAGTGGAAAGAGGCGGTGCTCGGCGGGAGCCGGTCCAAGTGTGGGCTTGCCTCAACGTGGACTAGGGGAGACCGGCAAGTCTCCGAACACCACGGAAAAATATCGGTTGTCTCTTTTACTTTCAAGTATTTACATTTATTGTATATTGTTCAATTGCTTGATTGTAATTAGAATTGCTTAATATTAATTGATTGTTCAAATTAGCAATTCTAATGTAGAGACTTAACTTAGTTAGTGCACATAGTGAGCCTAGTTGATTTAGGCTTTAATTGTCAAAACCTATTTATCGCTTCCGCATATATCTTTGATTAGGTTTTGACTTAGGGGTGTATTAGAGCGAATTGTTTAGTGAGCGATTTAATTTTGTAAAACGCCTATTCACCCCCCCTCTAGGCGCATCCTCGACCCTACAAGTGGTATCAGAGCCACGGTCACTCTCATTTTAGGCTTAACCGTCTAGAGAGTAAAAAGGATGGCGTCTAGCGGACTAGTGCACTCACACGATCCACTCATGCTAAATGAATCAAATTATGCTCAATGGAAATTATCTATGATTGATCATTTTAAATCCATGAGCCCACAAATTTGGTGGATCGTAGATGTCGGCTTTTCTCCTCCACTAAATGATATTGCTCCAACCAAAGGAGAGGAGAAATGCCTACATCTCGACGCTCAAGCAACTAACGTTTTATTTAGTGTTGTGAGCGTAGAAATATTTAATCTCATTTGCAACCTCTCGAGCGTTCATGATATGTGGATCAAGCTTCAAGAATTATTTGAATCATCCACATCAACAAGTGAGGATTGCATTGAGGAAAAGATGTCGGTCGATGATTTTTCAATCTCAACATCAAGCGTTGAAGAACCGGCATCTCCATCAACCTCAACCTCCGCCTCAAGCGACGACGAATTCTCATTCCCATCAAACATTCGTTGCTTCATAGCAAAAGGTAAAAATGAGGTAAGTGACGCCGAAGATGATCCCTCTTATGATGAATTAATGAATATGCTAGAGGAGCTCAATGAATTTCTTGGAAAGGAGAAAAAGAAATATAAAATTTTGAAGTTAGAACATGAATCGCTTCAAAATGATTATGATGTTCTAAAAGAAAATCATGAGAAACTCCTTTTCAAGGAATTTAGTAAAGCTAGTGTGGATATTGCCACTCAATGCAATTTAGTTGATGAATTGCCTCACTCAATTCCTATCACAAACAATTCATCTAATAAATGCATATCCACCACGAGCGATGATATATCTTGTTGCTCTAATTCAATTGCTAGTACTTCCTCTATGCTTGTTGAGACTAACCTTGTAGAGGAAAACAATGAGCTCAAGGCTCAAGTCATTAAGTTGGAAAATGACTTGAAGAGGTGCGTTAAAGGAAATGCCCTCCTCGACGAAATCTTGAGCAAGCCAAGGGCGCCTCAAGACAAGCGAGGACTCGGCTACAACTCCAAGAGGGAGAATAGCAAGACAAGACACAACGCACGCCACTCGAAGATCGTCAAGTGTTTTGCTTGCATCAAGAAGGGCCATCTCGCCTCCGTGTGCCCTAATCAAGTGGATAACAAGGCCACAACTTCAACCATGAGGCAAACCGGCAAGGAGCAAGTCAAATCGGTCAAGAGAGGGCCAAATAGTGTGACGTGCTTCAATTGCCGGGAAAAGGGACACTTCGGTAAGGATTGTCACAAAGGTATAACTCCTAAGTCTACTCTCATTAATGATAATTATTTGCTTAGGAAGGACAAGAATGGCAATGTGTTTGCCAAGCTTGTCAAGTCCCCTATGCCGACTAAAAATGATATACATTTGCATAGGAAGAGTAATTCTAGAAATGTATTTGCTCAAAATGCTAGATTTCCTAAGAATAAGAAAAATCATGATGATCATATGCTTAGGAAAAATAATTATAGCAAAACATTTACTAGAAATGCTAGATCCTCTAAGCCATTTCATAATTTTAATTATCATATGCTTAGAAGAGATCAAACTAGAAATAATTTTGCAAAGTATCATTGCCCTCCTAAGACATTTCATAAAAATGCAAATTATTTGCCTAGGAGTAATAATTATTGCAATTATATTTCTAGTCATGTTAGTCAAGTTAAAAATGCTAAAATTAGGACCATTTGGATTCCTAAATCTATTGTGACTAACGTTGTCGGACCCAACAAGGATTGGGTACCAAAAACCGCCTAAAAGATTTTTAGGTGATATTGAGATGGATTGGACGCTTACTCACTCAAGAGGAGAAGGATTATATTCGTCTACAAGTGGTGTCAAGCATGAAGATAATCATGTCCATCATAAGCCAATGCTATCTCGGTAACAAGCATTTAAATTGATTACTATCATATCTTATAGCCTTGTGTAGGTTATATTGCAATATCAATGAAAATCAATTTAGATTACTTGTTATGGCTACTTGCTCTCGCCACTTATCTATTCTCTTATTGCAATCTTGAGCAAGTTAGGAAGTGGCACATTAAGGGGGAGTGTTAATTCATATTCATGTGTATCACATCCCTATGTGTGCCCATATTAATATAAGTATATATATATATATTTTCAAAATCAAACCATTTAGCCAAAAGTCAATTTTGTATACTATTACTAATCTTGTGAAAAACTAGTTGAAAAATGTATACAAATGTCTTTGAATTGTTTTCCAATGGTTTTGGCTTTACAAAAACTAATTTCAAAAAGAAAATAAGTTTTTAACCCAAAAACTAGTTACTAGTATCTTGTTTTGGATTTAAACTTATAATTTTCATAGAATTAAAAGTAAAAGGATTTTGAAAATAATTCCAAAATGAAAATCCTAGAGTTGGTCATTCTTAACAACTTTCGTATTCAAAAGATTTTCAAAAGACCAACTTATCAAAAGTTATTTGATTTTGAATCTCGCCGAAAAACTATACTTGACCCATAATGGTCATATCATTGCACTTAGTGAGTTTCTCCATTTGGATCCATTCTTGTGTAGAATTGTGATTCAAAATGGTATTTTAGACTCATACACAAAATTCAAATCTCTATATCTTACCTCATGCTCAATTTGAATTCTTGTGTTAATTGGATTTGACTTATTTTCTATTTGCTTCTTCGAATAGACTATTTAGATCAAAAGTCAAAATTGTATTTAAATGACCCAAATTTGTGAAAAGCTTTGTAAAATTATTCTCTTATGTATTTCAAATGTTTTACAAGTTTTCAAAATGAAAAATCTATGTTAAAATCTAATTTAGCTCAAAATCGATTTGATTTAATCCGAAATGGCCTATTTAGGCATATAGCTTAAATCGTGGCATTCGAGTTGGATTTCATCATAAATCTTGGCTATACACATTCTTGATACACCTATCTAAGCCATGGAAAAAGAAATTGCATGAAATCCAAACCGAAGTGCATTTCGAGGCTTTTCGTGAAAATCGCTTTTCGTTTTTGCCTCAAAACGCAATTTACCATAACTTTGAAAATAAAATTGTTTTGATGAAAATTCTTTTTGGAAAACCCTCTAATTAGTCCAAAGTTCATTTCTGGAAAGTTTCAAATCTATTGGACTTCATTTGAATCATTTTTGCCAAAGATTTGCAAAAGCAGAAGTTCAGTCGGTCGGGACCAGACTACCGACCCTGGTCTTGTGATAGTACCGCAAACCCGTACTACCGGACCTGGTCTGTGATAGTACCGCCCGCAACTTGGGTCTGATTTTTTCCAGAATTTTTCGAAATTCTTTTTGGGATATCTTTTCATTGGTACTTCCTTTTTCAAAAATTCTTTTTGGGAAAGTTTCTTATGATCCCAAAGTTCATTTGTGCAAAATTTCAAAAGTTTCACAAATTATTTGATCTCGTTTTCAAAGTGGTATCGTTAGGAGCATTGAATTGACTTAAAGCGTGATTTTCACTTGATCTTTTGAAAAGACAAAACTTGTGCAATTCAAATGCAAATAACTCCATAATTCACCTGTTGAATATCTCAGGGAGTTTATTCATATCAAGTTTTGGGCATTTAAATGCGTCCAAGTGATATCATGTCTTTAATTTGCTCTGATACTAAATCTTTTGGATTTTACTGATCTTTCTTGAGCTTTTGATACCCGTGAGTATATTGCTCTGAGAATATTGCTCTGATACCCATCGATGTTATCGATAATTCTTTCAAGTGGTATCAATCTTTGTGATTTGATCCTAAGTGGTATCAATTGAGCACTTATTCATTTCATATGTTTACAAGGTGGTATCTTTGAGTTTTTCTTTTCTCTAAGTGGTATCATGGATCTTATTGTTCTTTTCTCATGTGATATCCTTGATTATTTGGATTCCTTTTTAAGTGGTATCATTGAATTCATTTATTTCCTACAAGTGGTATTTCATTACCTCTTTGTAGCATTATTGCGATACCCACATTCTTGATTAAGATTTTTCCTCTCAAGCTAGAATTGTAAGTTCAACCGCTTAAGAACTCTCTGTGTGAGATTCTTTATGAGTTGAGATATATTAAAGAGGAAATCTCCTGTTGAGCATTATTCTTCAAGCAAATTTGAAAATGCTCATTTCTTTTGGTTCTTCATGCAAAGCCCTTGAGATAGATTTAAAGTGATATCTAACTTCTCAAGTGATATCTATTTCTTTTGGGTTCCTCGTTTGACCATATTAGGCAAAGTATTGGATTCTTTAAAAGAATCATATTGAAAATTTGCAAAGCCTAATAAAATGAGAAGTGAATTATTTGAATGTGTTTCAAATAAACCGTGTGATACCCTTACTTCGTTTTTCATGCTTATCTTTACAAGTGGTATTTGTTTTACAAGTGGTATCCACAAACCCAAATATGGTCTCTTTTCGAGTTTTCCTTATTTTTAGACCATATTTTAAATAAAAACTTGTTTTACTTCTTGAATGACACTTCAAGTTTTTATTGGGTTTGAAATCTTAATTCTTTACCAAGGTCATAAGTGTTTATTTCAATTCTTGTATGACCTTCATTAAAAAGAGATAATTTCATGGAGGAAAATTAGGAGCTTAAAATGAGATAATTAAAAAGGGGGAATATTTAAAAGGAAAAGTGTTTGCCAAAGGGGAGAATATTTAAATAGAGAAATTATCTTAGAATTCCATTTTTGGTGTTTAATGCCAAAAGGGGGAGAATTAGGAAGCTTAATATCATTTGGTTTAAAAAGTGAGCTTAACATAATTAAGGGGGAGAATTGATTCTCATATGCATATTCAAAAATTGTCAATGATTATATTGTTTAAAATATGCATATGCATTCAAATGGCTTAAATTCTCTCAATATGTTAGTTTTAATCCAAATATGCTTATTAAGCTTGGATTTGTCATTAATCACCAAAAAGGGGGAGATTGTAAGTTCAACCTTCATTAGTTATGGTTTTGGTGTTAATGACAAATCTAATATTGTGATTATCCATTAATGAGATTTTGTTATTAATGACAAATCTTATATCGAGACTAACTTGTTTATTTAAGAATATCTTTGATTAGTCTCATCGCATTGAAAAATGGAAAAACCAAGGTATGTTTGCATATTCATTCTAGTATTAGTTGCATACTTTCGAGTCAAGTTAAAGTATGAATATCCCCATTATATTAACCACAAAATGTGCATCATGTTTCCCAATCCATATATTACATGGATGCACATATTTAGGGGGAGTTTGTAGTTTAACTTGAAAGTCTCTTTGTATTGATCGATTCGTTATTGACACATATAAGGATCAAGACAAAGAAACTAAATCCTTGAGTATATATTTGAATTGCCTAGTTATAAGTATACTCGTGGAAATATAGGATATACTCCAATGCAATCAAATTGAATATGTGCATATTATATCCAAGTCAATCATACTTATGCACATATACATATGGGGTGTATTCTAGAGTTGATGACTTAGGGTAATGATCATTTCCATATAGCCTACACATAATGGATCATTACTTTTCATCAACATGAGTATATGAAAACTTGTGTAGTTAATATATACTCATATCAATTTAAATGATAATTTAAATTGAGTTCATTTGTCTTGTTTATCATTAAAGAACATTTCATCATGTGTTGATGGGGTTCGGTGATAAATTGAGGACAAATGAATAGTTCTTAAGTATAATGAAGCATGTGTTGCATTATTGTACTTAAGACATACTTTAATCATTCAAATTGATTTAGGTTGTGCTCAATTGATCTAGAGGCATCCATTATGTGTTAATGGAGTGCAAGAGATAATTGAGACAACCATGCATCTTGGACTAACTATTTGTATGAGTTGTGATTGAGTTAGGTCCAAAGATGGATGAGATGATGAGAACGGTACAAGGACGGCATCATGAGTTGATGGGCATCAAGAATGGATCCCGAAGATAAAGAGGAGTCGAGTAATGATCCCGGGGGAGTATCAAAGCGATGATCATAAAGACCCCAAAGGAGATTGCTTGTGCGCGGCGGCGAAGATATAATTAGATAGGCTAAGGACTTTTGTAGTCTTTGAGTCTAAGGTTTTATCGCCGTGCTATTAAGAGGGGTCGTTCCCTTTGCTTGAGCTTCATCATGTGTTGGTGATCTCATCCCGCGTTCACTCAAGCTCAAATCTTATTTGATTTGGTTTTTGCATATGGGTTAACCATTTGGCATGTGTTGCAAATGTGTTAAGCCTATGCTTGGTTGTTTTGCATTATGCTCTGATTTGCATGTGTTGCAAAGATGAAAGAGTATATGCATTTGGTTTTCGCATTATGCTTTGATTTGCATGTGTTGCAAATAGGATAAGCTAATGCGTTGGCTTTTTACGTGAAGTTCACTTTTGCATGTGTTGCATTAGTTGAAGCTTCATGCTTTGGTTTCGCAAAACATCTTTATAAAACCTTGGTGTTGCTTGGAGCTAAGTTTTGCATGTGTTGCAAAAGGAGAGAGCTCAAGCATGATTTGATGTTTGTGTGTTTGTATGGAGCTAGAGGCTTGCATGTGTTGCGAGTAAAGAGCTCATACGTGTGATGTGGTTTAGTTGATGTTTGGTTTTGGTGTGAAGTCAATTTGGTGTTGCATGGGACTAGAGAATTGCATGTGTTGCAATTAGAGAGTTCATGCATCTTGATTGATGTTGCTTGGAGCTAGACTTTTGCATGTGTTGCAAAGAGTAGTGCTCAAGCATGAAATGTGTTTATCGCATTATTTGCAAGTTCGTTGTCGAATAAACCGAGGTTTATGAGTCCGAATTCGAGAGCATGTGAATAGGGCTTGCAACGGTGTTGGCAAGTTGACTGGGTCTCGTGTTGACCTTCACATGGCTAGGGAATTAATCTCATAAACTCGAGTTTGATTTGCTTAATCGTTTTGCAAATAGTCTTTGAGTTGATTAAAATGCGTTTTTGCAATTTGGTTGAAATTCTTTGAGCATGAGCTAAGTTGGTGCGAATGTGTTTTGCACATGTGTATGATCATGTGTTGATCATCTTTGTGGCTCAAAGAATAAGTTTGGTTTTGGAGAATTGGATTTGGAGTTCAAAATCGGGCTTTCTCCTTGTGGCAGTACTACGGGGGCTTGAGGGCGGTAGTACATAAGTCTTGATACTACCGGTTTTTGCCCGTCGGTAGGTTTTTAACAGAGCTACTTTTTTGGTTGTGTCTTGGCGGTACTCTCTGCCCTCAGCCAGATACTCAGAAAGCGGTACTCATCGCCTCTCGAGGCGGTAATCTTAAGGTTCTCTGCATAGCAGCTAGATTTATAGCCGTTGCTTCTGAGTGGAGCGGTACTACCGGCCCTATTAGGCGAGTAATCTTAGGGTTTTCGAGTTTTGCCTGCTTTGAGCCCCCAACGGCTAGTTTTCTTGGTGGGGCTATAAATACACCCCTTGGGGGCTTGGGCATGAGGTTGGTGTGTGTGGGAGTTATTTGCATGTGTTGCTCTTCTCCTTTGCTTCTTGAGCTTAAGAGTGAGGCTAATTGCATGTGTTGCAATTAGTGAGTGGTTTGAGAGCCTCTTGTGCATGTGTTGCACTTGAGGGAGGCCTTGTCATGTGTTGCACTTGGTGATAACCGGTTGCACATTCGTTGTGCTCGGTGAGGTTCAAGTGAAGAAGCGGCTTGTTACTCTTGGAGGTTACCGACTCCTAGGCAGCGTGGGCGTCGTCTTGGAGCTCTCAAGGTTGTGAGAAGCCCGTGAAGTTTGTGAAGGTTCGGGTTGAGCCTCGCGGCGTGAAAAACCACGACTAGTGGAAAGAGGTGGGTGCTCGGCGGGAGCCGGTCCAAGTGTGGGCTTGCCTCAACGTGGACTAGGGGAGACCGGCAAGTCTCCGAACACCACGGAAAAATATCGGTTGTCTCTTTTACTTTCAAGTATTTACATTTATTGTATATTGTTCAATTGCTTGATTGTAATTAGAATTGCTTAATATTAATTGATTGTTCAAATTAGCAATTCTAGTGTAGAGACTTAACTTAGTTAGTGCACATAGTGAGCCTAGTTGATTTAGGCTTTAATTGTCAAAACCTATTTATCGTTTCCGCATATATCTTTGATTAGGTTTTGACTTAGGGGTGTATTAGAGCGAATTGTTTAGTGAGCGATTTAATTTTGTAAAACGCTTATTCACCCCCCCTCTAGGCGCATCCTCGACCCTACATTCTCTCCATCCAACGCTCGCCCCGGTCGACGCTCCACCTCCCCCAGGCCCGAAGGCATCAACCTCCCACGACCAGTGCGGCAACACCTCCCTCCCTTCTGGCCCATCCGGCCGTCGCCCTAAGCCCTAAGCCCCTAACTCCCTCGGTGGTGCTCCCCTCAGTGGCGACTCCCCCCGACCGCGCGCTCCCCTAGCGGCAACATCATCATCCCTAGACCCCAGCTTCCAGGCCCACGACAGCGGTAAGAACTAGGGCTAGGGTTTGATGTATGCAAGTTTTTATGTTTCTTAGAAAAGATGAAGCGAAGAATTAATTTTTTGGCTTTGGTTATGGAAATAGTTTGCCCGATTGCTTCAGGAATTGTAGACTTGTAGAACAAGAGAGTTCAGTTGAGGACTTGTGGTTGTGGTGAGATACTTTTTTTGAACAATACTTTTTGTGCAATAACGATGATTGATGATCTGTATTAGGTTAGAGTTTAAAGTCATTGGTGTATTATAATTGTGTAAGAAAGTCTATTATTTACTGATATATATTTCTTTAAAATGTTTAGATTCTGATAACAAGGTTGCATCTATAATCAATTATCTTGAGATTGTAGAAACCTTTATTGCGAATACGGTGATTGTGGTATGACACTCTTTATTTCTTTAGTTAGCATTTGCTTCTAACTTATATGTTTATTTATTGTTTGACATAACAAAATTGTAGAATGAAGAAGAAATTGCTAATAATGAGGATTGAGGAGGAGTCTAGGTAATTGATTCTCATTTCTACTAGTGTCAGTATGAATATGTTGTCTGTAGATGTATAATGTGACTTTACAGGAAAACTGGCAGTCACTACTGTAATGCATCACTAAACAAGAAGGATCAGCAACTCGCCAGTGACAATTATCCAAAAGAAATGCAGCATGCTGGTGACAATTGTCCAAAAGAAAAAAGGCTTTCTATCTGTTAAGAGTTATGGCACATGAGTAACATATAGCAAACTATCAAATGTAAATAGCCATTTTATATGAAAACTGGTAGACAGCCAAACTTGTTCTATTGCAGTTTTTTTCCTAGTATAGTTGACGAATACTTATACCAGGGATACCCCACAGGAAGGTATACATCTATTTCAAGATCGTTTCTCTCTCAATCATTGGGACCTGGCAGCCAGCTTGGCAGCGATACAGAGTGCTGGAGGGGGTATTCCCAAAGTCTCCGTCCCTCGCGGATGGGATTATCCCTAAATATTGGCTGGAACACCAAACAATTCGTCTTGAGCCCAGCTCTAGGCCAAATGGGTCACGAAAGACCCTCAGCCTCGTTCAGGCCCACCAGGGGCGGTCTGACCTGGCCTCAGGTTGGACGCACCCGCGGGCTCCGACCTGGCTGCAGGTCGGACGCCCCCGCAGGCTCCGACCGGGATTCGGGTCGAGCGCCCCTGTAGCCTCTGACTTGGCCTCAGGTCGGATCCCAGACGAGCTCCAACTCAGCAACCTTCGCCACGTCGCCGGTCGACTCCGAGTTGGTCACCTACCCCGTGGACACGACGGCCATGCTGGGGCAGATGGCTCCTTCCCATGGCGGCCAGGGGGCCGCCAAAGTCAAACACCGGTCGCTTCACTCCATCAGGCGCAGTGGAGAGACGCGCTCCCTCCCGAGGCAACACCGGAGGCGCAGCACGATGGCGTCAGCATCTGACAGCGTGCAGAGGGCAGGTGCGCACCTTCCCGACGGAACGCCACCCGTTGTGCCTACCAACCCGGCGTGGAGCAACAGGAACCTATCAGTCACCAAGACCGAAGACCGAGACACCCGGGCGTAGCACACCCCTACCTTTTTTCTCCAAATTCCCGTGTAACCTGCCCCCTCCGCCTATATAAAGGGAGGCAGGGCCCTCAGGGAAGGGCGTTCGCATTCAGTCCAATTCAGTCCGGATTCGCATTCGCACCGAGTCCATCGTCCGACCTAGGGCAAGCAAAACACACAAACGAACACCCCCGAGCTTCTCTACTCGGACGAACGCTAAGGGCCTGTCCTTAACCCCCGCTTGTAATCCCGTGTGGTCCACTACACCTCGAGCAATACAAAACCATCATACGAACTGGACGTAGGGATATTCGGCCCGAACCAGTATACATCTTGGGCTCCCTTCGTCTAACCATTCAAGGAGAGGGAGCGCGCGGCTCCTATACTTACAAATTTACTTGCCGGTTGTACGAAACACCGACAATAGTCTATTCTTAGAAATTATTTATGATATGATTATCTCTTTATCTGACTCCCAATCGTTCCATCATAATGTAGAATTTTCACCACCTCACTTCATGTGCTCCAATCCGATTTGAAATCAAAACCATTTTAACAATAGGTCTGCAACCATTTTAAATGACAAAGCAAGTCACCACGGATCTGCAGCCTTTTTGAATGATAAAAAATGAGGTTATGTTTTGATTTGCTCCATAGATAAGTGATCTACCGAGTTTGGTTTGAATAAAGTTATTTATGTGAAATTTGTTTAATTGTTACAACAGTATGGCATATTTGATGCACAAATGATGCTCCGTAGATCATGAAGCAAATACCTCCATTACTTGTGAAGAAAAATGAGGAGCTTGGTCCCTTGCTGTTCGTTCATTTTGCAGCTTCTTTTGTCCTTCCCCACCTTTTCCTCTTTACATGTTCCATCTAGATATTGAGCTTCAACTGTATCCAAGTCAGTTGGAAAATGTACCAAACTACGAAGTGTTGCTTCTACAGTAGTATCAGCCTCAAACTCTGGCATGTTTGTAATATCTGGCTGACTGCTTTTGATGTGTGGATTAATTCACCATATAGTAGTTTTGTTAATATATAACTTGTTAAGTTGCTACTATTGTCCTTTATTTATGGGGGCTCTTAACTATTTACCACTTTTTATGGGGTCAGTGGTAACAGATTTGCCACGTCAGTGACTCATATCACTGTAGCGTGTCAGTGACTCATATTAATTGGCACTCCGTAATAGTGGTAAATAGTTAATTATTCCTTATTTATGTTGATTGATTCACCATATATTACTCAATGTATGCGTGCATTATTCGTATATATCCGTTCCCGATCTGAATCCGTCACATATCTGACCCGTATCCGTATCCTAAATTATCCAGATTCGTATCCAAATCCAGCTAGCCCGTATCCGATTCTGAATCTGGAAAAAAATACGGGTTAGTTTATGGGAAAAGTAATATCCGACCGTATTCGACCCGTTTTCACCCCTAGGTATGACCGCTCGTTCCCACCTACTGCCAAATTTGGTCGCGAGCCGCCCGTTGGTCTCTTTCCTGCGCATGCTGCGGTTGGACAGGATGGGCCCCGGGTCGTAATTCTAGGCCTAAGATTTTGGGCTTCGCGGGTCTCTGGGTCGTGATAATGATGGGAGTTCAAATTTGAATTTGGGCTTGGATGGGATGCGCTGGAATTGGATGATAGACGGATAGCCATAAAGCTGAAATCATTTTTTTTCAGCCAAGCCTATGTCAGAATTTCCCCCGAATTTACCGCCTCGGCCTCTCTCTTACTGTTTAAGAGTTTAGGTCCTTAGCATTTTTCTTCGGTTTAAAACCTAAAAATGAAAACCCTAAACAAAGAGTTAGCCTTTTAACTGAACTTTTGCAAAAAATATATATAAGCATCCATATAACTAAAAGTCAAAAGTCACCGGAGAAGTTTTTTTTCTTATTAAGGGTTGGTGTCGATGTTTTGGATCAGCAATAAAGAAGAGTGAATGGGGCAAGGCGGAAGATCTGAGCTTGATGGTAACGTAAGACACAAGGAGATTTATCTAGGTTCGGGCTCTCCGATGGAGATAATACTCTAGTCCTGTGTTCGGTGTTTCTTGGTGTTCGGAAGTGTGTTGTTTCTTACAAATCTTTCCTCTCTCCTTTCTCTCAAAGCTCCCTCCTCTTTATACAGCAGAGGAGGGTTGCTTGTGTACAATACTAGAGGTTGTTGAAGCACAGCAGAGAGGGCAGTTGGGCGCAGAGGAGAGTTTGTCCTGTGCATGACCGACCGCGCACAGTGTCCTGCTGGGGTAGAGCCGCCCTTTGCAGGGGCGCAGGCGCTGCCCACCTACCCTGTCGACACCTTCTCCCGGTCTTTCCCTTGCTGTGCATGGCTGAGGCCTTCTGGAAGGTCCCTCTTCTGCATAACCGGCCTAGCCCACCCCTTGGGATAATCCGGGCGGCCCATTAAGCCAATACCCGGGATCCGTGTACTCCACAGTAGTCCCCGAGTGCTTCGCGATCGAGTTGCCGTCTCTTGGTTGCTTCTCGGCCGCCATGATGCTCGCCGGATGTTTCCAAGCTCTGGCACGACTTCCTGACGGGCTCTCTCCATCGAGTACTATGCTGTTGGCAAGGAGGTCGTGAAGAACTCAATGGTTCTGTGCTTACTTTTTCGAGTGATACCCAGCCCAATTTATTGGGAGATTGGCGGTTGGTCAGTCCGGGAGCGTATCCTCGTTTGGGTTGGCTTTTAGCCGAGTGATACCTGTACGTGTACAGCAATCGGCTCGGTATGGAGCGTACCTTGGATTAGTCTAGTGATGCCCATACCCGATCATATCGGTGCATAGCTTGGCCCGTCGTGGGGTGCACCATCGTTTGGCTTTTAGTCGAGTGGTACCTGTACATGTACAGCAATCGGCTCGGCATGGAGCGTACCTTGGATTAGTCTAGTGATGCCCATACCCGATCATATCGGTGCATAGCTTGGCCCGTCGTGGGGCGCACCATCATTTGGCTTTTAGCCGAGTGGTACCTGTACATGTACAGCAGTCGACTCAACATGGAGCGTACCTTGGATTATCCGAGTGGTACCCATACCCAATAATATCGACGCATAGCTTGGCCCTTCATGGGGCATACCCTCTGAATCCTTGATTTGAACCCACTCGTAATACCTAATTCCATCTAGCGGCAACCAGCAAACGACCCGACATGGGGCGTATTACAGGAGAACATTTCAATTTTCCGTTTGGAAGGCATCCAGATCCCGTTCGGAACGGAAACCGGCGATTGACCCAACGTGGGGTGTTCCATATCCCAAACTAGGTTTTGCCCTGGCGACAACTGCCCGCCACGGTCGTGGTGTTCGGTTGGCCAGGTCAAGGTGGGGCGTGCTCTTGTCAGACCTGATCGCGACATGCGCGAGGAGCGGTCCCCACTCCGAGAGAGACCCATTATCTCCCTTTATGGTTCCGAGGCGCCGCGCAGGACTTGAGTCTTCCTTCGCACACCACTCCCCTACTTCTTCGACTCTGAAAAGTTCATCGCCTTCCTCGCAAGCTTCATTGCTAGGGTTAGCTGCCGCCGCGTTTTCCTCCTCGCGCCGCCGACGATTCCTTCTGAGAATGTCAATTCCTTCTTCCCAAGACACCCCCACGCCGCCTCCGACCCATGATTGGGTCCCATCAACACTGACGGAGGCACACTTGGACGCAATGGTCACCCTTGGAGTTATGCCGCCAGCGACGTTGATCAGCGCTCGTCCGGCTTGGGGTGAATCTTATCCCACCCCTCGCCCTGAGGAGATCCTCGTCTTCGAGTCCTTCTTCCAATGCGGGTTCGGGCTTCCGACCAGCGCTTTTTTCCGTGGGATCCTTTATTTTTATGGCATCGAATTGGTTCATCTGAATCTTAACTCAATTCTCCACATTGCCGTCTTCATTCATCTTTGTGAGGCGTTTCTTGGAATTCGCCCGCATTTTAATCTTTTCCGTTAACTTTTCCTCCTCAAGCCCTTCCCGACCAGGAGCTCCCCTAAGGCGGTCGGAGGAGCCAGATTCTAGCTGAGAGATGGGATGAGGAAGCTTTATTTTGCCATTCCCTTCAGGACTTCAAACAAGGGTTGGCACTGGGAATGGTTCTATTGTGCTAATCTTGATCCTTGCCTTCCTTCCTTCTCCGGGGAGCCCCCGAGGGTTTCTTCTTCTTGGACCGCAGTACCTCTGGACCACGAGATGGGGCAGGACAACGAGCTCCTGGCCTTGATCTGCGACCTAAAGGAGGCAGGTCTAACCGGCATCGGGATCCTTTCTAACTTCGCCATTCGCCGGGTGCAACCCATCAAGGAACGAGTCTTCCTGGGGATATGAATACAGGGAGAACGACCCGACGCGGGAGATCTCCGAGGATATCGATCAAGATATGCTCATCATTCGGATCAGCGATCTTCTGGCCCCGGATGTCTCAATCCTTCCCCAGGGTATTCCAAGGGCCTTCTGCCTGGCGAATCCCCCTCCTGAGGTGAGTACTTCAAGCTTACTGATGTTCGGTTGTTAATCACCACCGACTGCCGACTGCCGACTGATTCTGTTCTTGCTGTTCTTCACAGGACCGCGTTGCTTTTTCTTCGGATCCCCCCTTCCTCACTCTCCTCCATGCCAGAGTGTGTAGGAACGAGTTGGCCTAGAGGGGGGTGAATAGGCAACTCTTCAAATTTTAATTCTTTGGTAACAGTGAACTATTCTATGAGAGTGAATGACTTAAAACCAGAATTTACCGAATGTAAATGCAAATAGAAATGACAGCGAAAGCAACACAATATAAAGCAAAAACAGAATGAGATAAGTATTTATCCCGTGGTTCGAAGCCCTTCTCCTACTCCACGTTGAAGTACTTCTCTCGAAGTATTGCTTCACCACAGCTAGTCACAGTAGCTATGGTTCTCACTCGGGTAGCTCTTTCACCACTTCAGTAAGGTGAGCTACAAACCCTTCACAAGCAAAAGTGGCCTTCCACAATCTTCTTTGGACAGGTCACACTTTTCACCTCCTCCAAGCTGTCTAGGATCATCGAGATCCAAGAGTAATAAACTCGCACAAGCTCTGTCTCTTGATTCACTCACAAACTACAACACTAGACACAAGCTTGGAGCTAAAACACTTAGAAAGAATGAGATTTTGAGTTTCAGAGTGAAGCACAGACTCCTTGTTGTGAAAGAGAGGTCTTTTGAATGCTAAAATGTCAAGAAGTTCATAAAGTTCTATGGTAGATAGCTCAGGCAATGCTTATATAGCCAATTCTGATGAAAATAGCCGTTGTACCTACCACAGTGACCGTTGCACGTGTCAGAGTGTCAAATTTGAGCTAAAACACGTTTACAGCGAACTAAAAGATTTACCTTAGCGATACTGATCATGTGTATCACAGACCAAATTCATATATTTATGGCGGACCAAAAAGTTTGGTCCGTCATGCATGGGAAATTCAGCAAGTTTGGTCTATCATAGAAGGGATATGACAGAGATCAGTAGTTGTGGACCATTTTTGACACAAAAAGAGTTTAATCAAAAGATTTGAATATGTTATGGACTAAGCTTCGAATTAGTAACATTTGGTCCATCAAGGATGAGAAATTTTTTCTGAAATGGAGTATGATTTTGATCATATATTCAAGGAATGAATATCAAAGCTTTGTCTATCAGAAAAGATAGTTATTGTTGAATTTATGTCGGACTAAAAAGTTTGGTTCGTCATAGATAGACAACTGAGATATTTTGAATTTGACAAAGGTATGTGTATGGCGGACCAAAAAATTTGGTCCGTCATAGATGGGCACAACTGGATAGCTGAATTTCTTCAAGAGATTTTTACTACGGACTTAAGTATATGAGAACATGAGGTTTGGTCTGTTGAAATGAATAGAATTTGATCAAAATTTTATTAAAGTAAACTTTGAAGTTGAACTGAGCTGACTTTGGTTTGAGATAAGGACTTAAACTATTTTGTGACAGAATAAGAAATTATCAACTGAACTTTGGTCCGTCACAAAGTTTGGATTTGTTGTATATAGGGATTTTGGTTCAAGGAGCAGAAAGACTAAATGATTTAACTACAAGCAGTCTAGATTTGTCTTAGCCTAATGAACCAAGTGACCAACTTGTGCTAAGTCCCTCTTGGAAGGTATACTTATCCCAACTCGGTGCTACATCCCTCGTGTTTGCGATGCCTCTAATGACAATCCGACTGGTTTGCAGAGAATAGGAGAAAGTCACAGGCACAGTTCGATGTCCTCAATGGGGAGATCAAGACTGCTCATGAGCTTCATGACAAATACCGCGACTCCGTCAAAGAGATAACCAAATTCCTGAGCCCTGGAGGAACCGAGCCGAGCAGCGAGGATGAAGCCCTCTTCTGGCTATCAACGGGTCCCGAAAGGTTTAGGGCTCACATTCGGGAGATGTCGATCACGAGCGCTAGCCAAGCACTGGCCATAGTGAAGTCGCTCTATCCCGGAGTGGAGTTGGAGGCCGTCAAGGAGGGCTTTGCCAGCTCCATCGACGATGATCAAGCTGTCGCCCTTCTTGATGAAGTTAGGGACGTGGCCTCCTCCTTGGCAGAAAATCTGGACTTGGATCTTTTGTAAATATTGGCTCGAATTGTAATTATTGCACTTCTTTTGATGTGACTATTGTTTGTCATGAGTGGCTTCACCGCGCCCGAAGGAGTTTTCTCATGCGTCATTCGTTGTCAGCGTCCCGCTTGATCTCCCGTGCTAGTGCGTTTTTAATGTTGCCTTGGCACCCGTGTGTCCTCAGAGGCGTTTAGACTTCTCGTAGAGGTACGACTTGGGCTGTCCACCTTCGGCTATATATAAGGGCGTCACCGCTACTGGAGCGATCACCCATTTTTCACATCTTCACATTTTCACTTCTTCCAGGCTTTCAGAAGTCTTCTAATGGCGTCTTCCTCTAGCTCTGCCGTTTCTGGCGACGACGACTCCGCCTTCGCCTCCGCCTCCGGCGTTGGCGGTCGACGAGGAGGAGCTTTGGGCAGACTATGACCTCGCCCTTGCTGAGCTGGCGGAGGAGGAAGCCGTCGCCTGCGATGTCGCCACCGTGGAGGTCCTGCTTGAGGTCGTCCCGGCTCTCTTCGAGGCCACCGACATCCTTGTCAAGGCCTTGGGCCATGCACGTCGCGCCGCTTAGGCTTGCTTGTTTTTCAAGATATGTGCGTATGTAAAAATATGTAATTAGACATAATGTTCAATATATATTTGTGATGCTATATATTTTTGTGGTTTTTTGAATCCATCTGAGTGCACGTTGTCTTTTCGTTTGATCGCTCTGCCCGACTAGCCTAGCCCCTGAGTGTCAGGAGTAAGCGTGTGGCTCTTTTTCTCAGACACGCATCTGGGTAGCTAGATTTCATCGTTCAGAGTTTCACTACTTGAAATTAACTGTACTCGGATTTAGTCGCAATCGCTAGGAAGAAAAAAAGGCAAAGAGCATGTCGAAAGGATAGGTGTTTGCATTCGGACACTGTTAGGTGTAGCCCCCGACTTACTGCTTAGTTGAGAATCAATTAAGTAGTTAGTCAAGAACGTCCTTAATTACAATGACACAATGAAATGCATATTTAGGTGTAAAAGCGATGTAGCTGTTCTATGTTCCAAGTGTTGCCGAGTGCTAAGGGTGAAAACGGGTCGGATACGGGCGGATATTGCTCTTCCCGTATCCTAACCCATATTTTTTTCCCGGATTCGGAACCGGATACGGGCTAACCGGATCCAGATACGAATCCGGATAATTCGGGATACGGATACGGGTCGGATATGTGACGGATTCGGATCGAGAACAGATAGAGATATACGGATAACACACGCATGCATTGAGTAATATATGGTGAATCAAATCATATAAATAAATGCCAATTATGGCAAGTTATATATATCAACAAAAGTAGTCGACACTTCATATTGGTAGCCCAAACTAAATCTTGATGAAGTAATAAAAGCCAGAGTATACCACAGATCAAGCACCAATTCAGGAAACAAAATGCAGTCATTACAATGCAATCATTACATAGGATCAAGGTTCACTTGAAGTGGACAGTGAACAAAACTTGAGGATTACTTAAGCAGAAGTAGATGCTATCTTTGTGTGCTCGTCCTTCGTCAATGCACAGGCAGACCGTCCATGTACAACACCCCCAGAGCGTCAAGCTTCGTTGCCTCACTAACCAAAATATCATCAGTTTATATCAGAGAGTCAAGCTTCGTTGCCTCACTGACCAAAATATCATCAGTTTATATTATGAGTCGATTGTAGCTGATCTGACAAGCAAGAAGTAATCCTTGATTGAAAATAATTCATCGTAAAGATGAAGCTATATTGCTATATTGAATAAAATGTGTGTATGTATGTGTACACTATTTGTTTTTGTTTGTATATCCTTCTTATTGCACACAGCCATAGGGAATCTTTAACCTACATTCGAAACTTAATCTTCCATAATTTCTAAAAAACAACGTTAAGTTTGTGTTATCAGGAAAGATGCTAATTAGCTAATAGCAAAGGTCCACACCTCAGAGTTCTATCCAGTATCCATAGGATCAAAAAATGTTATAGCTTGTAGATATATGAAGATGAAATAGAAATCGCTTCCATACACCAAGTTGTAGGTTGCGCAAAAGAATAGGAATATGGCAAATAAAATTTCTGACAAGGTCCATCTAGAAGAACATTAGAACAGTACACAACATGAAATTAGTTGAATCTAGCCTTGATCAGATCTCTTACTTTGAGGATGTACATAGAAACGAACACCTTACTTGTCCCAAAACCTGTAGGGAGGCCTTTCAAGTATTTGAGATGCATGCTTTGTGCTGCTCGTATTACCAAACTTTTATGTGACAACCCACTCATTTACACTTCCTAACTTGAGGAAACCGATGATCGTCGCCTTAGTTCGGTGAAAAGACATAACATTCTCAAAGAGGATCTAGAATGGTATGAAATGGATAGAACTGAAAGCAAAGCAATAATTAGAAACCAATTAGTGACCGGAGAATATCTTGCCGAGGGAGGCGGCCCAGCCCATGGGACCGCGGGTCGGGGAGGCGAGAGGAGCGCCGACCGGAGAAGATGCTGTCGAGGGAGGGGAGTGCCCACGGGACCGCCTGTCGGGGAGGGCGGCGTCGGCCGGGAGACCGCCCGGCCGGGGAAGGGGCCGCCACTGTCTTTGGGAGGGAGGGCTGGAGCCCTGGAGGCGATCTGGATCTGGAGTCTCTAAGAGACAGGGAGAGAGACAGGGTCACGGGAGTCGGCTAGTCGAGAGTCAAGCACTCTGGTCGGGCTAGGCTCACGGGTGAGTAAGGGGTAAGGCCGTAAGGGTAAGGTGGCTGGTGAGGCCGTGACCGTGAGGCCCGTGACGGGATACGGTGGCCATAAGGCCCATGACTGAATGACCCACATCAGACAATCTGGATATCCGGATTACCGAATACCCGATATCCATTTCCCAACCCATATTTTTCGGATAGTGGGCGACCCGAATCCGATCCAGTATCCGTTTTCAAATATCCGGATCCAGATCCGAATCCAACCCGATATCTGTTTTACTTCCCGGATCAGGTCGGAACCGGATCCGGCTCCGGATCGGGCGGAAATTATCCGTCCCGTTTTCACCCCTACCGAGTGCTGCGTCGTCTTCTTGCTTGAGCCGGTAAGCCCCCGGGCGCACCACTTCGTCGACAATGTAAGGGCCTTCCCAGCTTGGGGAGAGCTTGTGCTCACTTTTCTGATTCTTTCTAAGAACCAGGTCCCCTTTAAAAAAAGTTCGGCCCCGAACATTCCGATCGTGATAGCGGTGCAAACTCTGGAGGTACTTGGCCGACTGGATGGATGCAATGTCCCTGGCTTCCTCCAGCTTGTCGAGATCTTCTAGTCGGCCTTCTTCTAACTCGGCTTCCTTGTAGCTCCGAACCCATTGGGATCCGAATGCCAACTTGGTAGGTAGGACCGCCTCCGAACCATATACTAGGAAAAAAGGTGACTGTCCGGTAGCCCTGCTGGGGGTGGTTCTCAGCCCCCAGAGCATCGAAGGCAATTCTTTTACTTATCTTGCTGCATATGGCTTGAGACGATCAAATATTATGGCCTTTAGGCCCTGCAACACCATGCCATTGGCCCGTTCGACCTGCCTATTACTTCGGGGATGGCCCACAGAGGCGAAGCAAATCTTGATACCGAGCCCGTCGCACCAGTCTTGGAATTCTTCGCTTCTGAACTACGTGCCGTTGTCGGTGATGATCCTGTTCGGCACACCGAATCTGACGACAATTTCTTGAAAAAATTCTCTGGCTTTGACTGCAGTGATCGTGGCAACTGGCTTGGCCTCAATCCATTTGGTGAATTTATCGATGGCGATGAAGAAGAAAGCAAATCTACCCTGGGCCTTTTTGAGGGGTCCGACTATGTCGAGCCCCTAGACTGCGAACGGCCAAGTGATCGAAATGGTCTGCAGCTCCTGCGCCGGTATATGAATTTGCCGGGCAAAAAACTGACAGCCTTCGCACGTGCGGACGACATCTTCTGTGTCTGTTACAGCAGTCGGCCAGAAAAAACCCTGACGATAAGCTTTGCCCACCAGAGTGCTTGATGCTGCATGATGTCCGCAGATCCCCGAGTGAATTTTTCTGAGGAGGTTCTTTCCTTCTTGCTCTGATATGCACCGCTTGAGGACCCCGGAAGCACTCTTTCAAAAGAGCTCCTCCCCGACTACCACGTAGCTCTTGCTTCGCCGCGTGATGCACTCGGCTTACACGTGATCCTCGGGAAGCTCGTTCCTCAACAGATAATCCAGGTAAGGTTTTGTCCAATCGGGGTTGATGACCAAGACTTCGCCTCGGCCGACTTCTCCCCTGATTTGCCCAACTCCCGCTGCCGGCTTGTTGTCGGCTTGTGAAGCTCTTCCACGAAGATTCCGACTGAAACCGTGGCCCGGCTGGAGCCTAGCCTGGCGAGCTCGTCAGCCGCTTCGTTGTCCCGGCGAAGCACATGAGTGAGCTCCAGTCCATCAAACTTGTCTTCCAGTTTACGCACTTCCTGATAGTATGCAGTCATGCTATCATCAACACACGACCACTCCTTCTGCACTTGGTTAATCACCAGCTGAGAGTCTCCGCGAACTGTCAATCGTTGAACACCGAGTGATATGGCGATACGGAGACCGTGTATGAGCGCCTCGTACTCGGCGGTGTTGTTTGATGCCAGGAAATGTAACTGAAGGACATATTTCAGCCTTTCCCCTGTTGGAGAGATGAGCACCACGCCAGCCCCCGCACCACTCAGCGTGAGAGAGCCGTCGAAGTACATCGTTCAGTACTCGGATCCTCCGTGGCCGTGGGATTCTGCAACTCCATCCACTTGGCGGCGAAGTCGGCGAGTACTTGAGACTTGATGGCTGTCTGAGGCTTGAAGGAGATTTCATAGGCCCCGAGCTCGACCACCCATTTCGCGATTCTCCCAGTGGACTCCCGATTATGGAGTATATCTCCAATCGAAAAAGATGTAACCACCGAAATTGAATGCTCTTGAAAGTAATGCTTGAGTTTACAAGAGGCAAGCAGTACCACGTATAGAAGCTTCTGCACTTGAGGGTACCGCGTCTTGGATTCGCCCAATACTTCACTGACGAAATAAACCGGGCGCTGAATTCTCTGTAGGTGTCCCACAACGATTGCAGCACTGACTACGTGAGTTGTTGCTGCTCGCGACCAATATCGGAGGTGTGGTCAGGAGCTCTTTCAGATCCTCGAAAGCCTGCTGTGCCTCGGAGGTCCATTAAAAGCTGTCCTGTTTTTTCAAGAGTTTGAAGAAGGGCATACCCCGAGTGCCCAGGCGAGCGATGAACCGGCCGAGTGCCACCATGCACCCTGTGAGCTTTTGAACTTCCTTCTGGCAAGTCGGCGATTTCATCTTTAGAATGGCGTTGATCTTCTCCGGGTTTGCCTCGATACCGCGACGAGACACAATAAATCCGAGTAACTTCCCCGAAGGAACCCCGAAGACGCACTTCTCCAGGTTGAGCTTCATCTTGTAGGCCCTCAGGCTTTCGAACGTCTCGGCCAGGTCAGATGTGAGATCTTCCTTCGCCCGGGTTTTAACCACAACGTCGTCTACGTATGCCTCCACGTAGCGTCCGAGTTGAGTGTGAAAACATCGTTGTATAGCGCGCTGGTAGGTCGCGCCAGCGTTTTTCAACTCGAATGGCATTGTAATGTAGCAGTACGCGCCGAACGGAGTGATGAATGAAGTCTTGATGCAGTCTTCTTCCTTCAGCCTGATTTGGTGGTACCCTGAGTAGGCGTCTAAGAAGCTCAGGAGCTCACACCCAGCGGTTGAGTCCACTACCTGATCGATGCAGGGCAACCCGAAGGGATCCTTTGGGCACGCCTTATTGAGATCAGTGTAATCGACATGCATGCACCAACTTTTATTCTTTTTGCGTACAAGGATCGGGTTTGCCAACCAGTCGGGATGATACACTTCTTTTATAAAATTAGCAGCTAAAAGTTTGGTGATCTCCTCCCTGATGGCGTCGCGGTGATCCTGAGCAAACCGTCGGAGCCGCTGCTTGATGGGCTTTGCTTTTTCGTCAACATTGAGAGAGTGCTCGATCACCTCCCTAGGAACACCGGGCATGTCGGATGGCTTCCAACTGAAAATATCCCGGTTTGCTCGAAGGAAAGTGACGAGCGCATCTTCCTATTTGGGATCAAGCCCTGTCCCAATCAAGGCCGTCTGGGCCGAGTTGGACGGATCAAGGATCACCTTCTTGACTCCTTCATCAGGCTTCATACCCGACTTGGCCTGCTTTGCAGTCGGGACGTCGCCTTTGCCCTGTGGAAGGGCAGCCGCCAGCCAGATCTTCTCAGCATCGGCCGTCGCCACCAGCAGCTCGGCCAGGTCGCAACTCTCCCTGTCGCATGCGAAGGACTGCTTGACGTCCCCCCGAACCGTGTTGATGCCGTTTGGTCCCGGCATCTTCAGCGCCAGATACATGTAGTGGGGGACGGCCATGAGCCTGGCCAATCCTGGCCTTCCCAAGATGGCATGGTATGCTGTCTCGAAATCGGCCACCTCGAAATTCAGGTACTCCGTCCGGTAGTTCTCCTTGGTTCCGAACGTCACCAGCAGTGTGATCTGCCCGAGTGGTACCGTTGAGGTCCCGGGGATTACCCCGTGGAACGGCGACGATCCACGCCTCAACTCGGAGCGAGGGATCTTCGTATCATCCAAGGTTTTGGAGAAAAGGATGTTGAGCCCACTTCCTCCGTCGACCAGCACCCTCTTGAGCCTGACGCTGCGCATGACTGGGTCCAGGACCAGAGGGTATCTCCTCGGGAATGGGACACAATCGGGATGATTTGAGCGATCAAATGTGATCGGGACCTCAGACCACCTCAGGAATTGGGGCGTCGTCGGTGATACTGCGTTGACCTCCCGAGCGGTAAGCTTCTGCTTCCATTTGGACTCATACGCAGCCGAGCCTCCGAATATATAATTGAGTTCACGCTCGGTCACCTGGTAATCACCCCCGTCTTCTTAAAGTGGATCTTGCTTCTTTGTTGCCTCGCTCTTGCCTTGGTTCGCCCTATTGCTACCCTCCCGGGCAAACCTCTTCAGGGTGTAGCAGTCCTTGCCTGCATGCTTCCCCTGGGGGTGGAAAGGGCAAATAGTATCCATTACCTCGTCGTAGTCATTGCTCTCTAAGGCTTTTCGGGGCCGATCAGCGCCGCATTGCGGCGACCAGCTCTCTAGGCCCACGCTTCTTATCCCTTTGCTTGGAGGACTCGGTGTGGTCCTTCTTGTCCTTTTGCCACGGGCGATCTTCCTGACATTCCGCCAGGGCGTCCGAGGCCGTGGCATAGCGATCGGCCAAGACGAACATCTCCCTGATGGTGGTCAGTGGACTCCAGGACATCTTCTTGATCAAGTCGGGGTCGCTGACTCTCTTCTGGAAGGCAGCTATGACGACCGCTTTTGAGGCATCCCGAACGGTATTTTTCTTCTGCATGAAGCGCCGAATGAATTCCCGCAAAGAATCAATTTTCTTCTGATGAAATTGGTACATGTCCCACGAGGTCCCAGGCCTCTCGTAGGTGCCTTGGAAGTTTGAGATGAACTGCTCACAGAGATCACCCCAGGAATCAATAGAACCCGCTGGGAGTCCCGTGAGCCAAGCTTGGGCTGATGGGGCAAGCGTGACCGGCAGGTAATTTGCCATCATGCTCTGATCGCCCCCAGCTTCCTTGACCGTGAGGGCATAGACCTGCAGCCAGGCTTCCGGGTCTCTTTCTCCGTCGAAGTTGACGATGCCCCTGGGGTTGAAGCCGTCGGGCCAAACCACTCGGCAGAGTCGAGGGGTAAAGGCGTGGACCCCATCGATGGGCCCGCTGCTGCGCCATCGAGGTGATCGGCGCAGGGGCATCCCGTCTCGGTGATCTCCATCATCACTCCCGGCCCGGCGACAATGATCCTTGCGGTCGGTATGGTCATCGCGTCGGCCATTGCGATCGTCTCGGCCATCATAGCTGATGCCAAAATGTTCATAGTCATCCTCATGCCGGCGCCGCTCCTCCTCTTCCCGTTCACGCCGCCTGGCGTTAAGATCCAAGTGGAGATCACGGTTGAGGCTCCGGTGGGCGTCTTCGCCCCAGCGAAGCTCAAGCCGACTACCTCAGACCGACTTTGGGCAGCTCGACTGTTGCCGGTCTGGGTAGCCGCACGGGCACGAGAGTGTGCCTTCTTCGCAGGTGCTTCTTGGTTTTGCTGGACCGCTGCCATCGTCACCATGGCCTTAACTTGGGCCACGATCTAGGCAGCGGGGTTGCCAGGACCAAGGATTGGCCCTAGGGTGTCGAGCAGTGTCTTGGAGGCGACGATGTTCTGCTGCGGCGTGTGGAAGACCAGTTGGTCCCCTTTCTTCGCCTGCAGAAACTCCTCATTGACATTGCGCCCCCGATTCTAGAGGGACCTCGCGCGCTCTTCCCGGGCCGCGCGACGGAGACACTCCGCCTCCACCGTGTCTGCGTCTTCTTGCTGGTGCAGGGTGTCGGTCCGATCGTCCTTGATCGCGAAGACGCCACGGAAGGCTCCTTGAGAGCGAGTGGCCACAGTGCCCCTCGAGCCGGACCGGAGCTCGGATGAGGGAGCAATGGGAGCTTTCCCAGGGTGGGTCAAACCCAGCCCTGAGAGGACGAGCTTACCAAGATCGTCGGCGATGAAGTCCAGGCTTCCGAAGTGGAAGACCTGGCTGGGGGTGAAGGAGACGGTGATCCCGCTGGGTGCCGCCATCAAACTCGAGAAGGATGATCTTCACGCTGCCCCTACCGGGTGCGCCAACTGTCAATGTTTTGGATCGGCAATAAAGAAGAGTGAATGGGGCAAGGCGGAAGATCTGAGCTTGATGGTAACGCAAGACACAAGGAGATTTATCCAGGTTCGGGCTCTCCGATGGAGATAATACCCTAGTCCTGCGTTCGGTGTTTCTTGGTGTTTGGAAGTGTGTTCTTTCTTACAAATCTTTCCTCTCTCCTTTCTCTCGAAGCTCCCCTCCTCTTTATACAGCAGAGGAGGGTTGCCTGTGTACAGTAGTGGAGGTTGTTGAAGCACAGCAGATAGGGCAGTTGGGCGCAGAGGAGAGTTTGTCCTGTGCATGGCCAATCACAAGACAGATGTCTCTCTTGGGCAAAGCCGCCTTTTGAGGCACAGCGCCGCCCACCTACTCCCGTCGACACCTTCTCCGGTCTTTCCTTGTCTTTGACGCAGCCGAGGCCTTCGAAGGTCCTCTTCAAGATAACCGCCTAGCCTACCCCCTTGGGATAATCCGGGCGGCCCATTAAGCCAATACCTGGGATTCGTGTACTCCACAGTTGGTTTTAGATTGATGCTACAGAAGTTAAGGTAAAACTACTCATCTCTAACATGTATAAAATTGAATTGTTTTTAAGCTGCTAAAGCCAAAAAGTCTAAGAAAAAAACAGGATATTAGATAGTTTAGCATATGCACGTATAACGTTTTTTTTAGTTTTGTCCCTTCAATAGATATCAAGATCTAGATTGCCACCAGGTCACATAGTGAGAGAGGGGTGAGTGGAGAGATGAAGAAGGAAGAGAGAGAAACTTAACCTAGTCATCGCTATCGCTTCACGTGGTTGTCCAGAGGAAGAAGAGAGAGAGGATAGGGGGAGCAGAAGGCAAAGAAAGATGAATTGATCCATTTTCTAGCCCCCTACATTTTATTTTAATAAATACAGCCCCATGTAATTCTAATTTGCGAAAATAGCCCCCTGCTCGAAAGGCGCGGTGGGCGTGTCCCCTACCGTGCCAGGGGAGCTCGAAAGGTCAGCGGCGCTACGATAGATAGGACAAGCACAAAAGGATGCATGGGAACACGAAAGGAGGTAGGCCGCCACGATAGGGCAATGCAGTAGCACTTGACAAGCTACGACAATGCGGCAGGAATTCGTCCTACCAAACGGCCAGGCTTGGTAGCTCCTTCCGAGCTCCGGGAGCACAACATCAATGTGGGCCCGATCGTCTATGGAACTACCCAACCTGTCGAGTCTTCCGCGCTTGGAGAGGGTGCTGAATTTGCAAATTACACCGCATATGGGCTACTTTTGCAAAAAAGAAAAAGAAACAAGGGGACTAATAAAGCAAAAAATTGAAGAAAGAGCTGTGCATATTATAAAGAAACCAAGAGGGTCTCGTGGGCTACGCTCCCTCTCAATTCCTTTCTTTTCTTATTCTTATTCTTTTCCTTGAATCGGAGTACTTGGATGGGAGAGAGGGTGTGCATGGTGGATTGGTGGTTTAGGGTGAGTTATTTCCCTTGCTTTTTCTTGTTCTTTATTCTTTTCATATCTTTTTTCTAAATATGCATGCATTATATATTATAGTTTTCCAACTTACTGAAATCACGTCCTGCATCCTAAACTAGCATCACGAAAAACCCTACTTCGATCCACGTTTGTAGCCACTTGTGCACGCCTAATGTGACCCGTATGTTGACCAGGACATAATACATTCTAAGGGCCCTGTTTGTTTCAGCTTAGGCTTTTTGGCTTTTGGCTTAAAGCCAGCTTTTTGGCTTAATGAGCTTTTAAGCCAAGGCACGTTGTTTGGCCATTTTGGCTTAATTTTTTGTTTTTGCAAAACTACCCACCGTAGGACCCAACCACGAATATACAGACTACGGAGCTTTTTTTCGCAAACGAAAAAATAAAGGTGGAGGACCCATACGCGAATATATGAAACTATAGGGCTCTTTTTGCAAAATTACCGATAGAAGGGTCTGGATGTAATTTTTTGTTTTCGCAAAACTACCCACCGGAGGACTTGTTCGCGAATATATACAGACTATAGTTTTTTTTGCAAAATAACCTGCCAGAGGACCTAAACGTAATTACGAAATTTATGGAGGGCTTTTTTCAAGAAAAAAATCGGTGACACGTGGCCACCCCGTTGGCCTCCAATTCTCCAGCTTTAGAGATAAGTTATATGGATGGCATTGGTGGGTAAATATGTTACAACTTCAATGGCAAATATAAATTTCAATCCAAAAAGCCAAAAAAGCCACCTCACATTGGCTTTTAGCTTTTAGTTTATAGAAGGCTTTTGGTTTTTTTTAAGCCTGGCTTAAAAGCTATCTGTTTGTTTTAGCTTTTGGCTTTTTGGCTTTTAAGCCAGTAAAAAAGCCAAAACAAACAGGGCCTAAGGGTGTGTTTGGTTAGTTGCTTGTACCAAGCCGTACATGTATGAGATGGTTTAAGAAAAATATCGTCTATGTATTTGGTTGTTTGAATGGAACCATCATGTCCTGGACGGTGTAATATAAATTTGAGGAATATTCCATATAGATGCTGAACCATTCCATTTAACCAAAACAATGGAACCAAATGGCACAAAACTATCCAATCCTATTCAACCTCATCCCACCAACCAAACACACCCTAAGGTCACTCCCAGAAGTTCCTCACCTCCATCGGTCTTCAAATTGTCCTCACAAGTGTTTGGTTGAAGATAGGGTAAATTCCTCATATGCCACTGGAAGTTTACCTCATCCCCTATTTGCCACTCATTGTGTCAATGATATGTGGGCCCAGGGTCCACATGTCATTGACACATTTTGGGATTTCTCAAATTCACAATGGCAAATTGGGAATTAATCCTTGAAGATATCACATAACTACATGCTTAATTCCCACCACCTCCTCACGCAAGGTGCTCAAAATCGATAACCTTGCGCTAAGGAAAGCAAGTCTTTTGATGGATTGAAGCAATAATCATGAGGAATTGCATGAGGATTGCTTTGATGGATTGAAGTGATAATCCTTTGATGGATTGAAGCAATAATCAAAGATGCATGAGGATTGCTTGCTTGTAGGCTAGGACTTTCGATTAACATCATGTCTAAATAATGTTTGAATCTTCATATCATAATTATTGCATTCTTGTCCTTTCTATGAGTAGCAATAGAAGCCACCCATGTAGTGCCCATTAACTGGGGCATCAAAATACTAGTTTTCCCCTGCATGTTTCTATCTGGCCACATTGGACGTATCCGGTGAAATGTTGGCATCATTTTTCCCACTGAATCTTTGCATCGCTTGCATAAATAGGCATCCATGCTGCCTCTGCTTCCTCATATCCTCTTCCTCATCCCATGTCTTGCCTCTTCCACCTGGGTGAAAGCCATGTCCCAAACGTCAAGCTCAAGGAATCGAAGAGCCCGTGCGCTTGCCACTGCAACGTAGGTCGATTGTCCTAATTGCCATGTGCAAGCTAATGTGTTGCACTAATGTGTTCTACGCCAACATTGAGGGAAATAACAATCGGGTGCTTTAAAAATGCCCTTTTTTCTCTGTAAGTGAGAAGTTAGTTCGATTTCTTCTCATTTTGTTGTTTTTTTGTTCGAGTTGTCTATTTGTTGAGAGATCTTCTTTCTTTCCATGACCTCAACGCATATTCACATCCTGACGTAGGTTATAGAATGCCAATATTTCCAGTAGGCAGACAACATGGATACCTCGATGGAGCATCCTACAAGCAAAGTACAACAGATAATGTAGCCTGGGATGGAGCAGAGGATGGACTCTATGCTCGAGTAGAGGCTAAACATGCTGATGTTTAAGATGGAGTGCATTTTAGATCATGAAATGGTTGGAGAAGTTTGTATGTGTGGCTATCCTTGTTGTACTGTACGCTATACTTGCGATGTAGTTCGTTTCCTGTAGAGGAGACAAGGTTGGCATGGATGCCATTCGAAGTGCTTTAAGAATGATGTACCTTACGTACTATTTCAATACGGTATTTCGCTTTGTTAACTTATGTGCTATTCGGATATGATCTTTTGCTTTGTTAACTTATACATTACATAATTATCTCCTCGTAGTAACGATAGTTGTGAAATGCTGAAAGCATCCATTACCTTTCGCAGTCATAAGTCACAACATTCTCGCTTCGCTTTCGACTTTTTTCAGCTAATTTGACAACACATCGCCAACAAATTTTGTCGATCGACGGACAACACTCCGTGCACCGTGAAGTGACAACACACTGCCTATTTCTTCATTTCTTTAATCGGCCTGACAAAACTGCTAGCAGCTTGTTCTCACATTGGCCCGAAAATGCCGACGAGACAACACGATACCCCTTTTTCTCATATCAAAGTGACCACATGCTGGCTATTACTTTCTTAGACCGATTTGATAACTCGCGGGCAGTAGCTTTGTTAGGCTGATTAGACAACTCACGAGCAACAAATTTGTCAGTCGATTAAATAACTCGCGGGCAAGAGCTTTCTCAAACCGATTTAACAACTAGCGGGCAGCACCTTTCTTAGGGCACTCAGACAACACGCTTCCACCGAAAACTTACTATAAATACAGTGCCATGTCTAGCATATACATTCCACACAACACTGAGCCAACCCCTACACTGAACACCACATCCCTACCAACACCACAACCCCTTCAACGGCAAGTTCACGATGGTCGACTACGCGGCGGTTCTTCGTAGGCCCAAGTGGTTTGCCGAGAAGGGGAAAACTACCCAAATATTTTTTCCAAGGATGCACCTGTGCGACTAGAGTTTCTCCATCCAAACTGCGACTGCGATGAACCAACTTGGATAAAGCGGTCCAGACACCCAACACCATTGTAATACCAGTTTTGCAGTTAAATAATTATTTTGACGTCCTTGGTTTATTTGGTCAACCTTCATTTTCTTAAAATACTTCAGCGGTTGTTTCTAATTTGATTAAATTTATATTTCTTTGTGGAAATGTTTTCTTGCATTTTATTCTTTGAATTGTTTTCTAGAGAGAGAGAGAGAGATAAAGGAGCAGCCTTCAACCGAATGGAGAAAAAAAAGAAGCAACCCTCCCCCCCCGGCACAAAATTTCTTCCTCCTGACTCCTCTACCACGCCCCTGGGTCCTCCTCCTCTCCTCCCTCCATGGAGCTCGGCTCCTTTTTCCCCATGGCGCCTCCATGGTTGAGCTCCTCCTCCTGCAGCAGCAAGGGGCGCCACCTCCTCCTGCATCTAGGGCTCCTCCTCCTCCTGCAGTAGCAAGAGGCGCCGCCCCCTCTTGCAGCCAGGGCACCCCTCCTCCCTGCCCTGGCCGGTGCCCCCTGGACCTCCTCCAAGCGGCGCCCTCCCTCCTTGCTGCAGCTGAGCAGCATCTCTCCCTCTCCTCCCTTGCTTCCTCCTCTAGGTGAGTGGTTCTCCTCCATAGGTGTTTGCTTTAGAGCTCAGATCTAGTAGCCCTTGATGGTTTGGTAGTGTTCTAGTATTGCTAGATGTGAAATTGTTGGAGGGCAAGCAGCTCATTGTTGGAGGGAACCATTTTCTGTTTTCGAGCAGAATTTTACCAGTTTTTGTAGTGCAGTTTTGGGGTAGCTAGAGGGACCTATTGGTTGTTTGGCTGTTGAGAATGTTGTAGATCTTCCTTTCCCCTTTAATTTGAGCACAAGAACACTAAAATCCGATCAGCCAATTGAAAGTTATGCCATTTTTGGTGTTGGCTGTCCAGATTCAGTTGTGGATTGCTCCCGAAATGTTCAACTAAAGATTTGATATAGCTACAGGCCGAGTTATGATTTTTGGTTTCCTAGAGAAATATAGGAAATTTCCTGTAGATTTAGAAAGTGTATTTGTTTCCTTGATTTGGAGTTAGGAATCAAAAGTTATGGCATGTTGAAATTGCTTTTCAGAACTGAAATTTCTGCTGAAAGTTCAGAGTTGGTCTGAAGTTCAGAGGGCAGTTTGAGGACCTTACTTTCAGGTGCTGAAAAAATGGTTGTAGGGTAACTATAGATTATCCTCTTGTGCTCATTTGGAGTCCAATAACTTGAATTTTGGTTCAACCATTAAAAAATTATGCAAGTTTACCTTTTGCTGTCCAAATTGTGACTAGTAGCAGATTCAATTTTGTTCTATGATGTAAGGCTAGATGGAGACCAAATTAAAATTTATTTTTGCCTGGAGAAAGGTAGAAAATTCTGTGTAGATGATGAAAATGTCATTATTTACTTAATTTGAAGTTGTTTAGAAATAATTATGTTATGGCAAAGTGAGCTATCCGAACCAGTTTTGTCTGAAATTCAGAGTTTTGGGGCTATTTTGGGTAGTGAGTAGTAGTGTTGTTTGTCGTCGTTGTTGTTAAGCTTTATAACCGGTATAAATGAGTACGTAAATGTATTTTCAGATGGAGTAGCTTCGAGAGTGACTTCTTCTTCCCACCACTCCACTCCTCGTGGTTTAAGGCAAGTGCTTTATGTTGAGTGTGATATCTTAGAGTCTTGATCGATTATTGTTGCAACTTAACCGCTTCATAGAACGTTTATGTTTTACTTGTGAATGTGATAGATTAATGGGAAAGGTAAGTCTAACTATGTGAGGATTTGTTAACCTTCATGCATTTGATCATGACTATGTGGTTTATTACGAGGTTACTGATGATGAGAGTGAATGTTTATTAAGAATGCTCTATTGAATATGTCGATGCATGACAATTGATTTATACAAGGTAAATGTTGCATCCTTTGCATTCTTAGCATGAGAATAGGCCGGAATGGTGAGAAAGTCATAACTAATTCGGTAAGGTCGGTGAGAAAGTTATGACTAATCCGGAGTGCCACTGAGAAAGTCCTACCTCGTAGTCCCATCCATCGAGGTGGATGGGAGCGAGACAGTAAGAGTAGGCACCTCCACGGGTTGGAGGTAGAGGGCGAACATCGATGGGTGTTCCCTCAGCCATATCGGTATGAGCAGTGAAAGGTGCATGTTGAGCATGAGAGCATAAGTGCATTGCATAGCATTGTAAAGATGAATGATGGTCAATATGTTGATTATGATAAATTGTGTGCATATGCTTTGAGGGGTGAATTAAGAGTATACCTGTCGCATTACATGATGTTGCTAAGAATGATCTTTGAGTTGATGACAATATATAGGTTAAGAACGGTTGGAGTCGTGGACTCATCTAACGATGTCTAATGAGGTATGTGAATTGTGTGAGCAAAGTAGCTGATGAGGTAACCGACGGTGATTTCTTTGTCCTTGTACTTGTTAATTTGGTATAAAAGCTATAAGTATGTTATTGATTTAAATACGTTGATTGATATTGATATCGCTATTTAATGTACCTTGCTGAGTCTTTAAACTCACGCTTGTTTTATTTAATGTTTTAGGGACTTTGAAGACGACTCGTCGGGTTGGGGCTTAGCTCACCTTCACTCCCTTCAGGACACATTCAATTAATAGTTTGGAAGATCGTATCTAGCTCGCTGACAGCTAGTTGCAGTCTTTATATTATTCTGTTGTTGTTTTGTTTATCCTAAATCTCATCGGGTAGATAAGCTTTTGTAACATTCCGAATTTTCAATTTCCTGAGTTTGAAAATTCAAAATCTGAACCGTGACAATTTTCTCGAATTTAATCTAGCTTAAATTGAATTTTTAAAGTCAACGAGGATTTAATTTTATTAAACCAAATATCAAATTAATTATTTATTATTTTATTTGGGTTCCATGTGCTTCATCGAATTTTTCTGTATTTTTGGTGATTTTTCCGATTTTGTTTGCTATTTATTTGGATTTATGGAATTTTATTCGGATTTAATGGTTGTATATAATTCGGAAATCATATCTCTTATTTAGGCCGGATTCACTGCTCATTGCACCTCGCCCACATCGCGTTCGCCCAACCACCAAACCCTAACATCCCGATCATTGGATCAAAGATCCAACGGCCGAGACTTGCGCCGCCAACTCACAAAGTGAAGCTAACCCTAAACCGCTTTCTTCGCCGTCCGATCCGGATCTAACGCCTCCGTAGCGCCACGTCACCACTCGAGCCCGCCGCCTGGCAAGCCTTATCCGCCTCGACCAACTTTGATTTTTCGTGCGGATTCTCGCCTCGAGAGTATTTAAGATCAGAGTGCCGCCTCTAGGGTTTGGCACCACCATCATTTGCCCTAACCTCATCGCCGAGACTCATTCTATCGCCGCAACGACCTCGCCGGAGTCCGAGACGGCCGGCACGCTATTGCCGCTTTTTCTCCCGGTGAGCCTCCGCCGTGTTTTGTGGTACCATGTAACTCATCTTCGTGTCCTCTTTTTTTCCCTAGTCCGGGTGGTGCTGCCGTGCAGCGCGCTCGTCGCCACTTCGTCTTCTCCAAGCCCGGCAGGTAGCGCCGCTCGCCGTCGGTCTCCCTCCATCACCCGTCGCCGCTGGATCGCCACCAACGCCGATTCGAGCCACGCCGCGCGCGGTAAACCTCTGAGCCAAGTCACGCCTTGTCAGCCTCCATGTGTTGTCCTTGTACACCACGTGTCGCCATGTGTAGTCCGCGTGTGCGCCACGTCGTCGCCAGCCACCTCGTTGTCCGCCACGTGATTGCCCGGTAGCGCCACATCAGCCCTAGCGCCACGCATGGATGCCACGTCAGCACTACGTCGCCCATGGTTGCCATGTCGTCAGCGCCAACTCACCGCCACGTGCTAGCCACGTCAGCCCTATTTGCCCACATCACGCCACGTCAGCCCTATCCCGCACCGTGTCAGCCACGTGTAGCCATGTCAGCGCCACCTGGTGCCACATGTTGCCAGGTGTGCGCCACATCACTGCTGTAGATCTGCGTGGCGCCATGTGTCAATCATGTCACCGCCACGTCGCCTAGTGTTTTCGTCCATAAGCCGAGTCCACGGTGAACCGTGTCTATGACACAAGGGCCCCACACGTCAGCGCATTTATTCGTATTTTCTGATTTAATCCGAATTTCCGAATTTCCAGCCAATCATCGCCCGACACGTGTCAACCTTGTTCATTTTTCCGATTTTCTCTCCCGAGAAACTTCGGAAGGCCCGTTCGAACTCCGATTCGAACGATTCAAATTTCTAAATTCATATAAAATCAAGATCTATCTGTTGGTGTCATTTTTATGAATTTTTGGATTTTATTTATTTCTGTTTTATTTATTTCTTGCCTCGATTTGCGTGTTTCATGCGTGTAGACGACGATCGGTTGAGCAAGAGGAGCATCCAATGGAGGTAGCAAAGAATGAAGAGAGTGACTGCAAGTCTCCCTTGACCATATTGAACCCAAGTTTATGAAATGTTATTTTGTTTTAAATTATTGCATGCTATTTAATTTACGATCGTGATTTTAATGACATTTTAAATGCTTAGTTAAATGCCAAATTGTTATACCCACATTGATATTCATGTTGATAACCATTGACACCCTAGGAAAACTAATTACTGTACTTAATGATAAACATTTTATTATGGGAACGGTAGAAAATGCTTAGCCATGCTTAATCACGCCGGTACCTTACCATTATGGAAATGATTTCATTCTTGATTCAAAATGAATTGTGGAAATTATGGCAATTGGTGTTGCTTGTTAATTTGAAATTAAAAGTGAAAATGATTTAGACCGGGCGGATTGGTTGAATGGAGGGTGCGGATGCACAAAATTTTTGGAATGTGATTGTCCGCCTAGTCAATTAAGGACCGGTAATGTGTTACCATGGGCCATGCTATACAAGACAACCACATGTCTATATGGGTACGACCTGCTAAGTAATTTGCATGTATCGTTATTTGACTTCGCCAAAATTCGTAGGGTTTGTCGACGGCACTTGCAAGGCGCAAAAGGGGCTTCGGATCGGCGGAGGTAGCCCTACCAATGTGAAACCTTAGCGGTGAAGTCGGTGGCGTATATGCATTGTAAAGACTTTGTCATGATCTCCCCGCCAAAGACACCAAAGGAAGTGTGTCAATAGCTTGGCGCAAAGGGTTGATCATGTCGTGGGGTAAAGTGTACCACTCGCAGAGTCTTAAAAACTACTTAAGTAGCCGTGCCTACGGATAAGGGCAAGCGTGGAACGTTTTCACATAGTAGATTTTCTGGTTTTTGGTTTTAAATGGAAAAAGGATGATTTGGTTTAAAAATGAAAATGTGGTTGGGAATCCGCGAGCGGCTAGAGCTCCCGGGTTTTAGTTTGGCGGCTAGAGCCAACCGGGTAGTTGGAACCTGGAAAATTGATATACTTCAAAGTTATTTAATTATGTTATTTACATTTTGATAAATGCTGCTTTAAGAAATTATTACTTGTATTTCCTTTAAATTTCGCTTATGCAAATGAGCCATGTTATGCCTTCCTTTGTTTAAGCCTTGCATTTAGTTAATTGCATTATGTTTCAAGACTTGCAGTATGTTGCATACTCACCCTCGCTTTTTATTATGGGGTGCTTATTCCATAAAGCGATGATGGGAGAAGGGTGAACAAAGAGCCCGTGATCCACCGCTCGACATTTGTGCTAGAGACTTTGAGGAGGAAGACGACTCGATCTTCTAGGGAGCGCACCCCAGTCGGTTGCCTGTGGGCTAATTGATTGGCTCTTTTTGTTCTACATTTCCGCTGCTACTTTTACACTTAAGCCGTAAGGCTTCATACTTGTAATAATGTGATGATGTTGTTACACTCTTTTGCTTATTACTGTTATGAACTTTATGATATGTCTGTGTTATCATCATCAGATATCGTGGTGCGCTTAGTCGTTCTCGGACTAGCGCGGTTGAAACACAGGAGGGTTCGGATTTGGTTAATCCGGGTCCCCACAGCTTTTAGTTGATAATTGTTGGTATTATCATTCTTGCTTAGTTGGTCATGGTGATTAGGGGATACCATGACCTGTTGTTGTGGGGGTTGTTGTTCTATGTTTATTGTCTTGTATCTGCTGAGTGGATATCCAAGTTTTAGGGGAGGTGCTGTCGAAATTTTTAATAAGTTCGGCAACCTCCTAGTTGTTTGCTTGTTTTGCTAAAATTTACCCTAATGTTTTGTAATTGTTGGTGCTGCAGAGTGTAATATTCGGGGCACGAGGTGCCGGGGTGTTACAACCATTGCCCGGGCGTACTACATGTGCCACTAGGAAATATGTGTAAGTTAATGACATGCATGTATATTCTGTGATGCGTATATTCTGTTATACATTTTTCAGACTTCTAACTTTGTCCTCGCATGACACTAGGGAGAAAACAGTTGCCACTTTTTTTGACAGATTGATGGCCCAGACAAGTATGATAGGGATTACTTGCAGCTAAGGCTGTAAAAAAAGCTCGAGGTTCGTCAGCTACTTGAGTTTGGCTCGCGAGAGGCTCGATTCAAACTCGGTTCGAGCTCCAAATGAGCCAAAATCAAGCTCGAGCTCACGAGCTTAATCGAATCAAGATCGAATAGCTCGTGAGTTTACTTGAGCCTGGATCAAGCTTTCTTGAGCTTATTACCGAGTTTACTCAAGATGAGCTTACTCGAACTTGTTACCGAGCCACCGAGTTACCAGAATTACCAATCTTACTCAAGCTTATCAAGTTTACTAAGCTTACTCGAGCTAAGCTCGAGCCTACTCAAGCTTGGACTAAGCCGAGCTCGAGCCAGGGTCGAGGCTCGGACCCCAACTCGAGCTGGCTCGAGTTTTACTGAGCTCGACTCGAACTTTACCGAGCTCGAGCCTGGAAAGCCAGGCCCACTCGAGCTAGCTCGTTTACAGCCCTACTTGCAGCACAAAGAGTACATGCACCTCGCAGATGACCTTGAGCTATTCCAATGTTGGAAGCCTGAGTAAGACAAACCAAAGCGACCATGCTATCGGGACGACGATGCACATTTGTGGAAGTCACTAGAGAAGCATCAGGCATGTTGCAAGAAGATGAAGGAGATAGCCGACAAGCGGGACAAACGCAAGTGTGAGGAGTCGAAGATCCCCCCAGAAGACTATTATTGGATCAATGCGTACGAGCCTAATTGGAAGGAAGTGAAGGCCCTACATCTCTCGCAATCAAAGAAGAAGACACAAATGGATCCTTCCATATTGGGTCTACGACAATGAGTACAATTTTTCCATTTCTAAATGGCGTGCATGTACCTTAGTAGTAGTTTTCCGTTCATGGTTCGTCCATATCGTCGTGCTATGTCTCTTTCATCATTTTCTACATCAAGCCATGTTATTTCCTATGCCAGGCTATGTGCCCTTAATATTTTAATGTCATGCTACATACTCTAATATTTATATGTATATTTCCTCTCATCGTTTTGTACAACCTGCTTTGTCAGTTTCTTCCACACGAGCCATATAGTCCCTTCTTTTGTTATGTTTGTACCAACAGTAATCATCACTGTTCCGTATTTTTCCTTATCATTTAAAACATATGCCGTACTGCCCTGTTATCATTCAAAAAAATGAACACACTGCTGATCAGAACGGCGATAGTGGCCTACTACTCTGATTTTTGTTTTCGGCTTATTATTTTGTAATTTTTAATTTCTTGTGTAATATTAAAAAAATCTCAAGCAAGCTTCCCTCAATGTCGTTGTATTATCTGGTGACATATTTATTTCATATTCTAACAAGTCCCTACGTTACTGTTTCTACTTCAATGCCCATCACTTTGATTTGCCAAAATCAAAGAATCGAAAAAAAATCAACAATGCAGCGTTGGGGCCCATTGCATTAGACACCCTTACAATACCCTAAGACGTTAGAATCGGCAAAGGTAAAGATCCCAAGTCACAGACCGCTCGAGGCTCTATTTGGGGAGCCGACCGCCTGAGCCCCCAAACAAAGATGGCTATAAAGCAGCTAGAAAGCTAAGCCACAACAAGCACCCTAAAACCTGGTCAAGAGGAACTTTTCGCCAGGGCTTGGCTTGACCACCTCCTACCTCGGTCGCTCTGCCTTCTCGACCTGCGCCACCCCGCCTCGCCGCCTCCACATCACCTCCTCATTCGGACGCCACTGTATTTCGCTATGTTGTTACCTCCCCGCTCAGTTGGCCCCTAAAAGCTACAACAGAATAGCTAGTTTGCCAAACAAAGATAACAAAAAGCCACAATGTCGATTCATAAACATGCTTTATAGCCTAACAAACTAAAAGCAACTTTTCAACCCAGCCGCAGCTCCTCCAAACAGGGCCTGATTTTCTCGGCTTCGGCTACAGCATGAGGTATTCCCACGAATACCCAACCGCGCGAGCTAAAAATGGAAAATTTCAAATGAAAGTAGCCAAATACAGCTGCTCTCCAGCGACTGGCATCGAATGAAAATTAAAAATCCCAGAATATTCCAGCACTCGACAACTGCTAGATAATTACTTGCACGCTGGAAATTTTCGGTGAAAAAATTCCAGCTCTACGGATCCGCTAGAAAATTTCTCCCACCAAAAAAAAAAACTAGCTCTTCACAGCTGCTTGAATCTTTCGGCCATGCACAAAAAAAAATTCCAGCAGAGCCCAAGCGTTGGATTTTTCCGAAAGGGGCTAGAATCCAAAATTCATCACCACGAGTGCCAGATTAAAAAAAAAATAAAGTGACGTCGCAAAATGTGGTAAAAAATTCTCAATACTGTGGGTTTGTGAAAAATTTTCTAAAACATGTGGTTTTAAGTTGCATGTGCCTCGACAAATGAAGTTTTATGAAATTTTACTCGCACAAGATTCATTAGCCTGGAGGGCCCAGTCTTCAGTGACGCAGGCACCCCTCTGTGGCTCCGTCGGCTCCTGGCCTCCACCCTCTTCCAAGTGCCATCCCAAGCGCTCATTTGCCTTATGACATGTACAATGGTATATATCAGGTGTCGATAAAACTATGTTATATAGAAAATCTTAGGTGACGTAGAGAGAGAAAGCCGACGTCTGCTACTTAACAGATGGTCTTATATATAGCTTTCTATTTTGTGTATCATTGTATAGACAGTCTGTTAATTGGACGAGAGATCATTATAGACAAATATATAGACGATCCATTGTACGTATGAGTTATTTTTAGTGCCGTCTATAGATGATATAGAGATATATTACAGACAGCAGCCGTCTATACCACTGTACATACCTACCCTTGCTCTGATATTTCTGTTAGGAATAATCCTGTCATTAATATTTGAGTTTGTGTTTGTTAGTTTGTATGTGCATGCATGTATGTCGTTCGGTCCAGTAGGATCGAGTTGAATCGTGGCGTGAAAAGCGGAGTGAGTCCGTTGTGCGTGTGTTAGTTTGTTGCTTGATTAGTTAGCTTGTTCCTTGTTGGTTAGCTGGTCTATTTATTTCTACCGTAAAAAACAGTAGTTTTTTTTCACGTTACTTTATTAAAATTATCTATTTTTACCGTTTCTTTTTAATTACTCACATTTGTCACTGTTAGTACTTTTTATAAATAAATTTTTTATCACAAATTAAGTTTTCGATGCGAGCACAGACACGTGGCTAGTATTCCTTATATGAGGCACCGAGAAAGTATTTTTGCGTCACCAAGGGTGCGTTCGGTTGGGTGTACGAAGTTGAATGGGATAAGATGGTACAGGATGGATGGGATGATCCTAGATGAGATGGTACAAGAAAGGTGTTTGGTTGCCTGAATAGAATGATACAAGATTTTGTTTGGTTGCTTGAATGAAACGATACAGGATGGTACGAGATGATGTTTGGTTGAAGGGATGAGATTGGATTGAGGAATGAGGTTGGTTTGAGGGATGGTGCGAGTGAACGATCTCGTCCTGGATCGATTGGTTCGGCTAAATTTCCCGTACGGGATGGTACGACATCTTTTTGGAATATTCCAAGAATCTGTATCATCTCATCATGTATCAAATGATTCCATTCAACCAACCAAACGCAAAGACAGAATCAAATCCTGTATAGGATAGTTCGGTTCACCCTTGTACACCTAACCAAACGCACCCCAAGTGTATGCTTTCAATCCAAACACTCCCACCCGAACCCTAACCAAACAACAGTCATGGCGATCGCGGCGCGCGCCCTGCGCCGCCTCCCGCTACACCTCTTTTCCTCGCTCACCCGCCCCTTCCGCGCCCTCTCTCCCTCGCTCTCCCGCCTCTTCCGCGCCCTCTCTTCGGTCGCCGCCTCCGCTGCGTCCGCCAAGTTCGACGATCGACCGCATCGTCCGCCTTGTCGCCGTAGACCCGTACAGCAAGCGCCAGCAGGTGGTCATCGCGTCAGGTAAGGCGGTAAGACCATCCTCCAAGCGCTTGCCAACGCGGGGATCATCGAGCCGGCCTTCCACCGCCTCGAGGAGATCGACGCGTGCCCCGCCGATTGCGAGGTCCACATCCAGCGTGAGATTTTGAAATTTGACACCCTTTAAACATGAATTTTTCAATATTTGACACCCTGACCCACTATCATTGACTCAGATGAACCCACATGTCATACACAGAGCTCGAAAGACATGCGAATTGGATGTCAAATATCGAAATACCCCACATCTAGCAGGAGTGGCTCAACAAGGTGCCCCCGTCCTCCTAGAGGAGCTAGCGTTACGTCCTAGCGCGCGAGTCCCGCAACCGCGAGGTCGTCGCCATCCCCGAGCCCAAGCCGTGGGACATCGATCCCGTAATGCGCGCCGCGACGCATGGCTAGGAAAGAAGTTGCGGCCTTTGATGCTGTGAGCCTCCCTTCGCCCTCTCTCTCTCTCTCTCTCTCTCTCTCTCTCAGTGGGTGCTTCGCGCCGCGCCATCCCTTTTATGTTACAGATTTGATGGAAGAATAATGATTCGATGGGCAAAACCTGCGTGAGGACACACCAGTTTGTATATATATACTAGCAATAATAGCGCGCTACGCTGCGCCGTTCTGTAGAGTCGATAGGACCCGTTAGTAAATATATGAGGTCGTATTTTCGATTTTCATATTTATTTTTAAAAAATAGGTAGTTAGCTATAAATCTTCAATGAATCTACATTTTTTTTAGAAAACCGCAGTTATAATCCGTCGGCGAATCATTGGCCGATATAAACCGCCATTTAACCTATGTTTTTTTTCATTGTAGATGGGGAAAAAGTAATTTAATTTTTTTTCAGATCCGCTTTCGCTAAAAACAACCGGAGGCGAATCTATGGGTCGCTATAAACCTTCGATTTAACTGCTTTTTTTAATCAGAGGGGCATAAAGTATTTTTATGTTTTTTCATCAGATGGGGAAAAAGTAATCTAATTTTTTTCGTGATCCGCTTTCAAAAAAACTACCGGAGGCGTAATCCATGGGTCGCTATAAACCTTCGATTTAATCTGGTTTTTTAACTTTAGAGGGCATAAAGTATTTTTTTCCGGGGTCCGATTTGCTAAAAAGCATCAGAGGACCTAAATGTAAACCACGAGGGACATAAATGTAATTTTTTAAAAAAATTCGGGTCTATTTCATTAAAAAAACCGTCGAAAGGACCTAAACGCGATTTTCATTTTTTTTCGAAAGGACCTAAATGCGATTTCTGATTTTCCCCAGGGGGCCTCACTAGGGGCCGACACGTGGCTCACCTGGGAGGCCGGCAATCCCACCCGGTTTAATATATAGTATATATACACTAGCACATCGTCGATGTGCATGCTGCTGTAATATGATTAGATAGAGCAGCGCACGATGCCGCGTCCGGTAAAAAAATTTGACCTAAATCATTCTGCAAAAAATGCAATTTCGTTTTTCTTTGCGATGTTTTTTTAAAATTGGCTGGCTAAGAGCCATTGGTAAATTTGCGTAACGCAATTCCAATCTTTTGTGTCGAAAGAACCGGCGCTCGTGCTGATTTTGTGAAACTAGGGGGTCTTTTTTGCAAAATAACCGGCGAAAGGACTTGTTCGCGATTTCGGAATCTTCCGGGTCGAAAGAACCGGTGTTTGGGTTGAATTTACGGAATCACGGAGTCTTTTTTGCAAAATAGCCGGTGAAAGGACCTGTTTGCGATTTTAGAATTTTCGGAGTCCTTTTTACAAAATAACCAGTGGAAAGACCTATTCGTGATTTCAGAATTCTCGAAGGGCTTTTTCGCAAAAAAACAGTACTCGGAGGCTTGCATGCCCTCCAAATCTTCCAGACATAATATAGATAATACTAGGTTGGAATGCGCGCTACGCTGCGCCGGTTGAATTTCGATAGCATGCGCTCGAAAAAATAAAGTTGGAGGACTCGCACACAAATATACGAAACTAGATGTTTTTTTCTGTAATACATGTTCGCAAAACCACTCACCGGTGAAAAATAGTCTGGAGGAAAAAGGTGAAAAATTATTAGAGATGACAAATTTTTTTTGTAGAGCCTAATACTCTACGTATTCACCGAGTAATAATACATATTTAAAAAAATATCAGAGATCGAGATAGAAAATCGAGCTGTGGAAAAAGTCTAGAGATAGAGCTGGACACATATCTCTGGTGATGAAAATAATTTTTTTTGATGGAAAAACAGAGAACCCAATCGTGAATACAAAAACTACGGGTTTTTTTAAAAGGAAAAATAAAGGCGAATGACCCGTACGCGAATATACGAAACGATAGGGTTTTTTTTTGCAAAACCACCGATCGAAGGGTCTGGATGTAATTTTTTATTCTCGCAAAACCACCCACAGGTGAAAAATAGTCTAGAGGGAAAAGGGTGAAAAATTATTAGAGCTGACAACCTTCTTTTGTCGAGCCTAATACTCTACGCGTTTATCGAGTAATAATACATGTTTAAAAAAATATCAGAGATCGAGATGGAAAATCGAGTTGGGGAAAAAGTCTAGAGATAAAGCTGCACACATATCTCTGGTGACAAAAACATTTTTTTCGGGAAAAACAGAGAACACAACCGTGAATAAAAAAACTACAGATTTTTTTTGGAAACGAAAAAATAAAGGCGAATGACCCGTATGCGAATATACGAAACGATAGGGCCCTTTTTGCAAAACCACCGATCGAAGGGCCTGGATGTATTTTTTTTATTTTCGCAAAACCACCAACCGTGCAAAAATACTATAGAGGAAAAAGGGTGAAAAATTATTAGAGACGACGACCTTCTTTTGTCGAGCCTAACACTCTACGCTGCTCACCTAAAAAGGGCTAAAAATTATTAGAGATGACAACCTTCTTTTGTCGAGCTTAATACTCTACGCTGCTCACCGAGCAATAATATATGTTCGCAAAATCACCCACCCAAAAAAATAGTCCGGAGGAAAAAGGGCGAAAAATTATTAGAGATGGCGACCTTCTTTTGTCGAGCCTATCACTCTACGCTTTCGTAATAACACATGTTTAAAAAAATATCAGAGATCGAGATGAAAAATCGAGTTGGGGAAAAAGCCTAGAAAAAATCTTCGGACGAACCTACATTTTTTTTAAAAAAACCCGCGGTTATGACCAGTTGGCAAATTCATAAGTTGCTATAAACCTTCAACGAATCTGTGTTTTCTTGGTGACGAAAACATTTTTTCCGGGTTTTTTGGGCGACGAAAACATTTTTTTCGGGTTTTTTTGTGACGAAACATTTTTTTCCGGAAAACGGAGGAAGGACTCGAACGTAAGAAGGTGGACTGCTTGTTAATTTTTGGACCTGTTCGCTATCCCGAATAATTAGAAAAGGACTTGTTCGTGATTTTGAACTTAATTGGAGATTTTTCTGTAAAATACCGCGCCAGGGACCTAAACGCGAAGAAAAAAAAATCTTTGTCTCACAAAAAATCACGAAGAACCTATCCGTAATTTCGAAAAAACGGAGGGGTCTTTTCGCAAAACGCCACACCGACATGGACGGCCTCTCCTTCCTCCATTTCTTCCGCTTGTAATGGGGGTATAATTATTCGCAATTTCAGAATTCTCAAAAAGTTTTTTCGTAAAAAAACAGTACTTGGAGGCTTACATGCCCTTCAAATCTTCTAGACATAATGTAGATACTAGAAAATTTTTCGCGGCGTAATACGCCGCGCGGCCATTTTTTTGTAAATTTTTTCGACGGAGTTTTATTTTTTTAATCGTCGAAATAATGAGCGAAACGGCTGAAAGAACACAATTTTTCGTGGCGTAACACGCCGTGCGTGCCGTATTTTCATAGAAAAATTACTTTTTCTTTTCGGTGGTGATTTATTTTTTAAATCGTCGAAATAATGAGCGAAATGGGGAAAAAATAGAGAGATAGAGTTGTAGAAATATCTCTTTCGACGAATTATTTGGGAAATATTGGAGACCGAGCTGGAAAACCGCAGTGGAGAAGAAATCTAGAGGGAAAAGGGCGAAAAACTATTAGAGCTGACAATATTCTTTTGTCGAGTCTAACACTCTACGCGTTCACCGAGTAATAACACATGTTTAAAAAAATCTCAGAGACTTGCGGCGTATGAGCGTGTCGTTTTTTCGTAGAAAAATTTTCTTTTTTTCTCGGCGTTGTTTTATTTTTTAAATCGTCGAAATAACGAGTGAAACGGCTGAAAGGATACAAAATTTTTCGCGACGTAACACGCCACGCACACCGTTTTCCCGTAGAAAAAATTACATTTTTTTCCAGCAGCGTTTTATTTTTTAAATCATCGAAATAATGAGCAAAACGGGAAAAAATAAAGAGATAAAGTTGTAGAAATATCTCTTTCGACGAATCATTTGGAAAATATTGGAGACCGAGGTGGAAAACCGCGGTGGGGAAAAAGTCTAGAGGGAAAAGGTTGAAAAAGTATTAGAAATGACAACATTCTTTTGTCGAGTCTAACACTCTACGCGTTCACCGAGTAATTGAAAGGACCGATATGTCGCCTAGAGGGGGGGTGAATAGGCGTTATTTCAAATTTAAATGCGCAACGGAAATTTACAATTCGGATAGTCCGAAAATACCTTCGAATCGTCTCCGAGTGGTTCGGATAGTCCGAATGTCTTTTCGGATACTCCAACTGCGCTGCAAGAAAACCCTAAAAAGTAGATCCGAGTTATTTGAGGGGCTAGATTACTACCAAATAAAGTTTCTAAGCTAGGACAACTTCCAGATTATGAGAACCACCCAATATCTATTGCATGAAGCTACCAAACCCTTGAATCCCCAAAAGATTAGGCTAAGCACAAAAGGGGACAAGTTCAAAACTTACAAACAAGAGAGATGCACCGATTTTTCTCCGAAGTTCGGATCCTTGAGGGGATTCTATGTCTCCGTTGAGGCGGCACAAAGCCGGGGTCTCTTTCAACCCTAATCCTCTAGGTGTTGCACTAAGCACTCACCTACTTTTCTTTGAATCCTTCCCTTGGAGGTGGATTCAACCTCACAAACTTCCGTCGGCGTCCCACACGAGCTTGGGGGCTCACCGGCAACTCCTAGCCGTCTAGGAGTCCTCAACCTCCAAGAGTAAAAGATCCGGCAAGAGATTCGCTTGAAGATGAACCAAGTGCTCAAGATGAATCACAACCTCTAGAGCATTCAAACTCTCAACTAGATTTCCCCCAAAAGATTTGCTAATCAAGAGATCAAGAAGGAAGAACACTAGAGCTCAAGAGTGAGAGAGAGCACAACTCAAAATGAATTGAATGCACTTGTTAGTTGGTAGGTGGGAGTGGGGGAGGTATTTAAGGCCTCCCAAAACTAGCCGTTTTTCACTTCAAATTTCATTAATTTCTGGATAGTCCGAACCCATGTTCTGGATAGTCCAACCAATAGAACTAAGGCAATGGAACACTCGGTTGGACAATCCGAACGCCCTTCTGGATAGTCCGAACCTAATTAGAACTAGGCAAGCAGAACATCTTTGTCGGACAATTCGAACCATACTTGGATAGTCCGAACCAATAAGACTTAGCCCTAACTGAGAGGGTCGTTCGGATACTCGAACCAAGTGTTCGGACATTCCAACCAAATAGAATCGACCAACAGAGAGGGTCACTTGATACTCGAATCGGATTTTGCCAGAGCAACCGAGGGTCCAAATGACATTCGAACAAATGTTCTGGATATCTCAACTAATTTGAACACTTTGCCCTAGGACTTCACACATTTACCCATACTTAGACTAGGATTCATCTTTGAGCACATTCGATCATTCCAAAGCTATTTCTTGCCCTATCCTCTTTATAGTACTACCGTCCTTAAACTCAAATAAAATTAAAAGTACATACGCTAGATCGTTGAGTTTAGTCGACGCCTTTTCTTCTTCAAATTGAGGATCTCTTTTCTTAGCTTACTTTTCCATGAGCGTATCTATCTGCTCACCATACTCAAAACACTCATTAGTCACTTAATCTTGTTGTCATTAATCACCAAAATCATTAAGGGGCCTAGATGCACTTTCAGTAATAATATATGATTTAAAAAGTATCAGAGATCGAGATGGAAAATCGAGATGGAAAAAAAGTCTGCACAAATATTTCTGTTGACGAAAACATTTTTTCCCGAGAAAAACGGAGAAAGGACCTAGACGTAAGGAGCAAGGACCTGATTGTTACGTTTTTAGACCTGTTCGCTATCCTGAAAAATTAGAAAAGGGCTTGTTCGCGATTTGAATTTAATGGAAGGTTTTTCCCGTAAAATGGCGAACGAGGGACCCAAGCGCGATAAACGGAAAAAATCTCCCCCTCACAAAAAATTGCGAATGACCTATTTGTAATCTATAAGGACCTATCCGTAATTTCAAGAAACGCAGGGTTTTTTTTTTGCAAAATCGCAAAAGTGACAGATGGAGGGGCTCTCCTCTCGGCAATTCTTCCATCTATATTGTGGGTATTATGCCAGGTGTTGGGCCACATGCCTTGTAGGGAGCTAGGCGAAGCGCCTTAGAGGGCCGAATGCTTGGCTAATCACTCGGTGGAATAGGGCACTCTGCCATGCGCTCTGTCGCCAGCTACCGAGGGTGTGTTTGGTAGGGATTCAGCTTCTCCAGATTCGTGAATCTGATAAAGCTGAAAATTCTAGCTTCATCAGATTCGTGAAGCTGAAGCTGTGAGTACATTAAGAGTGTTTAGATAGATCATCTTGTTTATATTGTAGACCAAAAATATAAACTTAATTCACTTTATTTTAACCTATAAGTTTCAGATTTAAGGTGAAATTAGAATCTGAAACTCTACGAAGCAGACCCTGAAGTAGGCTGGGCGGTGCCAGGGCCACCATTAGCGAGGTAACGGGATCTCCCTCAACAGAAAATGTGAATTCCACAATAGCCGTTAGGCAGCAAATAAGATTGATGCAACAGGTAGTGCAGAAGCACAAATAGACTAGGGCAGCAAAATTTTGTAGTATTTTCTTGCATCGGTGCAAAAACTAACCGGGATTCATAAATTTAAAAATTGTAGATTACATCATGTTGACTTACTAATTTGGTCGAACAATTGTTGGTAAAAGAACTAGCCTGTGGCATTTGATTGTGGTCTTTTTAGATGTTTTTAGGCAGGGCCGTTGCCATTGACAGCAATCCTCAGGAGCATGTTTTGGCCCCATTTATATGTTCTCCAAGGGAGTGAGGTTATGTATTATTTGGCTGATAATTCAGACTATCTAGTCACAGTCTGCCTACTTCATAGAAATATAATTCGGCTGTTCACTTTGTTTGTTACTGGTGACAATTTACTCTCGTCATATTACCATCCTGATTGTTCACGGTTGAGACTCGAGACAATGGCAACAACAGCTACATTGCCTTAGCAAATTGCAACCAAACGACCATTCCCCAATTCCCACGTCGATGACTGCAACTGCAGAATGACCTAGCTTCAAGCCAGCCATAACAGATAACAACCTCAGTGATACACCTCTCCACACACAAACACCTTCTAGATGTGCATGTGTGGGTGCAGGCTCACGCGATACAACGAGCAACCAAACGCTGGTTCCCCGGCTCCCACGAGTCTGGAACCAGACAACCAAACAGCCCCATAATGAACCACGCTTGCATAAAGTTGCGCTCAAACATCACCAACCAATCAGATACAGACATGTCCACCAACAATTTTTGTTTGCTCGATCACATAATCCACACTGCAGATGCAGCGTTACAGAATTCGCAAAATAACAACTAGGGTGCGGTGTATCAGAAGACTTGAAACATCAGCAACAGTACGGACAACACGAGGAGTAACCTTTGGAAGGTACAGCAGCTAAATAAGATGACAAGACGACGTTTCTCAAGATGTTTGGTTCTAAGATGTTTCATTAGGTAGCTTTGCATCAAGCGTTCTGCTATTCTGCTTTGCTACCTTTTCTTTTGCCTTCTTGTGAAGCTCGAATATCAGGTTGGAAGCTGCAGAACACCGCGCCTCACGAGGGGTAATCTTCAGATCACCATCGGCAGTCATATTCAAATCTAGACCTGTAAGATATACACTGGCCCGGAACATTTCTGACAAGATTGGAAAAGAGCTTGTGAAAAAGTGCTCTATGAAAGAGATTGCAAGATTGTGAAAAAGAACTTGTGAACATTTCTGACAAGATTACAACAACTATGAAACAGATTGATAGTCGCAGCAAACAGCAGTTCTGATCATTGCTAACTGGAGGCCTATTCAATTGTTGACAAGTGATTGCAGCGACTGACTATAGGTGAGACACAAACATGTCTTCCGTAACCATCAATCAAAACCCAACTCTATTCTAAACCTAACACTTTCAAACAGGTGGCTAATTTGGATTTCTACATGACACCAAAAGAGAATTTGTGGAACCACAGAGTCCTCTTTGCAAAAAAAAAAAGAAAAAAAAGAAAAAAAAAACAGTGAGTGGAACGTGATTTAGGTATTCACGGGGGCTTTTTCGCAAATAATGTGATGTGGAGGGCCTCAGATCACGTGATTTCTTTGGGGCATAAGAGATAGTATATATTAAGATGATATTGTTAATTCTTACTTACTGCCTATATGGTCCAAGGGCTCCATACTTGGCCATGATGCCATGCAGCAAATCAAAGAGAAAAGTAAACACTACTACGTACCATCTGGTACTGAAGGAAGCACTTTATATCTTGGAAGTATCCAATTGTTCTCACGGCAGATCTCATCCAGCTCCTGCATTTGCCTAGTGTCAAAGGCAGCGTGCAGGAGAGAGAGAGGTGGCGTTTGAGAATTTGAAAATCAGTTGAGCTTGACATTTCTTGCCTGGCATTTATTGCGTAGAAGGACTGACTCCGTCAATCTCTTCCTCTTTATGTTCATGATTTGGCCTCCTTCTCTAGAGCAAGATGAATTCGCAACTTCCATCATATCTGAGCTGATGTCCCTGTATTTTTCTAGTATTGAAATGACTTTTGGTGTCATATCCCCTTCTGCACAAGGTTTAAACATGATGAGTACTAGATATCTGGAATTGATAGGATTTGAAGGAAAAAGGGTTGAAGTTGACAAGCAACAATCACACTCCAGAACAGATAGTAATAGACATAGATCTAAAAATATTCTCAGAAACTGGCAAATTATGTTCATAGTTGTCTATGGGAGAACAAATAAGGTTGACATTTTCGTAACACTTTGGCTTTGTTTGGATGGGTTTAGAAAGGGCATGATCCCAGCCCCACTCATGTGGAGAACTAAGATCCACACGGATGGGGTCAGAATCTCACCATCTTAGCTCATCCATATGAAACCTTGGTGTTAAAGCTGTATTGCCTTGTATCCTTGCAGAAAGACGCAATGTTTGCCACAAGACCATATGATTCTACAGTGTGATTGCCAAGTTTAACCATGTTTAGATGCAAAAAAGGTAGAATACCATTCAAGATTGTCTGAATGTCCATATCACATTGAGCACTTCGTTCTTCAAGTATGCATTGCTTGTGAAGCTGAAGCAAAGAAAGATTAGGATGGGTTCACACCAGCTCATCAAGTCAAAGGAAAAAAAAAAGAAACACGCATCATCATGACTTCTGAAATGAAAGAGAAGACATAACATACAAAATCATCCCGTATTTTCTGAATAAATTGCAGTGAAGCATACATCTGATCATTCTTGTTCTCAGTGATGTCACCTTCAATGCAATTTAGAGTACATATATTAAGAATTTGGGGGACCAATAACCAATAGTAGGAAAAACAAGCATTCTTGGATAGGATTGTCCCAACCTGACTTTCCTGATACTATCGCCTTTTGACTTTCCAAAGGACCATTCTTCGTTACAGTATCAACACATGGTGCCTGATAAAATGATTAGTTCTTCAAGTTGAAGCAAGTTAAATGAAACACATACTTACAGATTTCAATTATCAAACTAGAAAGATCAATACAAGAATCTATCAGTATGCTTTTGTTCAGAATGCAACTTTTGCTCTCAAGTACAGTACTAGTATTCTCATATTGCACAGTCAGCACATAACACTTTTAATTCGGGCTAATACGGAATGTTTTCTCTAACAATACTTAACAAGAGCTCTAACATTGAGAGTGTATCCAAAGTTTATTTCGTTGCATCTTGGCGCATACATGCCAGCAATGAAGTGAGAACTTTGAAAGGAAGATTCGTGAAGTCAAGTCAGTGAGTACATTAAGAGTGTTTAGATAGATCATCTTGTTTATATTGTAGACTAAAATATAAACTTAATTCACTTTATTTTAACCTATAAGTTTCAGATTTGAGGTGAAACTAGAATCAAGCTCTCTACGCAGAGACCTCTAAGAGGGCTGGGCGGTGCCAGGGCCACCATTAGCGAGGTAACGGGATCTCCTCAACAGAAAATGAATTCCACAATAGCCGTTAGGCAGCAAATAAGATTGATGCAACAGGTAGTGCAGAAGCACAAATAGACTAGGGCAGCAAAATTTTGTAGTATTTTCTTGCATCGGTGCAAAAACTAACCGGGATTCATAAATTTAAAAATTGTAGATTACATCATGTTGACTTACTAATTTGGTCGAACAATTGTTGGTAAAAGAACTAGCCTGTGGCATTTGATTGTGGTCTTTTTAGATGTTTTTAGGCAGGGCTGCTGCCATTGACAGCAATCCTCAGGAGCATGTTTTGGCCCCATTTATATGTTCTCCAAGGAGTGAGGTTATGTATTATTTGGCTGATAATCCAGACTATCTAGTCACAGTCTGCCTACTTCATAGAAATATAATTCGGCTGTTCACTTTGTTTGTTACTGGTGACAATTTACTCTCGTCATATTACCATCCTGATTGTTCACGGTTGAGACTCGAGACAATGGCAACAACAGCTACATTGCAACCAAACGACCATTCCCCAATTTCCACGTCGATGACTGCAACTGCAGAATGACCTAGGCTTCAAGCCAGCCATAACAGATAACAACCTCAGTGATACACCTCTACACACACAAACACCTTCTGGATGTGCATGTGTGGGTGCAGACTCACGCGATACAACGAGCAACCAAACGCTGGTTCCCCAGCTCCCACGAGTCTGGAACCAGACAACCAAACAGCCCCATAATAAACCACGCTTGCATAAAGTTGCGGACAAACATCACCAACCAATCAGATACAGACATGTCCACCAACATTTTTTGTTTGCTCGATCACATAGTCCACACTGCAGATGCAGCGTTACAGAATTCGCAAAATAACAACTAGGGTGCGGTGTATCAGAAGACTTGAAACAACAGCAACAGTACGGACAACACGAGGAGTAACCTTTGGAAGGTACAGCAGCTAAATAAGATGACAAGACGACGTTTCTCAAGATGTTTGGTTCTAAGATGTTTCATTAGGTAGCTTTGCATCAAGCGTTCTGCCATTCTGCTTTGCTACCTTTTCTTTTGCCTTCTTGTGAAGCTCGAATATCAGGTTGGAAGCTGCAGAACACCGCGCCTCACGAGGGGTAATCTTCAGATCACCATCGGCAGTCATATTCAAATCTAGACCTGTAAGATATACACTGGCCCGGAACATTTCTGACAAGATTGGAAAAGAGCTTGTGAAAAAAGTGCTCTATGAAAGAGATTGCAAGATTGTGAAAAAGAACTTGTGAACATTTCTGACAAGATTACAACAACTATGAAACAGATTGGTAGTCGCAGCAAACAGCAGTTCTGATCATTGCTAACTGGAGACCTATTCAATTCTTGACAAGTGATTGCAGCGACTGACTATAGGTGAGACACAAACATGTCTTCCGTAACCATCAATCAAAACCCAACTCTATTCTAAATCTAACACTTTCAAACAGGTGGCTAATTTGGATTTCTACATGACACCAAAAGAGAGAACTTATATATTGATCTAACACCTTCATAACTCTTTTGATTGATCTAACACCTTCAGAACTCTTTTGGACTCACTAGATACAGTAAGCACAGTATGTAGTATGTACGTTATCCTATGAATGCAAGCACCTCTCATGCAAGAAACTAACCCGGAACTGTAGGTACTGAATTCACTAAACGGCAATCAAACTGTATGCAGTATAAGACCCACTAGGTAAAGCCACGGGCTTTGCCACACTGTGCAAATTTTGGTCCAGGATTCTTTTTACAAAAAACGAAGGGGACCTCAATGTAATTTTGGTTCTCAGGATTTTAAAAAAATAGGCTGGTTAGGATCTGTCGGAAAATTTGTGGAACCACAGAGTCCTCTTTGCAAAAAAAAAGAAAAAGAAAAAAAAACAGTGAGTGGAACGTGATTTAGGTATTCACGGGGGCTTTTTCGCAAATAATGTGATGTGGAGGGCCTCAGCTCACGTGATTTCTTTGGGGCATAAGAGATAGTATATATTAGTATGATATTGTTAATTCTTACTTACTGCCTATATGGTCCAAGGGCTCCATACTTGGCCATGATGCCATGCAGCAAATCAAAGAGAAAAGTAAACACTACTACGTACCATCTGGTACTGAAGGAAGCACTTTATATCTTGAAGTATCCAATTGTTCTCACGGCAGATTCATCCAGCTCCTGCATTTGCCTAGTGTCAAGGGCAGCGTGCAGGAGAGAGAGAGGTGGCGTTTGAGAATTTGAAAATCAGTTGAGCTTGACATTTCTTGCCTGGCATTTATTGCGTAGAAGGACTGACTCCGTCAATCTCTTCCTCTTTATGTTCATGATTTGGCCTCCTTCTCTAGAGCAAGATGAATTCGCAACTTCCATCATATCTGAGCTGATGTCCCTGTATTTTTCTAGTATTGAAATGACTTTTGGTGTCATATCCCCTTCTGCACAAGGTTTAAACATGATGAGTACTAGAAATCTGGAATTGATAGGATTTGAAGGAAAAAGGGTTGAAGTTGACAAGCAACAATCACACTCCAGAACAGATAGTAATAGACATAGATTTAAAAATATTTTCAGAAACTGGCAAATTATGTTCATAGTTGTCTATGGGAGAACAAATAAGGTTGACATTTTCGTAACACTTTGGCTTTGTTTGGATGGGTTTAGAAAGGGCATGATCCCAGCCCCAATCATGTGGAGAACTAAGATCCACACGGATGGGGTCAGAATCTCACCATCTTAGCTCATCCATATGAAACCTTGGTGTTAAAGCTGTATTGCCTTGTATCCTTGCAGAAAGACGCAATGTTTGCCACAAGACCATATGATTCTACAGTGTGATTGCCAAGTTTAACCATGCTTAGATGCAAAAAAGGTAGAGTACCATTCAAGATTGTCTGAATGTCCATATCACATTGAGCACTTCGTTCTTCAAGTATGCATTGCTTGTGAAGCTGAAGCAAAGAAAGATTAGGATGGGTTCACACCAGCTCATCAAGTCAAAGGAAAAAAAAAAGAAACACGCATCATCATGACTTCTGAAATGAAAGAGAAGACATAACATACAAAATCATCCCGTATTTTCTGAATAAATTGCAGTGAAGCATACATCTGATCATTCTTGTTCTCAGTGATGTCACCTTCAATGCAATTTAGAGTACATATATTAAGAATTTGGGGACCAATAACCAATAGTAGGAAAAACAAGCATTCTTGGATAGGATTGTCCCAACCTGACTTTCCTGATACTATCGCCTTTTGACTTTCCAAAGGACCATTCTTCGTTACAGTATCAACACAATACACATTGAAACAACCCGAAGAATTAATTAAGCAATTAAAATTGTTAACCAACCAATCAATAAAGTAATCGATAATTTTCCTTATCAACACAACAAATGCCATGCATAGGTAAACCATAATGCAAGAATAGTAAAAAGTAAAAATATTGAGAATTGCCGTCAGACCAGTAGGCGAGGGTATCGCTCACCGAGATACCTGATCCGTCCAAGGCCAGATCGGTATCTCTCGATAGACTCAAGTTTCATCATTCAGCAATTTAAACCTATTAGGATTGCAGGTATCCATAGCCAAACATGTATAGTAACAAAATATTCCATAGTAACTCAGTAAAAAGGGTCAGGGGTAAAAAGGTAAAGAAACCACTGTGAATTAGGACAAGACCAAGCCTCCAAAGCACAACCTGATTCATTCCCTATTTCCACCAAGCCAAACCGAGAGCAAGGCCAGGAGGAGGAAATCAGGAGCATGGCAAGGAACTGGGTTACCTCTCTCAATTGTTTGACGATGGGATCGAGGAACGGGAACGCTGAACGAGGGCTCCACATTTTTAAAAAACATGGTACAAAGGGGTATACCTCAAATTGTTTGTTCGACGCTTCTGAACGCGAATCATATGCAAATTTTTCTGTATAGAAAATTATTTACCAACGATGTTTACAAACAATTCAGCTTAAATATGAAAAAATGGCTTTACCTCTCAAATAGCTGAATCTTTGCATCAATATCCCACTTGGCATGTGGTCCTTCTTTATAGCTCCTGGACATCCGTGACAAAAAGTCGTTGATATAGTGGATTAAAACAAGCTTATCAACATTATTTGTACTCTTTCAAAACTGATTGTAGCACCCAGTAATAACTGGCTCCATTGTGACCGCTACAGCAGGCACAGAGTACATCTTTTTCATAATAAAGTTTGGTGCTTTTCTCTTACAGTACACACCAGGAGCTGTTTGGTGCTTTTCAAGATACTTTTTATCATAAAATCTTAAACTTGAGCATATGCTAAGCAATGAAGTGGAATATGCATTTTTCCCAATGTCCAAAAAACTACTCCCTCCATTCCAAAATATAAGGCACGCATTTATTTCAAGATTCAAACTTTGAAATCTTTGATCAATGATTTGTCTAACTATATAAAAATTTTGTGATATAAAAGTGATACCATTGAATTCATATTTAAAAGTACTTTGTAATGATAGTGATTTTGTTTGTATGAATGATATTGGATAAGAGAAATCAAAGGTCAAAGTATAGTTTAGAGACCGCAAAGTCAAACCACGCCTTTATATTTTGAATGGAGGAGATTTTTCAGAAAGTTTTTATCAAACACTGATCTTTCAATGCAGTTATTCTGTCCTGCAAGTTATTTGTTATCCCTGAGAAATCTTCTGCATAAGAAGCATGAACCTCGCTATTTGAGGCAATGACATTGATCAGCGGTTGGTCAATGTCATTGATCAATGTCATGAACTCGGTTATTTGAGGCAATGAACCTCATTGATCAATGTCATTGCCTCAAATAGCTGAGGTTCATGCTTCTTATATGCAGAAGATTTCTCAGGGGTTGAAAAATTGGTGAAGCCATTGCAGAATTTTTGTTGAAGGCTATAGATGAAATAGGACCAGAAAATGTCCTTCAAGTAATGACAGATAATGCATCCAATTGTAAAGCTGCAGGCAAAGAAATTCAGAAAGTAAGTGCTATGGTTACTTATTGGCTACCACTTTACTGATTTTATCTCATTTATGAATATTATCTTATTTCAAAATCTCTATAGTCGCTGAATAGTTACTTCAATATTAGATTCAAGTGTGAACAATTTTTGGGGCCCAAAATGTCATTGCCTCAAATATTCAAGGATTTTGCTAAGAGTTTTACATGGATGCTTGATACATACAAGACAGGGAAAGCTATTGTCAGATTTTTTCAGGAGCATTCACATTGTCTAGTTATGTTCAGAAATAATTCTCGTTTGGACCTACGGAAGGTGAAAAAAACTCGGTTTGCTTCACATTACATTTTGCTAGAGAGGCTCAATGAATGCAGAGAAGCACTTAGCACCACCGTGGTTACCAAGCAATGGAAAGATTGGTTGAAAAGTTGCTCTAGTGACAAGAGTAAGCAAGCAGAGGCTATTGTTAAATCAATCAATGAGGAATGTTTCTGGAATGAAGTTGAAAACATACTTGCCATCACAGGACCCATATACTCAGTTATGAGATTCAGTGATGGGGAAGGTGGTCCGAAAATGGGAGAAATATATGAAAGAATGGACTGCATGGTTGGAGAGATCAAGGATATTATTACTAAAGATGACAACCCACATAGAGAAGACTTTCCAGAAGTAGAGAGAATAGTTTTTGGACATTGGGAAAAGATGCATATTCCACTTCATTGCTTAGCATATGCTCTTTGCCCAAGATTTTATGATAAGAAGTATCTTGAAAAGCCAGCTCCTGGGGGCACTGTAAGAAAAGCACCAAACAAAGCTGTAGAGGTTATGACTGGTGTGCTACAATCGTTTGAGAAAATTGCAGATAATGAAAGAGAGCAACGGATGTTTCGTGAGCAGCTTAATAGCTTTATTATGAAGAAGGGAATGTACTCTGTGCCTGCTGTACAGCTTGATGCGGTCACAATGGAGCCAGTTGAATGGTGGACCAACTATGGCTCGGAGACTCCAGAGTTGGCAAAAGTGGCTAAAAGGGTTCTGTCCCAACCTATTAGCAGTTCATCAGCTGAGAGGGTTTGGAGCACGTATCAGTACATCCACAATGCTAAGAGAAACAAACTAGGTACAAATAATGCTGATAAGCTTGTTTTTATCCACTATAATACGCGACTTTTGTCACGGATGTCCAAGAGCTATAAAGAAGGACCACATGCCAAGTGGGATATTGATGCAGAAGATTCAGCTATTTGAGAGGTAAAGCCATTTTTTTCATATTCAAGCTGAATTGTTAACCATGTGCTCATGTTGCTTGTAAATAATTTTTCTATACAGAAATATGGTGCAATTTGCTAATCTTATGTTGAGACTTGGGACAAGCTTCTGCCTTCTGCTGTTCAGCTTCAACACTTCAGCTGTGCTTCTGCAAGAATATTTTACTCTAGTAATTGTTTGGTAGTCTAGCACTAGCAGTTTCGAATTTGAACTTTATCTTCCATGCTCATGTACATGAGCATGTCATTATTTGTGAGCTTTGAACTCTTTGTTAAATTCAGCTATGAACTTGGTAATTTAGTTTTGTTTTAGTTATATCGACCCAAAAGGTTTGGGAACACGTTCCTCGTTCCGATAACATCGTTCCGCATTTTCGTTCCAAAAGGCTTGGAAACCCGTTCCTCGTTCCGGAAACATCGTTCCGCATTTTCGTTCCAAAATCACATGGTTCGCGTTCTGAACGTCGAACAAACAATTCGAGGAGATATACCCCCTTCGTACCATGTTTCTAAAAAATGTCAACCCTCGTTCCGCGTTCCCGTTCCTCGATCCCATCGTCCTGGGAACCTGGCTTCTTTGGTCCACCCCATAATCATCATTAACCAATGTAAGGCAAATCACAATGAACCGACTGCAGATCATGCTCACAATCGAATATCCTATTAGAAGAAATCAAGAGATTAAAAACGGGGAGGAAAATGGATACTATAGTAGGGGAGTTGTAGAGAAGACACAGCAAGGGCACCATAGGGAGGAGCACGGCATGGGAGGTCAAGGAGGCGGCGAGCCACGGCAGGGGCCCAAGCCGCGTGGATGAGCCAGCGCGGCCAGGCGCCAGCAGAGGCACGGGCGTGGAGCTAGTGGCTGAGCCCAAGGCGGTGTGAGACCCGAGGGGAGCAGGTCGAGGGCTAGCCTAGGTGAGGCCGGCGCTGACGTCAAAGAAAATGGGGGAAGAGACTGGAGGTTGAAGGCCAACGGGCTGGCGAGCAGAGGCAGGGAGAAGGGAAGGGAGAGAGAGGGAGAAGAGATTTGGGGAGGAAGGGAGAAGCCAGTGCCCAGGAGGAGTTCGGCCGGATGGGAAAAAATAGGGGAGGAGAGAGACAGAAAGAAGGAAGGGGATATAATTGTAAGATGCAAGAAGTTGAGCATCCCAAGTTTTTGCTAGTTATCATGATATATGAACACGAGATATGGGTCAGGGCCCATATGTCATTAACTCTAGGACAAATTCTTTACGTCTCAACAGGGGTTATTCTCAAATCTCCCGGATATAATTGTAAGCCAGTGCCCAGGAGGAGTTCGGCCGGATGGGAAAAAATAGGGGAGGAGAGAGACAGAAAGAAGGAAGGAGAAAAGAGAAGAAAAGGAAAAAGGAAAGAAAGAAAAAGAGGGAAAATAGAAGAAAATGAGGGAGGAGGAGAAAAGAAAATAGGGGGGAAATAGAAAAATATTTTTGAGCTTCACGAACTACGATTAATTAAATAAAGAGTTATATAAAATTTGTAAATACAATAATAGCTAAAAATGGAAATTAAAACCCTTACTAAAATAAAATTTCACCCTAGAATTTTAATAAGCCACATAAAATAAAATGGTGCTAAATTAAAATGCAGGCAATGAATTCACCTCAATTTAAAATATGCCATATTAAAACAGAAAAAATTCATAAAACTTAATTTAAAGTTAACAATATATCTTTGTTATTTTCAAACCGATCATATAATGGTTGGACACCATAAATCACGCAAAAAGAATAGCTAGCCATCGGAATTACAATATTTTATAATTGTAGGAAATGAATCAAATCCTACAGGAGACCCTTTTTCGAATCCGAGTGAGAACAATTATTGCTACACAATTCCAGGCAAGTTTCCTTTGATCATATTTTTTAATCCAAGTTGTATGAAAATTTAAATATTGAATTTACTGTGGTCATTACTTGCATATCAAAAACCTATTTATTAAAATTAAAAAGGAGAAATGAGGATTTAATAAATGATGGATGAATTGGCAAGCCTAGTGAAGGAGTAGTTGGCTTGCATATGTATTATCATGGTGGGTAGAGGGTGCTCATGGTTAGGATTGTTTAAATTGTGAGCGGGGCCCTCTACATATGATAGAATATAAGGTCAAACAAACTAACACTTGAGCAATTGGCCGTATAATTCATATCAACCATAGTGTGGGGGAAACGACCAGAAAAACTTTTCCTATGAAGGTGTATGATCTCCACATTGGTTATGTATTAGATAACTAGGTTGGTAAGACCAGTATAGGCCTGGTGAGGCATATTGGTAAGATCGGTAACATTTGTTGAGGCAAGACCGGTAAGACTAGGGCGACTGGCAAAAGCGTTAAGGCCTGTGGGGCAAAAGCGCTGATGCTAGGGACACTATATTTAAAGCCATGAGATGAGTATCAGAGCTGCTGCGGTAGCATGATACAACTGGTAGGCTATGAGTAGGTGGGGAATGGCCGAGGGCACCACTACTCGTTAGCTGCCAAGATTGGAGATCTTATATCTGAATAGTGATAAACGTTCTGGATTCTCAACTAAGGTTAGATTCACTATAGGTAAAGTGATATAAACCCGCGCACGATTAAAATCATGAATTCATGCCTGTCTCCTGAATTGGAGGTTACGGAAGCTAGTCTGTCACATATACGAGTGTTAGTAGTTTTTCTTTTGAAATTAAAACTTGCAACATTTTCAATTTAATAAAACTTATTTTCAGAAAAGGGTTTGAGGAGGAAGTGATGTTTGGGTAAAAGTGGAGTTATTTTCCATTATTTGCATACTGCTACTAAGACTTGCTAAGTACATTTGTACTCACTCTTGCTATTTCTCCTCTTGCTCAGAAGTTAGCACAGGTGACGCCTGGGGTGAGGATAACCCGCAAGATCAGGGTTACTTCGATGGGGACTACCAGGAGGGCTAGATTGTTGGGTGGATCATACACCAACTTCGTTAATCTATAGGATAGTACTTATGTATATATTTTTGTTGGACTTGGATCTTATGTATAATTAGATGTCCTAGACTTTTAGCCTGCGTGGCAGTGGATGTAATAAAGTTTCCATTTTAGTCTCTAATTATTGTTCTGCTACAACACTTTGAACACGGTGTATTAATTGATAAAACATCGGGTGCGCTCGATGTTTTGATTAATTAAGTGAAATGTCACGTGGGTTGGCAGATAGAAATGTCACGTTAACATTGTTTTTACCACCTGTTAAAAGAGAACATACAAGTAAAGTCTTCTGAATTATGGGTGCTATTGGATAATGATTTTTTCTCAGCTAACATCTTTGCAGGCACTAGCTTATACTTGGATCAAGCCAAAAAAAAAATCAATGTCATATCTCCAAAGAAATATTGGGGAACTATGTTTATCCTGATCAGTTGGAACTTTAGTTTGCTGAGAATGTTTTCATTTTTTTTATCAAAAAGTGTGCTCAACAAAAGATGCCAAGGATTGCAACTCAAAGTCTATGTTATAATATAAAGCGCCTAGACACCAATCAGCATGACAGCATTTGTATAGATAAGAACTAAACCATAAAAGCTATTGTTGTTACCAAGTCATCAGCTTCGAAGTTTATAAGTTAGCTTACCTTCACAGGAAAGACATCTTTGGGAATATTTCCACAAATAGAATGCTTCTCTGTTCTGTTCTTGTCCATTCGAACACCTAAAATTAAGTGATTCTATCATAATACTGAGGAGAAGCGATGATGGATCAGTAAAATCAAAATATTGTTAGAATGATACGACTCACCAGCTTCTAGGACTACAGTTCCTCCACTTGTTGCTGTTGCATTTGCGTTCACTGAACTGGTCACGAATTTTAAAGTTTCCACATCTGCAAGAGCAGGTGATACATTTTCTTTTGTAGGGATCTCACCATCTCGACCCTCTCTGTAGTCAGCAGCTGTAGCTCTGAAGGCTTCAGATTTTCTTTTGCTGTTCATATTGCTGGTTTTTCTGTGTTTGCTGGTGCTGCTGTTATTGTTGCTCCTGTCACCAACTGCTTTTATTTCTTGTTTGCTTTTCTTTTGAGTTGACACTTTTGTAGTTGGTTTTTGCATCTTAGTCCTGCTATTCGCTTCTTTCTCTTCCAAATTCTCATCTATTTCAGAGTGCAACGAATATTTTCCATTTCGATGTGATTGTTCCTTTGGTGTACTTATTGAAGAATCAGGAGGCCATGTCCTGAAGCATGTCAAACATTATCTTTACCAGCATAACCCCAAGTCATAACAAGTCACAATTTCATATACCACTTTCATGTATAAATAGCTAAAAACAAATCCTATGTTACCTGTGCAGGCAGTCAAACAGAATCTCCTTATATGGAAGTATATGATAGTAATCCACAACAGATGATGTTGTAGGGTATGGATCATTTATAAAAAGAGAACCACTCATCCTGCCAAAGTGGAAAGATCGAAAATGCCAGAAGTTATAATCGTTGAGGAAAAGCAAAATCTAATAGTGAAACTACATTAAGTAAAGCAGCTCATTTTGGAAGGACAATCAGCAAACGCTTCAATGATTTATGTAATAATTATGAACAAGGTAATATAGTCTATGCATGGAATGCTGTACCGTCAGGGGGGGGAGCTATAGCTATAAGCAGTACCAAGGTATTATTCAACAAAATTGTTTAAACAAACAATGGATTATAAAGGGTATGAATTTGCATCAAGACCAGTGTTACTTGGACATCTATGTCTCTGATTCCGAGTAGCATTTCCCATGTCCAATTTTTTTTTTGCCGAATCAGACACCCGAATCCGAGTCAGATTCCGACTCCCATGTCCATGTCCAAGTAACACTGATCAAGATATAGTGTATAATGGTCTTATTTGATAAATTAAGTCATGGTTGATCAAATGTTTTGTAATCGGCAACCGTACAAATGAGCCAGTAGGTAGAAGCAAACCTGTTAATCAGATCTTCTAGAGGCATTTCCACAAGCTTGCTTTTCATGGTTTTCTCATACTGTACAATGAACAATTTGGTAGTTGTCCTTTTTTTACTCAGCGAGTATGCCAAATCTTCATCGAGAAGACGCAAGTTTGAGCGCTTCCAACCTATTAAGAACATAATTGTGCCATAGTGAGCAGCAGACAAGGGATAGGTGAGCAAATAGAAAATTCACACACATGACACGATGGAATAATTTGCAACAATAACTCATTTATATGCTTTTTAGAAAATTAACAGAAACTCTGATCCATATTCTTCTTCTGGTCCGTATTTTTTACCTGATCAAAGTTAGCAAACTATAGAGGCATGGCCCTGTAGCTAAAAGGGATGTATCTAATTGTTCTAGGATGAAAATCAACAAACTGGCAGTGTAATGTCTAACAGCGGCAACATATTGTTAACTCAGAAAACAGAAGAGCAAATCTTGTTAAAGTGAGAAAGTGGGTAGATATAGAGGGTGTTTGTTACAACTCCAACTTCACCAAAATCTATGGAGTTAATGAAACAGGATATTCCTAGCTCCAGAAATTTATAGAGCTGGAGTTGTGAGTATATTAAGAGTATTTAGGTGGGTCATCTTGTTTACATTTTAGACTAAAAATATAAACCTAATTCACTTTATTTTAGCCTAAAAGCTCTAGACCTGAGGTGGAATTAGGATTTGGAGCTCTGCCAAACAGGGCCATAATAATATAAAATAAAAGGCTGTAAATGAAATGATAATGACCTGTTCTACGTTCCACCTCTGAAAATGCTAGTTGCTGAAGCAAATATGGTCCATTCAAAGCACCACTGGTCGCTTCATTTGTGGATTCCTGTGCTGTTGGCTGGTTGCTGCTGTATGAATTACCAACTGTTGTATCAAATTCCTTCTCTATGATTGACCAGACGCCCTGGGTGTCATGACCATAGTCAATCAAACATCGTTTTTTTGTCGGATCGAGGAGAAGCACAGCAACTTTCGAAATTGGCCACATTGCCATGTCTGGTGAATCTTTACTTGCATCGAGCCCTCGAGCGATCTCACAGGCATCCATGGCTGCATTGTCAGTAACAGAGAGCCTCATATCATCTCCAGAATTGTTGTCACGCTCGTGGACCATATTCGAGTAGGCGAGCAAATCTTCCCCAACATTAATACAAGAACACGTAAAAAATCGTTTGGTATCAGCGAAAGCAAGCTGCGGAGACAACTTCCTGTGGTAGTAATTGTACAGAACAACAGCCGTGTGAATCTGCAAAACCACATGGCGGTGTGATGAGCTATATATCACAAAGGTGACCAAAGAGAAAGCAATGGGAGCGTGAAGATCAGAACAGATCAGTGACAAAACCCACCCAAACCAAACGCGCAATGAAAGAATAAGCTGAACCAGTATGTATGCATGTTCATAGCAGCCACAGCATGTAGAACCCGAGAATTCCCAAACGCCCGAAGGAGCAGCACCAACATGAACCAAATCGGCGGTAAACCCCACCCAAAACCTCTCCCCATTGCACCGGAAATTAGAGGAATTTTACCATACCTTCTACTTCCAGGGAGAGTGGTAGTAGAAATTAATTTTGATCATTGATTTTTTAAGAATGTCGTGGACTTTTTGCTCTAAATCTATTTTTTTATTTGGGTATTATCGATTTGCCGGTGGAAAGTACTTGCAAGCAATGCTTCCTGCTTTCCCTCCCAATACATACGAAGCGATAAGTAATCATCGTTTATCTTTTATTCATGCGTTAATATTTATAGAATTTTTGGAAAAGCATAGAAACACCTAACCTTACGAGGTTGCCCACGTATTCCCAAGGATGCACAATTACAGTTTTAATCATCTCGGAATTCTACTGCTTGTACCGCCGAGGAAGTATAAGTAAAGCATAATAACTAATCTTAATACGTTGGATCAATATTTAAATGGTGGGTACGGTAAAAAGAGCTCCAAGCTTTTCCACCCCGTCGTCTCCCCTCCCAGCACCTCCAAAACCCTAAGAAAACCCACCCCGAAACCCGCAACCGCGCCACGATCGGCCAGCACTCCCAGGCCCCTCACCTGCCGCGCGACGGCCTGCTGCTTCTCCGGCGACATGTTGCTCTCGCGCTGGAGCGCCCCCCGCGGCAGCACCGGCCGCACGAGGTGCTCCACCAGCATCTTCACCGCGTCCTCCAGCTCCACCACCACCCCGCCGCCGCCGCCCTCCATCGCCCGGTCGGACCAAACCCGCGGTCGCTAGGGTTCGGGAATCCGCTGGGTCGCAGGCGGTGGGTGGGTGGGGTTTTGTAGAGAGCGAGAGAGAGCCGTAGTTCGTTGCGTGAAGCCGTGAAGCTGGCTGGAATTGGAAAGGCGCGAAGGGGAGCGAGGGGGGACGCGACGGTCGAGGAGGAAATAAACGGGAAGGGTGTGGACTGTGGAGGGCGGGATCCGCCGTCCGTGCCCGGGGCCCAGGCGGATCGCGGCCGTCCGACGCGGCGTCACGTGGAGCGGGTGACCCGATTACCCGAAGAGGCAAGCTAGTGATGGCTAGAGTTGAAATCAGCCGATTGGGTGCTTCGGTTACGACCGACGGGGGCGGGACCGCCAAGAGACTTGACTTGTCTCTTCAGCTTCCGCTGGTGCGACGGGACGAATCACGCGGCGCGGATGGAATGTAGAGCGTGAGATGGATGCTACCATGCTGGTTAGAGGTGGGTATCTGGCCGAGGTATGAAGCGGACCGTTTTATATCAGTAAGTATTGTAGTCCAGATCCTATCAGGCTCAGAAACCAAGTACGATATGTGGCATGGTCCAACACGGCCATTTGAGCTGAGTTTCTGTCGGCACGGCATGGAGGCCCACCGTAAGCATGCTGGCATGGAGGCACGGCACACAGCCGAGGACTAGCGACAGGGGAGGAGCGGGAGAGTTGTACCTGCGGTGGCCCGTGGCCGCGCCAGAGAGGAGGAAGGGGACGCTCGCGCTACCGTGGCCTCGCCCGCCCGTTGAGGCCGCCGCTCGCCTCGCTGTGGTTGCCTGCTACCTCACACGCACAAATCAGGCTAGCGCCACTGTGGCCACTCGCTGCGTCGCGCACACACTCGTCGCCGTGGCCGCCCATCGCACACACACGTGAGGCCTTGAGCCACCGTGGGCACTCGTCGTCGTGGCCACAGAGGGGAGGCGAGGGGAGGAGGGAGGTGGGAGGAAGGGCGGAGGTAGGCGAAGGGGAAGAGGTGGGGTTGGGGCGCTGCCATTGGATGGAAGTGAAGGGGAGGGGTCGGGGCGCAGGGGAATAGCGAGAGCGGTTGGGTCGAGGGCGGCCGCTCGGGTCCAGTCCAAAAAAAGGGAGGAATGGGGGAAGGAAAAAAAAAGAAGGGAATTAGAATAAAAAAAAGAGGGAAAGGAAAACATGTGGGAAAACCCTTAAGTGGCCACGATTTCTGTGGTTTCATGGTCGCGAGTGCCTTTTTCGATTTTCGCAACTTCATGCCGGGGCAACGTCTGACTATCTCACCCATACGTAAGTAGTAGCACGTGTTGCGTAGGTCGCTCTTGATTTTTCTCGTATTTTTTGGACTCGATCAGGCCTCTCCCGCGGGGCTGCGAAAACCCTAAACCCTAACCCTTAAGTGCTCACGATTTCCCTCAGGAATGGCGTGTCGTGTGCTTGGTGGTCGGCACGGTCTGTCGCCTGATCACGGGCGACACGGACTCCTTCGCCCTTTCACGGGCGACACATCCCGTTCGGGGTCTTTAAGCTCTTCACGGGCGACACAAACCCACATCATCGCCCACCCTCGTGTCGCCCTTGCATTTTTTCTATTTAGGCCCCTGTCGCCCAACCAACGGGCGACAGGTGTATATTTCTGAGATTTTTTTTCTCGGTGGTATATTTTTGAAATTTCGAATAAAAAATTTATTATTTAAAAAAAATTCCCTTTAAGCCACCTCCAATATTTTTTTTGTACTTGTAGGGTTTACCTAGGTCTATTTTTTTGTCTAGACTAGAAATTTTTTGGTTCTTGTATTTTATAGGATTTTACCTAGGTTTACTTTTTTTTGTTTAGGTTAGATATTTTTTATTTATGTTTTTGTATTTTGTAGATGTGAGGGATAGGTACAACATAGTAGCCATCACATGCAAATCCTATGGCTAAAAAAGTGATTGAGATTGAAAAAAGAAATCAAGCAACTTCTCAATAACAGCCCCATTGAAGCATCTAGGCCCCCAATTTCTTATGATTTTGGTAATTAATAACAATAGTGGCAGAACTATAAATTTTCTAATGGATGTGCCCTCGCCGCCCACCCGAGCCGCTCACCTGGCCTACGCTGCGTTGTCACCCATCGAGTGGCTATCGCTCTGTGCCGCCCCTCTTGAGCAACCAAGAGCACCGCCGCCGCCTTTGCTTTGCGAGCCGCACCTCCTCGCCATCAGATGGCTCTGCGTTCGCGTCTTCTTGTTGCCGCTCGCTGGCACCACGCCATGACTGTCAGGAGCCACTTGCCGCCGCTGCTTGCCGTTGCTCACGTTGTGCCGCGTCTGGCCGCAACCCGCCTGAGCCACATGCTGCCTGCTGCGCCATCGCCTGCCTGAGTCGCACCCCCCTCTAGTCGGTTATCCTTGATTCTACACCATTAAAAAAGGATGCTATCCATGAACTTGCCACATCAACAGGTGTAGTAAGAGCAAGACTTGATAGGAGTACCCTTAGCCTAGGAGCCAAACATTTTAAAATGCCCTTAGATCTAGCATAAGACATGGATCCCGCTAAATTGGGTTGAAACTCCGCTACTATTGCAACAGTATTATCTAAAGATAACTATTGCAATTTGAAAGCTAGCCATACTCTCTGCCTCTCTGGGCCTGTATATCACGCTTTTTTCTTTCTTTTTTTACCGGAAGTGTGACAACCCACAGTTTTTTGTGATGAGCAAATTGGTCACCGCACTCGTGGCTAACTTTGAGAATTAACATGTTGGCATAGGACTAAGAAATTGCGATATGGCATAATTATGATAGTGAATCAAATGGTAGCCACAAACACTCAAAACTTGTCTAATTGAAGTGTGTCAAAATTTGGTAGCGAACTAAAGGACCCTAGTAATTATGTTTCATGCTTTGAATCCGTCTTATTGTTTCCAACAATTGAATAGCCCAAAAACTGAATATCCAAATTATTGCAAATTTTAAAGGATCCAGGTCCCATGTTAGCCCTAGGGGCAATCTCCAATGTTTATTAGTAGTCCTCAAATACTCCCTTGATATCTACCTTTCTATATAGCTGTTGTGTTCTCTCTAATAAATTTTGCTATCAAGGATTTTAAGTAATTTACTCTTATTTTTAGCAGGTTGAAAATGTAATAACGTGATGATATTTGACAAGCATACGGATCTCATCACAAAGTCTCCACCGTCTAACAAGACAAAAGACTTTGGTAATAAATTCACGATTTTCACAACGCCGCAAAACAAGCAAGCATGGCCCGGCCGCACCGCCGGTGGCAATTGCCGGATCAATGTAACTGGTAAAATGGTACATAACTAAACATTACAGGTACTTGCAACGCAATCTACTCGCAACAAGTAAATAAAATTACAAGACATCGTTTTGTCTTAATGTCATTGATCAATTACAAATTTTGCTCTACGCGCAGGATCAGAAGAGAGGTTTTCATACACTGTCTGTCCACTTTCGAGTTCGAATCATGCAACTCCAGTGGAGCTATCTTCAACTGACAATATATCCATGATGCCTAACTCATGTAGTCCAACGAGGATACAGGGAGTGAGCCCCTGTATTTTTCGGATTTTTATGAAGAAAGAGTGGTCCGGTACCAAGACCAATAATTTATCCGAAGGGGATCACATTTCTGCAGGGTTGAGCAGATAGCAGTTGCAAGATTGGCATCTGCCGTTTCAGGATCAGAGTTCATCATTGCTTTGATAGTTCCTTCAAGTTCATCTGAAGGCTGCAAACCAACTCGAAGAAGATCGAGCAGCAAGCTCAAAGCAAATACACAGGTCCGATCATTCTTCAGGACCTTGAGGCAAACATCAGAAATGCGCTCATCTGCCACCAGTAAGTTATTCTCACCCTTATATAGACCTTTGAGGTATCTCCATGGGCTTTCATTCTGAGGGTTTGCCAGAATAGCCTCAATTGTGTAATCTACTTCTGAGTCACGCATTGCTGCAAGGCCCCCAAGAAGTGGTGATCTTGTTATTACAAGGTATCTCTGTGGCAAAATACATTTAACACACTTCAGTGTAAGTTAAATATTTGATCTAAATTAATAAGCAGAAAAAGGCACTCCAGGAGGCAGTAGGACAAAGTACCAGCTAAAATAGAAGTCAAGAATATAGTAGTACAACGAATGAATAATTAATAAATAAAAAACAGGTATAGAGATTTCCAGATTGGTTTGATGAAAATAAAGACAAGATAATTGATGAAATCCAAATGATGCTGAAGAATCTAAAACTGAAATTGCATATTACACTAGAAACAAATTCAGACCCAAATAAGCACTTGACCTGATTCCAAGCTGAATTATTGAAGACATCTTCCTCAAGAAGTTCGTTGCAGTAGTGTAACTCATTCTCCCAACCACCCAATGCTTGAAGAACCCACTGCAACAATTATAGTAAAGTTATTCCATTATTAGGCCCTGTTTGTTTGGGCTTTTTCTCCAACTTAAAAACTAAAAGACCAAAGCCTAAGGCCATGTTTGTTTGAGTTTTTTTTTCTCTAACTTAAAATCCAAAAAGCCAAAACCTAAACAAATGAGTGAATTTTTAAATAACCTTTTTCAAAAGCCATAAGCTTCCATACAACTAAAAGTCAAAAGCCACCTATAAGGTGCTTTTGGCATATTGAGTTAGTTTTAGATCAATGTCATTGAAATTAGGGTAAAATTACCCAACTCTACCAAATATAAAAGTGGATTGCTTTTAAGTAGTTTAAGCCAAAATACTAGGTTTAAGCTATAAGCCAAAAAATCTAAGCCTAAAAAATATGGCCTAAACAAAAGGGTAGTTTTTTAACAGAGTCTTTTCAAAAGCTATAAGCCTTCATATAACTAAAAACTAAAAGCCACTTTTTGGCTTATCGAGGGTTGGTTCTAGACCAATGCCACTGAAATTGAGATAAAATTACCCATCTCTACCACATATAAAGGCGAACTGCTTTTAAGCTGGTTAAACCAAAAACTGACTTTACGTTATAAGCCAAAATGCCTAAATCTAAACAAACAAGGCCTTAGAACATAGCTTTTCCTAATACTCCATAGCATCGCTTAGTAAAGTACCCAAATATGGAGTAATGAGCTTAAAGGATATCAACGGCCTACTTTTAGAGAACATCAAAGGACATATTGCATACCTGCCTATGGGACCAAGCATGGTAATTTTTTGCATCAATAGCAAGTATCTTCCTTACAAATTCATGTTCTTTATTTGCAGCATCTGGTCCTAATTTCTCAGCAAGCCATCTCTTGTGATACCTGAGAAAAAAATTGTCCATGGAAGAGGAAGAATAAAGTTTGAATGATAAAAGGCTAAAAAATGTAATGCTAGTAACACATCCAAAACTCCACTGCCGTCGAATTGGACGTTAGTTTCTTGTTAAACACTAAAAATGTAAATAAGTTTATAACAATGTAGCTCACCAGATTTGGTAATTTTTTGGATTACATTCAGCAATTTGGTCCACAAAATTAATTTCTTCAAGTAAATCAGCATCCAGTGCCTCTAGAACAAGACGCCTGAAATGCCACACCTATCAAGTAAAAAAATACTCATGAAGTCAACAAGGATGACCGATAAAAGAAATGATCAATATAAAAATGAAATGCATGGCACTAGGCTACAAACTATAAAACCATAGTACCATAGAAGGCAATGTCCTGATACTACACAGCAACTTACTCGATTGCTGAACCCTGATCTCTAAAGAATAATGTGGTATACTGCAGCCAAGAACACAGTACAAGGAGAAATTTGTACTTATGTGTAGTATGCTATTGCCTTTTATGCATACTAGTAGCAGCAATGGACCAATGGACGGTAGAGTCAAAACCAGAGGAAAAAAGAAGAGCAAAATCTATAGCATATATCTGGAATTCTGGATTAAACTCCAAAACATAATTTCGTACCATACAACATTATAGTTATTATATACCATATCTTCAGATCATGAGAAGTGCTTCTCTTTATGTTTGTCAGATTAGGGATCCCTTAACCCAGGCATGATTCTACTTAAACAGAGTCTTGCATGCCAGACAGAAAGAAAAAAGGCAAGCCAAACTATGCATACTAAGGGCCTGTTTGGTAGAGCTCCAGATGCCAGCTTCACATGAGATCTGAAACTTATAGGCTAAAATAAAGTGAATTAAGTTTATATTTTTGGTCTAAAATGCAAACAAGATGATCCATCTAAACACTCTTAATGTAATCACAACTCCAGCTCCACAGATTTGGTGGAGTTAGAAATACCCAGCTCCACCAGATCCATCTTGATCCATCTAAACACTCTTAATGTAATCACAACTCCAGCTCCACAGATTTGGTGGAGTTAGAAATACCCAGCTCCACCAGATCCATGGATCTAGTGGAGCTGGAGCCCTGCCAAACACACCCTAAACATTTCTGATTGAAATCAAACTCCAACTGCATTCCCATGTCTCTCCAGCACTAAGGGCCTATTTGGAACACATGAATTTCACAAGAAACAATTCAATTCCCGCCAGGATTGGGCTAAATTCCTGCATTTGGAATGATGCCTAAATCGGGGAGACCAAAACTGCAAATGGCTAAACAACAAGTCCACATAAGAAATTTCTACTTTCCAAATTCGGCTCCTCTTTTCCGCCAGAACAATGTTGCGTCTAGCTTGATCTACCTCCACATTACACTTCACCATCCACCTACCTAGTGCTCCTTTACGAATTCAAAGCCTCATCTATTCCAAGCTATGGATCACAACCGTAGTGGATCAGAAATCGTTTCCATCATACCCAATCAAGCTCACCATCCCAATTCTACCTTTTTTTTAACTATATAAAGTATCATGAAACAATTGAATCTCCATGGTACAGTTCCATTGTTTCTATACCAAAATAAATTTCAGCAAGACAGCAAAAACTTCAAGTTTCCAATATGAAACACACACAAGAGAATAGGAATAATGTTACCGTGTAGTTGCCGGGGTTGAAGCGGATGGCCTCGGTGATGAGTTGGAGCGCGCGGAGGCTGCGCTCGCCGGCGAAGTAGAAGGCGCGGAAGTAGTCCATGACCTCGCGGAATTCTTCGCGGTAGGCGATGGGAACCACGGGGTGGGGCCCGTCGTCCTGCGGCACCGGCGCCACATCCGCCAGCTCCGGCCGCCGGCTTGGGGGCACCCACACGTCGGCGTCCTCATCCGACGACGACGACGACGACGGTGCCATGGGTGGACTCCCGCTGCTGCGACTACCGTCTAGGGGCATCTAGGTTTCCCCAATCCTTTTTTTCCCCGTTCCAGTGACGAAGCCATCACATTTTAGCCCCTCGCAAGCTTGTTTTCCCGCAAATCTACCACGATTCGGAATCAATTTACAAAAATAGCCTTCCAAACCACGAAAGACGTGGTAAAATATATATTTTTTTTTTTAGATAATGGAATACAAAATTCCGACTTCATCCCTCTAAGAGCATCTTCAACAGTGCCTAAAATCCAATCCCAAAACCCGATTTTGGGCGATTAAAAAAAAGATCTCAACAGCCTCTTTCTAGCTCCTCAATTTTGCACGCCTAAAAACAAAGACCTCAACTCCTCATTTTTGTGCGCTCTGTCCGCGCTCCCAATCAACATTATTTCGCGCCCAGGATGGCCCACCGGACCAATTCAAAGGTGTTTTTGGGAGAAAATATAGGAACTGTTGGAGAACAAGGTATTTTGTAGACCCAAAATTTTTTGAGAAGGTCCCAATCTAAAAATATTGGGAGTCTAAATATTAGAAACTGTTGGAGATGCTCTAAGAGAGAATCAGACCAAACTTATTACATCCTGTAACTCAAAACACCATTACGACAAGCGAACCAAATCATCCAACAGAATAACCAATCCTAGACACAAAAGGCCAACCAAACGAAGCAAAAATCTCCAATGCCGCAATCTCCATACGGCGAGAAACCTCAAGAAGACTCGCTTTGATGACTTCATACCGCTGTAATTTGGCCTAAGTTCGAAACCAGTATGTTCCTCTGAACAATACCTGCAAAAAAGATTTAGGTATTGATGTGCATAAAGGAAACATACCACTAAGTATTCACTTTAACTAATTAATCACTTAATTAATAACTTTGCTTACTTAAATCACTTAGTTAATACTATCGAGTAGTACTACTTGGCATGTTGCTGCTTTCGACGTACTTTTTAAAGCGGCACAGGAGTATAGTAGGTAATATATATTGTTTGTGGTTGTTTCTATAATCGAGAAGAGAACTATTTTTACAATTATATTTAAAAAAAGGTTAGATTTGTAAAAAAAATTTGTCAAGAAAAGTGCTAGCTTCCATGATGGCTCGGAGCCTCGGACGCACATGCATTGTGAGAGGCAGCCCAAGCCTCTGATATAGAGAAATTGCTTCTGTTTTTAACGGTGTCAAAATCGGACTGCAAATCGAATTTCAGCTCTTCTACCACGGTTAGCCGGCACCGACGACCCACCATCTTTAGACGAAAAAACACCCAAATTTTAGAGATTGTTTTTCATTTACTATTTCCTTGGTTAGCCGTCACCGTCTCCCCACCCTCTTCAGGCAAAAAACCAACCAAATTTCAGAGAATGTTTTTCATATACTACCGTTACTATTTCTGCGGTTAGCGTGCCTAAAATCCATTCCCAAAACCTGATTTTGGGCTTGATTATAAAAAAGTACTCCAACAGTTCCTCTTTCTAGCTCCTCAAATTTTGGCACGCCCAAAAACAGCACCCCGACTCCTCATTTTTGTGCGCTCTGTCCGCGCTCCCAATCAACATTATTTCGCGCCCAGGATGGCCCACCGGACCAATTCAAAGGTGTTTTTGGGGGAAAATATAGGAACTGTTGAGAATAAGGTATTTTGTAGACCCAAATTTTTTTGGGAAGGTCCCAATCTAAAAATATTGGAAGTCTAAATATTAGGAACTGTTGGAGATGCACTTAGGCCCCAAAAAAAAACACCAAAATTTCAGAGAATGTTTTTCCTATACTACTATCACCATCAGAAGTGCATCTGAGATGGATGCAAACTTTAAAATTGAAACCATCATCTCTATCTTATAATTATGATAATGTATTTTTAAAAAAAAAACACTAAAATTTCAGAGAATGTTTTTCCTATACTACTATCACCATCAGATGTGCATCTGAGATGGATGCAAACTTTAAAACTGAAACCATCATCTCTATCTTATAATTATGATAATGTATTTTTATTCATAATTATGGTATACCTACATGTACAAGTTCTTCTTGGAGCACTCTGGAGGACGCATACATGTACAAGTTCTTTTGCATTTTCCCAAGTTTTGGTTTGATTCTTCTAAAGATGGCCTCTGTTCAGGCAGTAACATGTTCAGCTCAGGTCATCAGCCAACCACGTACGTCCCTCTTAGGTCACCACTCACCACACTATGCATACATGTCACATCTTCCAACAGCTGAGCAAGCTGCAATCTTCCTGGGTCTTATCTCTCTTCTTCTTCTTGGCTTCCTCTCTTCCATGGCGGCGTGATTGGTGAGAGACATCGATAGCGTATATTACTGTCGACGATCGGGATCGCCTGACCGCAGATGTGAAACGGGGTTAGTGTGAATAGGGTACCCAAAGCGAGCTACGCTCAATCGGAGGAATGGATGTTGGTCTGGACGAAGTGACAACGAGCGGGACACAATGAATTATACTGGTTCGAGCCCCCGTGAGGGTAATAGCTCTACTCCAGTCTTCTCCTGAGGCGGAGGTCACTACTCTTGAGTACAGAGGTGGTTACAGCTCGAGTTTGAGCGCTCTGGTTATGGCTACTGTCCTATTGTCTGTGTGTTGATGTCGTGTGCCGTTCTACTTTAGGGGATTTTATACCCCTCCTAGCCGTTACTAGAAACGGCAGAGAGAGATTCTCGAGTAGTGCATGGTGCGCATTGAGAGCGTGCTGCAACCATTCCGAATCTGGCGCCCACGTCCGCCTTAACTCCGAGATTCCCGGACTTGGTAACCGTTGAGTAAGCGCACAACTCTGAGCCAAGATCGAGATCGTGCGGGAGTAGAATCCCCACTCCCAAGCTCGAGGTCGTGCGGGGATCAGTGTGGCTTTAAGTCGTGATCGAAGTACCATGCTACTCAGCCCCGAGCTAGGAACCCTGTTGACTGTTCGTTGACCTATCAGAGATTTCTCAGTCCCCGATAATTACTAAAGGAAATAATTTCTTCACAAGTTATACCGAGATTGTTATTTCAGTGGGTCTTGTTAGATTACACTGGGATCCAGCACTGATGCCCCATCGGATCATATTTGACCACAACTACAGCAAAAGGACAGTAAATCGCGACGGGATATCATTCAATACCGATTTGAGTTAGGCATGGATTCGGCCACTCCAAGTGACATGCATTCAGCATAATCAAGAACACACTCCAGGAGAGAAATGGAGAAAATTGGAAGACACCGGTCGGAATTCTAAGTTATATACAAAACTAAAGATTCATGCAGCTTCTACTCTTTGCACTGCCACATTGAGCTATTTAAAGAAGAATTTCCAGATCTCCCGCTCAGGGGGCTCCGAGACGAGGTGCACGCCAAATGCACCTTCTTCATCCACCAGGGCTCGTAGCTGCCGCACTGCACTGCTCGAACCAATGTAGTTCTTTCTTGCAGCAAGATACATCACTCCATATGGTGGTCGTAGGCACTGCAAGAGTAAGAACATCAGGATGCATGTTAAGGTCAAGCAGGTTCTATTTCCGGATAGGTGGCAAATCTGCATAATGCATTCAATATTATTTAGATAAATGGGAAGTATCAAATACAAGCTAATCCCAGAGCAAGAGGGAACCCCACCTTGCCGTGCAGCTAAATCTAGTCCTCGGTGTATCATCTAGCCTGATACAAGAAAGCCTAGGCCTACAAAATTTCCTACATAGTAACAATGAACAACGCAAAGGTACCTCGGGAGGAGCTCTGCATTCATTTTGTGTTTATCATTTTCATAGTCTACAGTCTGGACTCATAACAATGCAGAGATTACAGAGCCAGGATGGTTTTCAAGCAATGTGATTTGGCACTTCCTGCCTAGGAAATCACTTAATTGTGCGTATTTCATTTCTAATGGCAAGAATTCCTTCGAGGAGATTGAATGGATAACAATATTAGAAACTTACGAACTAACCTTTTTGACAAGCAAATAGATGTTTTGAAGAGAGCTTGCAGAGTAAGGGATCTCATTGACTAACACTATGTCATATCCATCGCCATCTCCTGTGCTAGTCTCATTTCCCCTCTCCCATGCACGACTACCTGATAGTTTTCTCGATCGCCTCGATGAAGTTTCATGGCAAATATGGTTCCCATCTTGGCTGCTGTAACCATCCATAAAGTCATCTTCACAAAATGCTAGTCCTACACCTGATGACGCATCCACCTCATCCTCCTGTATCACGGACAGAACAGTGTGAAGCTCCTCCCACTCCCCAGCATAGAAATGGATATCTTGAGGCAACTGTTGCCGGGATGGAGTAAGGGGGCTTCCTTGTTGGTGACTCTGTCTGTCTCGAGCTTGTTCAAGATTTGCAAGTACATTGGGTATTGTTTTGCATCTTATTATTTCGGCACTGGGATCCTGAAAATGCACTGTTGAAGCACCCTAAAATGTTTAAAAGGAAGACATTAGAAACAATATGGCTATAGCCAATGTTAGTACAGTAGCCAAACACAGAGTACAGCTAAAGACAACTTTTGTGCAAGGATGCAAAAACTGCGCGATAGTAGTACTAGATAGTAAGTCTAAATATCGTAAATGACTTAGAGATAGACGGAAAGAGCTCTGAAGTTAGGCATAGCATGTTCTGTAGAAGTAATAAAGAGAACTCATGGATAACTGAAGTCTGCAGTACCTTCAAGCAAGCGAATATCCCAGGAAGCCCATATCCACAGCCAAGCTGCATCATAAAAATAAATAAAGAAGAACTATCACAGTTTGCCAAAGAACCACAAATACATCAAAGTAGTGCCAACCTGTGCATTTGGCATCTAAGAACCTAAAGAAATAGAGTAATAGACCAAGGCCCAAGAAGAGTTTAAGGCAAACCTTTTCTTGGAACAAAAATGTGTGTGTTGATGAAGCACAACTCATTTCAACGGTAACATCAGCAAAAAATTTAAACCTTACACCAACTGGGAGGGTGAAAAGTGATAATACTACTACTGTGTCCAAGGGACTAAGGAGTGCGAGTTGGTGCAAATACAAGATTAATCAGAAGAACAATACATTTGACAAAATGGGGATTAATAAGTCGCTAAAATCACTCATTCTTTATTTGTCAAATTCACAGCCTTTCACTTTTATTGTACTTAATTTTTATAGACTCTGCACCCTTTGCAGTGGTGCATAAATAAATCGATGTGCGCAAGGGCGAAGTTAACATATAAATGAACCCTAAGCTGTACTTAGTTTTTTTAATAGAATTTGTACCATTCTAGTGCTGCATATAAAAATCAATTTAAGGAAGGACAACTTTGACAGAAAAACAAACAGTAAATGCTATAGACTGAAAGTGTAGCTTTACTAGAAATATAAAGCAAAGCTGGAGTTGTACCTCCAAAATCCGTTTGCTTCTGAATGTCAGTAGCCCATCACGGATCTCATTCTTAAGAACATTTACTAGATCAACTGAACTCTCGCAGCATTTCAAGGGCCCTAGCATAAAGGATAATTATTTCCAGATCTTCACTGTATGGTATTAAGTAGAATGATATAACTAGTGAGAGTATTACACTTACCTTCACCTTTTGGAGTTACAGTATCTGATCTAGATGGACCAACAATATCAACAACACTGACCTTTCCCTGAAACCAGTTCAAAACATAGAACAATCTCAACTTAGTGAAAAGATTAGGATATGGAGCAATTTCTTTCTTATCCAGAGGAAAAGAATACTGATTCCCACGATTGGTCTACCATACAAACAGCTGCTATGAATAAACAATAAGTCCATAACATTCGTTCCACGGATCAACCGCAGTAAACTTATAAGCTGGAATAAGCAGAGAATTAGGAAAAAGCTAGCACCTTGAAAATGTTCATGCCGTGCATTTCAATATTCTCGCCTGCATACTTGTATGGATGAACATTCTACAGAACAATGTAAAGAATGCCTGATTATCAGCAGGTAACAAATGGCCCTTTTTCATCGGGATATCTTCTCAACAAGCAAAACCAACCATGGTCGTGTAACTTTGGCATGAACAAGAAAGGGGAAAAAAAACAAACAAGGTACACCTTTGATGGGACAATCTCGACTGCTGGCGATGGTAGGTGCGACTCCCTCTCGGGTACAATGTTGACGCAGTGGGCTGCAGCCTTGTCATGGGGCAGTAAGCCAGCAAGGCACTGTGAGAGCAGTGAAGGTGACCGCATCGCGTTGCTTCCGGTCTATCTGAGATGGCTAAATCACAAACAAGGGTGAAAAGAACTCTCGTCATGCCGTCGGACTGAAATTTCTTCTTCATTTCAAGGCAATTCGCAATTGCGCTAAAATAAGATGGCACAACAAATCAGGAATTGGGGGCAAAAAGGAAATAATAAAGAAAAAGGCACCCACTACTATCTGATGAACAGATGAAGCATCACAACCTGTTCAACTTTATCAGCTACATCCCAAACTGAGCCCCCCTTCCCCCCTCTCCACACCAACACCCCAACCTCTGATGGAATAGCAAATACCAGAAGAGACGGGCCAAATACTCATGCCATCAACTAAACATACTGAAACAAGCAAGAGCGCAGCAAAGTTCCAACATCACAAGAGAAGATCAAAATAAACGAGGAATCTTGTACTTACCTGGGCGCAAGATCTGGCGCCGGATACCGAAGAAAAACCAGGGAGAAAATCGCAAAATCGAACCCACGAGCCTAAAGGTTAACTCTCTGAGATTAGAAGCGGGAGTGGAGCGATGAGCAGTGGAAAAGCAAATCGACGCAAGGAAGGGAAAGGCAAGGCTCGTGCGTTTCTTTGCGGTGGTAGGAAGAGGGGCGTCTGGCACTGTGGACTGCCTTCTGCTGTGCTAGTGCGAAAATGCGAGTGTCTCACAGTCACATCGACTCAGGTCTCAGGTGCGTCTGAGCCCTCAGATTTTTTTTTTAAAGAAGTTGAGAAGCTCTACTAAATAATAAAAAATCAATCAGTTTTATATAAGAATCTGATAAAATGATTCATGTTTTTTTGACTTGCAGCTTGGGAGCAAAAAATATGCTCCTCATCTGATTCACAACCTCTCAATTATGAACATCCCTACCAAGTTCATAACTATTTCTTAGACAGGAATCACTTCTACTAGAGAATCGATTCCATAGAGAATCAGGAGCTGGAGCTAGAGAATCAGGATCTGGAGTTCTGCCAAACAAGCCCTCAATGGCCTCAAGCCAGTTCAACTTCACCAAAGTCAGGGGAGAAAACGGGCGGGTATTGTTTTTTTTATATCCTAACTTATATTTTTTTCCTGAATTCAGAATTAGATACGGGCTAGCCAAATACGGATACGGATTCGGGTTATTCGGGATACGGATATGTGACAGATTCGAGTCGAAAACGGATAAAGATATATAGATAATGCACGCATATATATAATAATATATATTGAATTAAAACCATATGAGTACATGATTATAGTAATAAATTATATATCAATCAAACTCAAACGTCATATAAAGAATATGCTATTTAAGAATCAATAAAACCAACTAATTGTTAATATAAATAGGCTGACATGGAAAAAATATAGTGAAAATGGGTTGGGTCTTGCTGATATCCGAATATCCGATCCGATATCCGAATAGGAAAAATCCGGATATCCGAATTGAAAAAATCCGAATATCCGGATCTCGTCCCGGATTTATTGGATATTGGATGCTCCGGATCCGATCCCGAATCCGGTTTCGGATCCGACCAGATAGTAAAATCCGGTCCTGGATCTGGTCCCGACCGGATCCAGTCCCGGATCGGACTGTTGTGCTCTTGTATCGTGACACCTGGTACCGTAAGCCGGTAGCTCGGTAGGTCCTTGCCAAACAACCATGCTTTGATAGGCTGGCAAATATGATTGAGTAGGTAAGTGATTTATTAAGTAAATGGTTAATTAAATAAAAAGGATTACTTCAGTGATTAGGGAAGTGTGGGCACGATGCTGAACAAACGACAGCTGGACATGCCAATAAATACAATGCTAGGCAAAGAGAGCTCGGCAGGTCAGTGGGAGGCTACTACCATGCTACTAGTGCCTTGACGCCATAGTTGTCACGGCGGTTCGGCTAGGCGCGAAGAGCCCGGACCGCCTGGACGCCTAGGCGCCTAGGCGCCCGCCTAGAAGGTGATTAGACGATTAGCAGTTAAGTAGCATCAAGCATTAGCAATTAAGCAGCAGACCAGCACGTATCAAGCATTAGTAATTCAGTAGCAGTAAGCATCAACCATTAGCAGTTCAGCACAACTAGGGGTGGAAATTAAGCTCGAGGCTCGGCTCGAGCTCAGCTCGGCTCGGTGCGGCGCGGCTCGGCTCGGTGCGGCAGCAAGCCGAGCCCGAGCCTACTAATGAGCTTGTTCCGGTAACGAGCCGAGCCCGAGCCGGCTCGTGAGCGGCTCGTTCGGCTCGTTCAGCTCGTTCGAAATTCAGACTAGCACAGGCCGCACTGCCCCGCTTCTTCTTCTGCTCCATCGGGTCGGCCGGTCGGAGCTAGAGCTAAGCACTGAGATTAGCATACCACGTCCAGACATTAGCTCAGAGATTAATGAGCATTTGAGCAATAAGCCAGCTAGCTCTGACATCCAGACTCCAGTATATTATTTACATACCTAGCCAGCGGGGGCGTCACGTGGGGGACTGGGGCCTGGGGCTCGGGGTCGCGTGGGGGACTGGTGCCTCTCGGTCTCGGATAGTCGAGCGATGGAGTCACGGAGCGAGCGAGACAGCGAGTCAACTGATTTTCAACCGCCCCACGAGCCTAATGAGCCGGCTCGTGGCTCGACCGAGCCCGAGCCGAGCTGGTTTTGAGCTCGTTACGTCCACCGAGCCAAGCCTGACCCGGCTCGAAATTGACCGAGCTCGGACGAGCCAAGCCCGGCTCGATTCCACCCCTAAGCACAACAGCAACATCAGTTCATCTAATTGTGCTACTATTAACTATTAAATAATGTACTACTACCTGTAGTACTACTAACTCTGTACTACTACTGCATACTACTACTACTCTGCATACTACTAATAAGAAGTACTACTACCCGTCACCGACGCTAGGTTCCTTCCACTCTCGAGCTCCTCCTCCCTGACACAGACGCCTCCGCCCCCAACCCTGACACAGAGGGAGGACCAGAGGAGGGAGGATTAGCGCCAGAGCTGAGGGGGAGGAGGCAGAAGCGTCTTGGCGAGGAGCGTCAAGGCGTGGGCGAAGGCGAGCGCGGCAATGAAGCGAGCGAGAGAAGCTTGGCGAAAGGCGACAAGAAGTGGGAGGAGGCGAAGGCGACGAGCAGCGGGAGGAAGTGAAGATCCGGAGGAGGTGAAGGCAACGAGCAGCGGGAGGAGGCGAAGATCGGGAGGAGGCGACGAGTAGAGGGAAGGGAAGAAGGGGATCGGGAGCTGAGGGAGATGTGGATTCGGGAAGGGGAGATCTCACCAGAGGCGATCCGACGCGGAGGCGATCCAGCGGTGGAGGGCCTGGAGGCGGTCCGGCGGTGGAGGCGCTTCGCCGGCGATGGAGACGGAGCTGCGGTTCGTCTGCGCTCTGGAGGCTCTGCCGGTTCGGTCTCTGGCTTGACTTCTCAAATCCTGCAGGCTTTCTTCCCCTTATCTTCTCAGCTCGGCGTCCGTCCAGCTCAGGCCGCCGCGACGCCCAGTCGGCCACCTCATCGCCTGGACGCCTGGGCGGGCGCCTAACTCTCTCCAGTCGAGGCGGCCGGCCCAGGTGTCCAGCTCCCGCCGCCTGGACGACTAGGCGTCGCCTAGTCGACGCCTTGACAACTATGCTTGGCGCTATATAAGAACATGATAGACGACATATACCACCTGCTTCTCCGATCAAGGATGGGCTAATCGGTGTGTGTGGGGGGTTGGGGGGTGGGAAAGAAGCATAGACATCGCTGTAACAAGGCCTCATGTGAGCATGGGCCGGGCTGGCGCATGCACGGCCTGGTTTGGCACGTAAGCAGTAGCATGACGCCGATGCAATGCAACGCCGAGGGCACAGGTCCAATGGCCAGCCACGCAGTGGTCGACCGATCGCCTTCGCTTCAGTGGCGAAACTAGTAAATTTGCAATGAATGTATATATTTAACACCGAACAGTTGGCATACATAGTTTTATAGCATAAATTCACCATATATGTTCGAAATTTACCAATAATACAATACATATAGTTGAAGTAAGGTCTTACATGAATAGAAGATGGGGATTTAGGATTAGTTAGTGTTTCAGTGAGTCTGGCCTGGAGAAAATGGAGAGTTGTTGGTGCGATGGAGCTGATGGCAAAATAGCCTTTGAGCCTTTGACTGTTTGACAAATATATGTACTGAGCCTTTCAAAAAATTTGGAGGTGCTGGTGCATACCCGACACCCCAGCCCCATCAGTTCCGCCCTTGCTTCACTTGCCCCTGCGCGTGTGCGCGCACAGAAAACGCATGGATCAAGCCGAGGGGGGAAGGGGCTAGACGCGAGGGGCGGAGATAGCAGGCATCCGCGTCGTCTGACCACAACGCCATCGCTGGCTGCTCCTCCGACTTCATGGCCTCGAAGGTGATGTGGCGCCGTGGCGCAGCCATCCTCCCCATCACCAGCCGCGACGACCCGTGCCGCCCCCCCGATGATAATACCGACGAGGACAAGAGGAAGAAGAAGAATAGGAGAGGTAGGAGCAGGAAGAACGCCGCCATCCTTGGGCACGCCGCGGACCAGATGGCGGGCGCCGGCTCGGGGCTCGCGAAGTGGTCGCTGAGCTGGGGCGCGGGGAGTTCGGGGGTGACGCGGCGGTGCGAGGACACGGCCACGGGGGAGGCCCTGGCGTGCAAGACGGTTAAGAGGAAGTGGCTGAGGCGGGCGGCCGACGCGGAGGACATGCGGCGGGAGGTGGAGAATGGGGTGGAAATCGAGTCAAGTTCTCGTTTTTTTAAGCTTTTTTCGAAATTAACATAGTTTGATTTAATATCATTTTATCTATAATTTGGATGTATTTTTGGAATCGAGCCAACAAGCCGAGCCAGAGCAAAATCTAATTTCATTCGAAATTGACTCATTTCAATATTTAACCAATAAATGAGTGTAATTAGGGTAATTTTGAACCGAGTCAACAAGCCTCACCACCGAGCTTTTTTTCCAAGTCATGCGGCGCATGTCCTCCTCGGGGGCTGCGGCGCCGGCACTGGCGCGGAAGCGGTGGTGCGGCTCCGTGAGGCCCGCAAGGACGCCGAGGGCGTGCATCTCGTCATGGAGCGCTGCGACGGCGGTGAGCTCTTCGACCGCATCGTCGCGCACGGGCACTACACCGAGCGCGCTGCCGCCAAGGTCGCCCGGACGGTCGTCGAGGTAGTGCAGGTAACCATCAATCATCCATGATCGTCCAACATCTTACGCCGATCTTACCAGTGTACATCATTTGCATGAATCATGAATCGTTTGGTAACGATGCTGGTATGCATTTCGTGTTGCAGCTGTGCCACGAGAACGGAGTGATGCACAGGGACCTGAAGCCAGAGAACTTCCTGTTCACGAACAAATCGGAGGACTCGCCTCTCAAGGCCATCGATTATGGCCTCTCCGTGTTCTTCAAGCCAGATTCGAAGCAGCATACCACGTAGCACGGCTGTTTGAACTTTGAAATTTGCACAAAGATCCTTAATAATACATAAATATGAGTTGATGGCGGCCGTTCATCATCCCTCTACTCCTCTCTAAGAAAAACAACGCGTCGACATATAGATAGTGGATCGTGACGCACCTACTCACCTCTCACGAATAAAAAGGAAACCAACTACGTCTCTCTCTCTTTTCACCTACACCTGCTCCCTTTGGCTAAGTCATTCCTCACTTTTCTCTCCCCATGACAGCTCAAAAGTGCAATTTTATTTTTTAAATGCATGCTATGATTGAATTATTTAGTTTAAAAATGTGTTTCCATTGCAAAGTGTGGGTATTTAACTAGTTAAAGTACGAACAAAGAGTAGATAGTGATTCCTTATCCCTTCTTTTGCTACAAAACTTGTGTCATTTGTATCTAGGTCTATAAACGAGGTGAGCTCGAGTGAGTTTGGCCTCCCAAGCTCGAGCTCAGCAAAAACTCAAGCCAAACTCGAACGAACTTGAGTTGGGATTTGATTCTGGGCCTAGACTCGAGTAAGATAGATAACAAGAAAAAAAGACAATTCAATATGTATTATTTTTCAACAATAAAAAGTGCTTTAACTCGAGCTTAGCTCGACTAAACTCGGTAAAAGTTAACATATAATAATATTTAATAAATAATTCATAATTTATCAGGCTCACGAGCTATTCAAACTCAGCTCGATGAAGCTTACGAGCTCGAGATCAAACTCGAGTTCGACTCGTTTAAAGCTCTAATCAAATATAGAAAGAGTCAAGCTTGAGCAATTCACGAGCCTCGAGTTTTTTTTTCACAGCCTTACTTCTATCGAAAGAAAGGGTGATGCACAAAAAAAGCACTGCTCCGCGTTCCATGGGTTCGTCCATGTTAACGTGAAGCTGGAATGGAAGCTCCTCTTACCTGTGCTGTACGTGTATGTCGCCTGCAGGTGATAGATTCACCGAAGTAGTCGGTAGCGCGCATTTACATGGCTCCAGAGCTTCTCAAGAGAAGCTATGGGCCAGAAGCAGATGTCTGGAGCGCTGGCGTCATCATCTGCATCCTTCTCTGCGGAGTGAGGTGAGGCATATGCTTCTCTCCTTGCTCTTTAAGCATGATTGCCTGCTCCTACGGAGTACGAACATCTCGGCATTACAGGTTCCTCCTCCGATTGCCCGTGCTGATGCTATTTTACCAAGTGCAGGCACCGACGAGCGAATTGCGCAGTCGATTATCCGGGGTGAAATCAACTTCCAGAGGGAGCCATGGCCCAAGGTCTCCCAGAATGCGAAGGACCTTAGAATGGAAGATGCTTGACCCGAATCCTTCTACACGGTTGACGGCGAAGCAAGTCCTCTGGTAATGGCAAACCTTCGGTTTAATTTCAAGTTCACAGGCGTACCGAAAGAAGAAGATGCATGCATAACCCACATGCTAGGATTTTGCTCTAAATTTGCTTTTACTATCGTTATTTTGAAATAAGATGTGAATCATATCGGTGACTATTTCAGCAGTGCCTAGTGCATGAAGTAAAATTGGCACGAGAAGAACTTCAACTCTTTATCTTATTAAAAGGGGAATAGAAAGTAGAAACTAGACGCAGATATCTACAATTTAAAATGTGAACCTACAACTATAAGTCATAATTTCTCAAGCAACACATCTAATTATATTTAGTCAGCCATACCAGGTTTTTATTTTGTAGGTGGGCCATCTATTGTTGTTCTATTCAATCAATGACACATGCTTTCATTTCATAGGTCATGCATGCAAATTTAGAGTGTGATGAAGGTAAAACACAATTTCAGTAGTTTTCCCTATGCCAAAAAGAAGATGCTTCAGCAACCAAGTTACATATATTTGTCTAAATTTTAAAATGGTAAAAACAGTCAAGTTAAATGAAGTATTTACTCATCAACAATATCCCCAAACACCAACAAACTTCTGTGTTGCCTCTGCAGATATCAACTGTGTTGTTGAGCTACTTCTAGACAGTTGGTTCAAACTTCAAAGTGCCCTAGATTAGCAAGTAAATGACACATTATCTAAGGTGACGGAGCTGGAACGTGCATAAAATGGACAAGAAAATGCCCTTAGCCTTTAGCTTTATGCTAGTGGAAATTCACTACACTTTGCAGCATAGTAAAGCTTCATTCCAGCACCAGCATTTGCAACTCCAATATAAATTCAGAAAGCTAAGTCCAGCATTGCAACAGGGCTCTATAAGAAAGCAAAGTGCCTTCATCCCTGTTGACCCTAGTTCCATCCATATCAGTTGGAATATGCTATCCCCATGAAGGATCATTTAACTGCCATGGGCCATCTCTTAGAAGTACAGGAAAAATCAGGCTAGCACAGTACAGAACTATTTATATACAACGAATGAGAACATGCCCGGCTATGGGGGTTGGGATAGCCCTGTAACATGTTATCAAGGAATCCTGAGGATGTGTTACGCTCAATTGCCCAACTAAATAGAAACTATTTATGGGGCAATTCCTTATATACCACTGAAAGTTTGCCTCATCCCTTATATGCCACTCATTGTTTCACTGACATCTGACCTCACATGTCAGTGACACATTCATGGATTTCCTCACATTCCAGTGGCATATAAGGAATTAATCCATTAAAAAAAAAACTACCAGTAACTGGAGCAGATTTTACACAATGGACTTACCAAAGCAAGTCCACTTCCTTCATGTCCTGTTGCAATCAACACATTTGGCAGGTCAGGAACGAAGCCAATAACTGGCTTTCCATCAGGCACTAAAATGGATGGGACACTTATTTCCATTAGTATCACATAAACTGATAAACAGCGCAAGGCTAATAAGTAATAACAATGCAATGAAGAATCTCTGAGGCTATACAGTTTTCTCTTTCTGAGTTGTTCTAAAATTGAAGGTGCTTACTATAGGAGCGGTGCCCAATTCTGATGTCTGTTCTGATTAATATCAAGATGAACATTCTTCAGTGCAGGAAAGAATTCTCCAGCACAGTCCCATATACACTTAAGGATAAGTTATCAACTTCCCTCGGAAATCCTTTGAACTCTCGGCTACTTACTGTAATATACAAATGTGGTGATCAAGCATTTAAAATTTTCTAATATAGTTCAAGAAGGTTGAATGGGAAATTTATTCTTGTCTGAAAAACAAAAGCTTTACTGAGAGAAAAGGGTTCTGCTCATCCATAGAGAACTTTTTTAAGGAATATCCATTAAAACTGGCCAAAGGTGGAACAAAGGGAGAAGTTTAAATTACCTAGAACTAAATTGCCCTTTGTATTCAATGTCGCGGTCATTGATATAGATGAAGAACTATTCTCATCTTCATCAGATTCTGAAGACAAGGATGTGCTATTTGACTTAGCAACTTCATGGTCAACATATCCTAGCTCCATTAAGCCATGATTTAGCTTAAGTTTGTTATCCAACATGAGCAGATGACTCTGAAATGGAAAATGTGATATAATTATTTTTACGTTGTTAGAAGTAGGGTCAGATAAAATTGAACAAGCAATTCTTAAATTCTATAGAGAAAGGACTGAAATGTGAATACAATATTAGGAAAGAAATGTAGAAATATGATCTATCTGGAATAGATTAATTGTTAGCTAGCGTGAGCATGCCACTTAGGCTCATTTTGAGTGTTAACTACATGCCTAGTCCCTGCAATAGGTCCTTTTTTTGGCAGGGTAGTCCATGCAATAGTAAGTAGTAGCTTACAGGAACTTTTATTTACAAAAGCATGTAAAACTGTTTTGATATCAGAAAGAAGATAGTCAAGCACCCAACAGTGCCACTGAAGGTGCTACGTAACAGAGTTTGTTTAAGTTTGCTACCTCAGCCAAACATACAAAACAAGTCTGAAACGGAAAACATAAAGAACACATGTCACACTCCAGTTTCTTTGTACTTAACATAATAGGAAAATATGTTATGGTTTGTACTATGAGAATGCCAGAAAGGTCAATCCAAAGATATTAAGATCAAAGGTCAATCCAACAACTTTTAGAAGTATAATGTACCTTTCTTGGCTTGACAGGAATATCCGATGTAGAATTCGGTTCTAGTAAACTATGCAATAAGGATCAAGTCCAGGCACCAGAAGCAATTACAACAGCTTTTCTGCCATACAGCATGTTCTTAGAAGTTTGGACAGCTTCAACTATCCCAGTAACCTCTGATCTGCATAAAACAAAATCCACCATCAGTAATGCAAAAGACGGAAAATGGCTTTGGCATCACTTGAAAAGCATCCTAACAGGGAAATAGACAACATCATTGTCAAGCTAGTTTATAGAAAGCTACTTTTCTGCGGATATAAGGGTGTGTTTGGTAGAGCTTAAGCTCCACCAGATCTATGGATTTGGTGGAGCTGGGTATTCCTAACTCCACCAGATCCGTGGAGCTGGAGCTGTGAATACATTAAGAGTATTTAGATGGATCATCTTGTTTACATTTTAGACAAAAATATAAACTTAATTCACTTTATTTTAACTTACAAGTTTCAAATCTCAGGTGAAGCTGAGATCTGAAACTCTACCAAACAGACCCTAAACATATTGGCTCAATTCCAGTAGTCTGGTAGCTGAAGTGTTCTTTTGTTAACCAACAAAAAATTGTCAGAAAAGAAGAGACCTTGATACCTTATTAATGACATGGCGGGATCATTATAGAGCTCCATATATCTCCCTCCTGGGGAATACGATCTATTGTTCTAATAAAAGAAAACGTTAACAATCAGAGATGTGCAAGAAAACGTTAACAATCAGAGATGTGCAAGATTCTTTTAATTGTACATATTATAGAAGGAACTGGAATTCTGCAGAAGAAACCTTTTCAATCAAAGAGACAGCCTGGAATGCATCAATCTGGCAGTCTTCGGGCAAGAACATAGCACCACCATCATTTCCAACATAGAGTGCCGGTTCTAATGCACGCAATGACGATGCAGACATGCACTCCGCATGTATGCCTGCCTGAGACAGAACCTTGGTCCTTTCCTCCAATGTAGCCAGCTCTTCGGAAGTTCTTCCAACTAATAAGCTTTCCTAACGAAACCGATAGCAACGCTTCATTTTCTATTCAAACTCTGATCATGACCGAGAAACAAGAATGAAATAACATACATCATATAAAAATAGGAATAATTAGATATTTGCCACTCCTCAATTTGGAAATTCGATGGCCCTCGTGGCATTTTTTGTATGGGCCATCGAATTTCCAAATTGAGGAGTGGCAAATATCTAAGTCCCCCTATAAAATATCCTGTAAGAGATGCCATTAATATTCTACTGTGCTTTCTAACCAAATCTACCGCTATTGAAGTGATTCTACTGCTTAGAGTATGTACAATAGTATAAACAGTTACTGTCTATATTATTCTCCATATTATCTAAAGATAAATCTAAAGACAACTTCTATAATAGATAATATTTTAAGATTGTTTCTATGAGATCCTATAATATTTTAATTATGGCATGAAAAAATGTTTATTATGGACAATAATTCATACATTCATGTTTTATGTTGTCTATATGGTCGTCTCTTCACGAAGCCCTCTTTCTCTCTCCTCTATGTCAGCAAAAATTTATAACAAAACATACATACAGCTGACATCATACTTAGTATATACCCTTACAAAGTTATAATTGTCTACTAGTGTGTCTTAAAATAATCATCAATTCGATCACACCGACTTATCATTTGCCGATTCACCGTCACATGATTTTACCTGTCTTCATCCACCCCAGCCTCTCCCACGCACCCAGGGGCAGAACTGTAGCCGGGGCGTAGATGGGCTGAAACCCCACCCACGGCCCAGCAAGCCTCTTATACCCCCTCTCAAATAGGTCTAATAAAATAGTCCAGTACCAACCTGGCAGTCTCTTAATTCTCTTATCCTTTGTATTATTACACACTTACATTATATGTGACTGTTAAACAAGTGTTTGCAAACTTTAAACATGGTTGGCTTGTTAGGCTTTCAATGTCTTAGTCTTAGCCCCCCTCCTTCCAATTTTTTGGATACGCCACGCACCGCCGACCCCGAGGCCGTCTACCTCGGTTGCGAGCTCCTCCCACAGCTGCTTGCTCCGCATAGCTAGATCCCACGTGTCACTCACGGGCGTCCAGTGCGACATCCATATGTACCCCTGCCCTGCCCCGAAGTGAAATGCAAATTGAGGCTCTAAAATTTGACAAATTCATGTGTACTATAAATAAGGCATACTTTCAGACAATTATATAACTTTAATATGTGCTTTTTCTTACAAAATTTAGGAACATATCAAATATCAATGCTAAAAGAGTCAAGATAGTACTGACCTCATGTTCTACTAAAAAGCATCATCCGCCTAGTATTTCTTGAAATAAAATCTTCAATTACATCTTTATAATTAATCTTCTTGAAAACATCATTTTCAAGTGCTATCATTGCCAACCCATTGAGTCTTTCTTGTGTCATAGTAGAACGCAAATATGACTTCAACAACTTGAGTTTAGAAAAGCTCCTTTCCGCAGATGCAACAGTAACCGGAATGGTTAACAAACTTCTATGTGCAATAATAGCATTAGGATAAAAGGGGCACTTTTTCAAAAACTTCAGAATATCAAGAGGACCCATAGATTCCTTGAGTAAATCTTGGATGAAAATTAACCCCCAAACAATTCCTGCCCATTAATATTTTTGTGTTCTCCACTCTTAAGTGCATCCTCAAGATTAACACAAGTAGCTATCAAACTCTTATCATCCAAGGATTGCAGCCTATCTGAAGTAAACAAGAAACCAAAAGTTTTTTCATACCCCTGATATTGTTCAAATCTCCTAGTAAGTGAAGCTATAGCTTGATCAACAATAGGTATAAAATAATTGATCCTAAATGACTCCTCTGCAGATTGTGACTCAATATATGCATCATCTGCGCACTCGTCAAATTGTCTTTTTCTTTTGATTTTACGCTTTGTTCGGAACTCTGGATGAATATTCATCTCCACTGCAATTTCTTTTGCAGCTTCCAATGTTTTTGAAAAGCCAGTCTCTCTATACTTTTTGAAAAAGGAAATCAGCCCTTGTACAGACTCAATTGCAATATCAATAAGCATATCCTTTGATTGTAGCTGCTTGTTGATCAAATTAACAGCAGATAATATTTCATACCAGATAATTATTGACACTAAAAAATCGAAGCCACCAAGTTCATTTTCCGCCAATGATTTAGCTTCACTACTTGCCAATGGATCATTATCACTTTCGGCCACTTGTAGTAAAGCCTCTCTTATTTATGGGAGCTGAAACCTTATAGCCTTAACACTATCAACACGACTCTCCTAACGAGTAGATGACAATGACTTCAGAGTCAATCCTGTTATGTTATCCTTAAGAATTTGCCACCTTTTTGTAGAATTAGCAAATGTTGTATATATCTACTTGGATAACTCCAAAAATTCTGTTGCTTTTACGACAAGACTTTGCCATATCACATAGTGTCAAATTCAGACTATGACAACCATTAAGTTGAATAAAAGCTCTTGGATTTATATCCAAAAGCTTTTTTTGTACCCCTTGATGTTTTCCCTTCATATTGGACCCATTATCATATCCCTGCCCTCTCACGTTGTCCACATCAAGGTCAAGACTCTTTAGTTCATCTTGTAGAACATCGAACAATCCTTGCCCAGTGGTACCATTCACATCCAAAAAACCTAAGAAGGATTCTTCAATGCAAATAGAATATGAAGTTGCATCAACATACCTTATTATCAAAGACATTTGTTCTTGGTGGCTTGCATCAGGAGTACAGTCAAGTATAACTGAGAAGTACTTTGCTTCTTTTACCTTTGCAATGATTGCAGACTTGATTGCAATAGCTAGCAAATTTATTAACTCATTATAGATAGAAGGACCAAGATAATGATCACGAATTTTATCATTGGTGATGCGGGCAACATGCTCTTTGATAACTGGGTCAAATTCAGCCAACATTTGAACTAGTCCTAAGAAATTGCCATTGTTGTCTTGATACAACCTGTTGTTATTACCACGAAATGCTATATTATGTTCTGCAAGAAATTTTACAATCAAAAGAATCTTGAGCAAAACTTTTCTCCAATGCTCCCTTTCTTTTTCAAGCTCTCGCTGAGCAACTTTATCAATTGTTTGATTCTTCTGCAACCTGAGATACAAATCATACTATGCCGCCATATTTGTGACATGTTCTCTACTAATTTCATGCTCTTTAAGTCTAGTGCCAAGATGACCCTAGTCACTGAAACCGTCATTTGCTAACTGACCTCTGACAAGCCCCTCTTTTAATAATTTGCAGCAAAAACAAAATACTTTATCAAGCTCTTTGCTATATACAAGCCATTCTCTGTCACACTTTTCTCCATCTGAGAGAACTCTAGTGTAAAATTGTGTAGAAAACCTTCTAGATAATTTGTCTCTAGGACCATGCTCAATAGACAAGTCTCTTTTATGACACTTTTGCAGCAAAATATCAATCATTTTAGGATCAAGTGCATTCCAAGTTCTTGGATCAAATATATTAGGCTGAAAAGAAGTATTAATGTCATCGGAAATATTAGCATCATTACCTCTATTGGCAATATTAGCATCTGGAGTTTCATCAATTTCTGTTGCAGGAGCCTCAACACCTTCATCAATTTCTGCAGCGAGAGACTTGACTTCTACTTCATTATCACCTTGATCAATTTCTGTAGCAGGAGCCACAACCTCTACTGGATCATCACCATGATCGTCGTCAATATTAACATCTGGAGTTTCTCTCACAACAAATCTATCAAGAGCCCCTTTTTGAGATTGAACTGATGCTTCTAATCTTTGTCTCTTCTTACGTTTTTCAGCACCAGAATCATACTTCCTATTTCTCGTAGACATGATGAGGAATTAGGAAATAAACGCCTTCCTATTTTATAAACCAAAGAAAAGTAATTAGAACTAATTCAAACAGTAAATGTACATAAATCAAAAAGACTATTTTAGTTTAGCCGATTAGACGATGGCGTGAACTCACAATAGGGCTTCGCGATTCGACGATGGCGCGATCAAGGAATGGAGGGAAGGGGGCACCGAGACGGTCAGGCAGAGTGCCAGACGGCAAAGCCCTCAGCAGCAGGCGTGCGCCGCCATGCCGGCCGCCGCGCAGTGTGCATAGGCGTATTCATGTATGGAGTCGCGAGTCGCCGGTCGCGTCAAAATCAATCAGGGCGTCATACGGAGTCGTGGTCCTCACTGAGATCGAGTAGGCATATGAACCGTCGTCGTGGACTCGTGCCGCTAGCGAAGTGAAGTGCGACGACGATGCATGCAAAGAGCTGTGCCACTAGACTGCCGGCGTCGTCGCATGCATGTGCATGGCAAGTTGGCGACATCGCATCCACCGGATTAATTAATCGATCGGTTAATAGCCGTTGCTAATGTCCTTGAACTCTGATTTGGGGGCCTTAGTAACTTTGGGGGCCCTGTGCCGGTGTCTAGATGGCACTTGGACATCGACGGCCCTGGAGGGGAGGCGCGGAGGGTACTTGCGCCAGTGGCGCCCGAGCATGGCACGACGGCATCGGCGACGGCGACGGCAACAGGGGTGTAGAGGAGGCGATGGCTTCCATTGGAAGCGGAGAGCCGGAGAGGAGAGGCGAGGAAGCTGCCGAGCCGACGTTGAGCTCGGAGTGAAGTAGGACTGGGACTGAGGACATGTACAATGTCTATACTCTATAATGCTTTAAGTGTTATCTATAGACAAATCTTAAGAATTTGTACAATAGAGTGTCTATATAACTATTTGTTATCTCTGATATAATTAATAAATTATTTATATAACGATATATATAATAAAAAATTATCTATAAGGTCCTCTGTTAAATAAGACAACATCTTTTTCTCTTTTTACATCATTCAAAATCTTATATATGATATACTCTTATGCACTTACACACAGTTAACATGTATCATTATAAATGCCCAGACAATCCAACGGTCCTCTTTTTTATAAACAGACGAGCGTGGCTTCCTCCGGTCCAACAAAGCCAGCCGAGTGGGCCATACTAGCGTTGGGCTATTGGCCCATGGGCCTGGACGCGATTCTTCACGTATCAACCCGGCCGCGCGTAATATATGTCAAAAGGTAACGAGAAATCGAAACTACTTCAGAGTTAATATATATATACACACACACACTCTTTCTCTATCTCTCTCTGTCTCAAAATAAAAAAATCACTGCATCAACACATTGATCCATGGAATTGACGTCTTCTTTCTGACGCTCATTGTTTCTGCAATTCTGTTTCGTATCCAAAACGGAGCAAGAATTTCATAACAGAACTGAAATGTGCAGGGATAACTGCCCGGCTACTCCATTCTGGAAATAAAAAGCTGCAGATGCTACAGAGACCCACAACACTCGTAAAATAATATTGGCAGCTACTAACACATATATTAGCTAATGCCAAAATTAACCCCACTTGTGTTCCCTCCTTTTGCACCTCTTTTCTGAATTGCACATTTCTGGCAAGTGTATCTCCTCTGAGCTCGCACCTGCGATTCTTTTTGCCTCTACACAGTCGATGTTCTTTGGGAGCTCTGCTTCACGTTCAAGAAATAATAGCTAGTATCCTGGAAAAAGCTTCCCTTGAGAGACAGTTTCCAGTGTTTCCTTATGTATGAAGAAATTAAAATAATAAGAAAAGCTCAAGGTTGAGTAAGCTCGGTGTCTTTAACATGCAATAATATTTAACAAGTCAACTGTAAATTTATCGAGGCTTGTGAGCTATTCGAGCTCGGCTCGTTGAAGCTCGAGCACTCAGGATCAAGCTCCAGCAGCTCGTGAGCCTAAAGCCCTTTTTACAGCCCTAGCGGTGGCATCGTGCCCGCGCGGGAAATTAGCATACAAATGGCAGCAACAAAGCCAAATCAAGCTGGGAGTATGCAACCACGGATTCAAATTCTACGTCATCAGACTACTGACCAACTCGACGTCTAGTGGCTTAATCTCGGCTCTCAGATCTCCTGGAGTGAGCACGATCCCCGTGGTGTCGGCGGTCTCTGTGCCGAGAATGACTGCCGCTGTCATGTGGATGCTCTCTGTGATGCCTTTGCTGATGAGATCGATGAGGGCTGTAGCTTGCTTCGGTTGAAGTCCTTCCTTTTTTGCCGCTGCCAACCTCCCTGTCTGGAGACATTTCTCCCGGCTCTCGGCTTCTTCTCCTCTTGCGATGACCATCATCGTCTCCGGTTGGGCTTCTCTGCCTACCGTAGCTGCTGGCCTCCCTACTGGTAGAAGATCTTTTTCTCCACCGTGATTCTTCTCGCCGGTCATAGCTGCTTTTCTGCCTGTGGGGACTGCCGTCATCTTCAGTTGGACTTCTTTGCCTTCTGTAGTTACTATCAGCCCTGTCCTTGGATCTTCTCCTCGGAGGTGAATCTTCCCTATCAATATTGTCACTTTTTCGCCTCGGTGGTGGGGGAACCTGTGATATTGGGAGCAAACAGAGTTATTTCAGACCCGAAAAAATTTACTCCATGGCAATTCGCGAACATGAAATAGCCAGTCCATTCCTCAAAAACAAGGTGTCAAGGACAGAATCTAAATGTTCAAGGAACTTCTCCAAGATCACAGGATGGCAGAGAGTCATACATTAGCTTTTCATTTCTCAGCATGAAAATGATGAATACAGCTAGTTTTTGATTTCAAATGTTATGAGATCAGAAATCATAGGAACATACTACTTAATAGTTCATGTCAATACTTAGCAATCTTCTGGACAAATATGATGAAGCTAGAAAAGGAAAGACATACCTGAAAACGTGTCATATACCGCCCTACAGGTGGTGGTGGGATCCCGAGCTTTTTCAGTTCATCATAAGGAATAGGCCGCCTGTTTTTTTACAGAAGCAGAATATGCTGTTAACATACATCTAAACACTCCAAAGCACAATTTCCTCAAGTCTTTCGTCATAAGGAATATTGGACTGTAACAAATGTTAGGGTTCATACAAGGGAGCACGAAATGGCCTCTCTCGACCTCCGAATCGAAGCTGACCAGATTCTTTCTTTCCTCCAAGCCCTCCTCCTATAAAAAGGCCATTCGAAGTACTATGAAGATCATCTCAAGTATTCTGAGTAATAAATAATACTTTTGCAGGGAAACATACCTAACCTCCTTGGTATCCATCCAGGCATAAGTTGCTGCCTATAGTAATCTACAATCACTTCACTGCCATCAATAATGGAATGGTGTGCATCCTTCAGGCCAAAGGCAGTATGCAGCAATTTTGTTTTAGATATTGCAAAGACTCGGGACAGAGCTAGAAACAAGGATGCAAAAACTCATAACATCACACAGCTGATACCTCATAAGCACGACGCATCTCCCTGTCCGATTCATACTCAACAAATGCATAACCACGGGAAGCACCAGTAACTGCAATTAAAGTAGCCTGGTCAGTAAAACTGAAGTTGCAAAAGCAAATGTTGAGATGCGCAGGCAGTCACCTCCCAATGAAGCACTGCTATTTGTTGCCTATTGACAACTAAAAAGCATGCTATGGTACTAGTGAGTTGTTCTGAAACCTGGAAATTCATGCTACAATTTTAAGATTACTAGATAAAAATCCCCATTTATGCTTACAAGAAAGTAGCATAATGTCCCACTGTTATCGATGCCACACAGAGCACTCCAATTCACAATGGTATGAACTCTATCGATGATGTTTTCACTACAACATTGCCATGGTGTAGAATGCTAGGTTCACAAATCCGGCTATTATCAAGTAACACTCAAATTCCTTTTCGATTTTCTCATGAAGCAAGATGCTTAACTCACCAATATCCCGAACCAGTCGCATGCTCTTCACCCTCCCGTACCTGCTCATCGCCTGCTCGACACACAGAATCAACAAGAAGCAATCACTCCGATCATCAGACGAGACAACAAACCCAACAAACAAACACGAGAGAGAGAGGAGAGAGAGAGAGAGAGAGAGCCGCACCTTCCGGAGCGTCTCGTCGTCCGTCAGGCGCGAGAGGCGCCCGACGAACAGCGTGCAGTAGGGATCGCCAGTGGCCTTCGGATCCCCAAACGGGTCATCTAGAAACGAAAACGGAAACCAAACCCCAAGTGAGGGAGATCCGTGGAGGGCTGGCTGATGCGCAAACGAGAGGGGAAAATACAAGCAGGGAGAGGAGAGAAAGGAGGAGGAGAGGGTGGCATGGCAGGGAAGAAGGGCACGCACAGAGGCCGGCGCCGGAGCAGAGGAGGGCGCGGAGGACGGCGTTGTCGTGGGGGGCGACGTCCGTGCCGTCGATGCTGCCCGCCTGGATCGGGTGGTACTTCTCCGCGTAGAACACCGCGCTCATGCCCCCGCCGCCTCCGCCACTCATCCCGCCTCCGCCGCCGGCTGCCCACCGGCTTTCTCGCGGCCTTTTCCTTCTAATAAGAGAACCGCCGGCGGCGGTGAAATACTGGTGCCGCGGCCGCTGCTCAGGGAGGCGGAGAGAAGAATAGATGGATGGACGCGCAGGCTGGTTAGCTCGGTCGGTGTATGGGTGCGGTCGCAGCGTGGTGCGGACGTGGTCTGCGCGGACTGGTGGAGATACAGAGATTGCCAAATTGGCCATGTCAACTGGGCCGGCCTGTGGCTCATACTTGGGTACGGTGCAGGGACAGCACAGCCTGATGTAAACGGGCTGTGTCGGGTTATGTTTGGGCCACGGTCGTGGCCCGTCAGACCGATATGGCACAGAACGTGTGGTACTGGATCAGCACAGCATGGCCGGCTTGGTATGGCCTTTTAGCTTTTTCTAACTTATATAGATTTTTAAGATATTTTTCTACATTTTTTTTTGAATTTTTCTAATTATTCTAGGTATTTTCAATTTTTTTTGCATTTTTTCAAATTTTTACGTTTTTTTCAATTTTTCTAATTTTTTTTGAATTTTTGTGCCAAACGGATCGGCCTCAGCACGGCATGGCCCATCGGCCCGTTCGAACCCATGCCGACGCGACACGGCCTAGGAGCCACTTGGATCGTGCTTGGGCCGTGGCCCTGGCATGTGGGCCAATACGACACGACCAATTTACTAACCGGACCTAAACGTGCCATATCATGATTTAAACGAGTCGTGCCGTGTCAGGCGGTCTGTTTGGGCTTCACTAGTGGAGAAATGATGGGTGGCGGTGGAGATAAGAGAGTTCCTCGTTTTTTCTCCATACGATACACTTTCTTTTCACAAATCTAGTCACGTGCAAACGAATTTGACAGAGGATGCGTGCCACATACTACGCTCCCGTACCGTAACATCCTGTGACCTGTCAGTGTTGCTAACATGCAGTCAGAGCTTGGCAGTTGTGATGACCAATGGCTCAGCAAGACCTGCCAAGCATCCACGCATTGTCAAGCTAGTCAATTTAATTAAGTAAAATTATTAATTAAATAAAAATGATTAATTAGTTGATTTTATCGACACATTCTTTATAAGGAAAAGGGAGCTCGTCAGAACCTACCATGGTTCCACGGCATGGTAGGCCAGTGGACTCCGCCCTGTCACGTTGCTAGTATCTTGTTGTGGTACAAGAGCATGTGCCATCAAGGTTTAAATTTTTGTTTCGGTTGACATCTCAGAGGTGGCCAAAATCAAATTTTTTGGCGAAATCTTGAAATTTCAAATGAAATTTAGTCCAAATTCAAAAGGCAAATTTGAAATCTGGAATTTCTAAAACGAAATTATGCCAAAATTACAAAGATTTCGGTAAAATTGAACCGAGCGAAAAAATGGTTCAAAACACGTTGAAAAATTTTGAAAATTTTTATGGATATTTCTAACACATCACTAATATTCCATAAAAAGTTTAGATTATGATCAAGCCTAAGAAATTTTTAAAATTCTGAAAGTGCTACTATCCTAATAAAAAAGCTGACCGACAAATTTCTATAGAATAAAAAATTATTCAAACCATGTGTAAAAAATTTTGAAATTTTTTTGGATGATCTTGACACATCAATAATGTTATCATAAAATTTTTAGATGATGATCAAGCCTGAGGAATTTTGAAAAATTGTGAAAGTGTTGTTGTCCTCATAAAAACATGATGATCAATACATAGATTTGATTGAGCAATAAAAAAAGGCTTAAAATTTTTGGAACTTTTAGAGAATGGTGCTGGAGCAATTCTTAATCTCTTATAAAAATTTTAGATCATGGTCACACTGAAGTGAATTTATAAAATTCTGACAAGGGTTCTGTATTATTTATATTCCTTCTGTTTTCGTTTTTTGAAAGACAACAAATGAAGTTCAGTGCTTCAATATATTTGATTCAGAAAACCAAAAAGTTTAAATTTTTTTGAAACTTTTAGAGAAGGTTATGAGGAAATTCTTAAGCTCTCGTAAAAATTTTGGACTACGATCACACTCGAGCAAATTTATAAAATTCTGACAAGATTACTATCTCAATTATGTTCATTCTGTTTTTGATTTTTTTAAAGATAACAAATGAAATTAAATTCTTTTAAAAAATTTTCCGTATGATCCTAGACAACTAAAGATGGTACCATAAATTTTTTAAGCATAATCAAGCTTGTACAATTTTTATAAAAATATAACAGTATTTATGCCAAAATTATAAAATATCTCAAAAATCCAATTTCTCAACAAATTTTTATAGAAGATAACTTTCTTAAGGGTTATTGGGCTAAATCCGGTCAAATCCAATCCTCAAAAGTCAAAATCCGGAAAAATTTGAAAATACTGTAGTAATTTGATTTTTTTTAAATCTTTTTTAGATAGACGAGAGTTTGAACCTCATCCATATTTGAAATCCGAGATCGCATAAAATTTCGCCGAGATTTCTAACTGTGTGTGTGGCAGTATCGAAGTTTGGAGTGTCCAATAGCAGTATCCAGAAGATCGAGATACGTACCAAGTTTCTGGAAATAATATTCGGACGGCCAAACAGATCATCGAATGAACAGGCGTGCGAACAATATCAGTCTCACACATAGGCAAGCACACACTAGGCTTCACGACCAACAGTACAATTGACGGGGTCAGCTCAAAAGTAGACAAGGGCAAACCCATAAACATGAAGCCATGAACAATTTGCATTTCCCCTTGTTACAATATAACCCAGAACACGATTACTGGTGATCACGACCGCTGCCCAGCCAAACACATCTCGCCCGGCCAACGAAGGCAGCACAGCACTCAGCTAAGCACAGAACGACGAAGGGGGCCTCCTGTCATAGCATCCTATGTAATGATCAAGAATTCCAAGACATGCTTTAGTCCACATTCCACAATACCATTACTTATGGTACACTAACCAATTGATAAGCACAAAATAGTACTGTGAAACGACGCACGCACCGATCAGGGAATGCTCTCTCTTTACGTCCATGTTGAACCGAGCAAGTCAGGAATCTAAAGCCGTTGTGTCAGGAGGAGCAGGTGGCGGCGGTTGCGGTTTATGTTGAAGAAGTGGAGAGATTGCCTGGACGACAATGCTCATGCTGGGTCTAAACTCAGGCTCGTATTGCACACAGAGTGCTGCCACCGCTGCGAGCTGCAATGCTCAGAAGGTAACCATTGAGTTCAAATTTGGTTTAAGCAACAGCGTAGCTGCTCATAGCGACCATACGAGAGAGGAAAGAGGCATACCTTGGCAACACCTTTTGGGGGATACTCGCCCTTCAATCTTGGGTCAACACATTGTTTCACTGTATCCTCAGTCAGACGGGGTGTTGCCTGTGTTCAAAGAAAGTAGCAAGAACTACTCAGTTCTGAAATGTGCAGAGCAGCTTGTACATACCTTAGAATGGTTTGTTACACAGAACGATAGTACCAAGCACAAAGTGACACTAAGAGTAGTAAGCAACCTGGACCAGAGGACACGGATAAGAGCATTGAATTGTGGTTTAAATTCTGCTCATTTTCCCGATGTTTGTTTTCTTACGTTCATGTGCAAGTATAGTCTTGACAGACTTTGAAAAACCATTCAAAACCATGAGTCCATCAGAGTTCTATGCCCCAGCATTTTGTTGTTAACACGCCCGTTTTCCTCATTTCATTTAGAACAATTTTATCAATGAAAAAAGTTCTCTTTACCACTAAACTGTAGTTGCCAAACAGCTCGTATGCTGAATACTGCAGTAAGATTGTTAGGAACCAAATGCTTTACCCATGTAACTAGACTCTGCTGACCTCTAGGCATTGTATGATCTACCGGTTTCCTTCCTGTTAGAAGCTCTAAAAGAACAACTCCGAAGCTATATACATCACTTTTCTGAGTTAGCTGGCCAGTCATGGCATACGTTTTTTTTAGATCAATAGGGCACCAAGAGATGCCCCAGTTCCATTCATGAAACTGGTAAGAAACAGTTAAAGTCGATACAGATATACCCCACAACCAGGCCATCAGCCACATGTAAGAACAAACAACCACGCACTCCGACAAACTTCCTACATAACCTTCTCAACCAGATATGACAAAAACCATAAAACATGTTAACTTTTTGTCTAACCATTGACAGCAGCAATAAAACTTCTTAAACTAAGAGAAACCAGATGTTGAGAGATCAGGAATAATCTTTGATCGCCAAACACAGACTTTATCACCAACTCAGCAGGGAACACCTCCAAAACCAGACCATAGCGTATGAGGAAAATAGCACCAAAATCTGCAAGAACTGACTCCATCTTGTCTTCATACCATTCTTTTACCAGCTCAAACAACTCATCCTCCACAGTAAAAACCATGCCCGAACACATCACCTGAAGAAAGAAAACACCAGAAACTTGCTAACTGCATCCACCTTGTCTTCTTAACCTTCTTTAACCAGCTCAACCAACTCATCTCCACAATCAAGACCTGCGAAAACATACCTCAACACAAATATAAAAACCAAACCACACCCAAAACAGACACAACTCTACTAAATCGTAACCACATAATCTAACCACAACAAAAGATAACTAAACAACACCCGACTTAAACAGAAATCAAAACCAGCCACGCCAAAAACACCAGCCACCCTCCAGGAGCTCAAACACCTGCTGACAAAGCCACCGGATCACTTATTACCATCTAACAACTTATCAATAAAGCTCACGCGGGAAGCCATCTCCAGATCAACTCCTCTATCCAGAATTTTTTTCCCCAACTGATCTTCACTGAAAATGTTGCCTAAAAGGCCAAAGGAAGCGGCGCTTGAATTTTGTTCTCCAACAGCCTGCAAAATTGGTCCATCATGCCCCGCATTTCCTCCTTGTATAATGGCCTCCAGTCCCTCAGAGTTATAGTCATCCTTCTCCATATTGTTTTTACATTTGTCCAACACTGAAAACGAAAAATCATGTCATTTCTGTTATTCTATAAACACCAAAGGGCAGCCGCACAAATGGTATTAAGAGCAGCGTTTTTCTTATTACTAAGCCAAAAGCGCGCCACAGATTCATAATTGTAACCAATGTTTATGTCAAAAAACTCACCAATTAAACCCCACATATTCTTAGCTATCACACATTCAAAAAAGATATGAACAACAGTTTCGGCCTCAACACAAAGACTACAATCAACTCCTTTATCCAAACCTCTTTTTAACAAATTGTCTTTAGTCATTATTTTGTTATGTGAGAGAGCCACAAGAAAAAATGAATTTTAGGGGACAACCAAACTCCATATCAAGGGATGAAGACCGGAAGTACACCTCTAAAATTCATAATCACATAAAGAGACTTGATCGAGTAAACTCCACTGCTACTGTATTGCCATACCAGAGCGTCATCATCATTATTGAGCCTTACAGAACTAACCACTTTCACTAACTCAAACCATCTAGTCATCATAACATCAGAAAATGTCCTCCTGAATGTGCATTTGACATTAGAACCATCCCAAATTTCAGCAATCGTATACCCTTTTTCATTAACTAATGCATAAAGGTCCCAAAATTGAAAAGCCAAACAGGAATTACCAAACTAAATATCTTCCCAAAATCTAATCTTATTACCATTCCCAATAGACCACTTATACCCAAATTTGGTAGCCTGCATATCCCAAACAATCCCTTTCCAGAAAACAGAAGAATGATCAGAGTTTGCAACCAAAATATTAGGATTTTCAGTATTATATTTATATTTTATAAAGTCCTTCCAAAGCTTACTCTCATTCACACAAAACCTTTTGATCCAAGATGCAAGGAGGCACAAATTTAGATCCCTAAGGTTAGGAACTCCAAGACCGCCATAATTCTTTTCCATACACACCAGTTGCCAACTAGCCAGATGCAACTTGTTATGACCTTCATAATCATTCCAAAGACACTTAGCCATATGTGAGTTAATTAACTGCAAAGCCCATTTCGGAAATTTGAAAAAGGATAATAAGTAAATAGGAATACTAGCTAAACAAGATTTAATTAAAATTAGCCGACCACTATACGAGAGCAACTTCCCCCTCCATCCCGCAATTCTTTTCAAGATTTTATCAATGAGCGGCTGAAAATCATCTCTCTTAAGTTTGTCATGATGAAGAGGAATACCTAGGTACTTAATGGGGAAATTACCAATTTTACAACAAAAAATATCAGAGAAACCCTTAGTCTCGTTATTATCACACCCAATGGAAATCAACTCACTTTTGTGGAAGTTTATTCTCATTCCTGACATTTGCTCAAAACACATCAGAAGCCATTTGAGATGTAAAGCAAACTCCTCGCTATTCTTTAAAAAAAGAATAGTATCATCAGCATATTGTAAGCTTACAATACCCCCAGGACAAAAGTCCTCACACAAGCCTTTAACTAAACCGCTACTAGCAGCCTTAAGAAGAATTCTAGCAAAAACATCAGCGACTAAGTTGAAAAGAATTGGAGACAGAGGATCGCCTTGTCTCAATCCTTTACCAGTTTGGAAAAAACTGCTTTCAACATTGTTGATTTTAACTCCCACAGAGCCTTTATCCAAAATAGAAAAAAATCCAAGTCTGCCACTTAGTTCCAAAACCTCTTTTAGCCAAAATATCTAACAAAAAACTCCAATTAACCTTATCGTACGCTTTCTCGTAGTCAAGTTTAAGCACAAGACCTTTTCCTTTATCTCTGTGGATTTTATGAATAACCTCATGGGCCGTAACCACACTTTCTAAAATATATCTATTCTTGATAAAAGCAGTTTGATTGTGTAAAATAATCCTATCACAAACCGAACCAATTCTATTAGTCAACACCTTAGTGATAATTTTATAACTGCAGTTCAATAAACTGATGGGTCTGAATTGTTTAATGTTTCGAGCATCATTTTCTTTAGGAATTAATGAAATCATAGCAAAATTAAGTCTAAACACATCCAGATCACAATTTTCCAAACTTTTAAACAAGGCCATAAGATCATCTTTAACAAGACCCCAAAACTTTTGATAGAAAATGAAAGGAAGGCCGTCAGGACCAGGAGCCCCATCAGAATAAGAACCAAACACAGCTTCTCTAACCTCATCCTCAGTAAAGGGCGCCTCAAGAGCATGGTTTTCATCATCAGAAATCTTATCTTCATCATTAAAAAATGTATCCCTCAAATTGATATTAGGCTTGGCTTCGAAACCAAACAAGGTCTTATAATACTCACATGCAACATTTAACATGTCTTTGATATCATGGACCGGCCCATCAGGTCCATCCAAAGTATAAATGAAATTTTTCCTTCTTCGTTGATTAGCTACGGCATGAAAATACTTCGTATTTCTATCTCCTTCTTTAATATGTTTTTCTCTAGCCCTTTGTCTCGCTTTAGTTTCCTCTATAGCCCAAATTTTTTCTATCTCATATTTAATAGAAGTTAGCCTTTCCTCCTCTTCTCGAGTAAGAATTCGAGACTCAGTAGTAATATCAATAGCATCAAATTCATTCAGCAAAGAAGATTTCTTTTTCCTAATATCAGAATCAACATTCAAACTCCAACCTTTAGTGATTTTCCTAAAATTTCTGACTTTACTTTGCCAGTTATCAATAGCATTAGCTCGTTTAGGAATGTCCCAAGCTTGACGAGCAATTTCACTAAAATCATCGTGAAGCAGCCACCAATTCTCAAATTTATAACTAGACTTAATATTATTAGTATTCTCCCCCGATTCCCACAGAATGGGGGTATGGTCACTACCAACTTTAGCAAGAGAGGAAACCTTAGCTAAAGGAAATCTTTCATCGAAAGCAGTACTACAAAAAACCCTGTCAATAACGGACATAATTAAATTTTCTTGATTATTAGCCCAAGTAAACTGTCTTCCTGATAAATGCATTTCCATTAGCCCCCAAATATCAACCCATTCATTAAATTTGTCACACCACCTATAATCAACTCTACCATTGCTTTTATCAGATTGAAATCTAACCAAATTGAAATCTCCCCCCACAATTGTGGGGGTATGATCATCCGTAACGAATACTTCATGAAGTTCCGAGATAAATTCCAATTTTCCATCCTCATACGGAGACCCGTAAACAGTAACAAGTCTCCACACGAACTCATCATTCCTAGCTTTAACCAAAATCTGAACCAAAATTTTTTTCAAAACAACGTGCAGAATTTCCAAGCTATCAGAGTTAATACCAACCAAAATTCCACCCGCAGTGGATTTAGCTGGAAGCCAATGCCATTCAAACTTCTTAAAGCCACTAATGACATTAAGAAAGGAAACACTAAAATGCTCCCTTTTAGTTTCTTGAAAGCCAACAAAATCCGCATTATGATTTCTAATGAGGTCTATTAAACATTGAGTCTTTCCAGGTTGGCCCAAACCTCTCACATTCCAGAATATACCTCTCATTTTCTCTTATTTTTCATGGGGTGCTTGCCCCGTTTAAATTTTCCAACTGTAGTCCAACCATCCGACTCAGAACACTCTCCGCGCACCTCCCTCAGAGGGCCCGGAGGTGTATTAATACCATTATCATTTGCCAAACAGTTTGTATCATTACAACCAGAAATACATTCATTAGCACCACTTTCATCTCCTACAGAGATTTGTTTACCATATTCAGACATTCTTATAGCATCAAGTTCTTTGCACAAATTTATATTATCTACTGCATCTAAATCAGAACTACCCATCTCAATATCTACTTTATTAGACAAACTATTTAACTCATGAATAGACAAGCAATCAAAAGAACTTTTACCTTTAATACCCTTAGGTTTGGGATAGCTTTCCAGATTTTTCAGCTGCAGCAGCTCTTGAGCTTTTTGAAGAATGGTCTTACCTTGATCATCAACTCTTTTACTCCTTCTTGTACTTGGGATCGGACCCCATTTCTTATGTCTCTTACTCGCTGCCCTGTTCTGAAGCAGATCATGCCTTTTATCCTCTTCGCCAACAGCACCCTCATCCACAGCAATCCCTCTTTCAGAACTATCATTCAGTCCTTGGTAATGTAGATCACTTGAGAGACTAGAATTGTCCAGAACATTTGCCCCAATATGCGATCCACCAGACTCTTGGACTGACAACTGCAAATAGTCATGAACTCCACCACACTGCCCCTTAATATCCTCAATATCCTCATCTGACTCAATCATTTCCAATTCCCTGAGAATCTGAAAGCATTTATCATCACTAATATTTTCATCTGGGAAGGCTTCCTTAGCATTGTTCTGAAATAGCTGTATCCACGACATTCCCTCATTCCCTAACATATAAACATTTCTCTTCTTATCTTGATGTACATTGGAGTTCTTAGCTTCAGGTTTGTTTTCTTGCTTGACAGATGAACCAGAAAAATCCCGACTAGAGGAATTGTCCTGTTCAGTATCCATGTTTTCATCTCTACTTTTTGACTCTTTCTCCTCCTCCCCTAAATCATCAAATTCATCCTCATGGCCATCATTATCTGCATCCTGCTCATGTTCCTCAACCAGATTTGAAGAATCTTTTTCCTCCACCAAAAGATTAATCATGAACAGAATCTTCTCAGCCTCCATAATCCTCTGCTGTGGTATTTTAGTAGAATCTCTACAAGCAATTTGAAGCCTTACAACCTCATAAAAACTCTTAAACATCCCTGTCCAATCCACATTCACTAAAATTCCAAAGCATGAGGCCACTTGCACAAAAACTTTCCACGTGCACCACTTAGGGGGAATATGATATGAACCGACGCGGAACGATGCGCAAGTTCAAAGGCTCGGGTTCCCGGTTTCAGCCCGGGTCGCAGGCACGACGGTGAGGTACTCCTCACGTCTGCCGACGCCTTGGATAGGGCTGTTGTCGGAGCCACCGCCTAATGCTTGCAGCACTATATTATTGATCAAAAGAAGACCCCTTACGATGGTCGCCCTAGCCTTTTATTCCTCCTTCCCTTGCATACAATCAAGATCCTATTTTATTGTTACTTTCCTAACTAATAGGATCTGCATGAGACCTTCCTACCCCAGGACTCCTAACTGACTTAATACATTCCAAAACCTCAAGACCGGTTGCCTAGTCCAGCCGCATGACTCATGCAGCCCGCCCAGCCCTTTCCATCTCCACCATGGGCCCGCGACGTCTTACAAAAACTCTATCACAACCGGCCATAACATCACTCCCCCCCTCGAAACTAAGCTTGTCCTCAAGCTTACACTCAGGAAACGATCGGCGAAGAGCAATAGCATCCATCCATGTCGCTTCTTCCGCAGTCTCCCCCGTCCAGTGCACCAAAAACTGACGATGACCACCCATGAAGCGCTGGGCCAGGAGTTTATATGGCTCTGGCTGTTCTGCGGTTGTGGCCGGCAGGAGGTCGCCCGGTATGTCCGTCACTTGCTCTGGAGGAGTGCCTTGGAAGCGTTTGAGCAGCGACACATGGAAGACATTGTGAATCTGGTACTCTTGAAGTCAGCTGCGCAGGTAGGCCACCTCGCCAATGCGTTGGAGCACCTGAAAAGGACCATAAAAGCGAGGAGAGAGCTTGGTCCAGGAAGTGTGGCTGCGAGCAGAGTGCTGCCGGTGCTTCTGCAACTTAAGCCACACCCAAGACCCCACCTCAAACACCTCCTCTCTGTGCTTGCCATCATAATGTTGCTTCATACGGTTTTGAGCCAGCATCAATTGGGTCTTAGCTTGTTGCAACAGGGCGTCACGATCCACCAAAGTACAGTCAACGGAATCAATGCTCGTAGACCCTTGCTAATATGGTAACAGTGGTGGTGGAGTCCTGCCATAAACTAACTCAAAGGGGGTGAGGCGATGAGCCGAGTGGAAGGACGTATTGTAACAATACTCCGCCCAAGGGACCCACTGCGCCCACGAAGAGGGATGAGCTGCCGTTAAACAACGTAAGTACATCTCAATGGTGCGGTTTACAACCTCTGTTTGACCATCCGTCTGTGGGTGGTAGGCGGTGGACATCAGCAAAGCCGTCCCACTTCTCTTAAACAGCCCTTGCCAAAAGGCACTGAGGAATACCGGATCACGATCGAAGACAATGGACTCAGGAATGCCGTGTAATCTCACAATCTGATCAAAGAACAGCTTGGCAACGGTTGAAGCTGTGGCTGGTCTGGTGAAAGGAATGAAATGTGCATACTTGGAGAGACGGTCAACCACCACCAAAAGTGCAGTTTTACCTTGTGACTTGGGAAGGTCGGTGATAAAGTCCATGGAAATATCTGCCCAAACCTGGTGAGGGATATTAAGAGGCTGCAACAACCCGGCCGGGGCTTGAGTACTAGCTTTATGTTGTTGACAGACAGCACATTTTGCAATGAACTCAGCGACCGACTCCTTTTGAAGTTCCCACCAAAACAGTGCCCGAAGACGATGGAGAGTCTTTTGAATGCCCTCATGGGTTAAGTCGTGCACGGCAGCAATCATTGGTTCCACCAAAGGAGACGACCGAGGAACCCACAGCTTGCCATTCCGGAACACCAAGCCGTCTTGGACCTCCCAGTGGGTGTTTGGTGGTGTGTCCTCCGACCGCGAAGCACCAACTTTGCTGGCCACATGCGATACTTGCTGTTGCACCGCCGGATCAGCCTTCAATACCGCCAACCACTACTCCCGAGTGATGTCCTTCACCACCGAAATGGCTGAACACTGTCCCTCCTCTTCCCGAGTTCTGGATAGCGCATCCGCGGCTTGGTTATGCTTGCCGGGTTTATATGCGACGCAGAAATCGAAGCCCATCAACTTGCTCAACCAATGCTGCTGCGGTGGCGTGATCAAAGCTTGTTCAAGGAGAAATTTGAGACTGCTATGATCCGTCCGGACGGTGAACCTTTGTCCCCACAAATACGGTCGCCAATGCCGCACTGCCTTGGACAACCCGATTAATTCCCTCTCATACGCCGCGAGCTTTCGATGACGCTCCGCCAATTTACGGCTGAAGTATGCAATGGGGTGCCCTTGTTGGTGGAGAACAGCACCTATCCCCGTCCCTGAAGCATCACACTCTACTTCAAATGGTAAAGAAAAGTTAGGCATCTGTAACACCGGAGCGGATGTTAATGCCCGCTTGAGCTGTATGAAAGCTTCCTCCGCGGCTGTGCTCCATTCAAACCCATTCTTCTTCAACAATGCAGTGAGAGGATCAGCGATACCGGCAAAATTCATTATGAAGCGCCTGTAGTAACCAGCCAACCCCAAGAATCCCTCAATTCATGGATCGACATAGGGCGGGCCACTCATCAACCGCCTTTGAGCTTCCGGGATCGGCCTCTACTCCCCATGCGAGATTATGTGGCCCAAGTACCCAATCTTCTCTTGAGCAAAGGCACATTTGGACTTCTTCAAATACAATCGGTGTTCCTCAACTTGCTCAATCGCTCCCACATGTCCTCGATGTTCCACCTCTGACGAGCAGAATCAGGATGTCATCAAAGAAAACCAACACAAACTTACGCAAGAATTCCTGGAGCACTTCATTCATTAACGCCTAGAAGGTGGACGGAGCATTGGATAAGCCGAAAGGCATCACTAGGAACTCATAGTGACCATGATGCGTGCGAAATGCCGTCTTCCCAATGTCCTCTTCTCTCATACGGACTTGGTGATAGCCTGATCGCAAGTCTAGTTTGGTGAAGTACCGAGCTCCTCCCAATTCATCCAACAGTTCTTCTATCACCGGAATCGGAAATTTATCCTTAATAGTTTTCTCATTCAACCGGCGATAATCCACACAAAATCGCCAAGTCCCGTCAGACTTCTTCACCAACAACACCGGTGAGGAAAAGGGTGACTGACTGGGCCGTATGATTCCTTGCTGCAGCATCTGTTCGCATTGCCGTTCAATCTCATCCTTTTGCCGATACGGGTATCGGTAAGGGCGGACCGCCACTGGATCGGTCCCCGCCTCCAATGGAATCCTGTGGTCGCATGCCCTCGCCGGCGGTAGCCCCTGCGGTTCTTCAAAGATGTCCGCATAAGATTCCAAGAGTGCTTCAAACATATGCTTTTCCTCCATGCTAACCAACATCACACCCGCTCTGTTCTTTCTGCGCAACCCCTGAAGCTGCACTGCTTCTCCATTCGCCTCAAACTCCATAGTGAGTTCGCCGAAATCCCACTGCAAACGTCCCAAGGTTTTCAGCCACTGCACCCCCAAAATTAAGTCAAATGAATCAATCGGTAGCACTGTGAAAGGAGCCACAAATCTTCTGCCTTGGATGAGAAATTCAGTCTCCAAGCTGCCCAAACAAGGTAAATGCCACCCATCCGCTACCTTGACTCGTTGGCTGCTCTGTTCTGCGGCTCGCGTTTCCTCTTCCTTTCCCAACTGCCGGACATCGTAGGCACTAATGAAATTGTGCGTGCTTCCACTGTCAATCAGCCCCAACCACTTCTTTCCCGCCATCTCAATCTGGACTTGCATAGTCTCGCCCTGTTTTGGCCCAACCGCAGCAATCATGGACAGTGCCGCCTCCACTGCCACTTCGGCGTCCAGCTCCTCCCCGTCTTCCTCCATATCACCCTCCTCGTCCATCTCTAGGTGAAACAATTTCTTACACCTATGGCCCCGAGTATAGACTTCGTCACAATTGTAACAAAGGCCCTTGGCTCTCCTCTCAGCAAACTGATCGGCAGATAACCGTAGTCGGTGAGGTGCTGATCCAGCCGAGCTCTGCACACTGCTGGTTGGAGCTGCTTTCCCCGGGGTCATTCCCGCACTTCCCCCTCCTGCGGTCGCCCCCTTGACAAGTCCTCCCTGCAGCCGACTTCCCGCGCCTACTGCTCCCGGTCCGGCACTTGGTCCTGCTGCAGCCACTGTTGCGGATCCGACACTAGGCCGTCCGGAGCTTGCCCCCGTTGTTGGTGCATTCCACATACGTGGCACAACTCCCTTCCCACGCCCTGCTTGGGTCCAACGATGTTCTGCCTCCGCAATCCATGCCTCCTTCCGAGCTTCGGCCTCCCTCGCTGCCCTGACAGCATCCGCCAAATCATGTGGCCGTTCTCGGCGAACTTCCGCACCCACCGCCCGAGACAGCCCTGCCAAAAACATCTCGAGCTGGTCTGCCTTGCGCATCCTTGGAACTCTCGCCAGAAGTCTCTGGAACTCACGTGCATATTCATCCACTCCTTGATCTTCTTGTTTGAAATTTGCCAAATCTGCTAATGGACCCGCGCTGGACTGCCGCGTAAATCGCTGAATGAAGGCATCGTAAAAATCTTCCCACGCGATCCAGGGTTCCTCCTCCTGCCAATTGTCCAATACATCTTGCGCTTCCCCTGACAGATGCAAGCCGGCAAACTCCACCCACTCTTCCTCCTTGATCTTATGAACGCGAAGATAGCGCTCACACCGGCGTAGCCAACTCAACGGATCTCCCTGGCCGTCATACTCCGGTAGATCGAGCCTTGGGAGACGGGGCGTCCAATGACGATCGTCTTCCTCCTCCGCCCGTCCACGGCCTCCCCGTCGCACCTGGTGTTGTGCGCCGGTTGTTCTTCCTTCACCGAGCACTCGGCGATGCCCAGCCGCGCCCCCACCGATCCGCGCCTTCGGATCCGCGGCCTTAGGATCGACCGCCTGCATCTCCCTCTCATCTTCCACCGGTTGCTTGCCCTTAAACATCTTCATCATCTCCGCAAACATTCCCTTCAATTCCTGGATGTCCGCCTTCATTCCCTTCATCTCCTCCTCTAGTCCCGCAACTCTTCCCTCCATCAGAACGTCGCAGCTTCTCCTCTCCGGATCGCCGGGCTCTGATACCAAATTGATATGAACCGACGCGGAACGATGCGCAAGTTCAAAGGCTCGGGTTCCCGGTTTCAGCCCGGGTCGCAGGCACGACGGTGAGGTACTCCTCACGTCTGCCGACGCCTTGGATAGGGCTGTTGTCGGAGCCACCGCCTAATGCTTGCAGCACTATATTATTGATCAAAAGAAGACCCCCTTACAGATGGCTGCCCCAGCCTTTTATTCCTCCTTCCCCTTGCATGCAATCAAGATCCTATTTTATTGTTACTTTCCTAACTAATAGGATCTGCATGAGACCTTCCTACCCCAGGACTCCTAACTGACTTAATACATTCCAAAACCTCAAGACCGGTTGCCTAGTCCAGCCGCATGACTCATGCAGCCCGCCCAGCCCTTTCCATCTCCACCAAGGGCCCGCGGCGTCTTACAAAAACTCTATCACAACCGGCCATAACAGAATACCCCTCACCTGAACCCACACTTCCTGGAGTTCATCAAAAGAATCCAACTCTCCTTTCCAGACTTCAACATACACAGTCACTCCAGATTTGTTCAAGTTAAAGCTAGGCAATAGAGCTAAGTCAGAGACCTTTTTGTGAGGAGGAAAACGAACTAAGAATCTGAACTGCTCTAACTGCCTGATCTGCCAAGGCCAATTCACATCAAAAATATCTGACAGATTCTTCTCCAATTCAGCCAAAGTGATGTCCCCTTGATCAACAGTAAGAATTCCACAATTGCTAAACCGGAACGCAGGGCAGGTAATTCTTAAATGTTTTCCGCTGTCTAGAATAGCATAATACACTCTTCCATATGATCCTTCACCAATCAAAGCCTTCAACCCAAAATTGTCGGTCTTTTCGTTCAATTCATCAAATGACAACTCAGGTGCTTCAATGGGAGGAGGTTCTTTTGTTGGATCACTTTTGGAAGCAAAACCATTTCCTGGTAACAATGTGTTGAAAAATAACTTCAAGCCCCAGCAGCAAAAGCACAACAAGCAAACAAATATGAAAGAACAGCCACGACGCAATCAGGGATGTATGTAACGATCCATTTTTTTTAATAAATATTCTTTTAGCATTGAGAAAAACAAAATATACCTACCTGTAATGAAGTTTGACAGAGTTCTACTGTTAAGGGAAAAAAATCTGAAAAGCTGCTGACAAGTGATAACTATGCTGAAAATGCACCACCTCGTAGTAAAACACCCTTGCATAAACTAAATTTACTTTTGTTTACATCAAAGAGAATGGTGTGACCTTCTTATCAAAGTTTTTCTTCATTTGTAACATTAAGATCCTAGATCCATTTTGGTGCTCATGCTTAACTTGTTCTATGTCAAAAGGTCAAGAACACAAGCTAAGTGAAGATGCTACAAATTTTTGTACATGGATTTTGTCATACTAGAGAAGGATATATTGTTGTAACTAAGATGAACTAGACATCCCCATCTACAATTGCGTGTGGTTAGGCCATGCTCATCCATCACATTGCTTGCACTGTCCTCTTCAGTTCTGCCATTACCTAAAACCTTGATTACCATAACCAGCAACTAAAGCAGAAAATGGAGGCAGCGAGGCCTCCCGGAATCACAACGACCTCGGCATCCACATCGGCACCAAGTTGTACATGCAATGCAAGGGCGAAGCAGCACAAGCCAATTCAATTCAGGTCAAAATTGGGCGCTCCCTCCTCAAATCCCCAGCCTCGGGTAAACGCGACCCCGGCACACCAGCGCTTCGTCGCGCCCACCTACCGACCATCCCACACCACACCGCGATCAGCACGACATCGAAAATCTACCGAAGCACGTAGCGCCAGGTCTTCGCAATCGGCTCACACATCACATTCCGCAAACGAGCCCGCCGCGTGAAATGAAGAAGAAGCGTCACCTGAGAGACGACGAGACGGACGGCGGCTTCGGTCCGCATCCGGAACGGGCGGTCTCCGGCGGCGAGGAGAGGCGGAAGCGGTGCCGGTGCGGGCGGCGGCCGTCGCGGCTCAGCGCACGACGGCGGGGACGCCCTGCCGTGCCGTGTGCCGCCCGCGTTTGCCTGGCTTTTAACTACTGCGCACAGCTATGGTACAGGGTTCAAAATCTCACCGATATTTTGGAAATCTGGAATGAAATTTCGGATTTTGGTCATAGACGAGATTCTAAATCACGGCGGGCTAAAAAATTTTACAATTTTTAAAATTGTTACAGTAATTTCGGGATTTTCGGCTCGCTTTTGGTAAATTTCGCCTTTTTGGACTGAGATTTACACAAATTCAATAGGTTTTAGTGTTTTTAGGACCGTATTTTGCACAATTTTTTTTCTAAAGAATTGTAATGCTTTTTCTAAGGAATACATGTGAACATTTTAAAAATACATATACAAATTATGTATATCTCCATGTGCATATACAAATACACATACAAATTTTGCATGACACACGATCGGCTGTTCGAGGGATATAACTGACAAAATAAAACTCACATCATTATGTTTGTCATCTAAATCACGGCAGGAAGTACCAGAATTACTTTCAACTTGTTAATTACCAAATAAATACCTTGCCATCCAATTTTTAAGCAAGAAAGAACAAAGCAAAACCAGCAATATCAACAAATTAAACAGTCAAAAGATATATCCTTTAAGGTTGATGTATAAGTGGGCCTTCTTGTCTTTGTTCCTCTCATAGACAAGGTCAGCAAGCTGTGGCACATAGTGATCTACATCAATTCAAAATTCTTCTTGAGTGATGGACGCAACGGCATGATGTTGGTGAATGTGAATGTTATCTATGCCATCATGTTTATCATTTGTGATCACAATATTTATTGATTGTGTGATGAACTATTAGGTTTGGTAGGACTTTCTGGGAGAATTTCAGAGGAAGAGAGCAAGAAGAGAGCAGAAGGGATAGAAGAACAGAGAATTTGGGGAAGAAGTAGTTTCTTCTTTTCTTACTTGCCTTTCACGACATACAGCATTATCCTTTTATACTCCACGCCTGAGTTAGTTTCCTCTCACTGGCCAAAGCCCACACACGCGATTACAGCCCAACACCCTTATAACACACACACTACTGCTTCCTGTATTATCGTATTGTCCTGTACTCCTCCCGGCACATGACAGATTGTTGCTAAATGTAAGTGTTAGAATCCAAAAATCAGTCGAAATGCTGCCGAAATTTCTAAATTTAGGGTCTTTTACGGGCAAATTCTTAGTATTTTACATTATAACAGATAGAAAATGTAGATAAATATTTGCATGATTTTTTTTATATTTTCCTTTTTTCTAGCCCCGGGAGACCATTTCACGGTTTCCAAAAAAGGCCAAAATTTCGGCATATATTTCGATTTTCCCGCCAACGAAATTGCTGGATTTCAAATTTGCTTTTTGAGTTTCGGCTGAAATACCGAAATCTCACTGACATTTTGGATTTCAGCCGCCCCCTGAGACGTGGTCCGAAAACAAAATTTGAAACCTTGCTACGGACTGCTTTGCTTTGGCTTAATTTCTTAGCATGGGTGATGCGTGAGTATAAGTGACGTGCATGTGTGATGCGTGATGTGCGGGTTCCGTGGGTTCATATAAGCGTGTGTGTAAATTTTTTAGCGTGTATAAGTGACGCGCACGTGTGATGCGTGAGTATAATATGCATGGGTTGTGTGCGTTCATCTTATATAAAAAAATGTGTTGTCCTACACTGCTGTTTTTGTTGCTGCGATGACACCTTTCGGTTCTGTTTCTGCTGGGGCTTTGGATTTGGTTTGGTTGCGAAGGAGGGCCTGGGCAACTCTAGACTTTCATTGACCTGTGCAGTCTTTTTTTTGTTCTTTTTTGTGAAAATTGATTTGTTCAGTTAACAATGTATTTTAGATGGGGTATGAAATATGTTGCATCGCAAAAAAAGTTTGTTTTGGCTGTACATCCTTTGCAATCGTCCTTCGCGGTGCACTCAGCTATCATTTTTGGTTTAGGCACCATATCAGCATAAACAATTCTCAGAAATTGAACATTTACTTCTTGATTTGCTCTAAGTATGTATGAAATTTTTAGTTCAAATTCATTCTATATTAAGAGTAACAAAATTAGGAGTAAATGATGAATCAAAAGAAAAAGGAAAACAAAAAGACAAATGCTACTATCCATATCACACTTGTCTTTTTGTTTGCTCTAACATAGATATAACACTTTTAGACTACACTATCGTTCTTCTGTAACATTTCATGTTGATTTCCTGCCCGAACTGAAAATTGATTGCATAAGCGCAGCAACGGTGACTGCACTTTGATATGTTGCAAAAAGGTTAGCTTTAAACAGAATAAGAGTATATATAAATTTGTCAATAATTGTTACTTGCCTCGTGTAATTGACTGCCTCGTGTTACTTGTCAATAATTTGTCAATAATTTTAGATTGGAAATCCTCGTGTATTTCTATCTTTCGTTTTCAGTCCTTCCGTTTTCCTGCTCATCTTCGAGGCCATTTCCTTGCTTGGTGTAATAGGTTAGTCTAATTTTCCTTTTGTTTGGCCGGTTCCTCACCGGCGGTACTTCTCTGTTCTTTTATTTATCTATTTTCAGCGGGGGCCTCCCTCGTTGCTTGTGTTCAAAAAAAAAAAAAATTGTTACTTGCCGAAGAAATGGCAATAATAGATGGTCCCTCCGATAAAAGAACTAAGACAGAAAGAACAAAACTGAAATCGCGAGCCAGATGCAAATGCACAAGATCCTCACTTGGAATTCTTACAGTGAAACTACCAAAATATGCATTGTCAAAAATTCTTTTGAACAGCACCCATTGTATCACACTGGAAAAGATAGACATCACTCTTTTGCATCATTTAGAAAAATTGATGTTTTCGAACCTGATCTGCACTCCTACTGTATGCAAACAGGCCCGTTGTGCAATCGAATTCCAAACTGCAATTTCCAAAGGAACTGCCTGGTTGCACCAAATCCTCCCGTCCAATCAGCCTTGTATGAAATTTGGGCCAGGTGCCCCATCATGTTTTTCCTCTCTGGCATCCTAATCAACATAGCATTGCATATTTTGCATTGTATACTCATGAATATACAGTGAATAAATCCACTGCTAGGAAGAACTGAACCGAGCCTGCCGTTTCATGTGCCCTCCTTCACTTTGCAGTAGATGGACGCTTTGTTTTCGTATGCATGTGGACAAGTGCTAGACCTTGGTTTTGGAACAGAGATCCTCTGCAACCCCTAATATGACTGTAACTTCAGCAGTTGTGCTATCAACCGTTGGATAAAAAAACCAATGGCTCAGATGCTCTACTAGCACTGTTTCATGACTATGGAGTTACTGTGGTACACGTCCTAGACCCTGTGCTGTTCATGGTGTGCTGTAGGGATCTGGGTTGCCGGATTTTTTATCGGATAGCAGAGCAGAGATGGTTGGCTACTGCTAAAGTTGCAGTTGCTGCTGCAACGGCATCTCTGTCCTTGGTTTTGTACAGCTCGCTGTCCCGATTCACTTTAGTCTGTAGACAGACGCACACCTTGCAAATCCATTCACTTAGCGGTATAAGATTCCAGAGTCGCTCTCACCAATCCACTCCATTTGAGGTACGGCACAGGTCCAAGCAAAGCCCTTCAGCTAAGCACATGCAGAGCTTGCCGTGTCTCACGGGTAGTAAGGGCCTCGCCTCTAGCTCTTCGAACTGGATGAATTTGACCTGAGAAACCAGTGAAACCAGCAAGCAAACCAATGCCAAAAGTCGAACCTGTAAGATGGCAGGAACTAGAAAGCAATCTAACATTAGATAGCATAGAGCCATAGACCCACAGAATCCGCCATTAGCTGCTGAAACAATTACCCAAAACTGTACGCGGTAGGCTTAAACCGAGCATCTTTAGAAGCAGATTTTCAAAATGATAAGGTTGCACTCCATTCGAATAGATTCAGCTCTCACCTGGATTAGATCAACTTTAGCCCTGCTCCCAGCTGGTCCACGAACAGTGCAGAGGGACCAGCCCAGACGCAGCAGCAGAGGGTCGGCATGGCGAGAGTTCATCCACAGAAGCCGGGGGTGTAGGTAGTTTGCAGTGCGGGGAAATTCCTTGGCGCCTTTTCATCACGCAAACTTTCAACAATTCGAAGTTGATCCGGCGCCTTTCTGCTAGCTACGTCCTGGTGGAGAAGATGCCCATCTGATCTGCAGGACTGTACCTTTATTCCAAGAAGATTACTTGACGTTGAGTATATTCCCTTTACTCACAAAAAGTGGGTCGTGGTCTCACCGTACAAATGCATGCCTCCAAGCAACTCGGTATCAGTACACGTGCAAGGCAGTTATCTAGATGTCAAACAGCTTGTACTGTATGCAACTGTGTTTTGTGGAAACTAAAAGCAACTCCAACCCAAACCCTTATATTTTCCCCCTAAATCACTCATTTAGAGGTGGTGTAAAAATTAGAGGCACCCTATATCAAATTTGTCTCTAACCCACACTCCCTATTACTCACCCCTATTATTTATCTAAACATTATTGTTACTTTGCACCCATGAATCATTTCCTAAAAATAGAAATAACAAATAAAAAAATATTGAAGAAAATAGTAGGGGGGAAAGAGAAAGCCCCTAGATGTAGGGGTGAGAATGGGTCTCCCTAGAATAGGGGTTCCTTATAAGGGTTGGGTTGGAGCTCAGATTTTTCCAATTCTCCTTATAATTTAGGATAAGAGGAGGTTTAGGGGGTGGGTTGGGCTTGCTCTAATGGTATCCCGTTGTCATGTGATTTCCTTGAGGTCCATTTGATCGGAGGAGTTCGGTAGGAATTTTGGAGATTTATAGTGTTTTTTTCAAAATTTCTGTAAATTCATGTATTCCAAATAGGCCTAATATTGCCTCACACCCAAGCCAAAAAAAGTTAAAAAAAAAAGCCTTGGCATAGTACCAAGTACTTATTCTAAAGTTTATGCAAAAGAAAAAGATGTTGCAAGGGTGACCCACGGTCCAAACGGCTAGGCGAAGAGCCAGAACCATACAATCACTTCAGCATGAACAAAAAGAGTGGACAATGAAGACCATCCATACTACACCATTTGAAAGGCATGAAGAGAAATAAGGAATAGAGCTACCTAGACACCTCATCAAGGTGGCCTACCACTTCGGCCTCCACCTGTAGGGGAAGACCCAAGATAAGAGGCAGCACGAAGGAGGTGACATGGTGGACGAGGTCCACAAAGGTTCACCGTGCAACAAAGCTACTAGTGGAAGAGGAAAAAAAACAAGAAGCCCCTAGTGTCATAGGGTCTTTATAGGGATATCATCCTACATGTCAACATATAAACACTATAAATAAATAGTCTTTTGGGCACCGAACAAAGGAAAACAACTTTTTTCACGCACGTATAACATCATCTCACTCCTACGGTCCTACCGTTCTCCATACCTAGGGACATAGTCACAGGGTTCAGGGTCGAGCTGGGTCGATGCTAGGGACGATGCCGGGACAGTGCTAGGGACGTCGTCCCGTTGGCCGCTGGGACATGGAGAGGAATGTCGGCGGACATAGGAGTATGACAGATCCAAATCGAATGGAGAGCAGGGAACTTACTTGCGTGAGGTCTGATCCACGAGCGGCGCCATGGCGGGCGGCTGCCGGCTGGTCAACCAAGTGACGGCCTGACGGCAGCAGGCAGCGGCGTAGATCATCTTGCAGCTCCGCATCAAGCATCAATGGCGGCAACGAGCTGCGACGGTGCGCACGGGCGATATGAGCGCAGTGGCGGAGCAACGACGAAGACGGCGGCGGCGTGGCCGTGAGTCCGCCTCCGCCCACTTGCCCGTCTTGGTGCCGCCGTCCGCCGTGCCTTTGGCTCCGATCTGCAGCAACCGAGTATGGTAGATAGGAGGGAAGGAAGAGTGGCGGCGCCGGTGACCCGCTCCTCCGAGTCGCCGCCGTTCCCGACGCATCTGCGCCAGCCACCTGCTCATCTTCGGCTTGCCTCAACGACAACTGCCCGACGACGGCTTGCCTCAAGGAGAAGAAACGAGAGGCAGCCAATCGGTCTTTTCTTTGGATCAGACTTCAAACGGATCTTCTAATCGATTTGGAATTTGTTTGAGTCACGTGGTTTCGTTCTAGTTTGTTCCAGAGCGTTCCAGGAGCTAGCTTTTCAAGATGTGTTTTTTCATAGAACTTTGGGGAGAGAGCAAAAGCAAGGCACTGAAGAGGAACATTCATCTTTTCCCAGCGCGAAAAAATTATATTTTCTACTTTTGAAAAGTCTTCTTTGTGCATGTTATCATCTTTATCCATAATATCTTTAATTTGTCTAACCATATTGTCCATTCTTAAGTCCCGGTCGGATCGATCCAAGGTATCATCCCGAACATGGATGGTTCACGTTCCAAACCTTGAACCATCGTCCCTAAGAGGTATACCCCCTTATACCGGGAACTTGGAAGGTATCGATCCGCGTCCCGCATACCCGTTCCTCGACCCCATCGTACCGAGAACCTTGTGACTATGCCTATGGACCTCGAGGCTCCTACCCTCCTCACAGAGGGTATTTGCTCGAAGGCCACATCTTTTTTTATTGTTTGGTCTGTATCAACATAAGATGCAAAATGCCCAAATGTAGTAGCTACTAGCTAGTGGTCCTCAACTTTTATTCCCAACTTGGCAGTTGAAAATATGAAATCTGCATGGATTCTTCGTGGCACTCCCGATATTGATGTTTATGTGGAGAGCCGAGGCAGCTGCATGTGATGTTCTTGCAGGTACAATTTGAACGCAGGCTCCACAGCGTGATCGTATTCTCTGTTGCTTTGTAAGTCCAAGCGGCCATTCGCACCGTCAAAGGTGAAATTTCTGCTTGCAACCGGATTTTAAATGCAATGGGGAATCTGGAATATGGCCTCATTCTGTTGATATCAAGACATTGATGCTGCAACCCGAACCTGGAGATGCTTCTCTGGTTCCAGTCTGGTACAAATGATCCTGTACAGCTGTATCCTGCCGACAAGAAAAGAAGTAGCTACACATGAATACATGACGATGGTATGGAAATGGAGACAGGCAGTAAAGGATCAGTTATATCTTACATGACACCATATGGACATATAACAGAATAACATGAACATGGTGAGAAAATATACCACTGGATAAAATATGGAACTGTGGTGAAGTCCTGTGCAATTTCTCACATCTAACAGAAGTGTATACAGTGAATAGCTTTTACCCTTCTCTAATAGTCAAATTTCAGCAAAACTTAATACTTTAGTCAACAAAATGTTTTCTTCCAAGCATATGCACATTAACCTTTTGTTCTTCGAGTTCAAAAAGATATACTATTTTGTCAAAATGAAGTCTTGTACAAGCATCATATTCTCATGATCTCCTCTCATGGTCCACCAGAAACCATCTTAATTTGTCAAGCAGTTGCAAAGGTTTTTTTTGAAAGCTTGTAGAAAATAGCCTTAATCATTACATTGAGTTAAGCTGAACCCTGCAATTGGTCGTAAAGAGTTTCCAAGCCCATTAGGTCAGATTGTGCAGTAACTCCATAATGAAAACGTAGGAGAGACGAGTGAAGGACCAGTTCTCCATTCAATGGATGAGCAAAATCTTTCAAGTTTCAACAGGTATCAATCATAGCAGTTGCCAGTACTTTCTGTCATCCACTTGGTCTTCCTGATCAAGACTTGCCACATTCTCTACGTGCCAACAGTACAGCTTTGAATAATTAACTATCCTCACCAAGTCAAGCAGGCTATATCATGATATCCAAATCCTCACCAAGTCAAGCAGGCTATATCATGATATCCAAATATTGGAAGATTTGAGCTTTCCTAATCTGGTTATATGATGTCATAGTCCAAAAAGACATCCAAGTTAAGTTGAAACTGAATCACAATAACACAACCTTCTTCACAAGAAAACAAGAATAGCCACATCCTGTTAATTTCATTTCCATGATTTGAAGTTTTGACATTATAATGTCTCTCATAAAGCATCTCTGACTGTTTTTATGGTCCATACGAAGCCTCAGTAGGTGACTGGTGGAACACATACCATACTAAAGAAGAGACACTAACTACCCAGCTAGCATATATGGAAGAAAAGCACGTGAACAAGGGCCTTGTACGACAGGTCCCCGGAATAGTTTTCCACTCAAGGGTGAAGTACTAGATACTCCCATTGCCATCAAGGAAAAGCATAAAAGAAGAAAGAAGATTGCTAATGACCTGCCTCTACCTCCCCAGGTTTCATACTCTTGCATTCTGATGTTGATCGAAAGATTCTCTCCAGCTGAGTGCTCACCACTGAGGGAAGTATTGTTGTGCATGAAATGACTCATCACAAACCTTTGGCCTAGCCCTGGCAAGGCGCCATGCAGGGGAGGTTAACTCTTGGAGCTTTAAACATACCTCCAGATCTTTGGAGAATATATGCATGAACTGACCATAGAAATCATTCACAAAGATTATACAGCTTCAACTAGGCCATCTGGAGGTTGATAGGTGCTCTATATTTCCATGCAATAAAGAAGCAACTATAAGAGAAAATAATATTATATGAAAAGTTAGATTCCATTTACTCATAGTGCTCAATGGAATGTTGTGAACATAAAGTGGATGCTTCACTCCTAATATAAATTTACGACGAACTACTCCGTTCATCCCGCACAGAAAAATTTTGTTAGCTAGCCCTTCCACCATATTGAACATTTCCCATCCCCTTGTCAACCAAGGATCGATAAATTCTCTTCTATAGCCATCGGTTCGATAATAATAACCAAATTATGTCGCGAGGCAGGGATCCTTTGGCATTGAGCCAGGTAATTGGTGATGTGTTGGATCCTTTCGTAAAGTCAGCTGTGATGAGGATTAATTATGGTGACAAGGAGATTACAAATGGCACTGGGCTACGATCATCTGTTGTGCTCAATGCACCACAGGTTGAGATTGAGGGTCGTGACCAAACGAAGCTCTACACACTTGTAAGTGACATAATAACTTGTAGGATCATGATCTGAGTAGTGTGCAAGTTTCTTGGGCATTGTGTTAGGTAAGGTGAAACATGACAATTGATCTGAGCAAAGCTTCAACTAAAAGATTACTCTCGTGTGAGAAGTAACGCCTAGAATAATCAGATAAGCTCTTAAGAGTGACTCTACAACATACTAATTTATACAAGTTTCTTACTCAAAGCAAACTACGTTTTAAAGAACTTATGCAGAAGTCTAAATGTTGTTTCAGTGAAAACAAGCCACCTAACTTGCACAAATATAGGTTATTCAACAAATGCATAGGTGGCTTTTGATAAAGGAGATATAATTAGGTTGCACATAATATTGTAATGAGAACACAAATAAACTATAACCCCAGATGGTATTTGTTGCTTATACAATGAGCGTCACATAATAACCCTTTGATAATGATTAAGTGCATGTATGGTACGGTACATGCTGCTTTAGAATATGCTTCTGCACCCTATCTTGTTTGTAGTTTGTACAGTGTGGTACAAGGATATTGGATAGGTTAAGGCCCTAATATGTCTGCTTTGTTTAATGTTGAAGTGTGAAGCTCTATTGTATTAAAGTTCGCTTTGGAGTGTTAAGCTTTATTGTATTAAAGTTTGTATACTTGCTGCCTATGAACATCGTCCACACAACTGAATTGACAGTTACACAGAGAAGATAATTAGACTGTTCATGGAATATCCTGTATGCAATTCTCCAGCCCAGGCCCACTATAGAAAAGACGATAAAAGAAGATAATTGACTTCCTTATCCCCTTCTCTCTTGCTCTCAGTCATAGGCACATCATGAGCGCGCACATATGGCCATAGTCACTTCAGAACTTGGATTTTATCACAGACACCCCTTGTCCCAACTCAATTTCTTTGAGAAATTTCAGCGCAGCTTACAGGTGCACTGAGTGGATTAGCATGGAGAGGAGGGTTCTCATTAAATGCATATACACCCCAGGGTACCAAATAACCAAATGAAGAGCAATCACATATTTATTATTTATTAAAGAAAACACTACAGGCCAAAAGGCCAAAACCATCTTATTTTTACGGTCTATTTTGTTACACAGCACCGTACAATAAGGTACCGAGGTCACTTTTTGTTTTTTTTAGAGTCATGTTCTAGCTCCTTTATAAGGTATGCAACTGATTCTTTATCTATATCTGAATGCTAAAATACAAATCTCCCTCTTATAAGGTTATGGTGGATCCTGATGCGCCAAGTCCAAGCAAACCAGACTACAGGGAATATTTGCATTGGTGAGCTTATTAAATTCATTATAAAAGTGTTGTGTAGCGTCTTAAACTCTCAATAACGCCACATTTTGTAAGAAACCAACTAGTGCTACTTGCAACATTATTGTTATGTTTATAGTTCAAGAACCCCTTACCTAGATAACATGCAGGATTGGAATGCAGCCCTCTCAAAAAGGAGGGGGGTGTTTCTTTTCCATCCATCAACAGCTGAAGAACTCTTGTTCTATATGCTATTGGGTAAGAAAGTACAGTTTCTGTGATGACCTAATTCTCTTCTATCACCATAGTTCCTTTAACCTAAGTCTTTGTTCAAATTGTCATTTCTTATCAACATTCAGTCTTTTCAGTCAAATTGATATCCTGTAGTCGAAATAAAATAACCAATATTGTATAACTTTTTTTTTAAGAATCCTTAATAGTTTCTAGTTTCTACAGTCTTTAAGGTATTTTACCAACTTTTCATGGACAAGGTACTCTGTAAATTTTCCTATTAATTAGTTCGTGTACAAACTAAAAAGGACATCATTCTCAAGTTCTACAATCATTCAACATAAAAAGGTGAACAGAAAGCATTAAATATGATATCAACATGACAAGCATCACACATGCATGCATGCATGCAAGCAAGCTAAATTATACAGCTATGGGCAAACTAGGGGAAAAAAAGGCTGACAATACTTGAAACCCATAAAAAAATCAAGTGCTAGAGTCCATGCTTATAAGCAATGGCATATATTGCTAAAAAAAAAAGTAAATCACAATTATGGTTGTTTATTTTGTTTGGAAACAAGTCAAATGCAATTTGAATTTATAGTAATTGAGAATGGTGGCTAGGATTATCTAGAAGATAACCAAGCTAGCAGAAGATATTAACATTCTTATCACAAAGTAATATAGAAGAGCTGTAACATTTCCAACCAAAGAAATTTATAAAGAACTAATTTCATGTGCCAAACACTCCTGTTTCAAAAAAGGGGTGGCTATTCACAACATCAGTGTTTTTGTTTGGTCAAATTCTTGGTTGCTACTTGCTATCAAAATTTAAGAATGTGGCACCATAATCTATCTCAAAATATCATGTAATAGACTGTTTAATGTTATTTGTGGTTGTGCAACACATCACTCCCTACAGAAACTCCCAACTTGACCATAGATGAACATTTTTGTTAATTTATATATGATTTGTACTTTATTATTTGCAACATGCATCAGTAGTTATGATGCCGATCAAAGATCTAAACGTGGGGTCTTGTTTCTTTTCTTCTTGGTTATTTTCTACAGGTTGGTTACAGACATCCCAGAGGCAACTGATGCACGTTTTGGTGGGTAACGTTTTACATAACCTCCAATAGTTGAATAACTAAATATGACATATAAAGATCATTCAACATTGTTGTTACAATAACACAATCAAGAAACAACTCAAATTATTTTGGCATTGCAATCTTTGTTCATTTGTCCCAAACCAAAAAAAAGCTATTTATTGTTCTCTACTTTGATATTCATCTGATCTGAAAAGTCAAATAACCCATGTCAATGTCATCTTCCACTAGTTGTAAATGTTTCACTGGCACTTTAGCAATGGAATAAGCCATGTGGTTAGTAAAATCAAGTCAAATGGCAAACGTATGATGGTAGAAACAGAAATAAGTAATTATGGCAACACCACAATTGCTTATGTAACTTGTTTGACAAAAGTCATTGTTGTGAACTAAGCAAATACTTGTAATGCTCTGATGAAATAACTGTTTTTGCTAAGCAAGTGTTGCATAAATTTCAAAGATCCTAGGTAACACATTTACAGTGCAAGACTTGATGCATGTATTTTGTGTAGCATGCTTGTGTTTTAGAGTTTCAAGCTAGAAATCTGCAAGGGAGATACCTATGCAACAACTCATATTTACACTATAACAATGCTAAGGAATTGGCAAATTCGAGAGAATGTATCGCTCTTCATAGTTATAAAAGCCTGACATCCATGCTTAGTGGTATCACAGTCAAATTTCGCAAGGAAAGATGTGCACATGGACTTTCAGAAGATTAATGTATTTTGTACTGAACTAAGAAACTAGTGGTATCACAGTCAAATTTCGCAAGGAAAGATGTTCACATGGACTTTCAGAAGATTAATGTATTTTGTACTGAACTACGAAACTAGGATCAAGACATCAAGTCAACAGATGCTTTAATTGTTCCCAAACAAATTAGAATTGGTGTCATATACACTATCGTTCACTGAGATCTGCATCAGGTACATTTAGTAGGTTATCATACCATATGCTGAGATTCTTTCGTCTTTAATCCAGTCATTCTGGTTCAATATCCCTATACTTGTCTCTTTTTTACATTTTAAGGTGACATTGCAGTTGATAAGGGTAAATATTACGTAGTAGTAACATAAGGCTTTATGATTGATCTATTGAAGACTAAATCATACAGAATCATGTTAAATACACATACCTGTGAATCACATGCAAAGCACCTCAGAGAGAGGGGGATGGGCCCCACTCTAATATGTGACTGCACCTATTTTTGATGCAGGTTAAGCAGTTGGACGGTTGTTATCTGCCCAACAGTTCCTCAGGTTGAGCATCTGACAAGCTGATATCATGTAACTTTCTGTGGGCCCCACTTAATCACAATAGTCAGTTTGGGGAGACTTCAACTGGAAATCAAGTAGATGGAAAGCTGTTACCTGCTTCACTGCTTGACAATATACAGCACTTGACCAATGGTTTCTTCTGTGTGGGCCCACAGAAATAGAAGATACAGCTATATGCAAAATCTGCGAGACATCCTTCAAACTTTTCAAACATGGGAACTTCCATTCCAAGTGAAAACAAAATACTGGAGTGAGCCTAGCGTGTAGAGGAAACAAAAGTGTTTCGAAGTGAAAACAAAATACCAAACCAAAGAAGCTGCCTAGTACAACCCACTAGTACATCTTAGAACGAGCAAACAAAACATAGCTATAGCTGTCACAGAACATTAGTACCATGTTCCCATAAAAAAAGCACTAGTATTGTGAGTTTAACATATTATCTGTAAAAAAATAGCATGGCAGACTTCTTTGGAACCAGGCAGCATTATTGGAATTACAAGAATACCTTCAGTAGTGCATGCACAATATATTAGCCCAATCCCCGTCTAGCTTACCCAGTTTTGTTTAGCTTGGGCTAGCAGATAGACACACTTCTCTGCTAATCCATCAAGATCACAAGTGCATTTTAAGTTGTAAACAGAATTTTTAAGTGAATTTTGAACAAAATAAACAGAAGTGGCATATCATACTAGAATTCATGCATTTACTAATTTTGTGACTCACATATGAAGGTAGGCACTTCAAATGATCTACCTCCCTTTTTCTGTCTGCTCACTAAAGGGAACATTCCACTTGTACATAATCTATTCTCAACTTTGATATTTACTTTTATGTTTGGACACTATGAAGGTTATGTAGTATATGCTATTGGTAGTGATACTTATATTTGCAATGACCAATACAATAACTAATCTTGTATTTAGTAAAGGATCACCGTGGTCCATCATAGATATACCGTAAGTTCTAATTTTCATTTAAAAAAAACTGTATATTCATTGAATTTACAGCGTGTAGCAAAGGAGGTGAGGCGATGGGCAGTAATGTCACCGGACAACAGGAAATATCTATATCACAATGTCTCCAAAACAGTAGTACAGTCTGTAATGTGAAGTGGTGAATACAAACCTTAACCATGTATCACAGCAAAGCAAGTCTAATAAGGAATACACACTGTTTCAGGCAATGAAATAGTTCCGTACGAAGGCCCACGGCCACCAGCCGGAATTCATCGGATTATTTTTGTGCTATTCAAACAGGAAGCACGGCAAACAGTTTATGCGCCAGGATGGCGGCAAAATTTCAACATCAGAGACTTCTCAGCATTTTACAACCTTGGACCACCAGTTGCTGCATTATACTTCAACTGCCAAAAGGAGAGTGGTGTTGGTGGCAGAAGGTAGGAAGATAGGAAAGTTCATATTTTACTTAAGAGTAATAACATCATAGATATTTAAATACTCACAAAATCACACAGAAGCCAGGAGGGCATTCTCTCAAGATAGAACTCATGACATCGTAGTTGAAAAGTAGTAGACTCAGACATAAAATTGGCTCATTAACATCTAATCTAACACAAACATGAGGTTTACAAGGTGCTATGGAGAGTGTATTCTGAGGATTGCTAAAGCGATGACATCAACACATATATTTAGAAGGGGAAGATATTAAATCTAAAAATATATACATTTCTTCCCTGAACACAGTGAATAGAATTTGAGCTTAATTTCCTTAGCTTGGTATAATAGACATTTTTAGGATGGAAGCGTGCTTTTTTAACCCTCTGCAGGGCTAATAGGCAAGAACTATGCTAAGTTCATATTTATAACATTAATTAGGGTATGACCTCTTTATTTATGAAAAAAATAGGCACTTTCTCATCCTTGTATAATGAACAATTGTTCTTACTACTTTACACTACTGGTGTTTCAAGAAACAAGGAATATAATAGAACAGTACAAAGAAGAATAGCCTAATATCCCCTATACATATATGCAAGAGACACACAAAAATTCACTAACAATGCCAATAAAACAAGAATCCCTTCCCTCTCTTCACTCACTTCTACATTGATAAGAGAAATCAGGCATGTTATTTCTAGGAGAATAGTTTTTCATTTATCAGTTTGTAACAGTTTTTTTTATTAACAGGTTTCAAGGACCAAGCTGAAGGATGGATGCATAAAATCTCTTAGACAATACCATCCACAATATAGAAATTCTAATCTACACAAAGCAGTTGACAACCTATATAATGTCAGTTGAAAATCAAGTAGTCCATTAATTGACATATCACATGAAACAAACTAGCATTTTGAGTACTTTATATGTCACCTATGACCTACCTCGAGAAAAATATTATGATGTTCATATTAGCAATTATGAAAAAAAGGCGTGATCATTCAGTTGCTAACACTGCTTTTATTCTTTTTGATGAGTATGGATGCAAAACAGAGCCCTACAACATTCCTATGTCATGTTAACACTAACTTATTGTGGACAGGTTTTTTTTAAAGGGACAAGAAAATCAGGGTTAAATTTGTTTACAATGGCATATATCACCATGGAAACCTTAAAGCAAGCTAAAAGGAAAATAATTATCTTGCCTGAATTAAAAGAGAGTGAAGGGAACAAAGGCGTATCAAGATAAGATGAATCAAAAGGAAACCCAAAGGTGAAGAACCGCCATAATAGATAACCTGTAGAAATACAGCTATGTCTACACATGGATATATGTAATACATAAAGAGTGAAAAATGGTAAAAAAAATATTTTTTGGAACAAAAATGATAATTTGCTCTAGAACAAAATAATGCAAGTATCAAGTATTTGATAAACAATGAATTGGAGGACGATTGTAAATTACAGAATAGACATGGTTGAAATAATATTCCATGATGGTATTTCGGTATAGTCTAAACTAGACAGCTTGAGCTCACTATGACCATACAGAGAAACAACATGAATAAAGGAAGCAAAGCATTCACATCGAGACGGTGAACATCAAACGATGCATCTATGGAATTTAAGCAAGGGTCAACGAATTACACTTTCAAAGTGCACATGTTTGATATCAACCATGTGCTCATCATTCGGCATTGAGGCAATATGAAAATTACCAGTACCAATACCAATCATGCCTAAACAATCACGTAACCTCACGGAAGCAAGAGCAGTGGCCAATCCATAATGAAAACAATTGGGTGACACCATACATATGACCACGTATACAATTGTCAAGCAACATTGTACTAACGAGTATTTTGTGTATATTTTTAGCAACAACAATTCAATATGACCAATGACAATCTACGATGACAAAGAACTAAAGAAGTAGTGATGAAAGTCCTCACCAAAATGAGACCCATTGAAAGCGTTGGTTAATTGCAGCAAAGTGAAGCAATGAAGGATAAAGGACCAAAACAAGGACAAAAGATGCTTGGCATTGGCAAAATACAACATCCAACCTCAACAGCCTACAAAAAGGAGAACAAATGACCTAGCAAAATTTTCAAGTAAAAGAACCGTCGAGTGATCAAAATAAAGTTAAAGGTATTAAATTTTATAATTTGTTTCTACAACTTCTCAAGTTTTCTATAAACATCAAAGACGCAATAAGATATCGAAGTACTACCGGAGCATCAAACATACAACCATAATTCAATCAGTGCATATTGGGTACGACATGGTACCACAGGTGGATCGACATGCTATCACTTGCAGTTTTGCCTCCAATTTGAAAATTGTCAAATGCCAAGCAAAATTAAAACCCTAACCCTACAACTTGACAAAAATCAACCATAGATCATTAAATGAAACCGTGCCTCGCAAATTCAGTCCACATATTTGAGAGAAACCGGTAGAACTAAGAGAAAACTAGAACAAAACAAAGACACCCTATGCCAATCCTCCACTCGGGTCTTGCACTGTTGGGCGCTTTGTGCCGCTACGAATGGCCGAACGGGACCTACGGGATGTGGCGACCAGGCGGCAGGCATCCTGCGACGGCCTCACTCTCCAGCGAAGGGCGGCCGGGGGAGCCGCGCCGCGTCGTCGTCATTGACTGCCTGACTCGCTGCCGCCGGGTGGTGTTTGTGTCTGCGTTTGCGCGCTTAGCCTCTGGGCTGGAGGTTCGTGGTATTCCTGGTGTCGCGCTTTATGGCCACATGCCTATCCACGTCTCTCTTCTCTCGGGAATGAGTAGCATATTTGGCCCATACTCCTTTTATACCAAAAATAGATTTTTTAAAATAAAATACAAAAATAACCCTCCTCCATGCTACATACGAGGGAGTAATCCCGCGGTACTTTAGCGCGATAGCGCGGGAATTTGATTTGTCACAGAATGGGTGCGTGGGGAATCGACGCACGCGGGATTCGCCGGCCTTAGTGTAATTGCCGTAGAATGGAAGCGTGGAATGCAATTTCAACGGAACGGGTGTGCAGAAAATACAATTTCCGCTGGATGAGAGGTGGTATTTGGATTTTCCGCGGCTGAGACGCGCGGTAATTGGATTTACTATGGTGTGGTGATTCGACAAATTTCACGCTCTCCCTACACGGAATGGGATCATTTTTTTAAAAAAAATTCGCACAGGCTAGTTCTGTAAAAATCTTAAGATCTAACAATTTGCACTGGAGCAAACATGTGAGCATAGTATTGATTACAGGGAAGCAGCTTCCGTGCAGCCTATGTGGACCGTCCGGTTGAGGCATCGGACGGTCCAGAGCAACTAAAAATAAGATAAACAATATTTTGCTATAGTGTCATAAACGGTACTTTTAAACAGTAAAAATTCTGCACAGTATTTTTTACTGATTTGAATTATCCAAACCCGAACGGACGGTCCTTTGAGAACTGCTTAGGTTGTAATCTCCATCGGATCTACATCCTGATTACACACATATTCAAAGGTGATCCAATGATGTGAGGTGGACATACTGGAGCACCGTCTGGCTTTGACCTGGTGCGTTGGCACTTGGCACAGGATCAGTGCCAACGGGAAAGTCAGTATCTAGAAAATCATCACTTTTCTAATTTTATAGTATGATTTTTTAAAAAATCTAGTCTCTTTGCACTGTAAAAATAGCTCTACTCCATACTCTCTTATGGTGGAAGCACCGTCTACGCTAAAGCGGAAGTTTCATGACTTGGCGTGCTACTAGAGCACGGGCACAGAACATGACGCATGTCACCTTTCGACGCTTCCACGATTATATATATGAGGCTATTTTTGTAATTATATTTGGAAAGAGGCTAAATTAAAAAAAAACTACATATAGAACTATAAAAGTGATGACTTCGTTGTCCAACGACCAACGGTGCACTATCGCCTAATTTGTGTACTTTAATTTAACTGCATCTAAATTACTATGTTGTTTACCGCTACATACTTAAGTTTTGTGATGTCGTGGCATACGTGGCATGTTACGTGTGATTGCGGTTGCATTGCGAGTACATCTCGCAGGCACATGGTTTTATTGCATTTGCACTGTGATCGAATAATTAATTATTAGGATCTAGTTTAGAATATATTTTGTGGCCAAATCGGTGATCATCACAGAGGATTCTCGAAACAGTTGCCCGCTCTGACGAGAGCAATATATGCAATTAGGACCAGAAAAAAAACTCATTGGTAGAGACTCAGTGGCTCAGTTTAAAATTGCTTTAATTATAATTGTTTATTGATTAAATATTGAAATGGTATAATTTCGAATGAAATAGGATTTTGCTTTGACATAGCAAATTAGCTCGATTCAAAAAATACTTCAAACTATAAATAAATAATATTAAATCAAGCTATATTAATTTATGAAGCAGCATCCCTTTCTAACCCCATCCACCTCTTCTCAAATCCCTCTTCCCCCCTAAAAAATCTCTTAAAAAACAAAAAAAATTACCCCACAACAAACAAATTAATTACTAAAAAATGTAATACTTATCGCAACAACCTTCCTTTCCTTCGTGGTGTACGACAAAGGTGCGATGCAAACAATGGTGATGAAGCTAAAGACGTGGCAAGCTAGGTTCGAAAGTAAAGATATGGTATGAACTGGGACGAAACTCGATCGGTTACTGTGACAGAGCCGGGAGTACGATGCAAATTAAGTCCAATGACATCATCTTAACGTTGTATATAATATTATTTTTATTCGCAGCAAAGAACGGGTATTCAGCTATTAGTCTATAATTAATCTCATGTCAATGCAAGGAAAATAATTTCAAATGTGACAACAACGGAGATAAATAAAACTGCAGATATTCTGCCTATATACGGCTGTACAATGTCAATGAGCTCCAGCGAAATGATCCGAGTAATTAGCCTGCACCCGCCGGATTAGCGCCAAAAGCGGCGGTAGGGCCCCACAAAGCAGCGACGCTAACGAGGTCGCATATATAACAGCTAGAAATAAATAAAATCTTTGTTTTTTTTACGCCATTAGTTTGTTTGGCTTCGCGTTGTGTAGTACGACGCCGCCGGCAGACGACGGCGACGTTGGTGTCTAGGAGCACGAAGAAAACCTTCAAGGGGAAAAGAAAGAGGAGAGAAGCAATGGCGCCGGGGCGGGTGGTCTGGCGGCGAGGTGTTTCATGGGGCTCGCGCTCCAGCCTTCGTCTCGCCGCTCATCACCTCCACCGGCTTCTCCTCCTCCGAGCTCGCCACGAGGCACGCAGCCCAGATACCGCTTCATCTATGTGACGATGGTATATGATGTCTCTCCTTAGTGTACCGTTCTTAATTTTGTGGACCTCCCAAGTAATTAGTGCTGCAAATACTGGATTTTGGTATCTCTCTGAAAATAAAAAGAAGGGTTCTTGATGAGTCGTGGTTTCAATTTTGCTGTGTTTTTAGTTCAGGTGTTACATGCTTGGGTTAGACACCGGCATTTGAAATTTTGTAGCTTGAAATGCCAAGTTTGCATTTTTATTTTCTTTTTTTGAAAAAAAAAACATTGGAAGTCATACCATGTTCAGATGGCGGATGATTGTGATTTTTGCATTGAGGGTTACAAAATTGTTATGATGAGATTCAAACCTGAGGTTTGTTTTCAGGTGTCAACGCGCCAACATCGCAGTCTCTGCTGAATTACATCCTTCTTGCACTTGTTTACGGAGGAACGTTGATCTACAAAAGGCAACAGCTCACGGTATGTTTTTTAGACCCGCCTGACCGTATGTTTCTGTACTGCCTTTTGCTTTCAAAAAAAAATGTTTCAGTGCTACTTTGGTTGAAAGTTTGTTCTTGGGAAATGGTGAGTAGTCATAACTTGTTCTTCAGCTCTTGTGCTAGCTCTGGTGGAATTTTACAGCAGAAAAATCTCATAAGTTGTGAATTTCTTCTGGAGATACTGTTAGTGAACTGTGTAAAAATCTCATAACTTGTGAATTTCTTCCGGGGATACTATTTTGAGTTTGAACACATGAGAATTCAGAATAGTCATTTTTATTTGAAGTCCTGCTTGGATCAAAGGTTGAGATTCTATTTCGGGGTTTCAGTGCATGCCCGACCTTTAGATTATTCCCATGGACCAGTAGTTTCGAATGTACTGTTTCTCTTCTTGTATGATTGATGCGTGTACATCGCATGTTTAACGATCTTATCCCTTAACGGAGATGTATGAATAGCGCCTTTATGTTAGGAAAGGATATTTATGCTTATTCGATTACATTCTTCACAAGTTGCTCAGTCGTTTCATTGTCACCACGTTGTTTTATGTGGCGATGCAAAGAATGTGAATCTATCAACAGAAGACTGAAATGTTTTTCACTTTCTGTTTTTGCAGATTAAATGGTACTACTACTTGATCCTTGGCATAGTTGATGTGGAGGCTAACTACATCGGTATGTAGCTACCATTGGAGAAAAGAATGTGATCTCACTGGAATTTGAGTTTCTTTCGTTTCTTGTTTAGATGCTAAATTTGACCTTTTTTGTTCACACAGTTGTTAAGGCTTATCAGTATACATCCTTGACGAGTGTGATGCTTCTAGACTGCTGGTCGATTCCATGTGTCATTGTCCTCACTTGGATCTTCTTGAAGACAGAATATGGTTTTAGGAAGTTCATTGGTGTTGGAGTGTGTGTGGCTGGCCTTATATTGGTTGTGTTCTCTGATGCACATGCCTCTGATCGAGCAAGTAAGAGCATGCTTCCTGTGAAAGTCGTCACACAGTTAAACTTCTGTACACGGTACACCTATGTATCCTTATGTCACTATCTGCTCAATGTTTGTTCTAAGTTTCAATTTGGTGCTGCACTACTCGGTTTCGTGTGGTTTAAATGCTACATATACTTGATTCTCCAGACACCAAGCTCTGCTGGAACATGGCAAATAGATAAAAACTGCTGAATTTTGCACATGTCAGAAGCATAACATGTAAATGATTTTCACCTTACACTTTGGAATGTCTTGCAGAAGGACCCAACCCCCTGAAAGGTGATTTGTTTGTCATTGCTGGGTCCATGCTTTATGCCGTCAGTAATGTTACCGAGGTAACAAGCAACTACACTTTGCTCTGATTAATGGGAAGTTGAGAACTTCGTTTTTCTTTAGCCTGCTTATTATCTGGACCTGATCCTTGTTAGCAGCAGCTTGAATTATTATTGCTACTGTTTTTCCTGTGCTAATGAGATGAGTATGCGTGTTCTTTAAGACATGATTGTCATTGTTGTAATTTTAGCCTTATTGTCTCATTTTCTTAGCCATAAAATAGAAGTACATATATGAAAAACTTTACAGAATTTTAGCAACAACATTTTCAGGAGTATTTTGTCAAGAAAAGCAACAGAATCGAGGTGATGGCAATGTTAGGTGTTTTTGGAGCAATTATAAGTGGTATACAAATGTATCCTTTAGCTTAATGCAATAATAACTGATTAATTGTAGTTTGTTCAAATAATTTCTTCTTCATCATTTTTGCTTGTCAGGTAAAAGAGGCAAATAAGATTCTGTCACAGATTTGATATCTCCTGGATTGGCAGTTTTTTTTTAAGAACATGCTTGTCAGATTTTATACTAATATAAGTAAGCAATATTGACAAACACTTGTAACTGGTTCTGCTTGACATGGAGGCTAAACCTGTATGTTAAAACAGGTGCACAATTTTATAGCATTCGTGATTAGTGATTAGATCAAAACAAGGAACTAATGAAACTGGAACATTGTTTACCAAGACACCTAACTATAGTTGCTTTACACTTCGTATTACATCATTTGTATTTGGAATAGCAAGAAAAAACACTCCCACATTCCATTTCCTTGACATTGCTACAGAAGCATACTTGAGCGTCAGGAACTTAGATCAACCCACTGGAATGCTGGAGCGGTGAGTCTCCCTCCCTCCCTGTGCTTCAGGCAATTTGATTCATGGTCCTTAACTTGTGATTGATAAATTAAAACTTATGTCCCAAGTTATTTCAATTCATCTGCCCAAGCTCTAAACTAACAAACATAAAACACACTCTTAGGGACACACCTTGGTAATCATGGTTTTTTACGACTCTGGCCTCGCTTTATTTTTTTTTCCAGATTCTTCCGTTCATTGGATTTGCGCTAGCAATGTTCTTGTTCTACTCGACAGTGCCTATTATCCTGAAGGTAAAGACCGTCATACTCTTGTGAGCAAACTCATGATTGTCCTGGAATATTTTGCAGAATTTTAGTCTGTATTTCATCGTTTCAGATATGCGGGGCAACCATGCTGAACCTCTCACTTCTGACCTCGGACATGTGGGCCGTTCTAATCCGTATCTTTGCTTACCATGAGAAGGTCTGTGCACACCAATTCCTTTCTCAGCTCATAGCAGCTGTCACTCTTAAATTGAGCTGATGGATGCAAACTTTGAGCGTCTGCAGGTTGATTGGATGTACTTCGTTGCTTTCGCCGGCACGGCAGCTGGCCTCATCATCTACTCATACGAGTACTGTGCCTTTCCAGTTGCTGTTGTCTCTGAACATGTATAATAGGCATAGCTACCAACTGCACAATTGTCACCACTTACCAATGGGGATCTATTGCAAGCAGGGGCTCCAAGGAGGCTGCCGAGGACACTGCACAGGTTGCCGGGGCAATGGACGAGGAGGCTGCTATGGAGAACCGTGAGGCCCGAGTTCCCGGTGCCGGAGACGATGGGCCAGTCTCCAACAAGGAGTTTTCATCGCCCGCTACGTCCTCCTCAAAGTTGTAGGCAATTGTCGGCTGCAAACTTAGATGTGACCGAACTTTTGTACAGTGGTAATTGGTATCGACGGCTAAAAAGGCTTTTGTGTGAAGCTTATATCTTTTCTTACCGTCAGATCTGCAATATAGGATTTTGAGTTGACATAGGTCCATTGCAACGTCTAAGTGTACGTGTATCCTGATTCATTCTATTATTGTTTTGTAAACATGGAGTAATAGTGATATTGGTTAAGGTTTAAGGAGCTACATATGTTATTAACTTATTATTGCTCATGCTACTCAGCTTCGTGTGTGGCTGATTAAGGAGTTGAAAATGACAGTGTTTCAGAGCTTTCTATGGAGGATATGTTGTTACATAGTGACAATGTGTTGGAATTTCAGGTTTTCAGAAATCATTCCAGAGTTGTACGAAATGAAGGAACTCTTTTCTTCATGTGTCAACCCAGGAATTGTGACAGAGACTTTGGCATGGAATACCGGAATAGAACCATCGAAGGAACGAGCAGTGCTTCAATGCTTTTCCTCTCAATACAAATTGTATAAATCTTGAAACAAGCGAAGAGGTAAGCAATCACTATATATCATTTATTTATGCCTTAATATTTGTGCAACTGTCAAAAATAAAAGTATGGAAGCATTTCTCGGAAGGAACTTGCAAGTCCAAGCACCACCATAAGGATTACACAACACAATTGACACATCCGGTGATGGAAATTCCAGAAAGTAACAGAGCAAACATCCTCCGAACACTAATGCACTTGTTAACAAACCATTACTTCACAGTTCTATCTGTTTTTTCTAAAATAAAAAATATTGTATCAAGTACAAGTCACTCACCAAAACTGCGTTACTAACAGTATCAGAACATAATGAAATGTCTTTCTGCCTTGCTACAGTACCCAGAAGCAACTTATTCTTAGGAACAGAAAGGTGATCCTTCAAACTGGTAATAAAATATAGATGATTGAGGTACTCAGAGCCCACATCAACACCCTTTTTTTGCTAATAATTCCTTTGCCTCCACAATATCCTGCATAGTAACGTGAGCTCAAACAAGTTACGAGTGAGAATGAAAGTTTTGCACCAAACTGAAAGTTTCAATATCAGTTGGCTTGGCTTTCCTTGTAATAGTCAGTATGAATATTCATACTACATATTGTAAGGAGTGCTTAAATGGGAACGACTGCTATGCAATCATGCTTTCCGTGTAATTACCGTGTAATCCAACTAAGAAAAGTTTCAAAAAATTCTGAAAAAAATCATGGATGTACATCTCATCTTACCCCATCTACATATAAAATTTCATGATCAAATTCGTCCTATGCTAGAAGTTACAAAAAAGACAAATATCTGACAAACTTGAATAGTTCAAATGCACCCTAAATTTGTCTTTTTTGTAACGTTTAGCATAGGATGAATTTGATCATGAAATTTTATATGTAGATGGGGTAAGATGAGATGTACATCTATAATTTTTTTTAGAATTTTTTGAAACTTTTCTTAGTTGGATTGCACGATGATTGCACGGGAAGCATGATTGCACAGCAGTCGTTCCCGTGCTTAAATAGTTTTAAAGTTCATCTTCTTTATCTTGCATAATACCTTGAATATTTTCTCCCTCTCGTGCCAGCAAAAAACCAAAAAAAAAAAAGAAAGGATAATAAAAATTTACACTGGCATATAACTAAAACAGATAAAGTCCTAGGTCCTAACTGTTACTCCCTCTGTCTCACGATATTTGCCCAGTACACGTAACAAAGAGGTACAAAAGTTAAATAGTATTTTAATTGGACCACGCATTCTCTATTAGGTAGACATAGTACTACTCTAACATGGACATGTACGCTCGAACTATATTAAATACTAGAAAATCTTTCGCGGCATAACACGCCGCGCGTATTATTTTTTTATTATTTTTTTATAAAAAATTTTCTTTTTTTTCGACGGTGTTTTATTTTTTAAATCGTCGAAATAATGAGCAGAACGGTTGAAAAAACACAAAATTTTTCGCGGTGTAACACGCCGCCCATGCCATTTTTTCGTAGAAAAATTTTTTTTTTGCGGCAGCGTTTTATTTTTTAAATCGTCGAAATAATGAGCGAAACGACTGAAAGGACATAATTTTTTCCCGCGACGTAAGACGCCGCGCGCGTCGTTTTTCGTAGAAAAAAATGTTTTTTTTCGGCGGCGTTTTATTTTTTAAATCGTCGAAATAATGAGCGGAACGACTGAAAGAACACAAAATTTTTCGCGGCGTAACACGACGCGCGAACGGGAAAAAAATAGAGAGATAGAGCTATAGAAATATCTCTTTCGACGAATTATTTGGAAAATATTGGAGACCGAGCTGGAGAACCACGGCAAGGAAAAAGTCTAGAGGAAAAAGGGTGAAAATTATTAGAGATGGCAACCTTCTTTTGCCGAGTCTAACACTCTACGCGTTCACCGAGTAATAATACATGTTTTAAAAAATATCACAGATCGAGATGGGAAATCGAGGTGGGAAAAAAGTCTAGAGATAGAGCCGCACACATATTTCTAATGACGAAAACATTTTTTCCCGAAAAAAACGAAGAAAGGACCTAAACGTAAAGAGCGAGGACCTGAATGTTACGTTTTTGGGCCTGTCCACTATCCTGAAAAATTAGAAAAGGGCTTGTTCGCGATTTGAATTTAACGGGAGGTTCTTTTTCAGAAATGGCGACGAGGACTGAGCGTGATTTTAGAGGAAAAATCTTCCTCTCACAAAAATCATTGTCGGTACTTCTGTTGGGGTACCCTCTCCGACGCACAAAATCGGCCGCGTGGCGTCCGTGGCGGCAGTTAGCAGGGCGCCCTACTCGCCTGCGACGCCCGGACCCATGTGGCGGCCTAGCAAAGGGTGGCGAGCACGCCCGCCGCCAGTGTCGGCCCACGTGGTGTCCGGCGAGCGGTGGCGAGGCGTCCTGCCGCCCGGCGCCCGATCCACGTGGCGTCCGGGCGAGCGGAGGGAGACGCCTGCCGCCTGCCAAGCAAGGCAAAAAGGTGGGGCGAGGTGGCTTCACCTCGAAGTCTCCTTCCCCTATCGTACTATGCCAGATGGCAGGCCTGCTGTGTCAGATCTATCGACTGTGAGGATTTCTGCTACAAGTCCATTCCTCTGACGCCTCTCACCTACCCGTCGTAAAGGGGTCACATCCCGGGCGGACCGGGCGAAGCCATGCGTCGGCATTTAATGAGGCTGGAGGAACGGGACAACACAGGAAGGAGTAATAAATGTATGAAGATCAGCATAATGACCCCCCTTTTACCTGCCCACGTTGGCCTGACCTATATAAGGGCACCCTAGTGCATGGGGTGAAGGGGGGACGATAAAGAGTTCAGCTGTAGAACCAAAGGAAGAACTTATAACCTGAAAGCTCTGTACTAGCTCCAAACACTCTATAAAAGATCTAGCAGGACGTAAGACTATTACCCTGATTAAGGGGCTTGAACCTGGGTAAAAATCTTTGTGTCATCTTAGTTCATAGGCTTCGGAATCCTTCATGTGGGGGTCTTTAGGGTTTTCACTCGCTAGGGTTTGCCAGCCGCGAAGACGCCCTCCTACTGAACCAAACCCGGTCTGTAGATTCGGGCCTGTCAGGTGGAATACGCCGACAGGAGCGCGCCAGGTAGGGGGCTAGTGGTTGGCTCTCCCGGCCAACTCCCCGGCGGACTTCGGTGTTCTTTGTTCGGAAGCAAGCCCGCGCATCTGGGGATGGCGGGCTCCCAAGGCCCAGAAGCGGCGGGGGTGAGCGTCGCCCAGGGCGCGTCCCGGCAATCCCGCCGGACGAAGGATCTTCTCACCCCGCCCCTGCAGGGTGGCAGCGTTGCTCCTTTGGAAGCGACGGAGCACCCCGTGCGATGTCGGCTGGCCATGGAGGCAGTCACTCCTACTCAGAACTTGCATACGGTTCGCCTCCTCTTGGACCACCCTCCGGTGGAACTCGCAGGAGACACCCCAGCCACCCCGTGGCTGTGGGACATCGCCGGTCTCGTGGATGCGGCCCAACTTCGGGTATGGCTCCCCGACCGGCCGGGCACCATCGGTGCTCCGTTGCCTGGGGCGCATGCCGGACGCACTCAGGCGTCCAGCCGCCCCAACGAAAATAGCTCTGGCCAGGTGGGCTGGAGCCGAAGGAAGGGCGCGCGCAGCGCTAGTCCCGGTTCCGCGAGGGACCGTGGGGACCTTCGGACTCATTTGGATGATCCCCCTGGGTCAGGTGCGCCTCCCCGTCACCTTCGGGGAGAAAGACAATTACCGCACGGAGATGGTGGACTTCGAGGTCGCTGATTTCGACGTCCCCTACAATGCCTTGCTTGGCCGTCGGCGTTGGTCAAGTTCATGGTGGCAACCCACTATGCCTACATGGTGGTGAAGATACCGGGGCCCGGCGGCCCCATTACAATTCAGGTGGACAGGTCAGAGGCCTTGCGCTGCCACAAGCAGGCATGGGACCTGGCCGGCGCCACTGCGTCGGGCGTCTTGACGCCGCCCGGCTCGGGAGCCCTCGGGCTGGACCGCGCCTCACCTGGCTCTGCCGGTGAGGTTAAGGTGGTCGCCCTGAGTGAGGGCGAGCCCCGGAAGACCGTCAACATTGGCGCTAGCTTCAGCGCCAAATAGGAAGACGCGCTCGTCACCTTCCTCTAGTCTAACTCCGATGTGTTCGCCTAGCAACCGTTCGACATGACTGGGGTCCCCAGAGAGGTGATCGAGCACCGATTGGCAACGCTCCCCGAAGTGCGCCCGATCCGGCAGAAGGTCCGGAGGCAGGCACCGGAGCGGCAATATGCCATTCGGGAGGAGGTAGAGAAGCTGCTGCGCGCAGGGATAGTCAGGGAAGTCTCTCATCCTGAGTGGCTTGCCAACCCTGTGCTTGTCAAGAAGTCCAACGGGAGATGGCGCATGTGTGTCGACCTCACCGACCTCAACAAGGCCTGCCCAAAGGATCCTTATCCCCTGCCATGAGTCGACCTCATTATTGACTCCACTACGGTCGAGTAAGAAGCTTTACGACGCAGCGTACTCGGGTACCACCAGATTAGCATGGCAGTAGAAGATGAAGAGAAGACTGCTTTTGTAACCCCTACGGGTGTTTATTGTTATGTTAGAATGGCTTTTGGTTTAAAGAATGCTGGTTCTACTTATCAACATGCCATGCATATCACTTTCCGTCCACAGATAGGGCGAAATCTTGAGGTCTACGTTGATGACTTAGTTGTGAAGGTTAAAAAGAGTGAAGAACTAGTCCAAGACCTGGAGGAAACCTTTGCTAACCTCCGGAAGAATTGCCTGAAGCTCAACCCAGAAAAATGTGTGTTTGGTGTGCCCTCCGGTAAGCTGCTGGGTTTCCTGATGTCCAACCGAGGTATTGAAGCCAATCCTGACAAGATAGCGGCCATCAAGCACATGAAGTCGCCAGTGTGACTCAAACAGGTCCAATGCCTGGCCGGTCGCTTGGCCTTCCTGGGGCGGTTCATTGCCCGGTTGGGAGAGAGAAGCCTACCTCTGTTCAAGCTGTTGAAGAAGACTAACCACTTTGAGTGGACAGATGAGGCACATAAGGCATTTGAAGACTTGAAGCAATACCTCACCTTTCCCCCGGTGCTAGTCTCCCCTGCGCAGGGCGAGCTGTTGCTCCTGTATATTGTTGCCACTCCTGAGGTGGTGAGCGCGGTACTGGTTGCGGAGAGGGAAGGTGTCCAGAAGCCGGTTTACTACATCAGCAAGGTGTTGTATGAAGCGGAGACTCGATACCCGTAGGCTCAGAAAATGCTGTATGCAGTCTTGGTGGCATCCAGGAAGCTGCGGCATTATTTCCAAGGAAGAGAAATCACCGTAGTCACGGCCTACCCTCTGCGAGAAATTCTCCACAACCGTGAAGCAGAAGGCCGTATCGCTAAGTGGTCGGTGGAACTGGGGAGTTCAACCTCAAATTTGTACCCCGCACCGCCATCAAGAGCCAGAAGCTGGCGGAGTTCGTCGCCGAGTGGACTCCCACCACTCCTGAAGCCGAAGAAGCACCCGCGCCTTCTCCCTGGACCTTATTCTTCGATGGCTCATTTAGGCTGGAAGGCGCGAGGGCTGGAGTCGTCCTGGTCTCCCCGACCGGTGACACCCTCCAGTATGTGGTCGCCCTCGACTTCAAGGCCACAAACAACGTAGCTGAATATGAGAGCCTGCTGGCGGGGTTGCGCATTGCTTTGGCGCTGGGCATTGGGCGTTTCCAAGTCAAGGGTGACTCCCTGTTAGTCATCAACCAAGCGCGGAAGGAGTTCCAGTGTTCTGACCCCAGCATGGCGGCGTACCTGGCGGAGGTCCGAAAAATGGAGCGCCACTTTGAAGGATTGGGGTATGTTCATATCCCACGACGCGACAACCACCTCGCGGATGGGTTTTCACAGCTTGCGTCCTCAAAAGCTTCTGTTCCGGTCGGGGTCTTCGAAGAAAGACTATCGCGATCGTCCATCGCAGCCCCCAGTTCAGGTGGGGATGATGGTGTCGCTGTCGCAGCCCCCAGTTCAGGTGGGGACGACGGCATGGCCGTTGAGGCCTCCGGCTCAGGCGGGGAAGGCGGTGCCGCTGCCGCGACCTCCAATTCAGGAGGGAAGGCAAGCGTGCGCCTCGGCCCAGTGTCCGGAGGAAGCGGCGGTCTTTGCCAATCGACACCGGGGAAAAGCTTGGCCCAGCGGAGTACCCGGGCGAGCACCGAGTGTTCGCCACACTTGGCCAGGAAGGTCAGTGGATGGATCCTATCCTAGCCTTCCTGCGTGACCAAGTGATCCCCGACGATGATGCCTCAGCTGAGAAGATTGCACGCAAGGCCAAGTGCTATACTCTGGTAGGTGGGGACCTATACTGCCGGAGCAGAAACGGAGTTCTACTGAAGTGCATCACTCGGGAAGAGGGGAGCAGCCTACTCTCTGATATCCATGGAGGCATGTGCGGGAGCCATATGTCCGGTCGAACGCTAGTCGGTAAAGCGTTTTGCCAAGGATTTTATTGGCCTACTGCCCTCCAGGATATTTACGAGCTGGTGAGGAAATGCGAAGCTTGTCAGTTCTTCGCTAGGCAGATCCACCGACCAGCCCAAGCTCTGCAAACCATCTCGCTCTCCTGGCCGTTTGCGGTTTGGGGGCTGGATATCCTGGGCCCGTTCTCGCGAGCCACAGGGGGCTTTACCCATCTCTTTGTCGCCATCAACAAGTTCACCAAGTGGGTTGAAGCCGAAGCGGTGCGCGCCATCATGGCTGCTGCTGCTGTCAAATTCATGCGCGGGATCTTTACCCGTTTTGGAGTCGCCAACCGCATCATCACCGACAACGGAACACAGTTCACCAGCGCGGCTTTTCTGGAGTTCTGCGACGAAATGGGCACCAAAGTATGCTTCGCTTTGGTGTCCCATCCCAAGAGTAATGGTCAAGCAGAACGCGCCAACGCGCTGATGTTGAAGGGCCTCAAGATAAGGGCGTTTGATCGGCTCTCCAAGCGAGGGGCGTGATGGATGGAAGAGCTCCCGACTGTGCTATGGTCGCTTTGCACCACGCCCAGTCGGGCTACTGGCGAGACGCCTTTCTTCCTGGTGTACGGGGCGGAAACTGTTCTCCCCTCTGAGCTGTCGCTCGGTTCACCGCGCGTCTCGGCGTTCAACGAGGAAGGCCAAGAAGATCTTCGGCGAGAAGAAGTCAACCTCCTGGAGGAAGTGCGTGATCGGGCCGCCCGGTATCAGCAAAGCCTCAGGCAGTACCATGCCACCCGGGTCTCCGAGAGAACACTGGCAGTGGGTGACCTGGTCTTGCGCAGGATTCAGACGCATGCCAGGTTGCACAAACTGTCTCCCCGGTGGGAGGACCCCTTTAAGGTGGTTTCAGTATCTCGACCCGGGGCGGTCCGGTTGGCCACCGAGGACGGCGATGAATTGGCGAATTCCTACAACACAGAGTTGTTGCAGAAGTTCTATTCTTGAAAGAATTGTAAGTATCCATTAGTTCGCTTTGGTCAGCCTCGAGGTAAGTCTTTCCCCCGGCTGATCGGCGGCTACTGGCGATTAGTAAAGTTGTTGCCTTGAAGGCTTTTGCTTTACCATCTTTATCTCTTTTGCACCCTAAGGGGCAGTTTTTCGTATGGATGTTGTTGGTCCCGACTATTTGGAAATTCTTTGTCGATCCGTAGTGGCGCCGGCTACCGCGCAACAAGAACGGTAATCGGGGACGAGTTTGTACGGCGCCCAAACGCGGCTCGCACGCCTCAGGTTGGCTCTCAGAAGCACCGCTGGTCGTCACCGCGAGCGCCGTTGGCCTATTACCACTCCAGGAAGCCCGCTTCTTGGTCACGCAGCGCTGTGGTTCGGTTCCCAGAAAGGTCGCACAGACTTGGAATCCAAAAAGAACGGACCATAACGATCCACCGCGATGATTTATGTTGTTTTGATCCTCCCTACATATACCACACGTAATGCCTATTTGTCTTTGCGATAGTTGTGTGTGCGCACAGGCAAAAGATCAGAGCACCGGCCCGCTCCAAAGAAAAACTCAACGTCGCCCGATGCTCCAAGCTGGTCGCCCGATGCTCCAGGCTAGTCGCCCGGTCACTTGGGCTGATCGCCCCGTGGTACATAAGCCAGATAAGTGTCTTGTGCTACACTTCTAATCTTTTGCTTATGTATACACTGAGATGGGCCAAGCTATGCGTGATTGTCGTGGGCATCAAAAACCAACGGCCCCTTGATAATAAAAGGAAAAGTGCTAAGTGTTAGCGTTCGGCGAGGGCAAGTGACCGGAGTGCGAGTTCGGCTCAAAACGTACTGAGGCCGGCGATTCTTCAGGATTTAGGAAAAGACTTATTACTTAAATATTATGCCTCATTGGTACGTGCACCAGACAATATTTCGATTTTTTTTTAAATAATATATTTTTTAAAAAAAATTACAGAAATAATATGTCAAAAAAAATTTACAAAAATACTCAATAGTCGCAATTCCAAATTGACACACGTCTCTATCGCAATTTGGAATTGCGACAAACACATATTGCAATTCCAAATTGCGACAGACACCTAGTCGCAATTCCAATTTGCGACAGAGACTTAGTCATAGTTCTCTCTGTCGCAAATTGGAATTGCGACTTAAATCAATTGAATTTTTTTAAAATTTTGTAATAATTCAGTTAGATGATTTTTTTTACTAATTCATTTATTTAGAATTTGCAAAAATATATCTAATCGTCGATAAATATTATAAGATATTAGACATGTAATGCTTCTGAGATAAGGGCAATTAGATGTGTATTATTTTTCTTTTGCCAGGGATTAGATATATTTTCAATGTTATGAGTGGATACCAGCTTCATATATGGAATGAAAAGCAATACGCCTAGTGTTAACGTAAGTAACACTGGACTGCATCAGCATTCCTATATAAAAAGCAATGTTTTAGAAAATGCGGCGTGTCGTAAGAGAATGAAGGTGCTACTGGATTGAAGATGTTGTAAACACGAATATACTTATTTGAAGATAAATGTTTTTTCTGGCATTCAGGTAGAACCAGTGAGGTAAATACAAGCAAATCATTTGCATCTTTTAAGGCTGGGGTGATTTGTTGACGTAGTTCGCAGTGGCATTAAAATATTTTTAATTTACTATTTCAGTTTTATGGTCCAATGGTACTTTACCTAAATGGAAGGCTTGTGTCCAGTGACGAGGGCAACCTATCAAATATAATGTATGTATATAAGAAATGTCTGGAGTGGTAAGTTTCATTAGACACAACGTTTAGCTCTATATATTTATTTTACAACGTGAAGTGAGGATATTTGATTGCCGCTCAAATGTCACAAAACGAGGGTGGGAGATGGAGATTACAGAGAAGACGATTCTAAAATGAAAAGTTACTGAGGAAAATGAGGTAGGACACACTCTTTATTACAACTTAAAACTAGAAGGAGTATAACTTCACGTTTATTGAGTGCATCGAGGCCACTTCCCCTTCGCCCATGCCTCTGGTGGGGCTTCTCTGGCACGACGTGCCCTCTCTCGATTCCTCTCTCTCTCGGTCTCCTTCTCCTCCGCATCCTTCCTACGTGCCTCCTCACGTGAGTCGTCACGTTGCTCTTGAAGCTGCCGCCTGAACTCCTCATCCCGGTTGGCTTGATCAAGAAGCATTTGGTCTTCGGGATCGATCTCCATGTCAAACTACCGCTCAAATTCACACAGTGGTGGAGGCGACTGCACGAAACATATATTAGCAAAGTGTCATGTAGAAATATTACAAAACACGTATGATTGTTTCCAGCTGGCGCATTCTCAGGCTCTTCTCCGGCGGGTCGAAGGCGTAGTTGCGGCACATCCAATACCTCCTCTTCCAAGTTGTGATTTCCCAAGAGCGGACAAGCCTTCAAGGATCTCCGCACAAACACATCGGTGGGACGGCCCCGTGAGGTACTGAAACCTCTGCTTCGCTCTCCATGCTTTGGCATAGCTTATGGTGTACTGAAGTCTGAAACCTCTGCTCTATTGCAAGTATGATGGTATGTGGCTCTAAATCCAAGTTGCCCACAATCTCTCCATACATTGCATTTGCAACAAAACCTGAAGATATGTTTCTATATGATTGGGCAGATTCCGTAAGCACGCATGGGACGACTATAGAACACTTCCAAACGGTATTCCATTTAGACTGGTACGCATGCACACGCTATTGGCAACCCTCCATCTAGCATCTGACATCATACGTCCGTTGGTCTGACTTCGTAACCTTCAAGGTTCTACGAAGTGACACTGCCTATGCTGTCACTGCTTCCTGAACCTCATACTTATTCTTGTAAATAGCACCTTGCCTCACCTCATTCCTATCTGACTGTCACGGGAAGTGTTCACCCTCGTTGACCACCAATCTATCGAACTGACATGCATCCCACTCCGTAGGGAAATGCTCTTCGTCGTCTGTGTTGTTACTCAAATTCTCATACTCCTGGCTCTCTGCCTCCATTGCATCAACCAACGATTCAATGTTTTCTCTCTCGTCTGTCACACCCAGTGGTTCCTGAACATCTGGATTTGGAACATCAGCTTCCTCATCTCGCACACCTTCGGTTCGGCTACTCTCCCCAACTGCCTCTGCTTCATCACCACCAGCCCCCTCCTACATCGTATGGTCAGTATTGGTTTTCTCAAATGCTTGCGCCAACAACACTAATGGTCAACCATTTTCAGTTACCAATCTTATGTACGAGCTCCAGGACTTCGGCCCCTTCAGTTCTACTAACTCCTAGTACGTGTAATCCCGTCTCCGAGACCCCACTCCGTGCAGCTTCAGATCATGCAATTTCCTATCCAAGGAGAACATGTTGTACAACCATCTGTTAACTGCGTGCCCACTTAACGCCACCAAAGACGTGATGTGCCAGCCATAACACTTGGGAAATGACTAAGTTCCACCCCTTGTGCACCCATCTGCGGAACCCCTTCTCCGTAGTGTATTTTAAATTCTACTCGTTCGTCCATACCTGTCAAACATTTCATTGATTTTTAATGATGGAACGACAAAACGCTACCACATTTCAACTCTTAATCTACTCATACGACGACATACTCTACACCCGGTATTACAACAGGTAATATCGTTTTGTTCTATGATGAATATTTTTGCTATTGCGTAGGTTGGCTGGCGCCGCGCCGATACTCTTAACTTGCCACGTGCCGAAAGAGCATGTGCGGGTTTTGGGAACAGACGGCACAATCCCCGCATACTAGCTACTAAATAATTAAAACTCTACACAATCCGATCGCTAAATCATGAATTTAAATAAACTACTGCTAACTCTGCTAAATTCAAAATCACTAAATCATTTTTCTATAAAACTACTAATACAACCGAAATCCCGTATACTAGCTACTAAATAATTAAAATTCTACATAATCCGATCGCTAAATCGTGAATTTAAATAAACTACTACTAACCCTGCTAAATTCAAAATCACTAAATCGTTTTTCTATAAAACTACTAATACAACCGAAATAAACTATTGCTAACCCTAATTCTTAATACAATCTTTTTCTAATTTCTAATACAGTTCAACGCTATATTTCAACCCTAATAAACTATATTGCTAATCCTAATTTGATCACTACAATGAACATTAAAAAAATGACAAAAAAAATTACCTCAACCCGCGACGAAATCCTCCTCTCTTCCTCCTCCTCTCCTCCTCTCCTTCTCTCCCTTCTCTTCCTCTCCCCTCTCCTCTCTTTTTCTCCGGCGGCGGTGGCGGCGAAGAGAACTGGCTGGCTTGGGCGCGCTAGAAGAAATGAGGCCGAAGGCCTCGGCCGCGCTGGGTTAAACATCTCTGTCGCAATTCCAACTTGCGACAGAGAGGCTGCGACAGGCCTTTGTCGCAATTAGTATTAGTTTATAAATGGCAATAAGATCCCATCGGAATTTAGGCTTCTAGGACTACTGGACTAGAAGTATAGCTTCTTGAGGACAGGTTGGGAAGAACATCGGTCCAAATCCAACCATAAAAAAGGCCGTAGCATCCAAGTGCCACTACCAAGTAGATGGGAAACTACAATAACAACAAAAGTGACAAACAAGCACCTTAATCGTCTTACACTGTATTCTTCAAGAAATTAGCAAATCAAAATTGATGACACTGACCAACCAAGTGTTAACTTCGAGGAACAGTTGAGGTTTCGGGGAGGGCAACCCAGATAGCTGAGATCGCCACCAGCATTGCAGTCATCTCGAATGTGTGCTTCATTTAGGAAATGCAGTGCTTTTCTGCCATCCAAAAAGAGGATGAGGAAAAATGTGTCTGAATGAACAGGTCCCAAACGAATGATCAGAAGTTAACTGCATCAGTACGCTGGCATAGGGGCTGACACCAGTTAACCCCGTCAATTAAGCACACAAAATCAAATTAATCACAGGAACTGTCAATCAAATTAACGAAGGGAACATCTAGATAGTAGGCAGAGACACCAGTCAGTGGACCACTCGTTAATCTATCCAGTATCTAACCTTTCTTGCTTGATTGCTTGAGGAGGTGAGGTCTGGTTTAGTAACGACTAATTGTGTCCGAGGCTGGGCAGCAAATCAGCAGCAACATCTATAATTGACCGATTAATCGGACAACACCGAGCAACGGCAGCGCAAATCGATAGATCCCCGTACCTCAGCCAGCCAACCGGACAGGGCGTGTGAGGGGAAACCAAGTTCTCGGGGCAAAACCCCCGTCTTTTTGCTCCCCTCGTCAGCGTGTGTGGAGGCTGGGAAAGTGGGGCCCAGCCCAACATTCCAGGCCCACCAACGAAGGGCCCACCAGTCAACCGATTTCCTCGGGAATTGGCACAGCTCGACTTACGTTTTTTTTTTATGTAGGACTTTCTTTTATGTAGGACAGTTGCTCTGCTATTCGCTATTTACAGTCACAAGAAGGTGAGCACGAGCGTCCTAGGTCATGTACAATATAACTGTTTTAGTTTACTTTTAGTATGTCCATTTCAACTTTATTCTATATAAAAGAGTGAAAAAAAAGAAAGAGAATTTATTCTTAAGCATTGCACAAAAATACAGGCAGATTAGTTATATATAAGAAAGAAGAGATAGTTAATACACAATATCTAGAGTAACTTTTAAAGATAGCCGTTGTACAAGCTGATTTTAGTGTTTACTATAGATTTACTATAAATAATATATGGACAGGAGATAGAAGAAACAACTGACTTTGTTATTGTACTTATCCTTAGCCAGCAACTCTAGCAGGTAAGGCGCAACCAGCACATCTAGCAAACCGACCAAATTCTTTGCTCGATTTCACTCTTATTTCTTCAATCTTTTGCTATCCTCCATCGTTGAGAAGAGCCACAGAGTAAAAGAAAAGTGGCACCGCTACAGCTTAATTACATGGGGTATCAATGAATCATTTCTCCCTAAACCCTACCGTGATTAACACGTGTATACAAACCACAAGTATTTCAAGGGTAAGGGGCCAAAGAATCATTCTCTGGAAGAGATTGTGATGGCGTCTTCGGAGGAATCTCCATGTAAAGTGGCCTGATGAGCGACTCGAGACAAGTCCGTCACTTTGGACTTGGAAACGCGACGCCGTGTTTTTTCGCTCACACCAAGCCATCTCTTCAGAAGCTCAAGTACGTTCTCATCACATAGAAGCCCCGGTGGTCGGCATTGACGCCAACTCTTTCTTTTGCCGCAAACCCATCAGCCTGTCAGCAACCGTGAGTGTCGGCAGAACTAAGAAGCTGCATACCAGGTTGTGAATGACGGAGTTGAGCAAAAGAGACGCTGTCCTCCCTAAGGAACTTGAAAGCACTCAAAAAACGTGAAACTGATGCTACTGGAATGTCGATGCTACAGTGCACTGCTGGCGCGAGCACCATCCGCAGCCCATGTTAAACGAGCTGACTGGCTAAGTACATTTTAGTTGCAAATCAGATGCAGAATGAATAATTTCTCAATACAAAATGAAGGGAATTATCCTGTGAAGTAGGTTTTTAACAATTATAGAAATGACATAGTGCATTCTGACAGAAAGAATAGTTACCATAGCTGATTCGACAGGAACTGTGCAGTCTCCATCCACATAGGTGTATGCAGGCTGAAAATAGGACAACCAGGTGCCATATTAGTACATTACTGTAAACAACCTTTAAGAATAAAACCTGTGGAAATTTCAGGTAAAAGAGTACAGTACCATTGTGTGGCACACTTCTGACAGATCTCCAATTGGTGAGCTTTTGGAGCCGTAGCTGTGCAAAAAGACAAATAAGATAATTAGCTAGAGTTGCCATACCTTAATGCTGTACAGTGATACGTTTCAAAATATAACACCTATAATTTTTACTATCTTGTTTCGAAATATAAGACATGCATGTAGTTTTAATGATCTTTTCTCTCGTTTGCTCTCATTAACCTTCCATCTCTCTTCCAAGACATTAACACCATGGACACTATGGTCATTTCCCTGTACTATCCCCTTTGGTTTCATGCGCTCCTTAATCCCTGTGTCCAAGCAAAATACGCCTTATAAAAAGAAATGGAGGAAGTACTACTTACCAAACATCATATGGAGTGTCATAAGATGTCCCATATATGTTGTAAAAACTCACAGTATCTGGTAATTCAGCATTTTCAAGAATTCGGCGTGTCTCAGTAGCCCATTTAAAGATCGACATATTGAATGGTAGCGCAACTGTCTTCCCGTTATACTTGAGCTACAGATAGATGAGATAATGGAGTGAACAAGTATTAATCAAGTAGCTCACCGAGACTGGAATCAATACAACACCGAACCAAGTTCATGATATAAAGGTTTATGAAAGAGTGATGTCAATTTGCCTAGTTTCAATGCAACAAAGAGTACCAACCTCAGAACCTCCAAATAGTTTATTACTCCAACAGTTTTTAGGTTAAACATGCAATGATAATTAGGAGGCAACATGCATATGAGTTAGAACTGAGGCTCACATAATTTCTAGCTTGTGCACTACCACACAAAATGTAAATTCCTCCGTAGTGGACATCATCTCCAACTATCCAAAGTAAAATTCTGCAATCTACAAATCATCTGATCACTGTGAAATCAATGGAGTGGACAATGCTTATGTGCTTTTCATGTGTAATATAATAGGGCATTTTTTCCTTCTGTACCCTCTCTTTAACTACATGGATGTTTCCCCCTCTTGTAAATGGGCTAACCTCTCCCATATCCACCAAAACAAATAAAGGGTAGCTCTTATGTTCAGTACGGTGAACGAAGTAAAAAGTTCTCCATAGTAATCAATTTAGTGCCTATCAGTGCCCAGAATTGTTTTCATTTGTAAGTACTGAGATTTTCAACTTATGTAATAAAGTTATTTCGATGCAGTCTACACATACTAACAATTGCATCAGAAATACAGCATTCCACCAAAAGCTTTATTATAATAAATATATTGACAAGTTGAGTACGATTACCTCATTATTCCTTAAAGCTTCTTTGAACAAAGAAACACAATCAGTTGCTTCATAGAGAACTAGCTCCACCACTCCATCCTTTTCTGGATCCTTTTGCCAAACCTGAACAATTGGTTTTTCCTTCCACTTGAAGTATGGATTTGGCAGCATTTCGTAGATTGATGGGCATTCAACAAGCTGCATATAATGGGAACAAACTTAGGGGAAAAGGTAGAATTTTGAGGATTGTTAGCAACTACTAGGACATGGTTCAGTTAAACAAAAATCCCAAAAGTACAATTGATGTTTGGTTTTGGTATCGGTGTGATAAAAAAAATAATACTTTAAACTAACCAAGAATAGGACTACAGGAGTGATGGGCTGATGGCATTACCATATTAGTAAATTTAAACGAAAGAAATCAACATAGCACATAACGAAAGAAATTGATAACCGAAGAAGAATCCTTACATAATAATCATGAAGAACCCTAATACGCAAAATCTAAGTGCAAAATATAATAATGCTTGGAGGGCACATGCGTGTGCCTGACAGGGAGAGAAGGAGAGGGAGGGAGAGGGAAAGGGCTTGTTCTTACACAGTATGGAATGGCAAGAATACAGTAGCAAGCATCGATAAATATAGGTAGTTTGAATGCAACATGATCAAGAAATTACCAATTGGTGCATCGCCCATCTAGAAACAAAAAAGAAGCTTTCAAAACCATAAACAAACTGCAATCCAGTTAGTAGAGAATCATTTATGCATCCTGGGGCACCTGCCAAGATACAAGAGCAATACAAATAATGGAATGGAAAAAAATACAAAATAGAATAATTGATTGAAAGTACATGGTACCAAATATATTACCTTGAAATGGACAAGCAATGCAAATCCATTTGTTGACATACTTTGCAAATATCTGGAAAAATGAAGAAAAAATATTGAGAAACAGAAATTTGTTGGCATAAGCAACATGACATACCAAACAAGGAAACTCACATCATGATGCATAGACATGAAGCAGCGTACTAGCAATCCACCCATAGAATGAGAGATTATGTTAACCTTTTGCCCCCCAGAGGCCTTATAAGCTGTCTCAAGTTTTGCTCTCAAACCAACCATTGCTTTGTCTATCCTGCCAGATAAAACTTTGTTACAGCACCTTGTGCTTGCTCAACAGTAGAATATTTCAGGTTAAGCCATTCATTTATTGATGCTAATGAATCAAGAACATGCAAACAAACCCACTCAAGAGTTGGAGATCAGAGGAGTGTACCTGTTGCTTTGACGAAAATCATAACCATATCCAAATAGTGTGGTCCCTTTCTCATATCCGCAGTCAATGAGCATATCAATCATATCATGGAAGTGATACACTGTAGACAGATGGATAAGTTCTGCAAACTGAAGTTAAAAAAGAAAGGAAAAAATCAGAGAAGAAAAAATATGCTCTTTGGGGGCAACTAGTTAAAGCAGAAAAGTGATTTGCCACTTGAATATTGTTGGAAGCGGAAATAAATGTCTGACATAAGATTCTATCCAATATCCATCCCATAAAGTCTGAGCCGCAAAATGATTTGGTATGAACGGCTAAGGTAAAGATGCTATGTTTTCTAAAATGCAAAGAGAATCTTATCAGTTTCAGTATCGACATGAAATGATTTTTTTTTTTTGGAAAAAACATCAAAATGTTAGTTACCAAGGGCAATTATGCAGCAGCAGCATCAAGCTCACCAATGGCTTAATTGTTCTTACGTATATCCCATGGACATGGCATGAGAGCATGTTAGCACGTATTAGCACTGTTTTGCTACCTTATCTGCTGCTACAAGTACACAAGCATTAGCCTCCATATGCTGAATAGATGAAATGTTCGCACAGATATGTATCTCTAGGAAGTTTCCTTTAACACTTTAGGGACCAAATCACCAAAAGCATGCATTAATAATTCCAAAAGAAAATATATATGATTCCATAAATATCATGAACTTTGACACTTTGTATCTTTTAAAACAGAAAAGTTTTAACTATAAGAGCTCCGCTCAGTATTTTCGTTCTGTGAGTTTTAAGCATTACTAGTGTCCCTAGAAATCCAATTGTTTTATCTTTGCCTGTCCACAACCCAAACGCAATATAGAGTCCGCATCTACCTGTCTCTTATCCATTCTCCAAAGTCAAAGGACGAAAAAGGTTTTTCATACGGTACCAATAACCATCACTATTCACAGTTTCTCCGTGTGGCCATTCCATCTTCTCCCCAGCCCATTTGCACATTAGCGCCAATTACCGCGTACCAAGTGTCACACGATTCACCCCCAAAAAATCCCAAACCCCAACGCTCAAGGAAAGGGGGCAAAAACTAATCCCATGACCAATATACCATTCTTAGGAACCAAGAAAAGATCGCTTTTTTAATGCCTTCCATTGCACTACCACCAAGAAGCTCACCCAGGAAGGATCAAGAATGTCGATGGCGAACAGCCCGTGATCGTCCTCCGGGACGACAATCTCCACATCGTCGTCCAACGGCTCCACGTACCCTGCGCAAGAACCACCGATGAAACGAATATGCCTAAAACAACCACCCCCACTCCACTCAAACGTTCCATCAAACACCTGACGGCCACCTAAAGAAACACGGGCAAAGGCAACCCACCGGTCTCCGCATTGTAGAGCGACCACAGGTACTTCTTGAACTCGAGGTTGGCGAGGAAGATGCGCACCCAGACACGGAGGTCGAACTTGGGGTTGGACCGCCGCCGCGCGTGCAGCACCGACCCACCCATGCCGGACACGAGCAGCACCGGCCGGCGCCCGCCGCCCTCCCCGCCCCGCCCGCAGCCTGGACCGCCGGCGCCGGCGGCCGCGCAGGCGGAGGCGGAGGCGGCGGCGCAGCACGCGGAGCCGCAGTCCGAGGGCGCCGAGCATGGCGATGTCGCGCTCGCGGCGAGGCGGTCATGGAGCCAGGGGAGCGAGAGGTGGGCCGGGTATTAATGGGCGAGGCGAGGAGGAGCAGCGGACGAAAAAGCGAGGGGAGGGGAGGGGAGGCTTCTCGCGCCGTCGGTCAGCGGTGCCGTGGTCTCACCGCCCGGTCATTCGCTCGGACGCGAGGGCCGGGTAGCTCCGGGAGCCGGTGTGATCCTGGACGTTGGCACGTCATCGGACGGCCGCCCTCGCTCGGCCTCGTGCCTCGGCGACGGCGACCGACCGGACATCGACAGGGCTCGTGGAGCCGGGCTCTCGCCGTCTTGTCACCGAGGGTGTTGGTTCGAGAGGGCCTCATAACGTAGGATGACATGTGGGCCATGGGTTTCAGTTGGGCCCAGCGTCAGTGGGGTTGGGATAGGTTGTTGTAAGTGCACGTTTTTGGCGTGATGATAATACCAGCCCACGCGTGGATCGGTGTGGTATATTCTGTAATCTGTACCACCGGCGTTTTTAAATAGAGAGATGCTGACGTGTGGACTAACCTGGGCGTGGGGCCCATCGGGCAGTGTCAGATAAAAGTGCAATATTATTATTCTAATAACCTGACGGAGAGGATCCAGGGATGGAACATTCCTCTCGTGGCTTAATAGTGTAATATCTCTGTTTCTTTCAACAATCAACAAATCCAATCGGTGATGCGGCGAACACTACGGCTCTTTCGGACAGCTTCTTTTCCTTAAAAGAAAATTAGATTATTCGTTGAATCTAGATAGTTTCTTATATAATCAAAAATTATCTTTTATATAGAATCGAAATCTAAGTGATGGTTGATTTTCACTGATGCGGTGAAGATTACGGCCCTTTCGGATAGATTCTGTCTAGCTTCTGCTTAAAAAATTAAATTATTTGTCGAATGAGAAGATTCTATATATCCTCTCTCACAATCAAAAACTGTCCTCTATATAGAATCAGGATCCGAATGATAGCTGATTTTTATCGACCCTATTCTCCACCTCTATGTGCAGCTGATCCAGTCCGAAACTCTTTTCTATAATTTAAAATCTACAACTAAAATCTATTCTGAACGAGCCTTACCGGTTACCACTCGTCCCCTACTCTCGAATTCTCGATACGTCATGGCTTGCAGCAATCTCCCAACTCTGAATTTTTTTAATAATACATATTTTATTCAAATTTCAAAATATTCCACCAAATTTTTTTTCGAATATATCAGCGCTCGTCCAACCAAGCATGTGGGCCTAAATAGAAAAATACATGGCGACAGTGCCCGGCGCTTACGTGCCCCCTCGTCAAGACGTTCAACGTATGCACAGAGCCGAAGGCACTGTCGACGTCAAACGTGCGATAGGAGCCGAAGGCACTGTCACCGACGCATTTAACATGTTAAAGAGTCTGTCGCACGCACGAACGTCGGCGATGAAGAACAGAATATTGAAATTTTTGTATTTAATATTTTTGTTGACAATTTTTATTGTAAATTGGTTGTACATAATTGATGTATTGAACCGGGAAGAATTAGAAATAAAACTTATTGTCCTGTAATGAATCGGAACATTTATTTTATTTCGTTAGTGATACGCATTTCACTTAGGGGTTTTCGTAGCCTCGTAAGGTCCACCGAATATGGCCGAAAAATGACGGGAAAAAGCACGGGCGACCTACGCAACGTGGCATACCACTTCGCCAGTGCCGAGAGGCGGTCGGACGTTGGTCTCAAGATTTTGTTACCAAAATCGAAAAGGCACTCGCGAGCACGAAACGACTCGTAATCGTGGCCACTTAGGGTTTTCAGAGTCTCATGACAATGTGGACATGGTCCAAAAATACGAAAAAATCAAGGGCTGCCTACGCAATGCGGCTACCACTTACGTATGGGCGAGATAGCCGACGCTGCCTCGCATTTTGTTGCGAAAATCGAAAAAGCACTTATGCCACGAAACCATGGAAACTTTTACGACGCCGAAAAATTTTGGAACTTTTTATGGAGGTTCCTGATATATCGTTGATATTACCATAAAAATTTCAAATGATTTGAAGATATGAGAAATTTTTAAAATTCAAACAATACATATATAAGGGCACATACAATCAAAATTCGGATGATAAAATAAGCAATAGATTAGATGATATTACAAGGGCATTACAACAAGGATTTAACTAACTAACGAAAAGCATCGTCATCATGGTGGAACAAATGATCGTTCCGCCTATCCGGTACAAATGAATGATGTAAGACATTTTCGCATATTACCCGACCTGTTCTAATATTGCGACGTGTCATCGGACACCGCCAATCCCTACTATGAAAGAACTCCATGGGGATCCGCAGTGCTCTAACCTGTCACCGATTGGGTGGCCTATGCCGCACGCCCCGTGTGTAACATTTAAATTTTTTTTTTTTATGTGGATTTCGCCTCCCATATGGGCATGTCATCCCGATTCCTGCGCCCCCATGTTAATACCACAGGGTTCCGGTTGGTCTCGCAACGCCAAGGATTTGTTGCGTCTTTGCTTCTCGGTTACCGCTTCCCCTTGTCCCTTCTTCTTCGAGAGGAGGAACCTCCCTGCACCTCTCGCTGTGTGGCTGCCATGAGAGACATGCGAGACGCCGCCTGCTTTCGCTCGCACTCCACTATATGGTGCAGGAGCTTTGTGTTGGGCTTATCCTTGAACAACCGAAAACGTGCCTCGCAATCAATACAAGATGCCCGCTTGGTCGTTGAATAACACCGTAGGCGCACTCGGGTTTGGCTTTTCCGGCGGTAGTGGCACCACGGAGGGTTGCTCCCCGCTTATCCCATACAGAAGCATGAGATGTGGGTGGTACGCTCCCGTCCACCCACTTGAAGTACCAAAGACTGCTCATCCTCGGCCACGGGCACCCAGAGAATCTCCCATCCCACTAGATCACCGTGGCATGTATCAACCACGCCTCCGTGCCATGTACGCAAAGGTCGGGGCTTTGGGTGGCCCCGAGGAGGTTTCTCCTTTGACTTGAGCACATTCGCAAGTGTCCTTTTGAACTCCCTGTAGCGATGAACTATTTAGAACTACTAATTTGTGAGTTTAGCATGAGTATGACGCATGAAACTCACCGATTGGTTGGCCCTTGCACACCGCCCCGAGCTCGTCGATCTAGAAAAGGGACATATCCCGCGCCTCTCCCACCGTGAAGTTCTCGCGAAGCGGGGTTGGCGCCATGGCGCTTGTAGAGAAATTGAGTCACGCTGTTCGGTCCGTCGATCCATTGGAAGAAGCAACACCGGTCCTTGTGCTGAGAAAAGAAAGAATGATGCATGAGATGGTAGTGTTACCTTGTATTGTGTGGATGCTAGTAGGTTTACCTTGTAGGTGCGGCCACAACAGTAGTGAGCGCGGGCGGCCGCCTCTCCATGGGTAGATCGCATCATCTTCGCGGTAGGTTGCAACAGATTTGGGTCGGGGCAACTCCGGCAGAATCGGGCGCCGACGCAATCGGGATCAGGATATTCGGTCGGATGACTTCGCTGGTCAAGAGGCGACTGAGAGAACGACATTGTGGTTTGGCCGTGTTGGATGTATACCCTTGGACCTGTTTTATAGTGGTGGTGAGGGTTACTCCACACAATTACAGCTCTCTTGCCGCAGCTGTTGCGCTGCGTGTGCGGTGTTGTCATTTCATGGCGGTTGCGCGTGTTGTCATTTCATAGCGTGTTGCGTGGTTGTCATTTCATGGCGTGTTGCGCGTTTGTCATTTAATGGCGTGATGTCGCTCTCACCGTAAAGTCGCTAGCAATGAGTAGACACATCGCTACCGAAAAGTCGCTATGCGTGTGTTGTCATGTCGCCTTGGTAAAGTCGCTAGCAATGAGTAGTCACATCGCTACCGAAAAGTCATAGGCGTCTGTTGTCGTGTCTTCCCGGTAAAGGTGCTACCAATGAGTAAAGGTGCTAGGTGTGTGACAAAGCGCCTAGTGATGAAAGGAACAACTAAGCACGTAAGATTAAGTTTACAAAAAATACAAATGCAAGTGCAACATATTTCAAATGAAACACTTAGTACATAACATACTGGCAATAATAAAAATCAAAAGAAACTACTGTCGGCCTCGCTTCTGGGGAGGCCTCCTCCTCCGAACCTGGTCCCGCGAGTACGTCAATCGCAGAGGCGCTGGTGGGGCCTCTCATGCCTAGCCGGAGGCGCCGCGCACCGGCCGAGTAGCTCGGTGTTTGCCGGGCGCCCGCATCGCCGACTAGGCTGCATCGGTGGTGGCGCCCAGACGGTTGTGATGATGATGTCCCACCCCAAAGACGCCCGTGGAGAGGTAATCACCGTAGTCCTCCGGGTTCAGGGCATCGCCTCGTCGTCGTAGTCGCCGAGCGTGTCCAGATGCGCGGCGCAAGAAGTGTGCTCAGGGCTGCACCAAATGAAGAATTGTTTTGAGCATTGTAATACACGAATGTAACACTTGAACAAGGCATTTCAAGATTACCGAAAGCTCCGACCGGCCATGAAGCGTGCCTCTCGCAGACTGCGGGCGAGACCTCGCGAAGACGCACTGGCGCACCGCCTCGCTTCAAGTGGCACGCCTGCGGACGGTAGGGAGGCCGCACTCGACTAACCGAGGGCGCGGTCGAGCTGTCCGTAAACCTCCGACGAAAGGGTGACGCCCTTCGCCACGCCCTTCCGGTGGTCACCGAGTGTACAAGCCGCGAAGCTCCTCAGGCCGATGGTGCAAAGACGCTACCGCAAAATAAATTACGGATTAGTTAGCAAAATAAATTACGAATTAGTTAGCACAATAAATTATATCAAGGTATGACGAACGCATCCAAAGCATGCCGAACCGAGTCCATATGGAGGGGTACGGTTCCGCCATCACGAACGTGTCTAGGAGGATCGGGTCGACACGCACCAAACGCACACGAAGTCCGGAGTGTACCACTCGCAGACGCTGCAGACGTCCGCGACGTCGTAGGGCGATCCTCGACGACGCCCTCGAGGGTCGCTTCCCCACTCTCAAATTTAAGGCAAGATACGGGCGCATCAGGGTGCTCGCAGTCGCCTTCCTACAAGCATGTGGGTGAAAAATAAGTATAGCGTTATTAGATAGCATTACACAAGAATAATTATAAAAACATCAATACAGGAACTTACGAGTGGAACGCGGTGGGATCGCACGGACGTCGTGCATCGGGAACACTGTCAGAGACCAAACCGCCTCATCACACGATGGACAGCAGAGCCCTCGACGTGGACGCCGAACACGAGGAACCGACGGTGAACCAAGATCGCGCGTCTCGTGTGCAAGGGGTGGACAAAGCACCATCACACGACGCCAGACTGCGTCTGCTCACAGACGGTGTCCAAATAACGCGGCCGTTGGTGAGGTGGTCGAAGCGCCGACGAATCGCGGTAGGCTACCCGCGACAACAAAAGCGCCAGCTAGGTCAAGAGTTACGATAGAACGAACCGTTAGTACTCGAAAAGTTAAACAAAAAGTATCGAACACGTGATTGCAATATCGTACCGCCGCAGGCACCGGATGGTGCCCATGGTCGGACCGCCGACGCCACCGCCGCTGCGTGCCCACCAGAGGTCAGAGGTCGATCTGGGCCGGCCGATTGAAACTCTCAGATGCCCACAATCGAAGCAGCAAGTGGACATCCTCCGAAGATCGAGCCCTCGGCGAACCGCAGACACCCGACGCAGAGTGCACGGTAGGTGGCGCGAAAGACGGCCGAGCCCCACGAGTATGCGTGGCACGGCGTTAAGGGCGCGCCCGCGATCTCTCGCGAATCGCACTGTGCGTGGACACGCTATCCCTATGGGACGCCGTGAACATGGTCCACCAAGAGCCACAGAGGTACGCCTCAGTGGCGGGCGAGCCTCTCGTCGTCCGTGCTCGACGATTCGCTTCACGCCAGTAACATAAAGCTCACTTGTTATTTCAAGCAAGACGCATACAATTTAGTTCAAATGCTACTTACGCACTCAAACTGCATAAGCCACCTCAAGCTCGGTCCGCGCGTGTGGTCGAAGGTCTGTAGACACGGCAGCGTAGTACACCGCGAACTCAGGCAAGAATCGCGCACCATCGGGGAGACGCCCTGGGCACCACAACACCGGCGACGGAGGCCGAGGAGGTAGGAGACGCCCTGTAGTGATCGCCATCTCCCGACAGAAGATGGAAGGTGTGCGTCTCGGCCTCCACCGATCCACCAGAGCGGTGATCACGATCGGTCAGACGGAACCGGTGTCCCAGAGGTCCACCATCCGGCGAGGGCAGCAGCCTGATGCTCAAGCCTAAGAAACATAAACATGTATTTGATATCGTCATGGATGTCATGGTGCTAGAACAAACATGTTTACAAATTTAAATATCGGTATGTTACTTGGGGATCCAACGCGATCGAAGGCCCAGATCAAGCAAATGGTCTAGGTCGGCGACGCCAGTCAAGACAGGTCCCTCCGCCCTCTGGGACAAGAAGGGTTAAGCGGCACGGTGACCACGGTCGACGTGCGGGTCCAGTAACTCGAACGGCCACTCGTCATCTCCCTGCTGGTGAGCCATACCTGCAATTTACAAAAATGAAAGTTAGAGCAGAAACACATACGTGAACACAAAAGTCCGCAAAAGTACGCAAGCATCACAACAATATATTGAAACAGATACGCACATAAAAAACGGAGAAGTTCATAACAACAATTTATAAAGACACAACACTCGCAACAGCTAGGTAAAAGGGACCCAGAACCTTTCATCAACACTAGGAGTTGTGGTGAAAGAATCCACAACCCCATAACTATAAAGCTCCTCGCTCCAAGTTGCCATCACCCTTTCCTTCATGTAATAATCAGATAGGTATGTACCAGGTTGCATTCCAAATAAAGCACATGCGGCTATAACATGAGAACATGGCCTATGCAAAAGGTATGACTTGTTGCACGAGCATTTGCACTCACCAGAAGATGCACTCGGGTGACAACCCTCCGGTTGGTTCCACGCCTTCCTTTATCCTCAGAGATCACCTCGGCGCAGCCGTCCGTGCACCAACTTTGATAGCTCTATGTTTGGCCGCCTTTCCGAGCCTTCTCATCCATGTATTTAGTGATCATCGAAGAGTACAAGAACTTCTCATCTCTCATTACTATCTCAAGAATGTGATGCCCGTCCACAAAGTACTTTGTTGTACCCTCAAGACTCCTCGACAATTCCTACCAACGCAGACACCTCATCCTCGTGATTACCCGGCTTGTAAACTTCGCAGTTAGTGGTCATCACACCGTGATTCCGCACCATTTGTGTCATATAAAAGTGACCACTTCTCTTCGTTCGTGCTTGATCCAAATTCGAGAAACATTTGATTGGCCTTTGCCTCCCATTTACTGTTAGTCGGCTCATCCTCTCGCTAAGGGGGGAAAAGAGGCTCACCGCTCTTGTGTTCCATCGACAAGATCGTTGTTCGCTCCCGCTTCCTTGTGTTTCCTTGTCGTCATCAAGATTTTTCCATAGAGTTCGGAACTTCCTCTCCTGGTTGGAGTTACATAGTCTTTTGAACATGTTCATTAGTAACTTGTTCTTGAATTGCTTATAGAAGTTTGCACCCAAATGCCTCATGCACCACCGACTCGCAAGTCGTGCCATCTAATGGCTCATCTTCCCTCGCTTGTAGCTGGTTGATAGCACTACAACCCAAAGATGCTCTGCTATGCAAGACGCACAACTGGACGAAGTTTTGACCACCCCGATCTTCGTGTTTCAGAGGAACCACGCCCAACTCTCGTAGTTCTCGCTTTCACGAAGGCAAAGGCAACAGCGAATCTGGTTGTTCCCATCGACGCCCACAAATTGCCAAGATTTGCCCTCTCAGATTTCGGTCAAGAATGTGCCGCCCACGCACAACAATGGACGACAATGATAGAACGCCTTAATGCAAGTTCGAATGCGAAGAACACTCTCCGCAGATGCATTTTAGTTGGCCACCGGATTGACGGACAATCTTGATAATCATAGTAGGTCCCGTGATTTCTTCCCCGAATGCAATCGAAGAAAGGCGGGCAGGTTATGGTACGAGTCTTCAAACTTCCCAAACCTCATTTCTAATGCCTTTTGTTTCGCCTCCACGCCTTCCCATAGCTAATTGTGTATCGACATCTGCGCTCGATCGCCGGATAATAGCACGGGCTCAAAACTCGTGTTCTCCACTATCTCTGCAGACATGATGTTCGCGACATACCCGGATGATGATTCCTCGTGAGCCATCATGCTTCCTCACCATACATGTGTGTCGCTCAACCTTCAACATAGCCAATGGGTGCCCCACTTGGCTTGTACGCTGCACTCTCCACGGACACCCATGGATCTCACACACCGCCAGAAGGTGTTGGGGTGGATTTCTTAACCCCGAAAGTCCTTAATGATAGAGCCCAATCTTTCACGGCATCCCCTGCAAATTTCTTTTGTCGGGTACATACCGTTATGCCTAACCTCATTATCACCGTGATCGCCAAGGCATCTCCTCATTTCATTGACAACCATATTTTCAAATTGTCTGCGGCTCCACTCCTACCGGGCACAAGCGTCTGCACCTCCTCCATCTTCCTCATCCGACTCATCGTCGCCGCCCTCTTCTTTCTCATTGCACTCACGGTCTTCCTCTTCCATCCTAGTCGTTATTTCCTCAATTTGCTCACCTTCGCTACCAGGCCCCCGCTTCTTGGCTAACATTTTCATCATCCTCCTGAATCAACTGCTCACCACTTTGTGAACATGTTGCTCATGGCTAGATCCCCAATTTCAGTGTCACCGGTTGAGCTCATTTTGAGGTCGACTACACTCACCGGCCCAACCAACTCTTTTGGGGCAACATCCTCTCATATGCTCGCACTAAAAGCACTCGATTCCATCTCCGCTGTTCGCCTCACATATGATCTCCACGATGCGGTTCCTTTAGCTCAACTAACTCCCAAGAATAGTGTCAAGCCAAGACACTACATAGGTAAAATACCTTCAACTCACACTTGTCTTCTTCCATCCAAAAATATAATACAACCATTTCAACACGGAACCAAATGTGCGCCTCGAGCCTACTCAAACTTCGTCCACATATGCATGTTACTTAGATTTGCACCCTCCAAACCATGCATTACAACCCCATCTCCATAATAAATCCTAAATGGAACTCGTTTCGCCATATCTCGCTAATCCATTCATTCACCCACTAATTAATTATCTTCCGTATAAAATACTATGACGTAACATAACTATACCTACATGGTACGAAAATATATATCTAACCGTAAAAACATCTACATTCCTAATAATTCATATCGATGTAGTTATATCTCAGTAAAAAATTACCTTTCCATCAATATGTACCGATATACTCCTATCCGTAAAAATTCATTCCTAACAATATATACATTCAGATCGATGTACTTATATATTAAAAAATACTCATTCAGAACTATATTTCCTTCAATATATACCGATATACTCCTATCCGTAAAAATATCTAAATTTTCTAAATTAGAACTAGTCGTGACCTATCAATTTACCTACATTTATCCGTAACATACATCTAAAACTATTTCTAATCTACCACTATTTATCGCTACAATGCTCTAGATCTAACTATTTCTAACATATCATAATTTCATCGCTAAGAAAAGTAAACAACAAAATTTACCTCAAACAAAGGGCGCAGAATCTCCCCTTCTTCCTTCTCTCTTCCCCTCTCTCCCCTCTTCCTTTTCCCTTCCTCTCTCTCTTTTCTCTTCCCGGGCGCACAAATGAGCACAGTGCCGGGCGAGCGGCTCATATAAACGCCTCGTCAAGACTTTGGTCGGGCGACAGAACCCGCGCTTCACTTCGCCGCACGACCATCGGTCGATTTTCTCACTGTCGCACGTCAGGCGACAGTGTCTTTTCGCCCTATCGCGACGCTTGTCGTGCGACAGTTTTTTTCGCTCTCGTCGACGCTCGACGTATGCGACAGGCCACGCCGCCCCTCGACACTGTCAGTCGCGGTATTTTTTCTATTTAGGCCCTGTCGCCCGTTGAGGTATATTTCTGAAAAAAAAATTTCGGTGGAATATTTTCGAAATTTCGAATAAAAAATGTATTATTAAAAAAAAAATTCCCCAACTCTTAGCCGCTAGCATCCACGTGTTGTACATGCTGCTAGAATTCTTATCATCATTAAAAAGTACAAGCTATTTACCGAGCTAGAAGACCACAGGTTTAATAGGTAAGAAGTGACAAAAATTTAAAAGAAATTCGATCAATACCTTCCAGAAAGGATAAAAAAAAACTCTCCTACGTTACTTCTGGAGTTCTGGTTCTCACGTTACTTAAGCCATCTTGTCTGCTAAGCTATCCACGGCCAATGTCAAATTATTTGGATAAGCTCGATCCGAAACTAGCTTGCGAGTTGCGACTGCCGTGCCGGGTTTCCGCTTCCCCCACGGTCCTGATTACTCTCTTAATTTTGTCGCCGGCCGACGTTAGGTCGTTGGTTCTTGTTGTCTTCCTTGGCTTTCTTACATGAAACGTCTCGTGTTTTTCAGCTGTTTGCTCCCCTCGTCTGTCCCTTAGATTATCTTCAACAATTTCCCTTCATTCCCTTCTCCATATTCATTCCTATCATCTCCAGCAGCATCCCCTCGAACGGTTTTGTATAGGGACTGGAGAAAGAATCCCTTTCTGAAGAGATTCTCAGAGAGAATCCCTTTCAAAGGAAACCGTGAAGAGAATTCGTTGGAGTGCTTAGAATCTGTCTACGAAGAGATTTGAAGACTGAAAAGATGCCACTGAATATAGTCTTAGCCACCTCGATTGGTTAACAACAGTGTGGGCAAGCTCAATCTGAGGCTCCGGGAGGCAGAGGTCGAAGAGAAACCAGACTCTGCCTCCCCCAACCTCTGCAACACTGAAGTATTACACGCTAACATAACATGCATGTGACCAAACACAACTTGGAGCTCGGGCTACACGATCAGCGAACTACGGAAACAGAGTATCCTCGTCCGGTGGCACAGCCACCGTGAAGGTTTCACTTGGCTAGTAGGGATGGCAATTTTACCCGTGGGTTTGGGTACCCGTGGGTACCCGACCCGATAAGAACGGGTATGGGTAGCACTTTAGACCCATGGGTTTTCGGGTTTGGGTACCCGATAAGATAATAGGATGGGTGTGGGTGTCAATTTGTACCCGTGGATACCCAATGGATATCCTATGACATGTGGGCCCACTTTTTTTATTTTTCCATACTTTTTTTAATGGATACCGCAGTACGCCAGTACCGCACACAACTACGCAAGACCATTTCAGCATTTCTTAATTCCTCCGATCCTCCAACGCAAACCCCCCTCGACCTGGCCTGGTGTCTCAGCATGAGCAAACCCCAATCCCCATTTCCTCCCTCAAGAAACCCTAATCCTGCTGGCCGCTTCAACCGGATCTCCGTCGTTGCCGCTTACCGGCCGCAGCCCCGATCCTCCGCCTCGCAGACTTGCACCACCGCCGCCACCGCCCTCCACTCCTATCAGGCCCACCGCCACAACAATCCTCGCCTCTAGTTCTCGCTTCACGCCTCCTTCAATCCTCCACCTCCCATACTTACTACCGCCTCCGCCACCACAATCCTCGAGCGTGGTCATCATCATCTCGATCCGCCATCCGAGAGGGAAGGGCAACGCAGAACGCACCTCAAGTCCTCAACATCTCAGATCCGGTATGATGCAATAGATTTATATCCAAACCGGTTCAATCGATGCTTTGCATCTTGTTCTTTGGTGCTAGATGTGTGTATTTGATTGTGAGATTAGGATTTGCAGCCTGATGTTAGACATACTAAACCTAAACATGTATGACAATCTTGACAGAAAGAGGTAAGAGATGGTATTTAGTACTCTACCATTGGACTGTCAGTGCAGCTATCGTAGTTCTCTTAACACAACAGATGAAATAGTTCTGTATGATGCTTCTGTAATCTTCGAAAAGAAAACTCTATGATGCTTCTCAGATGTTGGTTTGCTGAAGTGGAATGGCACGGGTTCGGGTACCCATTCGGGTTCGGGTACCCATCGGGTTCGGGTGTGGGTACACATCCGTGCCCGAAAAGTCTAGTGGTTTCGGGTAGGGTACACATTTTCGGGTTTCGGGTTCGGGTGGGCACCAATCGTACCCGGAGGTACCCACCCGATTGCCAGCCCTATTGGCTAGGCCTGTCTTCGCCGATGTCGATAGCTCTATGTGAGTGAGGTATCTTCGTTATATTTATTTATTTGTTTTTCGTTTTTTCCCAGTTAATATATAAATTTGGATTGTACAGACTATATTTTTTATGTTTGTCTTGATTTAACTTAGTTTACTTTGATTTTTGATTAAAAAAAATAGCTTAATCCTTCGACCTCTTCCTCCATTTTCGTTGCGGATTCGCCGCTCTCCTCGTCAGCTCTGCCTAGTTGTGTAGTATGACGCCAAAATGGCACACAATGCCGCAGGATTTCAAGTTCGGTTAATCGCGTTCAGCTATGAAGCAGGGGCAGCTTTGGCATTTCCTACTCCCGTCAGTTCGTACACGGTTCTATTGTAAATTTGTAAGACAACCATCGTTAGCCCAGGATGGTGAGTAGAGCAGACACCGAGAGTATGTTTGGCTGTTTGTATCATCAATTCATGTATTAATTGCTTAAATGGAATTGTCTCGTCTTAGATGATGATATACAAATTTGAGAAATATTTTCTATAGACGCTGAATCATTCTATTTATCTAGAACGATAGAATCAAATAGCACATAATCATCATATACCATTCAACCTTATCCTACAAACCAAACACACCCAACACCGTCGTGGCTTTGTAATCACTGAACTCCTAGGTCCTAGCTGCTGCTGTCCACGCGTGTCGTACTTGTTCTCCTGTTACTTAACCCTCTGGATACCATCTCGATTACAAGTCTCATTTCTCATGCCAGCGTCAATCCGGATGAGCTCGATGCCAGACCAAGAGGATTACTGTACTTTTGTCGCCTATCGACGCTACGCCGTTGATTTGGTTATGTGCTTTGGCTTTCCTACATTGCAAGTGGCAAACCGCAACGCCATTGGTTGGGTTAGAGTATACAACTTGTACAGCGATATTGGCAGAGATAGAATAGAAGCAATTAAAGATTACATCGATCGGAGAAAAAAAAGAGTCTAGTTACAGAGGATCTGCACACCCTGAGGAGATTACATCAGCTCTCACAGCGAATTTTGGTGGAGGCTAGAAATAGAACCACTTTGATATCACGTAGGATGATAGAAAATAGGCGAAAATACTTGATGTATTGCTTGAACCTTGAGGATATGTATGTATGTATGTATGTATGTATGTATACGTGTACATACATAGATATACATGTGGGGTCATTGGATCACAAACCCCAGCTATCAGTGAACTACTTCGCCCTCTTTGATTTGACGAGGACAGCTGCTCGCCTCGATCCTCCGCGAAGGAACGAAAAAACCGAGCTCCAAGTGTTTGTTTCCCCTGTGTGCTTTTACAGAGGCCGAAGTTAATTCCATTGTCTAAAAAAAAAAAGTGTTTGTTTCCCTACATTTTTCCCTTGGAATCAGAAGGAAAGTAAAAATTCCTATGTTTTCTATAGGATTGTTTCCTTCGTTCCAAACGAGTGAACACTATATGAATCCTCAGGAATCTCATTCCATCCAAATCAAAGAGGGCCTTAAGAGGAGGGCACCCGGGCCGCTGCAGTACTTGTTTATTGTAGCCTGAATCATTGTAAAATCACCTCGTGATTCTCCATGTATTGTTGGATGATTGATTATTGTCGTTATGCGTTCATTTTTTTTAATTTGGGTTTTCACGTCGAATCTATGTCCAATGAGTTGAACTAGCCAGAATAACGCGCTACGCCGTGTCGTGTACGACGATGTAACGTGAAAAATTAGAGAAATTTGGTCATATTTTTTGTTTTTGTATTTTTTTTAAAATGGGTTGGTAGGACCTGTCGGCGAATTCATGAGCTGTTATAAACCTTCAGCGAATCTGTATTTTTTTTGAGAAAACCGCAGTTAAGACCCGTCGGTGAATCTATGGGCTGCTATAAACCTTTGACGAATCTGTGTGTTTTTTTTTAAAAGTCACAGTTATGACCCGTTGACGAATCCATAGGCTGCTATGAACCTTCGATGAATCTGTGTTTTTTTAACTGTAGAGGGACCTAAAGTATTTTTCCAGGCTCCGTTCCGCTAAAAACCACCGGAAGGATCTAAATGTAAACCGTGGAGGGACTTAAACATAATTTTGATATTTTTCGGGTCTATTTTATTAAAATATTGCCGAAAGGATTTAAACGCAATTTCTAATTTTCCGAAAAGCCTTTCCGCGAGGGGGGTGAGGTGGCACAGCTCAATGCTCTCCAATCCCACCCACTTTAATATATAGTACTAGCAATAATAGCGCCACTTACGCCAGCTTCTCAAGAAAGTCGATAAGATCCACCGCAAATCCATAGGTCGCTATAAACTTTCATTGAAATCTGTTTTTTTAGAAACTAAAATTTGGTCGAATTTTCGATCTTCGTATTTTTAAATAAAATGGGCTCAGAGGACCCGATGGCTAATCCATGGGCTGCTATAAACCTTCAACGAATCCGCTTTTTAGAAAAGTTTTTGGTGACGAAAACATTTTTTTCCGAGAAAACGGAGTTTATAAATAAAATAAGTCTACAGGACTCATTGCGAATCCATGGGTCGCTATGAACCTTTGATTTAATCCGCTTTTTTAGAAAAGTTTTTTGGTGCGAAAACATTTTTTCCGTGAAAACGGAGTTTTTAAATAAATGGGTCAAGAGGGACCCGATGGCTAATCCATGGGCCGCTATAAACCTTCGACGAACCCGTGTTTTTTAGAAAAGTTTTTTGGCGATTTAAAACTTTTTTTCCGGGAAAACGGAGTTTTTAAATAAAATGGGTCAGAGGACCCGTTGTCGAATCCATGGGTCGCTATAAACCTCCGATTTAACCCGCTTTTTTTAGAAAAGTTTTTTGGCGACGAAAACATTTTTTCCGGAAAACGGAGTTTCTAAATAAAATGGGTCAGAGGACTACCGGCGAATCCATAGGTCGCTATAAACCTTCGATTTAACCCGCTTTTTTTAGAAAAGTTTTTTTATGACGAAAATATTTTTTCCAGGAAAAACGAAGAAAGGACCTAGACGTAAGGACCAAGGATCTGAATGTTACGTTTTTGGACCTGTTCGCTATCCTGAAAAATTAGAAAAGGGCTTGTTCGCGATTGAACCTAACGGGAGGATTTTTTCGAAACGCGCGCAGGACCTAAACGCGATGAAAGTAAAAAAAAATTCCCTCATAAAAAATCGCGAAAGACCTATTCGTAATTTGGAAAGACCTATCCGCAATTTCAAGAAATGTAGGTGGGTTTTCGCAAAAACGGCAAGATGGACACGTGGGCGGCCTGAGCATTCGGCAATCTCTAGCGGCTTAAAGGGTGCAACCATACATATACATACATACATATGTAATACGTGGTATGGAATCGGCCATATATAGAATTGGATTAAGCCAAGTTAATCGGCTTTATCTTTTCGGATATATTTATGTTTCGACTAAGTCAAGTTACATTCTCTACTCGGGACGCTTGTTCCCTAGGCTATAAACATACCTGTATAGCCTCATGTTTCAGAACACATCAATGTACATTTACAAGCCCTGTTGACCCATGCTTGTAAGACTCCTCGTGCGGTAAATTCCACCTTCATGCGTCTGCAGTTTATTCTCATAAATATATATTTTCAACGTTAAATCTGTGTCTCCTGCTCTTTGGATCGTCTGGTTTTGGAGTGTTTCATAACACCACGTTCTCGCGGCCACGGATCTCCGCAGGCATCCGTCCCGAGCTGATGAAGGCCGGGAGCCATGCATACACTGTTCCGACAAATACAGGGGCCATTCCCCTTATCACGAGAACAATGATTATTCTTGACAAGGGTATATACGCAATCAAGATTCATGGCAGTTGCCAGAAACAACAGCTCCATGTATGGAGAGCAAGCAGGGCACGCCAACATGTTCCACAAATGGCACTTCCTAGTTCTTCCACAGGATGAACATGAAACGCAGGCATGGCAAGATGCGCATCGCGAGTTTACACATAAGACTACCAAACTGGGGAAGAACTGCTGATGACATGGTGCGCATGGGATTCGAGTGCAAGTGGCTTATAGGAAAGCATCCTTCTCGAGCAACCTGAGAACCTCATCCTGATTGTTGAGCTTGGCGACGTCGATGGGGGTTTTCCCATCCAGATTTTGGAGCGTGCTGCGAATCATTTTACAGACCAGGGATCGGTAATTACCAAAGTTAAGAGAAAACAGCTGATTTAACTTACACAGCAGCGCCATGCTTTAACAGAAGATCCACACATTCCTTCCGGCCATATCCGGCAGCATAGTGCAGTGGGGTGTTCTTGTTCTTATCCAACGCGTCCACTGAAGCACCTGCCTCTAGAAGGATTTCTGCACATTTCAACTGAACATACAGAAGTTCACCCAATTAATTGCCGCTAATTAGGTTATATAGAGTAGATGCAAATAACCAAGGAGGAAATGCAGCTCTCCAACTAGTATGGACCATAAGATCTGACTATACCGATGATACAACAGCCAATAGTGTCCTCTTATTTTGACGAGGCCTCTAAGTCAAGAGATTATATATAAGGATTTAAATCGCGGTCCGTCGTGGTGAGAGACATGAAAAAGCTATCGCGGCTATAGCGGGTTATCGCGGAAGATATGCTGCACATTACAATTTACTAAAATATACATATTTTTAATATTTCAAGTATGTGCTACTAGTAATTTATATATAATGAACTATATTTAAATTTGGAGTACATGTAATGATTGTTATATATTAGTCGTACAATGTGTAACATAAAATAATCTACATAATTATGTAAATTTAGGAGATGGATTTAGATTTTAACTAATATTTATTATTTCTAGAAGCTTGTTATATATTAGTCATACAATGTGTAACATAAAATAATATATATAACTATGTAAATTTAGGAGATGGATTTAGATTTTAGCTAATATTTATTATTTCTAGGAGCCAAATTAATTCAATTTGATTATAACAAATATGATAAAAGAAGAAGATCATGAACAAAATACAATTAATGTTTAGAAATATAAAGAGAATTGACACATGTAGCATAGTGGAGCTATCGCGGCTACAAAAATAGCAGAAATAGTGGTCAATACAGCAGCTATAGCAGTTGTAGCAGTGTTCGCGGAATTTTATCCAATCGTGTAGCATTTATGTCTGAAAAAGCTACAGAGGGCTATTTAAATTATTCTAAAATTTTGCAGTAGTTATCAGCAGAGAAATGCTGCAAAAATGCGACTAGATTTTGCAGCAATATGCTTGCAAACATAAATATTTTACACAACGCAAAGTACTAACTCAAAACTGGAGGCAATAAGAGACACCATGAGTCCATGACTAGAAAAAAGCCAACCAACCCTGGGTCTGTTGATCAACTCCTGGAATGTCAACTTACAATGATGTATATTACTATATAAGAACAAGATAAAAAAAACATGGAATTCAAGCAGAGTATAAAGGGACATTCACGTTAATCTGCATGTTGCATCATTCATTTCAGTTTTAAAAAGCTCAGAAGATGCACGTACCTCACCATAGCCACATGCAAAATGTAAGGCCCTTCTTCCCTCTGCATCTTCTTCATCCTTGTCTGCTCCACCATCTAAAGCTTTCTTCAGACCCTGTTGTGTTATTCAGCTTGTAAATGCAAAACTTAATGGTAACAAAGTACAATGATTCAATCGAGATTTCCTCAGACACAGATAAAAGATTGACACGGTAGCAACCATATCTAATGCAGAGCTTAGGGATAATACTCATGTAGAATGAAAACAGTAACATTGGTAGCCAAGTGAGAAAGGTGCTCATAATTTCACCCCATATTGTTCTACTGCAAAGAACAGCATTCATCTGCTGATGGAAGCATTTGCATGATCCACACCAAAAGAAGGCCAATTTGCGAGCTGCCTTTACCCGGACAGTTTAGATGGATGGCTCATTTCAAAAGCATGAGGCTCATAAGTTATGAGCCCAAGAAGCCAGATTGTGATATAAAACTTTCTGTGGAAAGCATGCCCTAGTCGTATACATAGAAGTTGTTGTGCTTAGTTGGAGACACAGGCCTTACTGTATCAACTAATAAATGGTGCAACAGTGATAGATCTGGTAAACACACGAAGGAAAGCAGCATAGCTACATATTGTTGTGAAGAAACTAATATGGATCAATACCAATACAATGGGCAAATCAACTTAGAGCAAAGAAACAAATCAATAGTCATTACTTAACTCCATTACCTCCACATCACCAATGCTGGCAGTGTGATGGACAATGGACTCATCATCATACCCGCCTTCCTCCTCAGTTTCTTCAGGTCCAGAAAATACAGTCGCGGTAGCAGCATCTCCTGGAAAGTTAATTGACATAGCCTGGCCAATCTTTTGAAGAACCTCAGAGTCATTCCAGTACCTAGATTAAGTAAAGCAAACTATCTCAGCAATTTTGAAGCCGTAATCAGATCTCAATGCTAGTATGCAGTACCTACTTCACCATTGCAGATGGACCACCATTCTCTATCTCATCAAGAATTGGCTTCAAAGATGGATCTTCCTTGATACGGGCCATTCGCTCTTCAAGCTGCTCCTTATGAGCTGGACTAGTCAAGTTCTCGAGCATACTGGACATAGCAGGATCCTGTCATTCGTAGGAGAAAACTTGAGGAGAAACAGCATTCAGGACAAAACTTTGAAGACAAGTGCGAAAACAAAACATGATACCTGCATAAGAGCATTCCCAAGACGTTCTGCCATTGACACAAACTGAGGATTTTGCATAACTTGTTTCATTGTTTCCATGTACTGTTGAGGATCCAATGGAGGAGCACCCTGTTCCCCAGTAACCTGAGCACTTTTCTGAAGCTGGTCAGCCATCTGGTTGAATACAGGGTCACTCGCAATCTGCTCTGCCATCTCTCTTATAGATGGATCCTGCACATGACAACAACAAATTTATACATATACGAAGAATACAGTAGAACTAATGCAATGCACAAAAGAGAACATGTTCTAGACTTTCAGCGGGGAAAAACCATTAAAAAGAGGACAGCATTTACCAAAACATATTATGGCCATGGGGAGAAAACGTACATTGAGCAAGCTGTTCATAGAAGAAAAATCAAAAGGATTGGGAAGGCCTGCGTTAGCTGCCGAAGAAGCCCCTTTACGTGCCTCAGACGACCCCTCTGATTTTGAACTTTTGTTCTGGTCTGAATGGTAATCGGGTAGGCAAAGGAAAGGAGCACATCAGAGGCTATAGAATTAAGCATTAGATGTAAAGAACGAACTATCATTGCCTGTTCTTGCCTAATCGCATACATGAAGTCACAAGCACTACTTAAGAATCTTAACCTGTGCAGAATGGCAAATTTTATGCGTAAAAAAATTTCTATTAAAGCAACAAACTTCAAGCTATATTGTATACGAGTAGCAAGTGATGTTTTTTTTTCCACACCTAGACTTATGCATCACCGTATAACAGCAGCAGCAAGGTAGAAAGCTCCCGTGTCGCAAAGCATTATCGGTTATTCGGATGTGATTCCATCTATTACAAGCTAACTGCGCTTTACATTTACAACTAACAAACGATGCAGGAAGCAATCAAAGAACAGAGCAACTTCATTGTAACACAATCGATTCAAAACCCTAAAAATTAACTGCTACCATGTAACACGAAACTAACTCCCCTAGCCAAATCCAAATGCGACATCTCATAAGATTCTGCCCCCATCGCATCGATCTAAACCGAGCCCTAGCAACCAAACACGCCAGTTCCACCACCAAAGCCAGAATCCGTCCCAAGATCACAACCCCTAACTCAGATCTAGCGGCTGGCGGCTGGCCGAGGAAGGCATCATCAAACAGCGGGGGAAGAACACCGCAAAAAATCCGCGAGAACCCCGTGAGCGGCGGGTATAGCCAACGGGTAAAGCACGATCAGAGTGATTACCGGAAGCCATGGCGGAACCGTACGGGCTGGCTCGACCACGCGGAGGCGAAAGAGAGGCTCGCCGGGGAAGTAAACCCCCGAGGCTGACTAGGACATGTAGTTTGAAGTGATTTTATACTTACCTCCCTGCTTGAAGAAAGTATATGAATCCAATCCCTTTCTTAATTTCTTTACCTTCCAAAATGCTCGATGCATTTTGGTAGAATTGTCTTTAATCTATAGTCCAATATTAGTGGCGGAGCTTGAAAATTTTAAGAGTCTGGACAAGACTAACTATTTAAGGGCTTAAAATAAAGTCTTGCTCAGGAAAAGTTAATTGTCAGGATGTTTGCAACATGTAACATTGTTTGATTGGTGCTGAACAAGGAACAACCTCGATCGTGAGGAGACATTATTTCTTCACTAATGCAGTTTCAACTTTGAGCTGGAGATTCAGGAGTGGCAAATGCTGTTACCCCAGTTTGGAGAGGTTCAAATCACTGAGGAGGAGGATATTAATTGTAGCATGGGGGCTGGAGAATAGTGGCCAGTTCTCAACAAGACCGCTGTACAAACATATATGTTTGAGCAGTTATTCAGTACTTTTCCTCCCAATATAAATTGTATAAATCTTAAAGTAAACGAAGGGTAAGTAATCACCATCTACCCTTCATTTACGCTTTTAATATTAGTGCAATTGATAAAAATAAAAGCATGAAAACACCTCTCTATATGTTTTGAGAGAGTGATGAACGTTAGGTTACAAGAGGCGGAGACCTAAAATCCCTATGAAGGTAATTAAACGTACGTTTTCGTGTGGCAATTGTTTCAGGATATATAAAATTCCCTCCAGGGAGCAGTTACGTACCTCAGGGTGCAGGGAGGAGGAGGGTGTCGAACTAGTCGCTACGTACTGCGCGCTGCCAACGGCTACGGCTCAACTGGTGTACCGATTCCTTAGGGAAGACGTACCGGATCTTATGGCTTGCATGCACCTGCGTGTGCCTCTGCATGCGCATCATCCGTTAGCCTCTTTTCTCCCTCTCCTGTGTACTCCCCTCGTGTATTTTGTATGTGCATAGATGAATCAGTATTTGTGTGGTGAATTACACAATTCTTCTTGGTATCAGAGCATGTCCTTTTCTTTTCTTACCTCCTCCTCCTCAGTCCTCACCATGAGTGACATAGTGCTTGCAGTCGGTCACATGCATGCCCGTTGCAGCCCCTGCCTCCTTCTCCCCGGCTTCCATCCACCACTTCAACATCCACAGCTATATTAATTCCCTTCAAACTTGATCTTGCTGCCAACAACTACTCCGAATGGAGAGGAATTTCATGCTCTCTGTCCTCAGCAAGTTCGACGCTCACGGCCACGACGAAGAGGACACCGATCCACAGCCACGAGGACAACAAATGGCGGTGGACAGATGTGAATCGTCCTTTGGCCTAGGTGACGGATGTACAGGCCATCGTTCAAGATGTACAGGCCTGCTAATGCGGTTTTTGTCCGCATCGTTCAAGATATATAGGCCAGAAAAAGGGCACATCAGAACGACACCTCTTTAGCCTAGGTGACAGGGACCAGATGCGGTTTGCAAGCGCAAGATGAGGAAAGGTTCTCACAGGGATCGGCGCGCAGTGAGCAAAGCGGAGTTCAAGTGAAGCGGAGGACCCCTTGTATGAGATCTCCAGACAGAATGCGGAACACTTCGTCAAAGCTCACATAAGGGAGATTCCTGTCTTTTAGTCCATTCCTAAGCGCTGTGGTCAGGTCTTATCAACCATGGGTCAGGTCTTTTCAACCATGTAGTCAGGTATTCTAGTCCGTTCTTTCTTTCTCTTAAAGTTTCCGCCTAGCATTAGTGTTTTTGTCTATCTTTTATCTCCTGCCTTCGTGTCTTTGTATCTTTTACTTGCGGTGGCATATTTCTCCTATTTTTAATGCATGGCAGAGCTTGCCGTTTCTTTAAAAAAAAAAAAAGAACCGTCCTTTGGATCTATACCACGATTTCGAACGAACCCTTGGATGTCGTCATGACGCCCGAGAGCACTACGCACGGCGCTGCTTGGAGCAGGCTGTACTGTACACGTTCTTCCATGACAACCAACCAGGCCGCGCGATCCACATCGGCACGGAATTCTGTGCCACTATGCAGGGCGACATTACCATCGGCACCTACTGTCGCCGCCTCAAAGCACTTGCCGACGCATTCACGTCGACGAACCCGTCTCCGACTGTACCTTGACTCTGCAATTGATTCGTGGCCTGAGCCGCAAGTTCCAGGTAATGGCCACCGTTCTACCGATGCAGATGCCATTTCCGACCTTCGTACAAGCTCGGTCTGGCCTCCTCCTCGAGGAGATCGTCCTGGACCAATGCTCAGGCACCACGGTCGTCGCGGTCACCACCACGATCTGTCGTGTTGGTGTTGCTGCCGTTGATGACAAGGGTGGAGGAGCCCTCCGTGCGAGCGCACTGGTCCAGGTCGATCTCCTCGAGGAGGAGGCAAGACTGAGCCTGAACGAAGGTCGGGAATGGCACCTGCATCGGTAGAACGGTGGCCATTACCTAAAACTTGTACATCAGGCCACAAATCAATTGTAGAGTCAAGGTACGGTCGGAGACCGGTTCATCAACGTCGCCGAGCGCATCGGCAATTGCTTTGAGGCGGCGACAGTAGGTGTCGATGGTCATGTCGCCTGAGCATCGCAAGGCAGCCAAGCAGGCCGCGGATAGAACAACTCCAACCGCGGCTACTTCAACTACAACGATCGTGTCCGTGGCCGAGGGCATGGCCACGGCCGTGGTCACGGTGACAACACCAATGGCGGACACGGTCAACACAACAGCGCCCCAGCAGCAACCTTGGATGGGGTAATTTGCGCCATGGGGCACGCCGTTTCCTCCACAACGGCGCGAGCCGTGAGTGCCGCCCAATGCCACCGGCGTTTAGCTAGGCCCCCGTCCCGGCGTGCAAACCCAGGCGTACCCGGCGATGTACTCCGGGGAGCCGGGACAACGGAGAGGGGGAGGGGAGGAGGGGAGCAACGAGGAGAGAGGGAGGATCCCCCTTTATGACATGTTGTTGCAACGGAGGAAAATTTTGTTAAATATTTTGGATCTATTTCATACCTATATTACTTTGCTATCATTTTTGGTCGTACAAAAAAGTTAGCAGGCTTGCACATTGCTATGGAGGGAATAGGTGAATACCTTGGTCTTAACTTTGTTTGAAGCTTTTGAACATGTAAAAAAGGAGATTTTTCATGTTTTCGCTTGTGTCATGACAAGCTTGGCAGCAATCACAGCCGGCGCAACAAGGCAGGACACACGTGACAGCCCACTTATGGAAGAAGTTAAAAGGGCAAGTCTAGTTCTTCTTCCTCTTAGTCTTAGTCGCCTCTAAATGGAATTCTATCTTAGGGCATTTTCAATGCATAGTTTCTTAGATGGTTTCTTAGAGGAGAGAAAGTGTATTAAATGGAGGTTTAGAAACAAGGACCCCAATGCATGGTTTCTATCTACTGTTTCTAACATTAATTAACGTTGCAAGTTGGTTTAATTTGCATTGGATCTATTGTGCCATATGTTAATACATGCTTGTTTACACGGTAAATAATACATGTTCACATTCAAAAAATAACAAGTACATGTTCATACTTTTGTTGCGTTCACATTATTCTAAAATGGCATATGAACGGCATGTACTGATCACGTTGACGCATGTGTGTGTGTATATATATATATGCATTCAGGGGTGTGACTTTTGTTGCGTTCACATTATTCTGAAATGGCATATGAACGGCATGTACTGATCACGTCGACGCATGTGTATATATATATGCATTCAGGGGTGCGACGCGTCGGTACTGATTGACTCGACGGCAAGAAACGACGAGGGCCAGCACAACGCTGATTTCTTGCGTTTCTATCATTTTGGGAGAAGCGTAGACCGTTTCACAGGAAGGAAACGACGATCTTCTCTCTCTGCATTTACTTTGCTCCACGTCACGTTTTTATCCTTGCTGGCATGTTCAGAAACGGAGTTAGAAACGGCGTTGCAAATGCCCTTAGAGTTGAATCACTTCTTGGAGTATGATTTTGCAAACACCGATCCTAATCTTATTGGTGAAGGCAAAGATAGACTTGCTCTGTGGCCATTTCGCACAAGATGTTCTAATAGTTCCAATGTCCACTGCCTCTTCGGAAGCTACATTCAGTTTTGCAAGGTCCAACTCCCACCTCTACTCCCGGTCATAGAAGGATGTGCAAAAACGGGCCAAATTATTTAGACAATGGAAAGAACACTGTATACCGCTACCTTGCCAGTTGGCCATGCACAGTTGCACTGTCTGTCAATTCGGCAATTTGGAAGCTTCGAAATAAACAGAAGAAAATTGTTGGATCTCCTGCTGATATCATAAGCTATTGTGTGTATATTCTTGAAATATAGGGCAGGCCTTTGCAAAGACACGATGGAGGAGATCGTGGCTGGGGCAGAGCTCATCCAGTCTGAAGCATTGCGGCAACACGCTGAAAGCAACACAGAAGCCGGAGATGGAGGTGCAGCAAGACTGTCGTTGGAAGACCAAAGAGTGTGGTCTGATGATGAAGAGGTGCAGAAGACACCGACATGATCATTGAAGAAAAAAAAGGAACGGAATGGGAAGCAAAGAAAAGTCCTGCTGAATTTTCAAATTATGTTGTCGTTGTTTTCTTTACTTGCTGATTGTTGTCGGAGTGCTTGAACCACCGAAATGGAACTCTGCTGGATCTATTCGGATGTTGTCATATGCTTTGGTGTTTTTTCTTTCAGCTCACAGACTCTGCTGTGTGCAAAAACGCCCTGTAATTCTGTTATGCTTTAGGGCTTGTTTAGATCTATTAGCTCTAATAGTTAGCTGGTTAACGGCTAAGGGCCTATTTGGATCTATTAACTCTAGTTAGCTGGCTAATGGCTAATAGATGGTTGAAAATTTGGTTGTGAATGCAAATGTCCATTGTACCTTTGTATTAATTAGCTGTTTGCATCTTTTTTTGCTACCGCATCATGTTCTTTTGACCATCCATTAGCTAAAATTAGCGAGGGAGACCCAGCTAATGAGATAACTATTAGTTGGGTTGTTGGCTAACTATTAGCTGGATTGTTTGGATCCATTTCAGCTAATTTTAGCAGCTAATTGTTAATGCTAATGGATCCAAACATGACCTAATAGTTGGCTAATTATTAGCTGAAGGCTGTTTGATCTACTAGATAATAGGTGGTTGAAAATTTGGTTGTGGGTGCAAATGTCCATTGTACCCTTGTATTAATTAGTTGCGGTGGAGGGGCCGAGGGCAAATTGGTCTTTTGACCATCCATTAGCTGAAATTAGTAGGGAGAACCAGTTAATGAGATAACTATTAGCTAGGGCTGTTTGGATCCATTTCAGCTAATTTTAGCAGCTAACTGTTAGTGCTAATGGATTCAAACATGACCTTAATGAAATGCCGGGAGTACCCCGTTATGGGAAAAAGGAGCTAAGTAATGGCACAGCTTTTCATATGTTCTTCTTTTCCTAGCTCGACGAATTTTGCCGGGCGACACCAGCTAGACAGCCACGGCGGCGACAGACGAACAAGTTACAGGCTTCTTGTATATATATGCATGATGCATCAGGGAAAGCATGCCTGTGCTACCACGCAAGCTGCGAAAATTTCTCCTGACATGATGAAGTACTCCAAGGGCGTTCTTACCCACTTTATGGCCAGCTCCACTGCATAATGAGCCTCAAAGCCGTCGACCGTCGTCCTCCCTATGGAAGCTCATCCTGATGGTACAGGTACAGGCCAAATCCGAACCGTGCGCAGGCCTTGCAGAATGCAGCTTCTTCCGCAGCTGCAACAGCGTCTTCGTTACGGCCCTCGTGTACCGGTGCTGAGCCCGTCGCCTCTCTGTATGCCTACACCCGCACAGACACAAGTATTAAGTTGTTGACCTAGAAGAAATGGCAGCCAAGGGGAAAAAAATGAAGGAAATGCAGGTGTTTTCATATATGATGGTGTTAATGATGAACCATAGTTTCCCAAGCATTACTTCAAAAGGCTGCCAATTTTATTTTGCGCTGTGGGATAGTTCCCTAAATTCACAATGGAAGATGGCTAGCAGAATAAATAAGTAGACAAATGTTAGTTTCAAAGAAAAAGGAGAAAAATACCTCTCCATCTGTTCCTCTCAGTATCACCCGATAGACCACAGTCACAGTTCTATTGTCAGGATAAATAACATTACGAACTTCTCCACACCACCCTGAAAATATCAATAACCAATCACTTCTGTTTACACATCACGGTGCATTTCGTATCCAATATTCCAAATTTAGGCGCCGCCTAGTAGTAAGACTGCAGACATTTTCTTGGGATTTCACATTTTTTTTCCTATTTAGGTATCTTCAGTGTTGAGCTGCGGTCATGATGGTTCAAATATCCAACAAAACTACATCTTTAATACTTTTAGCACCTTCTTCTTCAGAGAAGTTGAAACAAACAAAGGCCTTAGGAGGTAAAACATGGAACTGACACCACACCACGTACTACTATGACTATATCAGAGGTGTAGCAAGCCATCTTTCAAGTTATGTATAACAGGTCTTGCACAGCATAAGCTGGACATTTGTCCTCAATTTTGCTAACATGAAATTGTGAGGTGTGTCGATATACAACTTATAGGAACTGAAGTCATATCATAGCACATCTGGAAGCACAGGCATAAGCTTAGGATAAAATAGTCTCCACCAGAAAAACATCTGAACATAGGTAAGAAGCATAAAATAATTCCTAATCTTAAAGGAAATTTACCTGGTGCATAGAAGCTCAGCATTCTGTTGGCATGATACCTGCACAATCAGATATCAACAAAATTATGTTAAGATAAAGGCATCACTCACACGTTTCTCTATCAAAAACCACTAAATTGAGAAGAGAAGGAGGGGGGAGGGGAGCATAGTACAAGTCCTAGTCTCTAGTAGTCAGCTTACGCCCAGGATATGTATCTACAACTTTTCTTAATTGAGGTACTAGAAGCAGTGTTAATCTTTTCCACTAATCCTTCCGCTTGATGACCAACATAATTACTCATCCTAACAAATTCGCATCCACAATAGAAGAAAATGCTCTAATACAATCTTACGAATGATACAGGTTTAACTTAAAGATAGAGGAACCTAGATAGTACCACATGCATTTATCCACTAGCAATCACATGGAAAGGTGCAGCCATACACAGTCATTTGCCCCCAGGAAGAGGTACATTCCTTCGCTAACTAATGCTTGAGTGACACTCTACTATAGTATTATCTCAACTCAGATTATACTTCCCACCAATTAGGATAGCTTATATCAAGCATAAATTTTGATTTTGACAATATTAGTGGGCTTATATAACATTAAAAAAACGAAGCTACTCCACTCGCAAGCCAACTCCAATATAACTGAGTCAAGAACTCAGTTGATGAACTTTGTTATGTAAAGTTCTATTTGTCAAAGATATGATATTTTTTAGGGTATCAAACCAAAGGCCCCAGCTTCATTCGAAACCAACATAGGTAAATCGGTCTCAAAAGAATGTCAGCATGCACAGAACAAATTATTCAGGCAACTCTTCCATCTAATGGAAAACAGGCTATTCCCTTAAAATCCATTATATTATCGTTATTTTGCACAGACATGCAGTCGTCGATTCAGGTAGATGCAAAATAGATCAAATTCACAATTATCGTAATATCCATACTTATAAATGGTCTCAACCATCTACCTGATCAAATGTGATCTTAGTTGGAAGGTAGAACCAATCACAGCACTTCCAAATTTCTAAGGAAGGCAAAGATGTCCATGAGGAAGAAAACAATGACAAAATAATTGAATCAGTGCCACAGGTAAAATTTCCTTGGTATACCACATTATATATTCAATACAAAGCTCTTCCATCAAATGTGTTGGCCCAGGGGCTTTTTTGATTGTCCAATCCAAGTTGGAAGGAGACAGAGACTAAACAAATACAGAAAGAAAGAGACAGTAGCTCCTAAATTATAAGGGGAAAACATACACATCAAGGTACCACCTTTAGCTTCCAAACTGCAACAACTAATCTAGCCAAACTCTTCTTCCACAAATTCCCACGAATCTATGAAACAAGTCCATCAAATCAAATGACTGATAACTTTACTAGGGTGAAATCCTCCCATGGCAACAGCAGATCTTGCGTTCTCCTCTAAAACCAACAGCTACTGACCAAGAAGACAATAGCAGCAGCACGGCCCGACACAGATCGAATCGAGCAAACAATCAACAAAAGAGATGGCCGGGTTTAGAGGCCGCGCAGCCACCACTCACCAGGGCACGGTGTTGGTGTCTGGGTCGATGATCTTGTCGGGGACGCGCTTGTTGAGGTCGCGCAGGATCTCCCCCAGCGGCCGCGTCATGCCTGCCGCCTTGTCGAGCGGCACGACGTAGTTGGTGGTGGGCACCCCCTTCGCCCCGCCGCCCTCCAGCTTCACCACCACAGACACCCCCCGCCGCCGCCGCGGCTGGCACCCCAAGCCCGCCTGCGCGGAGACGGGCGCCTGGACGGCCGGCGGGGAGAAGCGGAGCTCCGTGGCCGCGATCTCCATGCCCGCGGTTGGTGGTACCGTGGTGGCGCGCGGTTTGTCGTATTTTCTTACTGTGGTAGACCCCTCGGTAATATTTTTTTTTCCGAGTAGCCGTTCTCGTGACGAAATTACGGATTTAGCCTTTAGCATCCAAATTTAGCGGTGTCCAACCACTGAGAATTTTTTTTATTTCTTTCATTCGGTTTGTGACCGCTGAAAAATTGTTTAAATTTTTTGCCACGTTGGAAATAATTTTTTAATTTCCAGCTACCGGAGACCGCTGGATATTTTTTTCCCACGCGAATTTTCAGCAGTTTAGGGCCTGTTTGGGATAGCTCCAGCTCCACCAAAATCTGTGGAGTTGGTGGAGTAGGGTATTTCTAGCTCCAGAAATTTATAGAGCTGGAGCTGTAGGTACATTAAGAGTGTTTAGGTAGATCATCTTGTTTACATTTTAGACAAAAAATATAAACTTAATTCACTTTATTTTAGCCTATAAGTTTCAGCTCTGAACTGGAGTTGGGAGCTGGAGCTCTCCCAAACAGGGCCTTAGTATGCTCAACGGACTGCTAGAGTCTAGTAAAAACTCCGGCTCATCTTGGGAATGGGCGTGTTAGGGTGTGTTTAGTTGATGGAACGAGGTTGAATGGGATTGGATGGTTCTGTACCATTTGGTTTCATTTATTTTGATTAAATGAAATGGTTCATTATCTATAGAAAATATTTCTCAAATTTGTATCTCACTATCTAGAATTGGATGGTTCTATTTAAACAAGCAAACAAAAAACATGAATGATATTTTTTTAAAACCATCTCATATATGTACCACTTGGTATGAGCAACCAAACACACCCTTAGTTTCTGGTGTTATACCCTGGGGATGGGTAAGAATCGGCGATAAGCTCATCTCTTATATGCCCATCAATCTGATGGTGTGGGTGGGTTCGGTTGGACGCCACGATGAAGATAGAGGATATCTTTACACGAGAAAGTTAACATAGAAAATTTATACTAGATATATATTGAAATACATAGCACACCACAATCTAAGATCATATATGAATAGACTAGAATGTAAAATTCGTTTAAGACAGTATCTTGCTAATGAATGGAACGCTCCGAGTGCTCGTAACTACGTGCGAGTAAAAGGGAACAAGGCCGCACAACTCATGGTATTTCATTGATCAATATATGTAGGGTACATTAATTGTTTACAAGGAAGGTATCGACAATTAAAAGCTATCTACGAGAAGCTAGGAGTAGCCTAGAGGCCATAATTGATTTTCATTTCTATATGATAGCAAGTATTTTTTTTTTACCGAATCAACAAGAGTCACAGGAGTACTAAAGATGTGTTTGGTTCAAAGGCAAATGCTAGATCCATTCATCTTTTTTCATCCGTTCTACTGTTTAGTTAGGTGGACGGATAGATAAAGACAGCCAACTCTCATTATTATTTCTCATAGATACGGAATGAGTCCATCCTGTGAAAATTGGCTGGATAAGCTTATCCAACTTTTAACCTACCCATTTTATCCCTCCAAATTTGAACTCACATCTCATCCACTATCCAACTCTTATTCCTCCAATCAAATATAAATCTAACTCATCACATCTATTTCTCATCCCTTCAACTAAATATGAACTTAGATGATTTTATCCCTATAAGGACCCATCCATCATTTGGCCTTGAACCAAACAGACCCTAGTAGCCATTTGCTTCTGCCTTATGTGTCCTACACCGCTGGCCACTACTAGCCCCTACATCGCCATTGGTTGATCCTCGATCGTGTGCGTTCATCCACACTAGCAAGTTGCTCGCCTGCGCACCTGCAACCCTGAACGGTAGGGGTGGAAAAAAAACTTGAAATTCGTGAGTTAAACAAGTTCTCGTAAACTCAGTTCGAACTCGTTCCTTAATGAGTCGAGACGAGCCATGATTTGAACTCGTTTATATAACGAGTCAAATGAGCCAACTCGTGAGTTAAACAAGCCTTGTGAGTTTAACGAGTCCTTTAAGTTGGCAAGTATAGCTATATATGTGTGAGGCAAGGATGATAACACATAGCATACCGTATAGTCTCAACAGCAACCCTCCTCTCAAATGGCAATGTCGAGTTTAATGAGTCGAGCCGAGCTGAGGTTTAAGCTTGTTAAGATAACGAGTCAAGTCGAGTTGGCTCGTTATTTTAACGAGTTTGATCGAGTGAGTCGAGTCAAGTTGGCTCGTTATCCACCCCTACTAAGCGGCACGCTCAGCCGCCCAGCTGTCCCTACACAGATCAGCTGCGCCCCTCACCACTAGAGATGGCAACGGGTCGGGTCGGGTGCGGGTTTTACAAAACCCGACCCGACCCGAAATCCGAATTGAAAAACCCGACCCAAACCCGAATACCATATCGGGTAAAATCCTATACCCGAATCCGAACCCGGCGGGTACCCGAAATCCGACGGGTACCCGACGGGTTTGTGTAATACAGGTGGCAATAAGTTGGGTCGGGTCTAGGTTTTGCAAAACCCGACCCAACAAGAAACCCGAACCCAAAAACCCGAGTCAACCCGATGGGTACTCGAAACCGACCCAAACCCGTGGTACCAGAACCCGACAGTAATTGCAGATGGGTATATCACGGTATTCAGTGCCGATGGGTACCATGGTGAAAATTAACCCGAACCCATTTCGGGTACCTGACCCGACAAACCCGCAGGTAAAAATTAAAACCCGAACCCGACCCGATCAGGTGCAAAACCCGCGGGTACAATTGCTACCCCTACTCGCCACTGGGTACCGAGAAGAGCACGATCCTAACCAAGTTAGGAGCACTGGAACAGCCAGCAGCTGCAAATTTGGAATTGAATGAGATTAGGGATTTGGGAGAAATGGGGAAATATGAGATCGAGTTGAGTTCAAGTCAAACTCAGAGCCTGTTTGTTTTGGCTTTTGATTCTGGATTCTGGTTCTAGAAGCAGAATAAAAAACAAACAGGTCGATTCTAGGAATCGATTATCACAATCCAACCCACCCCAATACACTAGAATCCACAATCCAGTTGAAAGGTGCTTCCGTGAATTCTAAAATACACAAATATGAGAATACCACTAAACTTCAAAGGTAATTACCCACCAATGCCACTCACCCTTACATCTCCCGAATTCCTGAGCCCCCCACCCGAGCCCGATTTGCTGCCTCCTCCTCTCCCTTCGTTCTCATTCCCCTGGCGGCGGCGTGCCTCTCATCACCTCCGCTTGGCGCCGGCTCACCTCTGCTCGACATCGCCTCCTCTCCAACTGCCACCGTCGCCTCCTCTCCGCCTGGCACCGGTTCGTCCTCTCCACCCGACGCTGCCTCCTCTCCGACTATCACCGCCTCCTCTCCACCGTCCGCCGCCGCCTCCTCTCCGCCTGGTGCCAGCTCGTCCTCTCTACCGGACGCCACTGCTTCCTCTTCGTCAAACACTGCCACCTCCTCTCGACCCAGCGCCAACTCGTCCTCTCCACCCGCCGCCACCGCCTTCGTCAAACACTGCCACCTCCTCTCGACCCAGCGCCAACTCGTCCTCTCCACCCGCCGCCACCGCCTCCTCTCTGCTCGACGGCGGTCTCCTCCTCACCACCCAAGGTATACCTCAACTGGATAGATGGATCTGATAGATATTGACATGGGGAACGTAATAGAGGGCAGTGCTTGATAGATATTGAGCTTCCCATTGGTTAAGTGGTAGATGCTATGGTTGCTACCTAGACAACAAAAACGTTCCTATGATGTGTTTGCAATTACTTTCATAACATAGACAGAGTTGGACAGAAAAAACATGTGTAGGACTCAAGATTTTAGCTCAAACAGACAGCAAAAACACGAGGATGCCATTTTTCCCTTTCTTTGATAAGCAGAACAATCATGCTTACAAGTTACAACAATGGCAGATGGTCCACCCATCAAATTGACAATATATAAAAAAAATGTCATGTTCACCTCATGCTACATTGGAGAGCTATTTCAAGATGAAAGTCACCGAAATCATGAACAATTTTCAACATGAAAGAAAAGATTCAGTTAGAAACTTTTCAACCATGTAAAGTGCTTCCGAATCATATGTATTTCATACAGTTTAGGCTCAAGGCACTTCTGGAAGGTAGTACCATTCAGCTCCCTTCATACTTATTGTTACCTAATTATTGAAACGTTAGCCTTTGTAGAGAATAATATTGAGCCTCATGAAGCTATACATGACCATTAAAATTTCTTGTATACATTTTGACATCAAAGAAGGAAAAGAGGAATCAGTCCCTTACATCTTGTCGTGAAAGAAGGAAAAAGGTGTAACCACTAACCAGAATATGCAACATTTTGACATGAAAGAAAGAAAAGGTGATATGCTACTCTAATTAGAAATTATCTGAAACCAGAATAATCAATAATAACCATGCCTACCTTTCTGTATTTATAAGCAATATAAACTTTGAAATAAAAATCAGTTTAATTGAATACCTCAGCAAGATAGACAGCCATACACAGTTGGTCAATAGGTAGCAAAAATTCTACTTCACAAATTCGAAAGGAACATACTCCTGCAGCATGGAAAAACTAACTAAATGGGCAGCACGGCAGTAAGCAGTAAAAACATCAACTCCAGAGATAGGAAAGGAGAATGCGACCAAGGCATAGTAAAAAAAAAAAAAAAAACTGCAAAGGCAGGAAGCAGAAGGTCACCATATCTAAAGGTTCAGAACTGCTAAGCCAAACTAAACAAATTGGAAAGGCATACAGTACGGAAAATTGAATGTGAAGTTAATCTATAACTAAAGAGATAAAGCAAAGGATATAGCACACAGGATCAATACAAGTTCAATACATGATCTCAGAAGGGTGATGCAGATGCAGCAGCATAAGACAAATTTGTTTCATTGCAGAGCTTACATCACCCTTTTTTTTCCCTTTTTTTTGGACGAGGAGCAGTGCTTATATTACAGAACAGGGAAGAATCGTAAATTAGTTTTGCAAAAAGAAGTGATAATTAAGCGTAAGTGCTCCACTACCTTCGTTCCATCAAATCCTACAACACTATACCACCACCTTCCTGCAGATTCAGTGTAAGTGCTCCATCCAATGATTTTGATTCCTGCAAGAAAAGCACAAAGCAGCCATCTAACTATACCATCCGACAAAAATAATGGACTCAACTGAGCACTGAATCCCAAAGGGCTCCTTTCTCGAGTCCATCCATCCAAGTATCATGTTGCGGTTGTTGTATCCTGCAGGTCATAAGCAGAAAACACAAGTTAAGCTTGAATAATTGCTGCACCTCAATTGAAGTCACGACCGCACAACAACACTTGTTTACCTGCTTGAGCTTCTGTTGGAAGAGCATTTGCACTTCTCTCCGGAGGCCATCAACCTCCCCAGCATACTCTTTTTGCTCCTGTGATGTCAAATCCTCCAACTGCACCCCCAATCTGTAGAGTACATTATCGAGGCCACAGAACTCAAAATCCGTCGCATCAGTTGACGAAAGCTTTAGTAGACTCTTCACAGCCAACAAAACCTGTATAGAATCAAATGAGTCCAGATCGGTTCATTAGGTAGGTCTAACAGGATAGGTTTTACTGGCGAATGGAAATCTTGGTAAGTGTATTAATCATAACTTCCAGCTCTATACACTTCTAGATCTTTCTGTTCAGAACTAATATATAGGAAAAGGCTTCTTATATATATATCCCACTTTCAATGTACCACTTAAATGGTGTTGTTGTATCTCTTTATCCTTTTGAGTATACTCTAATACTGATTATAAGATACATCAAAGTGAGTTCTATGAAAAATTTCAAAATCCATTCTTTATAACATAATTTATGTATATAGTCCTTTTATATATGAAAATGGGTATATAGCAAAAATATAGGGCTCCGATGAATTTTTTTCAACCATGTCGCATTGCAGCACCTTAGAATTAGTATATAAGTATACTGAAAGTAATAAAGAGGTATAACACGTTCATTTAAATGGTATATTGGAAGATGGGAGTATGTACTCCCATGAGTATGGAAAATGCTTCCTATACACACACAACAAAATTTATGAAGGGAAATGACTTGTATAAACCAAGCAAATAAGTTTAATACAAAAACTGTTAAAACAGATTCCATATAGAAAATGTACCACATACATAATGGAGACGTGTAGAAGTGTTTAGAAGCATACAACATAAATTACAGTGAAACTACAAATTCAAGCATGATACTGTCACAGGCTTCAAAACCGCATAACCATGTATGAAATGCACAAATTATTTCACACAAAAGGACAACTGTCATGAAATCTATGGTCATACCTTTTCTTGAAGGTCAAGGTCAAACCTTGATAACATATCAACAATTAACTTTAGAAAAAGGCGTTCACTTAAGAAAGCAAGTCCTGAGTTCCCAGAATTTAGCTGAAAATCTGCTAGATCTGTTACTAAAAACACTGCCTTCTTCTGAAGCTGAACATCAATACTATTGCTTGCCAATATGTGCTGCAAAAAGGGCAAAATAATCACAATGAACCAATTATGTGCCTTTATTCCCAAGACAGGATTTTCACTACCTGCAACATCGCACTCCCATTTTCCGAATGGAATGCCTCCTGACCATTTACATTGTCTCTGATCAAAGCAGATATAGCATACAATGCCTTTGCAGCTTCTTCTGTAGAAGTGGAATAGCCCATCTTCACTAATTTTGCCAACGCCCCATAACAAATGATCTATCCAAGGATGAAACAGTATGAGCACTAATAAATAATAACTGAAGCCATATTACATGATCCAAACAGAAAATAATGATAACAGACTACTTCAACAAAAAGCTAACAAGGGTAACAAGTCAAACGACTGTTAACAAAAGGACATCCACTGGTGACTATCCGTAAAAATATGAAAAGTTAAAACGACAAAATTACAGTAAGATTCACGGTCACATTTGAACACAGGAACTGCAATTTTGGCTAACTAGAAAGAATATGTGCTCCCAAAACCTGCACAAGATACAGCATTGATATCAATATGCACCTTTCACCTTTGTGTATGATTAATGGCATTACCTGGTTTTGGACAAGGGCGTTGTTTTGACTGGCTTTACCCAGGACCCATGCAGAGGTGCTCCGTATTTCTTCATTCGCGTTAGTAAGATCTTGAATCACAGGAACAAGGCCCCCAAGTTTGTCAAGGTCTGAGCACAAATGCAAGAACAAGATATAGTTTCCGAAAATCTTACAACAATTCCCTAAAAAAAATCTTACAGAAAGTCACACGCACAAACATAAGTCTTTGCTGCATCCAATACGCACAAGAATTCATGTGCTAACATGCCCCTTTTTGCTGTTGAAAAACGTAATAGTCATATGCTGCCAGTTTTTCTGAAACACAAGTTAGCAACTTCAAAGCATGGCTCTAGTTTTTATGAAAACTAAAGCTACACATATACATGATGCATGGAGCATCTCAATAAATCAGGACTGTTATGAATAGCACTTGTTAAATTCAATATGAAGTCAATAGGCCAGAATATATAGATATACAAGCGGGTACAAAAGGAAAACCTATATAAGACAATATCTATATAAGAAAAACTTATATAAGGAAAACATATATATGGAGTCTATATAAGACGATATCTATACCCTTAACACCCCCACCCCAACAAATGCAAGGCATATACAATAGCATTGCATTTGGAAGGGTTGATACTAAAATAGAAAAAAAATCCAAAGTCTTGGTCTTGAAGTAGTCGTCGTAGCATCCAACTCTTGAAAAATCAAGCCGACGAAGGAAAGCCGACTAAAGAGCTTAGCCAATGAAGTAAGACTGATAAAGGACCGAGCAGACAAAGGAAAGTCGACAGAAGGAGCCAAGCTGAAATCAGCTGGCATAATGAGCCGAAACCAATAGAGGAAAGTCAAGCTAAGCCGAGGTAATGAGTCGGAAATCGAAGTTGATGGAATAAGCTGAGCCGAGATGCTAAGTACTTGGATGGACACAATGAAAGCAATGACGCGAAAGTAAAGCCAAAGGAGTCGACGACTGCAAGCCGAGCCGACCAAATGCCGACGAATGTAAGCCGATTAGAAGAGCCGGAACCAAAACAGAGAGCCGATAGACGAAGCCAAGCCGAAAAGACGAAGCTATGAGCCGATTGGTGTAAGCCGACAAAGAAACCGAAACCAAGCTGAACCAAAACCAGGCGATGAGCCAGACACGAAAACCAAAACAGGTGCCGAGTCGAAAACAAAGAGCCGGAGCCAAAAGCTGAAGAACCGGAGCCGAAGGCGTGACAAGAAACCGGAGCCCATACCAGATCCAGATCCAGAGCCAAGATGAGAAGCCGGAGCTGACACCCGATTTAAATCTGGTTTTGGATCCAATTGGAATTCGATCGGCTTGAGCGAGTGTTTCGCGGGCACGGGGCAAGCTCGTCTCGGTCACAGGCAAGGGTAGCCGACGGGCCGGCGGGTAGTGGCGCCGAAGGTGGAGGAACGGCGGGTGGCTCAAAGGCCGTGAGGCGAAGGTCAGGCAACGGCGCATCGACGTCGAATGTCGACGGCAACCGAGGCTAAGGGCATCAGAGCAGAGACCGGCACAAAGGCGACCTGAAGGAGCGTTCCTGAAGAGAGGGGGCGACCGATGGAGCAGCGTCACAGGAGGCAGCATGTTGGGCGGGCATGCTCAGCCGACCAAGGCGCGGGCCAGAGTGAGTGTGCGCCAACATCGGAGATGGAGCCGACGAGGCAAGAGCCAGCATGGAAGGCCAGGGCCGACGCGGCGGTGGCATCGCAGCCGACCAGCGACCATTGACGAGGCCGACAAGGATGAGCAACGGCGTCACAGGTAGCCAGTAATGAAGCCAATGAATAAGAAGACGACGCTGACAGAGAACGAGCGGCAGTGTCGCAGGCTGTTGGTGACGAGACCGACGACAACTGGTAGAGGAGCCGTGTCGCGGAGGTGGCCGCCCTCGATGATGGAATAAGTCCTTGTACTTGGTCTTTGTGGTCCTCATGTAGTTCTTTTGCAGGACAGCATCTTAGACTACTTTAGGACAGCATCTTAGACTACTTCTGCAGGACAGCATCTTAGACTACTTTAGGTCTTAGACTACTTTAGACTAGCATCTTAGCATATGCTTGACTGCCCTGGCCAGCTATAAATATGTAACCCCAACCCCTCAGGTTGGTATGGCATTGTGTGAGAAATAAACCGAAAATTGCCCCAACTCCTATTGTCATCCTCTCAATGAGAGTAAGAATTCACTACTAACAAGTGGTATCGAGCCGTTCTTTCCTGCAGCCTAAACATCTCTTGCTCATCTCCTTCCCACGCCCCTTGCTCTCACTAGCAAAGAAGAATAACAGCCTATTCCTCGCCACCCTTCATCTCTCGAATGCATAAGCAAGAATTGTTCGAGGCGCTTTTCTTCCCTAGCAAGACCCACTAGCGCACCATGTCCGGCGACAGCCTCAGCCCTCGCCGCTTCGAAAGGCCACAGCCCTAGAGGCCGAGGTTGTTGCAGCAGAGATCATGAGCGAGCAAAGAAGCAGAGATCGCAGCGACGGCGGCAGGGCGGCAAGGTCAAGGGCGGCGAATCGGCAAAGAAGAAGGGCGAAGAAGCAGAAGAAGAATGGCGATGCAAATAGCGGCGGGCGGCAGAGAGCTCGAGGCTCAAGGCAATATTCTCAGCAGCTCCGCTTCGCCGACGGCGGCATCGACGTGGGCCTCAAGCCGGCGAGCGAGGCAATACATGAAAGCGGCGCGCAGCAAGGGCGCCGCAAGACTCCCATGAGCGTGGTGGCAGCCAGACAGCGCGGACGCGCTAACGGCGCTCCGGCGGCGGGTTGGTCGACGGAGATCGCGGCCTTACAGCGCGGCGGCTCTCCCGGACCGCAGACGATGGTCACCACGGATCCGTGCCATTGTCGTGACGCCGGTCCCGGCGAAGGATGGCCTACCTCACCAAGACCAACTACGCCGAGCGGGTCGCGGTGATGCGGTACGGCCAGCGCGGTACATGCGGAAGTAAGCGAGACGGCGACGCCGACATTACGAGGATCGACGGTCATTGGATGCCTCATAGCCGCAGCTTCCGCCGAGATGCGCTTCGCTTCAACAAGCGAATCGCCAGGAGGCTCGATGCCATCGCCGCAAGACGACGGCAGCCGATCATCGCCCGCAAGACCACCTGCGCAGCACTTCGCAGGAGCTGGAAAACCCGCCTTCAAGCCAGTGAGGACGTTGACGACTTTGCTCTCCGCCTCAACACTCGCCGCAGAAGATGGTGCGAGCCGCGACGACACCTACGATGAGAGAGAGCATCCCGCTTTTCCGCTGCATCCCCGAGAAGTACAAGCAGATCGCTCGCCGATCGAAGTCTCTCGCTGGATCTCTTCACGATGTCGATCGAAGAGGCGATAGGTCGCCTCAAGGTCGCCGACAATGACGAACCACGCCTCTCTCGGGCCTATCACCATCGGCGGAAGTCAGACCACTCGGGAACAATGGGAGGCCGCCAGGTGTCGGAAGAAGGGAGTCCTCTTCCGCGACAAAGGCCGCAGCGCGCTAAGCAGCGCAAGAAGGCGCGACGCAGCGTCCAGTCGGGCGCGAGGACGTCCGAGGGTGACGCCGCAGAGGCGCCAGTGGCGCGCCACCGCAAGAACTAGAAGCCGAAGACGAGACGACTCTCGCCAAGAATCGGTGGCAAGCTTGGCCATTGGGCCAAGGAGTGTCGCCACCACGACTTGGCGAGCCCACGCCGCCAAAGTGGAGGAAGAAGAGCCGGCTCGCTTCCCGCACACGCAAGCATCGAGTTATCTCCAGCCGCATCGGCCGCAAAGAAATCTCTCCACCTTGATGAGCCGAAGCACACGCCTTTCTTGGCGATACCTCAGCAGCGACAAGATTGACGGTGGTACTCGACACCGGTGCTACCCATCACATGACCGGCCGACGGAGTTCTTCACCGAAGCTTGACTCCAACGCCCGAGGCTCCGTCAAGTATGGGACGCCTCGGCGTGGAGATCAAGGGCGCTGGCTCGTCCTCTTCACCGCCGAAGTCGGAGAGCACAGTCGCCACCGAGTCTACTACATCCCCGTTAAGGAACTCTATCATCGCCTTAGGACACCGGATGAGAACGGCTCGCGTGGCGATCAAGAGCGGAGTCATGAGGATTTAGGATCACCATCGCCGCCTTCTTGCCAAGGTAACCAGAGGCATCAATCGACTTTTACGACCTCAACGTGCGGTGGCACAACCTTCGCTTTGTTGCTCGTCGGGACGACGAGGCGTGGCGAGCGGCATGAGCGCCGCACCTTTCACTTTGAGGCCACAAGAGGCTCAAGGTGCCACGAGATGGTGCACGGCCTCCGTGCCTTGACCACGTGGAGCGCTTCTGCGACGTCTGCGTCCGACAAAGCAGAGGCGGCCCTTTCTCAAAGAAGCCGAGCTTCCGAGCCAAGGAGCGCTCGAGCTCGTGCAGACGGGACTTGTGTGGTCTGGTGACACCACCACACCAGAGGATGACGCTATTTTCGCCGCTCGTCGACGACCTCTCCCGCCACGTGGGGTGATGGTTCTCGCAACAAGGAGAGGTCGGATGCCATCAGCGCGCGCAGTCGCCGTGGAGGCGAATGCGTCAAGAAGTCATAGGTCTTCACAGACCGACAACGGCGAATTCACTTCAGCACTGAAGTTCGCGTCAGATCACACGGATGAGGGCATTCAATACATTACTCCACTACCAGACAAATGCAGCAGAACGGCGTCGTCGAGCGCAAGAACTGACGGTTGTGGGATGGCTCGGCCCTCCTCAGCGAGGGATGCCTACTGCCTTCGGGAGAGGCGGTGGTGACGGCCGCCTACATCCTCAACCGCCGCCCACCAAGGCTCTCAATGGCGGGGCGCAGACGAGGCTTGGCATGGGCGCATAGCCGCGATCTCACCCACGGGTCTTGGTACCCTCGCTTGTCAAAGAGCTTAGCCACATCGGCAAGCTCGACGACGTAAGCACTCGTGGTGTTCCTCGGCACGCGGAGGCTCAAGGCCTCCGCATTCTTGATCCAGGATTACGCTGCAAGCGCACGCGACGTAGTGTTCGACGGCGGCGAGGATGGGCATGGGACAAAGCGGTGGGCGATGGCTCGACCGACGTACAACGACTTCAATGTCGAGTACGCCCACTTCAAGGAGGCGGGGAGTAGGCGGCTCCTCTTCACCAAGCATGCCTACCCCACCCCCGAGCTTCCACCGACTCCAATATTATGCTCTCCACCACAACTTCGGCCAAGGCAAGTTCTTCGCCAACACCACCACAAACGCAAATCCACGCGACTCCGGACTAACGGCCACTCCTCCGCACGCCCAATCCGACACCGCCTAGTGTCGACCACTACCGTGGAGTTCGCACCCCGCCTCCCACGATGAGGCGCGATCGACGTGTACCACGACGGCGAGCCGCTGTGGTATCGTCGACGATTGAACCTTCTCGGCGACCACCGTCGCGTCGGACCGGTGCCTCGCGATCCGAAGTGCGATTGCATCTTGCGTGTGACGATGGCGAGCTCGTTCTTTCGCGGAGGTCGCGAGACACGCTGCATGGCGTCTCGCGATGCGTCGGAGATGGATGCGGTTGAGAAGAACCGCGCTGGGAGCTTGCCGATCTCCTCGTGGTCACCGCGACGATCACTCTTAAGTGAGTGTTCGTCAAGAGGGATGAAGCCGCGCCATCGCTGCACAAGGCTCGCTTGGTGGCACGCGGTTTCGTGCAAAGGAGGATTGACTTCGACGATGCCTTCGCTTCGCGGCACCGGATGGAATCGGCGACTTCTCCTTGCGCTGGCCGCCCAGAAGGCCGGCATGTTCATCACATGGACGTTAAATCGCCGCTTAACGGCGATTTGAAGGAGGAGGTCTACGCAGCACCACCACGGCTTTGAGATTCCCTTGAAGGAGGGTAGAGTCTTTGCGCTGCGCAAAGCCCTCTATGGCTTGCGGCAGTATCGAGGCGTGGAATGCCAAGTTGATTCCACACTCAAAAGGATGGGCTTGAGCAAAGCCCGCGACGAGGCGCCATCTACCGGCGGGGCAATGGTGGAAACGCCTCGGCGGTGGGTGTTCACGCCGATGACTTGGTGATCACCGCACCAAGGATGTGGAGGTGGCAAGATTCAAGGAAGAGATGAAGGCCACCTTCCAAATGAGCGACACAGGGCCTCTCCTTCTACCGGGATCGAGGTGCACCAGACGATTCCGTAATCACACTTCGACTGCATCGCCTACGCCAAGCATGTCGTTGAGTCGGCCGGGCTCACCGATCGAACCCAAAGACTCACTCCGATGGAGGAGCGATCAAGCCGAGCCGCGATGACACGACGGAAGAGGCGGACGCCACGCGAGACTGCGGCGTCTTGTGGGAGCCTCCGCTACCTCGCCCACACACGGCCGGTTTTGGCTTTCTCCGTCGGCCACGTTAGTTTGGTTCATGCAATGACCAACGACGGAGCACCAACAAAGCTATGAAGAGGATCATCCGCTATGTTATGGGGACTCTCGACCACGGCCTCTACTACCCGAGGTGCCCCGGAGAGGCACACCGCTCGTCATAAATGACGACAACCACGGCGGCGACATCGACACCAAAGAAGAGCACGAAGGGATTCTCTTCTTCCTCGCAAGTGCCTCGTTAGTCGGGCGATCGGTTAAACGACAAGTGGTGGCCTGTCACCGCGAGGTCGAGTACATAGCGGCTTCCACCGCTTCGACTCAGCACTTTGGCTTGCTCGATCGCTGGTGATCTCTCAGCAGAGACACCGGCGGTGGAACTCAGGTGGACAAGAAGTCCGCCTGCCTCGCAAAGAACCCTGCTTTCCTTAACGAGCAAGAACATCCGGCGAGGTACCATTTCATCCGGATTGCTTGGACGAAGGAAGCATCAAGGCGCGTTACATCAACACTAAGGATCACTTGTGGACTCCTTTCACCAAGCCCCTGGGAGGATCAAGTTCTTTGAGCTTCGCCCAGACCGGATGGTCCAACTTTCCCACAAGACGATGGACAAGACTTAGGGGAGAATGATGGAATAAGTCCTTGTACTTGGTCTTTGTGGTCCTCATGTAGTTCTTTTGCAGACAAAGATCTTAGACTACTTTAGGACAAAGATCTTAGACTACTTCGCAGACAAAGATCTTAGACTACTTTAGGTCTTAGACTACTTTAGACTAGCATCTTAGCATATGCTTGACCGCCTGCCACTATAATATGTAACCCCAACCCCTCGGGTTGGTATGGCATTGTGTGAGAAATAAACCAGAAAATTGCCCTAACTCCTATTGTCATCCTCTCTCAATGAGAGTAAGAATTCAGCTACTAACACTCAAGAATGGAGATTTCTTTTTCCGGGGGCAGTGACAGCAGAAGAACGGAGTGACGACTAGGGATGACACAAGTGCATGGTAAACCCTAACCCTAACCTTGCTCTCATACCATGTTATGAATAGCACTTGTTGTATTCAATATGAGGCCAATAGACCAGAATATATAGATATACAAGCAAGTACAAAACGAAAGCCTATATAAAGCAATACATATACAAGGAAAACTTATATAAGGAAAACCTATATATAGAATCTATATAAGACAATATCTATACCCTTAACAAGGACAAGTCTAAAACAATGGCTATTATAAAACCCTGCATTATTTCAGCCTAAACTCTAAAGGTTAAAAGTTTGATGTTTCAGTTTTCCGTAGATATAAACATACATTTTGGTTAATTTGCAGAGCAGTAAGCAACTAACATATGGATGGGGTGGTAAAAAGGAAGATCAGATTTACCATTAGCATTGTCAATGGGCTCAACAAGAACTAAAAGCTCCTGCAATGCAAGCTGGCGATCCTCCACTGAAATGGAAGAATTATTTAAGTCTGCAATTGAAATCTTCATTAAGTCAGCATCTGACGGCATCTTTAACTTCTCCAATAACTCCTACAAGAAAATTGAGAAGGTTGAGCAAAGCGTACCATCATGCCTAAGCTTTGTCTTTCATCTATACAGAGAAAGACCAGCTGCCTGCCTATTGACACTACCCAACAGATTCCATGGCCATCTTGTGTTTGACATAAGAAGTTAGAAGCAATTATTTATCTTTTATTTGATTCTTAACGGTTACAATGAAAGGCATAAGACAAAATACAAACCTTACAAAATCTAACAAGAATATGTAGTAACTTGGGGGACCTCCAGGAACAAGGATCTTAAGACAAAATCAACAACATAACAATCATTAAGAGATAAAGTTTGTTCACTTGACGTCAGAGCAAATGTCGTGGTATCCAAATCACAGCAAGCGCAGAAGCATATCCCTAGTTGCAGCCATATAAGTTGGTATTCACCAACTAGAGGTATATACCGTACAGTACAGCTGAAGACTCCAGAAAAGCACTAGTGGATTCTCATGTGAATAGAGTCAGACATGTCAAGTTTTTATGCATATTATACAAACAATACAACTGAGTTGCAAAACAAAAAACGTCTTAAGACAATTCATTGACACAACACAATAGTTCTTTGACAGTAAAAGGTAAAAAAATTATTGTGGTGTGTCAATGGCTGCATTATCTTGACATTTTTTGTGACAATAAAAATCAGAAGATGAATCCTGAAGGAGCATTTCTCACCTTAATCTCCACCCGCCGCTTAAACAGCTCATCCGCCGATAGCTTCTGCACGTCTGCCGCCTTTTCTTTCAGCTTCTCAGCGTCAGAATTCCCTGTCTCACCAATACCAGATAGAACTCAGCAAAATGCAGGCATTTCTCCAAAGCCAGCCAAACTTTATAATGAAATTGCGACCATGAACTACAAATTCCTACAACTTAAAACCACAAACTGTTACCTTCGACATCCCATAAACCCGAGTATAAATTACCTTTGGACACAATAAACTACTCTCTACTGCCAACAACCAAAGCTAACCCAAAATCAACACAGTTTGGAAAATTTTCGTTGTAATCCTACAAAGCGGCAACTTTCCGTAGTGCTAAAAGCCGCAACTTTTCCGGTTCAAAATCTTACATTGCCAAAGCGAATCTAAGTTTTATTTAATTGTAGAATTTGGGGGGTTTTTGGTTTCCCGTACCGATCGACCACTGCAGCATGCTGTCGAGCGAGCCGAAACCGCCAGCGAACTCGTCCTCCACCACCGGTCCACCGCCAGCAGCTTCCTCCTCTGCTACAATCCCCCCCTCATCCTTCTCCGTCGCCCGCTGCCCAGCCGCCCCAGGCGACGACCTGCTCCCCCCGCCGCCCTCCGCCACCGCGACGGAGGCGGTTGCCACCGGGAGGAGAAGAACATCGGAGAGGAAAACGGCGAGGAGGAGGAGGCGGCAGTGGTTGGATTGCTCTGCCTTCCCCATGGCCACGAGCCACGAAACAGAGATCGAGAGAAGCAGCAGCCCAGCGGGAGTTAATTGAGATTTTGCCATCCCATACATTGTGCTTCGCCAGAATGCCATTAGTCACGTGAACTTCACCATAATACCATCCCGAATGCGAGTCTCACCACTAAAATGACATTTTATATTTTCTCTGGTATTATCCTCCTCTTTTCCCTCATTTTACCACTTGAACTGACGGTTTTGCCCCCCCTCTACTCTCGTCAGATACTCGCTCGGTCACGACTCACGAGTACGCACTCCTCCTCCTCAGCCTCCACTCCTGCTCCTCGGTCACAGCCGAGCCAAGTTCACCTCTGGCGCCCCACTAGATCCGCCTGCCTTCGGCCACCTCCGGGGCACCCCCCCAGATCCGGCCGCCTCCGGGGCGCCCCCCCAGATCCGTGCGCGTCCCGACGGAAGGAGCTGGGTCGGTGCTATGGCCGGCCATAAAGAGGACGCGGTCTCCCGTCGCCGACGAAGAAAGCTCCAGCCGCCCGCCCTGGCCGCTGCACTCCTCGATTGAAGGTCAGTGTAGTATCGCTTGCAGATCCTATCCCCCGGGCTAGAGGGTTTAGGGTTTATCTGTAGTTTAGCTGTGGTTTGAATGTATGATGTATCACTGCCATATGAATTGGAGTACTCTATGAATTGAATGCCAAGTACCAAATAGAAGCAGGAATTGAATGATGTTGGCAGTTCTCGCCGCTCAGTAGTCATAGCAGTATTGAAAATGTTCCCGCCGCTCAGTAGTCATAGCTCACCAATTGTTGCCACTAGTTTAGCATCGATGGCATATTGAAAATGTTGTTTACCTGTAGTTTGAAATCGTTGTTATTTCCTTATTGTGGTGTAATCACAAAGCTAGCATTCATCTCAAATAATGTGTAATTTATTGATGCCTTTTATGCAGTATGGAACTTGAACCACTTTTAGTTGATTATGGATCGAATTCAGCTGAACCACGGGTGGATTGGGATAGTTTGATAGTAGAGGAAAGACATGATGAGGAAGGAAGGGTAGAAATCCTAGGTGAAGATGAAATGTATGTGTTGTTGGGTCTGCGGGATGAGGATGAAAGGGCACCACCGAATGCATCAATGGGTACCGAGGAGCATGTTGAAAATACAAGTGGTGACAATGTTTTTGTTGTGAATGATCATAGAGCGGTTCATGTTGACGATGGAGCGGTTCATGTTGACGATGATGTTCCAGATGAGAGGACCATGGTATATGACAAGAACAATCCTTCTATGGATCTTGGCACAAAGTACCCTAGCATGAAGGAGTTTAGGTTGGCTGTGAGACAGTTTGCCATAAACAAGGAATTTGAACTACATATAGAGAAAACTGACAAATCAAGATATATAGGCCATTGTCGTGGTGGAGGATGTCCATGGCACATTGTTGGGAGGACGCAGTCTGATAAAATGACTGTTATGGTACTACCTTGCGACCTTTCATTTTAAATTGTTTGAGTTTGTCAATTTGTGTTTATTATCAGATCATTTTCATGTTTTTATAGGTCACGGTCTTGATCGATGAGCACACATGCACATCCAAAGGGCAAGAGGAGGACTACCACCCTACAAGTGCATGGGTTCTTGATAAGGTTATTCCTATCCTTAGGAAGACTCCTCACATGGGTGCTAAAGAGTTGCAGGCTAAGTTGGAAGGTGATCACAAGTGCACAATTGCATATGATACAGTGTGGAAGGGGAAAGAGAGGGCTTTAAAGGATTTGTATGGTAGCTGGGATGAGAGTTTTAAGCTGCTATTTAGATGGAAGGCAGAGGTACTGAAGATGATGCCAGGTAGTGTGGTTGAGATTGACACCAGGGTGGTTGATGGAATAGTATACTTTCATAGGTTCTTTTGTGCACTAGGTTCATGCATTCAGGGTTTTTTGGTAGGATGTAGGCCATACCTGAGTATAGATTTCTCTGCACTCAATGGTAGATGGAATGGTCATCTAGCTTCAGCTTGTAGTATAGATGGTCACAATTGGATGTACCCTGTTGCATTTGGATTCATAGACTCAGAAATAGAGGATAACTGGGTATGGTTTATGAGGCAGTTGCACAAAGGTATTGGAGATGTCACTCCTCTGGCTATTTGTACAGATGCCTGCAAGGGGTTAGAGAAGGCAGTGAAGGAGGTATTCCCTGCAGTTGAGCAAAGGGAATGCTTCAGACATCTTATGCAGAATTTTATCAAGAGATTTAGTGAGGAAACCAATTCATATATGTATCCTACAGCAAGGGCATATAAATCGGATGTCTGTTTTGAGCATCTGGGAAAGGTTGTAGCGGCGAGCACAGAAGTGGTTGATTGGCTCAACAAGTATCATAACCTAAAGTGGTACAGATGTAGCTTCAACCCAGCTATCAAGTGTGATTACATCACCAATAATCTGGCTGAGTGTTTCAATCACTAGATTAGAGACATAAAAGACTTGCTTGTTACTGAGCTCGCTGACCGTATAAGGGATATGCTAATGACTCTTTGGCAGAAGAGGAAGAGGCTAGCAGCAAGGCTGGAAGGCAAGATACTACCGGCCGTCATGCATCAATTGAAGGCAAGAACTAGAGGGTTGCATATAACATTGTATTGCTTTAGAAGATCTATGTCATAGATTAAGTCTAATGGAACTAATATGTTGTGAATGTGTAATTTCTGTTCGCAGAAGAGGTCCTTTTGAGTTCTTGTTTCAAACCAAGTTGGGTGCACAATGCTTTTGGCCTTTTAGGCCGCTTCACGACCTTTTGTTTTAGTTCATTCATTTACTCATGTTATATCCGATATTTACTTCATTGTCATGTCTTTTTATTTTTCTTTGTACGGTTGTAGAATGGAGTACCTTAATCCATGACATATCCTTATCCCCGGTTCTTCTTTTGTTCACCTTTTTGTATCTACACCTGCTTTGTGTGGGATGCAATGATTGATCGAGTATCATCATTTTTACACTTTGAGCAAAATCACCTAGCTTGTCTTCTCGTGACATTACATAAGGTTTCCTTTTATGAAATTGCTCGAATGGTCATCAGTATGAGGATCAAGGATACCGACTAGAGGGGGGTGAATAGGAGGTTTTAATATTTTCTAAACTAAATTTCACGTTTGGTTATTTCTAAGCACAATTGACAATTTTAGCAACTTTAATACCTAGCAATAGTAATGATCACGAACCAAGTCTTCTACTTGAACTACTTTAATGGATGAGCAAGTAAATCACAATAATGATCAAAGTGCTAGTAATGAAACAAGTGTAGAAACAACGCAAACCACACAAGATGAACTCGTGAATTTATCCCGTGGTCTCGGAGACTTGCCGGTCTCCCCTACTCCACGTTGAGGTGACTTGAACCACTTCAAGCCGGCTCCACTTGCTTGAGCCTTCCCCGATCACTATTGATAGCTCTTCCCGCTCCCGTAGGCGAAGCCGTGCCTTCACAACAATTGGGCCTTCTCACAACCTTCGTTGAGAAGATCACCAATCCCGATCGCCTCCAAGCCGTCTAGGAGGCGGCAACCTCCAAGAGTAATAAGCTTCGACGCTTGCTTGAGGTTGAACTTGAGTGTCTAAGGCTCAAACAATGAATACACACTCAATTTGGCTTCTAAACCTCTCAAATGTGTGAAACTAGTGCTCAAGGTGTTTAGAAGACTTGCCCGTCGAGACCGTTGGATGAGCCCGGCCCGATCATTCAACGGCGGTCGCATCGCTTCGTCCGGCCCGATCAAGATGGCGCCCGGTCGACCGACAAGACAAACGCTGAAGGCACCGGAAAATAGCCTCTCTGGAAAAATTAAACCGCTCGGCGTCCGGTTGGACCGGCTGTCCGATCGCACCGCCCAAGCACCGGTCGGACCGCCCAACCAAAACATGTTTTGGCGCTCCTCTGGAAAAACCAGACCGAAGGGGAGGCGGTTGCACCGCTGGCCAATGCTGGCCAACCGATCTTGATCGAGGCCGACCGCCAGTAAGGACATGTGCGCATAATTGAGGATTTCTTTTAATGTAATTTGTGCAAGTGCCTAACCAATATGATTTATGAGCCTTGACACCTTTTCAACCTTAAACATAGCATCAAAAGCCCCTCTTAATAGTACGGCACTAAAGCTAAAAATCCGATCTTTTCATTCGAACATCCGAGATCGGTAAAAACTACAAAGAATACTTCTAAACTTTTATACCTTTGTTTCTTTTGCTTTTCTTGATGCATGCTCCACTTTTTGCACTTGGGATCATCCGACATCTGCCGAAGAATACATTTTTCCTATTCTCAACTTACTCACAAACAATCATTAGTCTTTTAACCTTGATTGTCATTAATTACCAAAACCTAAACCACATGGGGGCCTAGATGCTTTCAAGGGCAAGCACTATGCTTGCAAAGCACCCTGGATTCCTAATCAAAACTTGGGCAAAGTGACCTTGCATTTTAGGAGGACCAAAGTGACCTTGCATTACTCAGGTAGATCATCATAGGTGGTACTCTTTTCATTCTCTTACGCTGCAATCGTAATTCCTTCTCACGAGTTGTTGCATGCTCAAAGTTTCAATGTCGGTTGCTATTTGCTAAATATTGGAAAACCTTTGCATGGTGTTGCAAGAAGACAATAAAAACAACTTTTGCGAGAGGCAAAGAAAGAAAAGAGAAATGAGGTACTCGAATTGAAAAAGATTGATCGTGGGGTTAGAAGACACTTCCATCATGACATCACCGTCGTAGTACTCTTCCCCGGACTCTGCGCTAATAAGCAAGAGGTTCTATGGTGGCCCATTGCTTTCATCGAGGGGTGGTGGTGGTACCTCAATGCTTGCACAAAAATGTTTGAGATCGGTGGCGCTTTACGAAGCATCCTATATGTGCTTTGAATGATATCTCTACCGTTGGTTTCCACAAAGAACCTCGTGCATACTTTAAGCTAACAACCCAAAGATTTGTCTCTGTGTTGATGATGAGCGTCTGGAGTTCCGTGATGGCGATCTAGTTGTGTTCTCTCAAGTCCGAGGAATGACCGAAATAATGATGGAAAACCAAGAAAGATTAAGAATGCACGGCCTTACTCTTTTGAAAGTGCATCTAGGCCCCTCAAAGTGTTTTGGTGATTTATGGCAACACAATTACGTATGCTAATCTGCAAGTGAGATTCTATGCAATGATCAAGAAGATATCATCGTTGGAAAGGCGATTGGAGATCCCTACCACTTTGAAATTTGAAAAGCGGCATCAAGACTTCAGCTTGTAAATCTTTCATTTTATTGAGTCTAAGGATAGCCGTACTATTAAGGGGATACGACGGAAAATCGCTTCTAGGATATGCTTGTGCTCATAGGATGAAAATTGCATCTCAAAAGAATTTCAAAATCATGCATTCCTCTAAAAGGATACTCCTGGCCGAGGAGGTCAGTCCGGAGTATCCGGACATTTAGTCCGGACACTGGAATTGTCCGAGTATCCGGGATTAAATCCGGATACTCCGAGCTAGGGTCCTCGGTTGCTCTTTCTCTCGTAAGTCCGAGTATCCGGACATTTAGTCCGAACACTCAGGAAATTGTCCGAGTATCCGAAGATAATGTCCGGACAAATCCGACTTTATGCAGAACAAAGGTAACGGTTGGATTTTGGGAGCTCTATAAAAACCCTCACTCCATTTCTAACCGCTACTAACCTCATTCATTGCAACATTCAAGTCTAAAGCTCTCTCACACTCTCTCAAGCCCTAGCTTCTTTCTCCCACTAAAATCTTCGATTTGAGTTGCTTCTTTGGGGAGAAAGAAGGGGATTCAAGTGCTTTGAGCTTGCATGTTTGATTCTTGAGCACTAGTTTCATCCTCCAAGTCGATCTAGCAGCGTATTTGTTACTCTTGGAGTTTGAAGGGCTCCTAGACGGCAAGGAGTCACCGGGAGCCTCCAAGGCTTCGTGTGGAGAGCCCCGGTCGTTTGTGAAGGCGAGCCTCGCCTCCGAAAGGAAAGAGGCAAGGAGTGAAGATCCGGCGAGTGCTTTGTGCAACACCGGGAGGAAAGGGGTCAAGAGGGACCCGGGCTTTGTGCCTCCTCAACGGAGACGTAGGATTCCCTTCAAGAATCCGAACTTCGGTAAAAAATCATTGTCTTGTGTTCTTCATTAGCTTGAGCTAGGGTTTGGTGTTGTTGTTGGATTTTAGAAGCCCCGATCTACTTACTCTTTGTGTTTGGCTCTAGATCCATATTTTTACTAAGTACCTGACATCATTTAGAGTCTTTGTATTCAGCTAGATTATTGAAATCTTGCAAAGATTTAAAATCTCTCCCCGAGCTGTCCAGTCCGGAGTTTCCGGATATTTTATCCGGACTATCCGAACAAATTGTCCGGACTATCCGAACAAAATTCTCGACATCCGGACTACGTGCCTCGGAGATTTTATTTAAGTGCAAATTTTATCGCCTATTCACCCCCTCTAGGCGACATATCGGTCCTTTCAATTGGTATCGAGCCAAATCTCCTTAGTTTGGCTTAACCGCTGGAGAATCATTATGTCGCAAACAGAGATAAGAATACGAAGCCCATGACCAAGATAAGGGCACGGGCTCCGGATTGGGGTTGCAATTCCATTTGATTATCGTTCCTCGGTGTCTCAAGCTCTTCCTCATATGTCTCCGTGCCCTCCGGTCGAGCGCCTCATTTCGATGGCACTCACTACGCGGCATGGAAACATAAGATGAAGATGCACTTGAGATCGCTTCACCCTTCTATTTGGAAGATTGTGCAAACAGGTTTCAAGCCAAATGATCCCGAGAATCTTACTCCAGAAGAAGATAAAGATCAACACTTCAATGATTTGGCAGTCAATGCCTTATTCAACGCCCTGAGTGATTCCGAGTTCAACCGAGTCGATGGACTCGAGGAGGCAAAGGCTATTTGGGATAGACTCCTAGTCAGTCATGAAGGAGTGTCAAGCGTCCGAGAATCTAAGATAGAGCTCATTATTGGTGAGCTAAGCCGGTTCACTCTTGAAGAAGGAGAATCCTACACCAAAATGTTTGACCGCTTGATGGTGCTTGTTAATCAAGCCAAGGGTCTTGGGTGCACCGATCTTTCTGACAAGGCCGTGGTGAAGATTATACTTCGCGTGATCACTCCTACCAACCGCAACCTTGTTCAGTTGATACGAGACCGGCCCAACTTCGATACTTTGACACCTCACGATGTCATTGGCCGGCTCATGATGGACGAGATGATGGTGAAGGAAGTGAAGTTGTTGAAGAACTCAAGTCGCAAGAAGAAAGGTATTGCCCTCAAGGCGCCAAAGTTGTCGTCAAGTCGAAGAAAGCACAAGTGAGGATGAAGAGTCTAGTGGTCCATTGACAAATGAGGATATGGCCCTATTTGTGCGAAGGTTCAACAAGTTCTTCAAGAAGAAAAATTTCAAACAAGGAGGTCATTCAAAGAACTATGGAAGAAAATCAAAGGGAGACATTCCACAAGAAGATGTTATGAATCTTGGCGAAACCGGTCATTTCATTGCCGAGTGTCCGCATAAGGAAGGCAAAGATGAGAAGCCGCACAAGAAAGACAAGTATCGGGGCAAGGACAAGGAGAAGGAGAAGAGCAAGAAGAACAAAGGCAAGGGTCGTGCCTACATTGGAAAGGAGTGGAACTCCGACACCGACTCCGACTCCGACTCCGAGTCCAATTCCGACGAGGAAGGAGGAATTGCCTCCGTCGCCATCGCCGTGCCTACCACCTCAACAACGTCGAAGAGCCTCTTCGACAACTTGAGAGATGACGACGACAACGCTCCAATGTGCCTTATGGCAAAGGGGCATAAGGTATCATCAAAAGATTGCACTCCCTCCATTACTAATGAATGTCTAGATGAGCACGATAGCGATAGTGATGATGATGACATTAACACTGTGCTTAAATCTGTGAAAAACATTAATATTCATAAGTTAAATTTGCTCTTAAAAGATATTGAAAAATTGGAGGAAGTTGTAGAACAAAAGGAAGCTATTCTCGAGGCTCAAGAGGATTTACTCATCCTCGAAAAGGAGAAAAACCGTGAGCTAGAGAAGAGCTTATCTTTGAAAAAGAGAAGAATGAGGAATTGGTTAAGAACTTAAAAGTAACCAAATCGAGGTGATTAGTCTTGAGATCACCTACGCTTCACTCAAGAGGAACTTGCAAAGTCGAAAGATGCTTGCAAGGCTCTAGAGTTGAAGCTTGTTGATCTCAAGAATAGCCTCCGATGACCTCATCCACTAGTTCTAATTCTTCTTACCCTCTACTAGCAATGGTTGTGCTAGATGCTTCAATGTAGATGTTAATGCTTGTGCGACTAACCTTGAGACATTGCAAGTATTAGCATATGAGAATGAGAAGCTCAAGGATTGCTTGAAGATGGACTTCAAAAGTCCTACAAGGCAAGTAAGGGACTAGAGGAGTTCCTAGGTAAGCGTCAAGGTAATACTATGAAGTATGGGCTTGATATACTCCTCCCAAAGGGAAAAAGAGTAATATTGTGATTGCTCAGCTGACCAAGCCCATCCAATTTGTTAAGAGCAAGGAAAACTCTAAGTACAAAACTCATTCCACTTTCTTTGCCTCATATGTACTTAAGAGAACTAACCATGGTCGGTAGTTGCATGCCCCATTGGAAGTAAATCCAAAAGTACCTCTAATGTGCGATCTATTTGGGTCCCTAAATCACTTGTCACTAACGTGCGTGGACCTAAACAAGCTTGGGTACCAAAGAGCAAAATCTAAATTTGATTTTGTAGGCCTACATCTCCGGTGGAACAAGTTGGATCTTGGATAGCGGATGTACGCATCATATGACCGGAGAAAGGGCAATGTTCGCGCACTTGGAAGCCAATGGATCAAATAGTGAAAGCATCATCTTTGGCGACAACGGAAAAGGTGAAGTGGTAGGTTTAGGTAAGATCTTGATTACCAATGATTTTCACATAAACAATGTTTTACTTGTCGAGTCGCTAAGCTACAATTTGTTGTCCGTTGCTCAATTATGTGAAGCGGGCTACAATTGTGTGTTTAGCGATAAGGGTGTGGATGTCGTTAAGAGGGTTGATGGTTCAATAGCGTTAAGGGTCGTTTAAAGGGTAATCTCTATCTTATAGATTTTTCTACGGATAGAGTTAACCTTGAAACTTGCCTAATGGCTAAATCTAGCATGGGTTGGTCAGGCATCGCCGCTTGCCCATGTTGGTATGAGGAATCTTCACAAACTCATTAAGGGCAACCACATCCTTGGACTAACGAATGTTGTCTTTGAGAAAGATAGAGTGTGTAGCGGCGTGTCAAGCGGGAAACAAGTTGGAGCTACTCATCCCGCTGAAGAATGTGATGACCACCTCGAGACCCTTGGAGATGCTACACATGGACTTGTTCGGTCCGATCGCCTACATAAGCATTGGTGGAAACAAGTATGGTTTAGTTATTGTTGATGATTTTTCTCGCTTTACTTGGGTGTTTTTCTTGCATGACAAAAGCGAAGCCCAAGGAAGCTTGAAGAAATTCATGAGAAGGGCTCAAAATGAGTTCAAGTGAAGATCAAGAGAATTGAGGACAACGGCACGAATTCAAGAATACCGGTGTTGAGGAGTATCTCGATGAAGAAGGCATCAAACACGAGTTCTCGGCTCCTTATTCTCCTCAACAGAATGGGGTGACCGAGAGGAAGAATCGAACCCTCATCGAGATGGCGCGCACGATGCTTGACGAGTACAAGGTTTCCGACATATTTTGGGCAGAGGCCGTCAACACCGCGTGCCACAGCTCCAACCGATTATATCTTCACAAGTGCTTTGAAGACTACAGACTGAGCTCCTCACCGGGAAGAAGCCAAATGTAGCCTACTTCCAAGTCTTTGGGAGCAAATGCTACATCCTCAACAAAAAGGTTAAGTCTTCTAAATTTGCTCCTAAAGTAGATGAAGGATTTTTACTTGGTTATGGATCAAATGCTTACGCATATCGGGTTTTCAATAACACCACCGGTGTAGTTGAAATCTCGCGTGTAACATTTGATGAATCTAACGGTTCTCAAGTAGAACAAGTTAATTATGATGAAATTGATAGGGAAGAACCTCCATGCGAAGCAATCAAGAAATTGGCAATTGGGGAGGTAAAACCGGTGGAGCAGGATGCAATTCCGAGCACCCCAACCCGGAGTGTCCGAGATAATGTCCGGAGTATCCGGACAAAATCTCCGGAATGTCCGGACTTAACCCCGGATATTCCGGACATCAGTGCTCAAAATGTTGATTCCTCCTCATCCATTAAAGCTCAAGATGGTTCCAACACCTCACAAGATGACGGAGGTCCTATCCAACGTATAAACTCAACGACTCCTCATCCGAGAGTTCATCAAAGCATACAACGCGATCACCCTACGACAACATACTTGGAGACATTAACAAGGAGTATCCACTAGATCTCGACTTGCAAATTTTTGTGAATTTTACTCCTTTGTCTCTTCTCTTGAACCACTCAAGGTAGAAGAAGCTCTTCGAGATCCGGATTGGGTGATGGCTATGCAAGAGGAGTTGAACAACTTCGAGAGGAATCAAGTATGGAAGCTTGTCGAGAGGCCCAAGCAAAACGTGATTGGAACCAAATGGGTTTTTCGGAACAAGCAAGATGAGAACGGAATAGTGACTAGAAACAAAGCACGGTTGGTTGCTCAAGGCTTTACGCAAGTTGAAGGTTTGGATTTCGATGAAACATACGCTCCTGTAGCTAGGCTTGAATCTATTAGAATATTACTTGCCTTTGCTACTCACCATGATTTCAAGTTATATCAAATGGATGTGAAAAGCGCCTTCTTGAATGGACCACTTTCCGAAATGGTCTACGTCGAGCAACCACCCGGTTTCGAAGACCCAGAGCATCCGGACCACGTCTACTTCCTTCACAAGGCTCTTTATGGGCTTAAGCAAGCACCGAGAGCGTGGTTTGAGTGTCTTCGCGATTTTCTCATCGAACAAGGTTTTGTAGTCGGAAAGGCCGACCCTACACTCTTCACTAAACATATCGATGATGATTTATTTGTGTGCCAAATATATGTCGATGATATTATATTTGGATCTACTAATGAACATTTGTGCAAGGATTTTAGCAGGATAATGACTAAAAGATTCGAGATGTCTATGATGGGCGAGTTAAAGTTCTTCCTCGGATTTCAAGTCAAACAATTAAAGGAAGGAACTTTTATATGCCAAACGAAGTACATCAAGGACATGCTTAAGAAGTTCGGCATGGAGAACGCCAAGCCAATCAAAACGCCGATGCAAGCCAACGGGCATCTAGACCTCGACAAAGAAGGTAAACCGGTCATCCAAAAGGTATATCGTTCTATGATCGGCTCTTTACTTTATCTTTGTGCATCTAGGCCCGATATCATGCTTAGTGTGTGCATGTGTGCACGTTTTCAAGCCGCGCCTAAAGAATGCCACATGGTGGCAGTAAAAAGAATCTTGAGATATTTAGTGCACACTCCTCATTTCGGGCTTTGGTATCCTAAAGGTTCATCATTTGAGTTAGTCGGCTATTCCGATCGGATTATGCCGATGTAAAGTGGATAGGAAAAGTACTTGAGGACATGTCAATTCTTAGGTAGATCTCTTGTCTCTTGGTCCTCTAAGAAGCAAAATTCGTAGTCTATCCACACCGGTTTAATATATAGTCACGGAGTTGTTGTGCGCAATTGTTTTGGATGAGACAAACTCTAAATGATTATGGCCTAACCTATAACCGTGTGCCACTTTTGTGTGACAATGAGAGCGCCATAAAAATTGCCAACAACCCCGTCCAACATTCCCGTACAAAGCATATTGATATTCGCCACCACTTCCTAAGAGATCATTCCACTAAAGGCGATATCGATATCCAACATGTGAGTACAAATGATCAATTAGCTGATATATTCACCAAGCCTCTTGATGAAAAGAGACTTTGCGAATTGAGGAGTGGGCTAAATATTCTTGATTCTCGCAACTTGGCTTGAAGCGTGAACGCTTTTGATTGATGCTTGCAAAATTTGTTGAAAAAGGTTATTTGTCTCTTTTCTCTATTCTTTTTCGTGTTGGCTGGAATATTTGATCCTCGGATCGTGCCCAATGACATGTGACTATGGATTGTTTGATTTTGTGTTCGCTAGTCACATCGTGCAAAGGTCTCTTTAGGACTTCTTTTCTCAATTCTTCAAGTCAATCATCCCATTCAATTCCTTGAAATTCCCCTTTGGATCCCGAGCCTTCAAATGGACGATCCGGATTAATTGTCCTGAGTATCCGACAAATTGTTCTGAGTCTCCGAACAAAATGTCCGGAGTGTCCTGACCGAGTTGGTCAGGGTATTTAAGACTGTCTTGAGGCACCTTTTCTCTCTTCTCTCATTTGTTTCAACGCATCCACCTCAAACCTTCGCCTCTAGCCGCCCTTCGGTTCTCCTCCAACTCCGGCGTGTTCCTCACCCTCCGAGCCTCCGGATCTTCCTTGGAGGGCTTTGGGAAGGATCTCCCTCGTCGTTTCTTCGTTTTTGCGGTTCTTCGTTGTGGTATGACTCCTTTTGCCCTAATCTTCTCTTGATCAATGAAATTCCTAGGGTTAGGGCTTCTCCGTTAGAGTACATTCGCCTCCTTGTCAAATTCCTAAAATGTGCTCTTGGAAATCCCACGTTGTTTGCAATTTAGGGTTTTGGGTTTAAATCATTCAACCCGAGTCTCCGGATATTTTATTCGAGTATCCGGACAAAACCCCGACACTCGGACTAAATCCCTGAGTATCCGGAGTAATTGCGAGACAATCCGGACAAAATGTCCTGAGTATCCGAGTTGTACCTCTCGCCCAAAATTATAAATTGTGAAATCTGCTTTAGTGCAACTTGTTTTTCACTCCAATCTTTGTTCCTCTTAGATGTCTTCTTCCCAAGGAGGTTCTCGTGCCGCAAGCGCCCAATTGAGTCGCCTCCTCCCTCTCACCCCGCGCTCCAAAGAAGAAAAGGCAGGGTGTGAAGAAGATTCCTCAAGGCCGTGCAAACCTCCTCACCGCGCCTCCGGCTGCTCCATCTCGTGCTCTGCTCGAGAATAATCCCGAGGAAATTCTGTTGAAGAACATCCATGAGATCGCATGCTAGGCGTCGTGGAGCGAAGAAGAAGCAATTTCAAGAGTCAAGGTTGGCGATTGGCCCCCTTGAAAAGCTTCAGCCTCAGTGGAGATATCCTGGACAGATGATGCCCCTACGAGTGGTTGACTATCAAGTTGGTTCTGGGAAGGGCAAAGCGATTGTTGCGCAGAGGAACAAGGATCCGCTTGAGTTCCATCAGGATCAGTATGTCGACAAGCGGTTCTGGAACAGGTTCCACTCTGACTTTTATGAGACAGTTCTTCTGCCTATGGAGCGTCCCGTGATGAAGATGAAGCGGATTGATTGGCTTTATATGTCTGAGGCTCAGAATCCCATCTTTGATGAGGTCATCGAGATTTGTGAGCGGCATAAAGTGAAGGACATTATGAGTTTCATGCATTCTTGGAATGATGAGGTAATCATGCAATTCTATGCCACTCTTTACTTTGATAAAAAGCAAGATGCCATTTGGTGGATGACCGATAAACTCTGGAATGTGGTGACCAAGAGGACATTTGCTAGAATATTGCATCTGAAATCAGCGGATGGGGATGCCAAGCTGCATGATAAGAAGGTCATGGCTCCTGAGCAGCTTGGAGACTTATATGACTAGTCTCAGCAGGTTGTGATGGGCACTATCAAGGGTCCGCCGATGCGGCGGTTCTTCTTCGGTTGCTTGGTCACTCTTTGGCCCAAGGAGGGAGATGCATCAACCATCAGTTCTTATGTCAGAAATTTGCTATTCCATTTGGTTGAGCGTACTCATGGATTTGACGTGGTTGACTTCATCTGGGAGGCCATCCGCTACAACTCTTTGAGCAACTCCAAAGAACATGCGGTATCGCCTTTATCATGGCTGTGATTGAGCACGTCACAGGGCTTGACTTCGTGAAGGATGTGGAGCATATGCCATACATGGTCCGTCCTCAGTCAGCTCCTGCTGCTCCAGTGGAGAAGCGTCCCAGGGGTCGTCCTCCTGTGACTCGGTCTTTTGCTCCGTCTGCTCCTCCACCAGCTCCAGCTTCCGCAGAAGCGCCTCCTCCAGCTCCTCCCGCTCCAGTTTCTCCCACGGGAGAAGGTTCTCCTCGCACTAGCCGCGACACCATCAAGAGAATGCTCAAGTGCCTGTTTTGCTTATGCCAGGATGTGTCTGAGCAAGTAAAGGAGACCCGTCGTGAGCTGCGTGAGCACCGCCGCGAGTTCCGCGCCTACCGCCGCCAGCAGGGTGAGGATCTTCCAGCTAGTAGCGAGTCTGAGGAGTCAGCACATGTATCTGCAGTGGATTCCGCTACTCGGCAGCTCTTCGACCTTCCTCGTTCTGCACCTCAGGCCAGCGACAGTGGCAGCGGTGACGATAGCGAGGAAGAGGACTACGAGCCTTCCGGCGACGACGAGTAGTTCTTAGCGGTAGACTCTTCCTTTTTGGTGTCTTGATGCCAAAGGGGGAGAGAGAGCTAGAGAGTTTATTTATTTCTTTGCTTATGCGTCATTTATTTATCGTATCTCGTTGAAACGTTGAAACCTTTATTTGTGCTTGTGCTTGTGGTTGGATGATTGGTTATCGATGTCGAACTATTTGCTTAATATCAATTTCCTTTCCGTTATGCATTTGTGTGATATCATGTCATATCTACTTGTGCAAAATTACTTATTGATTATCCTGTCATATTCTATCGTAAGCAACAATTTAGGGGGAGCTATTGCACCTTTTTCTCTTAAATATGTGCATTTCTATCTCTACTCAAATTTCTCTAATGCACGTATTTAGGGGGAGCTCCACCCTCCAAGCATTTGGTTTTCCAAATGCTATATCATTTCAATTTTTTATCCAAATTCAATTGTGTTGTCATCAAGTCACCAAAAAGGGAGAGATTGAAAGTGCATCTAGGCCCCTCAAAGTGTTTTGGTGATTTATGGCAACACAATTACGTATGCTAATCTGCAAGTGAGATTCTATGCAATGATCAAGAAGATATCATCGTTGGAAAGGCGATTGGAGATCCCCACCACTTTGAAATTTGAAAAGGCGGCATCAAGACTTCAGCTTGTAAATCTTTCATTTTATTGAGTCTAAGGATAGCCGTACTATTAAGGGGATCTGACGGAAAATCGCTTCTAGGATATGCTTGTGCTCATAGGATGAAAATTGCATCTCAAAAGAATTTCAAAATCATGCATTCCTCTAAAAGGATACTCTGGCCGAGGAGGTCGGTCCGAGTATCCGGACATTTAGTCCGGACACTCAGGAATTGTCCGAGTATCAGGGATTAAATCCGGATACTCGAGCTAGGGTCCCGGTTGCTCTTTCTCGTAAGTCCGAGTATCCGGACATTTAGTCCGACACTCAGGAAATTGTCCGAGTATCCGAAGATAATGTCCGGACAATCCGGACTTTCTTGTAACAAAGGTAACGGTTGGATTCGGGAGCTCTATAAAACCCTCACTCCATTTCTAACCGTTACCAACCTCATTCATTGCAAATTCAAGTCTAAAGCTCTCTCACACTCTCTCAAGCCCTAGCTTCTTTCTCCCACTAAAATCTTGATTTGAGTTGCTTCTTTGGGGAGAAAGAAGGGGATTCAAGTGCTTTGAGCTTGCATGTTTGATTCTTGAGCACTAGTTTCATCCTCCAAGTCGATCTAGCGGCGTATTTGTTACTCTTGGAGTTTGAAGGGCTCCTAGACGGCAAGGAGTCACCGGGAGCCTCCAAGGCTTCGTGTGGAGAGCCCCGGTCGTTTGTGAAGGCGAGCCTCGCCTCCGAAAGGAAAGAGGCAAGGAGTGAAGATCCGGCGAGTGCTTTGTGCAACACCGGGAGGAAAGGGGTCAAGAGGGACCGGGCTTTGTGCCTCCTCAGCGGAGACGTGGATTCCTTCAAGAATCCGAACTTGGTAAAAATCATTGTCTTGTGTTCTTCATTAGCTTGAGCTAGGGTTTGGTGTTGTTGTTGGATTTTAGAAGCCCCGATCTACTTACTCTTTGTGTTTGGCTCTAGATCCATATTTTTACTAAGTACGACATCATTTAGAGTCTTTGTATTCACTAGATTATTGAAATCTTGCAAAGATTTAAAATCTCTCCCCGAGCTGTCCAGTCCGGAGTTTCCGGATATTTTATCCGGACTATCCGAACAAATTGTTCGGACTATCCGAACAAAATTCTCGGACAGTCCGGACTCTGTGCCTCGGGAGATTTTATTTAATTGCAAATTTTTATACGCCTATTCACCCCCCCTCTAGGCGACATATCGGTCCTTTCACTTTTACTCTAGAAGAAGACACTTCCTCATTTAGAACCAGGAGAATTTCTCCTGAGTGATTTCTCCAAGTTAGAGCGCCCACCTCTTTTGCACTTGGCTTTCAGGAGCATCAAGTATTACAAAGATATGGACGAAAAGACCATTTCAGCAAAGCAAACATCAGTCTTGTCAACATGCTTTGTAACTTCGATCCACTAAATGTTTCAGTTGGTGAAAGTTTTTTACTTCAGTTTTTTGTAAACAATGAAATGTATACTCAGATCGCTATATTCTACTGCAATGATTAAATCTTGTTTACTTCAGGCAATTGTTTACTTCAGTTCTCTGTAAACAATGAAATGTATACTCACTCCTCACAATCAGAGCAGTCATGACCAGAACCAAACAATGAAATGTATACTCACAATCAGACCAGAACCAAACAATAAAATGTTTGCATATATTTCATAAACCCCATGTCCAGACATACATGTCTTGCCCATGACCAAACTAAACAATAGCTTATTACATAGGCAGAATACAAAAGCTTGGCAACTACAGACAAACACAAAAGCTTGAAGATCCAGAACTGGGCAACTACAGACAATCACAAAAGCTTGCTCATTTCCCACCTAGATGGAGTACTTTTACAGTAGCATGACAACAATATTACAAACAATATCAATTCACAACAGCTAAAAACATACACAACACCAGAACGAGAATTGCAATGTTTATCGCCACCAACACTTGCACCAACTTGACCGCACTCACTACTTCCATCTTTAACATGTGCAAGTGCTGCTTCAATTCATCAACTAAAGCCGGGCTTGCAACTTCTCCACTCTTCTTGACTTCGTCTTCACATTCAATCAAATCATACTCCTCAAGCAATCGACGATAATCCGGAAGTCATTTGAAAAGCTTGCATCTTCCGGTCATCTATTAACAAAAAATTATGCAATTTTAGGCCTAATCCATAAAGCAGAGACCAACAAAAATCACATTGAGATAAATATTACATCAATTTCATTCCCGCGACACTTGAAGAAAACCTTGTTTGGGTTACGTGCGGAATTGGACCTAAGCTCCAAAACCTGGTCTGCGCATCTAGGGCAAGGAACAAGAGACAAACCACTTGGGCCAATGTCGGCAAACTTCGAAGCATTCAAGTCTTGACCTCTGACTTTGATCGAGACATTGGGAGGGGAGAGTCGGGGCAGAGCTCGCGCCGGGGACGACGTCGGGGAAAGCCACTGGAGGAGATGAAGGCGGCCGGTGGAGGAGATGAAGCCGCCGGGTGGAGCGCGCTTGTCGCCGGAGGGCGAGGGCAGGGACCGAGTGGAAACCGCCTCGCGCCGGAGGGCGAGCACACGGATGTGGGTGCCGGCGACTCGCAGCAGGGATGAGGGCGAGCGCACGGATGTGGGAGCGAGTATCTGAGGAGGGAGCGAGTATCTGAGGAGAGTACAGTAGAGGGGGGCAAAACCGTCAGTTCAAGTGGCGAAATGAGGGAAAAGAGGATGATAATACCAGAGAAAATATAAAATGGCATTTTGGCGGTGAGACTCGCATTCGGGATGGCATTATGGCGAAGTCCATGTGACTAATGGCATTCTGGCGAAGCACAATATATGAGATGGCAAAATCTCAATTAACTCGCCCAGCGGCGTAGGCAAGAGGGACTTCTGACATGAAATTCTCTCTTTCGGGGTGCTCTCTGCATTTTTATATAGTTCGGGGTAGGGCTGTAAACGAGCCGAACTCGAGCGAGCCTGGCCAGGCTCGGCTCGAGCTCGGTAAGGCTCGAGCCGAGCTCGAGTTGAGGTTCGAGCCTCAACCCAGGCTCGAGCTCGGCTCGAGTAAGCTCGAAAATTTTGGTAGGCTCGGTAGGCTCGGTAACAAGCTCGAGTAAGTTCGGTTCGAGGAAGCTCGGTCCAGACTCGAGGAAGCTCGACTTAAGGAAACTCGGTTCAGACTCGAGGAAGCTCGAGAATGTGCCTCGGTCGCCCTCGGTAATAAGTTTCGGTTCAGACTCGAGGAGGCTCGGTAGCAAGCTCGATCCAGGCTCGCGAACTATTCGAGCTCGGCTCGGTTAAGCTCGCGAGCTCGAGTTCGAGCTCGAGTTCGGCTCGTTTGGAGCTCGAGCCGAGCTCGAACCGAGCCGAGCTCGAGTAGCTCGCGAGCCTCGAGCTTTTTTTACAGCCCTAGTTCGGGGCCGGGCCTCGGGAATTGCATACTTGCGCATAAGTGCATAGGTGTTATAGTATTTACAATAGTCTATAATCTCCACGTCAAGAGGTACTTAAATGAAAATAAAAACTTTTACAGGAGTTATTATTTATTATAGTACCTTGGCGTGGGCCCGGTGATTCGGTGTTCGGACGATTCCCATTGGTCGGGTGACATCACGTCTGAGCCTTCACTCTGATCCGGACATATAGCTACGGAGATGCGGACCGTTCGTTTGGGAATGGGCGGATGTAATACAGACCAGAGACGGATTCTTTAAATAATATATATTTTTATTAATATTACAGGAATAAGTGCTTGGACTAAAAACAATTACATAGATACATATATGTCATCATTCGAAATAACGACATTCCAATATGACATCTTTATCGCCTGTTATGTCACTAATTTAAATAGCGACATAAACTAGATAAACTTTTTAAATTCAAATAACGACGCAAACTTTGCCATCGGTTGAAAAGACGAGTAAGCTCTATCATGAATAAGATTGACAACAGAAGTTATGTGCTAGTACTTAAGAAAAGAGTATGATGTATTATACTGTAGTATATAATGGGTAGTAAAAATTAGATCTAATCATTAATTTGTTAAAAGTATTTCTACTACTCTACTATCAAAGAAAGTATAAATAAATTCTATCTAATTTGATCCATTTGATTGAAAAAAAGTTCATACTCTTCTCTAAAAAAAATTACTGATGTGTGCCTAACACAAACAAGACAATAGTAGTTTACTGCTGCTACTAACTAGGGGTGAAAGCAGGACAGAAAATATCCGCCCGATCCGATCCCGAATCCGTTTAAAATCCGTACCGATGTTATCCATATCCGTATCCGGAAAATCCGATGTAATATGTATTAGGATATGGGAAGAGCAATATCCGATCCGTATCCGAAAAATCTCATGTAATATGGGTTAGGATATGGAAAGAGCAATATCCGACCCGACATCCGGTAAATATCCGACTCGATATCCGGATAAAATCAGCTATTCTTCCATTAATTTGGTTCATTATTGGATAGATAGAATAGTTGTTTGATACTGACACTAAAAAACACTACTTTGTTATTAAGCGTGAACTTCAACAAATCTATCAACAAACAAATAGAGTGATGACATAATGCTTTTACCTAAATTGATTTGTTCAACTTATTTGATAAACTTCTTTTCTATTCAAATTACTGGAATTAGTTGAGTCACTAAATTGCACCTCGAACTATACTACTATCCTACGTTGAAATAATTATGACTTGAAGCTAATGTTGTAAGGTTAATGTTTCATTCGTTCTTTTACGTACACAATTATGTACTATACTACTATCCGATTATGATATCCGATCCCAACCCGAATCCGTCAGGTATCCACTCCGTATCCGAATCCCGAATAATCCGAATTCGTATCCGTATCCGACTCCGAATCCCGAAAAAAATATAGGTTAGGATACGGGACGAGCAATATCCGCACGTATCCGACCCGGTTTCACCCCTACTACTAACCAACCAATATGGATGCCATTCGTCCGAATTGCAGCAGCTGGCATCCGGTGATGGCTTGGTAGCAGGCTCATGCCATCAGGGTTTCAAATTTCGTTTTACATAAAATTTCACCTTTGACCGAAATCCAAAATTTCAATGAAATCTCGTTATTTCGAACGAAATCCGGTCAAAATTCAAATCCGGAATTTTTATAACCGAAATTTCTGAAATTTCGTCCGAAATTCCCGAAATTTCGCCCTATTTTAACTGATCAAAAAATGGTTCAAATGATGTCAACAAATTTTGAAATTTTTTTGAAGGTTCTTGATACATCAGAGATATTCTTATTAAAATTTTAGGTTATTATCAAATCTGAGGAATTTTAAAAAAATTAAATATTGCTACTATCCTGATAAAACGCTGACCGGCAAGTTTAAACTGAATGAAAATTAGAATAAACGAGGTTATAAAATTTTAAAAAAATTTTTGGATGGTCCTGAAATATCTATAATATTCTCATAAAATTTTTATATGATGATAAATTGTTATGAATTTTTAAAAATTCAAATAGTGCTACTGTCATGTTAAAAGGCTTATCGGCAAATTTGAACGAAATGAAAAATTATCTAAACTATGTTATAAAATTTTAAAATTTTTATAGATGGTCCTGATGTAGCATTAATGGTTATATAAAATTTTTATATGATTATCATACTTAAATAATTTTTAACAATTCTGATAGTGTTACGTCCTAATAAAAACCCGATGATCAATACATAGATTTGCTTTAGTAATAAAAAAGGTTTAAAATTTTTGAAAATTTTACAGAAGGTTAATAAAAATTATTAATATATCATAAAAATTTTGAATCATGATAACCCTCTAGTGAATTTATAAAATTCTTACAAAGCACAATACCATTTATGTTCTTTTTTATTTTTGAAATATAATATAACAATTGAAGTTTAGTGCTCACATAGATTTGATTGAGCAAACAAAAAAGTTAATTTTTTAAAATTTTATATACTGGTACTGAGGCAATTAGTAATCTCTCATAAAAATTTTAGATCATGATCACACTCAAGAAAATTTATAAAATTCTGACAATGTAACTGTCTCAATTATGTTCATTCTATTTTTGATTTTTTAAGATAATTAATGAACTTAAATCATTTTTAAAATTTTTATTTATGATTGTAAGCTACTCAAGATAGTATCATAAAATTTTTAGCTCATTATCAAGCTTGTACAATTTTATAAAAATCTAATAGTGTTTCTGCCAAAATTTTAAAATATCTCAAAAATTCATTTTTTAACACATTTTCATAGAAGATCACTTTCTTATGGGTTATTGGACCAAATCCGATCAAATCCAGTACTAAAATTTCAAATTCCGGTCAAAATTCATGAAATTTTGGTGAAATTTAGGGAAATTTCCCCGAAAAAACTTTTTTACTGTAGCAATTCCAATTTTTTTTATCCGGCCGGTAGTTTGGATTTCGTGGAGTCCCAAAATCTGAAATTTTGGCAAAATTTAATTCCCTGCATGCCACAAGCCCAACGGAGAAATTCCTATCTGTCCTCTTTGAGCTGCCGACAAAATGAGCATTTGCAAATTCATGCCAAGGGAGTAATTCCTATCTGTCCTCTTTGAGCTGCCTACAAAATGAGCATTGCATATTCATGTTAATCATCGAGTACCATCCATGGTTCAAAATTTCACCGAATTTCAGCGAAATTTCGCTTTTCGGGACATGCCAAATTTTGATATACCGGCGGAATTTATTTTTTTTTAAAAAAAAATTGATTTTGCTACAATACTACTACAGTAATTTCGTTTTCAGGTTTTAAATCCAGATTTTAACTTTTTTGGGCCGGATTTGACTGGAATTAGTCCAATAACCCCTAATAAAGTGATCTTACATGAAAATTTGTTGAAAACTAATTTTTTTTAGATTTTTTTAAAATTTGGGCAGAAAAAATGTCAAATTTTTATAAAATTGTACATGCTTGATAATGATCTCAAAAATTTATGGTACCATACCTAGTAGTTTAGGATCATACAAAAAAAATTTCAAAATAATTTAACATCATTTTTTATCTTTGAAAAATCAAAAATAGAATAGACATAATTGGGATAGTAAACTTGTAAGATTTTTCTAAATTTTCTCGAGTGCGATCATAATCTAAAATTTTTATGACAGATTAATAATTTCCTCAGTACCTTTCTATAAAATGTTCAAAAAATTTAAATTTTTGTTGTTTGCTCAATAAAATCTATCAATGCAGTAAGCACTGAACTTAATTTGTTGTATTATATTTCAAAAATCAAACAGAGAAAGAACATAAATGGCACTGTGCCTTATAGGAATTTTATAAATTCACTGGAGCGTGATCATGATTCAAAATTTTTATGAGATATTAAGCATTTCCTTGTCACCCTTATGTAAAATGTTTAAAAAATTTAAACCTTTTTTATTGCTAAAGTAAATCTATTATTGATCATCGGCCTTTTAACAGGATAATAGCACTGTTCGAATTTTTAAAAATTCATGACACTTTATCATCATATGAAAATTTTATGAGAATATTATGGATGTGTCAGGACCATCCAGAAAAATGTTCAAAATTTTATAACCTCATTTGTTATAATTTTCATTTGGATAAAACTTACCACTCAGCGCTTTACCAAGATAGTACCAATGTTTGAATTTTTAAAAATTCCTCACATTTGATCATTATCTGAAATTTTTATATAAATATAATAAATATGTCAGAAATCTCCAAAAAAAAATTCAAAATTTTCTAACGTCATTTGTACTATTTTTCATCCGGTTCAAACTTGCCGATCAACGTTTCATCGGGACAGTACCAATGTTTGAATTTTTAAAAGTATACAGAACTGATAATAATCTAGAAATTTGATGATAACATCTCTAATATGTCAGGAACATACAAAAAAAATTTAAAATTTTTTGACATCGTTTGAACCAATTTTCAGTCAGTGCATTTTGTCTGAAATTTCGGGGTAATTTCGGCGAAATTTCGGTGCCAAACAAACCGGATTTGAATTTTGCTTTTTGAATTTTGAATGTATTTCGGCCGAAAAACCAAAATTCAGCCGAAAAACCGAAATTCGGCCGAAATTTTGGATTTCGGGAGGATCTGAATTTTTTTCACAAAACGAAAAGTTGAACCTGGTACCATCTCTCAGTAGGGAAGAGATCTGGGACATGGTGTACTTGTCTGAGTTGTCTCTATACAGGGACACTGCTGACTGCTGAGGCATGTGCAACAGTGTAAGTAAGAGATGGTGACTGGTGAGCAGCTATGTATGGCTCAGGCTCCGTCCTAGAGTTTCCTCCGGTTCAGCTTGGAATTTCTTACTGTATTAACTCATCGTTATAGTATTTTTTTTCTTCAAATCTGGCACTTGTGGTGATGAATTTTGGATTCTAGCGCCCTGCGGAGATATCCAGCAATCGAGAAGGGTGGGAAATTTTTTTCCCGCGGCCAAAGTTTTCTGGTGGCTAGGAAGAGCTAGAAATATATTTTTTTCGTGGAACAAATTTTCTAGCGGATTCGCAAAGTTGGAAAATTATTTTTTCCGCGGCTGAAATTTTCCAGCGGCCAGGAAGAGCCCGAATCTTTTTCTGCGGGAGAAATTTTCCAGCAGATCCGCAGAGCTAGAATTTTTTCTTCATTTTTTTCAGTGTCCTTTTCCCGCACATAGGTATTTATCCAGCGCCTGACAAGTGCTGGAATTTTGGCAAGCGTTGGATTTTTTTTCGTTTGATGCTGGTCCGTAATAATTCTTTACTGTACTGGCCTCCTAACTCAGATTTTTTTTTTGGCAATATGGCCCTCGCCGGAAGTAGCCCCATGTAGTGAAAATTCTGCGGGCAAAGAACGCAGTATAATTTTTAGTGCCGAGATCCTACGGGAATGAAGATTCACGAATATCTACAATACTTTGGCTACTATTTTCTATTATAATATATTTATAAACCTAACAAAATTATAAAATTATGAATATACCTTTTGAAACAAATCTATATATATAAATTTTATATAATCAATATAAGTATTTAAAAAGATATCAATAGCTGAGGTTTTAAAGTTTGACTGCCTCGAAATGATCAAGGCCGTACCAAAAATCTTAGAGGGCATGTGCTAAAATTATGCTCGGGCCTTTGTATACAGAAAAAAGTGAACATCAATACTGTTCAACGTTATATTGTTAACACGAACCTCATCAGCATTATTAAGTTAATTTTTAGTAAACATGCATGGTTGGAAAAACAAGATTGAATTGCAACAATAATAGGAATAGTATTAAAAATTTAAGAATAACAGCTAACTAGTCTGTTCAACATTGTAGCGTTAACATGAACCTCATCAACATTATTAAGTTAATTTCTAGAAAATATGGTTGAAAAAACAAGATCGAATTGCAACAATAAAAGGAATAGTATTAAAATTTTAAGAATATCGGCAAGCTGCAACCGCACTCGAACGTATGGCTGGAAGCCCTGATGCGGCACAGACAACCCTGTGCGGTGACCAAGCGGTGCAGTAGTAGAGCCAACGACGGTGATGCACGAAGATCGAGAGTACACCTACAAGATATAGAGAGTAACAACAGAACAGTCCGTCCATGGTGGGCCTCCTTTCTTTTGGCAGAACGCCGACGACTCTCTTGTCGCCTTGGTCGGCAAGGGCTGACAGCATTTTCAAAACTTTGCAAATCTCTTTTAAGGTAGAAGGACACACACCACACCTACGCACTCTACACGTTTAGGTGAGGCTTGCAAATCGATCCGAAGGATCGAACTCATGACTAGCTGGAAGCTCTTCGGCCCTCGAACCAACTGGGCTAATCTCCGTCCTCAATTTTTTTTTAAAAATCTGATCCTCGATAATCACAAAAGTGGCCGTCTCTCCTATTGATCTCGCGTCAGGACCGTGGCACAAGATACCGAGATCCTTTGGTTCGGTCCGTAAGAACTCTGTGGCATTAATTACTCACTAAGTTAATTAAGTGATTAAATTAATTAATTACTTGATTAAGGGCTTAATTTAGAAATTTTACGGTGCATTATATTGGTAGTATAGTGGATAGTATAAATCAGATCCAGTCGTTGATTTGTTTGGAGTATTTCTACTACTTTACTACCAAAAGAAGTATAAATAAATTTTAGCTAATTTAATCATGAACGGTTCATACTATATTTAATGTACATTAAGGGTGCGTTTGGTTAGGTGTACAAGGGTGAACCGAACCGTCTCGTACAAGATTTGGTTCTGTTTCTGCGTTTGGTTGGTTGAACGGAACCATTTGGTACAGAATGAGATGGTACAGATTCTTGAAATATTCTAAAAAGATGTTGCACCATCCCGTACGAACAATTTGGCCGAACCAATCGGTCCAGGACCGGATCGTTCGCTTGCATCATCCCTCAAACCAATCTTATCCCTCAATCCAATCTCATCTCTTCAACCAAACATCATCTCGTATCATTCCATTCAGGCAACCAAACACTTTCTCTATACCATCTCATTCAGGATCATCCCATCTATCCTGTACCATCCCATCTCATTCATCCTCGTACACCTAACTAAACGTACCCTAGAAGAACTGTTAATTAATGCATTTTGCTTTATTAAAGCGGCCCTCTGTGCGGTGGTACCCTGCGGCCCTGCCACGGTCCCTAGCACGACCGGTGACGTGCTCGTTCGCCGCAGAAGCCTATCCACTCACCAGCCCGGCTGCTCTTCATCTCTCAGTTTGCTCAGCCGCGTCTTCTCCGTCAACGGTAGCAGCCTGCCTGCAGCTTTTCTGCTCTGCAGAGCGGAGGCATGGCGGCGCGCAGCTTCGCTCTGCTCCGGCTCGGAGCGCCCATGCCGCCGCCGCTCTTCTTCTTCGTCTTCCTCCTTGCTGTTGTGCCGAGAGACGCCTCTGCTCTCACCCGGCGTGACTTCCCCGAGGGGTTCATCTTTGGCGCAGGCACCTCGGCTTACCAGGTACTACAGTAGGACGCTAGTCTCATGATTTAATTGTCTTTTTGTTTGTTACTAATTATTGCATCGCTGTGACACGGATTTTAATTTACTGGCTACCTGCAATCTCTTTTCTTCAGTTTCTACTGTGCGATACTGTCCTATATATTGCAAAACAAGAGGCTAATAGGTTAATCTTCGTATAGATTGATTTGTGTTTTCCTGCACAATCAACATTGCGCAGCTCTGCTATTTATACTAGATTGAATCGCGCGTGATGCCGCGACGCGACGAAAAAAAGCATAAACGCGATTTCCAATTCAGCTATAAACTCTCGACGAATCTGTGTTTTCTAAGTAAATCTTTTTTTCGTTTTTTTAGAAAACCGTGTGAAAAAAAATCGATGAAAAGACCTAAACGCGATTTCCAATCTAGCTATAAACCGCGTGCAGGGACCTAAACGGAATTTCGGAATTTATCGGGTCTATCTTACTTAAAAAACGGAGAAAGGACCCAGACGTAAAGAGTAAGGACTTGTTTGTTACGTTTTTGGACCTGTCCGCTATCCTGAAAAATTAGAAAAGGGTTTGCTCGCGATTTAAATGTAACGGGAGGTTTTTTATGCAAAACAGCGCGAGAGGGACCCAAAGGCGATCTGGAAAAAAATATTTTCCCACCACAAAAAATCGCGAAGGACCTATTCGTAATTTACATGGACCTATCCGTAATTTGAAGAAACGGAGGGACTTTTCCGCGAAAACGCCTAGGGGGACACGTGGCCCCCCTGGTTGCTCGGGAATTCTTGCGCCTATTAGATGGTGTATATTCATTGTATTGTCGGTTTTGATACAGTTTGGTTACAACAACAGAGAGATAGAATTTACAACTGAATCACATTCAAATCTGAACTGAACTCTTATCTATTTAACCAACACGGCTTAGATAAGATTATCTTAACATGCCCCCTCGATCTCAGCCTGTCTCTACTAGATTGAGATCGTTGAAGAATCTTCAAAATAGGTGTCGAGGAAGCGGCTTTGTGAAAATATCTGCGACTTGATCTGCTGACGAAATAAACTGAATCTCGAGCTGTTGTTGAGCAACTCGTTCTCGCACGAAATGAAAATCTATATCAATGTGTTTAGTGCGAACATGAAACACTGGATTCGCTGTAAGGTATGTTGCTTCTATATTGTCACACCAGAGCTTCGGTGGTTGGTGCAAAGGAACCTTCAGTTCGTGCAGCAGAGATTCGAGCCATATGAGTTCGGCTGTAGCATTTGCTACAGCTTTGTATTCTGCTTTAGTGCTCGATCGCGAGACAGTTGGCTGCTTCCTAGAACTCCATGACACCAAGTTTGATCCATAGAATACTACAAAGCCTCCGGTTGAACGCCGATCATCGGGGCATCCCGCCCAATCGGCATCAGAAAAGGCGCTAAGATCTTTCAAGGAAGAACACCGTATTTTCAGCCTAACATAACACGTACCTTTCAGATAGCGAAGTATACGTTTGACTGCTACCAAATGCACATCCGTTGGGCAGTGAAGAAATTGGCACACCTTGTTTACTGCAAAAGAAATGTCTGGACGAGTGAGGGTTAAGTACTAGAGTGCCCCTACCGTGCTCCTGTATAGAGAGGCATCATGAGCACCGAGAGCTTTGCCATCCTCCTTCGACAACTTTTCAGTGTTTGACATTGGTGTGTCTACTAGTTTGCTCAACTGCATGTTGGTTCGGTTCAACAAGTCCTGAACATACTTCCTTTGGGTGAGCACAATTCCATCACAGCAATGCGACACTTCAATTCCCAGGAAGTAATGTAGTGCCCCAAGATCTTTGACAGCAAATTCACAAGATAGCTGGCAGAGAAGTTGATTTGAGGCCTTGACATTAGAACTTGCAATAATTATATCATCAACGTATACCAGCATGTAAATTGAAACTGTGGGCCGATGCAATATGAAGAGTGATGAATCCGATTTTGACGACACAAATCCAAGTGATAAAAGCTTCATATTGAGCTTGGCATTCCATGCACGTGGAGCTTGCTTGAGGCCGTACAAAGCTTTATCAAGTTTGCATATATAGTCTGGGTGTTGAGCATTCTCATAACCTGGCGGTTGCTACATAAAGACATCTTCAGAAAGATCTCCATGGAGGAATGCGTTTTGGATGTCAATCTATCGAAGATGCCATCTACAGGACATTGCCAAGAACAACACTAGGCGCACCATTGTGGGTTTTACCACAGGGCTAAACGTGTCTCCATAATCAACACCTGTAACAAATCAATCACAAAAGCACAAACACACGAGACGTAGAATTTTACGTGGAAAACTCTTCCGGGAAAAAACCACGGGCGCCTGACGGCAACAATCACTATATCAGGAGATGATTACAAAGGTGGCTAGGGTTGCAAATTACGGCACACCCTAAACGCTGCATACAGGGGGTATTTATAGACACGTGGAGCGACTCGAGTCTAAACGGGCCAGGCCGAACAAGGCTAAAGGCATCCCTAAAGCCCAAACAGATGAATTCGGATCACAGCCCAACCAACTCCACCTTGAGACGAATTCCCTCTTGTAGCAAAAGAAATATCACTGAACTCCTTTCAATAATAAATATCACCGGTGCCAAGAGTCTCTAGGACTCAAACTGTAACTCCAACTAAGCTTGAGCATAGCTCAAACTTAGTAGCAGGAATTGACTTTGTCTTCTCATGATACATCTGATCCTTTGTGAGGCAAATAGCACTTTGGCTGTCACAGAACAAGATAACACAAGAAGTAATCCCGTTGAGCTCAGAGTACAAACCTCTCAACCAAGTAGCTTCTTTACCAGCTTTAGAAATAGCCATATATTCAGCTTCAGTCGTTGAAAGAGCAACCGTGGATTGCAAACATGCCTTCCAACTGACAGCACAACCACCAATGGTGAAAGCATAACCTGTGATAGACCTCCTCTTGTCTAAATCACCAAAGATAGTCGTAATCAACATAACCAACAAGTCCATCTCCGGTTACCAAGCGCAAACAAGCATTAGAAGTACCACGCAAATATTTGAAAATCCACTGAACAACTTTCCAATGCTCTTTGCCAGGATTAGCCATGTATCTGATCACAACACTTAGTGCATAAGATAAATCAGGACATGAACAAACCATGGCATACATAAGAGAACCAACTGCACTGGAATATAGGACTCTAGACATGTATTCAATATCATCATCTGATTCTGGACATAAAGCTGAAGATAATCTGAAATGTGCAGCTAAAGGAGTACTCACTGGTTTTGCATTATGCATATTGAAGCGACAAAGGATCTTCTCAATATAACCTTGTTGGCTGAGATATAATTTGCCAGATTTCCTTGATCTAATGATCTCCGTACCAAGGATTTTCTTTGCTGCACCTAAATCCTTCATCTCAAATTCTTTACTCAATTGTGCCTTTAGTTTAGCTATTTCTGATTTGTCTTTTACAGCAATTAGTATATCATCAACATAAAGAAGCAAGTATATAGCAGAACCTTTTACAGTCTTCAAATAAACACAGCTATCATAATTAGACTGCTTGAAAACCATGAGAGAGCATAAATGAGTCAAATTTCTTATACCATTGTCTAGGGAATTGTTTCAAGCCATAAAGAGATTTCTTTAATCTGCAAACAAGGTTTTCTTTTCTAGGAATAACAAAACCTTCAAGTTGGTCCATATAAATGTCTTCCACTAACTCTCCATGCAAGAATGCAGTTTTAACATCTAGTTGCTCAAGTTCATAATCATGCATGGCAACAATCTTGAGGAGAGTCACGAATTGAACTGTGTTTCTAGCAGAGAGAAGACATCATTGAAATCAATACCTGGAATTTGGCTGTAGCCTTTAGCAACCAACCTTGGTTTGTACCTTGTTGGATCAGTAGAAGAAATGCCTTCTTTTCTTTTGAAGATCCATTTGCAGCGGACAGTCTTCTTGTCTTTAGGCAATTTTACTAAATCCCAAGTACAATTCTTTTCAAGAGACTCCATCTCATCTTGCATAGCGGTCATCCAATTCTTGCAATCAGCAGAAGTGATAGCCTCAACATAATTTGATGGTTCTACATTATTCTCAATTTCTTCTGCAATATTTAAAGCATAAGAAGCAATATCACATTCTTCAATGAACCTTTTAGGTGGATGGATGGACCTCCTGGGTCTATCAACAGCAATAGAATGTGTATGTTGAGGAGGCTGCATAACTGGAGAATAATGCTCAACAATATTTGAATCATCAGTAATAGATGCATCCTGAACAGCAGTATCAGTATCATCTGGTGTATTATCAGAATCAATAATGTGCTCCACATGCACACTAGTTTTCTGTTGTTTCTCAATAGGAACAATAGGAACAATTGTATCCAACTTATCATTCAGCATAACAGATTCATTAAAAATAACATTCCTACTGATAACAACCTTTTGAGTTTGAGGATTCTATAATTTATATCCTTTAACACCAGATTTGTAACCAAGAAAGATGCACTTAATATCTCTAGACTCCAATTTTCCATTATCAACATGAGTATAAGCAGTGCAACCAAAGACTCTCAATTGTGAATAATCAGCTGGAGTACTAGACCATATCTCAATTGGAGTTTTCTTATCAATAGCAATAGAGGGTGAACGATTAATAATATAACAAGCAGTGGAAGCAATTTCATTTCAAAACGCCTATGCAAACCAAAGATTAGACAACATACAACGGGCCTTTGAGATAATGGTTCTGTTCATACGCTCAGCTACACCGTTTTGTTGTGGAGTATGAGGAACAGTGTAGTGACGCACAATACCTTTAGACTTGCAATATGAATTAAATATATCAGAACAGAATTCCATCCCATTATCAGTGCGAAGTATCTTTACCTTCTTTTCAATTTGTCTTTCAATCATGACCTTCCACTCTTTAAATGCTGAAAATGCTTCTAATTTATGCTTCAAGAAATAAGGCCAAACTTTTATAGAATAATCATCAATAATAATCAACATATAACGAGAACCTCTAAAAGAAGTCTTACGAGATGGCCCCCATAAATCAGAATGTACATAATCAAGAATACCTTCTGTAGTATGAATAGAAGTGTTGAATGTTACCCTCTTATGCTTACCAAAGATGCAATACTCACAGAATTCCAGTTTGCCTCCATTGTATCCATCAAGAAGTCCCCTCTTGCTCAAATCTACCAAACCCTGCCGCTCATATGTCCAAGACGCTTGTGCCACAGATTAGTCATTTCAGGTGATGAATGTGAAGAAACAAAAGCATCACCTGTAATTGTAGTGCCTTGGAGATGATATAAATTGGCATATTTCAAATCTCCTTTCATGACAATGAGAGAACCTTTTGATCTTTCAGTATTCCATTTCCTCCAGAATATTTATATCCTTTAGAGTCAAGAGTGCTCAAAGAAATGAGATTTCTTGTCATACCTGGAACGTGCCTCACATCTGTTAAGGTTCTGATAATGCCATCATGCATCTTTATTTGCACTGATCCAATGCCAACAATAGGACGTGGCGAATCATCACCCATCCTAACAGAACCAGCATCTTTAACAGACTCATAAGTGATGAACCAATCTTTATTAATGCATATATGAAAAGAAGCAGCAGAATCAATTATCCATTCATCACCACTATTAGCACATCCAGCAAAAGTAACAAGAGTCTCACCATCAGAACTGCTATCACCAGAAGCAACAAAAGCTTTACCTTCCTCATCAGTTTTACCTTTCTGTTTGTAGGTACCTTGCCTTTTCTCTTTATTCTTTAACTTGTAGCATTCAGATATGTCATGATTATTTTTTTGCAGTACCTACAAAATTTTTCTTTACCTCTTGACTTTGAGCGGCCTCTGAAATTACTTGAGCTTCTGCCTCTATAGCCATTGTTCGCTTTCTTTTCTTTTGTCCGTCCACGAACAGACAAAGCTTCACCATGAGAGCTAGGACTTTCAGAAGATACCATTAGTTTCATCTCTTCTTTTGCATGTAAGGCCTTATAAACTTCAGCAACAGTTAGTGTATTACGGCTATATAAAATAGTGTCTCTGAAATTTGAATATGATGGAGGCAAAGAGCACAAAAGAATGAGGCCTAAATCCTCATCATCAAATTTTACCTCCATAGACTCAAAGTCTGACACAATTTTTTTTAAAATCGATAGATAATTCGATACAGAACCACCCTCTTGCAACTTGTGCGAAAACAATTTCATCTTCACATGCATTTTGCTAGTGAGGTCTTTCGACATGCAAATTGATTCCAACTTTAACCATAAAGCAGCTGCAGATTTCTCCTGCAAAACCTCTTGCAAAATATTATTTGATAAATGAAGATGAATCTGAGATAAAGCCTTATGATCTTTTCTTTTTTCTTCATCAATCCAGGTGTTTTGATCTTTGTTCCCGAATTTATCAAGCACATCATCGAGGTCAGTGTGCGCGAGAACAGCTCTCATTTTAACTTGCCATAGAGAAAATCTGGTATCACGGTCTAGCAGTGGAATGTCATACTTTAATGAGGCCATAATGCAAAAAAAAATATTCTGAAAAAATATATATAGTTAGTTTTGAAAAGAAAACTTCCTGATGTGCTCAGCAATTCTCTGTGAAACCCACGGACTTAATCAGATAAAATTAAGATTGATTATCTGATCTGATCATCCAAGCACGAAAAACGATCTGACTGTTTCCAGGCAGTCGGCACTCGGCAGAGCACTTCACAGGCGCACGATTACCAGGCTTACAGAAGACTCTGGAGCCGAACCAAAAAGAATGAAATTCCTCTCTAGATCGGTTCAAGTCCGGCTGAAGCAAGCCAATTGTCTCTCTCGGAAGCAATTTGGTTATTTACCACTTTAAATATGTGGCTTCATAAATTTATCGCTGGACTCACATTTCATTAACTCAGATAGTTTCATATATCATTGGCTCAAGAAGCATCATAATCAAAGGGAGTCAATGTTTAAAGTGGCAAATAACCAATTTTGTCCTCTCTTGGTTGCTTGTCCTCTCTTGGTTGCTCTTCACGTGAGTTCTTCACGATAGCACTTCTAGTCACTTCTAGTCGAGACTCGAGAGACTTCCTTGAATAGTTTTCTTCACGAGCAAAACAAACGATTGAAGCCGGATGCCAAAGACCTCTCGGGCGATGCTTCTTCACGCGCGGGTGGCCGATGCGGGGAGTCGATCCGGAGGACGACGCGAGGAGATCAGGCACTCGCTGGACGGCGGGGCGCGCCGAGCGAAGATGCCTCGCTGATGGTGACGCCGAGCGGAGAGACGACGGGTCGGTGGCGCGAAGAAGATGCGCGAGCTCCCGACGCCGGACACGGCCTGATCTGAGGCGGCGACGGCCGGAGACCGACCAGCCGAGAGCAGCACGACGAGCAGCCGAAGAGCGGGATATCTGGACCCGCTGCCGATGAAGCGACGCGAGGAGACGTCGGCGCGAAGGACGGCGACGCAGCCGATTGGATCCAATCGAAGGATGAAGATGAGCAACGCCTTGCGTCGCGACGAAGAAGACCGGCGACGGTGGATCGCGCCGGCGAGCAGGCCTGAGGGCCGGCGACGAACGGCGACGATGCGTCTGTCATGGCTACGGCGCAGAAGGATTGATCAACCACTGGGCGCCAGAATGTTGCCAGAAGGGAAAACGCTGGATGCTGCAGAAGAATGAACGGCTGGATGGGAAAGGCTCACTGTAATCGGACGATGCATAGTGCTAATGAAATGAACAGTGTTTTCGGTTTTTACTGTAGCGGTAAATTGAGTTGTGTGTTGGGTGAAAAGTAACTTCAGAAGTATAAAAGGGTTGTAATCCATCAGATACAGATCATCGAAAGAAATAGAATCCAAACTATCCCCAACTTATGTTCTTTTTGCTCAAGTCTTCTCTCTTTTCTCCGTTTCCTCATCCCTGTCTATTCTCTGTCTCTGTATTCTTCTCGATCTGATCTTCCTAGGCAAAAGGGTCATCACATTTGGTATCAGAGCAGTTTGATCCCAACCTTCCGCAGCAATGTCTTCGACTGATCCGATTGAGTGAGCCTGTTCATCTTCGTCGCCGCCGCCGATTTACGTCGCGCCTTCGGTTCCGGTGCTTCCGCGCGCAGTTCTTCGGTGTCATCGCCCTTCCGAAGCGCGAAGCGCAGCGCTGGCGCCGCTCAATCGCTTCATCGGCCGCCGCCAGATCGCCTGGCGGTTCGCCTCGCAGAGCCAGTGTGTGAATCGTAAAATCCCAGCACACGGAGGGTTTCTGCGATCGATTTGCATCGGATTCCTTCCCGCCTGGTTGATTCACGCAACTCATCCATCACACCGCCGAAGATTGTGCGGGACGCCATGGGAGAGGCGGCCGAACTGGCGGAGGCGAAATGGGACCGTCTGGAGGAGCGATGGAAATCGCTCAAGGCCCATCTGGACTTCATCGTTGAGAAGATCAAACCAGTTGAAATGATTCCTGCCATCTAGGCACAGGTACATGAACATAGTTCAGTTATTGCAGATTTGCGTGAACAACCGGGAGATGCGCGTTGGTCCGGATATTCCGCGACTCATCCATCGGCATCTCACCATCCCGCACCGATTCATATTGGAGAGTTAACGATCATCGGTAGGGCTTTTGGGTAAATGTCCTGCACCCTCTCTTGTTCACTCCGGATTCTCGAAGCGCATCGACATCCCCTGATTCTGGCCTGGACCCAGCTATTCCTGAGAAACGATTACCGGTACCTAAAATGTCTTTTCCCAAATTTGAGGGTGATGAACCACGTGTGTGGCATAGTCGTTGTTTACAATATTTCCGGCTATACAATATTGATGAATCTCTTTGGAGTTCTCTTCTTGCAATGCATATGGAGAAATGCGGCTTTATGGTTACTGATGCTATCGGCGAGCATCCATTAGGCAATTGGGAGCAATTCATGCAGGCAGTTGATACTGAATTCGGCGCATATGATTCTCGCCGTTATATTCGAGAGTTGATTCAAACCAAACAATCTGGCAAAGTGTTCTTGATCATAAAATTCAATTTGAAACCGCCATGTATAAGATCCAAAAGAAAAGTGGAGAAATGCCGTCTCGGATCATCACGTCTGGGCTAGCCTCCGGGCTCGGTGGGGTGTCTCGTTCTCAGATCCTTTGGTGACACAACCGAAAATGGTGATGAGGATTTGGGTCGAGCACGTCAGTTACGAGAATATCGTCGTGATCGCGGCCTCTGCTTTAAGTGTGGTGACAAGTATGAGAAAGATCATCGATGTAAAATACCACCGGAGCTCAAGTTCATGCATTAGCAATCGAAGAGACAATGAATATCTTCTTGAGGAGTACCGCAATCAATTTGAGAGGCTGTTATTCGCACATGATTGATATTCCGCCAATTCTTTGAAGCACTCAATGGTGTTAAAATGGAGTTGGTTGATCTTGCATTTCCTCTTGAAGGGAGTAGTTGCGACAACCGATGTTGTGGAGGCTTGTCTTGATGTGAAGGTTGCGATTATGGTTGGTGGATTTACCGGGAAGGAGGGCATGGAAAGGAAGGTTGTTATGTCAAAAATGTTTCAATCTATAAATCTCAAGCATCTGCTCTTGAATCTCATGCAGACCCAAGCGCAAGGTTACGTTGTTGCCAATCCAAAGAAACACCAATGCTCTTATCTTGCGAGAATTTGCTCCATCTATCCTCGAGAAGAACATTACTTGCTCGACCGCCTAGAACACAACAGAGCACTTGGTCGATTTACGAGACTTAATGTCCAAGTTAGTGATGTGAAGAATGTTATTATCTGGGGCAATCACTCGTCCACTCGGTATCCTGATGTTAACCATGCCACTGTGAAGTCTTCCAAAGGAGAGATGCTGTTCGTGAACTTGTTAAAGATGATGAATGGCTAAAGGCGGAGTTCATCACTACCGCCCGGCGCTGGTCTGCCGCAATCATCAAAGTCGAAGCTCTCAAGTGCTTTTTCGCGCCACTACGCTTGTGATCCCATCCGTGATTGGCTCTCGAAACTCCCGAGGAACATGGGTTCCCATGGTTGTGTATTCGGATGATTCATACGGTGTGTCCGCTGGACTTATTTACTCCTTCCCATAACTTGCGGCGGTGGTGAATGGACAATTGTACAAGGGCTTCCGATTGATGAGTTCTCGAGAAAGAAGATGGATGCGACTGCCCAGATTTATGCTACGGACTCTAAAGCTCAACAGATGTTAGCAGCTCTAGCTATTCACCGCTCGGATGAACAAGGGCTCGAATTATGCCACGGTTTGATCAAACTGCATGGCCGCATTTGGGTCGGTAAAAACTCAACGTTGCAAACCAAAATCATCCATGTTTTCCTTCATTTCTTTGCTTGGGGACAAGCAAAAATTTCAAAGGGGTAATGTCATGGCTACGGCGGAAAGGATTGATCAACCACTGGGCGCCGAATGTTGCGGAAGGAAAACGCCGGATCTTTGCAGAAGAATGAACAATTTGGATGGGAAAGGCTCAATGTAATCGGACGATGCATAGTGCTAATGAAATGAACAGTGTTTTCGGTTTTTCAGAGCGGTAAATTGAGTTGTGTGTTGGGTGAAAAGTAACTTCGTATATAAAAGGGTTGTAATCCATCGAATCTGAGATCATCGAAAGAAATAGAATCCAAACTATCCCCAACTTATGTTCTTCTTGCTCAAGTCTTCTCTTTCTCCGTTTCCTCATCCTGTCTATTCTCTGTCTCAGTATTCTTCTCGTCCGATCTTCCTAGGCAAAAGGGTCATCACAAATATCATTTGGGCCTTGACGGATGACGGCGCAACCGATCGGATCCGCGAGGAAGATGAAGATGAACAGACGTCGATCCGATCTGACGACCTTTTTTCTTTTTCGTGATTGATTGTTGCTCTGGTATCACTTGTAACAAATCAATCACAAAAGCACAAACACACGAGACGCAGAATTTTACGTGGAAAACCCTTGCAGGAAAAAACCACGGACGCCTGACGGCAACAATTACTATATCAGGAGGTGATTACAAAGGTGGCTAGGGTTGCAAATGACGGTACACCCTAAACGCTGCATAAGGGGTATTTATAGACACGTGGAGCGACTCGAGTCTAAACGGGCCAGGCCGAACAAGGTTAAAGACGTCCCTAAAGCCCAAACAGATGAATTCGGATCACAACCCAACAACACCCTCCCGCTATGTGAAGCCCTTGGCAACCAGTCTGGCTTTGTACCGATCCAATGTGCCATCCGCCTTGTGCTTGACCTTGAAAATCCATCGACAGTCGACCACATTGTGATGTTTTGTCGAGGAATGAGTCTCCATGTATTATTTCGCATCAAGGCCTCATATTCAATGTCCATTGCCGCTCGCCACTCAGGGAATTTTGCAGCCTCCTCATGTGACACGGGATCAGCAGGACATGGATGAACGGACGCCAGGAATGCACGCTTGTTGAGTGGGCATCTCACTGTGCCATCAGTGAACTTCTTGGGTGTACTGATGCCATGACTCAACCTTGTTCGCACTTGGGGAGCAGTTGGAGGCAATGCAGGTGGTGGTAAAATGTTAGGTTCAGCACGAGGCTCCTCTTGTTCAACTGGCAGTGATGCAACGACTGGTGATTCCAGTTGATCATCAGGTTGCTGAGCATTGTCAACCGGCTCTGCAATATAAAAAACAACTGCAGCAGCATTGTCAGTCGGTAAAACGGCTAGATTGCTTTTCTGTGCGTAGTCACTATCTATTCCTGGTTCAAACAAGGGAGAAGCAAGGGGTGAAGTTGAGGAGATTATGACAGGAGCATTGGACACAAGAGAAGGCTTAGGTGCGGAATGTTGTGATGCAGTGGCAAAGGGAAACACCTTCTCATCGAAGATTACATCTCGTAAAATGTATATGCGCCCGGTAGACATGTTTAAACATTTATACCCCTTGTGCTTGCCACTATATCCAAGAAAAACACACTGGTTAGACCGGAACTCGATTTTCCAGGCATTATATGGACGCAAATTAGGCCAGCACGCACAACCAAAGATTTTCATCAAGGAATAGTCCACCGGTTTCTTCAGGAGCCGAGTAATGGGTGTTTGATTATTTATCACTTTACTTGGCATTCTATTGATGAGGTAACATACGGATAAAAAGGCCTCATCCCAAAAACGAAGTGGGACTGAAGATTGAGCTAGGAGAGCAAGGCCTGTTTCTAATAGATGGCGATGTTTCCTTTCGGCAACACCATTTTGATGACTAGTGTGACGACATGAGATCCTATGCGAAATACCGGTGGAGTTGAAATAAGGACGAAGTTTGATATATTCTCCACCACCATCTGTTTGCACAGACTTGATTTTGGTGTTCAATCGTTTTTCAACAAGTTGTTGAAAATGAAGAAATGCATATTCCACATCTGATTTTTGCTTAAGGAGATACAGCCAAGTAAAGCGACTGAAATCATCAATAAACATAGCATAATATTTATGATTGTTTACAGATGATATGGTAGGACCCCAGACATCTGAGTGAACTAGTTCTAGAGGAACTGTGGACATTCGGGAGGAAGATTTATATGGTAATCTATGAGCTTTTGCTTGCTGACATGCATCACACACATGCATTTCTTTATTCAGAGGAAAAAGTTTAAGCGACGCTAAAATGGATGACATAATGGTTGACGAGGGGTGACCGAGTCTACGGGGCCATAGCTCTGGATCTACTCTGGTGACTAAAAGGAGAGTTCTTGGTAACGATGTGGATGATTGCAAGGGGATAAAGGCCTCCCTTACACGGTCCTTGATGTAGGATTTTCTTCGTGGTTTGATCCTTGACAAAGAAAGAATTGGGATGAAACTCAACAAAGGCATTGTTATCAGTGGCTAATTTACGAACAGACACAAGATGTTTACGAATATGGGGAACATGTAAGATATTTTTGAGTTTCAAAGGACTAGATGAACCATGAAAAGATGTATGTCCAATGCAAGAAATAGACAAACCTGCTCCGTTGGCGACATGAACTTGCTCGGTGCCGTTGTAGCGTTCTTTGGTTGTCAGGCTATTTAGATCGGAGGTGATATGGTTTGTTGCCCCTGAGTCCATGTACCAGTTGGTGTCAACCTGATACGCTTGTGTGTTGCTGGATTCTGGAGGATAATCGTTAGAATAGCGATTCCAGCAGTTAAGAGCGTCATGTCCTCGCTTGGAGCAAATTTGACTTGTAGGAAGAAATTGCCGATTCTGTCCTGAATTGTTGCTGGTGCGATACTGCTGTTTACCATTGCCGCTGCGTCCCTGGTTTGGTTCGCGACCTCCTCCTCCGCGTCCACGGCCATGGCTACTGCCGTTGTTACGTTTGCGCCACCCATTTCCTTGATAATTACTGCCACTGCGTGAGACTTGATTGACGGAGGATGAAAATTGCTGCTGCATCCTCGTTGAGGCATTTTGCTCGAGCAGTGCTTCATAACTTGTGAGGTATCCATAGAGATCTCCAAGGGAGATTGGATCTTGACGAATAGATACAGACGCCACCAAAGCTTCATAGCGTGGCCCTAGGCCTGCGAGAATTTAGGAAACAACATCCTCCTCACTGAGTGGATTCCCTGTAGCAGAGACGGTATCCGCCAAATTTTTGATCTTGTGGAAGTAATCAATGACAGGCATGTCATTGCGCTTGAAATTCGCGAGCTGTACTCGAACCTGAACTGTCTTGGCTCGCGAACGGGTTGCAAACATGCGTTTGAGTTCCCTCTAGATTTCTGCTGCCGTGTTGTGGAATAGGACGTTCCCAAGAATGTCCTCCGAGAGAGATGACAGCAGGCCGCTCACAACAACCTGATCTTGTTGCTGCCAGGTTGCGAACGCAGGATTTGGAAGGTTTTGCACTTCAGCTCCTTCGGTGGTGGCTTGGACAGTGACAAAACGCTGTAGAGGTTGCTTGGATCCATCAACATACCCCATGAGATTGTAACTCATGAGACACGGCATCATCTGAGCCTTCCACAGAAGATAGTTTTCTCTCTTGAGTTTGATTGTGACGAGTTGAGCAAATGGTGGAGATGATGGTTGCGGCAGAACTCCGGCAGAGGTAGACATCACGCCGGCTGCCGCAGTTCCGATCGAGAGGCTGCTTGCAGAGGTCGTCATGGCTCTGATACCATGCAAAACAAGAGGCTAATAGGTTAATCTGAGTATAGATTGATTTGGGTTTTCCTGCACAATCAACATTGCGCAGCTCTGCTATTTATATTCATTGTATTGTCGGTTTTGATACAGTGCGGTTACAACAACAGAGATAGAATTTACAACTGAATCACATTCAAATCTGAACTGAACTCTTATCTATTTAACCAGCATGGCTTAGATAAGGTTATCTTAACATATATATGGTATATCGAATCGAAGCCAATAAATTAATGAGATTAATGGATTTAATTACCATTTGATTGATTGTTTTTATGCACTCAGTGAACTACAATTGTCATTGAGAGATAATTATCCTTATATGTAGGGAAAGGCCAGGTAAAATTTAGTACAGTCGTATACAAAGGATGCTTAGACTTTAGAATACTCCCTTATTCGTCAATCGTCACAAGCCTTTTTACTGTTGTAGCTTTTGTGTCCAAGGGCTAATTTTCTAAGCAAATCAGGTGGAAGGGGCAGCTGCAGAAGACGGAAGAGAGCCCAGCATTTGGGACACCTTCACCCATCAAGGTCCATGAAGGATTCAAGATGATCTGTAGTCATCATGCTTCAGAACACTTATTGTCTATTCTTTTGATGGCTTCAAGGTTCTTAAATATGCCTGTGATGACAGGTTACTCTTATGATGGATCCACTGCAGATGTTTCAGCAGATCAGTATCACCACTACAAGGTCAGTGTGGTGTGCATGTTCAGTAAAAGGGTTCAGATTGCAGCACAAGTTCTAAGAAAACAAGCTTCTATTTTCTTTGATGTCAGGAAGACGTAAAGCTTATGGATGAGATGGGTTTAGACGCATACAGATTCTCCATTTCTTGGCCCAGGCTTATTCATAGTAGGTACAACTACAAATAGAGCAGTAAATATCTTTATGGGGAAAAAAAATCTGATACTGAGGACCAAATTGTGTAGATGGAAGAGGACAGATCAACCCAAAGGGCTTGGAATACTACAACAATTTGATAGATGAACTGATACTACACGGTATAGAATTGAACCGATCAAAGACTTGTCGTTCTCTCAATCTTGACTAATCTAGCTCGTTTTGCTGTCATGTTTGGTAGGAATACAGCCTCATGCCACTATCTACCATTTTGATCTTCCTCAAGTCCTTCAGGATGAGTACGGTGGACCACTTAGCCCCAGATTCATGTAAGTGCCCAGAAGACTACTTAATTTTGCACAATGTTACAAGTCAAATGTTAGCATCCTGATCATGAAAAATCAGACAATTCTCTTTGACGAACTAACAGGTCTAATGTGTGGTGCAGAGAGGACTATACTGCTTATGCCGATGTGTGCTTCAAGAATTTTGGAGACAGGGTGAAGGACTGGGTCACTGTCAACGAGCCAAACATAGAACCCATCGGCGGCTATGATATCGGCACTGAACCGCCGCGACGCTGCTCCTATCCCTTCGGCACAAACTGCACCGGAGGGAACTCTTCGACGGAGCCATACATAACTGCTCACCATCTGCTACTTGCACATGCTTCAGCAGTGTCCTTATACAAGGAGAAGTATAGGGTCTGTTCAGACTTCACACTATATATACTTTCTGATACATGCCAAGAATGGCACTTGAATACGGAATTGATCGTTTTGTAGGCAAGTCAAGGAGGCCAGATAGGGATCACTCTCCTGGGTTGGTGGCATGAGCCTGCTACCAATACTTCACAGGATGCAGCAGCTGCAATGAGGATGAATGACTTCCATCTTGGATGGTTAGTGCTATTGTACTGCTATATTGTCTGTTTCTTTTCTGGAACAGTGTACTGCTGTACACAAGCAGCAAGATAAAAACTCATGCCTTTCTAAACAGGTTTATGCATCCTTTGGTCTATGGAGACTACCCTCCTGTAATGAGGAATAGAGTAGGCGCTCGCTTGCCAGCTTTTACAGTGGAAGAGTCAGAGAAAGTACGTGGATCCTTCGACTTCATCGGCTTCAACCACTATCTTATTGTTCGCATACGATCTATTAGGACCAATTCCAGTCATCAGCTGGGGGACTACTACGTCGATGCAGCTGTTGAATGTAATGAATCCTGAACCACATATATAACAGCGAAGCAATCATATGAATTATGGTCTTAAGTTTCTGCTATTTAGCTGTAGAGTGAGTGACTAAGCTGACTCAGGTACCATTTTGTTCTCCTGATGCAGATCCACTTGATGGCATAGCGGAGGTAAAATAAAGCAGTGGAGCAAATTATTTCAGCACATGTAGCACACATCAGCTGTGACAAATTTCTTGATGCAACATGTGCAGGGCCACCTTGAAACTGCTCCATGGTCTCTCGGGAAACTATTAGAGCATCTGAAACTCAACTACAAAAATCCTCCGATCTTGATCCATGAAAATGGTAGGGACAGGATGACAGAAACATCTGGATTCTCAATGTTCAGTTGGCATGCCAATACTACTTCCATGACCTGTCAGTACAGCTTGGCTGTGTGCAGTATCAAGTATGTATGAATTGTTCCTTCTTGGTTCAGGATATGGAGATAAACCTGACACACCGAGCAAGATGAAGTACAACGACGATGACAGATCAGAGTTCTTGCAGGATTACCTGGAGGTTCTCTACCTCTCCATACGGTGCAAACATCTTCTTGTTCCCTGCTTAGTTGCTTTGCCCGGCAAAATGTGATACTACTACTTTTTTGCGTTTTGCATATTACTAGTGAAACTGTCCGTGAAGGAAGAGGGCAAGAGGCCAATCGAACTCGTGATCCTTGTTCTTCTTCTGAAAAATGTTGCTGTTGATTGATGTCGCAGGAACGGATCAAACGCGCGGGGATACTTCGTGTGGTCGTTTCTTGATGTGTTCGAGTACCTGTATGGGTACCAGGCGCGGTTTGGGCTGTGCGGCGTCGACATGAGCGCCAAGGAGAGGACGAGGTACATGAGGAACTCGGCTCGCTGGTACTCCGGCTTCCTCAACGGCGGCGAGCTCCGGCCGGTTGATCAGTCCGAGAAATCCTACGTTCAGTGATGAGAAAATAAAGACGACCATTTTGTGCATCGGCACATGTGTTTCTGCGCACACGGTAAATTGAAGGGGGCCTCAATGGAATGGATATAATACAGGTACAGAACCTTTTTTCCTTCCATGCCCTATATATGCCTGATGGCTGATGTAACCATGAAATCATAACTTCATATGAAATAAAAACCATCCACTGCTGCTTTGTTTTTTACCCGTCCTAGTTTATAACGCGTATATTTTAAATAGTTTTGTGCACAAATATATAACATACTCCCTCTAATCACAAATAGTTATTGTTTGGAACATAGATGTAGTCAAAATTTTGAAACTTTGACTGCCAATTTCTTTTTAAATATTTGTAGTCAAAAATTTGAAACTTTGACTGCCAATTTCTTTTTAAATATTTAAATTGGATATATAATTTTTTTGTATATATATGTCTCGAAAAGTACTTTCATAATATTGTAATTTTATTGGGTTTCATAAATATGTTATAATAGAAAATAGTAATCAAAGCTATATCTTGGAGACCATATCGATATCTAAAATAACAACTATTTATCAGGGCTGGTCCTGAGTTTTTGGGGACCCAGAGCGAAATTATAGATAGGGACCTTTCTAACATAAGCATCAAAATATTTTTATACTACTATGTATCAATTAAAAAGATAATATTCAGTGTATTATAGAAATTATTATCGATAAATAAATGGAAGTACAAAAGTGAGATTATTTACGTCAAACATTTGTAGAGATCATCTTAGAAAATATCTTTTAACATTGCTAGATGCAAAATCATCAATTATGGCCTCAACATTAATGTCATCCAATAACTTCTTCTCAATATATAAAGTTGCCAGACCATTTAACCTTTCTTAAAACATTATAGATTTCAAATAGTTCTTTAGTAATTTCAACTTTGAAATTCTTCTTTCAAATGATGTCACGATTCTGAAGACAAGAAAATAAAATCCGATAAGCAAATGTAAATATTACTATAACAATCCACTTTTCTAACAAACTCAAAAATCTCTATAGCGAGACATTGGTCTATCTGGTAAAGTCATTTGCGAGATTCTTAACTCGAAAATCGATTATTTAACTCAAAATCGATGAATCATCAACAGAGAAAGTTTTTGCCAACTTAGTACAATAATCTTTAAGTTCAATATAATCCAATGACTTCAAAATTATTGAGCTCAGAATAGGCCCAAATATACCTTTGAATACTTAGAGTTCTTCAAATCTGTTTTTAATGAAACTGACCATATCAACCATAATAAAAAAGTAATTAACTTTAAAAATTTTCTCATCTTATAGAATTGCTTCACTACTGCAATCATTTTCATCAAACTATTAAAGATTGCTTCGGTTTCGACAAAAAAACAGATTGACATATGTTTACTAAAATATTAATTCCTGAAGATCCCACCGTTGGATTGACATGAAATTTGGACTGTAGAAATTAGATTCAATTTCAAAACTAACCTAACAAAAATCAGCTCAATCGGATCTATGGATCTAAAGTTATGACCTTCACAAATTGATTATACTAATAGATGACGGAGCCCCGATAGTTTGAGGACCCGGGGCGGCTGTAGGGTCGAGGATGCGCCTAGAGGGGGGGTGAATAGGCGTTTTGCGAAATTCGATCGCTCACTAAACAATCGCTCTAATCAACCCCTATGTCAAAACCTAATCAATTATATATGCGGAAGCGATAAGTAGGTTTTGACAATTAAAACCTAAATCAACTAGGCTCACTAGTGCATTAGCTAAATTATGTCTCTAAACTAGAATTGCTATATTGAACAAACAATTAAGACTAAGCAATTCTAATATGGTCTAGCAATCAATAATATGGCAATAATGGAAATGCTAGAATATAAAGTGACAAGAGACAAACGATGTTTTTCCGTGGTGTTCGGAGACTTGCTTGGTCTCCCTAGTCCACGTTGAGGCAAGCCCACACTTGGACCGGCTCCGCCGAAAGCATCCGCCTCTTTCCACTAGGCGTGGTTTTCACGCTTGGCGTAGGCTCAACCCGAACCTTCACAAACTTGCCGGGCTTCACACCTCGAGAGCTCTGCGCAAGACGACGCCACGCGTCTCAGAGTCGACAAACTCCAAGAGTAACAAGCAGCCCTTCACTTGAACTTCACCGAGCACAACGAATGTGCTCCGGTGATCACCAAGTGCAACACATGCACAAGGCCTCCTCAAGTGCAACACATGCACAAGAGGCTCTCAAAACACTTCCTAATTGCAACACATGCAATTAGTCACTCTTAAGCTCAAGAAGCAAAGGGAGAAGAGCAACACATGCACACAACTCCCACACACAAGAACTCATCGCCCCAACACCCCAAGGCCTCCTTTTATAGCCTCCATGCCAAAACTAGCAGTTGGGGGCAAATTGGGCGAAAACAAGATAAACCCTAGATGCAAGTCAAGGAGGCCAGATAGGGATCACTCTCCTGGGTTGGTGGCATGAGCCTGCTACCAATACTTCACAGGATGCAGCAGCTGCAATGAGGATGAATGACTTCCATCTTGGATGGTTAGTGCTATTGTACTGCTATATTGTCTGTTTCTTTTCTGGAACAGTGTACTGCTGTACACAAGCAGCAAGATAAAACTCATGCCTTTCTAAACAGGTTTATGCATCCTTTGGTCTATGGAGACTACCCTCCTGTAATGAGGAATAGAGTAGGCGCTCGCTTGCCAGCTTTTACAGTGGAAGAGTCAGAGAAAGTACGTGGATCCTTCGACTTCATCGGCTTCAACCACTATCTTATTGTTCGCATACAATCTATTAGGACCAATTCCAGTCATCAGCTGGGGGACTACTACGTCGATGCAGCTGTTGAATGTAATGAATCCTGAACCACATATATAACAGCGAAGCAATCATATGAATTATGGTCTTAAGTTTCTGCTATTTAGCTGTAGAGTGAGTGACTAAGCTGACTCAGGTACCATTTTGTTCTCCTGATGCAGATCCACTTGATGGCATAGCGGAGGTAAAATAAAGCAGTGGAGCAAATTATTTCAGCACATGTAGCACACATCAGCTGTGACAAATTTCTTGATGCAACATGTGCAGGGCCACCTTGAAACTGCTCCATGGTCTCTCGGGAAACTACTAGAGCATCTGAAACTCAACTACAAAAATCCTCCGATCTTGATCCATGAAAATGGTAGGCACAGGATGACAGAAACATCTGGATTCTCAATGTTCAGTTGGCATGCCAATACTACTTCCATGACCTGTCAGTACAGCTTGGCTGTATGAAGTATCAAGTATGTATGAATTGTTCCTTCTTGGTTCAGGATATGGAGATAAACCTGACACACCGAGCAAGATGAAGTACGACGACGATGACAGATCAGAGTTCTTGCAGGATTACCTGGAGGTTCTCTACCTCTCCATACGGTGCAAACATCTTCTTGTTCCCTGCTTAGTTGCTTTGCCCGGCAAAATGTGATACTACTACTTTTTTGCGTTTTGCATATTACTAGTGAAGCTGTCCGTGAAGGAAGAGGGCAAGAGGCCAATCGAACTCGTGATCCTTGTTCTTCTTCTGAAAAATGTTGCTGTTGATTGATGTCGCAGGAACGGATCAAACGCGCGGGGATACTTCGTGTGGTCGTTTCTTGATGTGTTCGAGTACCTGTATGGGTACCAGGCGCGGTTTGGGCTGTGCGGCGTCGACATGAGCGCCGAGGAGAGGACGAGGTACATGAGGAACTCGGCTCGCTGGTACTCCGGCTTCCTCAACGGCGGCGAGCTCCGGCCGGTTGATCAGTACGAGAAATCCTACGTTCAGTGATGAGAAAATAAAGACGACCATTTTGTGCATCGGCACATGTGTTTCTGCGCACACGGTAAATTGAAGGGGGCCTCAATGGAATGGATATAATACAGGTGCAGAACCTGTTTTCCTTCCATGCCCTATATATGCCTGATGTAACCATGAAATCATACCTTCATTTGAAATAAAAACCATCCACTGCTGCTTTGTTTTTTACCCGTCCTAGTTTATAACGCGTATATTTTAAATAGTTTTGTGCACAAATATATAACATACTCCCTTTAATCACAAATAGTTATTGTTTTGAATATAGATGCAGATCAAATTTTTGAAACTTTATTTGCCAATTTCTTTAAATATTTAAATTGGATACATAAATTATATATATATATATATGTCTCGAAAAGTACTTTCATAATATTGTAATTTTATTGGATTTCATAAATATGTTATAATAGAAACTAGTAGTCAAAACTATATTTTGGAGACCATGTCGATATTTAAAATAATAACTATTTATAACCGGAGAGAATATTTTGTATTGTAATGCAAAATTAAGGCGGTGTTATCTCTATACCCTCAATAAATATCAAGTTTATTTTACATTCTCTACATATTGAATATAGTGATTAGATATAACAATGTGAGGTACTCTAGTTATCTCTACTAATATAAATTTGCAGTTGGTGGCGGTGATTAAAATCGTTCTTCCTAGCCCCCCTCCCGATCATATCCCCAATAATAGTAGGTCATTATAGCTAATTATTCTTTCACGATTCTGACCGACCATATCTCTCTAAATATGGTGATTATTATAACAAAATCCCACGATTATTCTTTGGCAATTAATAGCCGGCCAATCATTTCTTTTGTACTCTATATATCTTGTCTGAGTTTTCATAGAATCAATCAAGGAATTCATTCAAGATCTCTCATATCGTGTTGAAGCGTGGCGAATGAATTCAACGAATTCATTAATAAGTGACGAATGAAGCGTACATGGCCGTGAGGTGTAGGGAGGCCGGCGTGGTCGATAATAGCTTCTGACGCGAAGGATAGCTGAGCGCGACATACAGGGTCTTTGTGACCCCGTGTGCGGGCGAGTTAAGCGTGAACAAAGCGTACAACGCTTACAGTAGTTGCGGCGACACCGGTGGGGCGTCGTCGGCGGTGAAGAGTTATTGGCATACCCCAGAGATAAGCAGGTTGATCCAGTTGAGCGTCGCGAGAGAGAGAGCGACGGCGGAGCATGGCGTGGAAGGCGTCTCGTGGCTGGTGTTTTGGTTCACCTTCATGGGCTCGGCATCATGGTGGTGAAGCCGATGATGGTTAGGTACATCGAGAGATGGAGACGAGTAGGCGGCAAAGGCGAGAGGGTCATTTGGGAAGAGTCATGAATCTTGGCGCGACCAGACCACCGCCGAAGCGGAGAAGAGCACGGCACCAAGGCGGTGGCGATCCGAAGCGTGAAGGTGCAAAAGTTTGGTGGCGGCGGTGGTCTTTTTCTCCGAGGCGACCATCTGACCATAGCATCTGCCCGACGAAGTGGCGGAAGCGGACTTCACGGCGTCTTGCTACGGGCATAGCGAGAGGAAGAGGAGCGATCTGGTAATATAAATTGCAAAAGGGATAAAAATGATTGATCGATTTTTGAGATTGATAATATATATTACTCGTTATAATATATATGGTTTTAATTTGTACCGAAGAAAAAATCATAAAAACTTTTGTAATTGGGAGAAATAGATGTTTGATCTTGTAGCACAATTTTCTTTTATTGCTTGATCTTTTATGGTTAGTTCTTAATTTTATTTTTAGATATAATAATCGAGGCGTTGATTTAGTTACTATATATCTTTGATCTATACATAAAGAAATAGGGGCTATCGATTTGGACGGAGGTAGTAATTAGTGCGGTGACGACGATGCCTCCGATCACCGGAAGATCCTTCTTGTCGAAACCCAAGTGGGCAAGCGGCGCCGCCTGCCGTCTCGCAGAAGGTAACAAGGACAGGTTGGGCGGGCGCACCTGCAGCTGCTAGAAGCAGGCGAAAGATGGGTACACAAAAATCTCGAATAGAAGAGAGCGGAGGGAGCCCGGCAGGCAAAGCATGGTTACCAATTTGAGTTCACCCTTTGCAGGAGAACGACACCTGACCTGCATGCTTGCATTTTCCCAGTTAAAGTACAGGCACACCGCACACCGCCGTTGGCCAGGAGGCTACGCAACTCAAATCGATCGCGATCACCACACACACGGACATGGAATGTATACGTACCCCCGAGGAGAATGTCAAAACAAAGCCGCGCGCAAGGATTACTTGGTTTTATGGGGTGACGCGTTTAGATGACTCAACTCCCTGTTCCATGATTTGAACTCGAGCTCCAGAGACGGCTAATGCTGGGAGCGGGGTTAACGGTGCCGTTTGGACCATGGATTTTGACTAGGCGACAGTAAACGGAAAATCGAATAGCTTTGAAAGTCAAATGAATTTGAGATTTGCCCTTTCGGAAATGAATTTGAGATCTGGTTAAATCGTGGAGCAAAATTCGAGCGAAAAGATTGAAAACCACTTGAAAAGCAGTGAATTTCGAGCGGTTTTCGCGAAAATCGCGACAGGTTGAAAAATTGGGAAAAATACAAAAAATATTGTAAAATTCTAAACTTCATTTTTTTAAAAAAAATATTAACACCAGGAGTTATAAAGCTATTAATACTATTTTTTGGGAACTTTTTGATAATTTTTAAAAAATTCTGGTTTTTTTGAATTTGAACTTGAGCGGTAAACCACACGAAAACCTTTTCCAAACAGGAGCGATACGACCGTATTTCATAAATTTTGAGCGGTTTTTCGATGAAAAGTGAAACCCCGGCTAGGAGAGTAAGATAATAGTTGGTGTTTCTATGCATCACTATCTGAAGAGATGTATAAATATTAAAGTCTAGATAAAGAGTGGAGGATGATGACTAGCCTTTCCACTTAGTTTAAGATTTATTCGGCTTGTATTAAGAGGGTGATGCGTAGAAGTATTTTGCCATGGTAGAGCATGGTTGTAACCAAGCATTTGAATTTTTTTATCCCGGTTACATTTCGGTGGGTTCATTTGAATTTTGTCCAAAAATTCAAATTATGATCATAATTTGCCCAGAAATATAAATTTCATTCAAATTTTATAAAAAAAATCAAAATGTTGGACATCATCTCATCTCAGAATTCCACCGAAATGGTGCCGAAAAAAATGTGGCAGTGAAACAAACGTCCTCTGCCACTTGTTGTTTACTCTGACACCCCGGATTCTTTCCTCTCGACGGGAACAGCCCAGACAGTGGCCGTAGATAGATACGTGGCACACGAACCCGGCCCATATAACGCGAGCCCGCCGCGCATAGGCGCTCCCCCCAGTACGTTACCATATATACCTGCACCCAAAGCTGCGGTCGCACGAGACGACGGCGAAAGGCCGAGGGCGGCAACTTGGCGCGCGCCCGAGTCGAGTCAACAGCCGCACCGCACGTAGCCCTAGCCGAGCCGAGCGGCGCAGAGCGCGGGAGAAGCTTCCTACTCCTCGCTGCGGTGCGTCAGCGACGACGTCCGCCTGGTGGACGGCAGCGCGCGCGTGGGGGCAGCTGAGCTCGGCACGGGTGGAAAAGCCCAAATCGCCACCGAAAACGGCTTCCACGTACGTCCGTCCGTCCCGTATAAAACGCGCGCCGGCCGGGGACCGAAAGCGCTTGCCTCGCTGACGCTCGGGAGTCCAGTCAAGACCCTGCGGTGGCCGCCGGCACGCACGCACGCACGGCATCGTCGGTGCGGGGGCAATGGACAGGGCGAAGCTGACGGTGAAGGCGCTCCCTTGTGCGCTTCTCCTCGCCGTCGTGTCGACGGCGCTCGCGCCCGGCGCCGCGGCGATCACCAGGGGCGACTTCCCCCCGGGGTTCGTCTTCGGCGCCGGCTCCTCCGCTTACCAGGTACGCGTGCACAATCACATGCGCGGCCATCTCCTTGCCGTATCACCAGTTCATCATGCTTCGATCTTGGCTCTTTGGGGATTTGCATGGTTTCTCTCGGAGCGTCCTGTTCTTTTTTCCCGAGAACAGCAGAAGCTTTGCTTGTGCAATTCACTGAGGCGAGGAATCGAGCAAGTTAATTTAAGCACACGGATTTAAACACACTGAACGGAAGAGTTCTTCGTAGTAAGGAGAGTTGACCAGAGCCCGTATTGCGAGTGAACCAGATTAACCTGTTGCATCTGCTCTTTACATAGATACAAACAACCGTAACTAAAATATTGAATACACACAAGATCAAATCTTTTATACCAATTAGCTGTATGATTCTCAATCATAAAACCTACTCGTTAACATGTGCATAGGATATGTTAACCTGTGAATGTGCATGAAGGCATGAATTAAGCTACTCCTGCGTGTTACACTAGTCGCATGTATGTAGATTATCATCTTCGCGATGCCTTGTTATCAATGGTTAAGTCTATACAATTAGCTCAGTACTGTAAGATAGTATATTCGTACAGCTGCTAGCGTTGTTGACGTTACATGGAGTATGTGTTAGATTATATTCGTTGCGATGCCTTGTTACCAGGGGTTAATATATTTAATTAGCTCATTATTACTTGCAAGATAGTATATTTGTGCAGCTGGTAGCGTCGTCGTTGTCAACGCATGTGAAGGACTGCAAGTAGTTGTTTGTCGATATCCTACTATCCCTTCCATGCGAACCGTATATACGTTCACAACAAGATTTACAGAACACTAGCTAGGCCTCTTCCAATTTCCTCCTACCTAAAAAGGTCTTCTCCGGAGAAAAAAAAGGTCATACCTTTATACGAGTGTTTGCTTTCCTAGTGAGATTTACAGAACACTAGCTAGGCCTCTTCCAATTTACCATTTAATTTTCTCTTCCAAGTTACTCACTCCGGACAAATTTATAGGGTGTATTTTTCTCTTGGTATATACATCAAGGAGTATGTGTGTAGAGAATATCAAGTAAATCTAGTTGTCTATTGGGGATACAAAGGAAACATCACATTATTGTTTTTCATTGAAATATTAAATATGATTTATATTTATAGACGAGAGACTATTCAAAAAAATACATCCGTTCCGACTAGAAAGTTATTGTCTGGGCTTCCCTTTTCTCCCCCTGTACTAGTTTATCGTACTAATTCGATGTCATTCTCTTGAATGGACTTCTGTTCACGTAAATACGTCAGTACTCTGATGTAAAGTAGCCATTAGATGAAACAGTAAGTACACAAAAAAATCATGGACCGGAAATGCCTGTCTGTTCTATCTGTTTTCCCTTTGTTTTTTTTTTTTTGAAAGAGCAGCAAGAGGGGTTTTCCCTTTGTTTTTCACTGAATCGAATGGTGTGGTGATACTGAATTACTGATAGGCCAGTTTTTGTCTGCGCGGAAATAAATTCAACCATGCCAAATTTGAGTTTTGACTTGTTGGATGAAGCGGCAGCGAAAACCAAAGCGAGTCTGCGTGTGTGACTGGACTAGAGTTGAACTGTTATTAGCCACTGCAAATAGGAACTGTAAATCATTCTTAGTACTTAAGCATCCTACGTACTAAAGCTGGATATTCAGCGGAAAGGTTGAGTCTTACACCACTCTGGACTACGAATAGTTACGCGTTTCACTGTCAAACGTCAAAGCAGCTGGCAGCAAAAGTCGAATTTCCCCATCTTTTAATCATTGATTATACCTTGATTAACTGTGCTGATTGCCACCTGTGCTTCTTGTACAAGGCGACGATTCCTCTGTCCATCTAGAAGCGTAGATTCAGCATCGGTGGTCTAGAAGTCTGATCACGACATATTTTGTAGTGTTCTTCTTGTGGTGCCTGTAACTAACTAGTTAACCACTACCAGCCGTCCTCCCACCAGAAACAATGCATACAGAATACGGCTCTTTAGCGATTGGTGACCTTTCATAGAAAATCTTACTTTGTTTCTGACGAAGACGTATCTGTTCCATAGTCTTCATCATCTCGCCTTGTTTTTTTGTCTTCGGTTCGATGTCATTGGATGGATTCGATCCTCTGTTGGTTACTATTGTTTGGCATTTGTCTTGAGGACATCAAAGTATCTTAGTCGGTGCGAGTTACACTTGAGCTGTGTCATTTGGCGGACTTCGAAGAATAGGTGGCCTGAAATTCTGGTGTTTGGAAATGTAGTGTGAGGTTGTGGGTTCTTATCATCTTTCAGTTGAGCACCCGTTAAAAAAAAAATCATTTTTCAGTTGAGCCAACGTTAGGGACTTGTGAGTTCCGACAATGGTCAAACATAAGTACATAACTTAGGATTAATCGATGTGTTGTTCTATAATTTCAATCATAAGGTTTACAAGATGTAATATTTAGGCTCCAGTTAGTTGTCCCTTCGGTTTGTGGTAGGTTTACAAGAAAGAGTTTGTGTCATGTAGAATACAATAATAACTGAAATTCAGAATAAAAATAAAATAAAATCAAAAATTTGATTTTTATACGATTAAAAGAAAGAGTCCAAGTACAATAAAAAAATTTGAAACAAAAATAAAAGATAAATTAATAATCTAATTTCCATACGAACATCAAAATAAAATTGAAATTCTGAATAAAAATTAAAAAAAGATAATTAATAATCTAATTTCCATACGTATGTCAAAATAAAATTAAAATTCGGAATAAAATTTAAAAAAATCAGAATAAAAAATAAAATATAATTAGTAATCTGATTTCTATACGAACAATTAAAAGAAAGAGCCCAAGTACAAAAAAAATGGTAAACAAAAAATAAAAGATAATTAATAATCTAATTTCGTATGAATATCAAAATAAAATTTCATTTCAAAATAAAAATATAAAAAAAAGATAATTAGTAATATGATTTCCAAACGAACATCAAAATAAAACAAAAATTTAAAATAAAAATTAGTAGTTGGATTTGTATATGAATTCCAACGTAAAAACTAAAATTTGGAATGAAAAATAAAAAATAGAAATTTGATTTCTATAGGATTAAAATAAAGAATCCACATCAAGTACAACAAAAATCCAAAATTCCTGTAAAAAGAAAATAAAAGTAGAAATTTTATTTCCATACGATCATCAAAATAAAAATAAAATTCGAAATAATAATCAATTGAAAATTAGTAATTGGATTTGTATACAAATACCAACCTAAAACTAAAATTTAGAATAAAAAATAAAATACAATCAACAATTTGATTTCCATATGAACTCTAATGTAAGATCCCTAAATAGGTTAAATTAGGAATAAAATAAAATAAAAAATACCAATTGGATTTGTATACGATACCACCTAAAACTATATTAAAAAATCTATGTCATGTGTGATCCAACAACACACAAATATAATTTGGAATACAAATAAACAAAAATGCTAATTAGTTTTGAACAAGAATTCCAATTCAATTTCAATATGATTTTCTAAATAAAATTCCTAAATCAATATAATTCGCATAAAATTAATGAAACATTAGATATTGGATTTATGTATGAATTCAACTAAAAATACCTAAAATTTAGAATAAAAATGAAATAAAAAGAGAAAAGACAAACCCGAATGAGCCAAAAGCCATGATGAGTGGTGAGCATCTGTATTGTTGAAGAAGTCAGTAGCAAAAAGAAACTTGACGATCGAAAGACCCTGGTAGAAACTGGATGAAGCTTTACATGTAAGACGTACAGAGGATATATATCCATTGGGTAGCTAGAAATGTGCCATCACTGCTGAGGGACATGATATCATACATGATGGTGAAAAAATTCTCAATATTATTAGATAACAACTAAAGCAAACACACTAGCATCATAAAAGATGGGAGGTCGTCGCGTTTGTGAGGAAGCAACATCGTTGAGTTGGCAAATATTGAATAAGAGAAGCGACCGATATGGGATAAGCGTAAATCAAACATGTATAACATCTTGCATTTGTATATGCATGTATGAATTCGTTTGAATTAAAATAAGTTGCAAAAAACTCAGAGTAGAGATAGCGATACTCTATGTAATAGGCTTAAGGCCATTAATGAGAGCATAATAGGCTTGGGGCAACTGGTGAGAGCAAAACGGGTGTCCCTGGTAGGATAAGCAATACTAATACATGTATGCATTGCATACTGATGTCATAACATTCAACATTAAGTACTAATCGAAGAAAAATAGAATATAGTTATACGATGGAGTGTTGCATTAAAAGGGTAGCAGTTGAGAGGGATCGATAAAAAATTGGGTTTGCTATTGGCAATTGAATGTAAAAAGTTGTAGGGCCATCAATAAGAGATATAAGATATATGGTTCTGTGGGGACAGCCATCGTATAAGGAAGATACGTTCAAAATAAGTTGCCCATGGTATGTCAGTGTATAAGTGAGCAATGTATTCTAATACCATGTAAAATAATCAGCGTATTACTTGAGATTAAATAGAGGTACATATGTTGCATATATTTTGAAAAAAGAGTTCCTAATAGAGAAAGAACAGGGGGTATATAGTTATATGATCTATACAAGATGAAGAGTTGCTACGTTTCTAAGAACACTCAACAACTTATTATTCTCAATGATTTTTTTCCATCAAAGCTTTTACTTCAATTACATCCATTAAGTTGAATTTTTCTTCGAGCTTCTATTTTCATTTCTAATATTTATAATGCCTTAAAAATCTAAATAGTCTACAAAATATGTTTATATATTTTTAAGCATGTAGGTTATATCATTTGATACTATAAATTGTTAAGAAAATCTAGCCGCGCAAATGCGCGAGTCACCCTGCTAGTTCTTTTTTTTTTTAAAAAAAAAGGTTTACAAGACGTATAGTATAACATACGTTACTGACCTGAACTTCGCAAATTGCTCAGGTTGAAGGTGCAGCTGCGGAGGATGGAAGAAAGCCTAGCATCTGGGACACATTCACTCATGACGGTTAGTATAGGCTATGACCAGCCTGTAAGTCTAAATCTGTGATATATTTATTCTAACAGAAAAACTCCTAAATTTCACAGGCTATTCTATTGACAAAGCTACTGCTGATGTAACTGCAAATCAGTACCATAAGTACAAGGTAGGTAAGAGAACAAGTGTCGCTAATTGAATTTTCAGATCAAGAACATCTTCTCAAACTTAAAACAATAACTGTTGCCTTTGACAACAGGAAGATGTGAAGCTTTTGCACGAGATGGGCGTCGATGCGTACAGAATGTCCATTGCTTGGCCTCGGCTTATTCCTGGTAAGGCCTTACTGACAGGATCAATAGAATCACCACATATGTTGAATAATGTGTTTCTGAAAAATTGGCCAGTACACTGATTTGGTTGTTTGTAATCCATTTTTACCCCCCTGTAGATGGGCGAGGAGATGTCAATCCGAAGGGTTTGGAGTACTACAACAATCTAATAGATGAACTTCTGAGCTATGGTATGCATTTTCTTTTTGCTAATATGTAATTCTGGATTGCTTATTTAGTACTTTCCTTATACTGAAATCTCCAGCTGTACAGAAATATATGATGCATCTTTCTCTGTTCATGTAGGAATTCAACCTCACGTAACGATTTATCATTTCGATTTTCCCCAGGCTCTTCAAGATGAATATGACGGGCTGCTTAGTCCTAAATTCATGTATCTTATTGTTACACCTAACCCTTACCCTTACTGCAAATACTTCTGTAAGATAGAAAGTAATGTTGTTTTTGCATTCTATTCCATGATGCAGAGAGGACTTCACAGCCTATGCAGACGTGTGCTTCAAGAACTTTGGCGACAGAGTGAAGTACTGGAGCACTGTCAATGAGCCTAACATCGAGCCGATTGGCGGATACGACCAAGGAATCAACCCACCACGACGATGCTCATTCCCCTTCGGCCTCGGTTGCGACAAAGGCAACTCTACCACAGAGCCATACATAGTAGCACACCATCTTCTGCTTGCACATGCCTCAGCAGTGTCCCTTTATAGAGAGAAGTACCAGGTTTGAGCCAATGCCATCTTTTGCAGAATGAAACTCTTCTTGTGGGATGAATCATTCTCAAAGGCGAAATCTTTCTTTTGTTTCTTGCTGATCAGGCCAAGCAAGGGGGAAAAATTGGACTCACACTGCTCGGTTGGTGGTATGAGCCTGCGACGCAAACGCCTGAGGATATAGCAGCAGCTGCAAGGATGAATGATTTCCACATTGGATGGTTTGCTCTGCTCGCTCTAGATCTCAATATTCATGCAACCAACTATTTGTGTGTAACTACAGCTGAGATCATTGAGTTCGTGGTATAGGTTTATGCATCCCTTGGTGTATGGAGACTACCCTCCAGTAATGAGGAAAAATGTTGGGTCTAGGCTACCATCTCTCACGGAAGAAGATACCAAGAGAGTACTCGGATCGTTCGATTTTGTTGGATTTAATCACTATATTGTCGTATTTGTGAAAGCTGATCTTAGCCGACTGGATGAAAAACTGAGAGATTACATGGGTGATGCAGCTGTAAAATATGATAGTGAGAATCCTAATGACCTGTTTTATTATGTTTCAAAATACAAGAACAATGGATAACCTTATTCTTCTGTAATTTTTTTTTCCAGTGCCATTTCTGAAGTCGAGGAACGAGGTATTTGCCGATACAACTTATTATTGCCCATCTCTAAATTTAGTTGCAAATGAACTGCGTTTCCATCATAATAGCTAAAACATTTGCATGCCTTGGTGGCAAAACTAAACTGTAACAGTTTCCCTTTCGGTTGAGAAACGATTTCATGTCGTCGACGCCGTGGGCTCTGAGGAAAATGCTGAAGCATCTCCAAGTGAAATACAAGAACCCTGCAGTCATGATCCATGAAAACGGTAACTTGACGCCACCTGATCTGAAATATTGTCAATGTTACAGGAAATCAACAGCATTTCACTGCAAATGCGTGTAGCCCAGTGATACACTCATCATGTGCATTCCTCATGTTCATATCAGGCGCTGCCGACCTGCCTGATCCGTCAGGTGCAAACACCGTCGACGACGACTTCAGATCGCAGTTCCTGCAGGATTACATCGAGGCCATGCTGCAGTCCATCAGGTACACCGATACCATTCAACTCTGCAAAGAGCAATAAAACTTCTGAAAAAAATTGTTGAAATCTGCGTTCTGATCCCCCTCTTGCTCGGCGTCAGGAACGGATCGAACGTGCAAGGCTACTTCGTCTGGTCGTTCCTGGACGTGTTCGAGTACCTGTTTAGCTACCGCTTGCGCTTCGGCCTCTACGGCGTCGACTTCGGCTCCGAGGAGAGGACGAGGTACCTGAGGCACTCGGCGCAGTGGTACGCTGGCTTCCTCCGTGGCGGCGAGCTGAGGCCGGTGGCTCTGCCTGACAAGGCATACTCCCAGTGATCTTTGCACGCTTCACACCTCGCGGCTCAAGAAGAGGGTGCACGAATAAGCCTGAATAGTTGGGTGGTGGCAGTAAGTAGCCATTGTTTCTTTGGATTTCACTGTTCCATTTTAGTATGTGCTGTATTCAGTAGAGTTTGCACGAAACTGGATGTCGCGAGTATGTATGTGGTGCTGTAATATGCTGTTAGCCTGTTATGCTATGTAAAATTTCGGATTTCGTCGATAGTTTGGATTTTGAAATTAAATATCCTGAATTCAGATAGCAGCTGCAAGATTTTGAATTCAGAACTAATGAATACCACCGGCAATCACCGTCGCTGGAGCTGAGCCTACCTCGAGAATGAGCAGCGCAACGACGAGCTCAAGCTTCCGCCGTGTCACCGTTTTATGGTTCAATGGCAACATCAGTAACAGCCTGTAAAATCATGATTCCAGAATAGCACATGCTTGGAAATCCTACAATGCATGCACAAGGTAAACAACAGCAGCACTGATTCAACAGCATTCAGGTACAATGGCAACGTCAGCAGCAGCCAGTAAAATCATGATTTATCCAGACTATAGCATATACAGGATTTTCAAATGGTATTGGCGCTTTCACTGCTACAAAAGGCAGCCTTGAAGAAACTAACATAGGGCTCCCTCGCCATAGAACCATAGCAACACTAATTACCGGTAGCGCTTGACATAAGATGATGACAACCTGACACTGAAGCCACAGTTCTTTATTTACTCTAACAAAACCAAACCAATGTTGACCAATTTTGGAATATACACAATAGTGGAAGAACAGTCGTCACAGGAATGGTGGCATCCACTGGGGATGTACAGGCGGATAAATAATCATTCTCTGCACCATACGTTGTCACAAGCTCTGTGTCTGATCTTCCAGGAAAAACTACCATACCATACGCTTGATTATGGACAGGGTTGAAGGAACCCCACCGGTTCTCTTTCACTTGGTGTCCAAAAGGTCTCCCAATCCCCACTGTACGGTCGATCAGCATGTCTAGAGGCATCCTCACCATTAGGGAGGTTACTATTCATCGTGTTCGCAGCTCCAGTAACAGACATGCGAATGCGATGGCCCCCTCCAGTCTCAAGACTCGTAAATGAAAAAAAAAGTTGATTAATACTGTTGGTTAAATCATTGCAGGTTGGCCATGAGCCAAAAAAACCAGGAATCGTGATAATAACAAGGAGTCCCTACATATTGGGAGTTAATGACGAATGAGTCTTGCTTCCAAGACAGTAAACGTACCTACCTAGAAAGTAGAAACACATTTCTGAACTAAAACCATGAATACAAGTAAAAACTTACCGGTTGAGTAGGGTATGAGCATGCATATATGGCCTCGGTTATAGATTTTGAGTTAAGAGGAGGTTTGTTGGAGATAACTCAATATCTCAACTTACCATATCTTTTGGTTCTATCCAAATATGTTGTTAGTCCAAGTCGTTTACAATTAGAACTCTTTGGTTATATAAGCCAACTCTTATACTTGTAACTTACCATATCTTTTGGTTCTATCCAAATATGTTGTTAGTCCAAGTCGTTTACAACTAGAACTCTTTGGTTATATAAGCCAACTCTTATACTTGTAATCTTAAAGCATTATAGTGGATTATTTCTCGTAAGGGTTTTTTCACATTAAATCCTTGTCTCCATTATTTTCCATGCATCTATTCCTAACAAGTGGTATCGAGCCCTAACATCAGCCATAGGAATTTCCTTCTCATCTTGTCAATGTCCGTTATAAATTTCTTTGGCACCTTCAGGACGGTCAACAAATAGATCGGTATCGAGGTGAGAACAGATTTAAGCAAAACAAGGCGTCCTCCCATTGTTAGATGTGTCGCCTGCCAGGCAGCAAGCTGTCGGGCCACTTTGTCTTGAATGGGCTACAAGTCAACGCGTCGTAGCGGGCCCAGTGTGAGAGGCATTCCTAGGTATTTGATGGGAAAATTAGAGACAGTTCCTGGGAACGACACAAGGATAGTACCAAGGTCTAGGTGATGGCATTGGATCGAGGCTATGGAACTCTTTTGCAGGTTGACCTGTAGGCCGGACACTTGTCCAAAGTGACGTAGGATGTTAATGATAGCTTGCAGCTCCTCCCTGACTAGATTTAGAAAGATGACAACATCGTCTGCATACATAGACAGCCAGGGGGACGGTGAAGTTCCTCTAAGCGGCAAGAGGACACCGTCCTGAGTTGCTTTGTCGAGAGTGTAGCACAATGGATCTATGGCTAGAATGAATAAGTAGGGTGATAGTGGATCACCCTGCCTTAGACCTCGCCGGTGCGTGATTTGTTTCCCTGGAACTCCATTGAGAAGAACAGAGGAGCTTGCTGATGCAAAAAGGATGGATAGCCAGTCTCGCCATCAAGGCCCAAAACGACGCGCTTGCAAAAGGTCTAGTAGGTATCCCCAAGATACGAAGTCAAAAGCTTTGTGAATGTCGAGCTTTAGCATGAGAATGGGGGTGCACGTTTGGTGATATGCTCTTGCCCGATTGAGAACATACAGAAAGTTTTCCTGGATGCTACGCCCTATGATGAAAGCAATCTGCGAAGGCGAGATGAGCGAGTCTATAGGAGCGGACAGGCGCAAGGTCAACACTTTGGATAGTAGCTTTGCTACCGAGTGGATGAGGCTGATCAGATGATATTCAATAGCCCTGCCCTCAAATTCTCCTTCTTGGGAATCAAAGCAATGGAAGCGCTGTTTAACAAGGAGAAACCTTGAACAGAGCAACCTTGGATGTCACTGAACAATGTCATGATGTCTTGTTTAATGATCTTCCAGCAGTGCTTGTAGAAAACCCCAATGAAACCGTCTGGTCCCGGGGCCTTCTCAGCAGGTAAACGGCAGATTGCGTTTAGCACCTCGTCCTCAGTAAAGTTTGCATCAAGATGGAGAACATCGTCGAATGGGATGTCTAGGCTGTGCCAGTTGATGACAAGGAACACATGTTTTTTTCTCCGAGCAGCGAAGAAAAATGCTAAAAGAGAATGCATTCCTTGTCTTTGTGAAGGGTGGCAATGGTTTGATTCGCTTGAAGGGACTGGATGAAGTTCTTCTGGTGATGTCCACTAGCCTTTAGATGGAAAAATGGGTGCTCGCATCCCCTTCCTTAAGCCAAGTGATTTGAGAAACCTGACGCTTCCGTGCCTTTTCGACTGCAGCTAGGCCCAGGGTTTTTATCTTGAGCTCTTTCCGCAGGAGAAGCTTAGCCTAGGAGAGCGATTTGGATTCTTAGCGATGTCTAGGTGCAGGATGAGAGCATTCGCCATATAGAACTGCTACTTCGCTTCGCTGAAGAATAGGTTGCTCCAACTGTGTAGTGCCTTTGCAGTTGCACGAAGTTTGTGCGTTATTCATTTGGACGGGGCATGTGCAACGGTAGATAGTCCCACGCTTGCTAGACGATGTGCAGGAATCCTGGCAAACGGGCTAGAATTTTTCAAACCTGAAGACGCTTGGCTTGCTTGGTCCATTGTCACTTGCTAACAGAAGCAAGCAATGGTCTAACATGGAAGAGGATAGGGCCTGCAAGAGGTGGTTTGAGAATAGGGAGTCCCATACATGATTGTAGAAAACATGACCAGGTCTGACCATCATTTGATTTTGTCGCTCATTACTCCAAGTGAACTTCCGGCTTTGTAAGGGGATTTCCCAAAGAGAGCACCGATTAATGTTAGCACAGAACCACGCCATTAATCGGTGATTAAGGTTGGAATTATTTTTTCCTATACTCGATAGATCATATTGAAGTCACCAAGCACCAGCCACAGCACTTGGGAGTCAGGCGCAGAAGAGGAAATCTCCTGCAGGATGGCAGCCTTGTCGTGGTCATTGGCTAGGCTATAGACAGTGGTAAGCAAGAAGGAGACACTGTCGCTTCGAGAGGAGACACGTACTATCAAATAGAAAGCACGGGCAACCTGGTCTGACAGCTGGGCCTTGTCGTCGTCCCAAAGGATTAGAATACCTCCCCTACTCCCTTGGGCTGGCAGATAGGAGAAGGAGGCCAGGCTGTGTCCACCTATTTTTCAGATTACAGCCTAGTCAGCAGTTTGCAGCTTGGATTCTTGAAGGCAAGTGATGGCTAGCTGTATGGTTTGCAGAGTCTACCTTACCGTGGCACTACGTGCCGGCCCATTAAGACCACAAATGTTCTAGATTAGAATTGAACAATCTCGCATGGCTTGATGGCAACATCAGGGGAAAGAAGAGATGTTATACTGAGGGCAGCTGGACAAGCTGCGATGGAGTCTTATGTGGCTCGATTGGGAGCCAAAGCACTGCAAGCGGTAGCTACTGAAGCATCTTGAGCATGCAAGCAAACATCAGATTGAAGAGAAGGCAATTCATTACTAGGAACATGTGGGGCTTTCATACAATCACTATCAGAAAAAACAAAAACATATGAAGCTACCGGCTTTAAGCAGCAGGGAGACACAGTGAAGCAGATAAGGTTGAAACATAGCTGATGAGACATGAAGGCTACTAATTCAGCAGGGGCTCCTGAAGCAAAATACAGCAAAGCAAAAGACATAGGTAGCAAGGACAACACTTTGATCGCATGCTGGGCAGGCTCTATGCTGCTTGAGGTTTTGGTGACATCAGCATCATGTGTCGCCTAGAGCCTCATCGGTCCCTGCCGAGTAGCCAATCGCTCACAAGATCTGTTGGTCCCACTCATCGAGACGGCAAATGGTTTTGAGAGCCGCAATGGTTTCATCCGGCAACAGCTCATCGAAGAAACTAATGAATTACTTGATGGCTTTAGGTGGCACTTCCCTCGCCTTTGGAGAGCAAAAACCGAGGCATCGCGCCAACAGTTCTTGCACCATTTTGGATGCCAGAACAGACTTGTGCTTAGATGCAAGCCGCACACTACGACACAGGAGAGCACTAGCTGGCATCTCGGAAGCATTACCCGCACCATGTGAGAGTTCTGACACAACCTTAGAAACATTGAGGACAGGATCACGCTACACTAGGATTGGTAGAACCAGTTGCGGCAATTGGGTGAACACTTCCTATAGAAACCCTTCACAGTTGGGTTGGTAGGCGGTGGCTAGACTTCAGCTGGCAAGGTGGATTCTTGCCGATTGTTGACAATAGCTTCAGCCTCGAAGTTGTGCTAAACCGGATGACGAGAGTAGTGCAGAGAGGAATGACATTAAGGACTTGCACCGCATGAAGGGCCCTGGTGGCCAGCCAACCGGGTGGTAAGGCCCTCGCTAGGTTGGCCAGAGGCTGATGTTGCCGGGAGCTGGGCAGCAGCGCCTGGAACAGAGGCAATGAAGTTCATTTGGCCACCCGAGGCACAAATTCTAGCGATGGGAAGTAGCCGCCTGACTGGTTCGGTGAGAAAGAGTGGTTGGAAGGTCAGACACCAGGCAGACCACTGCGCGCTTTGTCTAGCATGGGGTCGCGCCAACTGGGCGGCTAGAGAGAGAGGAGAGATCCCTCTACAGGAGGAAGTGCAGGAGATCTTGATCAAAGTGATTACAATCCAACATGGTGGCTTGCGTAGGCAGTGGCCCAGACGAGATGTCCATCGAAACTAGCTCTTCAGAAGACACCGCCGAGGCGACCAGTGTAGGCTGGCGCAACACAAGGAGGCTAGATCGCCTATCCAGCGATCTGCCCTGACTAGGGGTGAAACCGGGTCGGATACAGGCGGATATTGCTCGTCCCGTATCCTAACCCATATTTTTTTTCGGGATTGAGTCGGATCACGGATGTCCGGATCTGAATCTGGTCGGATTATTCGGGATTCGGATCGGGCGGATACTGACGGATTCGGGTCGGGATCGGATATTATAATCGGATAGTAGTATAGTACATAATTGCGTACGTAAAAGAACGAATGAAGCATTAACCTTACAACATTAGCTTCAAGTCATAATTATTTCAACGTAGGATATTAGTATAGTTAGAGGTGCAATTTAGTGACTCAACTAATTCCAGTAATTTGAATAGAAAAGAAGTTTATCAAATAAGTTGAACAAATCAATTTAGGTAAAAGCATTATGTCATCACTCTATTTGTTTGTTAATAGATTTGTTGAAGTTCACGCTTAATAACAAAGTAGTGTTTTTTAGTGCCAGTATCAAACAACTATTCTATCTATCCAGTAATGTACCAAATTAATGGAAGAATAACTGATTTTATCCGGATATCGGGTCGGATATTTACCGGATATCGGATCGGATATTGCTCTTCCCATATCCTAACCCATATTACATGAGATTTTTCGGATACGGATCGGATATTGATCTTCCCATATCCTAACCCATATTACATCGGATTTTCCGGATACGGATACGGATAACATCGGTACGGATTTTAAACGGATTCGGGATCGGATCGGGCGGATATTTCCTGTCCCATTTTCACCCCTAGCCCTGACGTGGACAACCTTTACGAGTAGCAACACAGGGCAACGCCTTGGACGATTGTCTAGGGGACCTAGTGCAGTGTCGCCAGGCTGACCAACTGAACAGCCGCGAGGCGAGTGGCTCGCCTAGCCGCACACAGCCTTAACATTGCATGAGGGACTTCCCGCAGCTGTGGTCCTACCATGGTGGCATGGCGAGCGCTTCTGACGGCAGGACCGCCTGTTGTGTGGCGCTTCGTCTCGGGAGCGGCTACGACCAAGGGGTTGACGGTGCCAGGCGCTGCGATCTTGATGGCCTCAGCGGCCACGCACATCGCGGTTAGGGCCCTCCCTGTCTTCATCATCACTCGGGTAATCCACGCGAGGTGTCGCCCAAATGGCAGTGCACCTGAGAGTGTCGAGAGGCACAAGGAGGCAGCGCTCCATCAACGACGCCAAGTGTCCAGTCAAAGGAGCGGATCTTCGGCCAGCCTTGGCCACTTGCGCGAAGGGATGGAGAGTAGTCTTCAGTGGTATCAAGATGGACTAGGATGTCATAGGCGGATCCTTCCGTGGGTTTGATCGAGGTAGTGAGGCATCTGAGGCTCCATGCCATGTACGCGGTGCCCTCCCGCTGATCTTCAACAAAGATCGAGCAAGAGATGGCTGTGGGGATGATATCTGGACTTGAAATCTAGACCCACACCTAGAAGATGTTGGTGGCTTCGTGTCTTCACGACTGGCGGCGATGCGATAAAGCAACATTGCCCTCTAAGCACCTCCGTCGCAGCACTTTGGTTCCAAGCATTGAGGGGCAACCCCTCTAGTCCAATGCGCACCTGGAACGACAGTGAGTTCTAGGCTGCATTGCTATCATCAATCCATGGAGCAATGTCGTAGCCGCATCCAGCATGATCAATATGCTTCGCACGGACGATTGAGTTTTGCTGCGCCAGGTAGTCGAACCAAGCCATGAAGTCTTCCAGGGTATGCCGCGTGACTCACATATCAACCCAAGGGATCACCAGCTTGGCCTCGATCGCCTTGGTTGCCTTGAAGGTGTTGGTGGTGTCCGTCGACGTCCTGTCGCTAGAAACGGTGAGGAGCACCGCATCCTAGCTAAGCTTGGCCGCCTCCTCAGTCATTGCTTGAGTGGTAGTGAAGGAGCAGGCGCTTCGAGAAGGGCAATTTGTACGGCAGCCGGGGACAAGAGCCATTGGAGAGCAGCACCGACTAGCCGGTCACGAGCTATGAGGACAAAGACGAGAATGGTGCCCACTTTGCTTACAGGTGTAGTACTTCACAGGATCCTTGCACTCACTGATCTTGTGATCGAAGGCAAGACAATGAAAGCACTTCCCCCTGAGAGACATAGCCTAGGGCGATTTAAAGTCGAGGCGCTTTGAGTTGTTGGGAAAAGGCACCACTGAGAGGCAAAGGGGATGGAGTGAATGCAGAGGCCAGGGGCAGCTAGGACGTCTTCTCCACCAGAACCTAGGCTTGACAGTTTGCCATCCTGACTTCACGTCTTTGTCGCACGGGAGCTTCGGCTTGATAGGCATAGCAGCTGGGGACTTTAAGGCTACATTGCAATAAGGCTAAGCAGTTCTCTTGGGTAGATTCAGGGCAAAGTGCATTGAAGATGGGGGCAAAGGCGTTGAAATGGCCTGATGCGAAGGTGGCCCTGTAGAGCTGACTGGGCATAAATTTTGGTAGGAAGCAATGGAGGGTGGTATTAAAGCATTCAGAGGGGGCACACACGCCCAGCTAGAGTTGGCATGTCGGGGTCTAGAGGAGGCACCAGAGGGTCTGCAGGCTCAGTCGCCTTCGCAGAAACCATCTAGCGCGGCACTGCTTGCAGATGAAGATGAGGAGTGACGCTTGCTTGAACAGACGGGCCTGAGGGGAGCAAGTCCTGAGGGCAGGCCTTCAGATCAGCGGCACTAGAAGCGTCGACAGCCGACTACGGTGGGATGGGAGGCAGGGGATCAAAATCCTCATCCTCTTCAAAAGATCCCCAATCTAGCTGTTCAAATCTTCCGCAGGAGCTATCCCAGGGCGGGACAACAAGGCTTTCTTGCATCGACCGATCTGAGGTGGCGGCCGCCGCTGCTGGAACCGGGGAGCTTGGCGCGGCTCCCACTAGAGATGGGGAGTCACACTGAGGTGAGTGGTGGCCGCCATGGTTGGAGCGACCAAGGGCGTTTGGGGGCTGGGGGGTTCCATTCTTCCAACCAAATTGTATGCTTTCAGTACTGGAAGTAGAACAAGAAGGCACATGCGTGGCATGGTGAAAGCCATGCGTAGCAAGGTATGGACATACAAGTGAGCTGCTCGCAGCACTTGAATGATCTTCACCTGTGTAGTTTTCAAAAAAAGGAGCACAACATTAAAATAAATAGAATAATATTCAGTCAGTCAAAGGGTATGTAGACACGCTTACAAGAAATTGGCTCAGATTCACTCTCCCTGCAACAAGAAATAACCACTAAATTCAGCATCAGATGAGTTGATATATAAAATTTTGTTTGTATAGGAGTTTAAGTGCAATATTAAGGTAAATTTTTTTTCTGATAACTATGTTTATCACAGTACAGAAGAAATACATACTCAAACACAGATGCCAGTGGTGTGAATCCAGTCAATCCACTGAAGGGACACCACCGCCACAAGATCACAAGCTGAAATTACAATCTAATGAGAGGAAATAAGTTAGAATCAGGAAACAAATGAAATTAGGATAGATACTAGTGCTGTAACAAATCTGAAATAGTGAAATATATCTTGTTAAATGTGTACTAAATGCAAGTCTTTTCTTCAAAAATATAAGACTGAGATACATAAGACAACTTGAATAGTGGATCTGGGGTAAAAATATCATGAGAAAACGAACACACGCAGCACACACACGTTTGCGCTCTCTTAATTCCTTATTATTGCATTCACGCCTCCAAACAAGATCCTTATTTCCTATAAACACCCCAATCAAATTTTGATTTTACCATGGTACACAAAATATCTGTGGGGACAATAATCACGAATTTTGTTCTAAAATTTTGAATAGTAATGTTCTAAAGGCCCGTAGTAACCCTAACCATTTAGGTGATGGAGGGACTGAAGTAGGGTTTACAAAAACTGATTCAAAAAACCGTTTGAAAATAAAAAATATGAGTCAAAAATCGCTCAAAATCATCAGAAACCAAATGGTTAAGAATTCAAATTTTTGAAAAAAAATAAAAATAAAAAACCGGCCGATTTTGACTGAAAATCGACTGGCCAATTGGTAGGTACTGACCACTGCGGCATTGCCACAAGATTTTGACCTAAAACTATCGATTTGATCAAAAACTAATCAGTTTTGACCGAAAATCGACCGGTTTTATGTCGCTAAATTTCTTTGAATTTTTTAATTGGACCGGTTTTAGATATCGAACCGGATCGATATGATCGACGGTTTTGTGAACCCTTGACTGAAGGATGGAGTTAAGTTTTCAGGGGAAAATATGCATAGTTACTTTTAACTTTAGTGAGTCAACACTATGCATGGTTTTGCAAGATTATATCTCGTGGGACCAATTTTGCAGGGGAAATGTTAACTTTTCACTTTTGATCATGTGCTTGGTAAACTAAAACTAGTACTTCATCATCAAACCTGTATTGATGTGTCACACACAAGATTTCATTATGATGCAACCACTTACATGGTCAGATAATAAGTCGTAGGTCTCGCTAGTCACCCAGGTGACCCAGTCACCTATATCAAAATCGCTAGATGGACAGTGTCCTTTTGCATAGATCCAGCGGCCATTCTCGGTTGTCCAACAATTCGGTGCAACTAAGTTTGCCTGTGCTTGGGAAGTCACCCACATGAATGCACACAGATATCTCACGTCACAACTGTGAGCATATGCAAAATGATTGCATTGATAAATTAGCAGAATGCAGAGTATTGCACAGATACTTCTTGCTATCATAAATTCATACGAAGTGATAACTCATTCTTGAACTTTCACCTTTTGTCCCAAATATTTTGGGGTAAGTTAGGAAAGAAACCCAATCAAAATCAATAAAATCTCTAAATCTTCGATCTTGGGTCATGGTTTCGGTATATGGATTGCTAATTTCCATACACTCCTATCCAACGCTAAATCTTTAGGAATGTTCCAATACTTTAAATCTCTTTTAATTGCTTCTTTCCACGTCAATCTCAGTCGACCTCTACCTTTTCATATGTTTCACGACAACATAAAATTTCACTATGCACCGGTTCCTTAGGAGGCCTAGGCCCATTGGAGATATCCAAATCATCTCAAACGATTTTGGACAAGATTTTCTTCAATTGGTGCTACCATAAACCTATTAGATATATCGTTATTGTGGATTCGATCTCGTCTTGTATGACAACAGATCCACCGCAACATCCACATCTCTGTTACATTCATCTTCTGTATATGCTATCCTTTTGTCACCCAACACCTCACTCCATACAACATAGTAGGTCTAATCGCCATCATATAGAACTTACCTTTTAAATTTTGAGGGACTTTTCTATCGCATAGGACACCTAATGCTTGGTGCCATTTCAACCACCCCACTTGTATCATGTGGCTCACATCTTCATCTATCTCGCGTTACTTTGTAGCATCAATCTCAAATATCGAAAACTTTCCTTCTGGGCACTACATTTCCATCACCTGCCATAGCGCTGCTAAAAACACACTTCATATACTCAGTTCAATCGTACTAAGTCTAAAATTCTTTTATTCTAAAGTCTCCTCTACAGCTTAAGTTTTCTATTAACACCTACACTACTCTCATCAATTAGCACCACATCATCAGCAAAAGACATACACTAAGGAATCTCTCCTTGTATATCCTGTGTGATTTCATTCATCACTAGGGCAAAAATATAGGGCGAGCTCAATGCTAAACCTTGATGTAGTTCTATCTCAATAGGAAAGTCACTGCTATAACTATCATATGTCTTAACATTAGTCACCACATCGTCATACATATCCTTTATTAAGGTTACATATTTTGTTAGGACTTTTTTCTTCTTATACGCCCACCACATAACTTTTTTGGCACTTTGTCATAAGCTTTCTCCAAATCGATAAATACCATGCGTAGATCCTTCTTTTCCTCCCTATACCTCTCCATCAACGCAAAATAAAATAATGAACACAATATCATATAACAGCAATGTCCACGAATTAATAGTAGTGTCTAATCGCGAGAAGAAAAATTAATGAGCAGTAGTGTCAATGTACTTATATCGTAATTTTCTACCCAAAAACTTAAATGGTATATAATCTTTTGTATTAAAAAATAGGCTCGATAATCTTCCAATGATATATAACATGCATACCAAAACAATTCGAGTTAGCACATAAATCAGTGTCAAAGCAGATCGATGAAAGCAACAGTGAACTGAGCATCCCGGACTCAATACCCACGGACGACCCGCGTGGACAAAAAACGGTCGCCTAGTCAACGTGCTTGCGACCCCTTTTTTTTTCTAGCCCCGAAGGTTTTACAGATCTAGCACTTTCCTAAAAGAATTTGAAAAAAATGGCCAACTCTTTGACCCACATACACAGATGTTGTGCTACAGTGGCATAGTATGTTTTTCTACTTAGTACCCTTTCGTCGGTATGTTCATCAATTAATTACCTTGATTAGTCTCTTGATTAATCACTATTAACTATTCTATCATTTAATTAAGTCACTAATTAAGTAACTTTACTCAATTAAGTGACTAATTAAGTCACTACCGAGCTAGACTTGCTGGACACTATCTACCGAGCTAGGGTTGCTCGACAGGTCTCTACTACAAGCTCGTCTTTGTCGACGGATGACCCGCTAAGCTCGGAGATGCCACTACCACGGTATGGGAGTGTGACATATGACATATATTGCTTGTCATGCCTTCCACGGTCGAAGAGAGCTATTCTTATAAATTTATCTCGAAGAAAGCTAGGTTTTAAAAAGAAAATATATGAAGGGCCAAAAAAGCTAAAACTTTGCTAGACCATCCCTTTCTAGGGGTGCAATCGGCTTGGATTCGGTCGGATATCGCTCTTTTCGTATCCTAAACCATATTTTTTGTCGAATTCGGAATCGGATTCGGATAGTGCCGGATACGAATATGGTACGGATAATATCGGTTGCGAATTCGAATCGAATACAGATTGGAATCGATACGATACCGGATAATTTTTGTCGGATAACGCACGAAAACAGATACTACATAAAGCGCACACATATAGCACGATTAACCAACCGTATGAGTTTAACATGTAATAATATTATCGCAGTCTAATAAATCATTTTATCGTGTAGTCCAATAAAGTTGTAATAGTATATTCAATTTAAACGGTCAGTGGTCACGTAATCTTAGACAAACTGCGAACTTTGACGTGCAAGAAATCAAAGAAATCAACCCTAAGCACTCCTCACCTGCAACAAACCAACTAGTCAATTCGTCTTGCCGATCCAAGAACACCAAAAAGAGGAAAAATTAATTCTCCTCTAAGAATTACTTGTAATTAACATCGGCTGTTCTTCAAATCGAACTGGGAGTACGACACTCTCAAAACTACTTACGGGTCATGCATGCATTCATGAGTCAATGAGTGGCCACTGGCTAGTTAACATCAGCATGCATGTAATTAACATCCGCATGCATGCGCGAAGTTTGTCCTACACTACTGGCCTGTAAGAATGACGCACGCATGAGACCCGATGAGGCACTGCGAGGCGCACCGCACACGCGACCTGACGAGGTGCTGCGAGGCGCATGCGACCTGACGGCGCGCAGGTCGTTTGAATTTTCTCTGTGACTCGCGCTAGGCTCGCTAAGTTATGAACTGCAGCTAAAAAGCGCGACGGGAACTGCGTACGCGAGTGTGGTGGTAACATCGGATATCCGAAACCTTTTATCCGGATATATCCAAAAAAGTTCCGAAATATACCGATCCGACGGATAGTAATATACCGAATCCGAATCCGAAAAATAGGATCCGAATCCGAAACCGAATCCGAAAAATATCCAAAAAAATTATCCGAATCCGATCCGAACACATCCGGTCAGTCGGACGGTTGGAAATTATCCGATCCGATTGCAACCCTATCCCTTTCCCTATCTGCTGATTCCTCTATGACTAGTCACCGCCTTCGGGGCCCCACCCTGCCCACGAACCCTGAACCTACCAGCCTGGAGCCGAGCGAGCCCCTCTACCAACGTACGCCATAGCTGCGAGCTGCAGTTAGGGATGTTAATGGGTTTGAACCGGTCCAGGCTTTTAAATTAGGCTGGTTTAAAACTGCAAATGGATTGGACTTATTTTGAATCTATAGCTATTTGGACTAGATCTAGGTCAAATTAGGCCAGGCTTTGATCTACAGTTTGTCTATTAAATCTTTCACCACCAGCCAAGTAAATCAATTGATGTTTCCTTTAGCACTAATGCTTTCTTTTTTGTTTTGCATACTTCAATAGCTTAATTTAAATTCTAACTTTCAACCTCTTTTTTCAGTAAGTGAGATATGTAATTATAAATATAGTTTTATCACTTGAATATTACACTGTAAACTATCAACCAATCAAACAAATAATAGTTTTTCTAGGTATCAAGGTCCAGGCTTTCATTTGGATCTAAGTCAGACTTAGCGCCTGTTTGGATCCATTAGCTTTAATAGTTAGCTGATTAATGGCTAATAGCTAGCTAACTATTAGTTGGCTAATTATTAGTTGTGGCTGTTTGGATTTACTAGCTAATAGGTGGTTGGAAATTTGATTGTGGGTGCAAATGTCCATTGTACCCTTGCATTAATTAGTTGTTTGCATCTCTTTTGGCTACTGTATCGCGGTGAAGGGGCCGAGGGTAAATTGGTCTTTTGACCATCCATTAGTTGAAATTAGTAGAGGAGAACCAACTAATAAGATAACTATTAGCTGGGTTGTTGGCTAACTATTAGTTAGGCTGTTTGGATCCATTTCGGCTAATTTTAGCAACTAACTATTAGTGCTAATGGATCCAAACATGACCTTAAACCTCACTTTTTTTAAATTAGATTGGATATCGATGTACGAAAAGAATATTAGGCTTAGATCAAGACACGAGCATCCTTAGCTGCAGCTCCTACTCGTCGCCTTGTTCCTCCTTCCCTCCGCCGAGGCCTCCCTCTCCGGCATCTCCATTCTTTGAACAACTGATCTCCAGAATTTTGATGTTGACAGCGTCGCCATTCAGAAGACAAATTGGAAATCCAGTCAGCGTATCAAATGCATCAGCAACTGGCCTCCGAAAGTTCACATCCTTTGTGTCGGAAAAAAAAACTGAAAATTCGCCGAATTTGTTGTTTGGACATATATCATCGTCACCAACATATGACAGTGGGCTTTCCTGTAGTATACACAAAAGGATGATGAGACATTGTCCTTTTTCGGTATATAGCTAACATAAGAGGAATTTGCTGTTGGATGCATGAGAGGTAATGCAAAATTTCCATGTCCGGTAAGCTGCATTGACAACAGCAACTGAATTTTCTTCAGGAAAATAGGCTATTGAGTTTTGGGAAAAAAGAAGAACAACAGGTTATTTTGATGTTCCAATGGAAGCACAGGGATTTGGTCTGACCACATCGGCTTCCAAGTCCTAACAACCCAAAAGCTACAATGATTTTAATTATTTCGACCGGCTGCAAAGATGAATCGCCACAAACTAAAGAAATCTCCAGAATGCAGACCGGGAAATCAAAAGCTACTAAATGTTAAGTTTCAGTGTGACTTTGATGGGCACTTGAGGGATATGATATTGCCTTATGGTGCCTTGAATTACTCCACTCTTAGTTGAATACCTCTCGGTCCTTGTTTTGTAGTAATCGTCGGTGTAATGCTGCATTACTTCACTATCAAGCTTTATAAGCCTTTGGTACTTAAGTGAATAATTGGAGCAACTTACCTATCACCCACCAGTAGTGTGCGAACCACTTCTGGGGATTGATCTGCAGAAGTAGCATCATGGTCCACTGAAGAAGTTTAAAGTTGGTATAGTATTCAAAATAACTTTTTTAAAAATATCTAAAACAATGTATTTTATCAGGAGAAAAGGTGAATTACGTGAGTTCTACATAACTAGTATTAAAATGAGTGTTTTCCTGATGACTTGTTGCCTAAGCTAATTTACCTCTAACTCTGAAGATTGATGTTCATGTGGTGGAAGTGCAAACTGCAAAGAGCTTAAATGGGAATCAAAGGTTAATGGAAGCACAAAAATATTTCAAAAATTCATGGAGTAACATTCAATGGAGAAATTACATTTGTTCAGGTGTCAGGGCATGTAAAACGGCCAGTCGATCTGTCGATGCCTAATGGAAAAGAAAATGTAGAACGGAAGGGCACCTCAATCCAATCTTTACCTGAAGAAGATAGAATCAAGTAGACGATAGCATCTATCTATTTGTGACACCCCAGGTAACCAAATTATAGTACACTTGGAAACCTAAGGTGCACAGTTTTACGCTTGGAGACGTCCCAGCTGCGTTCAATTGATTCAGTTCATGCATTAGGTTGACAGGCACATCACTGGATCAAACACAACGAATTCCCTTTTACTGCATAGATTTCTTTAGATGAAACACATATGAGAAAATTGTATATATTTCATTAGAGCAAGCACTGATGCGTGAACTGTGTCACACCACAAGGTGCTGCTTGTTTGTTCATATCACAACATATTCATGTCCTTCCATCCTACATGTGATATTTCATCCACACCCTCTATTGTCACTTTGTCAGTAGTACGCTTTAGCCTTACATCAGGCAAGTAGGCCAAGCTATGCATATGTAAATCAATCATGAAAACAAAGAAAACTAAAAGCTCCGGTTCATCCGCTCGTGGAACCTCCTTATGAACATATCAGCCGCCTGGTCGATCTCAGCGTCTATGTTGAACTCCAGTCCTTCAACTTCTCGGTTGCTCCTGATTATGTCGATGACCGAGGGCTCATCGCCGAACGCATCGAGAAGCACGTCATGATCGTCGCCATTGTCCTCGTCAGTGTAACAATTGTCATCGTTGAAGAGGGAGTGAGTCCAGCCAGGGTAGCCGTCATCTTCTTGATCAAACAATGCCAGCTGAGAGAGGTCAGCGACCTCACCATGGACCGGCTTCTCGGCCCCGGCCATCACCTTGCGCAGCACGAGAGCCTTGTCGCAGTCCACCCTCGCCTTCTCCCGGTCGGCCATGAGCGTTTGGATCCTGTTAGATAGCGCGCCGACCATCGCCATCCTGCGACGAAGCAAGGCTAGGACGAGGAGCCTGGCCCTGAGAGCACGGGTCTTGCTCTTCAACGCTGTCACCGCCTTCTTCAGAAGCTCGGGGGCTTTGCCGATCTTCATATTTGATGTGGAAGGCAAGGAATTAGAGATGATTAGGAAGTGATGAAGCTGCCTATCAAGCTCAAAAACTAAGGAGTTGCACCGCCTCTGCAAGCTTGGCATGAGCAGATCACTGGGATGCACAGATGAGGAGGACAACCGCAGGTTTCACAGGCATGGGAGCTTGTCCTGAGGTCCCAACTCCCAAGGTGTATTTTATAGCCAGCAAGGTAGGAACTGAGAATGCAACTGTGCTACCTTGCTTATATCAAAATCGAACTTTTGGTAGCTCAAAGCATGTGTGAAAGAAACACTTGGAGAAAACAATAGGCATGTGGAGTAAGCACTGAAAGAATGTTTTTTTTTAAAAGAAAACAGCAGAGGAAACCACTGCTGAGGCACTGAAAGAATGTTGAGAGTGGAAGCAAGTTAAAGAGGGCCTGTGGCAAGGAAAAGCTAGCAAAGAGGAAGGAAACGGTGAAAGTATTCCAATAAAGGACCAGGTTGAGGATTGGCTCCTTGGGATCCCAATATCTTTGTTAAGGAAGTATTTTCCTTTTGGCACATAGACAAAGAAGATATTAAAATGATTAAAGTACCCTTAATTATTATCTCTAACCACTATATTTAATGCATGTGAGTAAAGAACATTAAGTAAATCTAGATATTCATTGGGGGTACAAATGAAATAGCACACTAATTTTACACTAAACATAAAATACGCTATATATTTATAAACAAAATCATTAAAAGACCATACCCTGTAAATTTGTTCGGAGGAAGAGGTAGAATAGTGCTTCTATACTTTCCTTCCCAATACAAACTGTACAAATCTTGAAGTAAACGAAGAGGCAACCATTTATTTATACTTTAATGTTTATATAACTGTTAAAAAGTAAAAACATGAAGCACCTCTCAAAGCGGTGCTATATACATGCGCGTCGTTAGTAGCTGATGATGGTTTAACCAGAAACGCCAAAAGGCGCCAGACCGGAGCGCGTTTCTTGTCTGTTTCCTCGTGATTCATGCCTCAATCCGGTGTTCAATTAAGAAACTTGAAGTGCTCCGGCTTTTTCCGTTGCTTTGGGGTGCTTTAATTAGCTGCTGCTTCTCCTCTGCGCGCTTAATTATTTGCTGCTCGTCAGCACGCAATGCCAATCGTGTGCTCCCCGTGCGCGTACTGTGACAACAATAACGGCAGTCGTCGCTGACTCGCCGGTGCAGAACTCCGTTGTTGGCAGGAAGGAATTGGTGGCGGCCGGCCGGCCGGCGCAGACCGATGGAGCGTGAAGCATGCGTTTCACGGCCTACAAAGGTTATATAAAAATTGTAGAATGACATGTGTATTTATATATGATCACATTTTAAAAGCTAGAACGAGACGAATATCCGGAAACTTTTCGGGGTTTGGACATTTTTTAACTTTTGAATACGGTGGCCCATCCTCTACTAAAATGCTCGGCTGTCACTGTGGAATTGGCAAGTCCTCTGTATTGCCGGCTCTGAAATTCTGACGATGCAGCAGAACTTCAGCAACACGTCTATCGGCAGATGACAGAGGCAATACCTGAGGCAGTAAACACCGAGAAGAACTTCCGCGGCTTTTCGGTTCTTCTCCTGCCTTACTTATATTTTTTTTAGATAAAGGAAACAATCCGACCTCTTCACTCAAGGAGGAATGCGGCCAAAATACAGACTCAAAAGGTTACAACGGAAATAACAACCGGCTCTACAGCCACCAAACATCAACGAGACAGTCAACATAAGACGATAAACCAGTAGCAAAAGAATTACAAAGACAGGCCCTAGGCCTCAATTCTAAATACGTTTACAAGAACACAATCCTGCCTTACTTATATAGATTGATTACAGGATCTTGTACTGAATACGTTTACAAGAACACAATCCGGATTGCACAACCCAATTGGACTCTGACTCAAACTTCAGACTTTCACCCGAGACAAACTCCTGTGCTTGTCCGACAACAGCACCAACATAGACTCTGAAACAGAAAACAAACGCAAAACAGCCTGGACTCTGTGGCTAGATAACAGAGGACTCCGAACACAACCAGAAACCGACTCCCGACTCTGAAACAGAAAACAAACGCAAAACAGCCTGGACTCTGTGGCTAGATAACAGAGGACTCCGAACACAACCAGAAACCGACTGAGTCCCTGATCATAACCGAAACTGATATTTTTCTTTTGTGCACAAGATTAATCTCAACATACGTGGGGATCAGATGGCGCGGCGCGCTGTGTTGGATTGGGCCGGAGGAGCGGCGGCGGCGGACGAGCAGCGCGGCTGGTACGAGGGAACCGTGAACTCGGGAGTCATCGGCAACGGGATAGGCGCCGGTCGGGCTCAGCTCATGGGTTCAGCGACGTGCGCGCGGCCCACCGCGCCGCCGGCATTGCGAGGCCGGCAGCAGGCTAGGAGGTCGGCGGCCCAGGCTAAGAGGGGCGGCGCAGCCAGGCAGGAATCGACATCGTACGGTGGTGCACTCGCCGCAACTGAACGTCTGAAGGTAGTTTACACACGCACACAAAGAAGAAGAAGAAGAAAGTCTGAAACTGACCCTCCGATGTTCGAACTGAAGCGAGAAATTCTGAGATTTCGAAACGAGAGAAAAAAATAAAAAAATCGTCTGTTGAGAGTGGGATTTGAACCCACGCCCTTTCGGACCAGAACCTTAATCTGGCGCCTTAGACCAACTCGGCCATCTCAACTTGGTTGACATGCATCAAAATTGCGAGTTATGAATTCGTTGAAAGTTGGTGACGGTGGAAGGTTCGAATCCAAGAGAGTTTGACTGGCTGGCTACAGCTACAAGAGTGTTCGAGCTAGCGCTGTTCACCAATCTCCCAGTCCTAGCAACAAAGGATTTCTTTTTTTCTTCCTCCAAAATCGCAACCCACGTGAAAATTCCTTCAAATTCGAGCTGAAAGCTTCAATCACCTTTCTTTTTTCAGTTGAAAGTTTCGAGTTTCAGTGGGGAGCTTTCGATTTTTCCCACCCCTCGCGAAAAAGAAATTCCCCATCGAAAGTTCTCTGGTTAGAAGTTTCGAACTAGGAGTGGAAGTTTCTGATCTTCAAAGTTCTGAATTGGAAGTTGAAGCCTGTCGACTGCAAACGTGACATTCTATCCATGGAGGCCATATAACCTGTCAAAGCAATATCATTCGAGGATTGAGAGAGCACACAAGCTCCATGCAAGCTATGCATTACTGTATTGTACGAATGGTAGAAAGTAAGCAAGGAAGAAGAGAAGGGATGCCGTTTCTTAAGTTTTAAAACTTCCATGCACAATTGATCGACATCGGCCGGAGAAAGTTGGACAGATCCTTCGGCCGATCGAAGCAACACGACGGCCATTGTTCTATAAAAACGCGACGCGTAACCAGCCGCGTAGCGCCAATGCAAACAGCGGTGGATGACTGCCACAGCCTCCTCCGCTGCTCGAAACTGCACGTCTGCATCGCCTATTCCGCGTGGCTTGAGCCAAAGTTGCCAGTGAAGAGCGCGGCGATCGACGACGAGCGCGCGGCGCCCGTGGCCGAACGGGCATCGCGGCGGGCCGCGTGCCCCGCAGCTCACGTCGCCGCTCTCTGCCGCTGCAGCTTCGCACCACAGAGCAGCAGCGGCCGGCGGCTCGTAGAAATAAAGCTGACATTCTGCGTTCCACGGATCAAATCGGCTCATCTCACCTGCAGGGTGCACTGCCTAGTAAGAATCGCAGGCCTCGTAAAGAGCTGCTAGTTCTGAAATTTTCTGTACCAATCGACCGGTTTTAAAGCCTCACGACTCAGCTTGCTCGCCATGCATCTTGACCTTTAGTCACTTTCCAACAACGAAGTCGCATTCCAGCAGTCAACCGGACCACAAATATGTCATTACTATAGAAATGTAGAATACAACAATGTAGAGTTCACTAACGTCCTGTTTGAAAGCATAATTTTTCAAAACTATGGTTTTAATATACTATGATTTATAATTATTTTGTCATAAATATTATGGTTTTACCAAACCCCTTTGAAACCATAGTATTCCTTAGAACTACCAACTATTTGGATGCAACATCACAAACCATGGTATTTGAGTGAAAATAGGTAAGAAGCTAGCCAAAACTATGAAAACTTTGGGTTGGAGTGGAGTTTCAAATACTCCAAAAATACCATGGTACCTACCAAACCATAGTTTTTAATACAGAGTTTTTGACATGGCAATTAAACATCTTATGGTATAAAATACCATGGTATTCTTAGAAACTATAAAAATACATTGCTTCCGAACAAGGCCTAAAGGTTATCTACAAAGAGAGCTTTCGCTTTATACTATTCTACAGACCTTTGGTTAATTTATACTCCCTCCGTTTTTTTATAAGGCATCTTTTTTGAATGTTTTTGTTTACAAACGTAAGGCTTATATGTAGATTTAATGAGACCTTTCTTTCTATACCCCTATTTATTTTCTCTCATCCATATACATTTATTTATTAGTTATTACCACCCACACAAAGTATATCTTTTATCTTCCAAGACAATTAAGTGGAGACATCTAAGTCATTTTCTCCCATATCTTTCTCAATTTCAATGCAAACTTAATCCTTATGCAAAATCAAAATACGTCTTATAAAAAAATGGAGGGAGTATCACAGGCACACGTACAACCCCCGTGCAAAGCCTCTCTATATATGCATATGTGTCTCGTCGAAATGGGACACCATAGTATTTATAGCACCATGATTTCGCATGCGTGCGTGCCGTTCTATGGGATTGAGAGCGAGTCCATGTCCCGGAGTTCGCTCTTGGATGAAAGCGCCATCAGACCAACCACGACGGATCTCATCGTAGGCCTCATCGCGGGCTCCTCATGCGTGCATGACTTTGCAAGGTATGCAATCTGGTCCAAAGAACAGAGTGCGTTTTTAACACAATATGTTGAATTTAATCAACCAAAAAAGAACCGAACTGTGGAGCTTGTTTGACTGCATTGCTACTTGCTAACCTTGAGAACCGAGTCAATGGGATAGTCCCCTCCTAAACTTGGATCAACCAGTTCATGAAGAGCTTCCTTCGGATCTGGCATGTTGAAGGCCTCATCAAACTGCAAAAAAAAACAAGTAGATTGGAGAGCGGGGGAACATCCTGTATTACACTGTGGGCACCACATGCAAGCATTACCACATATAACTCTACTGGAGCGTTTCAGAATTTGGTGCAGTGCATTGTTTCATATATGGTATTACACTATTATTGGCATCGTATGGTCATAGCCTTGTAGGATCCATGGTACGGGCGTTACAAAATCATAACTACTATAGGTGCACTTATGATGACACAAACTAGATTTTTGACACAAGTGATGAAACAAGCCCTGCAGGAGCTCTGCTATTCATTTCAGCATAAGAGAATACAACGCTGAAGGAGCCCCTAGATCATAATTATCACGGCGTCGCCTAGGTGACGCATAGTCGCCGCCTAGATGTCCAGTCGCCGGCGGCCGCCAACCATGGCCGCTCACCTCGCCTGGCCGGGAAAAGAGGGCGCGGCGAGAAGGCTTACCTAGCGCATGCAAAGGAGAGGCTAAAGGAGCTCCACCAGCGCCGCCACCTCCACCGCCAACTCCTCTGCGTCGCCACTCTATCAGGTAGATTTGGACGGATGAGCCAGGGGATTGCTGGATCTGGGCAGCGCTCGAGGGGAGGGGGAGCGGCGTGAGCGAGAGCAGGTGCCGCGAGAGGCGAGACAAAGGGAGTGGAGGGCGGCGCGAATGGATCAGGGGAGGGAGGGAGGGAGAGAGAGAGAAAGGGAAGTGGGCCAGCTAGGGTGGGTTGCTCGGCTGGGCCAGCAAATGGGCTGAATTTTGAGAAATGCACTAATATTGATATAATGTATTGGTGATTTTTTGGTTGCCTAATCCTCGCCTAGGAGCCTACCTAGGCGCCTAGGCATCCAGTGCCTCGAGGCGACTCGCCCACCGAGCGCCGTGATAACCGTGCCCTAGATTTAATTGACAGTGAGAATTTCATTGCCCAAACTCAGATAAATTTTAAAAACAAGCCAACATGGAAAATTAATTAGGTAGGAGAGACTGACTAACTCATTCACGACTCTTGAATTCATTTGGTGTAGTAACATATACTGATAACAAATCCGTTAACAACTTGAGGGAAGAATTGTAGTCGTGCATGCATTCTGATTGACATTGAGAAGTGATAAACACAATTGTGTTCCATATGTTATGAAGTGCAAGAACAAAAATAATAGATTGGTTGCAGGGAAAAAAATACCAGGTAAGCCAGGCTTTTTGTGTCCCAAGTGGATTCAGTTGATCTCACGATAGCTTCTTTGGCTGAAAGAAGTTCATAAAGGACAATACCAAAAGCATAGACATCCACCTTTGGAGAAACATCACCATAGCGAGCATACCTGTAAATCATGTATCCCTTTAATGACAAACTATCGTTGCACATGGAGATAACAAATAGTAGTTTATGTTCTACCAGATAATGTGCACACACACATGCGAACACAGACATTTCAAACTATGAGCACTTACTCCGGAGGCATGTAACCAAATGTGCCAACAACTCGTGTAGGAAGAGTCACGCTTCCAACCTCTGTAAGCTTTGTTAATCCAAAATCTGCAACCTGCAAGGTACAAATGATTATTGCATATAAGATGACCAAAACATGGACAATTTCATGAAGTATTTCAACCTTTGCTCGGAACTCCTTGTCTATCAGGATGTTTGCAGACTTGATATCCCGATGAACATACACGGGAACAGTGTGTTCATGAATATACTCGAGACCTCTTGCTGAATCAAGGGCAATTCGCACTCTAGTAGCCCATGAGAGAGGTTCATAACCTATACACAAATATACGTGATGAATGATTTATGGAAAGCATCAGTACAGCAACATGGGGTACTAAGAGTACATTCAAGTAGCACTATTTTACCGCTCCCACGCAGATGCTGGCTTAGGTTTCCATTCTCAATAAATTCATAGACAAGGAACAAACAATTTTCAACACAATAGCCAATTAGGCGGACCTGTAAGAGATCAAACACAACAAAATAGACAGAAAATAAGATTAGCCAAGATGAATATCAAATCACAATTAGAAAACTATCCGGACAGGGAAAGTCTGATAGTAAGTTGGCAACAGAGTTTCATTTCTATTATGTTATCTCTGAAAATCATACAATCACTAACCAGATTCAAGTGATGAACATGTGTCAAAACCTTAAGTTCGGCAAGGAATTCTTGAGTTGCCTGCGTATCCATTTTCTTTATGGCAGCTTTCTGAAGACAAAAGAGAAAAGGAATTCATTTTAAATCAAGAGCAGAATGCATATGGATCTTTTGTCTTCTTTTCCTACTTGTGTGTGTCAGTCCATAAAAGTCCATGTTATCAATTGATGTGTGAGATGTACTCTGCTACATTGGTTATCCATGTCCATGCTGAGAAAAAGGTTGAACTAACCTCACCTCTAAGCTCAGCATAATAAACAGAGCCAAAACCACCTTGCCCAATTTTTTGATCTATACTAAAGCCCTGTGTAGCATTAAAAAGTTCTTCATATGAGAACTCTATGGATTTGTCAACCTTAGTGCCCTCAGCCTGTGAAGCATCACCTGGAAAGATATATGTACATAATGTAATTGACAAAGCATATAAATTATAAGCTGTTGCATTTTTGGAGGGAGAGAATACAATTTGTACGAGGGTGAAGAAAAGTGGCAGCTGCTTCCCTCACAAACAACAGAAGAGACATAAAAATAACCTCAACAGAAACAGCTTACATATCCAGTAATGGTTATTAACAGGAAAGTTACGTGTAAGTGTTATGGGTGCATGAAAAAGCAAAAGTGGAGTATGGCCAAAAAAAACAGATCTACAAGTTCTATCTCCTTGATCAGGAGTTAGAAAAACTATTTTATAATATACTCAACGGTTGACACTGTTGATCTTGATCTAGAGGAGTGCTACAGCTAAGAACAGGAGCTTATCATTACCAAGTTGAACAGACTCTTCTGGAGATGGAAGCAACACAGCTTTTCTCACTTTTCGTCGCCTATAAAACAGGAGAAACAGCCAGATTGCAGCAATCAAAACAACAATACAGGCTATCACAATTCCTGCTACAGCTCCTCCGGAAAGCCTATTTCCTGTTCCACGTGGTAGAACGTGAGTTAAACATCACTATTTCTGTCAGTTGAATAATGCCCTCCAGTTTTGCTTCTAGATATTCGATAACCTTAACAATTGACATAGAAGCACAATAGCTCACAAGAGAGTAGATAAGTGCCTGCACTGCACAAGATGAGAAATACATATCAGCACATGAACAAATATAACAGAAATGATAGTTGTAACTTCACCAGATAATGAAGCAATACATACCCTGATTCCAGAGGGTGGTAACTTCCATTTGGATCTGGAAAAATAAAAATAAACAACAAAAGTACAGCAGTTTAGCAAGATTAGATCAATTCTACATGATTAAATTGTTGGTAGTAATTGTTTAGTTGAAAGAAAAGAAACAACAAATGACACCAGCAAATAATTACAGAACATCAATAAACAAGGTGGACACTTGACTTGGATGGTATCTCTCCAATTCAGCAACTGTACTAAGACATATGAGAACCAGAAATTTTTCTCCATTTCAACGTGTTGAGTTATTGACTTACCATATAAGGTAGCTAAACACTAGGCGTCAAACAACTGCAATCCAGGATAACTAAAGTTAACTGACATTAAAACAGTAACACACTATGGCACCATATCGATCTGTGGCAATGAAATGGCACATTACAGGGATACTCGTTTATGAGCAACAGGTCTTATCGTTGTTTCTGAGTGCTTGATTGGCACCTTAGCCTCTCTTGTAACGTTTCCTTAGCGTCTCTTTCTCTAGTTGCGGGGCTCTAAGCCTTGGTTTATAAACTTTCTTTAGACTCTCTTCTATAAAGATTGGCAGAACTCCTGCTACACTTTCAAAAAAAATATATTACAGGGATTGCATTTTTGTAACCAAAGATCAGTCATTTCATTGTCAAAGCACAAATGCAATCAATCTAAATGGACACAAAGACATACTACTATGTTACTCTGAAGTTGAACCATTCGCAAACGCGCTATGAACATTAAACACTATTCCACATCAATCAAATCCAAGTAGAAATCGGACTTCCTTTATCTCTCAAGAGGAGAAATCCAAACTACCTACAGCAAGCAATAGTTACCCAAACCCTACCAAAATTCACAATTTCACATGCTCAAATCAAACCGGGAAGCAAACACAAACCTTTCACTGGGATAAATACAATTCCCTTCCCGGAAACCGCGTCCATCCCGGGGTTATACCTCCTTATCAGCTCTATCTGCGCCGGCGTGGAGAACCCGTACTGCGCCGCCACCGAGGCGAGCGTCTCCCCGTCCCAGAGCGGGTAGGTGACGAAAAGCCCGTACCGCCGCGACACCCTCTCGTCGCCGCACGAGCAGTTCACGGTGACATTCACCGTCTCGGCGTTGGAGAACCTGTTCCGAGGGTAGGAATTGGTGGCCTCCAGCCACGAGGTGGTGGTGAGATTGGCGAAGTTCGCGGCGACGTCGTCGTAGGTGTCGCCGCGGGAGACCGCGTAGGGGAGGGAGCCGGCGAGGAAGGTGGAGGCGGGGGCTGCGGGGAGGGCGAGGCAGGAGCAAGGAAACGGAACATTGACGCGGGATCCAGTGATGACGTAGTCCGGGTCGGTGATGGCCGGGTTGTAGGGGAGGAGCGCGTGGTAGTCAGCGACGCCGAATAGGGAGGCGATGAAGGTGAGGTTGGACTCCGCGGGGAAGTAGTAGGCGGCGAGGGCCAGCGGGCAGCCTACGCGGCAACCGTCGCCGGCCGCCGTCGCCATCGCTGCGGCACCGGCGACGACGAGGTACAGGAGAGAGAGCATGAGGACGCGGTGGTGTCAGTGCAGACTGCAGACTGGAGAAGAGGAGAGGACGAAAACGTCGCGGCAGTATTGACTTGCTACAGAAACAGAGCCGGGTCGCTGCAAGTGGGTCTAGGACTCATGCTGGGCTTGGTGCCGCCCGGCCCAACAACCTCTGCCTGTTTTGGAATTGGAACTTCTACACTTGATCAGTGCCAGGTGCCAACTACGCCTGGGCATTGGAGCGGGTATTTATGGGCCGGTCCATAGCACAATAGGCACAGTACAGCAGCACACATAAGGATGAGGCCGGTGCAGCACAAATGAAAGGAATATGCCGGACTCTGCGGTTGGTATGATAGACGGTACAACATGACATATCATCATGGGTTGTGTTTGGGCTGGCTCAGCACAAAATAGGCCCGATAAGTCCTAAGCAAGCACGGCACACGGTAGGACACTTTGCCGTGACATTACATCATATTGTGATTCACTCTATGGACGACGTCTTTTGTTGTTCTCGCATTGGAAAAAAGTAGGACAACGGAGATGCTAAAAAGTGGAGAATGAGGACTGGAGAACACATCCTCACTGACACCAAGTATGCACACCGAGCTACTTCGCACCGAGGTACCCTATATTGGTGTAAGGTTTTTAACAAGATAATAACTCTGTACATGTGTCAAGAATGAATAAAACTTAGTTTTTTCTCCTAATATTTATGTCCATTGTCTCAGCTCCATGAGTCTCTGACTCCTTTCCTCTCGTCACAATAGTGCAAATAGGTTGGACCTGAGCCAACATAGCATGAATCGTAAATATGCCATGTCTGAGCTCACCTAATGCAAGTCGGTCCGACACAACACGGCACGGTTGCTTCAACACTAGGCGATATCCCCCCTCTCAGATTGTCATGCTTTGATATCATCGCAAGTACTTTGCCCATGAGTCAGTTGCTTCACCATTGGGCAATATTGGGGCTGCAAAATTTTGAAAAGTGCTAAATGATCAGCTTTTCGATGGGATCAAATTTGTTGATTGAATGTATAGTGGTTTGGGATTTTTAAGAACTTAGAATTATTTGTATTGTATTTTTAGTCAATTTTAAATATATATGTTGGATTTATGATCTTATAAAATCATCGTATAAGACTATAAGTTGTACATGTAAAGTGTGCACTTCCAATGAAATTTTTTAATTTTGCCATTGCCACTGACACCACCTTGCCAATGCCCACATAGAGTTGCTATTTGTTATCCCTCTATCGGATTGTCATGCTTGTTATGGAGTCTACTGTTACCGTTGGAAATATGCACAATTTTTTATTCTAGATTTTATTTTGAGCCAAATATAATAAAAGAATAAAGATGCATAAATTAGCAAGTAACATGTTGTACTTTGAAATATGCACAAGTATTAAAAATTAACAAAGTTGATTGATCACATGAACGACTCACAATTGAGCTTGATGAAGAACAAGAAATAGTGCAGCCCAGATGTGGTCATGGAAAGTAGTCGACGTCAAGTAAGAAGCAGAACGGTTGTACGGATGCACTGACCAGAAACATTATTAATGCCCTATGCAGGTGATCTCTACGGCAATAGCTCAAAGATACCGCTTACCCTCCTTCACGATGTACGCCGAGGAGAAAGGCTGACGAGGTTCAGCTGCTCAACATCGTAGAGAGGAGGAAGAAGAATGAGGTAGGAATTCAGTGTCTTCTAGCCTAGATGTCTCTAGGTCTTATATAGACACGCGTCATACTCACTAGTAACTGATGACATTATGTCAATTAAATGTAGCAAATACTCAGTAGTAACTAACGGTATTATAACAATTAAACAGAATTGAAACAGATGTTTAAATCACATTTGAATAGAATGAATAGAGAGATAATTGCATTATTCATGCAAAACAAAATGTGGATTCAATGTGCCACGAGACACTCTACACTCATGGCAAGTCACGTGAAAATACATGAATACGCACGCACGTGTTTAGCCAATGTCCGCCTCTTGCCATCCTCATGCCCTGTGTCCTATTATTCAAAGAGTGGCAATGACTCCACCTTACAAATTATATTCCCTCCATAAGCTAAGCAGTATGGTAATAAACTATATATGCTTTAGAATTAAAGAAAATATGTCTCATACAGACCCATTTCTAACTGTTATTGCAAAAAGAACATCAATCTCATATATCTGTCCTTGCATATATACCTCCTTCCAATCAAAATGCCTGCAGAAAACAAAGGCGGAATCAGCTAGATAAAATTAAACCAGTCACTCTAATAGTACCATCTCTTGTCAGGACAAATGCATGAAAAAAAAAACTTAACTTTTGCTGGGACAGAACTTCAAATTCCTTCGAAAGGTCTGGAGAGAAGGTACCAGCAGTGTCAACAAATACGCGAGACGCCAGCTTTTGTCGATGCTTCATCGATAAACTCTGCAGAAACATGGAACTCTGGGTTCTTTACCAAGGGGTACACGGCTACACCGTACCGTGCCCTTGATAGGAGCGACGAGGGGTGGGATTCTGAACACATTCGCATGCTCGTCTTCTGATTCGCTGGGCCTCTTGTAAAAGGAATGTTCAGAGACGTCAACCCGTCACTCAATAAAAGTCATTCTAGTTTCTGCTACTCTTACCTAGATATATCTCCAAGAGATTGTATTATTATTTTTTATATATTTAGATAATGTGTTTTACTACAGTACATGGTAGAAAATAACATTAGAAATAGTTAAAACAGAGAAGTATAAACAGGAAAAGTGGTAAAAAGAAAATCTCAAAATTGTAGAATTACGTGTATTTAAAAACAAAATTTGAAAGATAGGATGATACTATTCATAAGCGGACTGAGAAATACATGGCATAATCAGTCAAACACAACCAGGAATAACTTGGAAGCAACTATTGGTCTGAACTCTCGGACCGGGCAAGGTCATGTTTCTCGGCGCCGTATTGCCTGTACGTCTAGCTGGTGCATCAATCATATATAGTTGAATCTTGTACGTCATCGGACTACTCCCAGGCGTGTGGAACCTCCCGACTTCATATGCACGTACAAAACGCAGACGAAATCAATCAAGTTGGACTTGAGGCTACACGACACTCTTCAGCGAACCACTCGATCGATCGACACGTACGTCCCCACCGCGCGCGCTGATGATCGATGATGTCTGACGTAAGAACCGCGCGCGCGCACTCACCACGCGACGTGTGTTTCACTTGGTCCCGCCGCGATCGCGACCGTCGCCCGGTTGCTTCGCCGGCGGCCAGCGCAGCAGCCCGGAGGCGGCGGCCCGCACGTCCGCGTCGCTGCCGCTCTGGAGTATGTGCGCGTACTGCCGGAGGTCAGGGAACTCGGCCTCCGTGAAGGGCCTGGCGGCGGCGGATACGTGCGGGTCCGGCGGCCACGACGTGGACGATGATGACGCGGTGGGATGCTGGCGCGGATGATGACGACGCTGCTGCGCGGCGGCGGCTTCTGATGGGAAGTTGAGCTTGGCCTTGGCGCCCTTGAGCCGGAGCGCGGCGTCGTCGTAGGCGCAGGCCGCCTCCTTGGCCGTGCCGAACGTGCCGAGCCACACGCGCGCCCCCTTCGCCGGGTCGCGTATCTCCGCCGCCCACTTGCCCCACGGCCGCTGCCTCACGCCCCTGTAGTGCGCTCTCGCCTGCGCCTCTCCTCCTCCTTGCCGGCGAGGAGAGCCACGCTCCACTGATGACCACGCACACATGTCACGGAGACAACATCTCAGAAACGAGACATGCATGCGAAGCTGGAAATATTACTGTGCATGCATCTATGAATATGGGAAACAAATTCTGTAGAGGATGTATGCAAATTTAATCATGTGTATTCCCACACCGATAGATGACACGTGTCCATCTAGCTAAATCTCAACCTCATCCTGCCAACAGTGTTATTAATTGGAGGAGTAGGAAATCAAGGATGTTATTAATGGGAGGAGTGAGAAATTAAATGAATAGTTGAGATTGGCAAGATGAACACGTGGCATCTATCGAAGTAGAAATGCACAGAGTTATTAATGGGAGGAGTGAGAAATTAAACAAAGCATGACAAGGCGCAAGCATGCAAATAGAGTCGACCTTGCTGCTGCTGCGGCGCCGGCAGGATCACCTCCCCGCGCGGCTCCGTGGAGCAGACGACGTGCGTGAGCGCCGCCGCGACGACGGCGACGTCGTATTCCGCGCGGGCAGCACAGTACCTGCGGCCGAGGGCGCCGCCGCCTTCCTCCTCCTCCTCCTCGCCGTTCGCCTCACCGTGCCAGTGCCGAGAAACGGCAGCTAGATCTCTTGCCATGCCTAGGGCTGTGCCTGCTTGGATGAGCCACGCTTGCACGTTGGTTGCCTTTCTCACCACCCCCAACACGCCCATATTATGCCTAGCAGGTAATCGTTTGTAATCGCTGTGTGGATGTTAGTTTGCATAGTAACAGGAACTAGTCTTGAGACAGAAAGGTGATAAGATTTGAGGTCTTCAACAAGGCACCAGTTATATATAGACAAGCCAATTCTCCACTCACCATGATGATGCTTACAGCTGAACAGAGAATTACCACTGTAAATCGATCCGTAAGGTCAAAGGACAGTAATACAGCGAACTTTTTTATACTATACAATTTTAAATAATTTTTTTAAAAAATCCCAAACAATTACAAAAATATACCAAATAAATTAGCGATGGGCCTTCGTCATCAAACGAATTGGCGACAGAGATCTCAGCCTGTCGACCAAATGAATCCATGACAAAACAATCTGTCGGCTAATTCAATCAGTGACGAAAGAGATGGCTGTCATCTATTCAATTGGCGACGAAGGTGTATTTTTGTTAAAAAAAATATCCCGAGTGTTTTTCCGTGAAGCTATTTTTAAAATGTATTGTTCAGAAAAGTAGTAAAACAGCCATCCAACTACTGTCTAGCGATTATGAGGTACGTCTTTACTTACAAGCATGGTTAACACATGAAAAGATTAAGGCAATGAGTGGCTTGTTGATGTGAACCCTGAAAAGATGACGACCACTCGTCTGATGAACCGATCGATGATCGATGCTGCAGTCCAGACTCCAGAGGGATATTATCAAGCACACTAATTTAAAGCTGGATATATGGATAATCGAATTAAACTGCAAAGCAACTAGGTTCAGGTGGGAAATAAACTTTTGTCAGGAAGTTTCGGCACAACTTCTCCCCCGTGCAAGTCAATTGCTGAAGTTGTCGCATGTTCACACAATTCAAGTTATTTAGACGATTCTCACAATCCAAATTTCACCCAATACACTAGAATCCACAATCCACTTTATATGTGCTTTTGGATTCCAAATTTTATCAACTTCTCCAAGTCAACTTTAGCGTAGTGATATATCCAAGTGCGTAGTACTAGCCAGTGGATTCAATGGTACGTACGCGGTACGCCTCCCTGTTTGGATCAGTGTCTGATCGTCTTCTCGTACGCACTAGCAGAACCACCTCTCAGACAGGGTGGGTGGCTGTCCAGGCTCTTCAGCGACGCATCATGGAGGTGTAGTGCAGCTTCATCATCGCAAACATCATAGTAAAACTAAGCTTTCCTGATCAAACTTTCATCCTATACCGTTACGGAGTTAGATTTATCCGGACTGCCAAAATTTCATGGCTCAGCTGCTGCTTGTACGTGTAGTGGTAATGTAAACCAGCAAGCGACTGAATTTATATTTTAGATTCTGCCAAAATTTCATGGCTCAGTTGCTGCTCGTACGTATGGTGGTAATGTAAACCAGCAAGCAACTGAATTTATATTTTAGACTCTAACCAATCTTCGATTAATTTAGCTATAAGCATCGGTGATGGTGGGTAGGAGACAGTCACCAACCCTTTAAATAACAGTGTGTTGACAAGGAGCAGTGACCAGGATATCTTTGTTTAGATAATGGAAGGCTATATCTCCCGGCATTTACATCATAAGATGCATACAGTCAAAGTGATCAGGAGATCTTGGACTGTTGTACACAAGGTTTCAAATTTTACTTTCGGATCACATCTCAGGGATGGCCGAAATCCAGCCAAAATTCAAAAATCAAATTTCAAATCCAGACTTTTTTAGGAACCCTAAACTAATATTTCAGGATCATCGAAATTTCAACGAAATTGACCGAAATTTCATTGATTTCAATCCCTTGTAAAATGGCCTCTCGAGGCTAGAAAAAATATAAAAAATCATACAAGCATTTATCTACATTTCCTATCTGCTTGAATGCAAAATACTAAGTATTTGCACGTAAAATTCTCAAGTTAGGGTTTAAGCCAAAATACATCATTTAGGGCCGAAATCCATGTTATGGTTTAAGGTTTAGGCCGAAATATAATTTAAAACCAAAATACATCATTTAAGGCCGAAACTCAAGTTAGGGTTTCGGCCAAAATACAATTTAAGACCGAAATCCAAGTTAGAGTTTAGAGTTTAGGCCGAAATACATCATTTAAGGTCGAAATCTAAGTTAGGATTACATAATTTGTATATGTATTTTTTTTAAAAAAAATCACATGTATTACTCATAAAAGACATTACAATTCGTCACAAAAAAAATTAGTGCAAAACCTAGTCCAAAAAGCTGAATTCTCGGCAAAATTTACCGAAATTACCGAAGCAAACCCTAATTTTCAATTACTTTTTTTATCTCATTGAAATTTGAAATCTCAGCTCCTGTCAAAATCCAAAATTTCAGCCAAGATTTTTCGAAATCTCAGCGAGATTTGAAACCCTGATTGTACATACATGATACATGCAGCTTTTAATTAATTGGCTGCATTAGTAGTTGCGCTGCAATTTCACACCTGCAGTTTAGCATTTAGGCTAAGCAGAACGCCTGCAATTGCATGCCCTGTTTTGTATGAGCTCAACTCACCTCTCTGCTGCGTTTTGTGCACGCAGAAACAATCATACTCCTCTCTACGAATGTATATCAGTATATCTAGGCAAGTGTTCCCCTGTGTTGTTATGAATTTTCTGATGTTATTGTTGCGGTTGCCATCTTAACCATACATGTGTTTTTGAAAGAAAAAAAATGGCAAGATATTATTGTCGTCATTGCCTGAAAATGTAGTCAAGAGCTAGTATCTTGCGTGTTCGATGCAAATGAAAATCTAGAGTTAGAAGAGGTGATGCATTGCAGTCATTATCGGGCAGTACATGTAGCATGTAGAGTGAGGTCACTCGTGTTGAAGCAACGAGTATATTTCTCTCGCAGGAATCTCTTGGGTCAACTAGCTGGTGCATGCAATCGAATATAGCATTAAAATTGAGAGATCTTGAGTTTAAGATCTAGCTAACATAACATTAAAACAAAACTAGTTGCGGCCCATCTTAGATCTCGTGCAGCCTAGACCTGAGAGTGTTGAATTATGAGTACACTATAACAAAACTAGTTGTTTTGTAATCAGTTCCACTCAAAAAGCTGATTAAGGATTTGAGGGTAATTTTGGAATTTGGAGAATTTTTCCCGATCCACATATGGTTGCCTTGAGAAGCGGAGGAGAGGGAGAAAATACGCAAGGGTGCTTATTTGGAAGCATCTCGACCGTCTGATTTGATGGGACGGTGGATACGGGAGGTTACACAGATCTCATATCGGTTGCCCAGGACAAAATTTGTCATTGCGCCTCTCTCCGGACCAGGGTTCACTTTATCACGAAAACCGACTCGAAAATCATGAAAACCGACCGTATCAAGCTAGTTCGAAATCCTAAACCAATAAATAAACCGATCAAATTCAAAAAATTCAGAAATGCTTGATTTTTTTTAAATAAACCGATCCACATATGGAATTTTTATTTTTTTTAATTTTATCCCTAAAATGCTTGATTTCGAAACCTTTGGTTTTTATCGATTTTCACGGTAAACCGGTACCGCCAGGACTTTGTTTTTCAACCTTAAATCGATTTGGTTACCTCTGCTCCGGACCACCTGAGTGGCTTCATGACCACGTCGAGGACATTAAAGATTCAAGACCATCATCAAAAGTTCAAAACCACGTGTGGCAGCGAGATCAGATTCAACATCGGGCAACGCCACTCAATTTCAGCAAATATGTGACCAAATGTGAATGGAAGTTTTGATAGTATAACATTACGACTTATGATAGTATAGCGTTCAAACAGTCAATCGGATTCTGAGTAAAATATTGTACCGGATTATAATCGAATCCTGAATCACTCGAGGGTGGTTTACCGATGAACATGATTCTTATTAGAGCACAATTTTCATGCCCCTTTTGCAATATCATAGTTTAGCATATTTTGAATGAAATTTTGTACCAAATTGTAATCGAAGCCTGAATCATTTAGGTATAGTTTACCTATGAACATGATTCTTGTGAGTACGACTTCCCTACCCTTTTTGCCATCTCTAACAAGCTGCAGTGAGAGTACACCCAGAAACGAATTATTTTTTAATAATTTTACAAAAATAGAGCTTTGTTGCTATTTAAATTGGCAATAGGGTTCTGTCGCCAATTCAAATGACGACAGAAGCCCCCAACCTTGTCAATCAAATGAATTCACGATAAAATAATATGTTGGCCAATTCAATCCATGACTAAACAGACCTATGTCACCATTTAAAACGACGACAGAGCTTCTATCGCTGTTTCAAATGGTGATGTAGCTTTTGTCGTCGTCTGAAATGGCGACAGATGCGTATTTTTGTAAAATTTTGCTTCGGCATATTTTTTTCATTAATCCATTTTTAAAATATTAAAAAAAATCCCATAAACTGCAATGATAGTCAGGATATACTTGTTGCAACCATGAAACAGACCAAAATTAGGATTCAATATTTTGGTAGGAAGAAATCTGCATACTATCGCATGTCAATGGCACCTTTTTTTATGGACACCAAGGAGGTGCAAACAAATTGCATCATAAATATTGTTCATTAGTCCAAAATAAATGACAGCTAACCACGCACAACTCCAACTGAGGTCCAACCAATGTCACAAATTGACATTGTTACATAGGTTGCAAAGGTAATAATTCATCACAAGATTTGTGGTACAGTAGATTCTATGAAAATGCTAAGCCAAACATAAAGAGAAAATCTATCTATTATATATTAAAAACCTCATGGCAAGACTTTTAGAGCTGCTAAGAAAAAAAGAAAAATAAGCTAGAAATTTCCATTAAAAAACAAAACATCTAGCCTTTAATCCAGTGGACCATGACTAGGTTGAATTAGAATTATTTTTTAAATAATTTTACAAAAATAATATACTGAAACAAAATTTTACAAAAATACATATCTACCATTGTTTCAAATAGCGATAGAAGCCTCAACCTTGTCAACTAAATGAATCCATGACAAAATAATTTGTCGACCAGTTCAATCCACGACTAAACAGACCTCTGTCTTATTTGAAATGGCGACAGTGATGTATTCTTGTAAAATTTTATTTCAACATATTATTTTTTTGTAAAATTGTTTACAAAATATATTATTTTAAACAATAATTCAGATGAACTATGGTAGCAATTGAATGTTATTATTTAAAAAAACATATAATCATCTATCCATTAGACTCAAATTATAATGGCTTAGATTAATAGAAAAGAGTTGGTGCTAAGTACAATACAAATATCAAAAATTAGAAATAAGAAGTAAAAATAAATTAGCCGTTTGATGTTCATATGAACTCCAAATTTATACCTGTACATAGCTGAAATTCAAAATAAAAAATAGATGAAAATTAACAGTTGGATTTACATGCAAATTCTAACCTTAAACTAATATTTGAAATAAACCAAAAAATGACAATAATATTAACAGCTTAGATTAAAAGAAAGAGTCCATACCAAGTACAATAAAAAATAACAGATATTATGAATGAAAATAAAAGGAAATTAGCCATTGATTTTCATACAAACTCAAAATAAAAACCTGCACATAACTGAAATTTGGAATAAAAATTAACAGTTGGATTGTGAATTGTAACAAAAATGATATTAGAAATTAAATAAAAATAAAAAATAATATAAATTCAAAAAATAAATTAGCCATTTGATTTTCATACAAGATGTAAATTAAAAACCTTATGTAGCTAAAATTGAATAAAAAATATATGAAAATTAGTAGGTAGATTTGTATACAAATTCTAACATAAAACAGAAAATTAAAATTAAATAATCAATAAAAACGAAAAATAACTGAAAGATAAAAATAAAATAATTAATTGTATTTTTAATTCCATACTAAATGAAAAATAGAAAATTGAGAAATATGCTAACTCGAGAAATTCTAGGACGGACTTGGTGGCCCACGTGGTGGGTATGTTTCCTGGGCTTACTTTCTTTCTACGCGCGTTTGGGCTTCTTGTAGTAGTCTGCACAGAATGCGGTTGGTTGCACAGTTTGGATGATACCCGAAGCCCTGGAGGGTGGAGGCCGATGGCAACAGAGATTGTCACGTAGGTTGTCTTGGCGATGCATCTGCGCGCCGAATAAAATTTGGTCGCACCGAATAAAATTTAGTAGCACGATGTTATACCATGTGAAATTTGGTACGATGATTATTTTAAAAAAACATAGTTAGGGTCATGCGCTACGCTGCGCTGTGCAAAATTTGGTCACGCGATGTTGTGCCATCCGAAATTTGGTCGCACGATGTTGCGCCATCCGAAATTTGGTCTGATGGATATTTCTGACAAAAGGGTACGATGACGTAAACGGGAATTTGTTTTTCTCAAGAGTTTTTTTTAAAAAATATGCTAACCAGGAGTTATCATCGAATTTACGGCACTACGGGTCCTCTTTTGTGCGATGTGAAATTTGGTCTGACGGTTACCTACGAAAAAAGTATAAAGATATGAACATATTTTCATTTTGGCGCGCGGGGAGCGGGGGGGGGGGGATTTTTAAATTGTGCTTGCATAATTTCGGTTTTTCTTTTTTCTTTTAACAAAAGGATTGCTAGAAACCATCGGCGAATCTGTGGAATTTGTTTTGGGAGAAAACCACGAAGTGATCTAAATACATTTTTTTTTGCATAATTTCAATTTTCTTGTTTTTTTAAAAAATTACTAGGAGCCATCGGCGAATATGTAAATTGTTATAAGCCATTGGCGAATCCGTGAGGATTTTTTTTTGAGAAAACCATAGAGGGACCTAAATGTAATTTTATTTTTGGGTCAATTCTTCTAAAAACCGATTTCTTGGGACCTAAACGTATTTTTGTTTTTTTGATCCATTTTGCTAAACAATGACGGGTGGACCTAAACATAAACAACGGAGGGACTTAAACGTAATTTTGGTTTTTTTAGGTTCATTTTGTTAAAAATCGACGGAAGGATCTAAACATAATTTGAATTTTTTGGAGGACCTTTTTGTGAGGAAAGGTGACGTGTCTCGCATGGTTAAGCTGCATTCCTCCCTGCTATAATATATAGTGTACATTCTGTTGCCTTGCGCTTCATTAGTGGTATGGCTTAGCTTTTTGTCACCGTCCTTCGTTGCAAATTATGTCAACATTTCTCTAGTCTCTTCTAAACTTTTTTACAAATCTAGTCCTATGCAAATGTAATTGTAAAAATAGTATCTCTACCGCGGAGATGCCAAGCAAGTGTAACAGTCGTGTCGAAGGCAGCACGATAGATTCCTGCCACGCTCGAACAACGTGGTAGGCTCTATTGTCGTGTCTACACCGCCACCCTACTAAGCATCCCGGCTGTAGCAACAGTCTTTGTGGAGTCTCAGTGTGACCGTGTCATCTATCGACGCTTCTGTAACGAGAGAGGACTATTGTTGCAATTATGTTTGTACATGCTATTTGCCAAAAAAAAGTTACATTAGGACTAAAAATATGTTGGTTTCCTTTCAAGAGCTCTTTTAAGATACACTAAATTGAATATGAACAATTTATTCTTTTCGATCCAATAGATCATATTAGATAACATTTATTTATATTTCCTTTGGTAATAGATTAATAGAAACATTCTTAACAAATTAACGACTATATCTGATTAAGTTACGTTAGGACTAAGAATATGTTGGTTTTCTTGCAAGAGCTATTTTACGATACACTAAATTCAATACAAATCATTCATTCTTTTCGATCAAATGGATCATATTAGATAAAATTTATTTATACTTCTTATGATAGTAGATCAATAGAAATATTCTTAACCAATCAACAACTAAATCTAATTTCTACTGCTCACTATATACTATCAGTATAATACACTATAAAATTCCTCTTCACAAACCTAAGAACTATACTACCACACGTACTATACACATTCTAGCCAGCTTGTAGTCGCATTCTTGTACCGGTAGTGACCTGGCATGGAACCGGACGGAGGCCTGGGGCGGCAGGACATAGCTTAGGTTTTACGTCAGCTAGTTAGTAGAGTATACGTATCTGACGAGGACAGGGGCAGTTAATGGTTGCGTCGTGTACGTGACGACGTAGCGTAGAGCTTCCGTAAAGCCACTTAATTAGCTCTTTTCAAGCGCCAACCAACCCAGCGTCCGTGCGCAACGCTTGAATCTTGATTGCCGAGAAAGAAAAGCCAGACGCGGAAAACGCTGTTCGTATACGTGAGCCAAGAATATTTGGCTAGCTCCTGCTGTCCTACGGCCAGCTTTGACATGCCGATTTCGAAAAAACTGTTTGAAAATTAGAATTCAAAAACCAAAAATATCAAATCGAACATAGCCTGAAAATCGTCAGAAGCTGCAGGATTAAGAATTTAAATTTTTTGAATTTTTTTTAAAAATCGATTTGTTTTGATCGAAAATCGACCGATTAACTGATGGGTGCTGACTACTGCGGCATTGCAACACGATTTTGACCTACCGAAAATTGATCGGTTTTACCTTGCGCAAATTTTTTCAAAATTTTTGAATTTTTTGATTTCTTTAATTAAACTAGTTTACCGACCTGTTTTGGATGTCGAACCGGCTCGATACGGTTGAGCGGTTTTTGACGGTTTTATGAATCTATCCATAGCCCTAGAAACATGTCGGTGCGGTAGAGAAGAAGAAAAAGCTCAAGGCCTTGTCATAACACAGAAATCTAAAAATTAGGGGACAGGAAAAACGTAGGATTAAAACGTTACGGCTTGTTTAATATTACATAAAATAAAACCATAGGAATTGCTCAAAAGAGACCTTTGAAGGCCTCGTAGAAAAATGCAGGAATTTTAAGATTAGATGTTACTTGATTAGAGAGTGAGGAGAGAAAGACACATTGTGAATTAGATTTCTCATTGGAATTCCCAGGGCCTCTTTGAAACGCAAGAAACTCAAATCATAGAAGCAATGCAGGAATTAAATGTCGTGTCCCCTCAAATTCTAAGGAAGAAAAAGCTCAGAAAAACTTCGAAAGATGTGTTCGGATGCAACACAGGAAAAACAAAGGACTGCAAGAGACATGAGAAAGAGGACATGAGGTATGACCTCATTGAGATTTTCCACCAAAATTCCTATGGAATAATCCCATTCCATAAGATATTCAAAGGAATTCATGAGGTTCAATCCTTCGTTCCCAATGCCTTCATCGGAATTTTTCCATTAGAAGTCTAATCCTCTAAAATTCCTATATTTTTCCCTTCATTCCGATCGAAGAGGCCCTTAACATGAGGTTTGAGCAAATATTTTAAGTCCTCCAAAAAATAGAGGAAAGGAAAGAATACTATAGGAACTCTTAAGGCCAACCCTATATTCCAAAGGGGCACATAGGGAAATTTTCTATAGGAATGTAATCCTACGAAATTCCTTCGAAAATTCTGCATTCAGAAGAAGCCAAGATGATAAAATAAAAGTGGCATGGCAGCACCTGCATACCGAGTAGCGGGAAATCGGCAGTAGCACTTTCCGGGCATTTTTAGCTCGGTAGGTTAGCAAGCCTCGTAATTAAGTGATTTAATTAAGTAAAGCAATTCATTAAATGGTTAATTAAGCAATTTATTAAACTGATTTTGATGGGCTCAATGCTACCAAGAAATGGAATTATTTTTATAATTATGTTTGAAAAAAAGCCAGATCTTTATTAAGAAAATTGTAGGGCTAGAAAAGTGTTGGCTACACGCAAACGGTATCTGCCCAATGACAACCACTCTATCCACGCATATAGGGTTTCATACAGTCTCAATGGGACTACAACTTAAGCAGTCCCGGTCCTCAACATCGTCCAATCAAGGTAAGAACAATCTAGATTATCCAATGATGTGTTGCTACAGTACACAATATTTTTTATCAGCGTTTTCGAAAGATTCAAACATTCCTTTTTAATCCAATGGTACAGATATAACCACTTGAGTTACCGTCCCATTAGCGTTGCTTCTCTTTCCCACTGCCCACCACCACCGATCACCTCAAAGCCGTCACCTCGTCTCCTTCCTAAGGACCTGACAAGAAAACTCATACTACAACTTTATATATATTTCTCTCCTGAAGCAGGTGCTTTTGTTCCCATGCGCGTATGGGCTTGGCCTTGTGGTCTCTCTGCTGTCGCTAGCAACCAATCACTTGCGCCGTCGTCATCTGGCGCCATGGAGGCAGCCTCGTGTGATCGTGTCCTAAGAAGAGGGAGTTCTTCGGTGACAATTATGGGCTTGGACCGCTTGGTCTTTCAGAGGAGACGAGAGTCAAGCGCGTGTTTGTATTTTGTATATCCCTGGACAGATTTTCATGGCAAGGAAATGGGATTTGATGTACATGGAGGATGAATAGAAGCGCTAGATGACGGTAAAGATGTATTTTTTTTCCTTTTCTATTGCTGAAATTTTTGGCTAAAACAGCTTAAATACAACCTGCTGCGCTAAAAAAAGAGCATGTTATCGCATCATCGTCGTGCCTTAGCGATGTACACGTTACTAGGGGTGGGTATTTTTAAACCGAAATTGAATTACAGGACCGAACTGAACCGAATTAACCGATTATTTTGGTTTTCGGTTTGGTTTTTGTTTTGGTATAATTTGGTTTTCGGTGTTCGATTCAGTTTTTCGCTTCTAAAAACCGAAATAATCGAATAGCCCATGTATAATACCACTTTTATAATGTTCTTTCTAAAGCCACTAAACAATTATAATGTTTTAACATATTTATGCATATGTTTGATATATTCATATGCTCTATTATATTTATACTGTAATGACATATGAATATTGTGTAGGTTTATCTCTACTCTGCGTTGCGATATGAGAAGGACTAAATCTAATCTAACCAGTGTTTATTCATATTTTGGTTAATCGAAAAATCGAATTAACCGAACCTAAATATTTCAGTTAACTCAGTTCGGGTTTTCATTTTGATTCGAGAAATTTGATAGCCAGTTTTCAAAAACTAAATTATTTTAAAACAAAAAAAAAACGAACCAATTAAGCCGAATGCCCACGCTACACGCCACTGGTTTTTTGGCATTTCCATAACAACGGGGTCAAGCTAACCATGTTTCTATCAACATGACACGTCAGCATCAGAGGATCAACAAACATGGGTAACCAGATATGTAACGGGCCTGCGCGTTGCTGCGGGCGGAAGGAATCGCTGACACAGGTAAAGATTTTAACAGAAAAAGAGAATTTTTTCGAGACGTCTAAAAAAATAAACAAAATTGTCACAAATTTTAAAAACCACAAAAGGTTGATCACGACCTGAATTTTTTATGGTAGCTCAGGCAAGTTCTCAGGACTCTTCTAACAAATTTTAAAGAATTTTAAATTTAATAGTTCAATTAAATCGGTGAACTTGCTTTAAGTACGTCATTAGCCTTGTCAGAATTTTTAAAAATCGTAAAAGTTTAATCATAATTTGAAATTTTTCACAGTAGCATAGGCATGCTCTCAGGATATTTCTCGAAAATTTTCAAGAATTTGCAAATATAATAGCTCAATCAAATCAATGAAATTGCTTTAAATATATTTGTAGTACTGATAGAATTAAAAAAACACACAAGTTTGATCATGAACCGTTTTTTATAGTAGGTTAGGCATGCTTTAAGAATCATTATTGAAAAATTTACAATATTATGATATAATAGTTCAATCAAATTAGCTGCTACAGTACCGCGCGCCTCCTGGATTTGAAGCCGAGACTTGGCGCTCCGGACGCAAGAGCTTTGCCAGCTGCGCCAAGCAACGACTGTGCCACCTGACGCTGAATATGTTTTTGAGTCTATGTACAAGGTTATGCCGTGTCACGCGGCCGTTGCGCCACGTGTCGGCCTAGGACAGTACGCCATATATCCCAAGAATATAGAGTTTTACATGACACCTCATTTAGTCAACTTACACAAATTGTTACTCTTCTTTCCTGGGCAAAAGGGAGACGTTTGCTTGAAGCTTCTCTGGGTGGATGGCCAGAAAGAAAGTGCTCCCTCCCTTGATTTCTATAACGTCTATTTAGTTTATGTCCCTTGATGTGGACAGGAACGACTCCAAATTACTTGAGCAAGGCAAGCCGGTGAGCAGCGCGCGCAACGTAGGCAAACGAGGAGCCAGTCGTACACACGAGCGACCTCAGCGCTGTGCGCGCGCGAGACGCGGCCGTTCAGCGCGCAGACACGTCGTAAAAATGGTGATGTGGCGCGCCGAGAGTCCGGAAACTCTCCCATGTTTATATACGGTAGTATAACGTCTATTTAGTTTATATTCTTCTTGAAATCTATAATACGTGTATAGATATTTAATGCTATTTTATCTCTTTTGCTCCTGTCTATTTCTTTTTTCCTAAATATTATACATGACTTACCGTACAAACTAGTATTTATCGTTTCTTGTAATTTCAAAACTGTAAATACTAGAATACTTTCGAACTTGTTCGGGGGAGTTATAGTTTTTTTTAAAAGGTCAAGCAAATACCGCACAGCTTTTAAATTTTGGCTTTTTGCTAGTTATATGTGGATTCTAGATTATGCCAAAAATCACTTAAAAACTAAACTGTTTTGGGGTTTATTGATTTTTTGAAAGTTAAAACTGGCTTAAAGCCCCCAATCTGGGCCTTAGTCATTCTCTTTAGTGTCTCTTTTAAGCTTAGTTTTTTCTTAATATGTATGCTCAGTCAAAATAGGCTCGATAAAAATCAATGGACGGAGTATAAAAAAAGAGATAAACGGAGAGCTGTCGATGTGAACTCATAGACTTTAATGTTCACCAAACTTTAAGGGCCTATTTAATAGAGCTGTAATTTTTTTAAAAAGCTGTTTTTGGCTTTTTATCTGAAAAGACAGTTGTAGTGTTTTTGAAGAAACCATTTGACAAATAGCTAATAAGCTACGAAAACAAATCCACCTTAGCTTTCAGTTTTAGTGTTTTGGCTATACAAATTTATACAAAAAAATCATTTAAACTATTTAAAGACAAATAGCTTAAAAGCACCGAACAGGACATTAATTAGCCGTCGCCGTAGCCTAACACTGCACTAAGCTAATAAGCTACGAAAACAAATCCACCTTAGCTTTCAGCTTTTATCATTTGCTGGCTATACATAGCTTCTAATTTATACAAAAAAAATCACTTAAAAATAAACTATTTAAAGAGCTTACTGGTTTTCGAAACCTAAAACTGACTTAAAAGCACCGAACAGGACATTAATTAGCCGTCGCCGTCGCTGTGCGGCAGCCTAACACTGCACTATCACTGGCTGCTTGCTCGGACTCGGAGACCCGACCGAGAAATACCTCACGGAGAAAGCCTTTGTCCCTGCCTGCCGCGCGTTCCCGCTCCGGTCACCGCCGGTGAGTCGTGCGGCGACGACGGCGACGTAGACCGTAGCGCCTGTGCATGCGGGGCACCAGCACCGTGCAGGCATCATTACCATCCCAAAAGAGGGTGCCATCTTTTTGACTTGCCTTGGACATGTTTTATATCTTGTCCGCACGCAGGTTTCACATCACAGCTCGATCGCGATGGCCGTCAGAAGGCGTATGTTCGAGCTCTAACGGAGGAAGAAGAGTAATTAAGGTATTGCGCTTTGCGCTAACAATTGGCAGCTAAGCTAGCCATCAGATAGAGTATTGAGTTGTATGCACCAAATTAATTCACCCAAAAAGCTTTGTTGATGAGAAAAAGAGCAATTTACTTATACTTCAACACTCCTCACGTGTAGAGCTCCTCGGCGCTGGGGCGTGGAATAAGTGGGCTGCATTTTTTTTAAAATTGCGCCAACCGGTCTTGAACTTGAGACCTCTTGGCTCTGATACCATATTGAGTTGCATGCACCAGCCAATTCACCCAAAAGCTTAAGCTGATGAGGAAAAGTAGGCAATTTACTTATACTTCAACATAGAGAGTAAAAAGAATAAACAAATAAAAAGATCAATGTTGCTCTCACCTCCTCGGCGTTGGAGCTGAAGCAGAAAAATTAGATAAGACGAGTGTGGAAAAAAAATGAAGGATTATTTCGGGTAATCATACTACCACGGCGTTGTCACACTCTAATGCAGGATACTATTTGTGCAGATTTTTACCAAAGTTCGGCACCAAAGCACCGATGTCGTGAGGTACAACTTCAGTCGTCCTTAAAATTGTTCCGCGTGCCACTTCCATATTTTATGGAGAGTAAATTCACAGAGCTACAAAAATTTTATATAAACTATTAGAAAACTACAGATTTTAGTTTCTATTTGTATAAAACTATATATTTTAGAAGAACTTGTATCGCAAAACTATATATTTTAGAATTGATCTTTTCTTCTAATGGGTCTGAAAATATGGACCATATAGCAGCCTCATGAGCCCATATTTCCTGTTTTCACTCACGTATGAGGCATCATGTGGATTCACACTGTCAAACCCGTTAAAAAACGATCAATTTATAAAACATGTAGTTTTATAATAAAATTTCTTCCAAAACATATAGCTTTGCGAAATAGGAATTAAAATATCTAGTTTTTTGATAGTTTATAGAAGAAAGCCATACTTTTGTGAAATTTACCTTTTTTAGAGGCTTGTGCTAAAATAAGGGAGGAGAAGCAGAGAGGCAAGTAGACCGATGAGAACAGCGCACTCGCATAAGTGGCGCCAACCGCACTCGAAATGAAGAGGGAGGCATGATCACAATCACATTCCATACTTCCCATCAGTGTTCTAAATAGCTAGCTATAGCTGCACCATAGCTTTTTTGGACCCCAAACACAAAGCAATGGGCCAATATTCCGCTATATTGGTTACAAACACTATAGCTAGCAATGACTCTGCTATATGTTGTAGCTTATAGCTAGCGATAGCTCTGCTATTTCTTAGTAACTAAGTGCTTATTGTTAAGAATATTATGATATAGTTACTAGTTATGGTCTTTGACATGTACTAGGATGTTTGTTGATTTTGGATCTAACTCAAATTTTTATTATAAAAATATTAATATCTTCTAAAGTACTATGGTTTAATGATTTATTTGAAAGTGGCTTACATTACATACATATTTCTTTTTTTTAAAATATTGAAAACGCGACAAAAGATACCTTCCATGTTTATTTTTTTAAATATTAAAAACACGATATAAAATAGCTTCCACAGTAGCTACTGTAGTTTTTCTCGAGTTGTCACGAAGCCATGAGAATTTTTAGCTGTGTCTTTTGCTTTCCATCCATTCCCGTTGCTCTCTGTCTGTGCAGTGTCCACGCACACCTCCTACCCAAAACCTAGTGCAGCATAATATATCAGAGCGTCAGCATCTACCAGTTGGATTGCTAAAGGTTGCAAGAGTTGCCGATCTTCAGCTTATGGGCTGCAAAAAAGATGTGCATGTATTTTCTTACTTTAATGTGCATGCCAATATATTTTAAAGAGAAGTCCAGTGAGTGCGTGTAATTATGCTAGGACATGCACAGATCTTCCCTATTTTTTTTTTTAAATTGTTATGTTTAAATAAACTAAATGCCAAAAGGTCGTGTGCTATAATTGGCAAGTCTAATTTTAACTTTTGTAATATGTGCTGCAGTTGAATGAATACGTTGGTCGTGTGCAAATAATAAATAGTTTGACTAATAAAACAGTAACAGTTCGTTGTCTGTTTGCTTTAGATGGATGCAATATCCACAAAGCTAAAACAAAACTTCATTAAGAACTACGTACTCATTAGCTAAAGGTAAGACAAAAGGTAAACACATACGAAAAAGAACACCAGTATGATCATGTCCTTACAATCATTGAGTGTTATCAATCTTTATCCCATTTTATTTTAGAGACTTCTGATTAGCTAACAGCATGCACTCGCACGACAGGAACAAGACTATTGGAACAAAGGACTGTGTATTTATTTTTTCTAAGGGCTGTTGTTACTCTATTTTGTTTGTTCTTTTATAAGCTGTGATATCGTACATCCGTGTTTTCAAATTTTAATACTATCATTTCGCTGTTTATTATCACATCAACCACTGGCGATTAAACCAACCGTTTTCGGAGAAGCAGTGCAAACAAATGGGAAGCAATCAAGGGCTAGGAGCGATTTCCTTTTTCTTAGCATCAGGTGTCCCAGTTATGAGGGGCTGGTGGGACCCGCAGGGGCGGCATCCAATAAAGGCAAAACTGCAGAGGCAGCAGTAGTGGCCCACTCGTGAACGTTTCCGAACTCTCTGATTTTTCTTTGGAAGCTGACATGGTACGTAGGTCCCATGCATCAGATAGACAGATACCACTCAACCTGTTCTCCCAGGTCTCAAAAGCACAGGGGAAACTACAATGTATAACCCGAGGTTAAGTGATATCAACGTCTTTTAATCTAGCATATATGATGACGTCTTTCAATTCTAACACATACGATTCTTTTAATATATAAATATATAATTATTTTATTATAAGTTGTAAGTTAGTATTACGAATCCGTAATGATTTTAGCGACCCCAATAGCTTTTTCTCCTAGATCCGCCCCTGCTCGAGAGATACGTTTGCTTCGGTGAGATCGATTGGGACTCCATCGTCGAGTTCTCCAAGGAGTTATGGCTGAGCATCTCTGTAATATTCTAGATCGTTAGTGTGAAGGTCCATGTAGAGAGGTGGTGAGTTAGTCCCATATTGAGTATCTAAAATGAATTGTAATAACATATAATACATGTTACATTCAAGCGTAATGCCTTTGGATTAACCATTTTACACTAAGCGGGGATGAAATGTGAGCAGTGTGCTATGCATACATGGATCTGCCCCACAGTGGGATAAGCATTAATCTTCACTGCAAGGATATGTGTGGGATAGGGGCGTGAGCATATGGCATGTGCAGGTCTGGAGTAGACACAATGTATGACATATAAGCTGGTACTGGACACACAAACGTGTATCGAGAGATGGTTCTAGGTATTTGTCGCGTATACAGTGTGTTGTTTAGGACGTCAGACCTTTAAGGAAGGTTGAGTGTAATACGCCAGCCTGTTATTGTGAAGCCTATGTAGCGATTTGGAGCAGTGTTTGGATTAGTCTCATATTGCATATCTAAAGTGAATTGTAGTACCATATTAGGTCCACTTTTGTTTAAAAGAAAATCGAATTATTTGCTGAACAGAAAGATTCTGGATAGCTTCTCTCACAATCAGAAACTATTCTCTGCACAGAATCAGAATTCGGGTGCCAGCTGATTCTCGTCGGCCCGATTCTCCACCTCCATATGTAGCCAGCCCGGCCCGATTCTCTCACAATCATAAGCAATTTCTTTTCCCGTAATGTCCAGAATATATACAATCAGAAGCTGTCTCAAAGGAGGCTAATGCCTATTGGGTTCAAATGTAACACCTTCAGATTAACTCTCTTACACAAAGCGAGAACAAAAAGTGTAAGCGAGGTGCTACGAATATGAGGGCCTACCAAAGGTGTGCTAGGTTTTGAGTGAATTTTGAGACAGGTTGTTACAATTAGGGTTTAGAATATCAATGAAAATCACTATCGACCGTACTGATTCGGCTCGAGAAATGGAACTGTTTAATAAATCGGTCTAATTCAAATTCAAATTCAAAAATTTTGAGAAATTTAGAAAAATTTATCTAAAAGTTCCTTAAAATTATTATTAATAGCTTTTTGACACCTACCATGAATTTTTTTGAAAGACCAAAATTTTGAGATGCTTTTGAGCAAAACCGAATATAGACTACTTAAAATTGAAAAATTTAGAATTGAAGGATGCCTTTTTCTTTTCCAACATTTTTCTTTGGAAAAGAATCGTTCGCAAAGCAAGTGAGCTATTATTTTACTACCTAATTATATCTTCTGTGGAACTACTTTATGCTATTTTTATACTATTTAGTTGGCTTTCAGTTGCAATCAAGAAAAACTCAAATAAAAAAGTATATATTTTTGCATAGTATGGAAAAGGCTCCATTATTTCAAATGTGCAAATTCAAGCCAAATCCAAGTATATTTTTCAAAACTTTTAGTTTTAAGATATATACCCACCTATAACAATTCAAATGAAATATATACCTTGGAAAATATATACTCAAATTCAAAGATTTAAACGAATTTAGATCACATGCTTTGTGTGTGTGTGTATATATATATGTGTGTATGTATGTATGTATGTATAATCAATACATACCTACAATCAAACTATCGTAAAAAGGAAACTCTAATTTCAATTTTAGTTCAAACTTTGTTTGAACTAGTTAGTAAACTGGTTAAACTCAACGTCCTAAAAGTTTCAAAAAAAAATTTGCATGCAAATACATAGATAAAAACTCGTGTACAATTACTTGGGGCACCATGGAGTCCGGGCACTATGATCCAAAATGGATATTTTTTCTATGTATTTGCATAGAATGTTTGAAATTTTTATGAAATTGAGTTTAACTAGTTTACTAACTAGTTCAAACAAGTTTGAACTGAAATTCAAACTAGAGTTTTCTTTTTTGATGATAGTTTGATTGTAGGTATGTGCTGATTTTATATATAAATTAGCAAAGTATGCGATCTAAATTCATTCAAATTTTTGAATTTGAGTATATTTTTTCAAAGGTATATGTTTTATTTGAATTATTATATATGCCCAAAACGGAAAGTTTCAAAAAATATAACCGAATTTGGCTTAAATTTACGCATTTAAAATTATGGTGCCCAGGCACCATGGTGCCCTATTTTGCCATCATATATATATGTAAGCATGTATATGTATGTATGTATAGGTATATATATATAGAGATACTCTATAGCTATGTGTAGAATAGGCTATACTACTCCTCAGCCATTTAACACAAATCAATTGAGCCACTCGTGAAACCGAATAGTCTGCCTAACCAGTAAATAACTAATAAATGCTACTCCTAGTTTGTATATGAATTTTTCTTTCGTTGATTTAGCCATAACTTTCAAATGAGGATGATTTGTTTTCAAATTTTGCATGATTGTAGAATATCACATCCTCTACGTATGGTATTTTTTTAGAATTTTTAAAAATATGTACATCTGATTTTCATAGATTTATAGTTCATACAGGATATGTTAACTTTTACTATCTAGAAAATAACTTATTACTCACTATTATACAAGATGTTACTATATCCTGTGTAAACCAGCTTTATCGTGTAAAATATATGAACCACATGTAGAAGTTTTCGAAAATTATCAAAAAATTAACATATGTAGGGGAGATGAGTTTCTACAATCCTGTAAAATTTGAAGACCAAACTCATCACATTTAAAAGATATAAAATTGGCAAAGCGCTAAACAATGTAAAATCACTATTGAGCCGAATTTATCAATTTCATATCTTTTAGCTAAGATTGATTTTGGTCTTTAAATTTTTATAGGGTTGTAGAATCTCATCTCTCCTATATATGACATTTTTAAAAAAATTTAATCATTTTACTAAAGGACCGAAAAATATAATCAAATTCTTGTTTGTGAAAACCTCATGTACTAGATTGGATTATATATTAGTTTGACCAACTCTGCCAAATGAGATTATCTTTCAATACCTTTAGACTTTAATGCATGCCTATAACACTATACTAATTCAAGGTCATTATCACTTCGCTACCTCGCTCCATTAACAGATAGTTTGATATTTTGGTGAAAACTTACGGTCAAGCAAACAGAGACGCAATACATAAAAAGATTGTAAACGCATATAGGTGATAGTATGGCTGCTGATGCATATTACAGTTGCTCCATGCTAAGTAGGGCCGGCAAAAAAAGTTTAATAGGGTTCAAATCAAAATTACTTTAATTACAGTAGTTAATAAATTTAAAATTAAATTGAGTCAATTTTAAGCGAAAAATATCAGTAAGACTCAGCTCGACGGTGGCTTGTTAACTAAAAATTGCGATAATCACTTAAATTATAAATAAAATAATTTTATGTTAAATTATGTTAATTCTGAAAGAAACTCAATAATAACTCGTCGAGTTCAATAGCCAGCCCTAACGGTGCAAATATGGGCCTGTTTGTTTCAGCTAGAGATTATAGAAAGCAGCTTTTAAAAGCTGGAAGGTTAACAAACAGACATCTTTTAATTTGGATTGTAATAATCCTGAGTCTAGATTGTTAGAATCCCACAATCCACCTTGGAGGAGCTTTCCTCAGCTTTTTTTGTACAAAAGACTATAATACCCTTCCACCTTCCAGCAAAATAAGGCAACAAAACAGGTCGAGGGTACCACAGACTTTTGCCACGCAGAAACAACAATCCAAATACACTATAATCTGAGTTACTAAACAGTCATCAGCTTTTATCAATCCAGCTTTTAACAATCTAGTTTTTACAATCCAGCTTTTAAAATCTGCTTTCTATAATCCCTAGCTGAAACAAACAGGCCCATAATACTGAAAAGTAAAAAAAAAATGAGAAAAAAGTTACATACTGTTACTTTGTTAGGAGCAAGTCCACCCATACACTCACCGGTAGGTGACCCGCCTCCTCCCAACACAAACCCCCGCCCCACATTTCCCTGCGCCGTCTCCTCCAACACCCTCTCACTGTCATCGGGCCCCACGTGGCTGCACCCTGTAGACAAGGACTACCACGACGAGCCCTACACGATTAGCGCTTAATCCCCCACTCCCTCCTTAATTAACTCCATAAAATAGTAATTAATCCCAAGAAAAAAAGCGCACCGTTATTTTCGTCGCTCTCTTTTCTCTTTACCCTTCCTCTCTCTCTCTCTCTCTCTCTCTCTCTGTTCCCTGCCCTCTCGCTCTCGCCGAGCCATTCGACTCTTTTACCCCACGCGAATCGCCGCCATGTCGCCGATTCCGGCGGCCGGCTAGGTTTCGCGGCGAGCATCACAGGTGGTCCCCGGCAGTGCGTCCCACTTCCGCCGTCGGACACGGCGGCCGGAGGAGGAGGAGCGGCTCTCCAACGACGAGGTGGAGGTCGTGGTGGCGGTTGCGGTTGCCGCGAAGTGGGTCCCCGGCGAGTTAGGTTTCGCGTAGGCGAAGGAGGCGCGGGGGTTAATGAGGAGCTAGGAGGCCGCAGTGTAGTTGTGGGGTTGAAGTGGCTGCGGAGGCGACGGCGGCGGAGGCGTAGGCAGCCATGTATTTCACCAGGCTCGATGATTCGCCCATGTTCAGGAAGCAGGTGAGCGAACTCGTTGGATCTCGATTACTGGAGTTCGGTAATCCTGGCTTCGTGGTTGGGAGGTTGGTGTCAGGCGAATTTTGTGCGAAAAAAAGGTTGCAACTTTGGGTGTAATGCTTGGCGCTGGTGGCTGCCGGATTGGGCTGCGGGTGGCTGGTTGGATCTGTTCTTGTTTTTGGGCTGTGCCAATGGGAATGGGTGGAGGAAGCCTGATCCCGTTCGGTGTAATTTTGCGTCGAATAATTAGCATTTGAAGCAGCTTTGTCGTAGTGCAGTGCAGGTTTCTTATTTGTTTGACGTTGTTCGGACGGTTTCACAGCTGAATTTAGTGTCATTGGTCTGTTCTGATGCGGACGTGTGACGAAAATTTCACCTTTAGGCTTGTTTCAGCTTTAGTTCCTTAGAACAATATTAGGATTTGCGTTCTGTTAGATGCTATTTTTCTTTTGCCATGCATGTGTTTGGTAGTTCAATGTTTTTTTTTCAATGCAAATGAGATAGCAATGTTTGCTTGTTTATGTGTAAATTTCGTTTGAATTGTGTTAAATTGGTGTAGGGCCTGAGTGGAATGCAGAAATCTCACAGGAAACGATTCAATTCCTGCATTCCAAATGGGGCTGTACATTTTTAGGATTGTTTGATTCTTTTGTTGGTCACGGATTGTTTGTAGTAGGTGGTTTGGAATTGTCGTGATTTGTAGAGAAAAAGGCCTTTTTAATGCAAGGGGTATGAGCCTATGAGGAGTCCGTTATAAATTATACGCAATTTGGCCAAAGCAGGTGCATTTGATTTGATACATCTTTTGTATTATAGATTATTCCATCTGTGTGTAACGTCTCAAGTCTCAACTCCGTGCAAATTTGTAGTCCGCTTAACCTTTTTAAGTTGGTTGGGGATCTTGCCATTCACCAAAATTTGAATAATTGCGTTCTTTGGTTCATGAACACTGCTTAACTTGTTCTCCTTGCAATAAATAGATACAGTCACTTGAAGAAGGTGCTGAGCTGCTGGGAGAGAGATGCTTGAAGTTTCACAAAGGTTGCCGCAAATACACGTAAGTGATCATTTGCATCTCATTTAGGTGGCATTTTTGGAGTTACCAAACCCAAAAGTTCCTTCTCCCCCTAATTTGTGGATTCTATTGGAGAATATGGGCTGGGTTCTCATTCACAATTTCACGTGTTGTCCTCTCAGCCCTTTTCTCCTCACTAATTTGTGCTTACTTTCTGCTATATAGGATTACAAATACTTACATTTGCCCTTTTATTTCAGTGAAGGACTAGGGGAAGCATATGATGGAGATATTGCATTCGCAAGTTCATTGGAAACATTTGGAGGGGGTCATAATGATCCAATCAGTGTTGCTTTTGGAGGTTAGCTATGCATTTCTCATACAAATATATTTATTTAGTTTTGTTTAAGTCCTATTCTCTTCTATTTTGTGTTGTGAGTTAGTTATATTCTCTTCTATTTTCTGACGTGAGCATTCGGGATCATTTTGTTTTCATGCTTGCTGAAATTGGATAATTTTCTTGTATCAATGAAAACTACAAGACATCATAGCCGTCATCAGATTTCATCCGTTATCAATGTTATTTTTCTTACTGCTTTCTAAATTGGTCGGTTCTCTTGTAAAGTATGGCGTTTTCCTCTTTCCTAGGACCTGTGATGACCAAATTTACAATTGCCTTAAGAGAAATTGGAACATACAAGGAAGTTCTGCGCTCCCAGGTAGGCATTCATATGTACATTACTACACATGCATTCTTTCATCTAAATGTTTTTGATCAGTCACAATTCTTTCCGATATTGTCACCCAATTGCATGACTCATTTACTTGGCTGTGCAATTCTACATTAACAAGTCATTTGACCATTACATGAAGAATTCATCTGGTCATATCATAACTCATAACTCTATGCTTTCATCACCGAGAATTGTGAACTAACCCCAAACTGTATGCTTTCATCACCGAGAATTGAACTAACCCCATTTTACTAGATGTTGCAATTATACTTCCACTTTAGGTGGCATAACCTCTGATACACTGTTCTGGTAGGTTGAGCATATGCTTAATGACAAATTGGGGCAGTTTGTGGACATTGATTTGCATGATGTGAAGGTAGTGGCGTAATTTTCTATTACCATCTAATCTATAAAATTCACATTTGGATCTGTACATGGTATTAAATTTGATAGCATTTGTTTAGGATGCCCGGAAGCGGTTTGACAAGGCTAGCCTTCTGTATGACCAGGTAATACTGTTTTCAAGCCATTTCAAAATGACAATATTAAATGTTTTCCGAGTTGTTCTACGGCTCGTATGATTCAATATGTTGGCTTATTGTGACAAAAACGATGAAAGGTTCTATTTTTTCTTTTGTTTTTGTTGGCTTTGTTCCCTTTACCTGCCAGTATGACAGCCAACTAGCACTGGAGGCTGGAAGATTGCGTTGGCCAATTGTGTGTAGATGTTGTTTGTATTTTGTTTTCTATCAAATGACTGCTAATTGATGATGAAATAATCCATTCTTGCAAATAAATTAATCTAGGGGCAGAGTCCACTGTTTGTTTTGTGGGGATAATTTTGCTGCACTGTAGCACCGATATTGGTAGCTTTGTTTGTTTTCTGCTGTGTGTCAGCATGCTTAACATTTGCCTCTTGATGATGCATTTTCAATGAAAGTCTAGGTTGATTTTTAGAAAGACTCTATCACTGACTTTGAGCTGTCTGTCGTCTCACTCAGGCTCGTGAGAAGTACTTGTCCTTGAAGAAAGGCACAAGGACAGAGGTAGCAACTGCAATAGAGGATGTAAGTTCCTTTCTTAATTTGACCATATGGAACTTTATGTAGAAGATAGGACCTGCTACTAACTTACTTGTGACATAACCAGGAGCTCCATGGTGCCAGATCTTTATTTGAGCAAGCTCGTTTCAACCTGGTAGATGATTGTTTCCTCATATTACCGTTCTGTTTTCTGTATTTATATATTTGCTATGCCTTTTGTTTGTCTTATCCATGTTAATTTTCAGGTGACTGCACTTTCAAATATCGAGGCAAAGAAAAGATTTGAATTTTTGGAGGCTGTTAGTGGAACAATGGATGCACATCTTCGTTATTTCAAACAAGTACTGGCTTTTCATTATTTGTATTTTGACATTCCTTGGTTATATACAAGTGTGATGCAAGCTGCCTCTGTTGCTTTTTCTTCAGGGATATGAACTACTGCATCAGATGGAGCCATATATCAATCAAGTAACTCTTTAACCATGATCTTTCTTTTCATTTGTTTGTTGTGCACTTGTGCTACATCTGAATGTTTCATACTAGTTGCTAACTTAATTGAGGTAATTCACATTTACTTGCTAATGGATGCACCAACATTTTCTGCCATTGATGCACCATCAATTGTCCTTGCATGTTATATGCTTAATAACCTTCAAGATATTGACCTCTTAGGACCTTCAACCCCCGTAATTTAGGTGTTAGATGGTCCTACTACATTTGCTTCTTTGCTAAAGTCCTCCTGTCATTTGGTCACACTGACTGGGACTCACCTACTCTGATCTTTTTGTTTGTGTTTATGATTCCTTGAAGTACAATGCAGTATTCTGGGTTACTGAACTCTCCAATTATTCACATAGCTGCATTTCTCCCTTCATTTTTTTGAAGCTAACAAAGGTTGTTTGTTTTAAGACACTGTGCATTCTCTTTTTGCAGGTTCTTGCTTATGCACAACAGTCAAGAGAAAGGTCTAACTACGAGGAAGCTGCTCTTATAGAGAGGATGCAAGAGTTCAAAAGGCAAATTGACCGGGAAAGCCGATGGTCACCAAATGGCATGAATGATTCCCCTAATGGTGATGGAATACAAGCAATTGGTAGAAGTTCACATAAGATGATTGAGGCAGTGATGCAGTCAGCTTCAAAGGGCAAGGTAGCACATTCTGGTTGTCTTGGAAATTAGCATTCATGCATGATGCATGCGCACAGGTGTACATTTTAGCAAGGGAAATGCTTGTGATATTGAAATGTAAGTACTTATTTTCAGGTTCAGACCATTCGGCAAGGCTATCTCTCAAAGAGATCTTCAAATTTGAGAGGTGACTGGAAAAGGAGGTTCTTTGTCCTTGATAGTCGAGGAATGCTATACTATTATCGCAAGCAGAATAGTAGACCATCCGTAGGTCCCCCCGTAACACTATTCAAATACACCACCTGGCATGATATTAATGACATGCTTAGTGTGTGTTTCAGTTCATATTATTCCAACAATTTTTTTTCATTTTTGATTTTATAGAGTGGCTATTCTAACCAAAGAAGTAGTACTCCATCCGAGCATGGTTCTGGATTGCTCAGCAGATGGTTCTCTTCTCATTATCATGGCGGTGTACATGATGAAAAATCTGTAGCACGACATACAGTAAACTTGCTAACATCAACCATTAAAGTTGATGCAGACCAATCAGATCTGCGGTTCTGCTTCAGAATAATTTCGCCCACAAAAAACTACACATTGCAGGTATTAAGCTTAACTCGAAATCTGTTACCTATATTTTTCTTTGATCTTTAGGAACAGAATGATGTTGTAGAAAGTTTTAAATAGATGCTAAGTTGCTTCCTGTCTAGTGACGTGCACCTACCTATACTTGGGCAGGCAGAGAGTGCAATGGATCAGATGGATTGGATTGAAAAAATTACTGGCGTCATTGCTTCGTTGTTGAGCTCCCAGTCACCTGAGCGGGTTAGTGATGAATCACTTAGTGTCTTTTGCTGAGCCCTAATCCAGATTTGGTTTACATGGCATTAATACTTTGTTTCAGCGTCTTTTGCTGAGCCCTAAGGGCAGTGGCCATCATCGAACTGCCAGTGAAAGTAGTTCTTTTAGTAGCTCGACAGAACTTGACCATTCCATAAATGAAGATTGCATGCTGGAAAAGAACTTAGGAAGTGGGTACTTTGAGCACTCTGCCAGAGTCACACAGCATCACCGAACGAGCATGAAACCTGATAAGCCAATTGATCTGCTTAGGAAGGTGGTTGGCAATAATATTTGTGCTGATTGTGGCGCTGCAGAGCCTGATTGGGCATCCCTAAATCTCGGAGTTCTTCTATGCATCGAGTGTTCTGGGGTACACAGAAATCTTGGTGTGCATATATCTAAGGTAAACAAGCACTAGTCTTGGGCTCTTGGCAGTTTACATGTACAAGCAGCCAAAAAGTCCATACAACTGTTGAGTGTAGATATATTGTTGGTTCTGTGATCATATTTTTTTAAGGGCCAGTACTCTGGAATGATACTTGTGTATCTGTGCATGGCCCCATGTGCTTTGTGCAAGCCAGAAACTGTAGGCTGCAATAGCTGCACCTTTAAAAGGAACTCAATGAATTTTTGGGATGCATTGGCATCAACTTCATGCACATATATTTAAAATAGTATGGTTCTTATAGACACATATTTATCAAACAACTGTCATCCACACATTTTTGTGAAAAGAACTTTTATCATTGTAGATTTGGTATTTTCTATTTTGTGGTTGATATAATCATTAATGTGACAGGTGGACTGAACTTTACCTAAACTTGTACCTTGTATTGGCAGGTAAGATCTCTGACACTTGATGTGAGGGTCTGGGAGCCATCTGTAATCAATCTCTTCCAGTCATTAGGCAACACATTTGCCAACACTATCTGGGAAGAAATGTTACCTTTGTCAAGCAGTGGTGATCATGGTGATACTTCAAGGTATCATTGATGCTGTTTGTAAATATACGAAAAGTTGTGGAATCGCTATCCTTTTATTATCATGCAGTTAACTTGCAAGTTTTACTGTTTTGCAGGGCTGAAGGACTAGAAAACACATCACATAACTTAGTTGCCAGCAAGCCTAAACACTCGGATCCTATCTCTCTGAAGGAGAAATTTATTCATGCCAAGGTACTTTATAGTTTGACTATTGCTTCGGCCTTTTCTACTTTGTCAGCAAACAATTAGCAATCACTAATCAGCAGAATGCAATTTCATGAATCACATACGATTTGGTGTTATAGGCAGTTTTATTGATTAGAGCTCAGAAGAGATCTTAGGAAATCTCCATGAAACTTCCTGGAAAGTATGTTGCATTGGACATAATTTGTCGTACCTTATCAACTGTCTTCCTTGAAAGAGAAGAGATTGGTTTAGAGAGTGCATAATATGCTCTGTAAAATGAGGGGCTAAGAGATAATTCCATTTGCAATATTATAAGTGATGTTTAATCATTAATTATTATTTTCTTTAATATTCCAGTATGCTGAAAAAGATTTTGTACGAAAGCATAATATGGATGAGACTATGCTAGCACAGCAGATGTGGGATAATGTAAGTTCAAACAACAAGAAGGGAGTGTACAGTCTGATTGTGAGGTCAAACACAGATGTAAATTTAACTTATGGGCAAACATCATTTATTTCGGCTTTGACTCTTGGAAAAGCGCTTCTTCTACAAGAGCAACCAGCTTCTCCATCAGATGGAAGTTCTAGATGTTTTGATCGCAGTTCGCTTGAGAAGATTTCTCCCAGGGACTCTCTTTCTCCTGCCAGCACGAGTGCACGTATAGACGAATTGGATGATTTTGTTGAGGGATTATCTTTGCTTCATCTAGCATGCCGTGTTGCAGATGTAGGCATGGTTGAACTACTCTTGCAGTATGGTGCCAATGTAAACTCTGCAGATTCAAGAGGTCAAACACCGCTTCATCACAGTATTTTGAAAGGACGACACATGTATGCCAAGCTGCTGCTTTCCAGGTATGCAGATGCTTATAATCTATGACTTGGATTTGTTTTTCCAGAAAGTTGGGCATAATGAGTTAAACAGGATATAAAAGGGAAGTGTCTTATATGCTATCAGGATGAGAGAAGCCTAAAAAGATAAGCGAGTGCGGTTTTAAAGTGTTCTTATTACAAATGTCTCTTGGTATGCTTAGACCTTTGGGTATGAGACATCCATGTTTGCTTGGTAGTTAGTGCTAATGAAATCAATCTTAGCCTCCCTCAATGAGAACTAGCGGTTGCTGTTCAAAAGGCCATGAATCAGCCTTTGAGATTGAAATGCTGTTATTATTTATGAAGGTTTTATCCCTTCTTTCGTTCTCACCCATATTATCTGTACCTTGATTGAATGTCAAGGTTGCTCGACCATTATAGGTATATGGTTTATCTTTATCCATACAGAACAGACAACTTTACATACCAGGAGAGGTTTTGCCACTTACAATGCAGGACCTTAGGGCTTAGGCTAGGCTAAAATATTTTCTGTAGGAAATTTCCTTTTTGCCACTGGGATATCTCACTGACACGCAGATCCAGACCCCACCTGTCAATGAATAACCAGTGACAAAAACTAGACGAGTGCACCGCTTAGTGGCAGCATTGAAATATTTTCATTGCGTATATGTTACCACTGTTGGTTGCAGCTTGCAGCAAAATTGGGGAAAATGTGTGGAGATGCTAACTTGCTCGGCTTTCCATACAGGGGGGCTGATTCACAAGCCACAGACCGAGATGGTAGAACAGCATTACAGTATGCTATCGACAATGGAACTATTGACGATGAAGAGATTCTTGTTTTGTTAGAAGACCCAAGTAGATAATCCAGTAGCTAGTCAGACCTTCAGTTCAGCAGTAGCTTGTGCTCAGATGTGCCTCCTGCTGCAGTCAACTGGCACAGCTCCAAGTCTGTCTTGCCGATGATCCAAGTTTGTCATGAAAACAGTATAGTGTTCAGGAGCCACAATGCTCCTCCTCGGTTGTGGTCTCGTTTTTAGGGTGAGTGGGCCCTGTTTAATTGTGGTTGCAATTTGCAAGCTTTTGGGTTTTGTTTGCAGATGATGCACTGCTCTGTAAGTTTGTACATTGCGTTGGTCCCAAGTCCCAACCTGAAGTGACTGCCCTTCTGTTGACAGATGATGTATACATAGTGATCGATGTACCATGATGATTTATGCAAACATTAGTTTGGTGAGGAAAAAAAATACAGCTCTCTCGTGTTGACACTTGCTAAGTAGCTACAAGCATTACTATGCGAGTGTTCCAATTAATGGAGCAGCTACAAGAATTTGAATGCCTACAACAAAAAAAACACTGTCTATTATGAAGGACTTACTCTGATGTTTCTGTTGCTGAGCAGTGTGAATTGCTCTTGAGTAAAGAGAATATATTTGCACATACACGCATGCTGTCACATCAAATCATACTTTACAAGGCTTTTGAACTGGATGCAATCGGAATGGATACAGTTCGCTTGTCTTGTATCCTATTTCATATTTCTTTTTTTGGAAATGGAGGACAATACCGGATATGAACATGAATATAGATAATCTCAGTTACGAATATGAAGTGAATACATATTGAGTCAGAATGCAGATAGTCTCGATTATGAATATTAGTTGGATATCGTGCGAAAACAACAATATATATATATCACACATGTAATGATCAAGCAACCATGATGCATGTCCAACATACATCTATATTCCATCACAAATATTTAGTCAGATATTGCGCGAAAATAGCAATAGTATATATCACACGTAATGACCAAGCAACCAATACTGCATGTCCAAAATGCATCTATATTAGCTGTTCAACAAAAAAAAAACCATAACAAAGGTAGGTATGTTCATCGTTTTGTGTCTAGACAGGGTAACGGCTAGTCTACTAGTGCATTTAATGTCTACAGTCAACCGTTGGACCTAAAGCTGACAGTATCGGTCCCAGATGGGCAGTAGTGCCTGCCACCCTGAATTTTTCAGGAGTTTGGTAGGAACGGCTAGCACAATTGATGAGGGCTATAAATATACCCCCATATCAGCATAGAGCACTTCTTGGACTCCTATTGCATATTCTTGAGTTCTAGGGTGCATTTCTTCTACTCAATTGCATTAAATTCACATTTGAAGAGTAGTTGTGTGAAAATCAAGTGAGAGCATTAAATTGAGCCATTTAGACACTTGATTCACCTTAAGCGACCGTCAAAGTTTATTACTTTTGGAGGTTACTGCCTCCTAGACGGTTTGGAGGCATTTATGTGCGGTGAGTTTCTCGACGAAGATTGTGAGAAGCCTCGCCAAGTTGTGAAGGCTGGAGTTCGCCTACCCGAAGCGGGGAAGAACCACCTTAGTAATCGAGAAAGACTCAAGAGGTTGGAGCTGGCTTGAAGATGTTCAAGTCACCTAAATGTGGGTTAGGGGAGATCGGCAAGTCTCCGAGACCACAGGATAAAATTTTGTGTCTCATTCTCTTGTAATTTGTATTTATCATTCTTGTGCTAAACTTATAATTCTAGCAATTTGAATATATTACTTGTGCTTAGAATTATCTCTTGCTCATACCTGAATTGCTAGAGTGCTTAGTGATCACTAGAAAATTTGATTGCAAATTGCTATAATTGCAATTCTAGCTTAGTGATTTTATTAATTGTAATTAGTACCAAAAAATTTAGAAATCCCCTATTTACCCTCCTCTAATCGGTTATCCTTGCTCCTACAAATGCAGGTAGTATACTTACTAAGTTTGGTATCCGGTTCCTTTTCGTGCCTCGGTTTTGCCAACACGAACTTTTGGTACCAATCGTGATCTGTCGAGGACCAAACTTAGCATGTAGGAAGCATACTCACTAATGTTTACGACCAAACTTAGCATGTAGGAAGCATACTCACTAATGTTTACATACATAGTTCCTTTTCATGCCACTGTTTTGCTAGCATGAGCTTCTAGTTCTCTTTTTCGTAAACTAAAATATGGCTCACTGGCTAGGCATAAACCAAAATTTGGATTTCTAACTAAAAATGGTTTCAAATGCCTCCATGTTATCATAAGGCTTGCAGGAAGTGCACTCGTCAAAGTTTTGTACCTCACCCCTTTTCATGCCTAGTTTCACCAGCAAGAAATTTTGCTACTCGCTATGATCCGTGGAGTACAAAATTTTGGCTCGCTAATCTGTAATGGTTCTAAGTGCCTCCCATGATGTCATATGACATGCATGATTTGCACTTGCCAATGTTTGGTACCTGATTTATGTTCATGCCCTAGTTTCGCCCGTACAAGCCTCTTTTCCCTATCGTGACCCACTATAGACCAAAACTCGACTCATTTAGTAGGAATGGTTTCAAATGTCTTCCATGACATCATAGTGCACACAGGAAGTACATTTGCCAAAGGTTAGTACTAGTTCCCTTTTGTTTCCTAGTTTCACTCTCATGAGGTTTCGGTGCCCATCATGACCCGTCGGAGACCAAAATTTGTCTCTTGATTAAGAATGGTTTCAATTGTCTCTCACTATGTCATAGGGTATGGAAGAAGTGTACTAGCCAAAGTTTGGTACCCGGTTCCTTTTAATGCCATGGTTTTGGCCCGCACGAGCTTTTAGCATCTGTTGCGACTCTATGTGTGGATCAAAAATTTTCTTACTGACTAGGAATAGACCAAAGTTTACTTTATTAACTAGAAATGGTTCCAGATGCCTTCTATGATATCAAGTGCATGCAAGTAGTGCATTTATCAAAGTTTGGTACCCAATTCCTTTCCAAGCCTAGGTTTCGCTTGTACAGTTTTTAGTAACTGTCATGACCCATCATGGACCAAAATTTGACTAACTGGATAGGAATGGTTAAATGCCTCCTATGACATAGGGCTTGTAGGAAGTGCAATCATTAAGGTTTGGTACTAAGTTCCTTTGTGTGCCCTGATTTTTCCCTAGCTCACGACCTTCTAGTACCTATCGTAACCCACTGCGGATCAAAATATAGCTCAGTGATTACGAATAGTTCCAAATAAGCCCTTTCCTAAACTTTGAAAGATCGCCGGCCTTGGAGCGATTTGAGCCGAGCCGGTGGCTCAGCTCGGCTCGGCTCGGCTCGGCTCAAAAATTTTTTTTCGCGGTTTAGTCCTTTTGTAAATTACGAATAGGTCCTTCGCGATTTTTTTGTGAGAGGAAGATTTTTTCCTCTAAATTCGCGTTCGGGTCCCTCGTGCGTCATTTTACGAAAAGAATCTCCCGTTAAATTCAAATCGCGAACAAGCCCTTTTCTAATTTTTAAGGATAGCGGACAAGTCCAAAAACGTAACATTCAGGTCCTTGCCCTTTACGTCTAGGTCCTTTCTCCGTTTTTCTCAGGAAACAATATTTTTGTCACTAGAAATATATGTGCAGCTCTATCTCTAGACTTTTTTCCCACCTCGATTTCCCATTTCGATCTCTAATATTTTTTAAAGTATGTATTATTACTCCACGGACGCGTCGGTCTATGATATTTTTTAAAACATGTATTATTACTCCGTGAATGAGTAGAGTGTTAAGCTCGACAAAAGAAGGTTGTCATCTTTAATAATTTTTCGCCCTTTTCCCTCTAGACTTTTTTCCCACCTCGGTTTTCTAGCTCGGTATCTAATATTTTCCAAATAGTTCGTCGAAAGAAATATTTCTACAGCTCTATCCCCCTACTTTTTTCCCCGTTTACTCATTATTTCGACGATTTAAAGAATAAAACGCCGCTAAAAAAAGAAATCCCTACGAAAAAACGACACGCGTGGCGTGTTACGCCGTGAGTCTCTAATATTTTTTAAAACATGTCCTTTCTCCGTTTTTCCCGAAAAAAAATAGTTTTTGTCGCCAGAAATATTTGTGCAGCTCTATCTCCAGACTTTTTTCCTAGCTCGATTTCCCATCTTGATCTCTGATTTTTTTTAAACATGTATTATTACTCCACGACCGCGTCGATCTCTAATATTTTTTAAAATATGTATTTATTACTCCGCGAACACGTAGAGTGTTAAGCTCGACAAAAGAAGGTTGTCATCTCTAATAATTTTTCACCATTTTCCTCTAAACTTTTTCCTCGCCATGTTTTCCATTTCGGCCTCCAATATTTTTCAAATAATTCATTTAAAGAGATATTTCTACAACTCTATCTCTATTTTTTCCCATTTCGATGATTTAAAAATAAAACGCCGAGAAAAAATAAAATTTTCCTACGGAAAACGACACGCCATGTGTGTTACGCCATGAAGTTTTTAATATTTTTAAAAACATGTATTATTACTCGGCGAACGCATAGAGTATTAAACTCGACAAAAAGAAGGTTGACATCTCTAATAATTTTTCGCCCTTTTCCCTCTAGACTTTTTTCCCGCCGCGGTTTTTCAGCTCGGTCTCCAATATTTTCCAAATAATTCGTCGAAAGAGATATTTCTACAACTCTATCTCTTTATTTTTCCCCCATTTCGCTCATTATTTCGACGATTTAGAAAATTAAACGCCGCCGAAAAAAATATTTTTTCTTCGAAAAAATGACACGCGCGACGTGTTACGCCGCGGAAAATTTCCTAGTACCTCTCATAATTAAAATCCACTCACCGCCGTTTTATACTCGGTTCCTTTTCATGCTTTGGTTTCAGCCACATGAGCTTCTAGTTTTCCGTTATGACCCCACCGTGGACCAAAATTTAGCTCACGGACTTTGAAATGGTGGTGTTGAGTTTCCACTACTGTGGACCGTCCCATCCTATATATACATGCAGCTACATGAGCTAGCTTCCTGTGGCGGTGCTTCGTCACGTTTGCATTGGATTTTGCTGTCGAAAAGGTTGATGCATGCACGCATGCATGCACGACACGGTCGTACGTGGCTGCATGTATGCTGGTGTCTCAGCTTGCATGTGTGGATCAGTAGTAGTTACGGACTACTAGCTTATGCAGTGTAAAAGGTTTGAACTCTGCAACAGCTTTTGTTCATGCTTGGTTTCAGATTTCTGATCGAGTAAGTTGTGCCCTAAGTCCACAAGTTAAACTTTTTTTCACTGTACATTTGTACCATTAATTTAAGTCTTGATTTTAGCTTTGACACGCATGCATGCCCTTTTGGACTTGCTTAACTGTACCATTTAGTTTCACCTACCAATTAGATGATAGAAAGAAAAACATAATTTTCTAACATAGAGTCAGCGTGCCAGAGTCCTCTCTAAATTTGGTTAACGGTGCCACTTAGGTTTTCTTTAATCTTGCTTAATAGAATCAAGAAAATGTTTGGCAAGGGCCGGAACCAAAAAAATAAGTTACTAATTAAGGTCATTAGGGTCATTACACACTAGTCTTACTTAAGTTTATAGAATAATCTTTTATATATACAGTGTGCTATCATGATTATACATAAGGTAGTCGTTATCACAAGAACCCGGACAAATACACTTGGATCCGCCGGAGTTACAAAGTTAAAAAAAAGAGAGTAGTAACTAGAGCCAGTTTAGCTGATGGAGCCAACAGCTGCATGCAACTGGTAAATGGATGAAAGTGGATTGAATAGTTTCTTATGGATCCGGATATTTTTTGGATATGGATTCTTTCGGATCAGATATTTATCGGATAGTAACGGATTGGATACGGATACGGATTTTTTTGTTGGATACGAATACGGATTCGGAATCTCACTATCCGTTGGATACGGATACAGATTCGGATAATATGGATATTGATGGTTCGGATATCCGAATATACTTGTGGGCTGGGCCAAGACTAATTTTTTGGCCCAAAAAGGTTTCTTAATTTCAAAATTATTTTCTAATTTAATTAATCCGTAAAGTAAGTTTCAATTATTAAAATTAGCAAACCAACTCCAAAAATTATGATTTTTTGAGAAAGTTATAGAAAAATATAACATTTTAAAAAATATTTTCAAGATTTTATCAGATTTTAAATTTTGTCAAATATTCAAACACTCCTATTCTTAATAAGAAAATATTTTAAATAAGTAGCTAAAAATATATAAAAAGTCATAAATACATAATTTATTATTTTAAACATAATTCAACAAAGAATATAAATCTTAGGACATTACATGTAAGTATTATATACTTTTTCTAGAGACATGATATCTAAAAATTATCAAACTTTCAGTGTGTTATGTGTTTACTTCCATTTATATCTCTGAGCAAGGATTACCTTTATTTTGTGTTTTGATCTACGTGTATGATGAACTAATCATATGTGTGATAAACTAAGTCTTATATAATTTTGTCTGTGATATTGTATCTAACTATTGTCTAAGTGAATGAATATGCTTATATTTGTTCAATTTTTAATAATGTTCTGGTCAAATCAACTAGTTATGTGTTTTCGTTGATTTTTTATGTACAACCTAAGGGCTTATCATGTTCCGATAAATATTCGAACTCGTATCCGATTCGATTCATATTCGATCCGTATCTATATTCGACATTATCCATATTCGTATTCGTATCCGGACTATCTGTATCCGTATCTGAAAAAAAATATAAAAACAAATATGATAAAATTATTATCCATCCGTATCCGATCCGTTTTCACCCGAAACCACGAACGGAAAACAATGAACGAGCCATAGGATTGACCGACATATATCGTCGGACTGCACTGCATCTGATGATCTGAATGCAGTAACACCCAAAAGCTTCTTTTGGCTACTGTCAGGAAATCCATTACAACACTCGAGTAGTTAATATATACTGTCAGGAGGTTTTAAGTTTGCCGTTAATGTTGCAGCGACTTTATTGGTTATGTTGCAGTAAGGTAGAAAAAAGATGCCTTACTTTCTCTGAGACAAGACAGGAGCCCTTATCTGAAAACCATATGGTATGTTTTGACGATGAAATCTAGTTAGGCTCATCCCTATCTGCCTAACCCAATGGCCACCTAAATGAGTAATGACTCTATCTCATCCAGACTGAATGGCCATATCTCATTTAACCTCATCCAGACAACCAAACGCATAATCTTCCTTATCCAGACTAGCTCTCCGCCATGTTTTAGTTTCTAGTATCTGGGGCCAAGGTTATGTATGTATGATTCCATTAGTGTTTAGCAGGTTGTATGCAACCTTAATACTCGTGTAATTGTTCCCAGAATATTATCTGGTGAGAACTAGCTCTAGTTATCCAACTAAAAGTTCTTGCTAAAGTTCAGACTCGTCAATACGTAGAAACACGCATTTGTTTTCTATTTTCTTTTTTTTTTCTAAATTTTGTGCGAAAGGGTATATCAGTCTGCAAAGAAATGAATTGCGCTGAAATTGTGAAACGTATGAGGAAAATGGTTTAGATACTTCTCTTAATTGTCTTGGAAAGATGAACTATGTGTGGGTGCTAATGAATAAATAGGTATGGTTAAGAGAGAATAAATATGGGTGTAATAGAAAAGCCTTCATAAAAAATATATACAAGTCTTATATTTCTAAATAAGAATATTTAAATTATAGTTCTTTTTTATTCCTCGATAGAGGAAGTATCTATATAAGTAGCTACTGTCAGGGACAAGGTTTATGTGCCTAAAGCAGTTGCCTGCGCACTGCTAGATCAAAACGATATGGTCCAGATCAATCCGGGAATACTGTAGCATATGGGTTTAGAAGATTTGTGTCTTCTATTCGTTCGATCGAACGGTCCAAACCTACGGTGACTGTTTAAGTTGTAGTCCTTATAGTGACTGTACAAACAACTTGGGCAGCAAATAGAACAGAGAAAGGGGAGCCTACCTATCAGTACATACTAATGGGCTTTTCTTCCATTATTTCATCCTACAGAAAGAGACACCGGGGCCCTTTCTTAACACTGCCCACTGCCAACTTATCCATTAATTGACATGGAACGATCTGGTCTCATCATCTATCTCTCTCTCATATTTACCCCAAACCAACTTTATATAAACCAATGACAGGGTCACCATGGAGCTAGCCAACTTGTTGCTTCTGAACTCCTCCTTGCAAAGAGAACTACTTCTCCAAACACTAACCAACACAAGAGGGAGTAGCTAGGAACAAAGCTATTGACCAATGGCAGGCTTCTCACACCTCCCACAGCAGATGGAGTATGGCCTCAGCAATGCCTCCCACAGCATGCCAGGCTTCTTGTTCTGCGACGGCCATGGGGCAGCCACAACAGCTTCAGCCATCCCTGAAGATGTCTCAATGGAGACTTCATCTGTGGTTCTTGACACCTCTCCGCAGGGCACTGCTTCTGTGGAGAAGAAGAGGAGGCCCAGGGAAGACAGTGCCAGCCTCAACTCTGCTCACTCCAAGGTAGCATATAGAGCATTAACTTTTCACATTGAAGATTTCAGTTCTTGTTAAAACTTTATTCATCATAATGTGTGGCTTACAGCTTGTGTTGTTTGTGATTGAACAATTAGGACTCAAAGGAGAACACCAGAAAGCGGGGTGGAAAGAAACACAACAAAGAGATGGAGGAGGCGCCCGATGGGTACATCCATGTGAGGGCAAGGAGAGGGCAGGCAACAGATAGCCACAGCCTTGCAGAGAGGGTACTTTTCTTCACCATCCTCTTCATCTTGTGTGGTTGTGGCTTGTGTAGCTTAGCTTGGTTTTTTGGGCCTCTTTTTTCCTTATCTGTCCTGGCATTTTCCTCAGGTGAGAAGGGAGAGGATCAGTGAGAGGATGAGGATGCTCCAGGCCCTGGTCCCTGGATGTGACAAGGTTAGTTTAGTTGATTACTACTAATTACTATATATTAACAACTTGTTGCATTTATATCACTAACTTTAAAAGAAAAAAATTGTGCATTAATTTGTGTAGGTAACTGGGAAGGCCCTCATTTTGGATGAAATCATCAACTATGTGCAGTCCCTGCAGAACCAAGTTGAGGTAACAAAGAAGGCAAAAAAATATGTTACTTCATCCTTTCCCGAATACATATCATTCAACAATTTCAATGTAACTTTTTACCCTTCTTTTCTTTCTACACCCCTTCACTTTAGATATTTACTACCATAGACTAGAGTAAGACACATCATCCAAACTATCCAAAGATATAATAAAGTGGGATAATGCAGATTTTTATAGATATACCTTGGTAGAAGTATAAGAACCTTGAATGACACTTATTCTGGAACGGAGGGAGTAGATAACAAATGTTAACGACACCCTAGCCTAGAGGGTTATTGGTCAATTAATAAAGTTCCCTTTCTGATTGTGATGCAGTTCCTTTCCATGAGGATTGCTTCCCTGAGCCCTGTGCTGTATGGTTTTGGCATGGACAGTGATGCCTTCAGTGACCACACACAGGTATGGGACAACTCAAATCATAGCTGCCGAACTACATATTTTGCCTGCTCTTTTATCTCCCTCTTGTCAAGATGTTCAAGATGTCCTTGTGTGCCAATTCTGTTCGTTTCAGAAGACTGAAGGAATGTTCCATGAGGCAGTTGCAATGCCTACTTCTGCCCTGAACATAGCTAGTCCAGCTCCATCCCAAGCCATCATGGACACAAACACCTCCTCTACACCCTACCCACTTCAAGGCCAGGCAGGCATCTCTTTCTCCCAGTTTTGGCTTCTGTTCCCCCCCTCTCTCTCTCTGTCTCTCTCTGAGATGATCATTCAGGAATGGATTCAATTCCAATGCACTATGCCCAGCTGAGGCTGCCCTGTGTGCATGCTTTTCAGGACAATGGCAGCTACATGATGCAAACAGTATGGGAGCCAAGGCACGAACTGTTCAATCAAGTTGAGTTCAATAATTACATGTGTTCTTTCCAGTAGGGAGAGGGTGAGAGACAAGGCAAGAAAAGGACCCTACATTGACAATAGGTAATGTAGCAAAGTTCAGTGGAAGTCTTCAGCTATTTTGCGCCTGCTTTGCATTGCGCAATCTTATCACATTGAAAACGAATACCATGGGAATACAGTACTGAGATACTCAAATTTTGTATAATATCATTATTTAAATAATTCTGATTTGTACTTTTCTGTGCGTGTAGCAAGAGGAAATAATGCTACGATGGAGATAGAAGAACCAGATGAGTTTGAGATGTTGGATCTAGTCCATCCCCTTGTCTGGTGGCAGTAAAGAGTGCAGTAGCTAGGATTAGCAGTAGCAGTCTGTTAGTTACACAGTACTAGAGACGTCATATTAGTTTGTATCTCCTCAGTAAGGCGCTGCTCGTGTCATGAGATTGTTCCCAAGTGTTGCATTGCCATCGCTATTGTACTCTACTTAGACCCAAGAAAAAAAAGAGATCTTCTGTTCATATGAAAGGTTCTCCATTTATGCTGCCTCAACTCTGAAAAGCTGTCTCAGTTTCACTTCTGAACATTTACAGTACTGAGAGTGCACAATGTTTTTTACTAGTGAAAACACACGCACGCACCAACCTATAAGATTTACCTTAATCTTGAGGAGTAAATGTTGCTGTGCCATTAGGCAGTGGTGCCTGCATGGACATTTAGGGCCTGTTTGATACAGTTACAGATTCCAGTTTCATCTGAGATCTGAAACTTGTAGACTGAAATAAAGTAAATTAAGTTTATATTTTGATCTAAAATGTAAACAAAATGATCTATCTAAACACTTTTAATATACTTACAGCACCAGATTCGAATCTAATGGATCTGAACCTCTACCAAATACACCCTTAGTAGGCTCTGATTCTTCTTCAGACTGCTGTTGTACTACGTACCTCGCGAACAATTTGTCTGACCCCTAAATGCAAGAGCATACACACCGTTTATTCTGATGTACCGATCTTGGCTATTGGCGCCTTTAATCACGATTATGCTGCTCACAAAAGAGAAACCAGACACGACTATCATGTTGATCACTGTATCTGTACTCAAATGACGACATGCGAAGATTCCCATGGTTCATTCTGAGAACATAGTGTAGATTTCAGGTCAATAAACCAACCAGTAGGAGTACTTTTCAACAACCTGAGAGGTCATATGTACTGACAGTTGTTTTAATAAATATTGTAACACACCATTGCAAGGAAGCAATAGTTAACCTTCTGAGGCTATAAATTGTACTCTTATCTACTGTAAAATTGTAGCTGCTCCGTTAAAATTACGTCCCATAAAATAGGCGGCGCGGATCATTCTTTTTTATAGGTATTGTGTATCACTTTTTAAAAATTACGTAAATATTAAATCATAAATAGAAAATACCATCCTTATTGAACAATTCACTGAAAGAGAGGTTAGGGATGCGGTTTTCCAAATGGAGCATAATAAAGCACCTGGTCCTGATGGATTCCCAGCTGAATTTTATCAGGTTTTTTGGGATATTATTAAAGGGGATCTGATGGCGTTGTTTAATGATTTTCATGATGGAAACTTACCTCTATTCAGCCTCAATTTTGGCATAATCACGCTGCTTCCAAAAATTAAACAGGCAACCAAAATACAACAATATAGACCCATATGTCTGCTCAATGTGAGTTTCAAAATATTCACAAAAGTGGCTACAAATAGAATTATGGGGGTGACCAACAAAGTTGTAAATCATTCACAAACAGCTTTCATGCCGGGTCGTAATATTATGGACGGTGTAGTGATATTACACGAAACTATCCATGAATTACATTCTAAGAAACTTAATGGAGTGTTATTGAAACTTGACTTCGAAAAGGCCTATGATAAGGTTAAATGGCCCTTTCTTCAACAAACACTTCGTATGAAGGGATTTGACCATCAATGGTGTTCTTGGATCACACATTTTGTCACTGGCGGTAGTGTGGGCATCAAAGTTAATGATGATATTGGACACTATTTTCAAACCAAAAAAGGTCTTCGGCAAGGTGATCCTATGTCTCCAATACTTTTTAATATTGTAGCAGATATGCTCGCAATTCTGATTAAGCGGGCGAAAGATGATGGTCAGATTCGAGGAGTTATTCCTCATCTTATTGAGGATGGTTTATCGATTTTGCAGTATGCAAATGATACTATCTTGTTTATGGAACATGATATTGAGCAAGCAAAAAACATGAAGCTTTTGCTTTGTGTGTTCGAACAATTATCGGGGCTAAAAATAAACTTTCATAAGAGTGAGATTTTTTGCTTCGGTGAAGCTCGACATTTTGAGCAAGTTTATACTGATTTGTTTGGTTGTGGTATAGGATCTTACCCATTTAGATACTTAGGTATTCCGATGCACTACCGTAAGATTCGTAATGCGGATTGGGGTGTAATCGAAGATCGGTTTAAACGAAAACTAAGTACATGGAAGGCCAAGCACCTTTCCTATGGGGGTAGACTTGTACTATTAAATTCTGTACTAAGCAGCCTACCTATGTTTATGATGTCTATGCTTGAAATACCCAAGGGGGTTTTACAAAGGTTGAATGTCTATCGATCTAGATTTTTTTGGCAGGGCAATACTCATAAGAGGAAGTATCGCCTTGCTAAATGGGATATGCTGTGTCGTCCTAAAGATCAAGGAGGAATTGGGTATTGTCGACTTACAGACTAAAAATAAATGCCTCCTAAGCAAATGGTTATTTAAGTTATTGAATGAGGAGGGAATCTGGCAGACTTTACTTACAAATAAGTATTTACATTCGAAATGTCTTTCCCAGGTGTATGTTAAACCTGGGGATTCTCAGTTTTGGAAAGGGCTTTTAAAAATTAAAGATGATTTTCTAGGATGTGGATCCTTTCGGATAGGTGATGGTTCTCAAACTAGGTTTTGGGATGATACTTGGATAGATGCTATGCCTCTAAAGGTTCAATTCCCAAGTTTGTATAACATTGTCTATTATCCTCACATTACAGTGTCTGAGGTTATGACCCAGATGCCACCAAAACTTACCTTCAGAAGAATATTATCTGGGCACAAATTGACAGCATGGTACAATTTATTAGCAAAATTGGCAAATTGTCAGCTCTCGGTTGGAAGGGATATTTTTCACTGGGACTTACATAACCATGGAACGTTCACTGTCCGATCTATGTACAATTATTGCATGAATAAGAATAGCCCTTTCACTTGTAAATATATTTGGAAGTTGAAAATCCCTTTGAAAATTAAAATTTTTCTTTGGTATTTACAACGCGGTGTGATTTTAACAAAAGATAATCTAGCTAAAAGAAATTGGTTTGAGAATCAGAAATGTTGTTTCTGCAATTGTAATGAAACAATAAGACATTTATTTTTCGATTGCCCTCACTCAAAAGCTATTTGGCGAGTTGTGCATATAGCTACTGGCTTATATCCCCCCAAGTCTATTTCCAATATGCTTGGTAATTGGTTAACAGGCATTACAAAGGATGATCAAAGATTTGGTGTACACGCAATGATATCATATTTGAGAAAAAACATTATCCTACCTTTATGCAGGTTATCTTCAGATGAACATATTGGATGCGGTTTTGGGCGCTATTACAAAGATGAAAACAACAGGAGAAGATCTCGTGCAAGGGGGCTTTGGAGATGGTTTCATTGCAAGTCTTCGCCAAGAACGAATGGAGATGCAATTATAGACTAAGCTTTTAAATTTTGGATCCTTTTCCCTTGTTGCATTCTAGTTAATTGGACTTGATAATTGTACGAACTTGGTCGTATGCTTCGGCAGAGGCCGGATTTTAATCCTTTATCTAAAAAATAAATAAATAAAAAGTAGATGTGATTATTTATCTATTCGTTTACTTCAAGATCTATGTTTCTTTTCTTTTCCATGTTTTTTCTTGCTCCTTTACATTATCATAGGTACTTCTCACCCTCAAAGCAAAGGACTTAGCACTTTTCTAGCTTTTTCACATTTTTTTTCAAATTTGACCCCTTTCAAACGCAATTACAAAAATAACTCCCTCTCCGACCACAAAAGCGGCGGCAAGTGATACATGACCCTATTGTGCTTCCATACAATGGAAGAAAGTATCACACTGCAGGTGCTCAGAAGGAACACCTACCGAGCCATGAAACCTTGGTAGCATGGTTGCTTGATGAGATATGGTAGCTCGGTATCTCCTGCCGTGATCCTGGTAGGTGACACGTGTCACTTGTCGACGCTTCCACGGTCAGGAAGGGAACTATTTTCACAATTATATTCGAAAGAAGGGAAGATTTGAAAAAGCAAATCACCACGTTGCTAGAAAAAGCGATGATTTCTAAAGCAAAGCAAAGGAGCATTCGGTATCCCACGCCGCGCGCGCACCTAAATTATTGACTGATCAACACGTACGGCATGGCAATGCATAGCCTGCGCTGCGCGTCACGTATCTTTCACCGAGACGATCCATGGAACGAGCTCGCTCTGTCCGAGCCAGAACGCGAGCCGGAACATGCGTCTCTGAAGGGAGGACTGGACCGGGCTAGAACGCCGTACGTGGTGCCCAGTTCATACTGTCAAGTTACCACACTAGTATTACACTGGTTCAGTGACTTCAGAGCATGAGACGCTTGCTACGCTCCTACTACGCTGGTTCAGTGACTCCAGAGTTGAGACGCTAGCAAGCTGCTGGACACGCATGTACGGAGAGCTTCGTATCTTCCTTGCGTCGTGGCCTGGCCCTGGGCAGCTAAGCTGTCTTGCCTGTGTGCCATACATATAGAAACACAGGCAAGGTAAGATCGAGTCACGCCAATTTCAAGGTCTATTTGGTAGAGCTCTATATTCTAGTTTCACTTGAAATCTGAAATTTGTAGGCTAAAATAAAGTGAATTAAGTTTATATTTTTGATCTAAAATATAAATAAGATGATATATCTAAACACTCTTAATGTATCTACAACTTCAGCTTTACGAATCTAATGAAGTTAGAATTTTCAGCTTCACGAATCCCTACCAAACACACCCTCAATTGAGCGAGCCCCTGTCCATGCTGTGGTCGATCCAGGCAGACCCCGAGTCCGACGTGTCTTGACCGAGTTATGGTTAATACGGCGAAGTTCTGTATAAATTTATGTCGATTTCTCTAAGATTTGCACGATTTAGTTTGATCCGTTCCTGCGGACTAGGGGTGGATAACGAGCCAGTTGAACTTTTTTCCGAGCTTTCTTCGACACTAATTTATTCTTATTTATTATAGTCTTTTGTATTGTTTGAGACCCAACTTCGAACCGAGCTTAATAAGCCGAGCCTAACGAGTCGAGCCGAAGTTGACTCTTGTTCCAAATCAACTAATTTTTATTTTAAAAGAAAAATGAATGTAATCGGAGTAATTTTGAAACGAGCCACCGAGCCAGCTCAACGAGCTTTTTTTTCCAACCCTACTGCGGACGCTACTTTAGGATACGCTACGCTGAAATGCCTAAATCCCGTGTGCTCTTTACCGTTAGGGAACAAAAGAAAGCACACGGCAAACCGGAACCTTAGGGCAAGACTAATAATAAAGCCAAATATGGGTTTTATATTGTTGACATATCATCTATAGTTAATTTAATAGTCTACCTATATAATAGTTGGCTATACATATACACTGAGTATTAATACCTGACTCACCTTCATCCTCTCATTATCTCACCAACCTTCTTGGAGCCTGTGCTGCAACCGACTACTAGTCTGCAGCCCGTTTCTCTTCTCTCTCCCCTTCTCTCTCCTTCAACTCAACTCAAATCTGACGTGGCGACTCTTATAACCCGCTTACGTAACCTTATTATACTTACTCTTATGCGAGTCACAAGTACACGAAAACCCATACATGCTGTACTACCCAAGAAGATTCAAATTAAGACATTTCGCTAGAGCGATGGACAGGCACAGAAGCCGCCGTATACGCACAGGGTTGTCGCAGTTTCTGGCAGCTACAAAAACGGCGAGCTAGGTCCGACTCCGAGAACCACGCCGGCAGGTTAATTATGATTTTTCGGAGCATACAAATCAATCAACTGTTACTCCATCTGTCACATATGCACCCCCGTAGCAAACAAATCCTCGCAAGCAAAGCATATTTGGCATCAGCAGCAGTAGATCTAGGAAAATTTCTATGAAGCGCGTATTTTACACTGCAACTCTATAACTTTATACAGTAATTTTATAACATTATAAATCTAACATATAATAAAAATAGCTTTAATTTCTTAAAAACTCCAAACCACTGAAGTAGGAGCATCAATAAATTTAGTCAATTGAAAATACAGTCTAGCGTCTCTTTTCAAATTTTTTAGAATGACATGCAGGATATATCCGGCACCGCTAGATCCGCCCCCTGTCATGCTAGAATGACATGCAGGATATATCCGGCAGTCTAGCATCGCTGGATCGCGGTTCCATCCAAACTGAAACGTATAAGCCCCACGGGCCACGGATTTCCAATCAATTCCTAACCAATACACCAGCGATCCATCAAATGATCAAATCATGTCCGGGATCTCGAGCCAGCGACAACGGCAGCAGAATCTCACAGCTCGTAATTAACCAAACGCGACGTATCTATCTATCTACCGGTCGCTATAGCTAAGCTAGCTAAGCTCCCGGCCCGACCGCGCGCGACACGCGAGTCGGTGTGACGGCGAGCGCTGGCCCGCGCCGTGCCGGCAGCGTACGAGCCGATGGCGTCACGCGGCCGGCGAGCCCCCGCCACACGGCCGGCGACGCGTCGGATGTACGGATGGCGACGCGCGACGGGGACGGGATGGATCGGACGTGCGCGGCCGACATGGGCACCGGGGCCGGCCGGGGGCGGGAGGGGGCAGACGGCAGCGCTGCATGGGGCGATGTGTGACAGTGTCTTAGAGTGGTCGCCGCCCGATCGTTAGTGGCTCATTAAAAGTTAGGGAACAGTACTGCTACTCAATAATGACAATGTTCCTGTCTTTGATTAAAAGTGCGCTTGGATGGTTGACTCGGTTGCCAGCGAGCAATTAATAATCAGAGTGCCTAACTGGGCTGGTTATGTCATATGTGTGTGGTGTGCCGTTAACATACACACATACATATATATTAATTACTTGGGGTACCATAGAGTCTGGGCTCCAAGATACGAAATAGGTATATTCTCCTATATATTGTAGGTGTAATTTTTTTGAAATTTTTAAGATCTAAATTCGTTTAAAATCTTTGAATTTAAGTATATTTTTTCAAATGTACGTGTTTTATTTGAATTGTTATAGATGAATATATGCTCTAAAACTAAACTTTTTGAAAAATATACCCGAATTTGACTTGAATCCGTGCATTTGAAATCATGGAGGCTAGGCTCGATAGTGCCCCATTTCAGCATCTCTCTCTCTCTATATATATATATGATAATGATTCTATATTTCTAGGTGTACGTACTCCCATCTCCAGTATACCTTTTAAATGATGTTGTTATACATATTTATCCTTTTAGTATACTCTAATACTAATTATAAGATACTCCAAAATAAGTTCTATAAAAAATTTTATTAAAGTCCATCTTTTATAGCATATTTGGTTTATATATTCCTTTTACATATAGAAAAGGGTATATAGCAAAAAATAATAGGTTTCGATGAATTTTTTTCCAACCATGTCGTATAGGAGTATCTTAGAATTATTATTAGAGTATACCAAAATAATAAAGGAGTATAACACGTTCGTTTAAATAGTATATTGAAGGTGGGAGTATGTACTCACAAGAGTACGAAAAAGGCTTTCTATTTAGTGGCGGTTGTCCGTTCTCCTTCTGAACACTTGATCCGTTAGATCTGGGACGAAAGGCCGAGATGGAGAGGGATTTAACCCGATCGTCCTGCACCTTCTTCTCATCTTCTCATGAGCTTACACGGCCCGAACCTCTCCAGTCACGACATCTTCTATCTTAAACCACCTCGACACCGCACCACCTCCCCCTCCTTCGATCCAACGTGCTCAACTCTCCCTCTTAGTACTGCAGTCTATAGAAACTAAACTTTATTGTTGTTTATCAAGGAACACATGGCTTCCATATTATATTTGTACTAGATCAATGCCCGTGCGTTGCTACGAAAAATAAAATTAGTGATGAAACATAAAGGTTAAGCAATAAAAGAAAATTGTGCTACAAGATCAAACATCTATTTCTCCCGATTACAAAAGTTTTTATGGTTTCTTCTCCGGTATGAATAAAACCAAATATATTGTACGTAGCAATATATATTACCAATCTCAAAAATCAAACAATCATTTTTATCCCTTTTCGTAATTTATATTACTAGCTTGTGTTCCTCTTCCTCTCGCCATGCCCGCAGCGTGCGCTCCTCGGCGTCGTCGACCTCGTCTTCCTTGTCGCCTCGCTCGTCCTCGTCATCCATCGCCTTCGCAGGGGTGACACGGGGACTTCCCCCGAGCACGAGACGCTGCTGCGCATGTCGAAGCCACCACCATTCCGGACCACTGGCCGCTACGCGGTCGTGCTCGGGGCATCCGCCGTCTTCGCCGCGGCGTCCGTCGTCCTCCTCATGATCGCATTCTTTCTCCTGCCGAGCACGCCATGGCACGTTGTGGAGTCCGCCTTCCTCGCCGCCCACTTCGTCGCGCACGCCATGACTGCGTGGTCAGTCGTCTCGAAGAAAGGGGCCACCGCCGCCACCCAGCCTTTGCACCTCTGCGTCTTCTGGATCGCCATCGCTCTCGGCGCCGCGCTCTTCTCCGCTTCGGCGGTGGTCCGCTGCGCCGACGGTTCGCTGCTCTTCCCAGATGACCCTCTCGTCTTTGCCGGCCTACTCGTCTCAATGCCCTTGGCGTACCTAGCCATCACTGGCTTCACCGACTATGACGCCGGAGCCCATGAAGGTGAACCAAAAAACACCAGCGCCTAGGCGCCCGCCACGCTGTGCGCCGTCGTGTCGTTCCTCTCTCTCGCGACGTTCTGCTGGATCAACCCGTTTATCTTGAAGGGGCATGCTAATGACTCTCTCACCGCAGACGACGTCCCACCGGTGTCGCCAGGCAACCGCGCCGAAGCGTCGTACACTTTGTTCACGTCCAACCGGTTTGGCTGGGTCACGGCACTTTCGGTGGCGTCGCTCTGGTTGTCGTTCCGGCAAGGCGCTTCGCCTTCTGCGCTTCGCGGTCATGTACGTCGGTCTGTCACTTACTGATCAGTTCGTCGAGTTCATTCGCCGCGGCGGTTCGACATGGGAGATCTTGAATGAATTCTCTTGATTGATTCTATGAAAACTGTACAGCATATATAGAGTACAAAAGGAATGTTGGCCGGCTATTAATTATTAGCAATAATAAGAGATTTTGCTATAATAATCAGTCATATTTAGAGAGATTTGGCTGGCTGTAAATCAGGAAAGAATAATTAATTATAATGACCTGCCATTATTGGAGATATGGCGGGGAGAGGGGGGCTAGAAAGAACGAACCGCTGCCACTAACTGCAAATTTATATTAGTAGATAGATAATTACCTGATTAGTTATTAGAAAGTACAAAGCAAATATAGGAAGCAGACTACAGGTGATTTGATAAAGAACTTTCTTTCGCCATTACAATTTTCTTATAATGAAAATGTACAAAAATTAGATAATTTTCTCATTAATTGAAGTCCACATTACCTATTGAAAAGGTAACATGAATGATGGGATGAGGTGGTGATGTATTACTAAAGTTCGATCCAATTATCTATATCTTTTCACTTTTCTTTCCTGGGCCTTTCATATTTATTCAGTATATGGCAATACAATTGTGTTGTTGGATTAATATAACATCATTATTAATATAAAAGAGCTTCAAGCATACTACTATTTTTTATTACTAAAATATCTATAGATTTTCTTCCTTTTGCATTGTGTGTATGCCCAAAGAACATTTCAATAGATCAGAATAACCACCACTAGGTGTGCTTCACATCAACTAAAAAGCCTAATTGAACTTGAGGTGATGTGTTTTGCATGAAAATCAGTTGTTTTCTGTTGTCCAATCGGCTCTACATTTCTTGTCCTCTTGGGTTTGTGTTATTCTAATTTTTGATTGGTGTGGCTGAAAGTGAGTCTACAACAATAGGAAGAATATCTCCAGGAGGAACTAGCACTGTGATGAAATCTTTTTCCCCACCTACAATATTAGGCTTTTTGATTCATACTATGCTCATAACACATCTTATATCAGTTCCAAAATTTACTAACACGGATCAGTTTTATATATAGCAAACAATAAAAAATGGTTTTACACATGATTCTACCTATGGAAGTTATGTTTGCTATGGAGAATTTGGCTGACGAATACTCATACCAGGGGTACCCCACAGCAAAGTATACATGATCGTATTTCTCTCAGTCATCTGGGCTCGGAACCCAAATCAATGATGTCAAGGCTGGGAGGGGTATTACCTAAGTTTCCATTCCCACAGCAAGATGGGATTATCATTGAATATTGGCTGGATCACCGAATAAACCATCTTGGGACCGGCCTTAGCCCCAAGGGCCCCAAGGACCCTCGGCCCGACCAGGGCCTCCTAGGCGCTTCCGACTTGGTCAGCTGGTCAGCGCCCACCGTCCCGACCAAAGCCAGTGGTCGAGCCCCAAGAGCTCCAAATTGACGGCCCCGCCACATCACCGGCCGGCACTAAGCTTGCCGCCGCCCCATGGACACGACAACCATATCGGGACAGTGGCTCTTCCCAAGATGGCCAGAGGTCACGAGTCAAGCACCCCGCCCACCGCCTGGCCAGTACAAGAAAAGAAGCGCTTCAACCCGAGGCGATGCTAGGCACGCATAGACGGCGTCAAGATCCGATAAGCACAGTAAGGCAAGCGCAAGCCTTTCCAATGAAGCACCATCCATTGTGCCTACCAACCCAGATGGGTAAACAATGACTGTCACCACCAGACCAAGACCAAGACTCTGTATGCATACCCCTACCGCTTCTCTCAAATTTCGTAACAGGTCCCCACAGAACGGGCGAATCCTTTCATTCCTCCACATCCCATCTCGCTTGCTCTCCCGACCGAATGACCATTCGAAGCTCTGAAGCCATTCGGACGAGCGCTAAGGGCTTGTCCTTAGCCCTCGCATGTAACCCCTCACACTCCGAGCAACGAGATCCACCACCACGAACTGGAAGTAGGGACATTCAGCCCGAACCAGTATAAATCTGAGATTCCTCAGCCCGATCCAGTGTTCATCCGAGGCTTCTTTAGCCTAACCATTCGAGGAGAGAGGGCGCGCGATCCCCTATACTTACAAATTTACTTACCGGTCATACGAAACACCGACATTGGCCTATCTCATATATCTTTCGTAGAGGAGAGATTTATGTATGTGTCGTTACTGTCGTATGAGATTGTGAGAATTGCTAAATCAATTAAGCTAAATGGGGTGAAAATTAATCTATCTCAAAGTTCATTTTCAATAGTTTCCACATATTTAGTGTTAGAAGTGTCATTATTCAAGAAGTTTGAAGTTAATTGCCTTCCTAAAAGACATATATTTACTTTGGTTGATGGTTAATATACATTTTTCGAAGTGATTTTTTGCTCAAAAACTAATAAAGCTTAAAGTGCGAATCAAAAGTAATAGTCGTCATATGAATGATCATTCTTTCTTTTTTTTATGAAGAACCTGAATCTGTGTAACTAAATGTGCTTGGCAGATATTTTTAAGGATTTTGAAGAAACAAATCGTTGTGATCATTTGCAAGGCACATGGCCAAACTATCATAGATGTATGTCTCTATCTTCTCTCATGGACAACTCTATATCGCACTCTCACAAGCTACTTCTACGAGCAATCTTAAAATATTTGATATACTACAAAGGACGGGCGCTTCATTTCAGATGAGACGTTTACTAAGAATGTCGTTTACAAAGTTTTTACATCATAGATATCTTATAATACAAGTGAAAGATATTTTATTTGTATTTATTTTGGACAAGACTTGACATAAAATATTTGTTTATAATATGATTTATTTACTAGCTTGCCGAGATATGCTCCGCTTGATGTGTGTGTGAAAGAAATTATACTTTATTGTATAGCTTAGAATCCTTTCTACTTATATATATCACTTTTTTTAGGATTCCATTGTAATGCACGGGCACCCTACTAGTGTGTGTAGCAGTGGAGTTAGAAAATTATTAAAGATTACTATCACTATTTTGAAAAGATCTTGTTTTAGCATTTTACATTTCAACCAAAGCATGTGTAAATGACCAAATCACCTCCTTCATTAGCTCACTTATTACTCTTAGATGATGTGTGTTACTCTATTCTACAATAATAAATAATATTGAGAATAATGAATGGTAGGAATATACAAAAGAAAAAAAGTTAAAAATTATCTCAAAATTATAGTAGAACATATATTTAGGAACAAAATTCAAAAGCTAGGATGATATTTGTTTAGGAATGGAAGGAGTAATAAGTTAATAGATCAAAGAGGAGGGCTTGATCCAAACTTTTATTTCTTTTACATGCTAGCTTTTATGTGCCTAATAGTTGTATCCGCCTAGCCAAGGGGGCTCCAGCCCTGCTTTTAGTTCCGGAGCCAGAACTTTGACTGTAATCAAATTTCGTAAATTTTTAGTTGTGGATATTTCGAAGAATATATAGATTGAATATGTAACAATGATTTATGTAGATTTGTACTGAAAAGTACTTTCCTGACATTGCCGTTTTGTTAGGTTTTATTAATTCATTGCAATGGAAAATAGTGGTCAAAGTTCTATTTAAAAGACCATTTCTATATTGAAAGCATGTTCTTTTATAACTAGAGGGAGTATTAACTTAGATATTTATAATAGATCAATTAGATTATATTTTCTATTATGTTCTTAATACTTTTCCTAGATATATCCATGTATGTTGGGCTTTACTTATGGTGTGTTTGGTTGTTTGTACCAAATGATATATATAAGATGGTTCAAAAAAAAATTATCCATAAACTTTGTTGTTTGAATGGAATCATCCCAGCTTGCATAATAGAAGACAAATTTAAGAAATATTTGCTATAGATATAGAATAATTCCAATCACCAAAAACAATAAAACCAAACGATACAATATCATCCTATCCCATTTAACCTCATCTATCGCACCAAACACGCCCTCACCGGATCAACTGAACCCGTATGCATGAATGTAAGGGCATGTACATGTCAGCGAGAAATGCCACATGATAAAAAGTAAGCAGGCACAATACTCCATGCCGCACTGCCTCGCCTTTTTCTTTTCATTGCCTGGAAAACAAAAATGCAGGAGCTGCATGCAGCGTTGTGGACGTGGGTTCGTCCATGCTCGGAACGATGCTACAATACAACGATCGATGCATGCCATGCCACGGCTAAAGCCGCATTACCTGCGGCGGCAGCGGCAGCTGCTGCGGCAGGCACAGTAACCTGAATCAAATTCAGAGGCATTTACGCAAAGGCTGCGAAAAGCATCAACCCCCCCTTCGGCTCCCAATCGGTTGTGCCAATTCAATGCAGCACGAACAGTCCATACAAACATGGATCTGTACACACAGGGTAGAAAGAGAAGAAAATCAAGGGTAAAACAGGTGGGGATAGGGGGCTGCGGCATTTGCATAAATTGCATATAATACAATTTGCAAAGCCCAAACCATTTTGACATGTACTACTACTTCAAGTGAGGCTTTCAGTTGTCTGTTTGCCGCGTCGCTTTAGATTGTCAGCTCAAGAAAAGGGCCGGCAATAGCATCTATGTCTCTCCGGTCTCCAGCTAGCTCCCGGCCGTTCCAGAGCTTTTTTTTAGCCTTCTAACGTAATTTTTCTTGTAAACTTAGTCCGGCGTAATTTTTGTTTTGTTTTTTTGTTTTTGGATAAAAATGGCATCTGTGACAGTCACGTCCGTGTACTACGGCAAGTGGCCGAGCCCCCGCCAAGTTGCCGAGCCAGGACGCATTGGCATAACCACTCCACCGTCTGCTGCCGTGTTTAGGGTGCTCAGCACCGTGCCGCTAAGCTAGGGAGCGGTGTGGTAGCAAGCTACTGTGGTGTACTGGTGAGCCATCTACCTATTGCCACGGTAGGCCGGTATTTTACGGGTCTAGGATTCTACCGCAGTTCACGGATATGGCAGGTAGCATTTATCATTTATCCACGCTTTCGCAGTTGAAGAAAAAGCTATTTTTATAGTTGTATATGCAAGGGAGCCAGATTTTCAAAATAAAAAAGGTGTCCAAGGGCCAATTAAAGCCAAGGCTTCGCATGTCGTTGGTCAAACCTGCAATGATCAATAAGACGCCAAAAGCTAGCTAGGGATAGGGTTCTTGTGCAGTCACAATGGTAATTGCATTGTCATTACCATTCAATCGAAGCAACAAACGGCTCGGACGGTGCTATCGTACTCGGCTACAGCAAAATATATAGTCATGTTTACCACAATACTTATCTAATAGTACCATGAAAGAATCTAATAGTACCATGAAAGATTCCCGTCGTTTTTCAATCTATCGGTCGATACTACAACAGCTAAAAGTGTTAAGGAGTGGTTGTAACGCCTACACCATACTGTGTATTGGGCCTCGGTTGGCTAGCTGGCTGGATACCCAAACAGTCTACATCGCTAACTGTATGTACGTGTCCTAGCAGCCGCTTGCTCGCATGATTCACACCGATATATCGATCGATCAGAACAGTTGCATCGATCTATTAAAGGCAAGCATCTTCCGATCACTGCACACAAACACCGGCGCCCGATCGATCGCACAGCCGCCGTTGGGGCCGGCCGGGCATGGCACGCATGTGCCCTACACTGCACTTGGCGCAAGATACATGCGCCGATACGGCAGCGAGGGATGGAGGCGGCGATCTCGAGCAGGCCGGGGCGGATCCCCGTGGGGCCTCCGCTGCCATGGCCGTGCGTATGTAAGCATGCCCCCTACCAGCCATGGTTCGGTGGACCCTAGGTTGCTGACTTGCTCCGTCCAATGGCAGTGGCAATTAATGGAGATGTGTTTGGGTGCACTGTGCTACGGAGTGATCAGGGCAAGCCGGCGAGAGCTTGTGGGCTCGCCGCCGAGGTTAATGGGTTATTATCGAGTTTCTTTTGAAATTAAAGTAATTCGACGTAAAATCGTTTTATGTATTGTTTAAGTGGTTATTTCAACTTTAAGCTAACGAGATGCTATTAAGCTGAGCTTTGTTAACGCTTTTTTAAAATGGACTCGTCTCAATTTTAAACTTATTAACTTATGTAATCAAATTAATTTTAATGGCCCCTGGGTACATTGACCCGTTCTGGGCAGGTACACGGAAGCACTGGCTATGATCATGGCGCTGAGAGCCAATGCCGCCGTGACACGTAGGCTGTGTGTGTGTGGTGTGTTTAGCCCGGGATTTTCTGCAGGATGGTTAGTTCTTGGTTTTGCATGTGGAGGTAATTTATCCTGCGACGGAACGTGTCGCCGCCAGATTAATTGGGCGGTAGGGGAGTTTACCCTTCCTTTGTTGATGTACATAGGTTTGTTATCCTATCTCGCTCCACTTAAACAGCGGAAGGAACGTTTTGGGGAGTACAGACGCACTACTTAATTTTCGCTAGTTGATTCTTACCTTTCTCCACCTTTACTTGGTTTTAGTAGAAACATGTCACAAATATCCGACACTGTGTAGATAACTAGAGGTCATCAAGAAAATGAGAAGCAGCAAACCGCACTTTTAGATTTTGTGCAACTTGCATAACTAGCAAGCAGTAGTGTTTTTATGCATCATCCTCTCGACACAAGTTATATAAATTTTGAAGCAAACGAAAGGTTAAGTAATCACTATCTACTTTTTATCTATATTTTAATACCTATGCAACTTTTAAATAATGATACATTGAATCACCTCCCAAGTATATTTTATAGGTAAAAACAAAACAGAAATACTACATATCGTATATCGTTTGGACTCTTTTAAACTTTGGCTTAGAATCTTCCAAAAATGCGTGATACTCACTGAAACATGAAATTTTTTGAACATTCTCTTAAAATTTGCTAAATCTATATGAAACATGTTGCTATAAAGTTCTCTATAGTCGCTTCCAAACCAAATGTATAATAATATACCCCAGCTGTTAAGCATGCATTACTTGACATTGTTTATTGTTTAAGGTAGATGGATGCTAAGAAGATTCTGGCCCTTTCGTTTCAGCTTAAATACAGTTTCTGCTTAAATTAAAAGCGAATTGTGCGCTGAACAGTAGGATTCTAGACAGTTTCTTCAATAATCAGAATCTGATTTGTACACAGAATCAGAAGTTGTCATCCACCTGATTCTGCGGATTCTGACTCAGATTCTACGAGTTCCGCCTCCTACGAGTCGTCGTAGGCATAAGAGCTTCCGCTATCATCCCTAGGCCCCTCCACCACCATCATCCGCTCATCCGTCACCGACGCCGATCAACAATCAACACAGACAATCAGAATTGCCGAACGACCAGATTCTCCGGTCAGCAGATTCTTCAGACAGCCGCTTCTCCATACAGCTGAGTACAATTCAGAATCTACATAATCAGAAGCTGTCCCGAAAGGGGCCCTACATGTCTTGGTTGGTTATTTAACAATCACAAAGAGATCATCACATTGAAGCTACCGCTACCATGGCAGTGAAGAACGGTAGCTTTTTCCGTGGTAGGTAGCGCGGAAGACGACATGCGTCTCTTTTCGACATTCTCGTGATCGGAGATAAGACTATTTTTGTAATTATATTTAGAAGAAGTTCTAAATTTGAAAAAAAAGTTGCATATAAAAGTGATCATTCATAGGGGTGGAATCGAGCCGAGCCGAAGCTCGGCTCGGCTCGGCCGAAGCTCGTCACTATTCGAGCCGAGCCGAAATGAGCCGAGCTCACCATTGCCTTTGGCGAAATGGCAACCTGGCTCGGCTCGGGCTCGGCCGAGCCTCGAGTCGGCTCGGCTCGGCCATGAGCCGTCGACATGTGGCCCCTCATTGCGCTATGTCAACCCTAAGCAAGAAGCCCCACCCTCAAATCCTCAATCGTAGACTTTCTTTGCCTCAAATCCCCAAATTGTTATTAGAAGGCTCGAAAAAATACTATGGTCGCTAAGAGTTAAGACCTCATTGTCAGAGATTAGTAATACCGAAATGGTTATCATGCTTATGGAAAACTATATATGACTAGTATATATAGTGTGCAACTTTTATGAATTGCATTGTTCTTATGGGAGCACCAACGCACCAATTGTTTTGTATCTTATTTTATGGACCATTTGAATGGCTAATGTCCGAATGAGCCGCTCTACCAAAGACCACCACTCGATTTGTTCTCTTAAGGTATCTTGTGATACTACTTCCATATTATTTCAAAGTTATCAATGTTATTTGTTTCATAACAATGCCATCAATGTCATTTATTTTATAACTTATCCACAGAATTAACGAGCCTATCGAGCCAACGAGCCGAGCCCGAGCCGGCTCGGCGCGGCTCGCCTGCTGGCCGAGCCCGCCGAGCTCAAGCCGAGCTGCGAGCCTCGAGCTTAATTTCCAGCCCTAATCATTCACGACGAGAGGCGGACCCGCGCACGCGTACTGGCCACAACGGCAAAGTAACCGACCTGAACCGGCCAGTCAATGCTCTACGTACGCCTACCTTTTGACGGCACAGCGGCGCGGGAGGCCGGGGCGTTCGTACGCTCTCGCTGGCGCGCGCGTACGTGGTCCGCCCGTGCAGGTGGGCGCGGCCGCGTTAGCTGCGAGACCGACCGTGCCGCGTCGTGGGGCGCGCCGCGCGGCGTGTGCACGTTGGCATGTGCGGGTGCCTCTTACCGCTCCCACCGCTTCGCCGGCGACCTGCCCCTCCTTCAGCGCCGTGTATCGGGCCGGTGGTCACCGCTCGCCTCAGGTCCCCTGGCCCCCCACGCGCCCGTTACCTAACGACTGGTTCATCAAACTTGAACAGTGAATACTACCACTACAGTAGCATTATGGCACGGTTCAGCTGAAGGTGCTCATGAACCTACTACACCTAGCTATCTGCCACATGAATGGTTGCAGGCTTTCCAAGCTACCACATGAATGGTTGCAGGCCTTCCAAGCTACCACCGCTGGTGCTATCAGCCTCTAGAGGAGAATGCGAATGCAGCCAAGTGTTAAATTAAAGACATTAAAATTCTTCGACACTTGTCTGGCGATCCTTCGTGCGATACTGATACCAGAGAGGGAAATGGGCAAATGACCAAGCCGTTCTCACGGCCGGGTATGCCGTCTGTACCACCATCAGGCTGAAGAAAGCAGGGATCGGCACGGCTGACGCTGAAGAAGGCTGAAGCTTCGATTGCAATCGCGGCCCTGCTATCACGGCTGATACATCCATCCAACAAACCAGTGGTCGCATGCTTTGGACGAAGCAAATTAAATGGCTAGGCAGCATGCTGTAGCAGTGGGTGCTCGCTTGTAAACACACATTTGGACCAGCAGGGACAGTAGTGAAGGGGATTCAATTAGCAACAGTATTAGAAAAGGGTCATCGGGTAAGAGCCCAACTAGTCATTCAGGCAGCTATTGGCAAACGAGCAAAAAGATTCTGATGCTTTCGAGGTTTCGGGCAGACGTCTCCTCCTGGTAACCAGCCGATGGTCTCTCCATGTTTGCTCCAAGCTTTATGCTTTCTGAAGTTCATATAAAAGGATAGATTAGATGAGTAAGCAACTGGAGCAAATGTTTCATATCGGGTGTAGACATCGCAGAGTCCTCACTTGAATTGGAAGGTGTAGCTTGAACTCGGGCGGCAGCTCCTCCTCTGAGTAGAGGCGATCAGAGAAGTCAATTCTGCGAAGTCGGCAATTTGCGTGAACCTGCACTCGGAGTGTCTCAACATAATTTGTGCCATAGGCTCTTTTTGTCAGATCAGAGAGATTCAACTGAATGTTGTTCCAGCCATCTTCAAGGTTCAACGGCATTGTGCAGATATATGGCTGCACCCTTGTGACAGACTGGAAGAATGTTAGACGCAAGTATACATGTGCATTGCTTGCACGAACAATGTGTAGGCACCCATTTAGGCATTTCAAATATCAAGAAACAGGACAAAAACAAACCATGATGAATAAACTTAAACCAACCTAGGAAAAGAAGACCACATAAAACATTACATATGTTATAGCACCTGAAGCGGAAAAACTAGAGGACAAAATAGGAATTAAAACATCACTGTGCATAATTGTCACAAACATACATCACATATCCATGAGCCATCTGTGCCAAGCAGACCAGGAAGGGGCATTACGGACTAGCATTAACAAATATAAAATGATGACCTGAGGTTTATCTGAATATGAAATTGTCGAGTTCAAGTCTGGGGGTATATTATTTTTTTCTTGTTTCCCAAGGGCAACATTGAAATGAACAACTTTTGTAAGGTGGATCATATTCTCAAAGAAATAATTGCAGTTTAAAAAGCAAAGACAAGTATAAAACACTACTTTAAGTATGAACTAGAATATTGTAGGTACCAGTTGTTAATCCTAGCAACTGATATTATTCCGCCTACGTTTCATACTGAAGTTATCAAGCGGAAGAGTATGACGAGAGGCTCAGGGAAGGAAGAACTTCAAATCTAGTAGATAAGCAGAGAACAGAATTTACTTGTACAGAAACAAGAATGGAACCACAGCTCTTACACACTTGAAAATTTGATGCTCGAAATCACCAGCGAACATTCTTAATCCAAAACTTGGATCTCAAATGTGAAATATTTCTTAAGATTCTCCACGATGATGGCAAGAAATGGAAGCTTAATTCTAAGAGTGGCAGCGGGATCAGTTGGGCGGGTGATGTAAGTTGATTGCACATTTGTTCCAATAATTTCAAGTACATTAGACTGGATATCTTCATCCTGAGGTCTTTTAATGTGCCCATTTACAACTGCACAATAGACAAGGTATTGTGTAACTGAATATGGCATTCTTCACCAAGAGGAAAATAACCAGATAAACACATTTGATAAAAGTTACAGTAAATCAGAATGAAGCATACATATTTAATTTCCAGAAGCATAAGCTACAGCATGAAGCGCATGTACCAATACACATTCCTTGAAAGTTTAAGTTTACTATCCTTACCCGGTTTGCCATAAACTATAACTAGGGTACCAATAGCTACTCGAACTCCAAGTCAAATTACCATAGTAAGAAGAGTCTCAGGTCTCATAAAAGTACTTAGAATGCGCAGAACACTTTTTCCCTCTAGACATCAAGGCAAGGTGTTCACCAAAAAGCAGACATATAAATTCAAGCAGCAAACTATCTGCTCACAAAATCAACCTCCAATATACTCCCTCCGTTTTTTTTATAAGGCGTATTTTGATTCTGCACAAGAATTAAGGTTGTGTTGAAATTGAGAAAGATACGAGAGAAAATGACTTAGATGCCCCCACTTAATTGTCTTGGAAGATGAAAGATATATTTTGTGTGTGTGGTAATGAATAAATGCATCTGGATGAGAGAAAATAAATAGGGGTATAGAAAGAAATGTCTCATTAAATCTGCATACAAGCTTTACATTTGTAAACAAGACCATTCAAAAAATAGGCCTTATAAAAAAACGGAGGGAGTAGCCAATAGGGCAAGGAAATCAACGCTATGTTCTCCTATCATCATTAGGGCAAGGAAAGAAAAAGTGCTACAAGATCACATGCTCAATAAACTAAATTGAATTGGTTTCAATGTACTGAATTTATAATTTTATGAAATCATTATATAAGACTATAGAGTTGTACATGTAAAGTATAAGAATATAGAGTTGTATGTGTAAAGTGTGTATCTCTAACAAAAATCTTCCGGGGAAAACAAAATTATGGCTTCACCCGGACTCGGTCGAATTGGTTTCAATGTATTGAATTTATAATCTTACAAAATCATTATATAAGACTATAGAGTTATGTATAGTTATTATACATGTACCTCTATGTGGGGACCCGGATTTACCAAATCCGACCCCTCTGTGTTTCAACCGTGCTAGTCCAGGAATAGCTAGCACATACAAATACACAAAGGATGATAACACGACATATCATAAAGTAAACAACAGAATAAGCAAAAGAGTGTAAACAACATCATCACATTATTACAAGTATCGAGCCTTACGGCTTAAGTGAAAAAGTAACAGCGGAAATGTAGAACAAAAGAGCCAATCAGTGTGCCCACAGGCAACCGACTGGGGTGCGCTCCCTAGAAGAACGAGTCGTCATCCTCTTCATAGTCCTCGCCACAGATGTCGAACGGCGGATCGCAGGCTCTTGGATAGCCACTTCTCCCATCATCTGCTTTATGGAATAAGCAGCCCCCGCAATAAAAAGCGAGGGTGAGTATGCAACATACTCGCAAGTCTCGAAAACTTAATGCAAGTAACTAAATGCATGGCTTAAACAAAGGAAGGCATAACATGGTTCATTTGCATAAAGCGAAATTTAAATTTAAATACAAGTAATATTTTCATAAAGCAGCATTTAACAAAATGTAAATAGCATAAATAATTAAACTTGAAGTATAACAATTTTCCAGGTTCCAACTACCTGGTTGGCTCTAGCCGCCAAACTAAAACCCGGGAGCTCTAGCCGCTCGCGGATTCCCAACCACATTTTTCATTTTAAACCAAATCATCATTTTTTCCATTTAAAACCAAAAACCGTAAAATCTACTATGTGAAAGCTGCCCACGCTTGCCCTTGTCCGTAAGCACGGCTACTCAAGTAGTTTTAAGACTCGCAGAGTGGTACACTTTACCCACACGACATGATCAACCCGCTTTGCTGTGCCAAGAACACACTTCCTTTGGTGTGTCGGCAGGAGATCATGACAAGGCCTTTACAATGCATATACCGCTATCGACTTCACCCGCTAAGGTTCCACATTGTAGGGCTACCTCCGCCATCCGAAGCCCTCTTGCGCTTTGCAAGTGTCATCTCGACAAACCCAAGACATTTAATTTGGCGAAGTCAAATAACGATACATGCAAATTACTTAGCCAAAGTTGTACCCATTATAGACATGTGGTTGTCTTGATAGCATGGCACATGGTGTCCACACGATCGGTCCTTAATTGACTAGGGCGACAATCACATTCCAAAATTTTGTGCATCCCGCACCCGCCATTCAACCAATCCGCCTGGTCTAAATCATTTTTCACTTTTAATTTCAAATTAATACCGCAACACCAATTGCCATAATTTCCACATTCATTTTGAATCAAAAATGAAATCATTTCCATAATGGTAAGGTACCGACGTGATTAAGCACTGGCTAAGCATTTTCTAACGCTCCCATAATAAAATGTTTACCATTAATTACAGTAATTAGTTTTCCTAGGGTGTCAATGGTTGGCAAGATTAATCCAAATGTGGGCATAGCAAACGTAAGCACTGACAAGCATTGTAACGGTTTTAGCATATGGTGATGCGCGATTTCATTCTGCTGATCATGCGTCATTCGTCAATCCGTTGTTCAGTTAACATTGCAATTAAGCTACTGTATCACACTATCCAAATTTCCAAACGAACATGATCACAGGCGCATTCAAATTTCCCCATCGAGCAGTCAGGAAAGCGTTCCGACAGATTTGCACTACTCAGCTATTCTCACTAGAAAAACCTTGGATTTTGCCGAGCTGCCCCATCCAAACCATACCGAACGTTCAATAGCCCATGGAGACGCGGATTCATTTCCATGTTCCAATTCAGGTGGGAAATTGGGAACCAGCAGAACTAACCAGACAACCAAACTAATCGTAGTTAAATCCTCTCAATCCGGACCTAATTCACGCCGGGTCGGATCATTCTTGTGGAGGAAAGAATGGTGCGCACCGTCACGACAAGGGAAGGGAAGGGGACGTCGCACCTCTCGAAGGTGAGCCGGGGGAGCAACTCGCGCTCGACGACGTCCGGCGGGGGTTTCCGGCAGGAAGGGGAGCACACCTTCCAGATGCTTCGACGTAAAGAAGCAGAGGAGGCCCTCGTGGGCTGGACCGTCGCTCTCCGATGCAAGATTCCCATTTGGGCATGGTCGAGGAGTAATACAGGAATCAGGCATCGCTGTGGAACCACTGCATCTTCGATCTTTTGGTCATTTGGTTTGTGATTGTTCTTCGGTGTGCCCTACATCTTTGGTGCTTCGATCTGTTTGTTGGTCTTGTGGTAGCCATTAATCTCTGAGCTTTGCTTGTGCTAGTCTCGTTGCAGTGACACTTGGTCTTAGATCTGGAACTTTTCTTTGCGGTAATTTCGATCTCAAGTTTACTGAGAGATTTTGAAATTTGACACCCTTTAAAGACGAATTTTTTGATATTTGATATCCTCGAATCTAATCATGTCGTTGATTCAGATGGATCGCATGTCATATCGTGAGCTCGAAAGCGTCACGCGAATTGGCCACAATATCGAAATACCCCCAAGTTTAATGACGTCCTTGCCGGGTGGGAGGGATCAGCCCATGATGCTCTCATTTTTGGCAGATGCAGGTCTTCTCTCCAGTAATGTATACCCTACCCTATTTAGGTAATCCTAGATGAACTTCCTAAGTCCTGAATTAATGGAAGTGGTGTGCACTATTTAAGTCCTGCTAGGTGAACCTTCTGCATCTCATGCTGTTTTAAGCTGATGCCTGTGTCGGTTGCCACGAGTTCAGTGGTGTTTTAGACGATGAAATAAAAAAACGAGTGCACCCTTTTAGCGGCCAATGATGTTAGTCTTTGCTGCTGCTCCACAGATCTGAACAGATTCTCACTTGATCTTGCTTTGCAGAACAGATGAGCACTTGTTTTTGTGGCATTTTCCTTTGCAAATGATGGTTATGTTTTCAGGCCGCGGTTTTTCCTTTGCAAGTGATGACGAGTTCTTGTGTAAATGCTAGTAAACCGAAAGCTGCATAGTTCACTGGATGGTTGTACCCATTATAGACATGTGGTTGTCTTGTATAGCATGGCACATGGTGTCCACGATCGGTCCTTAATTGACTAGGGCGACAATCACATTCCAAAATTTTGTGCATCCCGCGACCGCCATTCAACCAATCCGCCGGTCTAAATCATTTTTCACTTTTAATTTCAAATTAATACTGCAACACCAATTGCCATAATTTCCTGATTCATTTTGAATCAAAAATGAAATCATTTCCATAATGGTAAGGTACCGACGTGATTAAGCACGGCTAAGCATTTTCTAACGTTCCCATAATAAAATGTTTACCATTAATTACAGTAATTAGTTTTCCTAGGGTGTCAATGGTTGGCAAGATTAATCCAAATGTGGGCATAGCAAAGTTGGAATTTAACTAAGCATTAAAATGACATTAAAGTACGATACGCAAATTAATGAGCATGCATTACTTTAAAGCAAAATAGCATTTCATAAACTTGGGTTCAAAATGATCAAGGGAGACTTGCCTTCAACCTCGCCCGCTGCTGCAACCTCCGCTGGATGCTCCTCTCGCTCAACCGGTACGTCGTCTACACGCGAAACACGCAAATCGAGGCAAAAATAAATAAAACCGAAAATAAATAAAATTCAAAAATTCACAAAAATGACACCAACAGATAGATCTTCATTTTAGAGGAATTTAGAAATTTGAATCGTTCGAATCGGAGTTCGAACGGAGGAGAACGGGCCTTCCGAAGTTTAAATGGAAGAAAAATCAGGAAATAAATGGATTGACACGTGTCGCTACGCGATTCGCTGCAATTTTCGGTTTTTCCGGATTTACCAGCAATTAAACGAATTAATTCATGTCGCTGACATGCGGGGCCCTCGTGACATAGACACGGTCTACGCGAACTGAGTGCACAGAGTTTACGGATGCTGCAGCCAAATGGCCTGAGGTGGCGCGCCACGTGGGCGACTAAGGCCGACGTGGTGAATATGTGGTGTACATGTGGCACTACCGTGGCGGACACGTGGCAGGTTAGATCTGACATGGTGAGCACGTGGCGATGACATGGCTGACGCATGGCGCCACGCGGATCTAGCGCATACGGTGGCGGCGACGTGGCGCATACGCGGCGTGCACGCGGCGCCAGGTGGCGGCTGACGGGGCAAGACCAGTAGGTGCAGCGACACGGTGTCGCTGACGAGGATGCCACGCAGGAATTAGGGTCTACGTGGCGTCTACGCGGCGGACACGAAGGCGACACATGGGTGACGAGGCGGCCGAGGCTTACCGAAACTCCGTGGCGAAGATCTGGCCGTGGATGAGCGATCGGACGGCGACGTTCAATCGGAGGAGCTCGACGGCGAGGCAACTGCGCAACACGCCGGAGTCGGAGACGACGATGTGCCACACGGCGAAAGGGTGACGGATTGAGCAAAAGAGTTAGCGATTCGGGAAGATCTTGAAGGAATGAACTCAGTGGTACCAACAACTCCGCCGGAGACTCACCGTGGAGGAAGAAAACGACGGCGGAAAAACACGGCCACGGCCGGCAACTTCGGCGAGGTCAAGCGGCCACCACACAGCGTCTCCACCGGCGAGATAAGAGGGGAAATGTGCGGCGCGGAGAGGGAAACCTAGGAGCGGCGGCTACAGGACCTTAAATAGCCTAGGGATGCGCAAAACGACACGGAAGTCGAGGGCGGTCTGTGCGGCGCAGGATACGGGCGGCGGCGCAAACTCGGGCGACGTGGCGTCTCGTGGGCCGTTGAGTTTGAATCAGACGGGCGACCGAAAAGGGGCTTTAGGGTTAGGGTTCCTATGAGGTGGCGGCGCGATTTCTGACCATCGGATGGGCGATCGACGGTCACAAGTAGAGCACAGTAATGGGCCGACGAATGAACAGGAAAATCGGCCCGCACGGAGGAAAGGAATTAGAAATTGATTTCCGAATTAATTAAAATACCAGAATTTCGAATCGACTTCAAATAAATCAATTAAATAGCAAATAAATCAGTAAAAATCTCCAAAAATACAGAAAAATCCAATGAAGCACAAAGAACCCAATAAAAATAGGAAATAATTAATTTGAGTTATAGTTTATTCAAATTAAATCCTTTTTAATTCTAAAAATTTAATTTAAGCTGGTATTTGATTCGAGAAATTTTTTTTTTCCGGGTTCGGATTTTGAAATTCGAGTTTAAGAAAATCCAAAAACGGAATGTTACACTCTAACAAAAAATTAACAAAATTATGGCTTCGCCCGGACTCGAACCGGAGACCTTCAGTGTGTTAGACTGACGTGATAACCAACTACACCACGAAACCTTGCTGTGCTGTCTTCTGCTGCTGATATATATTTGTTTTAACATGAGTTTCAACCGACGTACCCACAGCATATCTTCCTGTGCTACTCTTAACTTTTTTGCTTAATATCACCTCAGTTGCCAGTCATCGCCAAACATAACCGTACAATTTACTGTCAGTTTTCCAGGATTTGATCTGGTATCTCGGTAAGGTTGCTTATCCTTAAGCCCAAACTAAATACAATCTCAAATACCAAAAGTTTCCAGGTGCATCCACCCAACCCTAATCCTTTCACAATAAATTAGAGCTTTCGGCAATCAATCAATGAAAGCATCATATTTGGACTCGTATTCGTTGTATAATACTGTTGTTCCGTGAACAGTACAGCCAGAGAAGGAGTTCTGAAACAATGTAAACTCTTTTTATTTTCGAGTGGGGGCAAACACAGATAACAGAATCCGCTTATTGACGAATAATAACAAGTTGAAGATTCACTAAATATTATGCAGCAATGACAGCAAGTCAAATGCACAATTAAAATTTGCCATTCCAGAATGCCGGAAACAAGGAGCTTCAAAGTGTGCATGTCAGAAGAAGCAGCAGCAGCAGCATTCCTCCAGCACGCAGCAGCAGCAAAGGGCGGCCAACCTGCAAAAGGGAACACGAATAGTATATGCAATTAAGGTATGAACCCCGCAAATTTTGGTGACAAATGAAATGAAAATACCAGCAATCTTCTAAAATAACTTTCTCAAACATAAAACTGTAAATTAAGACATAGGCCAGCATCGTGTGAGTTTACTTTTAGCTACGCTGGACAACCAAAAACCCACAGAGAGATTGATTAAGGTTCCATTTTTTTTTACCAGGTTGCGATAAACCTTACACTCACAAGTTTTAATACTTCTTGCAGGTTTGGTGTTATTTTGCATAAGTTTGTATGCAAAGTACACTTTGCATTAATACACAAGCCACAAGTTTAAAGTTTGACATGGCCTAAAAGTCCAAAACAACATTTTCCCCATCAGTCCTTTAGAAGTGCTTGCATAACACATTGGCAATGTGTATGTTATTTTCTTTGCCCAGTTTGACAGGTATATTCAAACTGGTTCTAGGCCCTTACCAAATGATGTATTTTTTGGTGTGCATGAGTGATTGATGCACATATTAGAGAACATACATCAGTTGTATGAGATTGTCACTGTCCAAGGTCAACTATTGCCTGCATCAGGCAAGAGTGTGCACTACTCTAAAAGACATAAGATAACGCAGGGCATATCAGGTAGCACTCCACTCAAGCATTCAGCAATATTTCTTTTTATAAAAAAGGTGTGATAATACTATTATAGAACTTAAGAAGGCCCTCTGCCCACCTATTAATCTTGTAAACACACTTAATCTTGTCCAAAACACCATGTAGTAAATAGGACATTTACTCTTACATTGCACATTTTGACATCAAAGATGAGCTTTATGGAGAGTTTAATTGATGCAGATGACTAAGAATTTAACTGGAGCGTTCCAAACATGTGCAAGCAATAGAGAATGGAGTTATACTTATCAATTAACCATGATAAAGATGTTATTGTTTATTTGTTTCCTGCGGTACATGTAAGACTATTCTTAACCAGGTTCCTTGGTTAAGTTTACGGTCTACCTTTGTTTAAGATCTTAGTTATTCACATTATCTGTGTGAAAAAATTACCTAATACAGCAACATACACTGAATTTTCCCATTACATAAATTCGGCCAGCAACTAGAAAATTAGACCCCAGATAATCTAATTGCAACATCGCTACGATTTTCCATAGGTTTGCATGTCGACAATTTTTGTAAGGAACCGGCCCAGCCCCTCTAAGAAGAACATCAAAGAGCTAACTTGAGAGCAAACACAGCATAGCCCCACGATCTCAACAATCAGCTCATAATAAAATCGTGCTACCTACAGCAACCATAAACTTAGTTGATAATTGAACCAACCTACACTACGTCAACAAGTTAAGACCCTAAACATGTGTTACCCGGATGAAACAAGACCAACAGTGCTCTGCACTTCAACACCAAAAGAAACAATAATCTTAACTGCACACACACAAACACACATATGAACACAACCAGGACACATGAACCAACATACACCCAAAATTCACAAGATGTGACAAGAGCAAGGTCCGCATTACCATCCTTTGAGGAAGCCAAGGCAGCAGTCGTCCTCCTCGTGGTGGTGGTGGTGGTGGCCATGGTGGTGACCGTCATGGTGGTCCTCGGTATGGTGGTGGTGATGGGCATCATGCGGTGGGGGGTAGCTGAAGTAGCCCTGATACCCCCCTGGAGGAAGCTGCTGGGGCGGCGGGTGGTAAGGGCCTTGCTGCCCACCGGGCGGTGGTGGGTATGGCGGTGAATACCCTGCAGAAACAGAACAAGAACCCGGGTCAGATCAGGCATGAATTTGTCGACATTGCCGCCCCATCAAAATTCAGGCACGCTTCCTGTCGATCCGGAACATGTTGGACGCATGGCGTCGTGTCAATTCCCAGAAAGATTACAGAAGAATCGAAGAAGTGACCGGGCGAATCCAGATCAAGAAGATGATCCTTGAGAAATCTGCAAGGGATGGGAGGGGGTTTGCCTGGCGGAGGGTAGGATTCCTGGGGAGGAGGGACTCTCTGGTAGCTCATTCTCTCGCTGTCGTCGGCCTCGCTTCTCCTCCTGACCTTCTGGCGGACTGACGCGATGCGACCTAGCCGACATGGTATCGTACAAGCTTGTAATAGGGCTAGCGGTGCGAGTTCGTATGGCAGCATCACGTGGCTCTATTTCCGTTTCACATGTAACAAGGCTGTTACGTAGACCTCTATTGCTGATTGTTGCTAAAAATAGCAATTTTAAAACATATATTTCGACGATATAAATTCTTCTAAAATCTATAATTCTTTACAATAAAAGTTAAAACTTATAGAATCTTTCCAGGATCTTGTACTATGTGAAATTTTACTTTTGTTTTATCCACCTGTTATTACAAATAATCAATTCTACAACAAATAGTTATACGACATAAGTTCTTATAAAATATATAATTTCATAAAATAGAAGCTAAAAGTTGTAGTTTCATGACAGGAATTCTCTAGCTGTGTGAAATTTACTTCTTGTTCTATCCATGTGCAATTACCTTCCCTTGCGACTCTGAAAACAGGACAGCACCCGCATGCTCACAGAGGTAAACACACCAAAGAAAAGAGGCTGCCCAGAGACAGGCAAGCTCTCTCCTCTTTTTCTCATAAAAATAGTTTTCTTCCACAAAAAAACTACAAAAATGTCCAACTTCTCACCATAGAAGGAGTAAGGGGCTCCTTCCGCGCCTGGGAACCGCAGGAGGTCGAGATGCCGCACCACCAGATTGCGGAAACCAAACGACGCGAGAGCCAGCGGAGAGCACGGCAGCTGCCACGCTCTGGAGGCACGTGAGCCGCCGTTGCCGCGGAGCCACAGCGCGAGAGGAGGTGTGGCTTGCGTGGGAGTGGGTACGTCGTGCGCGGGAGACCCTTCCACGGTATAGGAGCCTGAAAGGCATCTTATGCGGTGGGTAGAGGCTAGTTTGTAATTTATTTTAGAGGAGCCATTTTGACAAAATAATAATAATAACAAGAGGAGGGGCACATAAGTGAACAGTTCTTGTACGAAGGCATCCCCGGGGCCGTCGGGCGTGACGGATCTGCGGAAGAAGCTAGCGTTTCGTTAGCGTCGCCGGCCGACGGATGCAGGAAAGACGAGCGCGCCCGGCACGCCTTCTCGCCGCGGAAGGACGCCACAACCCACAAAATCCCCACACTACTGGCCTCTGCCCCGCTGCGGCGCGGGCGCCTGCCTAGCTTTGAGTAGAATCGCAGTGAGTTCAGCTCATGGCCCCCTGAATTTTCGCCTGTGCACTTACGTGAGTAGGACGTGTGATGCCAACGGTACAGTGTCGTCGGGTACAGCATGTTTGCAATCCAATTATTCAGCAAAATTAAGAACCCTGATTCTTATGTAAATTAATCTAAACAAGCATGACAATATATACTCTGAGTTATGAATGCCTGAATTACTCCAAATTATATGTGGACGTGCGCATGAAGAAGATATTGCTCCTGCAATGCCTATATGAACGATAAGGGCCGCCCGGACTTAGCCAAGGAGAGTGCCTGTATGATCACTTGCAGTTGCAGAACAAGCAAGCTCAAATCTGCTAGACCTCCAAAGAGGCCACAGGCAACTCATCCTTGGCTATCTGGGCACACTCTTATCACACCATGGAAATCTGTGTGTGTGTGTTATTTGGGCCTGTATGCAACGCACTGCATGCCCATCGCTGCCCATTTATAGCAGTCTGCCATGGCGGAAGTAATACAAGGCCATGGAAGGTGTAGAAGCTTTCTCGAGAGATAACGTACCCATGCAGCATCGAATATTTTCTATTTCGTCCTTTAAGGCACGAAACCGGGAATATATGATTCGTGCTTATCTTGGCAAGGATCATATCGACCTTCCAAAAAGAAAAAAAAATTGCAACTCGTTCAAGATTTTTTTTTTTTTTCGAAAGAGCAGCAAGAGAGTTGCTGCAATTTTTATTTAGAAGAGAAAAAGGTCCAGTTTTTTAAGGAAAAAACCGGAAAAAAACCTCACATCAAAAACTACCTGACAAGAAAACCGAAAACTCGACTGCAAAACACTAACAGAAAACAATTACAGCACAAGAAAAAGAAAAATGAAGAACCAACAAAGAACTAATTCAGTAATCTTCCGTGCCACCGCACGACCGAAAGCATCAATCACGATCGGCTGAAGCCACTTGCTCTGGCGTTCTAATTTTCCCCTGAAAAGTACGCTGATTTCTCTCTTGCCAGAGATTCCACCAGAAATAGATGATCAATCCGTCCAACTGCCGTCGGCTTTCTTTGTCATATTGTGCTCTCATTCTTTGCCACCATTTATATATCGATCCTGAATGGCTCACATTCCGGCACCGGTCCAACCTCCCCCAGCGTAGAAGCAGATCCCACACTTGTGTAGCGAAAGTGCAGTCTTTGTAGAGATGGCTTGCTGTTTCCGGTGATGCGTTGCAAAGAGTGCAATTGGCATTGCATGGCCACCCCCTCTTGAACATATTATCCGCTGTTAAAATTTTGTTATGCAGTAAAGTCCATGCAAAGAAACGGCATTTGGGTTCAGTGTGCGCCTTCCATATTGGACAAATTTTCATCTTCTGATAAATAGGGTGGAATTGCACCAAGTAAGCGGAGACTTTCTTCAATATTGGCCATCGGGGGTCCAACGCCAAGTTATCTGATCCTCCCTAGTTTCATCTCTATTAATCCGTTGTATTGCTACAAAGAGCGCTACAAATTCTCGATTTACCTTGAGTTTACCGAGTGCGACGAATCCAATGAGTCGTTTGACAAGGCCCGCTGGGCCGAGATGTTCTTTCTTCGCTTAATTGGTATAGGTTCGGAGCAATATTTTTCGGAGCTTGTACTTCAACCCAGCTTGATCTCCAAAAGTCTGCCAATTCCCCATTGCCTATCGTAACGATTGTTGAAGCATTAAAAAGGGAAATATCTGTTTTGTCGCACGGTAACTCAAGCCCTGTCCAGGCCCTTTCATTGTGTTTCCATCGAAACCAAAGCAGTGAGCCTAAGAGCCTGGCGAAGCGGTCCAGGTCCTTGATCCCAAGGCCCCCTTTGCTCTTTGGCAGACAGGTCATCGGCCAATTGATCAAACAATGGCCACCACTACAATTTTCCGGTGCGATCCTCTCCAAAGAAAGCTTAAATGCAGCTTATCAATGGATCTAATTAGCCATTTTTGTGCGAGGAAGACCGTGAGGTGATATATAGGTTGTGATGTCAATACTGAATTTACCAAAGTTTCCCTTCCGGCTTTGGAGAGCAGTTTTCCTTTCCAACCTGCAAGTCTGTTGCCTACTTTGTCAATCAGTGGTTGTATTTCCACTCTCCTTAATTGTCTAGTGTGCAGTGGAAGACCGAGGTACTTCCCCGGGAAGGTTGAGATTTTTCCGGGGAAAACGTTCAACAACTCTTGCAAGAGATCTTGTTGGCATCTGATTGGGTATATTTCTGTTTTGGAAATGTTGATTTTCAAACCTGAGCACCTTCCAAAAATATCCAGAATTCTGGAAAGGGCTGTCAGCTCATCCACGTCTGCATTTAAAAATATCCCAGCATCGTCCGCATAAAGAGAGCATCTTAGGCTTGCAGCTGGCGGTAAAATCGGCTTGAGAATACCTCGACTCGCAGCCAATTCCAATAAATTTTGAAGGGGGTCAATAGCTAAGATGAATAGCAAGGGGGATAACGGATCACCTTGACGAACCCCGCGCGCATGTCTTATTGTCACTGTCGACTGTCCGTTGATCAAAACCCTTGAAGAGGCAGTCCTAAGTATGGCGGCTACCCATTCTCGCCATTTACGGCCAAAGCCTAGAGCCTGAAGGACCTCAAGAAGATAGCTCCAGTTCAAGGAGTCGAAAGCTTTTGAGATATCCAATTTAATGAAGAGAGCCGGGGTCCTGTCTCTGTGAAGCTTTCGGATTATTCTTTGCACGTATAAGAAGTTATCGTGTATGCATCTCTTTTTTATGAAAGCGTTCTGCGAGATTGAGACTAATTCGTTTAGCTTCGGCACCAACCTGTTTGCCATAATTTTGGTGATGATCTTCATAAAGCTGTTAATAAGACTGATTGGTCTGAAACGATCCAACGTGTTTGCATTCTCTACTTTCGGGAGAAGAACAATGTTTGCCTCATTTAATTTGTGCAAATTTTTGTGACGGAGATCAAAGAAACCTCTAATTGCGTCTATCAGGTCGGTTTTGATGATATTGAAGCAAGTTTTGTAGAATAGTCCAATATAACCATCGGGACCTGGCGCTTTTTGATTGGGAAGTTCCTGAACGGTGTTGGTTACCTCTTGTTCAGTGATCTCACTCTCTAGATCGCTGAGATCCCTCTCAATGTATCCCAAGGTGTTCCAATGTAGCGCTTTGTCTCTTACTCCAGTCTGACCCAATACCGTTATGAAATGTTGGTAGGCTTCTTTTAGTTTATCGGGCTGTGTGTATATCACGGTGTCTTCTTTTTGTAGCACCCGGATCAAGTTTCGTCTCCTTCTTGAGCTAGCCATCAAGTGGAAGAACCGCGTGTTGGAGTCCCCGAGGCGGATTTTTGTTAGTCTTGAATGTTGTCTCGCTCTGGATTTCTGGATGGCCGCAATACCAAGTAGTTTAGCTTTGAGCCTTTTCCGAAGTTCTAGCTCATTTTGTGTTAGTGTCCTCCTTTCTTGTGAACTTTCTAGGATGCCGAGTGTCGGCGTATTCCACCGAACAGCCCGTGATCTCTGAGACCGGTTTTGTTGGTGAGGAGGCGTCTTCGTGGTGGCTAATCGAGGGCGAAAACCTAGAGGACTCCAGCGGAGGGTTTCGCGCCTCTGAACTAGAAAGAACAAGTGATTTTTACCTGTGTTCGACCCCTTGAGAAGGGTAATAACCTTACGCCCCGCTAAATTTCTTATGGGGTGTATCGAACCAAGACTGAGTTCTCGAGTTACAAGCGCATCCGCTAGCTTTCTCTAGTATTGCTTGGTCGATGATCTAGGATCCGATCTCCTTCCCCATGCACCCGAGGGCCCTTATATAGGCCAAAGCAGGGGTAGGTACAAGGAGGGTCATCATCTTGATCTAAATACATTTAATGCTTTCTCTCGTGTTGTCCTGTTCCTCCACCTCATTAAATGCCTCGCGTGCCCTTGCCCGGTCCACGGATGGGACCCCTTGTGACAGTAGGTGAGGCGTCGAGGAATGGGCTTGTTGCGTAAACCCTTACTCTCGATAAATGCACTCTGGCAGCTCGCGTTCGACACGCAGACGGCGGAAGAGCCTTGGAGGCGGCCACCGTCGCGCTTACCTTCTTGCCTTGCGGCGGGCGGCAGGCGTCCTCGCCATTGCCGCCACCCGCCACGCGATCGGGCGCCGGGCGGCAGGCGTGCTTCGCCACCTGCTGCCGGGCGCCACGCTGAACCGACGCCGGCCGCGGCCGTGATCGCCGCCGTCGCCAGTACCACGTGGTGGGCGCCGGCGAGCGGCGCGTCGCGCCACTGCCGCCGGGCGCCACGTGGACCGACGCTGCCGGCGGGTTGCGTGATCGCCGCCCGACGCCTTGGCGACCACGTGGTGGCGCCGGCGGCGGGCGTTTCGCCACTTGCTTTCGCCGGGCGCCACGTGGACCGACGCGCTGGCGGCGGCCGTGATCGCCGCCGATGGCCGGCCGCCACGTGGCCGGGCGCCGGCGCAGGCGGCGTGCTTCGCCCACCTGCCGCCGGCGCGCCACGTGGACCGACGCTGGCCGGGCGTGATCGCCGCCCGATTGCCCGCCCGTGGACCGCACTTTATGCGGTGGAGAGGTACCCTAGCGTATATCTGACAAGATAGCCGGGCCTGCCTAGAGCGCAGCCACGACTCCTTTTTAGAACCTTCACTTAATGCACTTCAATGCTTGTGCGCTCTTGGGCGAGCCACCACTCATGAGGATACGACCGCTTCGGTCGCACAGTATCTGCGGTTTTCCTTGGGACCAAACGGCGATAATTTTGTCCTTCGTGAACCGTCGATGTAGGTACGATATACGAATGCATCTGCATTGAGCGGTTCACGCCTTCTGTTTTCTTGCGCACTTTGCTTTCTTGTTCCTTCGCCTCTTTTTCCTAAAGCTCTTTGTCTTCTTCGAGCCACCATGGTGAACCCCATTCCAAATTTCATCGTTGACGCCGCCGTAAAGGCGATGGGGATAATCGCACCGGAAGGCACCTTCGATACCGTCCGGGATCGCACGCTGTGTGCCTCTCCGACGAGATCGTCTTTGCACACATGGGCCATGATGGCGGGCCTTCTTCCGCCTTTTTCTCAATTTTTTTCACCGTCCTCCATTTCTACGAAATCCACCATCTTCATCTCACCCCAATTCTATCATCTTCTCGCCATCTTCGCACACCTCATGAAATGTTCATGGGGGTGATGCCGAACCTTCCTCTCTTCGCCATTTCTTCATTCTCGCGCCACCAACACGCAGTAGTGGGGAGTTGCTATTTCCGCCGGACGGATGGCCTCCCGCCACATTCCTTCAAAGACAGTCCAATCGAGGGCATGGCGCAGCGATCGGTCAGACATCCAGATGACAATGAATCGACGCTCGGGTGCCACCCGGCCAGACGCTGAGAATCGGAGCTCGCCGGTCGAAGAGACGGCAGAGCTCCGCGCAATGGCGGCCCGCATCGGCGGGTTGCGGGACGCCGGACTGAACGGAGGGCTGGTAGCCCGGGACTACACGGCCCGGAGGATCAGCCCTCTTCGCCGGTGCGTCCGGCCCTCGTGGCAGTACACGGGTGACAACGACCTGACGCGCACGTGGCCCGGACGTAAGCCCTTGTCTTCTTCTAGTTTCCTTTACGCACATGTTTCTCCTGCGGCTTCCTACCAACCGACCGCCATCTTTTTCCCTTTCTTCGCGACAGTGAGGGCAACTTTGAGGAGCCAAACTGGGCGGTGGCTTGCCGTGACCGATGTCGCGGTCCCAATCGACACACCTTTTCCGGCGGAGGCCGGCCGCCACCGACTGGAGCACGCGGAGCGCTGCGGTCGTCAGGCTACTCCGCCGATGGACTCCACGGACCGGCCGTGATCCGCTCGCGGCCTCGGTGATCGGGGCGTGCTCGCCGCCGTGATCGGTCGCGGGCAAGCGGCCGGTCGCCCGCCGACATGCGCTCGGACCTAAGAGGGCACGCCACGACCGCAGCACCGCCACCACCTCGGCGTGGCGGTACCCCTTCAAGGGCGGGGCACAGACGCCCCGCCGCGATTCACCTCCGCGCCGCCTCCGCCGCAAAGACGGCTCCGGAGCCTTCACCAGTGGCGCCTTCTCCTCGGCGCCCGACGATCAGCGCCGACAACCACGCCGCGGAGCTCGGGCCACCGCCGCCAGGCGGCCTCACGCCCCGACGGCGGGCAAGCTTGAGGCGCCACCAAGGGCGGCCTCGAACACGCCAAGGTGCTAACACCTGGCGCCACCGAGACGGCGGAGGCCTCTGCAGGCGCCTCCGCCGCCACCGCCGCCAGGTCGGAGACATGCACGCACCGCCGCGCGAGTTCTTGCCCCTCGCGCCATCGCCGCCGCCCAGCAGCGGCCATCGAACTCTTCACCTGTAAGCGAGATCGCGCGGCACTAGGCACCGTTCTTCTGCCGCCTCGGGCATGGTGCCCAGACGCCCCAAATTTGCCTCGGTGAGCGGCGAGCCGGAGGGCGGGGAGAGGGCGGCAATGAATCGGGCGCAGAGAGGGCCAACACGACCGCAATGCAGCAGCGGGCGGAACGGGCCGAGACACGGGCGGAGAGGGCCGAGGCGACGCTGAAGACCTCGACACTTGAATCCTTCCGGCTGCGGCGCAATCTCGCGACCATGCTGAAGAAGGCGTTCGAGCGCACCAAGAGGTGCCTGGAACCCTTGGGCGTGAGGCTGAGTGCGCCCCTGGAGGACTCGGCGCTTCAATTCGCCCATGCGACCAACCAGGCCGCGGAGGCGTTACGAGGACTCCCCGCCGCCCTAGCCGCTTCGCTCGCCACGGAAGGGCGCCAGGTCGCGATCATGGCAGAACCTACACGCTGCTCTCTGCGCCCGCCGCGACGCGCTTTTGATCCCATGGCGGTGGTGACGGCGGTGTCGGGGAGACGCGAGCGGCGGCTCGGCGGGCGCGCTGGTGCTTGTGCCGAATCGTGGTGAATGCTGCAGGTGGAGCAACCGGTCATGGACGTCTCCACCCCACTGGCTGTCGAAGGCGCCGACGAAGAACTCGACTTCGGCGAGGACGAGGAGTGAAGGCGGGCGGCTTTCTTCTGTTTCCCCTTTTTTTTGTTGCTTTTGGCGATGAACTCAAGTCCGAAAACCCTTGGACAACTTTCGGATGAATGTTAGATGTTTAATCGTTATTCATGCGTTTGCTCATTTTTGCATGCTTGAATTCACCACATTTGGTTGTTAGACGGCCGTCATTCGATTTAGCCAAGACGCTTTTTAGAAACACCTAATTTAGGGTAGCGTTTAAGTCCTCGCCAAGTGATTTCATGTGCCTCTCGTGATCGCGAGCATAGATTATGCGGACCGCATAAAATGTAGGTGAAAAATGTCCTTAAATCGAACAAGGAACGCAAGACACAAGAAGGCCTTAGCGTCGAGTTTCAGCGAGATTATCGCAGTTTCAACCTTCCGAACTTATACCACGATGATCGCTAAAAATATGCTACGGCAGTACGCGCGAAACAACAAGTTCTCGGAAGTGCTCTTAGGCGAAACACTCAACGGAGACGACCAATGGTGCTTCAGTGGAGCCAACCCGAGGCGACGAGCCGTAGGAGTGCTTGTGTCTAATCGACACTCGATGACTTGGTCTCACGGACGTTAACACTTAGCACATTTTCTCTTATCATGAGGAGCCGTTGGGTTTCAACATTTGCGATAACCATGCGCATCTTGACCTATCTCAGGATATGATCGCAAGAAAATGGCCAAAGAACGCGGTATAAAGCGCTTATCTTATTTCGTATGCCGCGGGATGAGCGACTTGACGCGCTGGGCGAGCACGATGGAGCATTTGGCGGCGGCTTCGGGAACACTGGCGGCGACCCCAAGCCATCGGGCGACCACCTTCGGCCAGGCGACCGAAGAAACCGGCGCCGAAGCGAAAGACGACGGAAGGCTGGCGAAAGCTGGGCATCGAAACCCCGAGCCAACGGGCGACCCGGGCTTCGGCCGGGCGACCGAGAAATCGGGCGCCAAAGGCGAAAGACGACGAAGGCTGGCGAGCAGTTAGCTGGCATCAAGCGGCAACCCAAAGCCACTGGGCGACCAGACCTTCGAAGGCGGGCGACCAAGAAACCGGCGCCGCGCGAAACACGACGGAAGGCTGGTGAGCAGCTGGCAGCAAGAAGAAACCCCGAACCAGGCGAAGCGACCGACCTTACGGGCCGACCGATTGAATGGGCGCCGGGCGAAGACGACGGAAGGCTGGCGAAACTCGGCATCAAGGCGGCGACCCGAGCCATCAGGCGACCAGCGAAGACGCAGGCCTTTCGAGGAAGTAAGCCAAGATCGTTATGCTTACCTGCTGCGTCTGCATGACTGCTCCGAGAAGGTGAGTAGGCATCCGGAGAGGTATACGCAAGGTAAGTTTTAAAACATTCTAAGCCCCAAAGATGAAGTGTCTGGCTCGCCTGCTTTGGATCCTAAGTCCTTGTGAAATACCAAGAATTCGATCCGTGGCGCCATGTGCTCAAGCGGCGAAGTTTCTGGGGGTGGCATTAGGCCGACGGCGCATGCAGATGACGACCAGCGGTGCTTCAGGAGCCAACCCGAGGCGTCGCGAGCAGCGTCGAGCACCGTACCTAGCCCGCCCCGATCGCTGAGCCAAGTATACACAAAGTCCGAGGATCGTCATGGACTCCACAAAGGAATTAGCAAACGCGCGGAACCGGCGACATTCATGCGCATATTCGCCACTCAAGGCACAATCGAAGAGGAATAATAATGGCGGCAAAGATTTTTTCGGCAATGACCTTCTTGATCGACGCCAAGAACCGCCGACCACCAGAGAGGGACGTACCGAGGTCGGTGAGCAAACTCTTGGTACTTAAATTCCCTAAGGGTAGAACTTCCGGAGCACTCGATGTTGTAGGAGTTCGTCGACTCTCGCCGTCTCGGTGGCTAACTGCATCGCCGGCCGAGATATCGAGACCACCTTGAAGGGCCTCCCACCGGGAGACAAATTATGTAACCCGACATGCGTCTGGATCACAGAAGACCAGTCACCCACCGCCATGTTCTCTCAGAGACCCGGTGGCGTGGTACCGCCGAGGCTTTGCGATAACAGGCGGCTCGCAAAGCGACCGATCCCGCACCTCCTCCAGGAGGTTTACCTCTTCTCGCCGGAGACCTTCTTGGTCTTCTTCACTGAAGGCGGAGACGCGCGGCGAGCCGAGCGACAGCTCGGAGGGGAGAACAGCCTCGGCGCCATACACCAAAAAGAAGGGTGTCTCGCCGGTTGCACGGCTGGGCGTGGTACGAAGCGACCACAGCACAGCCGGGAGTTCTTCCGTCCATCTTGCACCCCGCTTGTGGAGTCGATCAAACGCCCTTGTCTTGAGGCCCTTCAGCACTAGCGCATTGGCGCGTCCGCCGACCATTGCTCATGGGATGGGCCACCGGTTAAACATACCTTGGTGCCCATTTCTTTCTGAGAACTCCGTAAAAGCCGCTACCGTAAACCGGGTGCCGTTGTCGGTGATGATGCGGTTGGCGACTCCAAAGCGGTGAAAATCCCGCGATGAACTTAACAACGGCGGCGCCGTGATGGCTCAAGATGCCTCGGCCGACCCACTTGGTGAACTTGTCGATGGCGGCGAAGAGGTGGGTGAAGCCCCGTGGCCCGCGAACGGACCCAGATATCCAGCCCCAGCATGAACGGCCAAGATAGCGGGATGGTTTGCGAGCTTAAATGGTCGGTGGGTTTGCTCGGCGAAGAACCGACAAGCCAGACGCTCACCAACAAGAAGCGCCCCGGAGGCGGTAGGCCAATAAAATCCTGGCGAAACGCCTTGCCGACTAGAGTCCGGCGGACATATGGCTCCCGCGCACGCCCATGGATATCGAGAGTAGGTCGCCCCTCTTCTCGAGTGATGCACTTCAAGAGAACTCCATTTCGCTCTGGCGATATAGGTCCCCACCTACCGAGTATAGCACTTGGCCTTTCGTGCAATCTTCTCAGCTGAGGCATCATCGTCGGGGATCACTTGGTCACGCAGGAAGGCCAGGATAGGGTCCATCCATCGATCTTCCTGCCCAAGGGTGGCGACCACTCGGTGCTCGCCTGGGTACTCCATTGGCCGAAGCTTTTCACGCCTTTGCCTCGACGGCCGCCTTCCTCCCGGACCGGACCGAGGCGGGCGCGCTGCCTTCCCTCCCTGGATTGGAGGCCGTGATAGTGGCATCGCCTTCCCCACCTGAGCCGGAGGTCATGACAATTTTTGCCGTCGTCCCCCACTGGACCGGGGCATGACAATGACACCATCATCCCCACCGAATTGTGGGTGCGATGGACGGTCGCGGTAGTCTTTCCTCAAGTCCCCGACCGAACAGAGCCCTTGAGGATGCAAGTCGACAACCCGTCCGCAAGGTGATTGTCACGCCGAGGATATGAATATACCCCAAACCTTCAAAATGACGTTCCATTCTTCTGACCTCCGCCAGTACGCCGCCATGGTGGGGTCGAACATTGAACTCCTTCCGAGCTTGATTAATGATCGAGGGAATCTCCTTGACTTGGAGACGCCTAATGCCCAGCAAAGCGATCGCGCACCCGCTTAGTAGACCTTCATACTGCAATATTGTTGGTGGCCTTGAATTCGAGGGCGACCACGTCTCGGAGGGTGTCACCGGTCGGGAGACCAGACAACTCCGGCCCGCGTTTTCCAAACTGAAAGACCCATCAAAGAATAACGCCCGGGGAAGGCACGGCGCTTCTTCACTTCAGAGTGGCGGAGTCCACTCGCGATTTAATTTCGCCAACTTTTGACTCTTAATGGCGGTCAAGGGCACAAACTTGATGTTAAATTCCCCTCCACCGACCATTTAGCAATTCGCCCCTCGCTTCACGGTTATAGAGAATCTCGCGCAAAGGGTAGGTCTGTGACCACGGTAATTTCCGCCTTGAAAATAATGCCGCAGCTTCACGGGCGCCACTAGGATCGATACAACATCTTTTGAGCTCATGGATACTGGTCTCTGCTTCATGCAATACTTTCTCGATGTAGTAGATCGCCTCTGAACGCCTTCCTCTGCGATCAACACGGCGCTCACCACCTCGGGTGGCAAGAATATATGTAAAGGCTCACCCGCATGGGGAAACCAAAGACCGGGAGAGGAGAGGTACCGCTTCAAATCTTCAAATGCCTTCTGCGCCTCGTCCGTCCACTCAAGTAATTAGTCTTTTTCAGCAGCTTTGAACAGAGGCAAGCTTTTTTCTCCCAATCGGCAATGAACCGCCCCAGGGAGGCCAGGCGACCGGCCAAACATTGGACTTGCTTGAGTCGCGCTGGCGGCTTCATGTGCTCGATGGCCGATATCTTGTCAGGATTGGCCTCAATGCCCCGGCTGGATACCAGAAAACCCAACAATTTGTTTCGGGGCACACCGAACACGATTTTTCCAAGTTGAGCTTCAGTGATTCATCCGGAGGTTAGCAAAGGTCTCCTCCGTGTCTTGGATCATTTCTTCACTCTTTTGATTTTCACCACCAAGTCATCAACATAAACTTCAAGGTTCCGCCCTATCTGGGGCGGAAGGTAATATGCATAGCACGCCGTAAGTAGAACTCGCATTCTTTAAACCAAAAGCCATCCTTACATAACAATATACACCGTTGGGGTTACAAAGCGATTTTTTCTTCGTCTTCAAGCGCCATGCTAACTGGTGGTACCCGAGTATGCGACAAAAAGCACAAGAATTCACACCGGCCGTGGAGTCTACGATGAGGTCGACTCGTGGCGGGGATAAGGATCTTTCGGGCGGGCTTTGTTGAGGTCGGTGAAATCGACACATACGCGCCACTTCCGTTGATTTCTTGACGAGCACGGGTTGGCAAGCCACTCAGGTGAGAGACCTCCTGACTATTCCCGCGCCAGCCTTCTCTACCTCCTCTCGAATGGCATCCGCCGCTCGGCGCCGCCTCCGGACCTTCTGGATCGGGCGACGCTCGAGCGTTGTTAATCGGTGCTCGATCACCTCGGGGACCCCACCATGTCGGACGGTTGCCGGCGAACACGCCTGCTTTGATCGAGGAAGGTGACGAGCGTTCCTATTTGGCGCCGAGGTTGGCGCCAATGCCGACGATCTTCGGGGTTCGCCCACTCAGGCGACCACCTTTACTTCACCGGCGAGCCGGTGAAGCACGGTCCGGCCCGAGGGCTCGAGAAGTGGCGTCGCACGACCGACGCAAGTGGCATCGCCAAATCCCAAGCTCGCTTGTGGCACAGGCTTGACCTATCCACGTTGATAACAATGGGGCCGCTGGGCCCGAGATCTTCACCACCATGTAAGCGTGGTGGGTAGCCGCCATGAACTTGACCAATACACGGCCGACCAAGTAAGGCGTTGTATGGGAGGTCGAAATCATGACCAAATCCACCATCTCGGTGCGGTAGTTATCCTTCTCCCCAAAAGTGACGGGAGGCAAACTTGACCCAAGGAACAAGCCCAGATCTGGGGCCACCTCAAGAACGGCAGGTCGGGCGCAGTCTGGCGCGAGATCTGCAGCCATGAATGCCGACGACAGAGGTTGAGTGAGCTACTCTCCCATCAAGACCCGCCCCACCAAGACATTCCGGACCGTGGGTGCGACCACGATCGGGAGAGGCCCTAGGTCGAGGTGCATTGTGGTGGTCGGCCCGACCAAGGTGATCGCTTGTCTCACCACTTCATGTCCGACCCGCCGAAGCTCGACGCCGTGGCGACACCTCCTTTTCACCGCTTATAAGCGGTGTTGGAGGAATGGTGGATGAACCACCATAGATGTACGCCACAGTGTGATCCGCTTTCGAAAAGCCGATGGGCGGGATCTTCATCTTGATCATCATCAGGACGGCGCTCCTTGAGCCGCTTCTCCACCATCCTGCCCACGACCCGACAGTTGTCTAGGTCATGGGTATTGGTTTTATGTATCGGGCAGTAGGGCTCGCCCTCCTTTTGATCGCAGCGGTCGTTTCTACGGTCGCGGCGGTCATCGCGCCGATCACGGCGATCGTTACGCCGGTCACGACGGTCGTCGCGCCGCTCGCGGCGGTCATTACGCCGGTCGCGGCGGTTGCGCTTCTGAGGCGCGGGGTCTTCTTCGTCGTCGCGCTCGGCGGCCAAGACCTGCCTGGGCTCCCCCTCGGCTTCGCGCTTTCTTGCCCGCAGACGGCGGGACCTTCGATATCCCGGCCTCATCCTTGCCTTGGCCACCCTTGGGGCCAAAGGCCGCCCTCGCCTCCAGCCTGCCAAGACTTATGCGCGAGGGAGAAAAGCTCGGAGGTTGAGCCGATGGTACGGTGGCCATCTTCTCCTTCATCTTGCGGATCGCGACGCCCCTCCCGGCGCGATGACGACCGATTGCTCGGAGATGTGGGGATGGTGTTGCGGCGGATGTGAACTGCCGGATGAAGTCGCGGCGACTCCCCTTTCTTGTTCCAGGCGTGGAGGTCATCCTCCACACCGCCGCGCTTGAAGGAGCCTCGAAAATTAGCGACAAAATGTCGCTGGCCGTCCCCCACGAGTGCACCGACCCTGGGAGATTCAGCACGAGAGCGGGCGAGAACTCGCGTCAAGGCCGTTGGGAGGTAGTTGGCCATGACCTTTTCAGATCCGCCACCGCCCGCACCATCGTCGTGTAGATTTGGAGGAACTCCTCCGGGTTGGTGGTGCCATCATATTTCTATGGCCCCGGGCGAAACTCTGTCCCGGCCAGCACGCGGGCGCGCCCGGAGAAGGCCTCGCACCGACGCCAGAGGGAGCCGAGCCGCCATCGAAGCCGGTCCGGGACGCGCATGGGAGCGCGAGGCCGGCTCTTCAAGGAGTCGGAGGTGGACCTCCTCCGGCCTGCGGCGAGGGCCACGAGGGGGACTCTCATTGTCGGCCGCCACCTGCTTGCCATGGCGACGCTCCTGGTCCGGATGGCGCGGCAGACGATCGCGAAGGTCATCACCGCGGCTGCCGCGGCTGGCCCGAGATGAGAGCGAAGGTCCTCACGGTTCTCGAGGAGCGGGACCGGATGGCGCGCCGCCGTTCCTTGACCCCGCCCACTGGCGTGGCCCTTCTCGTGGGGCAACTCGAGGCTCGAGAGCGCCAGATGCGCTTTAGGCGCCGAGGTACGCTTCGGTGCTCGACCGCCGGGAGCCCTACCCGAAGCTGGGCCGCATCCACGAGGCCAGCAATGCTTCGCAGCCACGGAGTGGCCGGAGAGTCCCCCGCGAACTCCACCGGCGGGTGGTCCAGAAGGGCACGGGCGGCGTGCAAGTTCTGGGCGGGGGTGGCCGCCTCCATGGCCAGCCTTCGACGCACGGGCTGCTCCACCGCTTCCGGGAGAGCAGCGGCGCCGTCCTGCAGGGGCGGGGCACGGCGGTTCCGACGGCCGCGACGGCCGGAGGCGCTTTGGTCGTCGCCGCCCGCGAGATCCCGGTATCATGGATCCGCCATCTTCGATCGTGAGCTCGCTTCAACCGCGAACACCGGTCCGCCGGGGAGTTAGCGGAAAAGCCAACCACTAGCCCCCACAGCGCGCCTGCCGCCAGATTCCACGAACAGCCCGTGATCTCTGACCGGGTTTTGTTCGGTGGGCGTCTTCGTGGTCGGGCTAATCGAGGGGCGAAACCCTAGAGGACTCCTGCGGAGGGTTTGGCGCCACTGAACTAGGAAGAACAAGTGATTTTTACCTGTGTTCGCCCCTTGTGAGAAGGGTAATAACCTTACGCCCCGCTAAATTTCTTATGGGGTGTATCGAACCAAGACAGAGTTCTCGAGTTACAAGCGCATCCGCTAGCTTTCTCTAGTATTGCTTGGTCGACCGATCTAGGATCCGATCTCCTTCCCCATGCACCCGAGGGCCCTTATATAGGCCAAAGCAACGGGTAGGTACAAGGAGGGTCATCATGCTTGATCTAAATACATTTAATGCTTTCTCTCGTGTTGTCCTGTTCCTCCAAATCATTAAATGCCTCGCGTGCCCTTGCCCGTCCACGGATGGGACCCCTTGTGACAGTAGGTGAGGCGTCGGAGGAATGGGCTTGTTGCGTAAACCCTTACTATCGATAAGTGCACTCTGGCAGTTCTGCTGTTTCGACACGCAGACGGCGGCGGAAGGAGCCTTCGAGGCGGCTACCGCGGCGCCCACCTTCTTGCCTTTGCGGCGGGCGAGCAGGCGTCTCGCCAGCCACCGCCACCCGCCACGCGATCGGGCGCCGCGAAGGCGGCGTGCTTCGCCCACTGCTCGCCGGGCGCCACGCGAACCGACGCCGGCCGGCGGGCCGTGATCGCCGCCGTCGCCAGCGACCCGTGGGTGGCGCCGGCGAAAGCGGCGTGCTTCGCCACTGCTCGCCGGCGCCACGTGGACCGACGCCGCCGGCGGGCCGTGATCGCCGCCGACGCTCGGCAGCCACGCGGGCCTGGCGCCGGCGAAAGCGGCGTCTTCGCCACTGCTCGCCGGGCGCCACGTGGACCGACGCCGCCGGCGGCCGTGATCGCCGCCTGATGGCCCGGCCGCCACGCGGGTTGGGCGCCGGCGAGCGGCGTGCTCGCCCACTCGCCGCCGGGCGCCACGTGGACCGACGCTCGGCCGGCGGTCGTGATCGCCGCCCGATGGCTCCGGCCGCCACGTGGACCGCACTTTATGCGGTGGAGAGGGTACCCTAGCGTATAATACGCTGACACCGAGTGTGACTTGAATCAAGGCTGCTTGTAGCGTTAAGTTTGCAAAAATTTTCCTCCTCCATATCTTTAATGCCTTAGCTGTTCTGGTCATCTTGATATGAAACCGCAGGATCGGATCTGAAGTGAGCACTGGTTGAGTCCAGGATTGTGTCACTGTGTCCTCGTACCCCGGCATCGTGGGCCAACAGGCTTCAAATCGAAAACCTCGAAAGTAATCAAAGGTTACATTTCCTTGCATAAGAAGAGGACAGTGGTCTGATGTCATAGTTGGCATGGCACATAGGTCTGCATTTGGGAATATCTCGTGCCATTCTATTGTTGCTAAGAAACGATCGATTCTCGTCATGATGGGTTGTTCTTGTTCATTTGACCACGTGAAGCGACGACCGTGGAGATCAATCTCCAAAAACTGCAACCTGTTGATTGTGTGATTGAAGCGTTGCATCATTCTCCTATTCGTCGGCCCTCTGTTCTTCAACTCGTTCAAGATATCACCTTGACCTTCGTAAAGCAAGCAAGATCAGGTACAACCCTTCACAGTTTGATTCCGTTATATATGATCGTATAAGAAATATTATTCTTCTTTATGTATATCTCTTTCTTGTTATTTCCATGGAAAATTATATGTAGTGCATTCATGATACGTACATATGAATGCCCAACTGCCTGGAAAGTTCCTGAATTGATGCATGCTAGTTACTCCTTGGTTAACTGGTTTCAGTGATTGCGTGGCATGTCAATCAAGCACCGGCTGTGAACTGTAGCTAGGAATTCAGCTGCACCATATTGGTGAGTCCAAATCAAGAACTCACACGTTCTACTAATGAGCATTCGACAAGCTATCTTTGACCTCTGAACATACTCAGGTTAGCTCTGAAATATTTTAAGGAGTGATTATATGATCGGTCCTGTAGTCCATTTTTGAGCAAACAAACAACGGGGGAAACCCCCGCCGGGAGGGTCCTGTAGTCCATTTTATCATAATAACAAGCTACGTTAGTGTGTAGTTACACTGCAACTGCAGCAGATCCGTGTCTATTTCGAGAGAAGGTAACAATAATCCTGGACAAAACATGTATCAATGGTTTCTTGAAATCTTCTGATAGTTTCTGATAACACGAGTTCCAAACTTTCGGTTTCCATCAGATCAGACACGGGACTCAAAAAGTTTCAAACAGAGCATTCTTCCATACAGTTAAATAAATTGCAAACACAAAGAATAAATAAATTGCTGCACACAAAGAAATCTAGTGATGAACGAACGATGTTTAATTCTCATTGAACAGAAGGATTAACAGTGTGACAAAGCACAGAAACACACGTTCATTTATTCCCTCTTTATAGTTTCTACAGTGTTACACTGTTGCCGCTGCATAACCACCTATCTAGCTAGACTCTGCCTGCAGTCTGCAGGTGCAGGGAGTGACCTTCAGACCATGACTTAATCTGTTCGTTTTCATCACTGCCAAACAAGCTGGCGCTCCTGTCGTAATTTTGCTCCATTTCGTCGAAGAAAAAAGCACACCACTGCATACATGTTTGTCTCGTCGATATTTCGTCCGAGTGAGCCTCTCTTGAACTTCTGCAGCGCAAAAAAATCAAGTAAAAGTGAAAAAGAAAAGACAGCAAACAAAGAACAAGACATCAACTAGCTCGCGGTTCATCTTTCACAAGTTGCAAGACCATGTACTTAACTGATGTAATCATGCATTGCAGATGGCCTCTAGACTCGACTGCTTTGTTTATGAGTGTGTGACTGAAGTAGCATCAAGTAAGGGGTAGATAAAGAAGAGATGATAGGCCTGGCATGAAGGATAAGAGCCACTCAGGCTAGCCAAGGAGATTGCCTGTGAGATCAAATGCAGACTATGCATGAGTAGATCGAGTTTTCAGTAATGTGTAGATAGCCTCATGCAGGAGGCCACAGGCAAGTCATCCTTGGCTACTGGAGTAAGCTCTTATCGCCATGCAAGGCCCCCCTCCTGCTCTCACTCTCTCTGTGAGGCACTTGCCTAATTTGGCTTTGCTGCTGTTATGCCAACCCCCCCACCCACACACACACTTGTACTGGCTGAAAAGCTATAATGGAAAGCAAAAGGTCAAAGGCAACCCATGCAGAGCAGAGCAAATCTCGATCTTTCCCTCATTGGAAACGAGCAGAATTTGTTCTCTCCAATTTTGCAATGATTTGTGCGGCCCATGCTAGCCCAAGCTGCCTCCTCTGACGTGCTGGAATTACACGTATCGGCATCTTCGCAAATGGCAAGGGAATGTGTTAACCCTCGCAAAGTAAAGGCCTGGTTTGTGACATGCGAATTTGATTGTAGAAAACAACACATTCATTCTCGTCGGAGAAATAGCGTTTTCTACGAAATTTCATACATTCCTAACGGACCTCAAATCCTAATTGGACGGTTCATCTCTGCTGTAATCTGAAATGAAATCTCTTCTTTTTTTCCCCCATTGAACGTGTCCCCAAATCTCTCTGTGTCTAAGTAAAATTGCTAATGATACTTCACATGACGCAGCGAGGGCGTCATGCGTGACCTCAATCGCTCCTGCTTTAATCAACCCCATAGTAGCCTGTCGCTCGCAGTCACCGATTTCGGGCAACCATTGTGATTTTTTTTTTCTCAAGGCATCAATCAATTGTTGCGTCCGCTTTAGCTCACGACTCTGCATTACTGTTGTGAAAAAGTAAAAACACATCCGTCGGCCATCGTCCGATTAATCAGGTGATGGTGGTTAAACCGTCGTATAATCAGAGTGCAATTAATACCACTTAACGGTTAATTGACCATACAATCTGATTAATAGACCGTAGAGGCCGTAACGGCAGACGATCCGCTTCCGGGTACTAGAGGCAGCGGTGCAGTGAGGCGACGGTGGCGCTAGCGGTAGGCAGAGTAGCCCTGAGGGATACACATGTGACTAGCTAGTTATGTGTTGGTGACGACGGTAGGAAATGGTCACCGGCAACAGTGAGCCACAGAGACAGGGAAGAAGGTGGCGGGTCAGCGAGGGAGCTCTGCAGCATGATAAGAGTATAGGAGAAGGGGAGCGAAGGATGCGACGATGGCCATCAGAGGGGATGGCAGAGGTGTGACCACCGGCTCTAGCGTTGATTGCTATGAGGGAGGTGGCATGCAATTTGAGGGAGGCGGCACACGATGTTTCGTCTGGGATTGAGGGAGAGGATATGGTGGAGGTGTCGGAAATCTCGCAAGCATCAAACATGGTGGGTCTTTAATCCAATAGTCTAAAATTTGAGTGATTAAAAAAAAAACTCTTAGAAGATAGCTATACACATCATAAAAAAAGGTGCTTTTCTTCCACTCCGTAAATTTACCACACCCGTATCGAACAAAGTGTGTTCAACCCTGAGCCATATCGGTTTGTAATGCGGGAATTTTTCTTCCCCCGATTTTTTTGCAAACGTTATCTCACTGTTATTTATGAAATTCCTACGGAATTCCTATGTCTTTTACCTGTTGAACTACCAATAGGTTTATAAAACTGCCCGAAAATTTGAACATCACTAGATAAGCACTCATGGAGAATCTTCAATCTTGATGCACTATATCAAGACCTCGGAGAGGATCCCATATCCCAACTTGGATTCGATTTTTAAGGCAGAAATTGGGAAAGAAATTGAGATTGGATAAGAATTGGGGTTAGATGGTAATGAGAGTAAAGCAAACTAGGGTTCTATTCTAAGCTAGCTAATTAATTAGAGAGACAAAATTTACTTTTCAATCTTGTCCTCCACTCCATTCGACCATGTACATATAAGAAGTTCAAGGATTTGGCCGAACAGCCGTTATCAAGCAACACAAAAGAAAACGGAAATGTGTTACGAATCAAACGGAAGCTAATAGAGCTGAGTGCTGCAATCCATCACCTCTGTTGAATGTGAATGAACTGGTATCAAGCCATCAGGATCATTGGATCATCGTTAATACCACATAGCAAACTGGTATCTTGGACGCGAGACCTGAACTTTTGAATTTGTCTGCAATTCTCACAAGTTACAGAAATACTGAACCTGACACACGATCAATCACCCATCAGGGCACATGAATGGTACAAATTTTAATCAGGGCATACATGATTGGACCAATTCTGGCAAAATTGAGGCCCTCATGCTGGGAATCAAGATCAAGGGTGCGTACATAAGCAGCAGAAACCAGGTGACATGGCGTGCAGGTGTGCTTAAAAAAGACTTAAGGCACGGATAGCCAAAAGGGCAAAACAAACAAATCTTGCGTCAAATAATCAGGGAGAAAAATGGAGATTTTATTCCACAACTCGTTATTTGCACAACTACATTAACCATAGGGGATACGAAACACCAACTACTTTGCAATATTGGATGAGTTCACATACGAATATGTACAATATTCTTCCACGAAGAGGTTGCAGAGCCCCTTGATTAGCACGATATCATAAAATTCCACATTAACACCAAATAGCCTGGACAAAAGAAAAAGGAAACAGAGAGTAGGGTTAGTCTGACATTGCTATGCCGTGCAGTGTTACATTTGTGGACAGCAACCATATAAAAGCTGGTGCTTAAAATTAGTTTGTCAATTAAAGCAGAAAGATGTTTTGCCAAACTACCTTTTTATTTGGGCCCCTTATTTGAAACACGTTTGAAGACTCGAAAAAGGAGCTGGAACAATGCAAAATTACATTCCAACTATGAAAATGCCGTATACATATGAAACTATGGATGCAGAAGTGCCATGAAAACTTGTAAGGCCACATGTTGTTCGTGTGCATACACATCCATGATCACATCCGACTACTGTTCTACAGTCACAGCAATCAAGTCAATTGAAAGGATGCATAAAAATTTGTACAATCCAAACTGCATCATTGATGTTCCTTGTTCCCTTCACATATGATAGTCAACTTCATAATTCAGAAAGATTCTTCAAGGGCTAACTCAAACTTGGCTGTGCTTTCCATGTTCTAATAAGAATAATGAACTAAGAAGAATAAATTGTTACTGAGAAGATTGCTAATGTACCAAAGTTTGAAAACTTTGGGCTTTAGTATTACAGACAATGAAAACTCACCCTATGTTTTGCTGACTGACTCGGCAGCTGCTGACAAAGGCTGATGATCCTCCAAGAATGTTTGCGCTGAAGGAAGAGAAGAAAGGCTCATTCTGGCAGCCCCTTTATCCTGAAGATCTTCTGTTTCTTTACCATCCGAAATACCTGTCCTCGTGCCCCTAGAAGGTATAGAAAAACTACGGGCTATAGGCCCAGGTGGTGTGGGTAAAGGAGATGCAGTTTGTGGAGCACTCGGCGGCGTTTGCCTTGCCCTAAAATGGTCCTGGCCTCTGGGTGCCAAAGGGGCAGAATTTGGTACCAACGGGGCTGAGTGGGCAACTAAACTAGGAAATGCTGTATTTTTTGATGCACCAGAGGGCGGTCGAGGTAGCTCATGAAGCTCCTTGATTTTGGGTGAGGACACCGGTGGTGGCGATGTACTGGGCGAGACTCTTACATGAACTGTTGACTGATGTGCAGAGCTGTACCTCGGCGCTGCAGAAACAACATCAATATTCTCTGTTGACCTTGATCTGGGAGCAATTGGACCAGAAAAGGACCCTCCCTTCACCTTTTTGTTGTCGGAAGAAGTCTTTGAGTCTTGATAGCCTGGTAAAGCAAGATCACCCACTGGGAGTGCTGTCCTTGTATCTGCAGTATTTGTATTGCTCTCTTTAAGCACTGACTGTGCATTAGATAATCTTGTAGGACTTGGTAGCTTATTATTGTCTCTCAGATCTCCCATATTTGTACTTGGGTTGAGGGGAGATGAATGGAATGCACATTTGCTCTCAAGAGGAGATCCAGAAGTAGGATTTCCTGAAACTATCTGAGAGGTGACTCGAACATCATTTGGAGTAGGCAAAACATACGTATTTAACTTCCTCGTTGCAGAACGCCGCAACTCCTTTATTCTCTCTGCTGTCTCAAGCTTTTTCTCAGGAAAAAGTGGGGCTGACTGACTTCCAGATCTTTGTCTTTCACCAGGAAATGAGGAATACTCTCCTTTGCTTCTATCAATAAATTCCTGCAAAAAACAGAAAATCAGATGAAGGGCTCCGAAGACAGGAGGATGAAACAGTCGATGGTAAACAAACTGGAATTTGGACAGAAAAAAGAAACTAAACAAAAAAAGATGTACACAAGTTAAATTCAGTGTATAAACAGTGACAATAGTTAAAAGCACATATCGCGCTATTGGAAGGGCAATGAGTTGTCTACAGTGAAATTTAAGTATGCAGTAGCATTTTACTTATTTGAATCTTTCCAACACATGGAATAACATTCTGCCTAATGATGCTCTTAATAATTTTCGGTTTGTAATAAATTATTTTAAAAAAATCGGACATGTAAGAAATACTGAGGCACATGTATTAAACTCCCATGAAGCAATATAAGTTTTATTAAAGTGCAGGGAGGCACAATTGTAACAATACCAGATCAAGCAACATTCTAGAATATCCTTCACTAGGATAGTAGGATATCCAACTATGCTTAATTTGCAAGCTATATTAGTACCTCTGTAGGACTCCTGGAAGCATGACCGGCTTCTGCGGCTTCCTTATTTTCTCCATAATCAAAAGACAGCTCTCCATCATGACTCTCATTGTAATCGTCATCATTTTCATCTTCAACATAGTAGTCCTCCTCCTCAAGTGCACTGAACATATGATCAATGTGTTGTTGCTCAGCAGCAAACCTAACCTGTGGCTCTACAGCCTCAAGAGACTTGAGCCCCTTTCTGAATAAATTTAGCTGGTTGGCATAAAATATAAACAAATTTACACCGTATTAGTTTCTGCACAGGTTGCCAAAAACAAAATAAAAGAGGAGCATTTCCAAGTGATGAAATGTGCACCTGAGCAGCATGATGCCGAGCTGCTTGTGTGAAAAGACTTCTGAACTGTCCTTGCTTCAATGACTTTAACCGGAATAGAAAAAGAGTTACTTCCTCTTGATAATTGTCTTGAGCTTGTTTCAATTGCTCTGACACGCCAGTATCACCTTTGACATTCTTAGATCTTCCCTTTTCTTTCTGCGCATTTAGCATGAATTCGAACAATTCTCTGAAAGGAGTATTGGAAACTTAAAAAACATGTCACCAGGGCAAGAACGTAAGCCACTTTCTGTACAAACACCATACCTTTTTTCATCACACTGGCGCTTCATTTCCTGCAATGAAAAATACTCTGCAAATTAATTGCTGTTCCTACTGGAATAAAAGCACAGTTGTCTAATGGACACCTACAACTAAAATTCTTTAAACATTACTTACTAAAAATAAATATTTTAGCAAGAGATGCATCGTTAGAACATAAACAAATTAAAGTCATCAACCTGCCTAGGGCAAAACAATTTGGTGTTGCATGTCAAGCAAGACCAATTTTACTTGATCAATGACATAACTTTTAATAAAACATAGGTCAAATCCATGAGGCATGAGCTATAGTAGAAAGTTGATTTGAGCCATTTCATAACACAAATCAATGTTTTATTAGCCAAAGATGATTTTTTTGGGCTCAAGGACCATGGTATAGAACTACAGATAGCAAGTATCTGAAAACATGCATTGCATTTAGATTGGTCAAAACTGTTATCTTTTCCTCCTATTGAGAGAACAGATAGCTCATTTCTATATTTCTTATATGACCAGAAGGCCACAGGCATGATAAGGAGGTGGGAAAAAATAGCAAAATGATATTATACAGGGCACGAATAGACCATGTAGAAAAGAAAAAGGGCATGAGCATAAAAGGAGAGATGCACATAACACCTAAAGTCATTAGAGTGAAAGGCCATACCTCTACAGTTTGAAGCTCATTAAGAAGGGACTGTGATGGGGTGGTAATGGTATTAAGAACATGAACACGCTGAGGGAAAGATAATGTTACAAATCAGCAGTAGAAGATTACAGTAAATCTGCAGTTTTAACAAATAATCAAGTTGAAACTTACATAACTATCTACAAGTTTCCGAAGTTCAAATTGTGCTTTCCCGAGCAACAACAAAACCTTATCTGGGGAGATACTGTTAAATGTAAGCATCAAGCAGCAAAGTGTGCAACAGTCAAAAGTTATATGGCATGTTCAATAACATTAGGAGGGACACATTGGCCTTTTTTATTCTCTCTTTTCTTTATTTTTCTTAATGATATAATGACTATTTTCTCGCAAAAAAAAAAGCAGGAAAGATGATGGTGACTACTGACTAGCAAGAGAAGATTGGTAGTGCAACTAATTTGCATTATTTCACTTTCTTATCTTCCTTGAAGAGCCTAATTGTGGTTGTTGCAAGAGATCTTTTTAAGACGGGGAACTTGACTTCTTTGCTATCTTCAATGTTACCGTGGTAACTGCTCTAGTTAAGGTGGCTGGTACCACATGTTGGCACAAAATTTGTTTTGGCTCCTAATCAGCAACACAAACTGGCAGCGGGCAGCCAAATATTTTGTCAAAAAGCAATGAATAAGCCAAGGTGATAGAGCAATATAGCATACAATTTTTTGGGTGGCCAATGTAGGTGGAGAAATAGGATCATCCAATTTAATAGTCGAACAAACACACATTATCTGGAGATAATTACGTTACATAGGGCTCAAAAGGAATAAAGATTTACACGAGATATTCCAAAACTTATAAATATGAGATCTATCGCTTATTGGTACTGAAGGCCAACCTGGTAGCTTTACAACGCTCAGGGCAATGATGATAATGAATTGACACTTGGAATATCCATCATAATTTATAAGCATGTATTAGTACTGCCATCAATTACAAAAACAAGCGCATAGAAAAGGAATAAGCAAAAATGATTACCACTAGTTCCATCCTTATTTGGTGTGACTCTTTTAAGTAAACAAGTCCCCATTTCCTGCAGCGCTTCAGAGAACTCTGCATGCATACATCAACTAATTATTGACATCCAATAAAGAGTCAAGTCACATAGATTTATAGCAGTTGTAACCCTATAAAGCAATAACATATAGTCATAGAGCTGTTAACATTTGACAAATGCAAATGAACTGAGGTCACATAATATCAGTAATTTAATGTGATGAAAAACCCAGAAATGTCTAAGAATGTGTGCCCTGCGTGCATGAGTGAACAACCATAAAATATTGGTCATAAATGTGCTCTCAGTCAACCAAAAATGTTTTAAGACAAGATTTTCCATCCATTTGAAAAAGGACATCTGGCTATTCATGTGCAAACCAAGTACTCAACAGAAAAGGAAACTAAAATGCTCAACAAAATATCTCCATTAAGTATTGTAGAAAATTTGTAAATTGAAATGAAGATAGTACGTAAAGGAGGTATCGCAACTGATCTCACAAAGCAAAAGTATTTTCGGACAAGAAAAATACCATATGCACTGTTTGCAATTGCTGCTGCAACAGCAAGCAAGTTATCATAACAGCTCCTCATATCTGCCATATCCTGTTAAAGTAAAGTAGCATTTTGTAACAAAATTAGCAACATGCTGAGACAGAAGCTCTTCTTACTACAAAGGAAACTTTAGTTTTAATGGAAGCAGCTTGTTTGGAATTTGGATTAAGCTCTACTGTTGATAAATAGCACCACATGCTTTCTCATATTTCGTCACTGTTTACATTATTCAGGGTACCCCGTACCCCTCAATCAGCAATTTGATTTTGAACAATGAAACACTTCTGAAAAAAGTGACACTTGGGCATGGGCACCTCCTGTCAGATCCAATCATCCAACTAGATTTGATAAGATCCAAATGGAGTAGAATGCCGCCCTCATTTACTACAAGACATTCAGGCTAATTATGAGGCTTGTTGGCTACCATGCTACTGCAGTTAAACTTCTAAAATGTTTAGATTTTTCTCACTCCAGAGTGATACTGCAGTACTGCAAGCGAGCTGCGTAGTCACTCAATTCTCACCTCATCGAACAAAGGAAGCAAAAGTTTACCAATTAAAACCAAACAACTGACGCAAAACCAAATCACACGTGACTCCTCCAGAAAAACCATACAAATTCAGCTAAAAATTTGTCAAACCACCGCACCAGTAGCAGATCAAAGGAAACTATCTGAGAATTACACGAAACTCTGCTCATGACAAAGCAAATGTGAGCAGGCGATGATCCAAAAAATCTCAGCCAAGCTCCTTCCTCCCTTTCAAGCTTCAACAGTCTCCCACAACTGTCTGTACTGAAACGGGGCACAGATCCGAACACTAACATCCCAACTTACTCCGCCCACAAGGGAAAATTCCCAAACAATTTGCATGGCATACCAAGCTCCAGACCCACATACCAACTCCGACAAACCCATCGCAAACCAATCTCCCGGATCACGGCAACCTACAGCCAGTATCCCACCGCATGCACGCCGCAAATCTGATGCCAAACCGCTCTTCTCTCGCAAGATCTCCACACCCCAGCTCACTCACCCACTCGCTCGCGCATCCACGCAGCGAGAGTAACAGAAGTAGCAGCCCCGCACCTGGGAAGCAGCGAGGAGCTCGTTCGCCGCCGCGGCGGCGGTCGAGTGGCCGCGGTGGCGGTCCACCCGCTGCTCGTGGCGCTGCAGCGCGAAGCCCCGCAGCTTCCGCAGCGACGACTTCATCTCTGGCACCCCACCGAACTCGGATCAGCCGCGCCGCCGGACCGCCGAATCGAGCTCCAGATCGCCGCAATTCGACGGGGCCGAGCCGAGGCGGATTCGCAGAAACCCTAGCTAGCCCTACACACTACACGCAGAGAGAGAGAGAGAGAGAGAGAGAGAAATGGGGAATTCTTTTTTCTTTCTTTCCGAGCTCAAATGCGGGTGGCCTACTACTGGTGCGCTTCCTTTCTTTTTTTTTTCTTCCTTCTTTTTCCTTCTCTTTTCTATGCGCACTGTTTTAAGGTGCCCTTAAGGACTTTTTTATTTAAGAATGACTTGTCATCAGGGCATCTGATTTTTTCGGATGCTGTAACACTTTTTTTTATGTATAAAATATTTTTTCTTACACGTAAAATATTTTTCTTTGATAATAGTATAAATGTCGATCCAGATCGCTGCAATATTTTCTTTCCATATGTGAAACATTTTTTTTGTTATGCGTGCAACATTTTTATTTGATAACAATAGAAATATGCGCGCAAAAAAAATATTGCAAATGTTCAAAAAAAATGTTGCACCAACGAGTCCTATGAAACACGTTAGGATCAGACGTCCGGCTCCTAGCATTCGCATTTTTATTTTTATTTTTCTGTTGCTTGTTTTCTGTAAGCTTTATCGATTTGTTCCTTGCTCCGGTCTTTGTTTGGTCAAAGAGAGCAATCGGCGGATCGGGGCTATGCCTTTCTTTATACGATACATTGCTTTTCCGGTAATCCGGTTTAGTAGAGTGCTGCTATTTCCTGAGCAATAGTTTAGTTCTTGGTGTTGCTCTTTGATCTTTTGTCTAATTGGACAATTCTTCTTTCCTTTTTTTTTCCTTTTTTTTCTTCTTCTTCGGCATTCTTTCTTTTTTTTCCTCCTTTCTTTAGTTGTTGCTTGTTGCAGCCTTTGATCCAGTCAAAGAGCGTTTTCGGGAAGCGAACAAAGAGGCATAATGAATACACAATTTTGCGTGTACAATCACTCGGGTGACCTTTCTTGTTTGATATTCATATAAACAATCTACGCAATGGCCTCGCTTAGCAGATTTTACGAGTTGTTTAGAGATTGAAACGTGCTTCTGTTAGGTGGCGGGAGTTGTTACAATAGTGATGACCGATGATTATAGCGATGCTTACGGGCACCGGATCCTGCTCAGTTAGGACGGTACGTTTGACTGACTTGACTGAATCATTAGGCATTCGTAGCTAGCTGTACCGTACGGCAAAGTTGTCGTCACTATTGCACCAGCAAAGTCGGTGCGGGAGCACCACCTAATTGTTGCGGTAGAGTGGTGTTGGAGCGTGCGGCAGCTAACAAAGGCACCGTGCGTGGCTCTCAGATTAGGAAGGCAATCACGGAGAAGATTTCTAAGTGGTACATGTATAGAATGATTTAAGAAAAAAAAGTTATCTATATGTTTAGCTATTTGAGTAAAATCATCCATCATAAATAGTAGAATGCAGAATTAAAAAATATTCTCTGTGGATGCTGAACCATCAATAGAACCAAATTTTAAAAATATTCTCTATAAATATTAAACCAACAATAGAACTAAATAGTATAGGATCATCACATCCCATTTAATCTTATCTCACCAACCAAAAACATCCTAAAAGAATCCCAGCAATTATTTGTAATATCTTGGCTGCCCTACGGTGCACAATACTTCCAGGATGCAAATGTGCACAACAGTAAGGCACGACGGATGTCGAAAGGTTTCAAAGGTGTTCGAGTCCCGTGAGACTTAATTTCAGGCGAATAACAAGATGACACATGTAAAATCGTAACATTACCATTCATTGAGAACCTCGTGGTCTAAGCTGCAAAACAGGCAACAAAAGGTGTCCATTGAGAATCTCAGTTTTTCATTTATGTAAATAACATGATTACGCCTTGTGTGAATCAATCACCATAAGCTGCATAATTCACAAAGAGGGGGGATGCCATGGCAGATCTACAAAATTAGCTCGCTTTGAGTTTGGCGATTGCGGACACCATTATGGAACACATGTTTCTGACCAGACAGGAAAAGCAACGATAAAGTAAAGGTCTCTTGATCAAGCAGTTGCTGCCATGGGTACAGCTCTGTAGCAAGCCCGCTTCGCTGCACGGACAATATCCTCAACCTGCAAGCACAAGAGCAAGGTTGCTAAATAGAGCAGAACAAAGAAATGATCGTCAGGGTCCAAACGGTACACACGACAGCACGCTTCCTTCTAATTGCTCATGCTAATAACACATGGACGCATTTTGCAATTTACGGGCTTACATGTTCAGTGCAAAACTATAGCTATAGAAAAAAATTCGGTGGCAAACAGAATTTAACCCTCCCTTTTCATGAACGCCCCAAGACACTCCATTCTCAATAATGCTAGGCAGAAATGCAATAGAACTTTGGACCACTATATGTTGCCTGAAAAAGTCAGGGCCACTACAGGCGAGTTTCACACCCCATGTCTTTCCACATTTCTGCAAAGCACCAAGCATTGCAGCCAAACAAATAATACTGATGCTGCAACCACCTTGACCACAATGGTCACCTGGTATCCACAACTAGACAACAGGACAGAGTATCACCAACTTCTTAATTATGAAGGGACAGCTCCAGGCATAACCGGGTGGCAGACAATATTCCACAGAAAGGATAAGTGATTGTAAGCTATGGAAAAAAAATGTTGGTGCTGACTTGTTGTACTGTTGTGTGCCAAATGTTTGGCCATATACTTTCCAACTTATGGCCAAATGACCGTGCACATCAAATGGTTCAAATGAGAAGGGAAATCGAGGGGGTTTTTTTGTCTAGGAGGATATACGCAAATTGAGCAACCTCTAGACAAACTACAATAGTCACGCCCACTCCTTCTTAGTTTCTTTTCTCCACTTCACTACCTAGTACTTAAAATTGTTCATAAAAACATTTCCAAGCAACAGACACAATACATGGCCTCTGCATGAATTCAATTTGCAAATTATTTTAACAAACAAGGTGTTCTGAGGAACATAATAACTAACAGATAAGTTCATCTTCAAAATTCATATATTCTCCAATGTCCAACCTCACTCAAATGCACCATGGGATCAGCTAGAGATTAACCCTACATGTGTAGTGTACCCCCACTACGAACTAAAACAGCTGTTTCCTTATTCCCTGCCGGTTCTAGATTCATGCCATGCAATTTCAAAGGAAAGTAAAATCGTTTGATATGACAATAGCCACTTTGCAATAAAAATAGGCTTAGCCAGGCTACCACCATTCAATTCAGCTAGAATACATGTAAGCTCCCCAAAAAACACAATACAAAGGATTGAACAAAAGTACCTACTAATCAGTTGTGCCAAAGAAAATAAATGGATGCAACTGGAAAAGCTAGCAGCCGAGCACAACAGCACTACTTGTGAAAGTCCAAGCCATAAAATGTATGGAAGAAAAAGAATTGTTGAACACTGCAGACAGGACCCAATAGAAAATTTTGGATGGAAGCTCAAAACGCATTAAGTAGGACCTGTGGAACAGCCATTCTCTCAAGGTTGGCAGCATAGGGCATGGGTACATCAGCTCCAGCAATCCTCTCAACTGGTGCATCGAGATACTCAAAGCTGTCTTCTACGACAGACATGCTGCAAAGAAGGCATGTGTCAGAAGAACTCCTTGTACACACAGGGTGTGGGTGTGGGGTGTGGGTGTGAGTGAGTGAGAGAGAGAGATAACCATATCTCAGCACCAATCCCGTGCTGGGGAAAGCCTTCTTCAACAGTGACCAATCTATTGGTTTTCCTAACAGACGCGTTTATAGCAGCTCTATCAAGTGGTCTAATTGACCGAAGGTTGATCACCTGTTGACAAATATCAGTAGAAAATAAGGAAATATTGATAGCATGTACCATGTAGAGAAAAGAAGATATCCTGTTGATTAGTTATAATGAACATATATTCTACAAAAGAAATTACCTCAGCGCTGATTCCTTCCTTGGACAGTATCTCAGCAGCCTGAAAACAATCTGAGCATGAGAATACAGCAAAACAATAGTGTAATATCACACAAGCTGAAAGACTACTTAAACCCAGCTGTTAAGCAAACCATTCCTCTCTTAGAACAAAATGGAAAAGAAGATACAATTTTCAATACGGCAGCTTTGCAGATCAGTTTGACTTAGCAGCAAAGCGGTATTGATGTAGTAAATTACACTCCTTAGGCAAACAATCAAACAAGATATATGACATCGTAGATAATTGGAAGCTACTGATGTGTCAAAACATATAGAGTTAATGATCTAACATCCTCAGTACTCCCCCACATTGTTTACCAAATATAGTATGACACACCTGAAGAGCATAACCGACCATCTTGGAGAATGCAGTAATTGTAACATCTTTTCCCTCACGTTCTATCTACAGAAAGAAGATATCCACAGGTAAGTGCATAGAATTTCAGTAAGTATATTCCAAAAATAAATATATAAGATTATGCATCTAATCTCTAGAAAACCATGTATTCATTGAAAGACTCTTCCCGTCAAACTATCAATGTATTTGTATGTATCTACTTTCCTTCCAACACATGCACATAATAACATACCTTAGCTTTGCCAATCGGCAGACAGAAACTAGAATCAAGCACTCCAGCAGAAACAGGGAATGATTCTCCATATCTATAGGAAACAACATAACAACGTATCAATGAAATGATAACTAGTCAGTAAGTAAAATAACACAACAAGGTCAGATATTGCATACAGCAATTCATTTTCCAAGAAAACAACAGGATCGGGGTCCCTAATTGCAGCTTTTAGCAAGCCTCGAGCATCTTCTGCAGAATATGGAGCCAGAACCTTGAGTCCTGGAACATGTGCATACCAAGCTGCATAACACTGCATATCAATTCATTTAGTACGGTTTTAACCCCATTATCTAAGTGTTAAAACAATAGATGTCATCGCGATGTATTAAAGACAGATGCAAGTATGCAACGCATCTTAGGAGCTAGTACCAAACTAATTTTACACCTCTTGCTCAGTTCACTAGTGTTGTAGACTGGGATAATGAAATTTCATAATGATACTTTTGGTTTCTTGGCCTAAAATTACTGTTTAAGTATTACCAAAGAGTTTTGCAGAATATCAAAAGGACAGTTTCTGGCTAGTGTATCTTCTAGGAACAAGCACAGAAAACGGATGGCAACAACATAACAGATCAGTCACTTTCTTTGCTAAAGTACTCGAGTTAGTACTACGATGATGAACTGACACATGTGCCATTCCCTATTACCAACCTGTGAGTGTTGAGCACCAACTCCAGCTGCTGCTCCATTTGGTCCTCTGAAAACAATAGGAACGTTGATTTGACCAGCTGACATGTAGTTTGACTTGGCAGCTGAATTGATGATGTGATCAATTGCCTGAATGGGCAGGATAGATTATTGAGTATTTTTTACAGCGTAAAAACTTTAAATATGCAGTTGGTACAAATAATGGAAAAGTGCACTTCAATGAGATTCACTAGAATTAACAGATTTAACTTCACAAAAAAAATGTAATGACTTGTATAAAAGTGGACCAGTATATATGGCGGATGGTGATGAGTGACAAACTTGTTGACGAGTCACATGAGTAAAGCATGTATGATGTTTGCTTTTAACTATAATGCAGGGAAAATAGTCATGGCCAACTAACACTAATAATAACTGGTATGATAAATTCTACTGCCGCCATGGACCATTCATAGCCAATATGAAAAAACTACACTTGTATTACAGATATTAAGTTATAAAAATGATTTTCAAACCACCAGAAACTGAAAGACACATACACTGTAAATGTTCAAAAAAAATGAACAAACAAGAAAACTGGGACATAACCGTCTAACATAGCAACTGTTTCTTGTTTAAATCAAGGTCCTGAATAAACTTCTAACTTACATCGGTTATAGGCGCTTCATTGTTAAACTAGGATCCCTTAACACCATTGGTAAGACATATACATTAACTAAAAAGACTGTAGGAACATGGCAAACATCAACCAAACATTATGTACACCGCACACAGCAAAGAGCCAAAGAGCTTCTTTAGAAAACTAGCTATCAAAAAGAGTGGTAACTGGTAAGAGCTTGTATTTATGGTAAGAGCTTGCATTTATGTCATGGTACTAAATGTAGACATCCTTTGGACCAAACAAATAAAATAAATTGATTTCGCCCGTATAGTTCTATATTAAATCCTGTTTGGCAGAGCTCTAGATCCCAGCTCCATCTCAGATTTGAAGCTTGTAGACTAAAATGAAGTGAATTAAATTTAAATTTTTAGTCTAAAATGTAACAAGATGATCCACCTAAACACTCTTAATGCACCCACAGCTCCAGTTCTATAAATTTCTAGAGCTAGAAATATCCTGCTCTACCAACTTCACGGATTTTGGTAGAACTAGAGCTGTGCCAAACACCCCTTTAGTATTAGCAAATGACTAACCTGCATTGAGAAATTAAATGTCATGAATTCTACGATGGGTCGAAGACCTTTATAGGCTGCACCAACAGCAATGCCAGTAAAACCAGCCTGAAAGAGAAGAATAGACCCACATAAGTGCTTGAACAGAAATGCACCAGTCTAAAAATTTATAAATGGACAGTAATTATTGGATGGTTTGAAGATTTTAAGAGTGGAACCTCTGTAATTGGTGTATCAAGAACTCTATCAGGACCATACTTGTCAAGCAAGCCCTTTGAAATCTGCATAAGACCGTGAATATAAGATCAATAATGATAGAGTTCAGATATTGTTTTTAGTTGCTCATGGACCTAAAGCGAAAAAATTAAAAAAACTTTACACACCTTGTATGCACCTTGATACTCTCCCACCTACCACAAAACAACAGGTATTAGAAAACAAGCTACTAAACAAAAAAGAACAAGACTGCATTTGTTCAAAGTGCTACCTCTTCGCCCATCAAAAAAACGGAAGGATCAGCAGACATTTCTTCATCAAGTGAAGAGTTCAACGCTTCACGAACAGTCATCTGAACAAGTAAAATAATATTGTATAACTTGCCATATCAAGGTGTACAGCCAAAAAATACTTATAAAATTTTAAACACGGTTTTTCCCTTTTTCTCAAGTAACAACTTCTCAAAAGATTAAATACAAATGTCAGATATGCATATCCTTACAGCACAAAGGACAAGACAACCATGTCATCAGAAATTCCAAGGCAGGGAAACATATCTCATCACGCAGAACTTGGAACCATTCCCTGCTGGTAAGCTCCAGCAACCACTCTTCATTCCCCCACAAAGCCCAAAGGGAAAAGGGGGGCAATAACAAAGACAATCAATCACAAGAGTGGCCACTATTATCCAATCTTACTGCAATTCAGTTTGACATACTGTCAAGTGGAAAAAGCAAATTAAACATCACCAAGAAAGAGGAAAAATATCTGGCCATACGTAGGCACAAGTACATGGTTCGAAGTCAACGAACTATACCAATAGCACTCACCCCTGCATCTTACTACAAATGTGCATACATTAATATAATATGCACCCCAAGCAGAACTCCTAAAGTCAAATAAGCAGTGTCAATCTATAAATCACTATCATGACATTGCCAAAAAAATCACATTTATACAACCCAAACCCCAAAGACACTTCATCTCCAGAGAAGTTACAGTCACCTGTCAAAAGCACAAAACAGTAGGATCAACTGACCAACAAAGCTTCGACTCAGCAGTCTAGAGGTCATTAGCCCTCACAAATCACAATCCGCATCTACATGTAGTCACAACTCACAAATCTATACACAACAAACAACAGTTCAGGCCTCAGGTCATCAGTTGTACAGGTAGCCACTAATCATCGAAACATTACAACAGTCATTTCTTCGCCAAATTAAATTACACTAGAGATATGCAATACAATTGGTGCACTTAACAAACAGCCCAACATACCAAAGTTCATCCCACCAAGACAAAGCCACACATTAAAACATCGAATTATTTCCATGACCCACCAACTACTTCAAGAACAAACCAACTACCCCCACACCAAACTAACAAACCACTATCACTACAACAACAACAAAAATCGCAATCGCTCGACGCCATCGATAGAACCAATTATCAACCAATGTCCAGTCAAACAGACAGCCAATCAACAAACGAAACAACAAACTTGCGCGAAACCGAGCACATCATTCTACAACAATGCAGAGAGCACGATTGAAAAAAAAAACAAGGGTTCGATCAGGCCCACACCTCCTTCGCAGAGGCGGAGTACCCCCTCGCCGCATCCGCCGCCGCGGCCGGGCGGAGCCTCCGCAGCACCTGCCCCAGCATCTGCACGCAACAACCGAACACCGAAACCCATCATCACAGATCGAACGCAAACAAAAAAAAAACGAAACCATCGGGAACCGAGGGTAGCGGGCGAGGGAGGGAGGGTTCGGCACTCACGGGCCCGGATCCGAGCTGCCTCCTCGCGGCGCCCAGCATCCTCCTCCTCGCAATCGTAGCGGCGAACGGGTGGGGGCTGGTGGTGCGGCGATGGATTTGCCGCTGGATTGGAGGCAGCGAGAGAGACGCGACGGAGGGAGGAGACGCGGGCGCCGCCTTGGAACGGGAGAATTGGAGATGCGAGGAGGGATTACCGGATCAGTTAGTAGGTAGAGAAGGAAAGCGTGGATTCGTCTCCGCGCGAGATTTTTAGACCTGTCGGGGGCTTAAAAGTCAGGTTCATTTTCTCACAAACCAGTAATGGCCTGTTTTTGATCTGTAGTAAAAAAAAAAAAAAAAAAGGAGTTTTTTCTTTTCAGTTTAAAAAAGGTTGTAGTTTTTATAAAGGCGTATCAGTCTGATCAGTTAGTTTGAATGCAATCATCACAATCCATTAAAAAGTTTCAAAAAATTCTGAAAAAAATCATGGATGTACATATCATCTTACCCCATCCACATATAAAATTTCATGATCAAATTCAATCTATGTTAAGAGTAATAAAAAAGACAAATTTCTGACAAACTTGAATAGTTCAAATGCACTCTAAATTTGTCTTTTTTGTAACTTCTAGCATAGGACGAATTTGATCATGAAATTTTATATGTAGATGGGGTAAGATGGTATGTACATCCATGATTTTTTTCAGAATTTTTTGAAACTTTTCTTACTTGGATTGCACGGTGATTGCACCAAACTGCTGATTGCACTAGATATGCCCCCTTTTATAAGAGATCGTTTGATAAATAACTAATTTTTCTCAGCAATAAACTGTAAAATCAGATCCAGTTCAGTTTTTTGTTTTTTCTAGTTATATATGACTTCTAGCTTATATCAAGCCGCTTAAAAACTGAACTATTTGAGAGAGTTTACTGATTTTTTTAGAAACTGAAGCTGACTTAAAACTCCTTGGACAATGCCTAAGTCCTCAAACAGTTTAGCTTTTAAACTGTTTTTTCTTGTGAGAAATTTTCACTTTCTTTCGAATTTCGGAGAAATCCAAACCTAAGGTCAAGTGTTGAGATGTGGAATTGCTAGCAACTTTACACCCGATAGCATCAGACAATGGCTCCAATTAAGGCTCATGACCCTATGACCTCATGTGAGTCCTTCACACGGTCCACCTACCCGTCATGCTTATCCGAAACCTCCATTCCAAGCCATTCATTCTTACCCCCATGACAGTTTCATCCTCTTACTCTTACCACTCCTCTCTCTCCCTTTTGCCTAGTATCAAGGTTGGAGTTCACCATCTGTTGCATCCATGATCGCAGCCTATGCGAATCTACTATGGTTGAGTTTGGAGGAGGAGGGGGTGACGGATGGTTGTTGCTAGCTAGGATCCGTTCATCCCTTCATCGTCCAAGCTCCATTGCTTGTTGTCAGTCTAAGGTCGCTACCTATTGTCATGGCCGGAGCTGGCCAAATATGACCGCCAATGTAAGGAATCGGATGCCTAAGAGGGGGGGTGAATTGGGCTTCTTCAAATTTTAATCTCTAAACCAATTTTTATACTTGTGTCCAAATCTTAATGTAATGTGGAAGCTAAAAACTGATATTTGAACACAGGTTATTATACTAGGTGATGGCAAGCAAGATAAGCACCTTAGAATAAGAATTAACTAACTCTTGATTTGCTATCCTAGTGAGACAAGCAAACAATTTAATTCTAGATATGAAGATGCTAGCAATAAAATTGCTCAAGATAAATTAGTTAGCACACACAAGTCAACACATGACAAGGGCATAACTAGTAAGGTGCTCAGATCATCATATAAGTCATAAGATGTATAATGGATAAATACAAAGTAAAACAATCCATAAAGGAGACAAGAGATACCACAAATGACACAAGTATTTTTATCCCGTGGTTCGGAGCCACGCTCCTACTCCACGTTGAGGCAAGTCTTTGCTCCTCACAAGAACCGACTCCCGCTCGAGCCTACGCCTCGTTTCCACTAGGGTGACTCTTCCACCACAACGGTAAGGTGAGCCCCAACCTCGTACAGCACGGTAGTTCCAAGAGTAAATAGGCCTTCCTCAAGCTCTGTCTCTTTGACTCACTAGCACTCGATTCGCCCAGGCCTTCTCACAACCTTCGTTGAGAAGATCGCTGGCTCAACATCTTCCACACCGTCTAGGTGTTCTCAAGCACCAAGAGTAACAAGCCCGAAGCTTATTTGATCACACCAGATCAAACTCAAGAAAGATGCGCACAGGACACTCTTGATCACACACTAATCTCACTTAGGATTATCTTAATCACACTCAAAAGATTAGTGTCTTGGACACTCCTAACACATAGGAGTTCCTCTCACACACCTTCAGCTCAAAGATAATGAATGGGTTGCCAAAAATTGGTTCTCAACAGTCTGGAGGGGGTATAAATACCCAACACCCTCAAAACTAGCCGTTTGAACCAAAAACTAGCTGTTGGGAACAGTACCAGAGAATTTACATTTGCCACGGACTGGTCCTATGCGAAATCCCATGTATGACGGACCAAAAAATTTGGTCCGTCACTGCATGTACAGCCTGCACGAAAACGGCGATATCTCTCTCGTCCGAACTCGGAATTGGGTGATCTTGGACTCTATAAAAAGCTAAGAACAAGGGTTATCCATCTAGCAAGGTCTCAGCACCTAGATCCCAAAGGATGAGTATAGAATTCACAAGAAATCAGAAGACACCCAAAACCTCACATTTTTGGACACCACTAGCTTCTCTCTTTTACTAAACACTTCTAACACCCTAAGACACCTCACTAGGCTCACTTAGGGGCAAGAAGACTCAATGTGCATCACTCGAGAGCTTGAAAATGGTCCAATCAATATCAATCCGGACTCCTCTTGATAGTACGACAACTATCCTATCAATCCGGTCTTTCCACCAACACCAAGACCGGTGAAAGACTAGGAAACATCCTTAGTCCTATACTAGCCATACCTTGGCCTTGAGCATCTTTTAGGTTCACTTCTAAGCTTCATGCTTTTTACTTGATGTGTTGTGCATGACGACCGTCATAATTGTTGAAGTCTTCGTCTTGTCAACATTGACTTGATCACCTCATGAGGCTCTTCCGTCCTATCGACTTTGATTCGATCATCCTCCCGATGATCCTCTTATCAAATCGATCTTGACTCATCCTCAGCTCTTGGTGAATCCTCATCTAGTTGATCTTGACTTAACAATCAATCCTTTATCACACCTTGGTCATCACACATACTCTTGGAACCTAATTCTCTTCAAAGCATCTCAAGAAAGACATTAGTCCCAAAAGCTCAATAGATTTGCATGGATATACTTGATAATCATTAAATTTTAAGCTCAACAAATGTTTGATAATGAACCCCAATATATATGAAACACTTGACATAAGAATGCTCCTACTAAGTGCACCGAGATGTATATGCATTTGATTCATACACTTAGTGAGAATAATACTAAAAGGTATTTAAATTAATTGCAAGGCAAATCAATTTAAATTACTCAATTAAACTTTTATCTTCTTAATAATATGCACATGAATGAATTTGAATGAGAAAGACATGTGCATTGAAAAATATTTACAATTCCAACACCAAAGAACATAAAGATTTTCTTCACAACACAGCAGCCAACTTCAAGAATTTTTATGAATTTTTTAGTAGCTCAAATGAGAAAGTTGTCAACATGAAAAAGATTCGTCTCGAAATTTTCTATAACTTTCGTATATAAACTTTATTTTTCTGAGTACGGAAAAACCCTCAAAATGCAAAATATTAAGACCCTGTCAAAAGCATGTGTATGACGGATCAAATAATTTGATCCGTCCCACACACAGAAATTCAGTCCACTTCCTGAATTTTTATAATTTTTTCGGTTTCTCAAATGAAAAAGTTGCCAACACGAAAAAGATTCATCTCGAAATTCTCTACAACTTTCATGTAGACACTTTATTTTTTCGAGTACAGGAAGGCCTTGAAAAATATAAAATATGAAATACTGTCAAAAGCCTGTGTATGACGGACCAAAAAATTTGGTCCGTCATACATGTATGCCAGACCAAAATATTTGGTCCGTCATACATGGAGTTTTAGAGAGTTTGGTCCGGCTTAAAAGGGAAACTTGCCGTTAGATTAAGTGGATGATTCAGTGTATATTCTAAGCACTAAATCCGGTCCGTTCCCCATAAAAGGACTTCCGAAAAAGTGTCAAACATCCAAATCCAAATTGATCACAATCAAATTCAATCACCAAAACACAAAGTTATCAAATACCCATCATAAGCTCTCTTAAAATCAAGGCATGAAGATATATTGATCCAATGAATTAAACACACAAAGATACATGGATCAACATCGAAACAAATATTTAAACCAAATTAGACTCCACGAAGGTTGTGCATGATAGAAACATTCATGATGAGCTTATATGCACAAATATGATCAAGCATGGTGAAGTCTATAAAGAAGCAACCAAAGGATCACTTAAAGAATAATCATATAAGATCAAAGATCCAAAGACAAACAAACCACGTTCATGCTGGACTAAAAAATTTAGTCCGTCATAGATGGGCAAATAAGAAGTTTTGATCAGCTGAAAGTACATGTATACCAGACCAAAAAATTTGGTCCATCATAGATGGGCAAATGAGAAGTTCAACCAATAGATTCAAGTTGGCGTTGGACTAAAGTATTTTGAATGAGAGATTTGGCGCCGAACTAAGATAAGAGTCAACTTGGGAATCACTAAAGAACTAAATAAAAACATGATCCCAAGAACAAAATATGAACAGTGCGGTAATGTTTATGCCCAAAATGAATATGACATGCATATGACAAATGCACTAACAGATAGGGGTGGAATACCGAGTACATACCTCAAAGTTGCATACTCATTCTTTTCATATATGATTTCCTTTTAAATAAGATGAGACTAAAACAATCTTCACGATGAACATATTAGTCTCATATCAATAAGCATATTAGAAGTTTATCATTAAGCACATTGTCAATAACTATGTTTGTCATTAATCACCAAAATCATACAAAGGCTACCTTGAACTTACAAGCTCGTGCTCAAGGAGCTCATTAGCCACGGTCAAAACTCGTGTGGAGGTCTTCTCTTCCAAGGTGCTTTAAAGGTGTATTTGGTTAGTGGGATGAGTTTAAATTTGATGGGATAGTCATGTACCATTTGATTCCATTGTTTTGAGTTAATAAAATGATTTAATATCTATAGAGAATATTCATTAAATTTGTATCCCACCGTCTATGATGGAATGATTCCATTCAAGTAACCAAATATATGGATGACTTTTTTTTGAACCATTTCATATATATACCACTTGGCACAAGCAACCAAACACATCCTAACATAACGGTGCAGCCCAACAATTAACAGCCGTGGATGATGCATAAATATTGTTTTTGTAATCGTAAGTTTTCCATTTTATCTTAACTAATATATTTACTACTGTTTTCCCCTGCCCCAAAAAAAGGGTACAACATGAGTCCTAGCTTCCACACAAATTTAGATACACTAAACTTAAGTTTGTTCGAGATCATTTTCCAGATGAGACGACGATGGGTTTTAGTCAGCTAGCGTCTCCATTGATTCCATGGTGTCCATGAGTAATCTGCGGAAATCGGTGCAGTAATTATTAAGCAAATGCTAGAACATAAGTATACAAGTGAACTTGAGCTTTCCGAAATTTATTCTACATATATATATTTCTGCCCTATTTCTAATCTTTTTCGTTTGCCTACTTCCAAACGGGCTCTCATGTGTTTAGCTGAGCCTGGGTACTAACAGGCTACTCAAGGGGCAACAAGCCAACAAAATTAACAACCCCTAGTGCGCCGGTCACCATATGGAGTTCAGAGTCCTGAGGCTACTCAAGAGCAAATCACCATCTGCTGCATTGTCACCACTGTTCTGACGTGATCCGCTGTCTCCGCGATTCAAAGCAAAATCTTGGAACAAGATTCACTCCGGCTATGGGTCAAGGAATTGTTTGTCACTGGCCCCATTCCTTCTGCTGATCAAGTTCTTCAGTCTCTCTCATTTTGCCTCTTGAAAGCTGGAAAGTTTCTCCTGCTTAGGCCACTAGTCCATCTAGCGCTCATCTTGGAAACAAGGTGTTACATGAGTATATGTTACAGCTGTAATGCTGAAACAGGCCAATATAAATGTGGATAGATATTATGTGGATCTTATTAGCACAGTATGGATAATTTGTAATGGTGGTGTTAAAGTTTGAATATACCTTTTATAATGGAGAGCTTATATTTTTCCCACCTTGGATTTGCCAAACATTGTGTGATGCTGGCGCCTATGCTTGGATGTATGTAACTTCACAAAATTGGGTAATTTGTTACTTAATTCAGGCGATCTGGTCCCCAAAATAGTGTGATACTAGTATGTCACATATGGGCCAACTTGATGGTATAATCTAGTGCTAAAGCTGGATTTAAATTTTGAGGTGTGAAGTTCACTGTATGAATGTATTAGCATATGACTCATGTTTGATGTGAGGAGAATTCTGCATTGGCCTGACTAAGAATCATACAAGAAAAAAAGAAAATATTCCTTTTGTGCTCGTGGTCTACAACGATAGGTCAAACATAGGTAACTTCCTTTGGTACTACACAAAATAGCTACAGTGATGTACTTATGTATGATTGTCCTTGCATGATGGAATCTAATTGTTACTGAAACTAGATGCGAAGTGGGTCCGCGCATTGATGTGGTGAAAAGAATCATTGAGATAGGCAAAGATTTTAACATATAGCGGGAATTTTTTGAGGAATACATCCAAAAAAGAAACAAAAAGTGAAAGGTTTTAAAAATACAATAATCTAATTTTTTTTATGGTAGCTCAGATATGCTCCTAGGACCCTTCCCAAAAAATTTAAAAATTTACAAATTTAGTAGCTCAACTAAATAAGTGAAGTTACTTTAAATGCATTAGTAGCACTGACAGATTTTTTAAAAAATTGTATAAGTTTGATCATGATCTAAATTTTTCACAGTAGTATAGGCATGCTCTCAAGGTCCTTCTCAAAAATTTCAAATTCAGTAGCTCAATTAAACCAGTGAAGTTGTTTTAAATGCATTAGTAGCACTATCAGTTTTTTTCAAAAATCACATAAGTTTGATCATGACCTGAATTTTTACATTAGGTAGGCATACTCTCAAGGCCCTTCTGAAATTTTTTTCAAGAATTTGTAAATTTAGTAGTTTACTTAAAGTAGTGAAGTTACTTTAAATATATTAGTAGCATTGTCAGATTTTTTAAAAATCACATATGTTTGATCATGATCTAAATATGTTATGGTAGGTTAAGCACGCTATGAAGACCCACCTCAAAAAGTTTGAAAAATTTACAAAATGATTAACAGCTCAACTAAATTATTGAATTTGATGCAAAAAAGAAATCTGAGAAAAATCTGAGAAAAAAGCCAAGCAGCGTTTGTGAAATATGACGCGCAATAAAAATTTTAAGACTATGCAAAAATTTACTATAGAAACTACAGAAAATGGCGACCGGTTTTTGTACCTCTCCAACAATAGAGATAGATATAGATATTGACCGTCTTACTTCTACAGCTTCATCATGGCTAGTTTTGGTTCCATATTGGTTGCAAAATTTTACAGCTGGATTGTTTCCTGGTGATTACAATTTACAAGAGGCAAAGGAACATTGGATCAATCAAATCTAACTGATGCAGATTTGACAGCTGAATAGTAGCAACTGCTGCTCCTGCTTAATCCAGGTTCCCTTTCCTCGATAAATGTTTCAAGGGAAACTTAGAAGTTACAATCGATACAGTTGTCACAGCTGCTTAATCATAGAGCTTTCGTAAACTGGACTTCTCATCAACGTGGTACTTAAATCTTCATATCATTATGGTACAAGGAGAAGTACGAGACAAGCAATGGAGCAAGAAGGAAGATTGGAAATTTCAGCATGCCTAGGCCTATCTTTGAGAGGCAGCTGGAGCGTCTTTGACGCTACTGGCTACTGCTGACTTCCTCTTGGTCTGAAATGTCTGTAACACAGCTTGAAGACGACGACAACAATGGCAGGTGCAGACGAGCATCTTCCCCGTTCTGTGCCGCGCGGTGTACGATGGCGGCGCGATTACCCAGTGTTTGGCTGTCGCTCTCCCCGGTTGGCCTTCTTGATCTGTTGTTCTTCAGAAAAATCCGGCACACAGTCCATTCCCCTGGCTGAGCCATGCAGTTCTGCAAGTCATTAGCAGTTTAGCACATCATAACCCAGCCACCACATGCAATTTACAGCTGCAAAGCTGTAGCAACTGCAACGGCAACGGCAACAATGAGGCTTACAAGATATGACAAAAGGTTCGATAATTTTGGATGGAATATATATATATGTAACAGTGAACTGTCCCAATCGATGTTGCAAAGAAGATTAAGTTACTTCCAAATGAGGCAAGGATTCTCCTAGCTGCATGATTTGAGTGCTCTGCTGTGTAGCGTGTGAAAGGCAGGAAGCCGGAAACTTTTCGTCAGTTTGTGCACTCATTTGGTACCCCTTTTTAGACAGCACACGTATAAGTATTTTAAAAAGAAATACATATATATATTTGACGACAATTAAGCTGGGTTTGACGCAGCCTACTGATGACTGAAATTCACATTTAACCTACCTGTAATTAATTGTAAACAGTGGCATGTATTAGTACTATTTACACTTGGACAAAGAACTGGAGAACTTCACGGTGGTGAGTGGTGACCACAAGAAGGCTGAGATGGATACGGTTTTCTTACATGGCTTGCGGTCTTCTTCTGCTCAGCCACGCCACCGGGCACGGCGGCGAGGCGGTACTCGTGCATGACCCAGTAGGTCCGCGACGACGGCTTCCCGCGGTGGAAGACGAGCGCCGTCTTGACGCCGACGAGCTGCTGCTCGCCGCCGCACCCGGAGCGCTGCAGGAACACGGGCTTCTCCTTCCCCGTTGCCTTCCAGTAGCCACTCCCGGCTCTCCTCCGGCGTTCACCACCGCCCTTCCGGCTCGCCGGCGCTTGCCGCAAGCTGAAGAAGTACTTCTCCCCCTCACTCGCACCTATATATAACAATCGAAGACCCAACGAAATTCAGAATCTTTAGTTAATCTCCATTTTTATGGAGCATGCATGGATGCATGTCTTCGGACGCGCGCACGAACCAGGGAGGTCCCAGGGGTCGAGATTAGCGACGTCGTGGATGACGGGGATGACGGCGGCCGGCAGCGGGCGGGAGAGGGCCTTGCGCCGGAGGTACTGCACCACCAGCTCCTCGTCGGTGGGGTGGAAACGGAACCCCGGAGGCAGCTGCCTTAGCGCCGGCACTGCTTCTGCTCCGAATCTCACTGCAGCAGCCACTGGCCCCTCCATTACAGCTACACTTTCACAAGGAAGCACCGTGCAGTGCAGCTAGTCAATTCTCGAGTGCACAGTAGAGCAGTGGCAGCTGGTACTGCAAATGAAGCTGATTAGCGATTAGGGAGATAGTACAGCAGCTCGAGGTTCGCAGCTAATACTAATTTGTGAGTTCATCAGGGTGGTAAATTAACAGGCACTGCACTTGACAGGAAGGCCAAAGCAGCAGCTGATGTTGCTGCTTGGAATGTTCAGAGAGAGAGAGAGAGATGGGTTTGATGAGTGGAGTGGAGAAGAAAAGGTGTGGGAATTTATAGGATCCCTCGTGGCGTGGAGCAGACTCCATCCTGCCTCTTCCCTTTCTGAAATAGTATGATTCCTTCTCCCGTTTGACAGGATCCCATCTCAATCACCCTTAAAAATGTCTCCTACTTGATTTTTTTTACTTTTTCTATTTTTTCAGTTACAAAATAAAAGTGTTTATAAGGTAGAGAAGGAAAACGAGAGTAGAAAATTCTAAGTACTACTTGAAAGAGATGTGATAATGTCATGTAAGCACTCTACTTGTCTCAGCGTGGCTTGCCATATATGAGTGTTATAGTAAAATATTGTGTCTTAGCTGCAAACTGAAACCCATTTGTTGGCATTCTTGCTTCAGATATTAGAAGGTTTATGCCGCCTATTTTTAGTCTAAATGCTATAGGAATGAGAATTTAAGGGCTTCTTTTGTCATACTGAAATACGGGATCGCGGAAAATTTTAAATAGATACGCTGATTTTTCATGAGAATTTTCGGATTTTGTCGATGTTCTCTTTCGTGAGCGTTGGTTTTTTTATTTTTATTTTATTTTATCGAACAGGCAAAAGATCAATGTGAAGATTGTTGCTACAGAAGCTTCCATAGCGGGAAACACGGTTCCCCGGTCCGGGGAATCAGATTCAAGACTGATGTGGCCTTTGCAAGTGATTGCCAAAAAGATAATTGGTAGATGTTTTGTTAGTGGTATCTTGTATGTTAATCAACAGCGTTGAGTGAGAGCTGAGTTTGATTATACCAAGCATGTGTTGTGCGTGCGTATGCGATAATTGTGGATTGGAAGGAATCATCGCTGCCTTTTCTTCCATCTTGTTGGCATCGAAAAATATGACAAAAGATTGATCGGCTCAAACTCACGCGAATGCCGGGTTCAAGAGGTTCAAGGTATGCCAGCCTATTTGATCCTGCAATCGGCAAGATAAATGAAAAATATGCTCAAAGCCAATCTAATGTGATAATTGGTAAGAATCTAAACAGTTACGCAAAGCTGATTAAATAAAAAATAGCAATAAGTCTAAACAACCTATTAGGGCTGATTAAATGATTGATAAAGGTAGATTTTTCCCAAAAAAAAAGGCAATGCATAACAAGATCGAAGAAAACCAAACTTGATGTAATCGGAGAAGATCAATAATCGGCAATATGTAACTTTATTGATCAATGACGAATAGAAAGATATCTAAATTAAAAGACTACTCCTAATTGACGAGAAAAAGTAGATGCGAGTTATTTGATTAATTGGATGTTCTTTTTCTATTTGCCCTTGCTCCTTTTTTTATAGTGCATAGGTTGATCGTATTATTCTCCAATGCATTGCTAGCCGTGATCCGTATTAGCCTTTATTCAGATAAAATTTCATCTTTGAATCAACATCGGTCATAATTCTATCTTCAACTTAACTTTTCATTTTTAACCGATATTGGTCGGAAATATCTATTTTTATCCTTAGCATGACAAATTGATCGTGGCTTGCTAAACTTGGGTGTGAACACTTCTACTTTTCTAGCAACTCTCTTGAGCGTTGCTTGATGCTCAGTTGCTTCCTGCCCCCTTCTTCCAAGCAATCAAGCGTCACCAAATGCCTGAATCTTAGGACCTCTTGGGTCCACACATGATCAGATATTTCAAGGGTACTAGATTTTTGGGCATCAGCCTCTAATTTTCCAGTAGACATCCTCCAATGCTTATAGCTTCCTTTGGCCTTTTCTGAAGAAATATAAACTAGTTGTCTAATTCAGTATTTCAATGGACTTTTATTTAGATTGCTTCTTTTTCTTGTCCCAAATCACCAGCATCAGAAAAGCAAAAGTTACACGAAACTGGTGCGAATATATCACCACGGCCCAATAGTTTTCGAGGTAAAGGTCTGCAAGCCACTTATAACAACTTTAGACAGCAAAATAATGACGTCAAAGCATAGATGCCCTCCCAAAGAAGATGGCGTCAAAGCATAGCTCATTGGGCAACTTCGTGCAAGCAAGCCAAGCTAGAGGGTAACTTTGGTCTCCTTGTCACTATTGGCATGACAAATACAGGCCTGGATTGGAATAACTCCAACAAGAAACTTGTGGACTTGCTTGCCTTGGGCCAATCAAATGAAGTGCCCTTTCGGTGAGCACAAAGGATCATTTTCGGATTCAGCTTCTCAAGCTGAAAATTCAAGCTTCACCAGATTCGTGAAGCTGAAGCTGTAAGTGCATTAAGAGTGTTTAGATAGATTATCTTGTTTACATTTTAGACCAAAAATATAAACTTAATTTACTTTATTTTAACCTACAAGTTTCAGATTTCAGGTGAAGTTGAAATCTAGAGCTCTACCAAACAGTCCCTTACCCAAGGGGTAACTTGTTCAGTATTACTACCTCAACCACGACAAACAAACCATGTGTTTTTCCGGCACAAATGCCAACGATCCATTGGGCATGGAGAGAGGAGCAGAGGAGGAGACATCTCGATGAGGAGCAGAAACTGCTATGCATGTATCTATTCAGGCTTACACTTGGGAAATGGGGACAGAGTTAGGCCTAAGTCGGCTTGCCCAAGCAACAGGTCCCCTTCAACTCTTGAAGCAAAGCACTACTATATGCAATAATGCAAATGTTGACAGAAACCCCACCACAAGAACACATGGTTGGGAATGGCATCAGGAGGCAGGTGATGCTGGACCAGAAATAGGAACCCAGAAAGAAAGCCACCAATTTCCAGCGCATATTTTTCGTCGATTTGCTGTCGGTTGTCGACGTCGGCTCGACAGAGCCTGACCGGATTCCACGAGACATTGAGCATGTTCCGAGGGTGCCTTCAGGCCTAGCTAGTCGGATGGAGCGATGGATTAGGAGAACATTTGCCTCACAAAGTCCAATCCAATCAACTCGCCTGATGTCATGTCCGTTCCTTAAACAAACAGCAAGGGTACTTCAGAAATGGCTGCAGAGAACAAGCAAGAAAGCTATCAGCAGTAGGTAAAGATCAATCATAGGAGGAGAACTTAGCTAGAATGTCCTACATTTCCTCAAACACAAGCCATTACTACCAAATCCTTCTCGCCGTGTTAACGTAGGAGCTCAGAAACCGATCGATCGATGGATCATACGCTAATGTGAACAGTCGAGTTGTCACTCATTACTGAAAGCTAAAGACTAATTTGTCACTCATTACTGAAAGCTAAAGACTAATTAATAAACTTCTTTCTTCAGATTGTGCCTCTGAATAATTGCTCGCCATTGCGCATTCCTCTTGGGTTTGGGCTGCTTTCTCAGGTAACCCCCCCCCCCCCCCCGGTTGCCCCCTGTAGCAGATTGTCAATGCCTTTGGAGTGCGGGCGCCTCTGACCTGTGCTTGGTGGGAGCATGCCCATGAAATGAAGCAACTCTACGTTTTCGTCCTAGGGAGCGTTTGGTTGAGTCTCTATGGGGCGGGTATGAAGAAATCGTCTGAGTGATGAAACGAAATTATTCCGTCGATATGCGAGCGAGCGAATTTGTTTCCGAGAGGACATTGATCAAATTTAGTTTAGTCAATTTAGTTATTAGATTGCAAACATATTCTCTAACCCATCATATTCACATTTTCATAAGCAGGACAACATAATCTTCAATGAATGCATGTTTTTCCTTGTCTATGATATGATTTAGAGTTAAAATGGCTATAAGAGCTCTTCTCTTGTGAAATTTTGAGGATGGGTCGATGATACCGACGGGGATGGGAGATTTTCTCCCAAGACAAACGACTGACGAAAATTTTGGATCATGACGGGAGGTACTCACTCTAGTGAATGGCCTGCTGCACTAGTTGAGTGTATGAGGGTGAACTGAACCGTCTCATATAGAATTTGGTTATATCTCTACATTTGGTTGGCTGAACGTAGAGACTAGAGTAAAGTGCAAAATCTAAAGATATAGTAAAGGTGGGTCTCAGTGAAACAAAAAAAAATAGAATAACATCTATTCACAAACAAAGAGACTAATAATGACCTGAAAGACCCCATCGAAGCAATAGAAAAACAGATTAGGTTGATGCCTTCTACCCCTAGATAAGCAACTAGGACCAGGGAACAGCCAATGATTCTCACATGCTTTCTCACTTTTCACTAGACACTAGATCTGAGCATATTTTGGCCGGTTCAAGATAGACTCGGTTAGGACCATACCTATTCTCAATCAAGGTAAATAAACTTTTGTCTAAACTCGACCTAAATTTATTATCCTGGCCTTTCTGAACCTAGTTTGAGTCCGACAGGCTCAATTAACTGTGTGTTTGTAGGTTGGGCAAGGCTAGGTATTGGCTTGGCCGGCCTGATTAAATTAAAGTTGCATGTTTGTTCTTTCGGAGGTTAGGCTTCTTTGATTCAAAGGAATTTTAAAGGAAAAAAATCTCATGAGGGTTATTTGATAATCTCATGAGGGTTATTTGATTGGTAGGAATGTAGGATTGCTTCAAAGAAATTGTATCGGATAAGAAAATTTTCTACCAAATTTGGAGGAATTTTAGCATGAGTCTAACCTCATGTTACAAATTATTTTTAGAGTTTCAGTACTTCCTCTCTCTTCTTCCCTCGTCACAAATACATGTCGTTTTGGATAAACGTGCATTAAACTTTTGAAACTCTGACTCTCAATATCTTTTCAAAAAATTAAATTGGATACATGAAAATTATGTGTAGATTTGTCTCGAGATGTACTTTCATATAATTTTATTGGGTTTTATAAATATATTACAATAGAAATTAGTGGTCAAAGTTGTGTTTAGGAAACCGCGTCGATGTCCATAATCTCTACTAATATGAATTTGCGTTAGTAGCAATGATGCATTCTTCCTAGCCCCCGCTATATCTCCAATAATAGCCGGTCATTATAACTAATTATTCTTTTCTGATTTACAGTCAGTCATATCTCTCTAAATATGGCTGATTATTATAGCAAAACCCTGATTATTGCTGATAATTAATAGCCAGCTAATCATTCCTTTTGTACACTATATATGCTGTACAGTTTTCACAGAATCAATCAAGGGAATTCATTTAAGATCTCCCATGTCGTGCCATCGCGGCGAATGAACTCGATGAATTAATCAATAAGTAACGGACCGACGTACATGGCCGCGAGGCATAGGAGGCCGAGCGCCGCGGTCAGTAATAACTGCGGCCAGAAGGACAGACAGAGCGTGACTCCCACCGGGTGCCGTGGCCCCAGCGCCAGCCAGTTTGACGTGAACAAAGCGTACGACGCTTCAGTGCGATTGCCCGGCGACACCGGTGGGACGTCGTCGGCAGTGAGAGAGTCATTGGCATACCCTTTGGAGATAAACGGGTTGATCCAACTGAACGTCGCAAGAGAGAGGAACGACACGGCGGCGCACGGCGTGGCGGGCGCCTTGGCGCTGGTGTTTTCTGGTTCACCTTCATGGGCTCCAGCGTCATGGTCGATGAAGCCAGTGATGGCTAGGTATGCCAGAGGCATGGAGACGAGTAGGCCGGCAAAGGCGAGAGGATCATCTGAGAAGAGCAATGAACCGTTGGAGCAGCGGACCACCGCTGAAGCGAAGAAGAGCGCTGCGCTAAGGGCGGTGGCGATCCAGAAGACACGGAGGTGTAAAGGCTGGGTGGCAGCGGTGGCCCCTTTTTCCGAAGCGACTGACCACGTGGCCATGGCATGCGCGACGAAATGGGCGGCGAGGAAGGCGGACTCCACAGTGCGCCATGCGTGCTCGACAGGAGGAAGAATGCGAGCGCGAGGAGGACGGTAGACGCTCCGAGCGCGACCGCGTAGCGGCCAGTAGTCCGGAATAGCGGTGGCTTCAGCAGCAGCGCCTCGTGCTCGGAGGAAGCCCCTGTGTCGCCCCTGCGAAGGCGGTGGATGACGAGGACGAGCGAGGCGACGAGGAAGACGAGATCGACGGCGCCGAGGAGTGCGCGCTACAGGCATGACGAGAAGAAGAGGAACGCGAGCTGGTAATATAAATTGCAAAAAGGGATAAAAATGATTGATTGATTTTTGAGATTGGTAATATATATTGCTACGTACAATATATTTGGTTTTAATTCATACCGGAGAAGAAACCATAAAAACTTTTATAATTGGGAGAAATAGATGTTTCATCTTGTAGTACAATTTTCTTTTATTGCTTGACCTTTATGTTTCGTTACCAATTTTATTTTTCGCAGCAACGCACAGGCATTGATCTAGTGGTATGTATTTATGACCGGAGGGAGTAATATCTAATCTTAAAATTCCTGCATTTTTCCTATGGTGCAATCAAACACCCTTCGTGGCAAATTCCTGCAGTTTTAAATCATATAGGATTCAAGAGGCTATGACATTACAATCCTACGTTTTTTCTATTCCTGCGATTTTAGAATCATATGAATCAAGGTGAGCTAAGAAGGTGAAGAGGTGGGGGGTACTGCTGCTGCAAGATCTTTATCCTGATCCCTGAAGCACAGCATTGTTAGCTTTTCTGCTGAACCAACAAGCAGCCAGGCACACATTTGATCGATCGATGGTTTGAAGTGCCTCACTTTTTAATTTGGATGAACTTGGTCTGGCGATCCGGTCACGTGGCATGCCTGACGATTCATCAGGGTTAGCTTTTCTTTTAAGTTGCTTGATTTCTTCCTGTAAGTTGGCGAGATGGGCCATGAACAGTGCTCGCCTTCCATGTGCAGGTGAATGCGCTGAAGGCCGTAGGTTGTACGTAAGCGTGCAATGGTCAGACTTGCAGAAACGGTAATCGCTTGGATCTTAAGTCAGTAAGCCATCATGTCAGGTGATGATAAGAGAAAATGGCAACGTTAATGCCATCCGGTGTGACTTGGAGCACGTTTTCTCAAAATTGAATATACTAGCTGCTGTGTGGCCCCGCACATTGTTGCACGTGGAGAGAAGTGTAGTTAGATTAAATTTTGAATTTTTTAAAGAATAATAAAAATGTTTTTAAAAATACTAAAAGAACTGTAGCTTAGTTCGCTTAGTGCTGTAGGAACTAAAGTGTTTGGCGCCACGTGGCGAGGGTGGCGTCCAGGCTGCCATACATAGGGGTGGGCATTCGGTTTTTTTGGTGTATTTGGTTCGGTTTTTTCGGTTTAAAAAAATTTGGTTTTTGCAAACTGGAAACTGAAATTGTCGCTTCAAATTAGAAAACCGAACCGAATAAACCGATAAAAATTCGGTTCGGTTTTTCGATTAACCATAAAAGGTGCCAGTTCATATGATCATATCAATAAAATTCAGTTATTTAGGGCAAACAAACAATGATTCAAATCAATAAAGAATGCGTTGAGGGAGCACCGCGTCGAGGGAGGACTCATCGAGGAATGAGGCACCGCCGCATGAGGGAGGATGCGCCTTACCGAGGCCAAAGCCACTGCCGCCCAAGGACCACATTACCGAAGCCGCCGCCACTCGAGGATCGCGCTGCCAAGGCTGCCACTGCATCCACGTGACAGATCTGGCTACCGCCGAGCGCCTTCGCCCGAGTGACCTTATGGCCTTCGTTGACTAGGGTGACGCCTCACCGGACTCTTCCACGTGTCGCCGTCCAGTCCCACCTCCGCCAAACCGCCACCACATCTTTCTCGACCGGATCTGGTCACCGAGCACCTCCGCGCCACCTCCGTGTATCAGATCCAGCCGGATCTAGTCGCAGGCGGTGTGGAGTGGCCAAATCTGGATGGCTGGTGCCCTAGGGACTCCTCGGGGGTGGAGTGGAGTCCGCTCGCGTCGCCGCTCAATTGGTGAGTCGGTGGTGCCCGGCGGACCGCGAGGTTGAGGAGGCGAGGAGGCTAGAGGCGAGTGGAGTCCACACCTTCGTGGACTGTGGCTCGCGAGTGGAGTCCGCACCTCCGTCTCCGTGGCTCATGAGGAGGCTGGAGGCGAGCGGATGCTTCCGCTAGAAAGACAAAGACCGAAAGAGTGGAATCCATGAGTGGAGTCCGTGAGGAGGCGAGTCGCGAGTGGCCGAGTGGAGTCCGCGTATATTCGGCTTGTTTGGCTTTTCAGTTAATGCTACTATGCTAGTTGAAAACTGAACCGACAATCAAAAACCGAACAACAGTGAAATGAAAACTGAACCGAAACCCGAAAAACGAAAAAAACAAAATAATTGGTTAATTTGGTTGGTTCTTCAGTTTCGGTTTTTTTACGCCCACCCCTAGTGTACATCTCCAAGATTATACATATAGTGATGCCACAGAGATGTGCCATAAAAGATCCAAGCCATAACAAGTGAGAAGCTACACTTCTAAACCCTAACATAAATATACGCCACTTCAAGAGATGACACTTAGAAAAATACCACTCTAAAATATGAAAATAGAAATTTGCCATTCCAAACTTGGCACTTTGGATTTTTGCCACTTTTAGACACTTTTGCCCTCCCTCCTCATTTCTTCCTCCTAGCCAACCGTTGTCTTGACTTCTTCAGCAAGCTCTGCTGTGCCACCTTGTCCTCCTCGCATGCCACCATGAGCTACACCACCAAGACAGTGCCACCGACTGCTCCTTCGGGGCACCGCTCCTTCTTCTTCTCGATGTCGCGCAAGGTGAGTTCAAGACCATGCAATAGTGTGTAGTGCGATAGGGGGGAGTGACTATAGGGATGAGGAGAAAAGGAGGGGCACTAAGGTGGCGGCACAGAGAGAGGTGGCAAGTGATAAGAAGAGAGCGTGTAGGAGGGAGCAAGGCGCCATAGGAGGAACCGGAGAGAGAACAAGAGGAAGAAAATAGGGGAGCATAAGGAGAAGGAAGGAGTCAAAGGAGACCGAGAAGGCACACGAGAGGATGTGTGGGAAGTGGTGTGGAGGAGGATAGCGGTAAGTGGTTTCTCCTCCATCATCTCCATCCGAACCACCACCTGATGCCACCGCACTTGTTGGTTAGTGCTCGCACGGAGAACAGAGGCGACGGCCGGCCTAGAAGAAGAGAGGAAGGAGGGTAAAAGTGTCCAAGAGTAGCAAATATCCAAAGAGTTAAATTTTGGAGTCATAAATTTTCAATTTCATATTTTAGAATGGTATTTTTGTGCTATCTTTTAGAGCGGCGTATATCCAATTTTGCCTTTTTCTACGACTCGTGGGTAATATAACCTCGTTCTCTTTCTACAAGGTTTGAAGCGAATCTCACAGTCTTGAGAGCACTGCTCCTCTGAAGAAAAAGGAAAATGTTTTTTTTTAAAAAAGATAGAAACAAAGAAAAACTAATAGGCAAACACAATGTTATTATGGGCCGGGTCAAATTGGGGAGATTGGCGCTATTGATACTCTTTAAAATTCATAATTTACTTTTTGACACCCTGGCCCACTGTTATAGACTCAGATGAGCCCACATGTCATAGACACATCCCTAAATACCAACAAATTGAGTGTCGCTGGACTAATTTTTCCGGTCAAATTGGGCCTAATGAGGCCCAGTTTCGGACACGAAGCCCAATTCTTTTCGAGCGGGCAGCGGCCGCTAATCTAACTCTGCCTCTCTCTCTCCGAAGCAACCGTTCGTGCTTCCTTCTTCTCCCCCAACCAAACGAAAGCGGGGGCAGAGGGCTAGGGTTTTAGCAATTCTTGCCCAAGGGAGAGAGAGGCATGGATGACTCACCCGAGCTGCAGAGATTCCTCGGGGTGAGATGCCCTCAACACCAAATCCCCTAATCCTCGTGTTCTTTTTGTTGTGTGATTTGATACGATGGTATGCGTTATCGCTGATATTTCAAGGTTGGTGTGGTCTAATTTGTGGCGTATCTGGCCATGCTCGTGGTTAGGTCACAGATGGTTGCAGGAAGAAGCCGGTGGCAGATTTTATTTTTGGATGCGTTTTTTTTACCGCAGTGGTCAGTGTTCTAAATCGCTATAGTACGCGAAGCTGTGTGCCAGTGTAGCAACAGACGCTATAGCTAGTAACAGCTCTGCTATATGCCGTAGCTTGTAGCTAGCGATAGCTCCGGTATCTTATGTAGGTACTGTACCCATGGGCCAAAACGTTGGGTCTATTTTGAGATCAAACATTACTAGAATGCTCAAATACATCTCTTATAAGCCTGGACGATAAGAAAACCTAGCAAAAGACCTCATCTCACCCTTTTTCAATAACCCAACATTCATATTTCTTAGTGATTAAGTACTCATTGGTAAGAACATTATGGCATAGTAATCAGTTATAGTCTTTGAAATGTATTAGCATGTTTCTTGATTTTGAACTTGACTCATATTCTTATTATAAAAATATTAATACCTTCTACATTGCCATGGTTTAATGATTTGTTTTGAGGTGACTTATATTATATACGTATTTAATTTTTTAATAATGAAAACGCGACGAAGGATAGTTTCCACGACAGCTAGCGAAAGCTGCTGTAGCTTTTTTGAGACCTTGCTGCGAAGACACAAAAATCATGATTTAAAACCTTGATGGTGGTAGATGCTAGTATTTCGTTCCATTAAAGTTAGTTAATTAGCGCGTTTTTCAATTGAGCAACAGTGCTTAGCTTCTTATTTAAGTATTTAACTAGTGATTTTTGCTTCAAGTTTCAAACCTGTGATTAGTTGTGCCGTGGCAGTTTCTGGAAACCTATACGGGCTGCTGAGTGGTTTATCCATTGTCTCTCAGTTCTCCAAAAAATTTACTAAAATTAAACCTTATTATCTAGTTTAGCTTGGAGATTGTGTTGGCCCATAAAAAGGATGCTTATAGGATTCTTTATTGGCTCCTTACAAGAGACATGGTAATTTATTCCGTTCTCTAAGGTTCTATGGCTGAACAAATTGTAGTAACACTTTGGGCTTGCCAACAGCACAAAAGGCTCAATCTTCTTGATTTGTATAGGTCATTATGGGTTGCCTACTGCTCACTCATGAGTGAGAGCATGTACATCAGTAGAGACGACTGTTGCTTATATATTGCTTTATGTCATCTAGAGACAAAACTAAAGATAACTTCTATAATGGATTCTCTCTTAAGGTTGTCTATATTTGATCCCATGATCTTCTAAGTATGGCATGAAAAAATGTTTATTATAGATAATAACTCATACAATGATGTTTTGTGTTGTCTATATGATCATCTCTTTACGAAGAGACATCTACACTCTCTCTCCTCCTTTCTCCTCATGTTAGCAAAAAGCTCATGTGCCAAAGCTTTTTGACATCATACCATTGTACATGCTCTTATTCTACAATATGGGACTAAACTGAATTCTCGCATGCTTGCCTTAAAAAAAATCCACACCATCCATAAATTAGGATTTTTTTTGCCAGAAGAAGAGATAGGAAAAAAAAACAAGAGAAAGTAGGAGTGGCACTTCGGGGACCTGGGTTAGAACATGGCATAGCCGGGGCCTGGTGGTATGAAAGAATCACCCTAGGTTGAATAATGAATAGAAAAAAATACATAAATGATCTGGCATCCCCTGTGTAGTGAGATGTTCTTTTTTGCATCAGGCCACATATTCTGTTAATTCTTATCAATACTAGATCAATGCCCGTGCGTTCCTACGAAAAATAAAATTGGTAACGAAACATAAAGGTCAAGCAATAAAAGAAAATTGTGCTACAAGATCTTGAATGAATTCCCTTCATTGATTCTGTGAAAACTGTACAACATATATAGAGTACAAAAGGAATGATTGGCCGGCTATTAATTACCAGCAATAATCAGGGATTTTGCTATAATAATCAGCTATATTTAGAGAGATATGGCTGGCTGTAAATCAGGAAGGAATAATTAGCTATAATGACCGGCCATTATTGAAGATATGACGGGAGGGGTTAGGAAGAACGGACCGTTGCCACCAACTGCAAATTTATATTAGTAGAGATATGTTCCGACCATGACACTATTTATGAGAATAATGTAGTAGCGGGCGGTGACTAACTGACTATGAGCCCGCTTCACTCTAGTTGGGATACCTATATATGTCTGGTGATAAACAATCAGGCATGCTTTGTCAAGCCTTTTTGTTGTTAATTTTGCTCTTTTGTAGTTCTAGCGGGCAAGCTTCAACTTAAGTCACCTGATTTGGCACCAGCCAAAGGAGTAGGAACAGCAGCTGGGGAAGCACCATTACCATCCATGGGAGGTTGAATAGCAGCTCCTTTTTGTTGTCACAGCAATCTGTAACAGGTTCACTTTTTCTTTCTTAAATCATGTGCTTCGCTGTATTCGATTCCAAGCTGCATGCATTTGGAAACCGACCAAAAACAAATCGTTCACTGGTTTATGGTTTCTTTTTCTGCATAAATAATAAAATTGCACATTTTTGGCACCACCTAAATCTTCAGTACTCCAGGATTCTGTTTGCAAAAGTTGCTGCTTTTACTTGTGAAATTCTGTTACAGTTGCTGTTTTGATATGCTAATGGTAGCTGAGGCATACAGGAACATGAGTCTAGAGCGTACTACTAAATTATGAACTGCATATGTCTAGGCAACATATCCAATATATGTTGGGAGCAGTTGTATTCTCGTTTCATATTTGGCTGAGGCTTGTTAAATTCATTAAACTGGTGCTGATGATATATCCCAGAAGCTATCTGGTACCTCCTTTCCAACAACATAGAGCACTTCCTTGTATCTAAATGTGGAAGTGTACATCATCCCTCAGTGTCAATTTATATGTTGACCGACTGGAATTGCAAAAGCATAACATTTGTTTACCTTGTTGTGTTCATTGTGACTGAGTTGCTGTTATTAAAGTGTGCTGGCGTTTTTAGTTGATGCGGACATGTTCTCCACTGTTTGTTGTCGGTGAATCGTAGTCTTACCCTGATTTCTGTACTCATGCAGCAAGAGAAGGAGAGAATGATGGTGACCGAGATGATTGGCAAGCTAACCAGTGTGTGTTGGGACAAATGCATAACCAGTACTCCTGGAAGTAAATTCAGCTCTGGGGAAACCACTTGCTTGAGTAACTGCGCCCAGAGGTTCCTTGACATGAGCACAATAATCGCCAAACGATTTGAGATGCAGTAAAAAACCATGTCACCCACTCCATGTAGTTGCTTTCAAAAATGTTTTGATTTCCCCTGTTAGCCATATCTTTTGACATCAGTTGATACCTTTCTGGTAGTAACACCAGCGTATTTTTAGTTTAATGGTGAAAGGTTTTGTAATTTGCAGTATACTTGTCTAATGGTGTGCTTCTGCCATCCTATTGTCGAGTATGGTCTGTCTGAGTGCTTAAGCGGCCGGAAAAACCTGCTTTGCTTTCCATGGCTTCTCACAGTTGCGGCAAATGCAATCAATTTTGAACTAGGTTTGGTCGGCTACTGCTATTGGCCGAGTTCATCTGGACTTATGTTATCTTTGGCTGACCTGATACTCACGCCTGCTTTTCCAGACCCTCGTCACTTTTCTTTCTTAAATCATGCACTTTGCTGCATTCGATTCCAAGCTGCATGCATTTCGGAGAACATGCACAACCATGATATCAAAAACAAATCGTACACTGTTTTATGATTTCTTGTGCTGCATCAAGAATAAAATTGCGACCAAAATCTTCAGTTCTCCATGATTTTATTTTGAGCGTTACAATACTCCATGATTTTGTTTTGCATATGGAAACATTCTATTGATTTGTGTACCACATGTGAAAGGTAGCTGCTTTCACTCGTGAAATTCTGTTTCTGTTGCTGTGTTGATGTGCCAATGGTATCTGAGGCGTACGAGAACACAGAGTCTAGAGCATGATTATATTATAAACTGCATATGTCTAGGCAGCATATCCACTATATGTCGGCAGCACTTATATTCTCTTAGTCATATGTATCTGGGTCTAATGAGGCTACTATGGAATATTTATAGACTATCTATGTGTCCGTGCGTTGCAATGGAAACTTAATTTGCGATAAAAAGTTTATTTGCAAAAAGTACTAACAGTGGTAAATGTGGGTAATTAAAGAGCAATGACAAAGGTGGTGTTTGCGTCAAAATTTGGCAGGTGCGGAAATATCGGCAATCCGAGATCTACAGGAGTTTAGATAGCGCATGGAGGAAATATTTGGAAACAGGAGTCTGTTTAGGAAACCTAAGCTGACACGGATTCTGTTACCACCGTTTTATAATAGGATTCGAATCGGTCAAGGATATATAAGATGAGTCCGGGCCGTTTAGGAAGACATCCACAACCAAAATCATATCTACTAGTCTTTTTTTTCATTAGTTTTCAGTCTTGCAATATTTTCCTCTGTAAGTCAATTTTAATCAATAAAGTTGCGCATCGCCGATTATTGGTCTTCATCGATTTCACCCAGGTTTGGTCTGCACTGTTTTACTGTGCATCGCCTTCTCAGAGTCGATCTGCTTTTATTCCTAAATTAGCCTTGATCAGCTAGTCTTGCAACGTCTTGGTCGGCTTTTGGCTAATTAGAATTACGCCGATCATCGTTTGATATCGGCTTTAAGCGATTTCACGACTTTACTTTATTGATTGCAAGGTCAAATCGATTGGCACGTTTGAACCAGGTGTTCGTCCGGTATGTTGGAGTCAGGAACCCTACTTCAAGTTTTCGACGCCAACAGGTGGGTAATTAAAGAGTAGTGGTAAAGGTGGATAATTTTGATGAAGTGACGCTGGAAGAAACTCTTGCTTTATATAGTAGAGATGAGGCAAGCTCTTCTATTTTGGTTCACAGTTCCTCGTGGCCACATGGTTTATCCGGCGAAGATTGAACTTGAAGAAATTGTTAATAGTTTTACCGATACATAAATGTATAACTCAACCAGGAATTTCAGTTGCGCTTATATCCACGGACTTGGTTTCAAGCTTTCTCAAGCCCTTTTTTATCAATGGACTCCCGACGGAGCGTGGTTCGTCAGATAAATTCCTACCTCTATTTCATGAAAGGAAAAATATCCTGTGCAATCAGACAGGTTGGTGAAACCACGGTGCAACCCAACTAGAAAAAGTTTTAAAAAATTCTGAAAAAAATCATGGATGTACATCTCAGCTTACCCCATCTACATATAAAATTTCATGATCAAATTCGTCCTGTGCTAAGAGTAATAAAAAGGACAAAATTGATCATGAGCGATTTTTCTGTTCAGATCAACTTTGTCTTTGAGATGTACATCCATGATTTTTTTCACAATTTTTGAAACTTTTTATAGTTGGATTACACCGTAGTTTCACCAACTCTCTGGTTACACAGGATATATTCCCTTCATGAAAATGCTATCCTAACTGCGTCCAAGACATAACTTTTTGCCAAAAGTTTGTCATGATCTTTTTTTATTCGTATCCGTGCAATCCTGCAATGCTCCAGCATTCACACGGAGAAATGGTGGGAGCCCATCAGGCCAGCCTAGACGTGATGGGCCGGACGGTAGTCAGGCCCAGCCTGGTAGATCGAGATATTTCTGCGACGAAAATGCCACTCGTCTATAAAGCGAGCCATAAACCCTATCGTCTCTCCCAGTCCCCCACCTCCCCTAGGGTTTCCCCATGGCGTCGGCGTCGCGCGCCCTCCTGCTCTCCAAGCTCTCGCCCCTCCCCGCCACCACCTGCCGTCTCCTCCGCCCGCTCTCCGCCGTGGGGAGCCTACTCCCGGCGGCCCTGTGGTCCCCCCCGGCCGCGGCGCCCAGGTTGGCTAGGTGCTTCTCGACGCGGCCGGCGACCTCGTCGCTGCGGGACTCGTCGCCGAACTGGAGCAACCGGCCGCCCAAGGAGACGATCCTCCTCGACGGGTGCGACTTCGAGCACTGGCTGGTCGTCATGGAGCCACCCGCCGGCGATCCCGGCAACCCCGACGTCACCCGCGACGAGATCATCGACAGCTACATCAAGACCCTCGCCCAGGTCGTGGGAAGGTATGCCGTATACCGCCTCTCATTCGCTCTCGGCGACTCACATCCGCTAGGATTTATGATGCGCTTGTTTTGATTTCGTGGTTTGATAATCACCTTCCTTTGTGGTGGATGCGATGAGAACTACCCGTTTGGGTCATCGGGATTTTTTATGTTTGTGCAGTAGACCAGTAGTCATGACGCATGAATGATTGAAATTTCTGTATCTGTTGTATAGAGATAATGATTCGATGCTCTAATAACCATTTTTGGTTTATTATGACAGATAACTATGTTTATACAGACGCCATACAGGGATTTATTGGTTATATTTGTAAGTGTTTGGAACTTAGCGAGTGAGGCAACGAGTTGAGGAAGGTTAGATGGAGTTGGGTTGTTTTCTAGATTTATGGAGGCGCTCTTATCAATTTGATGGGTGATGATTCGGAATTGGAGAAGTGCAATAAATTTGTGATACCCACCTGTTTTTTTATATCATGTCATTATCATTTGCGTTGTGCTTCCTATGCAAGTTCATTCAAAAAAATTCTATCTGTCACTTGTTCTGGTGGTGATTCTTATTCGATGACCATGCTGAGTTTTATTTTTGAACATAGACAACCATGAATTCACTGACTGACTTGTAATGTGTTAGTATTCTTTGTTTGCCCCTTAGAACGATAATAGCTTCTGGGTTTGATGACAGTAGAACGTATGTATACGCTCAATGTTTTGGTTGTCTAGACTTGTAACGGGTATTAGTCATTATATATGTTGTTCAGAATTTGTTTCTCAAATCTACTCTATTGTTCCAGTGAACAAGAAGCAAGACAGAAGATCTACTCAGTGTCAACTCGGCATTACTTTGCTTTTGGAGCCCTTGTATCTGAGGAACTCTCGTACAAACTCAAAGGTATTGGAGGTGATCTGTTATGAAGGTGACTTCAGAAGTTTTTGCTTTAACCTTGTGCCAATAAATTATTTGCAGAGTTGCCCAAGGTCCGATGGGTTCTTCCTGATTCGTACTTGGATGTCAAAAATAAGGACTATGGAGGTAATGATGATGTGTACCATCTGACTAAAGATTTATCACTCACTGATGCTTGCTGTCTATGATGTCATATTATGATTGTGCTGAACTGCTAATTGGATGGTCCAGATCGAGGAATTGTGATATCCCTATATAATATGAGTGTTTGAGGTTGAAATGTCTTCTAGCTCTTGTTTTTAGGAGCTGCATTATTACTTAAAGGCTTTGGTACATATTTCATCTGTTAGAATATTCTTACTCATTGATTATTGTTTTTATGCCATTTCTGCTGCTGATTGCTTCGGTACCCTTCTGAATTCTAGCTTAGCACCAAACTGTTGAGAATCGAATATCTTTCGTATTCTTAATTACATCTTGAATGTACTATGTAACTTTATTCTTACATCATAGATTGAAGAATATCACCAATATCAGATAACCTATTGAACTATGGCATAAATGCTGACAACTTGATTAATTGTGAATACTAAGCTTATGCTGGATGCTGTAACATTGGTAGTGTTAGTAATTGCAAACTTCTGTTTTATGATAAAAAATTTGAATACCAAAAGTTGCCTGTGTAATTGATTTGAGAGCTATATGGCAGCCATCCACTTGTATGGTTGCTAATGACTTAAATTATATATTGTTCTTTCTAATGGTGTGTTTATTTTTGTTGCTTTGGTCTTTTGCATTTCCCTTATCAAGGAATTCGGTATAATCTAAGACAAATTGCAAATATACATGACTCCCTGGCCTATCAAGAGTTTGGGCAAGATGATTTATCATACTTAGAGCTGTGTATACGTGCCCAATGACTGAATTTTGCCTGACTGATGCTATAACCTATATCCTTTCTGTCCTGGGCTTCTGAGCCCCTTGAGATAGCAGTTTTAACATTTGATATATTGTGCCTTTCCTATGGCAACCGTGGATGCCACTACCATCTTTAGGGCTTGCTGATGTCTTTATTCTGTTTAAGCAGAAGTAATTCTTGGATCCTAACTCTAGGTGAATATGCCTAAGGAAGCTGATGGGCTGAGTTCATGCATACTTTTCATCTGTGTCCATGTGATAAAAGAGATCTGGGTATATGTATCTGATGCCTTTTCTTATGTTGCAGGAGAACCTTTTATAAATGGAGAAGCTGTTCCTTACGACCCTAAGTACCATGAGGAGTGGGTGAGAAACAATGCACGTGCTAATGAAAGATCCCGGCGCAATGACAGGCCTCGCAACTTTGACAGGTCAAGGAACTTTGAGAGAAGAAGGGAGAACATGCAGAACTTCCAGAACAGAGATGTGCCTCCTGTGCAGGGATTTAACAACAGTCCTCCCCCACCAGGCCAGAACCAAATGCCACCCCGTGATGCTCCTCCGATGCACCATGGGCAGACCAACACGCCACCACCTCCACCGCCAAATGCGGGTGCTCCACCAAGTTACCAGCCCCATTCACCAAACCCACAAGCAGGGTATACTCCCGGCGGAGGACCGAACTATCAGCAAGGTGGTGTGCCTGGTTACCAAGGTGGACCCCCTGGCTATGGAGCTGGTACCCAAGGTTACCAAGGCAACCCTGGGGGCAACATGCACGGTGGGCCTGGCCCTGTTTACCAAAGCAACAACCCTGGATTCCAGGGCGGAGCACCAGGTTACCAGGGTGGCAACCCACCTCCATACCAAGGTGGCAACCCGCCTCCATACCAAGGTGTCAACCCACCTCCTTACCAAGGTGTCAACCCTCCTCCGTACCAAGGTGGCAACCCGCCTCCTTACCAAGGTGGCAACCCTAGCTATGGTGGTGGTGGTGGCGGTGCACCAGGCTACCAAGGCCAAGGAGGCAACCCAAGCAGTGAACAAGGCGGCATTAACTACCACGATGGGAGAGACGGGCCAGGGAGTAGTTACCAGTAGAACGCTGCTAGAAGAGACGTCGTGTAGAAGTAAGTGTGAGCTCAGCTCAAGTTGCTGTCTGTTGTTTTCATGGAGTCTATACATATATTCTCTATGCTTAATGGTGCTTTGAGAACTCAGTTTCGAACGTGTTGATCGAATATGTCGATGTGTCTGAAGCTGGCGGTCGTTGGCAGCGCTTGGTTACACTTGTAGCATTACCAATTTGGGTAACTAGTGCTTTTTGTCCAAATAAGTACATTGCTTACTACTATGTTTTCGTATGGAGCTGAGCTTTGTTCATTCTTGCTGTATTGTGATGGCAAGTTCTGTCTCTTCTTTCTACTGGTCCCGTTAGATTGTGACGTTCTTATGGCTCCTCCTGAGCGTTGTCCATCTGTTGTGGTCACTTTCCTACCCACTGAAACTGTATTATATGAATTGCACTAGTGTAATTCATGATGCTGCAGCTTATTTGTAAGCGAATCAGTCATCCACTCCTGCTGTCCTGCAGTAGCCGTAGCGCCCAGATCTGGTTGTTGGCCCAGCTCATAGGATCTATACACACGTTTTCTCGTGGACACATCTAACACAAGAATAACGTGTGGAAGGTGAAGGAACACAGAAGAACATACACAACTTGGTGGAGACATATCTACTCAACCGTGCTCTCCTGTTTTTTCTTCTTTTATCAACCCGCACTCTCAAAGCAAACTACATATTACAACGTACTTAAATAATGCACCATGACACCACTACTATATGCGTGCATGCACTAACAGCTAATTCCATGACTCGTTCATCAGCCGCCCAACATGGATGGCTAGCTCAAACACTCAACTAGCACCTACATTCAAGTGCATGCTGCACGTTAACAGGACATGACAGCCCTACTTGACTCATGCGCTGACATGTGACATTTCTAATGCAATACAACAAGACTATATCCAACACTGGTGACGATGCACTCTAGGCTGGTAGGGAGGACCGTACGGCGCCAGATATGGAGTGATCACAGGTCCACAGCGGAAGAAGATGGCGACAGCGCGGACAGCCGGAGAGGAAGATGACACCGGATAAGAAGACCGGGGTGACAATGCAGGGTGAAGTGGTGAACTGGGTGGATATATGGTTAGCCCAGCTTGAAGGCCCGGCCTAAAACAAGAACAAGCGCAAGGTTTCAACGATCAACATCCAGCAGTTCAGGAAATCTGCACTAGCCCACATTCTCTTCACCCTCAAAACACCAGATCGTGATTCTGAGTCCTGGTTGGTGTGAGTTGGAATGCATGCAGTATGTTTAAACATCCATTCATCTCCTGCTGCATGCGAATAGTCGGAATGCAGCCTATGAACTATCAAAGGTACGTGCTTTTGCCGACTTTGTCCATTAGCTCGATGACCTGTTGTTGGAGCTAGAACAGTCATAAAGTAGACTGGGGTGGCTATTAGAGCATCTCCAGCAGAGCCCTTAAACCAGCCCTCAAATCTTAAAATAGGGACTTTAGTAAAAATCTGGTCCAAAGAGGGCCCTAATCCAGCCCTAAAATTAGGAGGCCCTAAATTTGCCTCCTCACCCCAATTCCTTCGAAAGAGCCCCTAAACCTTAAAATAGGGAGTTAAGTGAAGGATGGCTTGCATTAGTTCATGCGGTGGCGTGTCTTTCTTTGGATGAGTTGCAAGCTGTTTCATCTGCATCTGCTCTTGAAAATTTTGAAAATTTTAAATTTAAATTTTAAATATCATGTTTTGAAAATTTTAAATTTAAATTTTAAATATCATGTTTTTAAATTGTAAATGTTAATATGCTTATGTTTTATGTATTACAAATATTTTTGATTGAATTTTAGTGGTGTCAAATGAAGATTATACAGCGGATATGTCAAAATAGGAGAAAAAAGTAAAATAGAAATTTGAGATTTAGGGATGTTCTTTGGACTTGTGCTCTGAAAATAGGGCCCTAAAAAATAGGGGGAGTCCCTAAATCCAAAATAGGGGCCCTGTTTTAGAGGCCCTCACTGGAGATGCTCTTAGTCGTACCACAGCCTCCTGAGGTGGCTTTTAGGCGTGAGAGGTGTGGGTAAAGAATGGGGTAAGAAGGGTTGTGTTTTGAATTTTACATTTGATAGAAGTGGGGTAATTTTTTTCAACTTTAGTGACAAAGTCAAAACCTAACCCACCAAAGTTAAGCTACTTCAAACTAGCTTTCGGCTTTTAGCTTCTCGTACAAACGGGCTATTTGGCTTTTAGCTTCTAGCTACGGAAAAACCAACCATTTAGGACAATTTTGTTAATAGAATCATCCTGTCCTGTATGATGGGATACAAATTTGAGGAATATTCCATATAGATAGATACTGAACCATTTCATTCATCCAAAACAATGGAACTAAAAGGTACAGAGTCATCCTATCCCATTCAACCTCATTACACTGACCAAACACGCCCTTATTCTCAGTATCCACTGTATCAATACGGCCTAAGCTTTTGTCCTTCCCCCCCTTAAGCAGCATTCGTGTTATCTCTTCTCTAAGGGCGCGTTCTTTTTCGCCAAAGTCACGTTCCAGTTGCTAGTTAACCGGGAGCAGCTCTGACTTTTGTTAATTAGCGCTAGTACGAATCTAAGAACCATCCACTCCTACTGCTCCACGTACACAGCCAATACAGGAGTAGATCAACATTGCTGTCTGCAGTCACTGTACCATCAAGGCCTCGTTGGTTAGAGCTAGCTCCCTCGCTTCTGTCTGTGGCGCAGCTTCACCGGGATACCAACAGCAAGCTCGTCCTCCCATCCACATCTCCTGTGCCAAACATCCCAGTCTCCACACTCCTGCACTTCATCATCCATGCTTGCCTATGCAAGATACGAATCCCGACGCACGCGCATACATGCACGCGATCGGTTGGGTTCCAATTCTTGGCCGGCAGATGGACAGATTGTGAAGAAGGCATTGATGCGATGCTGCATTTGCTGCTACTAGTTCTTCTACAGCAAGAAGAAACAGTGAAAGATCAGGTCTTATCGATGCCGTCTGAAACTCTGAACTTACCTCTGAAGCTCGTCGTCCCCTCTCAAGGAATTCCATTCAATTCCTGAGGCGGCTGGGGCGTCTGCGTCGGCGTGCATCCATATGTATCGATCTCCCTGTTCATGTGGTTGGGAGAACAGGAGGATGCGGCGAGGCATGCGATCGCACAGCGGCTTCTCGCCACTGCCCGGTCAAAGGCCCCTCTTGATTGATTGCCAATCTGATGTGGAAATCCCAGTGCGTGACAAATTGTGGGTCTGGTTCAGGAGTGATCGATCCTGTCATGAACGCTACAGAAATTCTAAAGTTGGTTGCACCGCCGTACTGTTGTTGGTGATGACTGATGATGAAGAGCAACGCATGTCCTAATGCGTGTACGTAGTGTATGCATTGTAGCAGTTGCTTTGAAGATTGTATGCGTGGCTCCCTGCATGGTACCAACAAATCAACAATTGTTCAGCCATGTATCATTTGATTATTGGTCTTACACCTGCTAATACAGATCTTACACTTGATATAATGTAGAGAACCACGAGCTGAGCAGAAATGAAAAGGAGAAGATTGTATAGGCCTTTTTCTGTCACAAGGGCATAAAAGCACCTTTTTCTGGCTGTCAAATGTACAGACGGAATTTGTCGTGCTGCCATGGCCGTATACTGTATCACAAGGGGGCATCATCAATTCGTGGACCGATCGCCTGCACCAGATATGACCGGAGAATTCAGGTAAGGGGGCAAAACGGCGTAGAACCTTGAACAATCCTCTCGATCTTCTCCTCCCAGTCAAAGCCTGCCTTTAAAACGGCAACGTCCTCATGGGGTCAAAATTCAGTCAAAGCCTGCCTTTAAAACGGCAACGTTGGTACAACAACATCATGGGGTCAAAATTCAAAGTTCAGAGATGGTGCGCCAGTGCCCATTAATATTACTCTCTCCGATGGCAAATACATATTATTTTGAACATCGATGTAATCTCTAAAACATAATTTTGATCACTAATTTATATTATAATATATTTGTAAAATCCTATACAATGATGTTGTTATGAAAGTACTTATTGAGACAAGTTTGCAAATATTATAAGGGAAAGGAGAGGCAGCATAGGCAATGCCATCAGCTGCGCTTCCCTGTTTTGAACCTTTTTTTTTAGAAAAAATGAAAAATATTCATGCTAATTGTAGAAAAAAATCCGCCAAGTCATAGTCGATCCCACAAATGTAGCGTACAAAATCACCGAATTTATGTCCTTTCCCCTATGTAGGCACGCTCACATTACTTTTAGTGTTAGGTTCTGTTTGGAGCGTGGAAATTTCATAGGCAACCGCCGAGAGAGGCGACAGATAAGTTAAATCGACTTTGAATTCAAATTCTTGCAATTTTTGCCGAAGTTCCGAACGTTGCTTTGAAGTGGAACGTCCACACGGCATGAGAGAGCACTAAAAGTTTCTTGCTCCGGTGGTGAGATTAGCAGCAGAAGCAGAGCAGATCGTATCATGTCTACACGAGCGCAGCCTTTCTGAAAGGAAGCTAATGCGCCATTAAGGGTGGGCGACAACAGCGAGTGGGAGGCAATTAAGGGGGCTCTGATCGAGAGGAAAGAGACGACGGGAAGATATAAAAAGGTTTTGGGGAAAGGGCCTTCCCGTTTCTGGCATGGCAGATTTCATTTCTAGCGTGGCCTCCTGCCATTGATCGATCAAACCTGTCCCGGTGTCCTGACCGGTGGGGCCACGGCCGCGCCCAAAGGATGTGCATGTCAGTGTTTTAAACTGCTCTTCGAAGCATTGGCAATATGCTCGCGGACAGAGCCCAGGTGTCCAGGCTGGCTGCCGACAGTACAGCCTGGGCTCATTTCGGGCTGGGCCAGGCTTCGAGGTTTGGGCCAGACTTGTCCAGCCCAATCTGGCCCTAATATCGTAGAAAATGCAGTTGTAAAAATAGTCGAGCCCAACGGGTCGCACCGTCCCAAACGCAGTCAATTGCGATGCGCCGCATGCACCGTGCACGCTGACAACCTGCTGTCGTCATCGTTGATCCGCACCTGTCTTCTCTCCCATCGGCGTCGAACCACCGCACTGCACGAACCCGAGCTTGCCGTTACACCCCATTGAGTATTGCCATAAGCGTGTCGGCACGCACGCCGCGCTTGCCGTCTTTGCCATCACCGGTCTCATGCCTGGACGTGAGGTCGCCATCGTCAATCTCCACCGCCGTTAAGCCTCCCCTGTGCGCTCTAGCCACCGTACCGCCACGTTCTTGCTTGCACTAGGGTTCATCTCAGTCAGGGCCACCGCACCTTAGGCCGATTTTGAGACAGGCTAGATTTCATCCGGCCCGATACGGCAAGATCGGACTGAATCTAGCCCACTAAGATAATATGTAATTCAACCTAAAATTGGAAATTTTACGGAAAAGATCCTAAAATTTTGTGAAATTACAGAGCTTACTATCAAAATAAGGAAATTTGCAAAAAAACCATTCGAATTTTCGGAAATTGCAGAATTTTACGAGCATCTTTTTAAACTTGCGGATAAGACCTCTGGGTTTTGAAAATTGCATTGGAGCAGATAGTGTCAACGAATTTTGTAACTTAGACCTTGTGGTTTAGGTTAATTAATTTAATCATTGGCCTTGATTTTTGCTAATTCTGCCTCAGAAACATATTCAAAGTAGAAATCGTACATACATTATTCTTCTGTTGGCTCATCATCTGCAGTGAGATGAGCATAATCAGTGGGGTCAAACCAGTTTTCTTCGTCCATTGTAGAGATTTTCTTGGTATTGATATCCATAGGCCCTTCTTCTAACGTCAATTGTCGATGTCCAAGACCTTAGATTTCTTAATTGAACTTATGGAAATATAAATTGTAGGCTCCTAGAAATCAAAACAGAGATAATGGGAAATTGACGAGGACTGGGAAATCTCTGACAAGTCAATGCACGGTCAACAGGGGTCCCTAGCTCGGGCGTCTGACAAGGGACCCCACCAAGACCTAAGCAACGGTGTGGCACGACCTCAAGCTCGGGCGGTAGGGGATTCCGTCCCCGCTCGACCTCGACCTTGGCTCGAAGGAGTGCGCCTACTCGGCGGTTACCAAGACCTGGGTAGTAACGTCAAGGAAGACGTGGGCGGTATTTCCGGAGCAGTTACAACCCACCTTCAATGCACGCGAAGCTACTACCCCGGGAATCTCTCCCGACCGTTACGGACAACATCAGGGAGGATATAAGGCCTCGCAAGGCATGTGTACAGGGACATCAACGCACCAGCCATAGGCCAGTAAACACAAACAGAGCACTCAAGCTCTCGAGCTATAAACCACCCTTTTGTACTCATAATTAGTGAATTCCTCCGCCTCCGGAGAAGACTGGACGTAGAGCTGATACCCTCGTGGGGGCTCGAACCAGTATAATCCGTTGTCCCCTGCTCGCTGACGCCACGCACCGACCTACGTCCACACCATTGTTGAGCGAGGCGCTTCTTGGGTCCCTCATTCGTACTAACCCCCTCTTCACCTTTGCGGTCAGGCGATCCCGATCATCAACAGAAATGCTTCTTTATTAGCCAAGCATCTTTGATAGAGTACACCGTGTACAAGGTGATCAAAATGATAGTAGGATGCTAATCACTAATTACAGATACTTGATGAATTTAGATTCTGGGTGATAGATTGTTGATTCTCAATCAAATGCCTTTAATAGCGTGGATTGGCCCCTTATATATCCTGGTTAAAGAGGCAACAGTTGTTCTCAAAAAGGGCGTCGCACAACTGAGAGATGTCTTCTCGCCAAAAAGGCGTCTTCTCATTGAAGGGTACCTTTTTTGCCTTAATCGAATTATTTCAATTATCAGAATATTTTTAAATCAAAAAGATTTGAAAAATCTATTAGCAATGTTGAGCCAAAACCCATCGGGCTCGACCCGTTTCTTTAACTTTGGTATGGCTGAAGCCTGCTAGCTTGGAAACCCTAGGGCTACTCCCTACCATTGGACCTAGCCACATGTGTGGAGACCAACGTGGATCCGATCGTTTATTGTGACACGTGTGTGGATGGGGTCATCGTTCTCGCGTGACCAAGTGGAACTCTATTCTTGTCCTCGTCCTGTATTCGCCATGGACTCGAGCTTTGCCCATGCGCGTTTAGGAGTCTCTAGGGTTATATAGGTGCTCATCTGGACCACAAGGAACCGTAGAATGCGAGCCCTAAGTTGATCAATTCCATAGCGTCGCAGTTTTTTTTTGCAATCTGGGGTTTTGTTCGTGAGTAGTCGCAAAAAAATGTTGTTGATTCACCTTTTGTAACATTCTGTTTTTCAGCTTCTTTGAGTTGAATTTCAAAATCCGAACTTGTGAAAATTTTCTCAAATTAAATACAACTTAAATTGAATTTTTAAAGTCAATAAGGTTTTAATTTGACTAACCAATACTTCAAATTAATTATTTCTTATTTTATTTGGGTTCATGGTATTTTATTTGATTTTTCTGTATTTTTGGAGATTTTTCCGAATTCATTTGCTATTTATTTGGATTTATTGAAGTTATTTGGATTTTCTGGTATTTTAATTAAAACAGAAATAATTTTAATTGGATTTTCTCTCCGTATGGGCCGAACCCACTATTCATTCCGACCGGCCCAATTCCCTTACTCGGCCGACTCAACAAACCCTAAACCGCTCAGTATCCACCGTTGATCATCGATCTAACGGTCCGAAATCGCGCCGTCACTCAACAGTGAACCCTAACCCTATTTTGTTTTCCCCTCGCCGTCTGATCTCGATCCATCGGCTCCGAAGTCGCCACGTCGCCGAAATCCCGCCGCCGCCCGTAAGAAGCGCCGCACGATCAACCTTGCTTTCCGCGCCTCTACACGCAACCCTAGGCTATTTAAGCCCGCGCCGCAGCCCTCCTGGGGTTCCCCTCCTCCCGCCGCACACTTTCCCCCACGTCTCACCCTCTGAGTCGCCGCCGTTGCGCCGCTTGACCTCGCCGAAGTTGCCGGCCTTGTCCGTGTTCTTCTGCCGCCGATTCCTCCCTTTCCGGTGAGTCTCCGCCGCCATCTCTGGTACCTTTGAACTCATCTCGTCGATCTCTACCGGATGCGCTAACTCTTTCACTCCCTCTGTCGTTCAATCGCCGGTTGGCTCATCGTCTTCCCCAGCGCCGGTGGTTGCGCCGCCACCTCGCCTTCGCATCTTCTCCATCAACCGTGACCGTCTGATCGTCAGCGAGCAGATCTTCGCCAGATTGTGGTTTGTAAGTCTGAGCAGCCCTTGTCACCCGTGTCGCCGTGTCCGCCGTGTTGTCGCCCCGTCACCGCCGCGTGGCGCCGCGTGTGAGACGCGTGTGCGCCACGTCGTCGCTAGCGTCTCGCGTAGCCGCCGTACACGCCAGATCTTCGCCACGTAGGCCCTAACGCTCGCGTGGTCGTCGTCGTCAGCATCACGTGTGCGCCACGTCGGCACTAATTCACTTGTGGATGCCATGTGTCCGCCACGTTCATGCCACGTCATGCCACGTAATCGCCACGTTAGTCGAAAACCGAAAACCGCCACGTCACTGCCAAATCACCGCCACATCACAGCCACGTCTGCGCCATGTCACCACTACATACGCACATGTCAGCCAAGTCAACCGAAACCATGAACCGGGTTCACGTAGACCGTGTCTGACACCTGGGCCCCACATGTCAGCCGCATGATTTTATTCCCTTTTTTTTCGGTGAGTTTTTCCCGAATTTCCGAACTCAGCCAATAGCAGCACGACACTTGTCACCCCTTAATCATTTTCCTGATTTTTCTTCCATTTAAAACTTCGGAAGGCCCGTTCTCCTCCGTTCGAACTCCGATTTGAACGATTCAAATTTATAAATTCATATAAAATTAAGATCTATCTGTTGGTGTTATTTTTATGAATTTTTGAATTTTTTTTATTTCTGGTTTTATTTATTGTTGCCTCGATTTGCGTGTTTTGCGAGTAGACGACGCGCCGGTTGAGCGAGAGGAACATCCAGCGGGGGTAGCAGCAGCGGAAGAGGTGGAAGGCAAGTCTCCTTGACCATGTTGAACCCAAATTTATGAAATGCTATTTTGTTTTAAATTATTGCATGCTATTTGAATTATGAATTGTATTTTAATGTCATTTTTAAATGCTTAGATAAATGCCAAATTGTTATAACCACATTGATATCCATGTTGACAACCATTGACACCCTAGGAAAACTAATTACTGTAGTTAATGGTAATTAATCTTGCTATGGGAACGGTAGAAAATGCTTAGCCATGCTTAATCACGTCGGTACCTTACCATTATGGAAATGATTTCATTCTTGATTAAAAATGAATTGTGAAATGTAAGGCAATTGGTGTTGCCGGTATTAATTTGAAATTAAAAGTGAAAAATGATTTAGACCGGGGCGGAATTGGTTGAATGGCGGGTGCGGGATGCACAAAATTTTTGGAATGTGATTGTCGCCCTAGTCAATTAAGGACCGATCGTGTGTCACCATGGGCCATGCTATACTGATACAACCACATGTCTATATGGGTACGACCTGGCTAAGTAATTTGCATATATCATTATTTGACTTCGCCCGATGGGTTTGTGCGAGTTTGTTAGGATGACACTTGCAAAGCGCAAAGAAATTTGAGAGCGAAACCTTAGCGGGTGAAGTCGGTAGCGGTATATGCATTGTAAAGGCCTTGTCATGATCTCCTGCCGACACACCAAAGGAAGTGTGTTAATTGCATGGCGCAAAAGGTTGATCATGTCGTGTGGGTAAAGTGTACCACTCTGCAGAGTCTTAAAACTACTTGAGTAGCCGTGCTTACGGATAAGGGCAAGCGTGGGCGCTTTCACATTGTAGATTTTCGGTTTTGGTTTTAAATGAAAAAAAATGATGATTTGGTTTAAAATGAAAATGTGGTTGGGAATCCGCGAGCGACTAGAGCTCCCGGATGTAGTTTGGCGGCTAGAGCCAACCAGGTAGTTGGAACCTGGAAAATTGTTATACTTCAAAGTTATTTAATTATGTTATTTACATTTTGGTAAATGATGCTTTAAGAAATTATTACTTGTATTTCCTTTAAATTTCGCTTTATGCAAATGAGCCATGTTATGCCTTCCTTTGTTTAAGCCTTGCATTTAGTTAATTGCATTATGTTTCCAAGACTTGCGGTATGTTGCATACTCACCCTCGCTTTTATTGCGGGGTGCTTATTCCATAAAGCGATGATGGGAGAAGGGTGAGCAAAGAGCACGTGATCCTCCGTTCGACATTTGTCTTTGGAGACTTTGAGGAGGAGGACGACTCGTTCTTCTAGGGAGCGCACCTCAGTCGGTTGCTGTGGGCTAAGCGATTGGCTCTTTTGTTCTACATTTCATTTGCTACGTTTACACTTGGTAGTAAGGCTTCATACTTGTAATAATGTGATGATGTTGTTTCACTCTTTTGCTTAATACTGTTATGAACTTTATGATATGTCTGTGTTATCATCACTATATGCTGTGTGCGCTAGCTGTTCCTGGACTAGTGTGGTTGAAACACAGGAGGGTTCGGATTTGGTAATCCGGGTCCCTACACCTTTCATCGGAGTGTTTTGGAGCTTTCCGCCGGTCTCTATAGCTTTGTCCTGTCATGGAGCAGCCGATGCGCATGTCGCTGTCATCGAGGAATTGCTGTACCACCAGTGAAGACCTAGCCGCTGATCAATTCAAACTGCTGCCGTCGTCGCTCCAGTGCACCAGGAAGGAAACTGTCTATGTCATCAGATGTGCAATAGCAAGACCTAGCCGTAGATGCCCTCCTTGCTCGCCGACGGTGACCATAGGGTTCCGCGCCGCTGCTGTATACATGGATTCCCTTGGCATATGACACGTGTCTCTAGGTGCTATCAGATCGATGACACATTGGATTCGTGTGTTGATGTGTAGTCGAGTTAGCGGTGTTGGCATCCTGGTCAGCTGAGCCGCGTCACAGTGGGTCCCGCCTGTTGGTTAGATGGGGTTTGTGAATCCAGTCCACCATGGACATGCAGAGATCCATGGACTCGATCCATAGACTGGGTGCCACGTGTCAGTCGCATATTTTTCTGGACTAATTAATTCCAGTGCTGAAGTCATATTAGAGATTTTTCAGTACAAAACTAATTCAAGAAGTTATGGTTTTCAGTTTTCTGAGTTTTATAATTTTTGAATCTTTCGAGAGGTCGTTGTTCCTCACACAAACTCCAATTGAGGCGAATTTGAGATCTATTCAATGGTGAATTTTATTTTATTTTTGGAGATTGTTTTCTCTCTATTTTGGTGTTTTCTCTCGTTACGCGTAGATGTAGAAGTACTTGGAGCGTCCGAGGAGGAATCATTGACTCAAGACTAAGATCCGGAGTAAGAACAAGGGTTTTTTCCAAGACAAGTTATGTTTTTAACATGTTGAACCCAGTTTTAAAAAATTGCTATATTAATTTAAATTATTACATGTTATTTAATGTGTACAATTGATTTTAAATTAGTTTGGGCTCTATTTATTCTACCAATTGGATTATACCCTACCTTGCCATTTGTATGCCATGATTAATTGTCATCCTAGAATGGTTAATTACTAGTTGGTTGCTTTTAGATGCCAACATGGGTTGGTTAGACAGTGCTTAGTATGCTTAGTCATGCCACGTATAATTCATGTCTTTTGGAGTATCAAATTAATCTTAATTAATGGAATATGGAACATATTTATGGAATTAGTGTGTCAAGTGTTGTCACACAATGATGTTGAGTTGTTGTGATGGGGTTATCACACAACGATGTTGACCTGTTGATGGCACGTGGTGCATGGTAATCAACTGGGTGGTAAATAATTTGGATTGGGACAAGTGGAAGGGGCCATGTGCCAAGGTGGGCCAAAATGACAGAGAAATTGTGGAAGTCTTGCATCGGTCAATCTAAGGACTTAACCTTGCAAGCCTTTAAACTGAGTCAAACATGCAATCACATGTCTAGAATGGGACAGATCTAGCTGATTAATTTGCAATGCTTTAATTTTGGTACTACTAGAGGTGATGTGAATTCCGAGTTTTACAGTTCAACTCACATGGTGCAAGAAAGAGATCTTGTTGTGGTGGTTATAACCCTACAGTGCTAAAACCTTAGCGGGTAGTGCTGGGTTAAGACAAAGCTTTGTAAAGGCTTTATCATGATCTCTCTGTGGCACACCAAAGTAAGTGTGCTAATGACGTTGCACAAAGAGATTATCATATTTGTGCAGGAAAGCGTATAATTTCTGCAGAGTGTAAAACCTATTCGGATAGCCGTGCTCGTGGTATTGACCAATGTTCAGGATTACAGTTAAGAGTTAGATTTTATGAAATGAAAACTTAGATGGAAAGGGTGGATACAGGTGGAAAGTTTGGAATATGTTAGGGTTGGATGCTAGTATTCTTGGAGAAATATCTGAAAGTTACTACTACTGTTATTTATTTTACAGTCATTTCAATCTATTTATTATTATTTTTATAAATGCTGTTTTATTACAAAATAGCATTATCAGCTATTCTTTTGGAATAAGCCTTGCATTTAGATATAATAGAATTGCATTATGTGTAGTACTTGTTGAGTGCTTCAAGTACTCACTCTTGCCAATAACAAAATCACTAGTTGAAAAAGAATCTACACCAGCTTTGGAGGAGGAGTACCAGAAAGAGACGAACGTCTAGGGTGTGAGCCTTGTCAATTGCCTGTAGTATACTGGGTGGTTGATCTACGTTTTCATTCCGCTATAATTTATTTTGTTATTCACAGTTTAACCTTGTAAGGTATATTCATCTAAAGTCGATCATAAGGTTAATCAACAAGTTTATATTTAATATATGAAGTCTTTCATTATACTTTCGCTATGTATGATTGTGATATTCATCTATACTGAGCCTGTGTGCACTAGCGTGATCCTGAACCAGTGCGACATACACAGAGGGTTTGGATATACATATTCGGATCTCGACATAGAGGCATGTGAATGTCGCCATATTCACATAAGGGGGAGTGTTAGGAAACCAACTTCGAGGCATCGGCCAGCCCTAGTGGAATGAAGAAGTGGCCTTATACCAAGACTCTTTAGATTAATTAAATATAAATATAGGGTGAAACTATTTATTTTGTACATAAGAAATCATTGGAATAAGAAGGATCGTCGGGTTGCCCTCTCTCACATCTTTGCCTATTGTTTATCTACTTTTGCTACTGCTAGTTATTGCGTTTATTCCCGTACTAGTTGTGCAAATTGTTTATGAATCAGTAGAGGACGCTAGTTTTACAACCCAAAAAAGTCATAGAAGAGGGGTCGAAATTAATTACCGCATGGTTTCCCCCACCCATTGGCGTCGGCCATTGGGCGCCCGCTCTATCCGGTTGCATTTCATGCCGTTTCCATGCAATGCCGAGAAGTGGTTGGAAACAAATCATCACTATATTAAAGTTAACAAGTTTCCTAAGCAACCAGCGTATCCACGTGTTACTCCCTCCGTTAAGGCCCTCAAAAAAATTAGTAATTATGTTTAGATCTTTTTAGCGATTTTTTACGAAAAGGACCTTTTGATCCAGCAAAATTATAAATCTTTAATGAAAAGACCCTAAATAAATACCAAAAAATAGCGTAATTACATTTAAATCATTCCGGCTATTTTTCGCTAAAATGACCTTTCGATTTTACGCAATCGTGACCAATTTAAAAGAAAAACAACGCCGAGAAAAACGAAATTGTATTTTTTGCAGAAAAAATTCGGGAAGTTGGCAAGTTTCCTGAACAACCAGCGCATCCTCCCTCCGTTAAGGCCCTCAAAAAATTCGTAATTATGTTTAAGTCTTTTTAGCGGTTTTTAACGAAAGGAAACTTTTGGTTCAGCAAAATTGCGAATCTTTTATAAAAAGGCCCTAAATAAATACCGAAAAATAGCGTAATTACGTTTAGATCATTCCGGCTATTTTTCACGAAAAGGATCTTTCGATTTTGTGCAATCGCGACCAATTTAAAAGAAAAACAACGCCGAGAAAAACGAAATTGTATTTTTTGTAGAAAAAATTCGGGTCAAATTTTTTTGACGTGCGCGACATCGCGCGCCTCGTGTCCTCCCTCCGCTAGTGCCCCTCAAAAAAATGTAGTTACGTGTAGGCCCTTTCAGCAGTTTTTACGAAAAGAATATTTTGGTTTAGCAAAATCGCGAAGCTTTCGTGAAAAGGCCCTAAATAAATGCCAAAAAAGGCGTAATTACGTTTAGATTATTTTAACTATTTTTTTACAAAAAGAACTTCTTAATTTAGCATAATCGCTGACGCACACAGTATGTCACGCCGCAAAAACAACACTAGTCATGGTCGGTACTATCCGCCTGCTCAACCCCAACGCCCGTGGCTTCCCTCTTGACTCATGGCTTGTTCTCTCTCCATCGCCAACCGTAAAAAAGGAAAACGGAAGTCGGTCCGCAGAGCAACGAAGAAAATTTCACAAAATTACTGTGGACTATATAGAACTCACAATCAAGTCTATATGAACTTCGCCGGCCTCTCCAATCCATAAAGACGCTTGAAATTCGTAACAACTAGCCGATTGGTCCGTGAAATTATGCGGTAGCCTATGTTCTTCCAAACCGATGTGATTGTGTTTCTATAAGATTTTTGTTCCGTCTTTGATTTTCTCCTTTAATTGAAACAAACCAATACATGTTAACTAGTTTTTCCCTTTTAGAATTTTGTTTATCATCCACTGTTATAATCTAGAACCATGTTAACTAGTTTTTCCCTTCTAGAATTTTGTTTGTCATCCACCGTTATAATCTAGAACCACCGTAACCTATAGTGTAATTTTTATGTTTATTTCACAGATTATAATTATTAGATTTCTTTTACACGAAAGATTCTCACCGTTCTAATGTAGGTGGGCCATCTAATGGACAGGTGAGATATTTTTTCTTTTCTCTCGAATAATGAGACAATTTGTAAGAATTTTCCTTTTCATGATTCAAGGATTATCGTGGGATTTTATAGGCCTTTAAAGCGAAGAAGATATCTTTAATCTAATTAGTCGTTTCTAGATACATACTCCCAGGAGCTGAGTATGAAACTATTTCCCTAAAAAGACTTGCCCAAATGGTTGCTCACATTATAAAGATAAACTTGTTTTTTTATATAAAACTAGTGGAATTATCTGTGTAATTGCACAGTTAGATATTGATGTACTATTACTTTTGTTATATAACTCTAATTCCTACGATTGAAAATACAACAACTATATTTGTTATACAAATCAAATATATGCGCATCACTAATTTCCACCATTGTAATATTTCCACCGTTTTCTTTTTTTTTCTTGATTAATAAGAGAGTTTCTAAAAAAATTATAGAATTGTCGTGGGACTTTCTTGTTCTCGAAACAAAGAATGTATCCAATAGTATCAGCTGTTTGTATAACACAGATCGTTACTACAAAGTAGCTAATGCTACAGGGCAATCTAATCTTGGTTAAACTAGACAAGGCTGCATGCCGTACGCACGCGGTGAATGTTTCGTGGCAATTCGCCCGAAGTCGAGAGTCGAGACCCAACCCAACCAACCAACGCGCGCGCCCGGACATGTTACCGGCGTGAGAAAATGCCGTCTTTACCCTCGATCGCACGAAGAATGACGACGTGTCGGCCACCGGCCGCGGTCGCCCGTCGCCGTCGGCGCCCGTCGATCCGGTCGCGCGACGGGGAAAGTCAAAGCACCTTTAAATACGGCGATTACACCGCGGCCCTACACAACTGCTCCTGCCCCGGAACCGAAGGAGACGAGGTTATAAATGGCCGGAGCCGGCGCGGTTGACTAATGTTGGCAATGGCACGCCCATTCGTAGCGTCCATATATATGTACGTATCTCCGTCTCTTATACTACTATAGTGGGCTACGTGCATAAGAGCAATTAGGACAACAAAATCCACTACTTACTCTATATCTCATCTAGAGCAAATAATAAAGACACTTTATACAATAATTATCTTTAAAGATTGTCTCTAGAGAAACACTAGAGTATTTAATTTGGTTATTCAACATTAACTTCATTTTTGTGACTATTGGTAACACACTAACTTCAATAATAACAGTCACTTGCACCGGCTCTAACATCGTCTTTTAGCTGAAGATAGCACCTATTTTCCTGTGTGCTACTGGCTAATAAATAAGAGCCGGTTTTCTTCTCTCTCATCTTTTCTCACTCTTTAATGTAGGATAAAACCGATTTATACATCCTACTAATAAGCTGATGTGATTTTATTGTACATGTCTTAGTATTGAAAATATGTTATGCATACAATATTCTAGTATGTGTTTTTTGCGCTATGAGGACGAGGAGCAAGGACGGATCTACAATGTATAACTACAATATGAAGTCAAAGTAACACCTTCCAACCTAGTATATATATAGTGTTTTTATATATAAATATATAATATTCATATTAAATATTTAAAATTAGTGTCGTGAGTTTGTATTAATCGCCGACGTGCCGTGATCTCCGCCGCTACCGTCCCGGAGGAGGGCTCGCTAACGTGGAGCTAAATTACTGCACGCACGAGTAGAAGAGGAGAACGAGGAGAGCGAGCGAGCGAGCGCGAATATCAAAGCACCGTCGTGGCTGGCTTGGCGTCGTGGTGGGCTCGCGTGGATGCGTCGCGCGTGAGACCAGATCTTGGGGGTGGTTGGTGCCTCCACCCACCGGTGTTTGTGCTACCGATGTACGTCGAGTCTAGGATCACACATTATTTTGTGTGGGTATATGCGTCGATCGGGATAATCTGCACGTCGGTAGCCCCGTGTACGTACGTCAAGGGTGGCCTACGTGGTTTCGGCAAGGTCTCATGCTGGTTTCAGTGTGATCTTTGTCCGGGTTCACGTCCCATTTAAATCTCTGATAAATTTTGGTAGGAATTGTGCAATTATCTATAAACTTTAGAGTAAATTTCACAAACCTATATGTTTCTTGGATAAATTATCACAAAACTACAAAATTTAGTCTCTATTTTATAAAACTATAAATTTTAGGAGAATTTGTATTATAAAACTAGAGGCGTTAGAATTGAAGTTTCTTGTAACAGATTTAACAGCGTATGAGGCTTCCACGTGAGTCCACAATGTCAGACTCGTTACAACAAAAGACAATTCTAAATCAGTAGTTTTATAAAACAAGTTCTCCTAAAATATATAGTGTAGTAAAATAGGATCTAAACCCTGTATTTTTGATAATTCAGTAAAACCCTAAACCAATTGTCGGCGTATTCCACAGACAGGCCGGAGGATCTGAGGCGGGTTTAGTTCGGAAGGAGGCGTCTTGGCATGGCTAAACCTAGAGGCGAAAACCCTAGGGACTCTCTGTGAAGGATTCCAGGCGTCCTGACTGCGGATGACACGAAGATTTTACCCAGATCGAGCCCCTTTGGCTCGGGTAATAGCCTTACTTCTGCTAGATTGTTTTTGAGAAGGTGTGAAGCTAATACAAAGCTCTTGAGTTATAAGTTCTTTCCTCTCGAATGCGTCCCTTTTTCCCATGCACCGGAGGCCCTTATCTGAGCCGAGGCTAGCAGGGAGTAGGTAAAAGGAGGTCATCATCTTGATCCTCATACATTTACTACTCCTTCTGTCTTTGTCCCGTTCCTCCGGCCTCATTAAATGCTTCGCGTGCCTTTGCTCGGTCCGCGGATGGGACCCCTTTGCGACAGTAGGTGAGGCGTCGAGAGAATGGGCTTGTTGCGAAAACCCTTGCGGTGATAAGCTGCCATGGCGAACTTCTTTGTTCGACATGGTCTGATGAGTGGAAGGAGCTTTGGCGAAGCCACCGCGCTCCACCTCTTTGCCTGCGGCGGGCGTCTTCGCCAATCGCCACGTGGGTGGCGCCGGCGGCGGCGTGCTCGCCCGCTGCTTTCCGGGCGCCCGTGGGCGACGCCAAAGCCGGCGGCCGTGATCGCCGCCCGGTTGCCGAGCCGCCAAGTAGTGGCGCCGGCGGCGGCGTCTTCGCCCACTGCTCATGGGCGCCACGTGGACCGACGCCCGGGCGTGGCCGTGATCGCCGCCCGGTTGCCGAGCCGCCACGCGGATTGTACGTTATGCGGTGGAGAGGGTACCCTAGCGTATAGTACGCTGACACCAATAAAATAGGGGCTAAAAACTTGTAGCTCCATAAAATTTACTCTTAGATTTATGTAAAGTTTACGAGCTCTGAACCGTTGAGCACACAAAATATTTTTAAAGCCAATCAAATTTGATGGGAACCAACGTATGACATCCGGTGAAAATAGTTTCGTCTAAGACTATCTCCAGCGGTATCCCTTTAGCCTCCAAATCCCTTCGCAGACAGATTCCAAGCACTCCAACGAATTTCCTTCACGGTTCCCTTCGGAAAGGATTCTCTCTAAGAATCTCTTCAGAAAAAGATTCTCACTTCAATCCCTATACAAAACCCTTCGAGAGGATACTGCTGAAGATGATAGAAATGAATATAGGGAAGAGAAAGGAATGAAGAGAAATTATTGAAGATAGTCTAAGACTACATGCGCGCCCCTAAATCATAAATTGCCTTGGTTTCAATTTACACGCACGACCCTTTGAAACAGGGGATGGCTCTGGGTCTGAGATGACTATAAGGGCAAGTACAGGAGCAAAGCTCACTGTTAGCTAATAGTAAGTTAAAGTCAGTTTGTACAATAACTGCCTCTTAAGGTTATCTCTAAAGGTTATACAATAACTATCTTTTTCTTTTATACATAAATAATCTATCTATACTCTCATCCAAAGCTGGCTATTAAATAAGCCAGCTCTCTTCTCACTTTTTTACATAAATCAAATCTAATATGTACAAACTAAGAATTAGTTAAGATAATTTTATTGTATATGCTCTGAGCTTTTCCTTTGAATCAGAGGATGGCTCTTTTTCTTCCATGCAGAGCATGTGTGATCTCTCTGATGGGATATCTTGTATCTCTCTTTTAAGGATGGACTAGTATACTGATAAGAGCATTGATGGAGGACGACAGTGCCCACTAATGGCCACTGGCCTCCATTAAAGCATGCCTGCCATCTCTCCCTTATCTCTCTCTTTCCCCTTCCTCTGGCCTCCCCCCTGAGAAGGCAATAAATGTCTGTGCTATGCCCATTAATGTCTAGAGATGGAGGGAGAGTGACCACACATCCATTCTCTCCTCTTTCTCTCTCTCCCCTTCTCCTTCAGTCCTCCCTTCGTGTGCCTTGCCATTGCAGCATCATCTGCTCTACATGGCTGCTATCTACTCCTACATGTGATGCTATGGAGGTAGAAATAAACAGGGAAAGAAAGCAAGATAAATTAGAGGTGTTTTCGAAGCTTCATTTGATGGATGCTAACGACGTGGTTCTCGACGTGCACCCTTGTTCTTCCTTGAGGGCCTCTTGGATTCATAGGAAAAATGGAGGATTAGCAATCCCACAGAAGATAGCAACTACTTATCCAATTGATTCATCGGAAGGGAGCAAAAACAGAATATATGAAAATTTCATATCCCTGTGATTACAAAGGAGAACCAAAACCTCTTTTTCCTTGCTACGCATATGATCGAGGCAAATTCACGTATCTTCCTATTGCTATGTTCCAATTTCCAAAAACTATCCTGCAATATTTCTGTGTTTTTCAATACTGTGTTTTGCATATGCATTCCTATCCTATTCTCGTTTTTTTCCCTATTACTGTGTTTTTAGAACGTGCGAATCAAAGAAACATTAGTTTACTGCGTAATTCTTGAGGATGATGTTACCGCCGATTCATTTACTCCGGTCATCTGCCTTGGTCTGTGCTTGTGTGTGTAGTTGTGAACTTGTGATCTCACATATGCCCATGAACAGGGTCAAACAAAGAGCATGGAATGTCTTGTTGATTGTTGCATCATCACCATGGTTACATCTGATAGCAATGTGTTAATGGCCGGAGCATTTTGTTTTGTTATTATCTTCATATGATGATTTTTTTTTTATTTTTGAAGAGTGCTGAGATAGTTTGGAATATATGATAAAAAGGGTTTCGCCAAGAATGAAACTATAAATGCATGAGCTAAATTGATATGACAAGACATATATATAGAGAGAGAGCCAAAGTGATGATATTCTAGTTAACACAGGAGGAGCATGGCTTCTACTGAAGCCCTAGAACTATATTCATATGTCCATCCATCTCCATCTAAAACCCCTTTAGGTTTCACCATCCAGAGAGCATGGTCAAACCACCCGGGGGGTGCAAAAGCTAACCACTTACATAATTTAGGTACAGGGAAACTTGTGATCAAAATTCCCCTGCAAGAACCAGACTCAATATATAGCTACTGATTTCTTCTCCTCTTCTTGATCCTCAAAAGCTTGCTACGAGCTCACACCCTCTTGCATGCTGCTGCTGCTGATGGTGCGCTCTTCCGCTCGTCATCCTTGGCTGTCGGCTGTGGCGGTGACGGCGGGGCGGCGCAGACCGGGATCACTGACCGCACGCTCACCGCCGGAGCCACAGCCATCGCCGACGAGTGGAGCCCGCTCGCGGGGAAGGATCTTGGCGCGCCTCCGTGGTGGTATGTTGAGGCATACGCGTAATAGCACGGCGACGGCATTGCCTCCGCCCTGTCCCTCAGCATGGCCCTCTCCAGCATCTGCACCAGCTCGGCCGCCTTCCTCCTCTCTTGCTCCAGCTCGGCAGCCGCGGCGTCTCGGGGGGTGGACGCCGCTTGCTGCAGCAGGTGCAGGGGAGGCAGTATCTTGGGGCCAGCAGGCTGCGGCGGAGGCTGGACAGAATGCGTCCTCGGCTGAGCGGCAGGGGAGTTGAGAGGCCGCCATTGGTGTCTGTACAGCGATGGGTTCGGAGCAGACGAAGAAGAGCCGGCGGTGCAATGCTTCAGCAAAGGCGCCTCCTTGCCGTCGCTGCAATCGACTCGCGGCTTCAGGGCGGAGAGAACTCTGGCGACGACCACCTGCTCCTGCTCCTCTCCGCCGCAGCTGGTGCCGGGCTCCTTGCACGCCTCCGGCACTGCAAGAAACGTAGCGTTCTCTGTGACTCGTAAAGATGTGAGCAGAATTGGAAGTGATGGCTTCTATATTGCGAGGGTTAGGGTCAGTTGATTACTCTGCTTCAGCGAGGACCAGGCAGCCATGGCGGCGTTCTTCTCGGCCTGCTTCTTGGTCTTGGCGGGCTCTCCCGAGAAGATCATGCCGGCGAGCTCCACCGTGGAGCCGAACACTGGCGAGTGGCCTGGGCCCGACCGCACCGTAGTGTACACCGGTAGCTTCAGCCCCGCCCGGTGCGCCGTCTCCTGCAGCAGGTTCTTGTACACCCCCGTCTCATCCTACATACGAACAGCTCGCATCAGCGACGACAGCAAGAAACAGAGGAGCACGACGATGAGAAGAAGAGGAGGAAGGAGAATGTGCAAGGTGGATGGATGGTTACGAGGACTCTGGCGGTGAGGGAGGTGGAGGGGCCGCGCAGGGAGAGGAGGGAGAGGGCGACCTCGGCGGCGGCGTGCTCGGCCTGGCGGAGCGTGGTGCAGTTGCTGGGGCCCTCGAAGGTCTCGCCGTTGAAGGTGACGGTGGCCCTGAAGCGCGGCGCATGGTCGGGGCCCTCCCGCGTGCACACGTACGACGGCAGGCTGAAGCAGCTCCTCTGCGCCAGCTCCTGCAGCTGGTTCTTGTACATCCCTTCTTCCGCTACCACCGCCAACTCCTATCCTACCCACCTATCTACCTATCTCCTCCTCCTACTCTTATCCTTCATGGATCATGGCGGCCAGGCCGCCACTGCTGCTGCACACAGCAAACGTGCAGAGAGAGAGAGAGAGAGAGGGGTCGTTGTGGTGAAGTGGTGCTTCTTGGGAGGGAGGGAGGGAGGGAGGGAAGGAGAGGAGGAAGAACTAGGGGGCGGGTGAGAATATTTAAGTGAGGATGCAGTGCAGAGTTCCCAAACCAAATGGTGTACTGTTTTCCTTTAAAAAAAAATGGTGTACTGTTTCTCTCTCTAGCTTCCGCTGTTTCTCTCTCTACCTACTTGTGTTGGAGCAGCAGCTGCTAGCATAGGAGCAAACGACTCTAGAGAGGAGATGAGAGTGACATGGAGTTGGGTGGAGGGAGAGGGGCACAGACACCTTCTAGTATTAATGGGGCATTTATGGTGTCTTGTAAGCATCCTGGATCACACTTACCTAGAGTCACTCACAGTCTTCTCCCTCTCCCCCGATCTCTACCACCGCCTCATACCCGATCTCTGCAAATCAACGCTCGAGATCAACCACCATTGGCCAACAGAGGATATCAATCTCTTCTCTCTCTCCTTTTTCCAAAAAAAGATCAGGGTGATTGTATCGGCCTTTGATCGTATGATTAAACCGCTGAGATCATATTTGGGTCAGAACGTAGAAATTCACCGCTACATGAGCCGACCGACCGACTCAGCGTTGACGGATCTTCTCACACACCACGATGATGCTCCACATCGAATGCATGGGCAGATCCTGCATTCGGTTCTAGGTTTGATGATGACGCTACCGCTGCTAGTACGTGGTAGGACTACTCTCCTATCCATGGCTTTTTTCTTTTTTTAAGAGCAGCAAGAAAATTGCTGGAAATTTTATTTAGAAGAAAGAGAGGCTAATAGGTTCAGTTTTTAAAGGAAAAAAATAGAGAAAAAATCTCACATCATAACTCTACTGACAAGAGCCTAAGACTCCACTGAAGACCCTAAAAGAAACAATTACAGCACCGAAACTCCACTGAAAAAACAGAAGGAAAAAGAGATGACACTTAAAGGAAGAGAAAGAAAACCGAAAACCAACAGCAACTAATCCGTAGCCTTCCAGGCCACAGCAAGGCCACGACTGAGCACCGTATCCCTGATCGTTGAAGCCACCTGCTCTGGCGTTCTAATTATCCCCTGAAAAGTGCGCTGATTTCTCTCTTGCCAGAGATTCCACCAGAAATAGATGATCAGACCATCCAACTGCCGTCGGCTTCCTTTGTCATATTGGGCTCTCAGTCTTCGCCACCATTTATATATCGATCCTGAATAGCTCAAATTCCGGCACCGTTCAAATCTCCCCCAGCGTAAAAGGAGATCCCACACCTGTCTAGCGAAAGTCCTATCCATGGCTTGGTTTTCGTCTATATTACAATAACTACCCACATCATACACCAGTAACACCACATCACTCAATCTACATTGGTAATAAAAAAATATGCAGAGGCTTTGTGGTCTCATGGGACGTAGATACGAGTTTTCCTGCTAAATGGACTCTAAGGGTGCGTTTGGTTCGCTGTATCAGGGTGAACGGAATGGGATGGTACAGGATGGATGGGATGGTCCTGGATGAGATGGTGCAGGGGAGGTTGTTTGGTTGTCGAATGGGATGGTACAAGATTTTGTTTGGTTGCTTGGATGGAATGAGTGCAGGATGAGTGCGAGATGATGTTTGGTTGCTTGAATGAAATGGTGCAGGATGGTGCGAGATGATGTTTGGTTAGAGGATGAAGTTTAATTGAGAGATAAGGTTTGTTTGATGGATGAAGCTTGATTGGCCAAGACTCTGATACAACGAGCAATCTCAACCGCGATCTCAACTGCACACAACAACACAAGACAAATACCGAAGTGTAGTTTTGCTCCTAGGTGTAAAATTTCTTAACACAAGACAAATACACAAGACGTGTAGTTTTGCTCCCAAGTGCAATCTTTACACAAGAGAAATACCAAAGTGTAGTTTTGCTCCCAGGTGTAAAATTACTTAACACAAGACAAAACACAAGACGTGTAGTTTTGCTCCCAGGTGTGTCTCCTTCAATTGGATAATCTCAAAACCGGTATTTCTCCTTCAATTGGATAATCTCATCCAAGGGTGCAATTTGGCCGAATTACACTTTTCGAGAATCATAACAAGAGACGCTTTACAAACAAATTCATCGGTGTACTATTTTAGTTGAATCATTTCACAACTTAAAACACTACATTTATCAACACATGACACTCGGAAAAAGCTACAAACACAGTAAATAGCTTCCACAACAATATAACGCCTAATCTTTTCAAACATTTGCTTGAATGGCTCCCGAAACATAACATCCAGACATGGCAACTTCTTGACAAATATCAAACTGGAAACATAACATGAGTAGCACATCCACATGAGTAGCACATCCAGAACAATATAGCGCCTAATCTTTTCAGCACATTTGCTTCGAACTGGCTCCCAGAAACATAACATCCAGACATGGCAACTTCTTGACAAATATCAAACTGGAAACATAACATGAGTAGCACATCCACATGAGTAGCACATCCAGACATGGCAAAATTGGAAGAAGTTTTGCTCCCAGGATGGATGGAATTGGAAGAACTACAAAATTTCTGTATTCTAGCCTCTCCATGCATTTCTGTATTATAGCCTTCAATCTTGAACACATAATACAGAAATGTTTAAATCTACGAACACGAATCTGAGGACCTAACTCAGATTTGTCGATGAACACAGAAATACAAAAAAAATTCTGTATTCTAGCCTTCAAGCTTGCTCACATTCTAGAATTCAACGCCTCTTGAGTTCTTCCAATTTCTGCACATCACAATCATATTGATTAGTCAATATGAAGATCTGAAGAAATGTTAATCAAACATCACATTCATCTACTTGTGACAATTACAAATTCTAGAATGATGGAAGCATGACTTGTCAGTTATCACTGGTTGGTCTGAAATATCCCGTTGCCACAAAGTAAACTAAAATTTGAAGTATCTGACAATGACAGCTCAATGAATGAACCAAAACTGACATCTAAATTGGAAAACATCTGGCTAATAGCATTCACATTCACCTTTATGACACTACAGTTCCTTTCTTGTAAGGAGTAATTATTCAGCATGGGGGACATTATCGCATGACCACATAAGCTATCTGTGATGCCAATACATAAGCTAGCATACCTAAGTCATACCTGGTACTAACATCATTCAAATTACAGAAAACGTAAGGTCAATCCATAGTTCCATACATAGCAATTAACCATAGTTCCATACAATAGCGCGATGGTAGAGAAGAATCGAGCCTTGAGGACGAGGGCGGCGCCAAGCGAACCCTATATGTTGGCGCTCTGGTCTCCACCAAATCTAAGAAAACAAATCTCAAAATTCCAGGTCCGGTTCCAAGATCGAGAGACGAGCCATGGGAAGGATGGTTTGAGGGAGATCGATGCGCTTACGCATTGGATCGAGGAGGTTGGGGTTGGAGGCGGAGTCAGCGGATCTGCTTTCGGGTGAGGCGACGGCGAGTGGGGCGGCGGCGAGTGGGGCGAGAATCGGCGGGTGGACGATCACGAGTGGGCGAGAGAACGATGCGAGGTGAGCAAGCAATCTGGACCGATCGGTTGGCGAATTCAACGTATGGAACCATCTGAGAATATTAAAGGAATATTCGAGAATCTGTACCACCTCGTTCCGTATCGGATGGTTCCATTCAGCCAACCAAACACGGGATTGAAATCAAATCCTGTACGGAACGGTTCCGTTCACCCTCGTACAGCGAACCAAACGCACCCTAAATAAATATAGTATATTACATTGATCCGATAGATTAAACCTAGATACGTGAGAACGAACACTCGCACTACCATCATTGGGCCACATGCCTATCCATCACTGTGCTTGGTTTTTTTTATTTAAGCTTGAGAAACTACTCCATCAGATGCTTCCTAAACCTTGCTACTCTCACCGAAGGGCCCCAAAAAAATATGTGTTGGAAATCGCTCTCGTAATAAGTTGCAACAGATAGGCTCACATGCTAGTGAACTCAAGAGCTTAACGGTCAAACAACCAGAAATTGGTGACAAGGCTATGGCAAAAAGTAGAAAAATAACACGCTTCAAATAAAAAAAATCAATATGATACTTAGTACGAGCAGCGACAAAGCTAGGATAAGAATGAAAGATGGACTCAAAATACTAAGCTAAATTGGCAAGATATAGTTTTTATACTGTTCGTGTAATCCAAATCTATACATAAATAGAAGAGAAGTTAAAAAAAAAGTAGACAAATACAAGGAACATACCTTATTAATATGTTAGGGTTTGTAAATCAAACACACACGCACAAAAGGGAGACAATATTTTATGTGGAAAACTCTTACGGGAAAAAATCACGGGAGACACAAGATTCACTATTTTGGTTCAAGAATTACAAGTACATGGGGTGCCATTATATAGCCAATTAGGAATTCGAGATTGAAGGAGATACAGTATCCAAGTTATGGTAAGATAGGATTTGAGGCATCCGAATATATCTCTAACAAATCTCCCCTTGACTCAAAATCCATAATAGAGTGTCTCCATAAAACCCCGAAGGGCAATTAAGCACCTTGAATGCCAACCAAGTCAAGACAATGCTTGAACTTAGGGGCTGTTTGGTTTGCTTCCAATTGTTGCCAATGTTTGCCTTACCAAATTTTGGTAGTATTGACCAAATTTGGCAAGCATTTGGTTTGTAACCAAATTTTGGCTAGATTATCTTCTCCATTAGCTAAATTTGGCAACCCTAGTTCATTTTCTTGCCAATTGTTGGCCAAATGTTGGCTACCAATTTGGTGACCAAATTTTTGGCATGCCAATTTTTGGTAAGGTTTGATTTGGCAAATTTGGTCTCAAACCAAGCAGCCCCTTAGTATTTGAAAGTGTCTTGGTCAGCATGTCTGCAGGATTATCATCTGTATGTATCTTTCCCACAACAATTTGTCCTTCAACGATAACATCACGGATAAAGTTGTATTTGATATCAATGTGCTTGGTCTTGGTATGATACATATCATTCTTGGTCAAACAAATAGCACTCTGGCTATCACAATAAACAGTAAGAGTATCATGTTTAATGCCAAGTTCAGAAACCAGACCTCGCAACCAAATAGCTTCCTTAACACCTTCAGTAGCTGAAACATATTCCGCTTCAGTAGTAGAAAGAGCGGCAATAGACTGTAAGGATGCTTTCTAACTGACTGCAGAACCACATAATGAGAAGATATATCCAGAAATTGACCTTCTTTTTATCAAGATCACCAGCATAATCAAAATCAACAAACCCAAAAACATCATTTGTCTTCACTTTATTCTTACCAAACATCAAGCCAAAATTAGAAGCGCCTTTCAAATAACGAAGAATCCACTTAACTGCATTCCAATGCTTTTTGCCAGGATTGTGCATAAATCTGCTAATAATGCTAACAGAATGAGCTAAATCTGGTTTGGTGCAAATCATAACATACATGAGATTACCAGCTGCACTAGAGTAAGGAATACGAGACATATAGCCTTTGTCTTCTTCATTAATAAGACACTCACTTGAAGATAACTTGAAGTGTGAGGCAAAAGGTGTAGAAATAGGTTTGCAATTACTAAGATTAAATCTGTCAAGTATCTTCTCAATGTAATTTTTCTGAGATAGAAATAATGTACCAGCTTTGCGATCACGTTGAATTTCCATCCCAAGAATTTTCTTAGTTGGACCAAGATCTTTCATCTCAAACTCATGACTAAGTTGAGCCTTCAACTGTTTAATTAGTAACTTGTTATGAGAAGCAATGAGCATATCATCAACATAGAGCAGCAAATAAACAAATGAGCCATTTGGAAACTGTTTGAAGTAAACACAGTTATCATAATTGCTGCGAGAATACTGTTGTGCAATCATAAAGGAATCAAACCTTTTGTACCACTGCCTAGGAGCTTGTTTAAGGCCATAGAGAGACTTTTTCAAATGACAAACTAAATCCTCTTTTCCAGAAGTAGCGAAACCCCCAGGTTGTGTCATAAAAATCTCTTCTTCTAAATCTCCATGCAAGAAGGCAGTTTTAACATCAAGTTGCTCTAATTCCAAGTCAAATAAAGCAACAAAAGCAAGCATAAACCGAATGGAAGAGTGGCGCACAACAGGAGAAAAAACTTCATTGAAGTCAATACCTTCTTTTTGTTCAAAACCTTTTACCACTAAACGGGCTTTCCATCTTGCAGGTTCAACTCCAGAAATACCATCCTTCTTCTTATAAATCCATTTGCACTTTAAAGGTTTCTTGCCTTTTGGAAGCTTAACCAAATCCCACATATTGTTTTTATGAAGGCTCAAAATTTCTTCATTTATAGCTGTCAACCACTTAGAAGAATTTTTACATGAGATAGCTTCAGAATAAGAAGAAGGTTCAAAAGTATCACAAATGTCTTGTGTAACAAGAAGAGCATAACATGCCATATTATCAGTGTCACGATATCTAGCAGGTAATTGAATATTTCTTCTTGGTCTATCTCGAGCAATACAATGATCATTAGGACTAGGAGATGCAGAAACTGATTGTGACAAAGAACCACTAAGTGCTGAAATTGGTTGTGAAGAAGAACCACCAGAAGAATCATTATCAATGGTAGGTAAGACTACCTCAAATTCTGCATTTCTTTCTGCAGTTTCAGAAGTTTCAGATTCATTTGTGAATGAACAACCGTCACTGTCACTACCAGGTGAAAGTAAAGCATCTTCATGAAAAGTAACATTACGACTAATGATTAATTTGTGAGAATCAGAAACACCATAAACCATATCCTTTGACACCAGACCCATATCCAACAAATATGCATTTTCTTACTCTAGGCTCTAATTTTCCATCATTAACATGAGCATAAGCAGGACAACCAAAAATTCTCAAATTAGAGTAATCAACTGGTTTACCTGACCAAACTTCTTCTGGAATTTTAAAGTCAATGACTGAATTTGGAGAGCGATTAATCAAATAAGATGTTGTAGAAACAGTCTCAACCCACAAAGCACGCTTATTCCATAAACCTGCATTTGAAAGCATGCAACGGGCTCTTTCCAGAAGAGTGCGATTCATTCGCTCTGCCACACCATTCTGCTGAGGTTTACCTGGAACAGTCAAATGTCTTGCAATACCATGATTAGCACAAAAATTATCAAACTCACCACTGCAAAATTCCAACCCATTGTCAGTTCTAAGTTTCTTGATTTTTTTGTCAGTTTGATTTTTCAACCAAGACTTTCCACTTCTTGAAAAATGAAAAAGCTTCATGCTTATGTTTCAGAAAATAAACCCAAACTTTGCGAGAAAAATCATCAATGAAGGTAATCATGTACTCACAACCTCCAATAGAAGGAAATCTAGAACGACCCCAAAGATCAGAATGAATATAATCAAAAATTCCTTTAGTCTGATGAGTTGACACAGAAAAACTGACTCTCTTTTGTTTGCCAAAAACATAATGTTCACAGAAATCAAGTTTACCAATGTCATGTAAAAGTCCTTTCTTGCATAAAAGGTGCATACCTTTCTCATTCATATGACCCAAGCGCATATGCCAAAGCTTGGTGATGTGAGGATTTGATACAATTGTAGAAACAACTGCAGAACCTATAACTGTAGAACCTTGCAAGTAATAAATACTGTTGATTCTATTGGCTTTCATAACGACAAGGTTGCCTTTAGAAATCTTAAGAACACCATTTTCACCGATATATTTATAACCTAAAGATTCTATGGTGCTCAAAGAAATAAGATTTCTTTTCATTCTGGGAACATGACGAACATTTGAAAGAGTCCTAACAGTACCATCATGGGTTTTGATTTGAATAGAACCGATGCCAACAATTTCAAGTGGAGACTCATCAGCAATAACAACGTCACCACTACCAACAGAATCATATGTAGAAAACCACTCTTTATATGGACAAATATGAAAAGTGCAAGCTGAATCAATAATCCAGACAGTTTGATTCTTCAAGTTGGAATTGATAATTAGAGCCTCTCCATCGGATTCATTTTCAACAAGACTAGCCTCAGCAGGTTTATCAGGATGTGTCTTTTTATCTTTATCAGCCTTATTTTTCAACTTATAACACTGAGCAATAACATGACCAGGTGTCTTGCAATAACGGCAAAAATTGTTGGGTTTACGTTCTCTTGACTTAGATCTAGACTGTGATATATGAGAATTGCCTTTATGTGGAGATATACCTCTAACAATTAACCCCTCAGCCTTAACTTCTGAACGAGAATCAATATTAAATTTCTCCTTAGACAACAAATTTGATTTAACATTATCAAAACTAAGGGTATCATGATTGCCATAAAGCATAATTTCTTTGAAATGCTTAAAGGTAGCAGGCAAAGAGACGACCAACAGAATAGCCTTATCTTCATCATCAATTTTCACCTCTAATTTCTCAAGATCAATTATGAGTGAATTAAACTCATTGAGATGAGACTGAATAGAGGTACCTTCCACCATGCGAATTGTGTACAGACATTCTTTAAGGCGCAATTGTTGGTGAGACTTTTCTTCATGTACAAGTCCTCCAATTTCTGCCACAGCTTTGCGGCGGTAGTCTCGTGGATAACTTCATGCAGAATATCTGTAGACAAACTGAGCTGTATGGTGGATAGGGCTTTCTCGTCAAGTTCTTTCCATTGTTCATCTGTCATCGTTGCCGGTTTTACTGAAAGTGCTTTTCTGACGCCCACCTGTGTGAGAACGGCTTTCATCTGAACCTGCCATGTTGAAAAACTGATCTTGCCATCGAACTTCTCAATGTCAAATTTAGTAGATGACATGATGGAGAATAAAATTGTAGATAAAAATATGGTAGATTCTGAAAAAAGAAACTTCCTGGTGCGCTGTGTGTGCACGTAGCAAAATCTGCTGAAAACAGAAGCTAGAGCTGAATTGAAAATCCCTCGGAGTCGATCGTTCTGGAACTGCGGCCGAAATTCTGTGGAGCCGGACCTCAAAAAACGAATTGAAATCCCCTTCTGGATCTCAATTAAGTCCAGGAGGCAGGAGCTCAACAACTCCCAAGTCTCCAACCAGTCGATACCACTTGTTAGGGTTTGTAGATCAAACACACACGCACAAAAGGGAGACAATATTTTACGTGAAAAACCCTTACGGGAAAAAATCATGGGAGACACAAGATTCACTATTTTGGTTCAAGAATTACAAGTACATGGGGTGGCATTATATAGTCAATTAGGAATCCGAGATTGATGGAGATACGGTATCCAAGTTATGGTAAGATAGGATTTGAGGCATCCGAATATATCTCTAACATAATAGATAACATATCCCAAAACATATATATGAACAGGCGCAGCGTGCAAATCTGGTGCCTAATGGTCCCCTCTTGGTCTCCTCGTCTTCTAAGGCACTAAATCACAAGGCACAACCCCCTAAGACCTCAAAGTTCATTTTTTTATTACAAATCTACAAACAAATACACATCTAAATGTGTAATACAACATTACAACTATATTACTAACTATAGAGCACAGATACTTAAGACTTCAAGAAAGTACGTACGAAATTGTAAATATGTAATTATATATTCGTATGTATATTACATACTATATTAAATATATAGACTATAGTATATTAGTATTGCTGTACGCAAGTATGTGTTGCATTAGTATGTATAATATACCTAATACTCAGTGGCTGGCAGTAGTTTTAGTGAGTATATCAACTCTCACCCGTCTCTTCATTCCTTAAGTCCTCGAGCAACCGAGTAGGAGAAAATCCAACCGTCTCCCGCCGCGACTAGCGCTCGACAGCCCCGCTCCCCTCGCGCCCTGTGCCCCCCCACCCCACGGTCGATGGCCCTTGCCTCACGCTCAGGGATCGGCAACTTAGATTCGCCGCCTCTGCCCCATGGGTGGCAATCTGGCTCCATCGCCCCCGGCTTGCGTGCTGCGGCCTAGCCCCTCGAGTGGTCGGGCCTCTACTCCTCGGCGCCGGTGCTGACAACTCGAGACCCGAGCGGCGGTTGGTGGGCACCCCCTCTACTCGTCTACTTGCCCACACCTTTCGGCACAGCGCCACCTTGCCCGACATGAACCAGCTCCCCTCCTTTTCTACCTCTTTTTTCTGCGGCACTTCCCCTGACATGCAAGGGGTAGGCGCGGAGGACCGAGGCTGATGGAGGATGGGCTTTAGTTTGACGAAACCCTATTGGATTCGTCCGTAAGTACGAGGTATTATACCAGAACCATGGTAAAACGGCAAGAATTAAGTACCGCTAATAAAACATTCCTCCCAAGATAGATGGTGTGGCAGCTCCAGGAGACTATCGGCCCATCAGCCTCATCCACTCCGTTTCGAAGATCTTAACCAAGGTCCTTGCCCGCCGCCTCTCTTCCCATATTGACGCTCTGATTTCCCAATCCCAAACTGCTTTCATCAGAGGTCGAAGCATCCAGGAAAACTTTCTGACTGTCCGCAGCCGTGCTCGTTTCTATAATCAGTCGCGGACGCCGGTCCTCATGCTAAAGCTTGACATCACCAAAGCCTTTGACTCGGTATCCTGGGAGTACCTTTTGGGTTTGCTTCAGGCACGGGGTTTCGGAAAGTCAATGGCGTCGATGGCTTTCTAGCCTTCTTGCGTCCTCTTCATCTTCTGTACTTCTCAACGGAATCCCAGGACCTTCAATTCTGCACCAGCGTGGCCTCCGGCAGGGCGACCCGCTATCGCCTTACCTGTTCAACCTTGCTATTGATATGCTCCATTACCTCCTCAACAAGGTGGCTGACGATGGCATTTTGTCACCATTAATAGGCCACGCACCGGCGCATCGCCTATCTCTCTATGCTGACGACGCGGTTATTTTCCTAAATCCAATAAAGGAGGAACTACAAGCCATCATCTCCATCCTCCATAGCTTTGGCGAAGCCTCTAGCATCCGCGTCAATTTGCAAAAGAGCTCCATTGCCGCAATCCAATGTCAAAACCTTGACCTGCAAGACATTCTTCACCTTTCTCGGGCGAGACTGCACACTTTCCGACCAAATATCTCGACATGCCTCTGGCTCTGGGACGGCTGCGACGGGTACACCTGCAACCTATTTTAGACAAGATCGCGCGACGCCTCGCGGGGTGGCAAGCAAAGCACCTAACCATTGGTGGGCGACTCACGCTGGTAAAATCGGTGCTTTCTTCCATCCCAATCTACGTGCTCACGGCAATTAAGACGCCAAAAAAGTTCATTGCTGACATTGATATCATAAGGCGAAGGTTCCTATGGGCTGGCGATGCGCCTTTGCATGGTGGGAATTGTAAGGTGCAGTGGGCTAAGGTCTGCAGGCCTTTCAACCTCGGTGGTCTGGGAGTGCTTGACCTCCACAGATTCGCAGCGCCCTCGAGCCGATGGCTATGGCTCAAACACTACAATCCGCAAAGACCATGGTCCGCCTCACTCTACCTGCGATCAAACCGACCGGATCTTTGTTCATGTCGGCCACTAAAGTTGCCATTGAAACGGCCGCCTTACCTCCTTCTGGACCGCAAGGTGGTTGCACGGAAGAGCGCCTTGCCAAATAGCACCGCTTCTCTTCAGCCACACTAGGCGAAAATCTAGATTGGTGTCGGATGCCTTGCGTGATAATAATTGGATCCGCGACATCCGACACAGCCTAACTCCTATCCTTCTAATGGAATTCGTTCGCCTGTGGTCAATCATTCAGTCCGTGCCTCTCCAACCTCACCTAGAGGACGAAATCACCTGGGTACCAGCTTCTGGTGGGGTCTATTCAGCCAGATCTGCATACCAAATCAAATTTTGCGGAAGTACCTCCAGCATTTTTCAGCACACGGTTTGGACAGCATGGGCACCGCAGCGCATTAAGATTTTCTTCTGGCTCGTCGGCGAAGAATCGTATTTGGACAACCTGGCGCCTCCAGCTCGGTAGCCAAATCGATATTCTGTCTCATGTGTTGCGAAACACGAAGCGGTTTCCCATTTATTCCTTCCCGCTCTCGGTCCGTCGCATGTGGGTTCCTGTTGCCGATTGGATTCGTGTGCCGTCACTACACCCTGATCGTTGGGGCCATGAGGTTGACTTGGGCCAGTGGTGCCTGCGCCGCATTCTCTCCTGCACAGGCCACAGGAAAGGTCTCAAATCGATTATCATCCTTGCTTGCTGGCAGTGGTGGAAAGAGAGGAATAGTAGGGTCTTCCGTCACGAATGGGCGACTCATGACCAGATCCTTCGACAAATTAAGGACGATGCCGCCTCCTGGACTACTGCAGGAGCGTCGCACCTTCAGTCTCTCCTCAGGGGAATCTCGTAAAGGCCGTCCTCCACTTTTCCGTTGGGTTTTCTCTTTCTCTCTGTTGTCCTTTCCTTTGTCTATTCTAGGGTGCGACCTTCGCACCTTGTATTCCCCATTTTGTACTATGACTTTTTCTCATCCTCTAATTAAACCTCGGCCGCGGCCGATTTCAAAAAAAAAAGAAACATTCCTGCATGGCACACGATGTTTTTCTCAAGATAGTAGTATTAGTTTGAGTTTAGTTAGGTGACTGGTACTAGTAGTACGTAGTCTATTAAGAGCTGCCAATCATTGTATTGTTCTGTATACATTGGAAGGCGCTTGTCACTTAATCTGATGCTTTGAGCCTTTGATGCCCCCACGAGCTTAATTATTTGCTGCTTTTTGCTTACAATTAAGATCATATTGTCTCGATCAAGTCCTCGTTCTACCCAGGTAGGTACCCCATGCCATGGCATGAGGTGAACTACGTACGCTAAAAATGATAATCTACCACGTTTTTTCGAAGTCCTAGCGTGGAAGTGCGCTGACTCAGCTCATTCGATGAGTTCAACTCGTTGAGGCCTTCTTTGGATAGATGGGATCATGACAGGGAAATAAAACTAAAGTTCCCATTAGTCCGGAGGAATTGAGTCTAATCCCTGCTTATTCATACAAGCCACGAGGAAATTATAAGCAGTCGATTGATCTGTGTGTATCAAATAAGAGGATTGGTTAGAGTGCTATCATTCACTATAGAAGGAGAATAACTACCGAGCTACAAACGTATACGCACACTACATACACACGTACGCACACACTACATTTGCACTCGGCGAGGTGGAGTAACCCGCGCCTAGTGAACTCGAATGCGGGCGGGTGGCGCGCACACCAGGAGGTGGCCAACCAACCGGGCTAATTAAGTTCGGTCTCCAATTCTCTTCTTATGTATTTGCCTATTCAATGGCAAAGTCATGCTTACCTCTGTATGGCCTTTTTGATGGCAAAGTCAACAGAAATTGTTCCACCGTATAACACATTCTATGTATGTATGAATGAGCGTAAACATACGCACTCTTCATTTCATTAGAAATAAAAATGTTGACATCTCAACGCTGAAAAAGGTTGAGGAGCCTTCTTCTCCAAACTTGTCTAGCCGTATAAAATTATGAAGATCACAAGTTCTATTTAGAACATAATTATTTGGCTGATATTTTTTATCTAAACAGTTGTATATGTGCCTAGCATCTAATATGTTTTGCCACTCACCACTTTCATTTCTTTGTAATTAAATCATGACTGTTGGAACTCTCCTTCAACTAAAGTCACCTTGTCACCTCCCTCCGTTATAGCTCTTGATAAAACCTAATGTCGTCACCACCGCTACCAAGTACCCAATGACCTAAAAGCTAGGCATGATAAAACCTAGAAAGTAATACTGTCAAAAACCTCAAATTAATGATGGACAACCATCACATAACATTTTTTTTTCCACTATATATATATATACACACGTATGTATCCGATATAATATAGTCCCTCACACATTAGAAACAAATTGTCATAATCTGTCTCCGTTCATAGTTTGCTAGAGTACAATTCATCCATAGCGTAGTAAAATCGAGCGCATGATTCTCTGTCTAGAAGAGCCCTCTACCATGCTACCAACTTCTTGTGGGAGTGAGGACGTTTGTTCCTCACCTATCCAGATATATATACAAAACGTACGCCTGTTTTTTATGCGATCTAAACTAATGCAAAATTTTATGGCGTGTCTACTATGAATAGGTGTGCGTCCTTCCTCTGGTCTAAAAAGAAACGGAAAAAAATTGATTCCGGGGAGCTTCAGCGGTTCACCTACTCGCAACAGCATCATTAGCAGCCAACCAGAAAAAGTCAAATAATCTGACTAAAAAAAGTAAAATCACCGTCGTTATTTTAATCCCACGGCCCCATCTGATCTCCTCTTTACGAATTTAAAACTCCCACCGGTTTAACGGGCGCGAGCCGCGACCTGCCCTGCCACCGAAGCTGACAAATGGGCCCCACGTTCAAAACCCGGGAAAAATAAATCGCGCGGCCCCACCACTGGTTTACTGCTAGGCGCACGCCAACGTGTCCCCCAAGCGTACCCGCGCTGCGCACGCAGACATTGCTCTCGCGAGTCGCGAGTGCTCGAAGACTTTCTCTCCATTCGTTCCCCCACCCCCGTTTGCCTCGCCATTCCGCCTTTGCCTTCGCATCGGGCGCCCGCCGCCGCCACCACGCTTCCTCCTGCTCCTCCGCCTCGCCGCGGGCGGCGGTGTCCGCCGCCGGAGTTGCCGCTCGGGCGCGGCGCGGCCGCGTTGGGTGCGCTCGGGTCGGGAGATTTTGGGGGTCTGCTGCTTGCGTATTCGTAGTGGAGGCGGCGCGGGAGGAGGTTTTTGGGTGGGTACGAGTGAGGTGGCCTAGGGGTTCGGGCCCGGCGGAGGTAGAGGAGTAGGAGGAGGGGAAGTCGTCGTCGGGCAGGTGGGGATGTACGTGCCGCCGTCCCGCGGCGCCGGCGGCGCCGGCGAGCAGCCTAGGGTTTACCAGGTTTGGCGGGGAAGCAACGTAAGCGCTCTCTTTCTACCTCTCTTAATTTGATTTTGTGTGCCTATGTACAGCGGATCTGGATCTGGGCGTGCGGTGCTTGGCTAGGGCTTTGTGATGGGATTTAGCATTTTGACGCGATTGGGTATGAGGATTTGGGAACTTAGATCTTCTGCTGGTATGCTTGGTTCACCTGTTCGCAATTCGTGTGATGCTAGGTTTTGGAATGTGGGGATTAGGGACTTAGGATCGCAGAAATTTGAGTTGTGTTGACGCCGCTGTTGTGTTGCAGTGGTTTTTAAGTGGTAAATGTTGCTCTGGGCTATTGGAGAACCATAACATGTTTGAACTTTTTGTTCCTGTTACGCATTTGGTAATGAATTATCAAATGTTGATTGGAGCTAGGGAAGGTGCATGCTTCCTATGTTTGGGCATTATCATGAGAACTTGCGGTGCAGAGAGTAAATATTTGCAGCGTATTGCCATATTGATCAAGTTGGGCAGGAAATACTAGTTTGAGTGATGGAAAAAACACTTCAGCTGGAAATATTTGAACTTTTTGTGGCTGTTGCATGGTTCTGGTATAATTGTATGAATCATGAAATGTGTATTGCAACTAGGAAAGGCGTATGCTGTCTTCCAATTGGACATGATTTTGAGAACATTTGGTACAAAGTGTTTTATATTTGTAGTGCATTGATCAGGTTTGGCGGGAAATATTAGTTTACACGGGATTGCAAAATACTCTAGTTGAAGATGTTTTCTGCGCTACTATTTTGGTAAAGAACTGAAGCATAATGGAAGAGTGATGATTTTGGTCTAATTAATAGAATGAATGATCACATTGATTTTATTTAAGGGGTACTTTTGATGCATTTTATATAGAATGATTTGTTTCAGGATAGTGGTAGTACCTCATCTACATAGAGGTGGCCTCTGTGAGTGCCCCCTGCACATATTATGTGCAGGCTCAATTCTCTGACACTTGTACTGCCAATAAATTAATGGGCCTTCCATCTGTTGAACAATAAGTGACAGAGGCATTTGTTAACGGATAAATCCCCTATACCCATCTCTTCCCTGTTATACCCATTTTTTTGGCTTCTCTAGATGAGCTGATTGACAACAATTCGTTCCAGCATCCTTCATCAGTTGGCACCCCATCTATAAGGGCATAGTAATATACTTTTCCATGAGCCATAGGGGCTTCTTTGGATGTAGGCTACGAGTGGTGTGGTGCTCCTGGGTGGGCAGAGTGATGTGTTGCATCCCACATGGTTAAGACTAAATATGGTTGGCGACCACTCATTGGCCATGTTTTTATTCATATTGTGACCTTGTAAAGAGTCAAGGTTTTTGGACTTATTTCTGGGAGTTAAATGATGAAATGAATGATTAAGGAGGGATGGTGGAAATGAGAGGCAGAGCTTTTGCCTTGCTTAGCTTTTGGATAGAATTGTACAAATTGCCTTCCATTTTATAGCAAATTAGAGAAGTTACCAAATTAACTCCCCTCCAGTAAGTGCTTTCATAGTTTCATGGTAACAGGATACGTGCCAAAGAATGATATGGTCTGCACATGTGCCATTTCCTATCGACAAAGCCATACAAGTACATGTTTGGACTTTGGATACTTCTTTACTTTCTGATAATTGCTTGCTCTCTAGAGCTTTTAGTTTTATCTTTGTATTTTATTTTCCATTAGCAGCACTTAACCTTGATGTGTTGAGAGGATATTTGTGTTATTTAGTGTCCAATGGGCCAAGTTGTTGCAAACTGAATCATTCTTCATAGATAACATGCTATTTTATTTTTGATACAGCTACTTGTACATATGCAATTGTCGCTTTCAGTTTCATGTATTTGTCATTGTTGATGACAATTCTGAATCTTATTTCAGGAATTCATATTGCAAGGACGGTTCATATTTGGACCTGATGTGAGATCCTTGTTTCTCACTATATTCCTCATTCTTGCGCCAGTATTGGTGTTCTGTATATTTGTGGCCAGACATCTGATCAATGACTTTCCTGATCATTGGGGGGTTTCAGTTATGGTTGTAGTGGTTGTCTTCACAATATATGTAAGTGTTTTTACTACTTTGTTTGTGCTCATTCTACCTCATTTTAAGGCATTATTACCCAGTTAGTGTGGAGTTGGTTAGCTCATATTGGCAAGTTATCATACACGGGGGTTTCCAACTTTTTTCACGTTAGCTTTGTTGGTGAAAAATTGTTAACTCTGTCTTCTTTTAGATAAAGTTTTGGTCAAATCTGTTAGAAGCGGCACACATTGAACAGGAAGATAGAGTGGTCAAGAAATGTAAAGTGTATACATGGCATGTATAGAAAGTAACATACTATAATATGTACGTGTATGTTAAAAGAGTATTTTTCATTGTAGGCCCCTCATCTTTAACCCAATTTTCATTCCAGCTCTGCATCTTTTGGTGTTGGGTTCCACGATTTTTGAAATTCTATCAGCTGATCCCCGTGTGTCAACTAGCTGTTACAACCCTAAGAATTGGTTGACATGGATGACCACATGGTATTTGTTTTTTCTAAAAAAATGGTGATCGGGAGAGCCTCGTCATGTGCCATGTCAGCAGTATGGTGAGGTTACTGTCAGTTGATGGAAGGGAAGTAGGTACCAATTGCCAACATCTTGAAAGGAATAGGTTCTGATTTCAAAATAAAAAAATGCAGGAGAATCATTCTTTTTATGTACACAATTAATTCCTTTTGCAAATAATTTGAAAATAATGGAAATAGATGAGGCTGCAGCTCCTTTTTTTTCTTTTTTCTTTTATTGTTGAGCTCAGATAATTCTTTTAGTGTTTCCTTGATTAGTTGCAATGACTTTCCTATTAAGATAGGACTACATCAAGGGTCAGCATTGAGCCCCTACACTTTTTTCCCTAGTGATGAATGAAGCCATGTAGGACATGCAAGGAGAGATTCCTTAGTGTGTGCCTTTTGCTGATGATGTGGTGTTAATTGATGAGAGTAGGGTAGGTGTTGTGTTGATAGGAAACTAGAGCTATGGAGGAAGACTATAGAATCAAAGTGCTTTAGACTTAGTAGTACTAAAATTGATTATATGAGGTGTGTTTTCAACGGGCCATGGAAGATAGTGCAGCTGTTAGTTTGGACGGAAAAGTAGTGCCCAGGAAGGAAACGTTTCGATATTTGGGATCGATGCTACAGAGTGACGGCGAGATTGATGAAGATGTGAGCCACAGGATATGAGCAGGGTGGGTGAAATGGTACCAAGTATCTGGTGTCCTATGTGATAGAAAAGTTCCTCAAAAGTTAAAGGGTAAGTTTTACATGACAGCGACCAGATCTACAATGTTGTATGAAGCGGAATGTTGAGCAACAAAAAGGCAACATGTACAGAAGATGAGTATAGCAGAGACACGGGTGCTGCGGTGGATCTGTGGTCATACAAGGTGAGGTTGAATCTGCAATGATGATATACAGGATAGGGTTAGGGTAGCACCAATTGAAGAAAAGCCTGTCCGACATTGTTTGGACTTTGGACGCTTTTGAGCCATCTCGAAACAAAAGAAGAGGCAGAGGTCGACCGAGACTGACGTAGGAAAAAGCGGTTAAAAGATATTTGAGGGATTGGAATGTATGCAAGCGGTTGGCATTGGGTAGGAGTGCATGGAAGTTAGCAATTCATGTACCAGAATTATGACCTAAGATCGAAAGTTTATGGGTCTTTTGATTTTGATTGGTTTCATTCGTAGCTTACCCTAACTTGTTTAGGACAAAAGGCTTGGTTGTTGTTGTTTCCTTGATTAGTTGCAGTCTGAATATGTTTCAGTAGTAGTCGTAGATAGTTTATCTTTCGGGCATCCCAGTGAACCACTTTTGTATAATCTTCAAATAACCATGCGCAGTTGCTGGGATGCACTTACATTGTCACTTGAACCTTTTTTTGGATCCTTTTAATAAAAGGAAACACGGATATATTACCCTTGGTTGAAAATAAAAGAGATCGTGGTGGATCACTAAGAATCATGAAGAAGCGCATGGGAGAGGGAAGGCTGTGATTGACCTATAAGGCTAAAACTGATGCCTCACTGTTTTGACCTCAGTTCATATGAATATGCACTGTTGTGGAGTATACACTTGACAAACCTTGTTCTTTGCGTTTTCCAGGATTTGACACTGCTGCTTCTTACCTCTGGTAGAGATCCTGGTATAGTGCCTCGTAACACCCATCCTCCTGAACCTGAATCCATTGATGGAAGCAATGACATTGGAAATGGTCAGACTCCACAACAATTGCGTTTGCCACGAACAAGGGATGTTTTTGTAAATGGAGTCATTGTAAAGGTCAAGTACTGTGACACCTGCATGCTGTACCGACCACCTCGATGCTCTCACTGTTCTATCTGCAACAACTGTGTGGAGCGTTTTGATCACCACTGTCCTTGGGTTGGGCAATGCATAGGACTGGTAAGTAGTATCTTACTGTCTCTAATAGTTTGATGTATCATTGTTATCTCAGGACTGCATGGTGTATTTCTATACACATTACTACTACTATTAGTTAGTAAATGCTAATGACCAGTTTATTTGCTGCAGCGTAATTATCGATTCTTCTATATGTTTGTATTCTCAACCACATTACTCTGCCTCTACGTATTTGGCTTCTGCTGGGTGTACATAGTCAAGATCAGAGATGCAGAACATTCATCGATTTGGAAGGCAATGTTGAAGACACCGCCATCAATCGTTCTGATCATATACTGCTTTATTTGTGTGTGGTTTGTTGGTGGTTTGTCTGTCTTCCATTTCTACCTGATGAGCACCAACCAGGTTGGTACCCTTTCATCTTTTTGAGTAATTGGTATTTTAAGCATTGTGCCATAACTTGGTACTCGTCCTTTTTTTTTTGCCTTTGCAGACTACCTACGAGAACTTTAGGTATCGCTATGATCGACGGGCTAACCCATATAACAGAGGTACTGTGAACAACTTTCTGGAGATCTTCTGTACTGCAATCGCTCCTTCCAAGAACAATTTCCGAGCTAGGGTCCCAGTAGAGCAAGGTTTACAGCAAGGACGTGCACCAGCTAGGGGTTTCATGAGCCCGAACATGGGCAAACCTGTTGGAGATCTTGAATTGGGTAGGAAGCCGATATCATGGGATGAACCTCGGTCGGCAGCTGATATCAGAGATTTGGAAGTTGGTCTTGGGGGCTTGTTGGATGAGAAGGAGAGCAGAATAGCCCATGCATCCCCAGATCTGAGCAGAGAAGCCCTTCCGGTGGAGCTTATGGAAGGTAGGGCAGGTATGCATTCGAGACGATCAAGCTGGGGTCACAGAAGTGGGACCTCAGCGTCAATGGACAGCATCGCCGCGCAGATGGGAACTGGAGAAGCTAACTGGGGCTCAATCAGTAGTGGCCATGGCACCATCAGTGGAACTCATTAGCAGAGCTCACCGCATTTTGGGGCTGCATCGGGTGGATCCGTCTGATCTCAAGAACGAACAACCAACCTTGTGTGAACTCTGCGCGCTTGTGCTTTCACCTAGGATATACATTAAGGCTTTCTTCCTCGTCGTTCTGCTGTTTCATCCCGGAAGCGCATCGGTTCTTCTGATGCTCTTCCTGTCTGGTGTTTTAAGCAAAAAAAATAACAAAAGAGCTCAACTGCTGCGTGGCTTTGATTATCTGTCTGTATATATTATCGGAACAGTCTGTAAGAAAGGTTGTCGTGTTTGGTTGCTGCAGTGTGCTTCTCCAGTAATATTACCTGCCACACCCTTTTCTATGGATTTTTCTTCATTTATCTACTTAGAATTGTGAGACATGGCGGTTCAAGTATTGTCAACCTCTAGTTGATGTGGAACTCCTTATGCTGTTCATGGCGGTAGCCTTGCTGCCTCTACAGGGTTCAGTGGTGTCACAGGACATGCCCTACCAATAAAAGGGCCAACCCGTCCGAACAAAGCGCGATATTTTAGAATCCGTAGATTCGCCGCATGCATATATTTCCTCTCGTTCATTCGTCCGTTCATCGAAGGGCTCCACTGGGTGCAGATTCCACAGTTCGACCACTGATTCGTGCAGCTTCCGGTTCGCGCCGACCAAACACTCAGCCTGCTTTTTTCTCACGCAGAAGGGTTCGTTTGGTTGGAGCTCCCCCAATCCCATGCAAGTATGCAACTTGATGGGTGGCTAACTTGATGGCCCATTTGGAACGTGGGAAAATTTGCTATTCCTGAAAAAATGAGCTGATTTTTTATCTCCTAAGCTTGTCTCTAAGCCCCATTAGAAAGCTTATCTCCTAAGCTTTCAAATGAGTGGTCGTACGTCGAAAACGGAGTTCGGGAGCCTGAGATACACCGGTTTAAAGTTGATATGCTGCTGGATGGCCGAACCGGACTCAGCGACGAATTGAGCTTCAACATGGGCCTTCCTCGGCATGTGGACTGTTCTTGGCGAGTGGTCTCGATGTGCTGGTCCAGCAAAGGTGGATGGAAAGACCGTGCTTCTGGATTAAGCCTTCCATATGACGTAGACGAAGTAGCGGCCGAAACACCGAAAGTTAGGGACGAAGGTGTCGTCGGGCGAGAAAGGGCAGCGGTTGTATCCATGGTTGGGATGTCCTCATCACCCACCATCTGTGCGCGAAAAACCATTAGAGTGCACCCGCTCATTGCTAGAGCCCACGGATGAGGACCTATGCGCTTAAGGGCACGTACAGTGGTAATACACCTTCATGTCATCTATAGCTGGACTAAAGACAGCTGATATAATGAATTATCTATATGGCTCTCTATAATGATATCTCATGCAATTAATAGCTTATCTATACAGTGATATACACATTGTAAAGTATTCTATTATCTCTCTTCTTCACACAGTGGCAAATCCAATAGGTGGCTCCACCAGGTGGGCCTTTGGTGCCAAAGCCCGAAGCCCACAAGCCTAACAACTAACATCATCCACATCATAGATCCCAATCTATCTCTCCTTCTCCAAATCCCAAATTAGAGGGTGTTTGGTATAGCTGCAGCTCCATCAAAATTTGTGAAGTTGATGGAGTAAGGTATTTTTAACCTTAAAAATTTATGTAATTAGAGCTGTGGATAAATTAAGAGTATTTAGATGGGTTATCTTATTGACATTTTGAACTAAAAAACGAACAAAGCGGACGGGTGGCAGTGACCGGGACAACGGACGGCACACGGGTGAGCTGGCCGACGGAGAACGTGAGGCACAGAATCGGGACAGCCGGGCTGGGTGGTGTGCACAACGACGGGCCGCCGACGCCAAGGACCGAGACAAAGGCGCCGAGCTGCCGACGACTAGGACCGGCCACCGACGCCGATGGCCGGCCGCCGAGCTTCGAGCCGGCGATCAGGAGTTCTGGACCATCTGGAGGCGACCGAGACTCAGGCGTGAGACTCTGTGAGGCGTGCGCAAGTGCGTGGAGACTGGGGAAGAGCTAATGCTTGCGCTGTGCCTAAGACTTGAGAGCCTTGACCCGACCGAGTACTCTGCTGTTGAGGTTAGTACTGTGCCCAACCGGCAGCTCTGCGCTACTACTAGTCTACTACTGCCGATTGCTGAAGTGACAGCCGCCGGTTGCTCTGCACTCTGGTGAATTGCAGAATGGTGATGACCGGTTGGTAAATTGGAAAGTGAACTGATGACTGCTTGGAATTGGAGAATAGTGCTTAGTTGATGACTGATCTTTATTTTACTATATAAAGTGCGAGTTTCTTCCCACGTTATTTCATCAAAATTACCCATCTTTATCACTGCTCTTTAATTATCCACATGTACCACTGTTAGTGCTCTTAATTATCCACTTTGCCATTGCTCTTTAATTACCTACCTTTGCCACTGTTAGTACTCTTTGCAAATAAACTTTTTGTCACAAATTGAGTTTTCGTTGCAACGCACGGACACATGACTAGTTGGAATTGAAGCTACAGTGATCAGTTATAATTGATTTTTAATTGGTGAACAATGATTACTGAATACTTTTTAAAGTTCATACTCAATTGTCAATTTATAAATTTACACTATACTTAAATACTCAATGAGTCAATACTCAATAGTGAAAACTTTTTTAATGTGTGTACTTAATTTACTATTATATCACTAATTTTGCAAATTTGGATATACAACTCACTTTAGACGTGTATTAATGTGTTTTTGGATGTCTTTCCATTAGTGTCTAGCGAGGTTTCTTCTTTCATTTTATTTTTGTTTTCTTGTTATGTCTTCTTTCATTTTATTTTTGTTTTCTCGTTATGTTTCTCTTTTATTCATATATTAATTTTAGACTTTCAACCGCACAGTACTACATTTATTATGTTTACCTCAATTCAGTTTAGTACTTTTAGTCCACCCTCCATTTTCATCTTGAATCCACCATTGCCTTCGCATCATCTAAAATACTATACGGCATCGTTGTACAGAACTGCTAAAATTTATGAATAGCTAACATGTGCACAGCCGCGAATTAGCCAGAAAATCGGTCGGTTTTTGGCTGAACTTGCGTGCGTGTGTTTGTCGTTGAGACTTCTGGGCCGGCCGGCCGTCAGACTGTGCACAATGTGGCCCATCTAGAATCCGCAGGCAAACCAGAAGCCCATTCAGCTCATCGGCACACTTCCCCTACGATCTGTTCACAGGTTTTGATGACGCACACATTCTTCTTGTGTCTATGCATTCATCAGGCATTCAGGTGTGAGTGGTACACTGTACTCATGTGAACCAGTGACACAACTGTATATCTGGCTTGTTATATTTGATCTGGAAGGTCAAAAAATGACTTATGTTTGATAAGCACATCATACCCTAGTTACATTTTCCCTCTCCAAGCACTAGAATATCGGACCATCAATCGCAGACAAGACGTACTCCAGTGATCATGCACTGAAGTATGATCATTCAATAATTGCATATTGGAGAATCCTACGAGGCCCCAGAAACCCAATCACATGCACCGTCTATCTATCAATCTTCACTGTGTCGAAAAGGAAAGGGAAAAGGGGAAAGAGGAGATCACACATCAGCAGCTAGTGCTTAACCAGCTTCTCCATGTCCCCACACCAGTCCAAGCCGATTCACATGCATTTGTTCTGTTGCATGTAGGCTTCCTCTCCTCTCCTCTCCTCTCCTCGCTTCCACATCCCTTTCTCTCTCCAATCTGATCTCCATTGCTCCCCTTCCTTCCGAGCTACCAGCTAAGCTGATCCCGCGGCCACAATGGCGAGCTTGAAAGATCCCATTGCTGTGTTCTTGGCACTGGTGCTGGTGTTCAGTGGCAGTGAGGCCAAGTTCCTGTCCAACAACATCACTGTGGTTGGTTCTGTCTACTGTGATGCCTGCTCCAACAATACCTTCTCCAAGCATAGCTTCTTCCTGAAAGGTAAATAGACGTGCGACGGTTACAGTAGTTCAGCATTACCATCGATTTTGATCATTGTCTCGTTCTGCATTGCAGTGCAAGGCTAGTTGCTCTGAAATGAAATTTGCTAGAGAAACAAGTATTTTTTACATCGAGTTGTTCCGTTCCGCCCTTTGTAATAGATTTCCAAGATGTGTGAATCTCTTGCTCAATCTACAGTGCTGCATGTCAGATGTCTTAGAAGGACTAGTTGTTTGTACGCCCATTCTTTTTGTTTAGTTTCTAGAGACATACTGAAAACTTATAAGCAAACATGACAAGCTGTTCCGGAGCTGAAGTACCCTGTAATCTCACTCAAGTATGAACATTGCCACCAGAAGGTTAGATTTGATATGAAATGACGAGGCAGACTTTTTTTTTTTTTTTGGCAGCAATTTGCTATGAAGCTAACGGAGACAAACATAGTTGACATACATACATAAATGTGGCTGTGTTCTGGATCTGTAGTTGGTTTGGTCCATTTTCTTTCTCCCAAAATTACAATTGTAGTTTAGCTTTGACTCATGCTAGACGAGATGTCTCCCTAACTGAAGTTTTATGAGGCCCACTTAGAGCTTTGCATACATGTGTTTCAAACCAACTGACGAACTGTCGGATTCCCAGTTGGCTTCAACTGCATAAATGTATTATTGCCAGTGCCTACTTCATTTGGCGTTGCAAGTAAAGAAGTTTTAGTTGTCAGAGAAATGTGCTAGAGAAACTCGAGTTCTAATACAGAGTTGTGGTCTTTGACTTGAGTAATGGCAAATGCTATTGTTCAGAACAATTTTTCTTCAGTTATCTTGAGCAGCAAGTGCCTGAATCTCAACATGCCACGCACTGCAATACAGACCTGCCAACGTCTCACCCTGAAATGAAATCCATTCCCTGCTCTCTCACTCTGGCAGTGTAGCTACATTGCTACTGAAACTAGAGCTTCGCTTTCGCGAGCACAATAGCTTCCATGGCTTTCAGCCTTTCACCATTGCTTCTGCATTGAAATCTGAACTGAACTTAGTAACTTACTAGTTATGCAGATTCTAGTGTTTCCATCTTTGACAAGAGCTCAGATGCTGAATCCACCACTAATGGCCATAAGCTGAATTGCTGATGCTGTGCAGGAGCCAGGGTGTTGATCCAGTGCGACTTCAAGGTGAACTCCACCATGACCGAGGAGCTCTCCCTGGAGGCGGAGCGCACCACCGACCAGAACGGCGTGTACAAGCTGGACGTGCCCTCTGTCGACGGCTTCGAGTGCCGGGAGGGCCACGAGCTCCGATCGGCGTGCCGCGCAACGCTTGTCCAGAGCTCCTCCGCCGCCTGCAACGTCCCGGGCCTCCGGGGCTCCACGCAGCACATCGCGCTCCGCTCCCGCGCCACCAACGCCTGCTTCCTCAACCTCAACGCGCTCAACTTCCGCCCCGCCAAGCGGGACGGCACCCTCTGCCACGGGGGCGGAGCCAATGGCGGCGCGTTCGGCTCGTCGCTCTTCTTCTGGCCATTCTTGCCGCTCTTCTGGCCGCCGTTCCGGTTCCCGTTTCCCGCGCAGGCCGGCACCAGGACGGCGTCGTTCCTCGTGCCGGACTGGCTGGTGCCGTTCCTGCGGCCGCCGTTCTTGCCGTTCCCGCTGTACCAGACGGCGCCGGAGTCATCGGCGCCTTCCCCATTCGACCGTCTCCGGCCTTCCCAAGGAGCGACGTCTCGGCCTTGAACCGGTCGGGTTCAGAATCAAGACATGAGATTTTAAGCCTTCCTGCCAAGATTAAGATTCTGCTTGCCATGTTAGGCGGTCGCGTCGTGTAATTGGAGGTAGCTAGTCCTCGTGCTGCCATGGTGTTCATTGAGCTGATGAATGTATGAATGTGGTAATTTGCAGTGATGGTTGTCAGTGTTCTCGCGTTAGTTCGGCAAAAGATGAGTAGATTGTCCATCTTTTCTCAGCATTGGAAGACCCTGTTTGGAAAGCAGGAATATCACATGAGTTTCGTAGCATTTTCACAGGAAACAGTCCAATTTCGGTAATAATCGAGAAAATTTTCGTATACCTAATTGAGCTCAATTTTAGGGGCTATTTGGATTGAAGGATTTTCAAAGGGACTTCGAGTGATTCCAATCCTTTAGAAATTTTTTTCCTATAAAGGTTGTTTGGAACATAGGGATGGAGTTGTCGCCTTCCTATGCGACGCATTCCTATACACTAAAATTCATAGGAATATAAACATGAGCTCAAACCTCATTTTATCTTTTCCGTTGAGAAGTCGCGATGGAGGTCTATCTCCCCTCAAAGGGCAAGTGCCCGCCCTCCGTCTATCACTATATGCGGACGATGCAGTGGTCTTCCTCAACCCAGTCAGAGATGAGCTTGACGCTCTCGTGACCACCCTTACTGCTTTCGGGGAGGCTTCCGGCCTTCGAGTCAACGTGCAGAAAAGTTCTGTTATCCCGATCAGAGCTCAGGGCCTCAACTTACAAAACATCCTGCAACCCTTCGATGGTCAGATATCTGCTTTCCCGGTCAAATACCTGGGCATGCCGCTAACTCTTGGTCAAGGCCAGTCTTGCTATGCACCAATCATTGACAAAGCGGCACAACGTCTGGCAGGTTGGCAAGGGGACCACCTTTCCATGGGGGGACGCCTCACCTTGGTCAAATCAGTTGTAGGGTCGAGGATGCGCCTAGAGGGGGGTGAATAGGCGTTTTACAAAATTTGATCGCTCACTAAATAATTCGTTCTAATCAACCCCTATGTCAAAACCTAATCAAATATATATGCGAAGCGATAAATAGGTTTTGACAATTAAAGCCTAAATCAACTAGGCTCACTAGTGCACTAACTAAATTATGTCTCTAAACTAGAATTGCTAAATTGATCAATCAATTAATACTAAGCAATTCTATTACAATCAAGCAATTGAACAATATACTAGAAATGTAAATACTTGAAAGTAAAAGAGACAAGAGGCAAGCGATGTTTTTCCGTGGTGTTCGGAGACTTGCTTGTCTCCCTAGTCCACGTTGAGGCAAGCCCAATCACTTGGACCGGCTCCGCTCGAGCACCGCCTCTTTCCACTAGTCGTGGTTTTCACGCTTTCGCGTAGGCTCAACCCGAACCTTCACAAACTTCGCGGGGCTTCTCACAACCTTGAGAGCTCCGCGCCGACGACGCTCTGCCGTCTAGGAGTCGGCAACCTCCAAGAGTAACAAGCCGCTCCTTCACTTGAACTTCACCGAGCACAACGAATCGCTCCGGTGATCACCAAGTGCAACACATGCACAAGGACCTCCCTCAAGTGCAACACATGCACAAGAGGTCACTCAACCACTCCTAATTGCAACACATGCAATTAGTCTCACTCTTAGCTCAAGAATCAAATATGAGTATGCAACACATGCACCACCTCATGCAAAATACTCAATCAACCAACAAATGCCCTCCATGACCTCCTTTTATAGCCTCACAAAGAAAACTAGCCGTTGGGAAGCAAAACGGACATTAAAAAAGCTAAAAATAGCCGTTGCTACAGTACAGGCGGTACTACCGCCCTCTAAGGGCTGGTACTACCGTTTTTGCGGTACTACCGCAGTTCAGGGGCGGTACTACCGCACCCGCTGTTTCAACACGAGCGACACTCGAAAAACGGTCATAACTTTTGACTCGAACTCCGATTTAAGTGATTTTGGACTCTATGCGAAGCTTATTACGAGGGCTACAATCTCCACCTATTTTCAAGATTTAAGCAATCATAGATATTTTCCAAAATCACAAAAACAAAGACTCTAATGTAGTCATTCAAGTCCAATTTTGATTTTCTCGAAATCCCTCACATAGACTTGATCAAAAACATGACTACAAGCTAGCAAGGGTCAACAAGATTAAAACTTGAACCATGTGATGATCAACTCATGATCAAAACAATTTGCAAAACATATTTTCAAATTCTATTCACATGCTTCGAAGAGCCATACGTAAATTCCAAATCCAACTTGCTTGAGCATCCTCGTTTTGCAACACATGCAAAACCTAGCTCCAAGTAAAACCAAACAAACTCAAATGCATGAGCTCACTATTTGCAACTCATGCAAATCTTAACTCCATGCAACCACATTGAGATCAAATCAAATGTATGAGCTTTCTATTTGCAACACATGCAAATCTTTAGTACATACAAACCACATAAACACCAAATCATACTTGAGCTCTCTCCTTTTGCAACACATGCAAAACTTAGCTCTAAGCAACCACTTGTTTTAGAAAGATTGTTTTGAAAATAAAACATGAAGCTTCAACAATTTCAACACATGCAAAAGTGAACTTCACGCAAAAGCCAACGCATATAGCTTATCCTATTTGCAACACATGCAAATCAAAGCTTTATGCGAAAACCAAATGCATATACTCTTCTTCTTTGCAACACATGCAAATCCGAGCATAATGCAACAACAACCAAGCATAGACTTAACCCATTCGCAACACATGCCAAATGGTTAGCACAATGCAAAAACCAAATCCAAATGATTTGAGCTTGAGTGAATGCAGATTGAGATCATCAACACATGATGAAGCTCAAACTAGGAATCAACTCCTCTTAATAGTACGGCGATAAAAACCTTAGACTCAAAGACTACAAAGTCCTTAGCCTATCTAATTATACCTTCGCCGCCGTACGCAAGCAATCCCCTTTGGGGTCTTTATGATCATCACTTTGATACTCCCCCGGGATCATCACTCGATTCTTCTCTTTGTCTTCGGGATCTTCTCTTGACGCCCATCATCTCATGATGCCGTCTTTATCCGTTCTCAATCATCTCATTCATCTTTGGACCTAACTCAATCACAACTCATAAAATAGTTAGTCCAAGATGCACGGTTATCTCAATTATCTCTTGCACTCCATTAACACATAATGGATGCCTTTAGATCAATTGAGCACAACCTAAATCAATTGAATGATTTAATTGTGTCTTAAGTACAATAATGCAACTCATGCTTTATTATACTTAAGAGCTATTCATTGTCCTTAATTAATCAAGGAACACCATCAACACATGATGAAATGTTCTTTAATGGTTATCAAGACAAATGAACTCAATTTAAATTATCATTTAAATTGATATGAGTATATATTAACTACACAAGTTTTCATATACTCATATTGATGAGCGATAATGATCCATTATATGTAAATTATATGGAAATGATCATTACTCTAAATCATCAACTATAGAATACACCCCACATGTATATGTGCATAGATATAATTGACTTGGACATAATATGCACATATCCAATTTGATCGTATTGGAGTATATCCTATATTACCATGAGTATACTTATAACTAGGCAATTCAAACATATACTCAAGGATTTAGTTTCTTTGTCTTGATCCTAATATGTGTCAATAAGAATTAGATCAATACAAAGAGGCTTTCAAGTTAAACTACAAACTCCCCCTAAGTATGTGCATCCATGTAATGTGTGGGTTGAGAAACATGATGCATGTTTGTGGTTAATATAATGGGGACATTCATACTTTAACTTGAATCCAAAGTATGCAACTAATACTAGAATGAATACGCATACATACCTTGGGTTTTCCATTTTTCAATGCGATGAGACTAATCAAGGATATTCTAAATAAACAAGTTAGTCTCGATATAAGATTTGTCATTAATAACAAAATCACATTAATGGATAATCTCAATATTAGATTTGTCATTAACACCAAAACCATAACTAATGAAGGTTGAACTTACATCAGTGCTCACCTCGCTTCCAATTTATCTTCTCACAGCAATCAGGCCGCCCAAAAAATTCATCTCTGATTTAGACAGGCTGAGAAGAAAGTTCCTATGGGCAGGTAACGACGACTTACATGGTGGGAACTGTAAGGTCCGTTGGACGACGGTGTGCCGACCGCTTAATATGGGGGGCCTAGGAATTCTCGACCTCGACAGGTTCGCCAGAGCGCTTCGTCTTCGCTGGCTGTGGCTCCACTAGGTGGCTCCAGAGAGGCCGTGGAGTGGAATGCCCACACCTTGTGACCACACAGATAAACAGCTTTTCTCCGTGCCCACAAAAATAAACATCGGAAATGGTCGATGTCGGTACTACTACTGGGGTACCCTCTCCAAGACAAAAGCGATCAACCAAGTGGTCAAGATACCTAGTCCACGTGGCGCCCGGCGGGTGTGGGCGAAACACGCCTACTTTCGCCCGGCGATCGCGTGGCGCCGGCGGCAGCAGTGGCGAAACACGCCTCGCTTTCGCCCGGCGATCGTCGCGTGGCGCCCGGCGGCAGTGGTGGCCTGCTGCGGGCACGCCTCGCCGCCCGGCAGCGATCGCGTCGCCCGGCGAAGCGTCGCGGCGCACGCCGCCCGCTTCGCCCGCGCATGGCGATCGCGTGGCGCCCGGCAGCGAGTGGCGGCACGCTTTCGCCGCCTTCGCCGCCCGGCGGGCGCCACTTTCGCCCGTGAAGCGTCGCGTGGCGCCCGGCGGCGGTGTAGCCGCCTTTCGCCCATGAAAGGCAAAAGGTGGAGCGAGGTGGCTTCACCTCGAAGCTCCTTCCCTGTCGTCACTGCTCGAGCCATAGGACAGCAGTGTCAGACCTGTCTGCTGCAAGGATTTCTGCTACAACCCCATTCCTCTGACGCCTCTCACCAACCTGTCAAGAAAGGGTCACATCGCGGGCGGACCGGGCGAAGCCATGCGTCGGCATTTAATGAGGCTGGAGGAACGGGACAGCACAGGAAGGCGTATTAAATGTGTAAGGATCAGCATGATGACCCCCTTTTACCTACTCCCGTTAGCCTGGCCTATATAAGGGCCCTCGGGTGCATAGGGAAGGAGGGTCAGCCAGAGGTTGAAGAAAACAAGCAAGAGCATAGCAGTAGAGCCCAAGGAAGAACTTGTAATTCCCAAGCTTTGTACTGCACCAGTAAAAAACACTCTTGATAAGCAATCCAGCAGGAAGTAAGGCTATTACCCACGCGAAGGGGGCCTGAACTTGGGTAAAAAATCCTTGTGTCACCGTAGTTCGTAAACGCCGAAGCTTGCCGCGCGGGAGTCCCTAGGGTTTCCCCTCGCTAGGTTTAGCCAGCTGCGAAGACGCCTCCTTCGAACCAAACCCGGTTCAGATCACGGGCTGTCAGCGGAATCGCCCGACGAGGCGCGCCAGTAGGGGCTAGTAGCTGGTTTTTCCGGCTAACTCCCGGCGGATTTCGGCGTTCGCGATTTGAAGCAAGCCAGCGTCGGAAAATGGCGGGTTCTCGACGGAATGTCGCAGAGGCGGCGACGATCAAGGCGCCTCCGTGCGTCGCCGGGCCGAGGAGCCGTCGTACCGCCTCCTCGGCGGCGCCGCTGCTCTCCGGAGCGGTGGAAGCGGCCGTCGCGTCGCAGTTGGCCATGGAGGCGGCCACCCCACCGAACTTGCACGCTCGTGCCCTTCCGACCACCCGCCGGTGGAGTTCGCGGGACTCTCCGGCCACTCCGTGGCTGCGAGCATTGCCGGCCTCGTAGATGCGCCCAACTCGGGTAGGGCTCCCGACGATCGAGCACCGAAGGTACCTTTGGCGCCTAAAAGCGCATGCAGGCGCTCTCAGCCTCGATCCGCCTAACGAGGAGGCCACGGCGGGGGCCGGTTAAGGAAAGCGCGCGCAATCCGGTCCCTTCCTCGAGGAACCGTGGGGACCTTCGCTCATCTCGACGAGAGCCGCCGGCGGCCTGACGATGACCTCCGCGGTCGCTTGCGCGCCATCCGGACCTAAAGCTGCCATGTAAGCGGTAGCGTCGATGATGAGAGCCCCCATGGCTCTCATCCTCGGGATAAGGAGGAGGTTCACTCCTCCGACTCCTTGAAGAGCCAGGCCTCGCGCTCCCATGCGCGGTCCCCGGACAGGACCTCCCATGGCAGCTCGGTTCCCTCTACGGCGTCGGGTGCCAGGCCTTCTCCCGGCGGCTGCGCCGTGTGACCTGGCCGGATAGGTTCCGCCCGGCGGCCATAGAGAAATATGACGGCACCACCAACCCGGAGGAGTTCCTCCAAATTTACACGACGATGGTGCGGGCAGCTAGCGGATCTGAAAAGGTCATGGCCGACTACCTCCCAACAGCCTTGACAGGCTCTGCCCGCTCCTGGCTGCTGAATCTCCCCCGAGGGTCGATACACTCGTGGGGAAAGTTGTGTGACCTCTTTGTCGCCAACTTCCAGGGCTCCTTTGCGCAGCCCGGCGTGGAGGACGACCTTCACGCTCTGGAGCAAGAGAAGGGGGAGTCGCTTCGCGACTTCATTCGGCGGTTCTGCCACTGCCGCAATACAATCCCCCACATCTCCGAGCAATCGGTCGTCATCGCCTTCAGGAGAGGCGTACGCGACCGCAAGATGAAGGAGAAGATGGCTACCCGTACCATCAGCTCCACCTCCGAGCTTTTTTCCCTCGCACATAAGTGTGCGCGGGCCGCAGAAGCAAGGGGGCCGGCGCCTGGCCCCAAGGGTGGCCATGGCAAGGATGAGGCCGGGACCTCGAAGGGTTCCGGCCGCTCAAGCAAGAAGGCGCGGAAGCGCGAGGCGGGGGAGACCAGGCAGGTCTTGGCCGCCGAGCGCGATGATGAGGAAGATCCTGCGCCGAAGAAGCGCGGCCGCCGTGACCGGCGGGATGATCGCCGTGACCGGCGCGAGGGCCGTCGGGATCGGCGCGATGACCACCGCGGTCGCAAGGACGACCGCCGCGAGCAAAAGGAGGCGAGCCGTTGCCCTATCCATCAAGACCAACACCCACGACTGGACAACCTGCCGGTCGTGGACAAGATGGTGGAAAACGGCTCAAGAACGCCGCCGGCGATGATCAAGATGAAGATCCGCCCCGCCGGCCTTCCAAAGAGCCGATCACGCGATGGCCTACATCCATGGTGGATCCTCCACCTTCCCTCAACGCCGCTTACAAGCGGCGAAGAGGAGGTCTCTGCGCCAGCGTCGAGCTCGGGTCGGGTCGGATCTTTGAAGTGGTCCGAAACAAGCGCTCACCTTCGGTCGGTGACCATCCCGAGGGCGCCACGCCTGGGATACCTCCGGTTGTGGTGTCGCCTTCGTTGAATGTGCGGCTAAGCCGCGTGTTGGTGGACGGGGAGTTCTATCAACCTCTGTCCTCCTCGGCATTCTTGGCGCTCGAGATCCATGGTCGGATCTGCGCCAGCCTGCCCTTCTTGGGTAGCCCGGAGTGGTATGTTTCCCCTTGGCGGTCGCCTCCCGTCACCTTTGGGGAGGGACAACTACACCGCACCGAGTGGTGGATTTCGAGGTCGCCGACTTGACCTCCCTACAATGCCTCGCCGCCGACCGGCGTTGGCCCGCCATGGCGGCCACCCACTGGCGCCATATGGTGGTGAAGATGCCGGGGCCCGCTGGCCCCATTGCGATCGAGGTGGACAAGGCCAAGGCTTTCTTATTGTTTCAAAGCGCGCAAGACTGGCCGGCACCACTGCGGCGGGCGCCAGACGCCACTTCCTCGGAGCCCTCAGTTCAGACCGTGCCTCACCTGCTCTGCGGTGAGGTAAAGGTGGTCGCCTGAGTGAGGACGAACCCCGAAAGGTCGTCAACATTGGCGCCAACCTCAGCGCCAAATAGGAAGACGCGCTCGTCACCTTCCTCCGGTCTAATTCCGACGTGTTCGCCTGGCAACCGTCTCGATATGGCTGAGGTCCCCAGGGAGGTGATTGAGCACCGATTAACGCTCCCGAGGCGCGCGTCCGGTCCGTGAAAGGTCCGGAGACAGGCGCCTGGCGGCGAGATGCCATTCGAGAGGAGGTAGAGAAGCTGCTGAGCGCAGGAATTGTTAGGGAGGTCTCTCATCCTGAGTGGCTTGCCAACCCTGTGCTTGTCAAGAAGTCCAACGGGAAATGGCGCATGTGTGTCGACTTCACCGACCTCAACAAGGCCTGCCCGAAGGATCCTTACCCCCTGCCGCGAGTCGATCTCATCGTTGACTCCACGGCCGGGTGCGAATTGCTGTGCTTCCTGGATGCGTACTCCGGATACCACCAGATCAGCATGGCACTTGAAGACGAAGAGAAGACTGCTTTTGTAACCCCTACGGGTGTATATTGTTATGTAAGAATGGCTTTTGGTTTAAAGAATGCCGGTTCAACTTACCAGCGTGCCATGCATATCACCTTCCGCCCCCAGCTAGGGCGTAATCTGGAAGTTTATGTTGATGACTTGGTTGTGAAGATTAAGAAGAGCGACGAATTGATCCAAGACCTGGAGGAAACCTTTGGTAACCTCCGGAAGAATTGTTTGAAGCTCAATCCGGAAAAATGCGTGTTCGGTGTGCCCTCCGGCAAGTGGGCTTCCTGGTATCAAGCCGGGGCATCGAAGCCAACCCTGACAAGATATCGGCCATCGAGCACATGAAGCCGCCATACGGCTCAAGCAAGTCAATGCTTGGCCGGTCGCTGGCCTCCTGGGCGGTTCATTGCCGATTGGGAGAAAAAGCTTGCCCTTGTTTAAGTTGCTAAAGAAGACGAACCACTTGAGTGGATGAAGAAGCCAGTATATGCGTTTGAAGAATTGAAGTGGTACCTAACCACTCCCCGGTCTTTGGTTTCCCGTGGCACGGAGAGCCGCATTCTTGTACATAGCCGCCACCCCGAGGTGGTCATTGTGATCTTGTCGATCGGAGAGAGAAGGCATCCAAAGGCCGGTATACTATATCGACAAGGTGTTACATGAAGCGAGACTTCGGTACCGCAGCTCGAAGATGTCAGACTGCAGATCTGGTGGCGTCGAGAAGCTACGTCATTACTTCAAGGGCGGAAATTACGTGGTCACGGCCTACCCTCTGCGAGATCCTCCACAACAGAGAAGCCGAGGGCGAATGAAATGGGCGGTAGAGTGGGGAATTCAACATCAAGTTTGTACCCCTTACCGCCATCAAAAGTCGAAGTGGCGGAGTTAAATGCCGAATGGACTCCGCCGCTCGGAAGATGAAGAAGTTCCGCACCTTCCCCGGACCATGTTCTTGACGGCTCTTTCAGCCGGAAGGCGCGGGCAAGGTTGTCTGGTCTCCCGACCGGGACACCCTCCAAGATCGTGGTCGCCCTCGAGTTCAAGGCCACAAACAACATAGTGAATACGAGGGCTCTTTGGCGGTTCTTGATCGCTTGGCGTTGGGCATCCGACGCCTCCAAGTCAAGGGAGACTCCCTGCTGGTCATCAATCAAGCGCGAAAGGAATTCCAATGCTCTGACCCCACCATGGCGGCGTACCTGGCGGAGGTCCGAAGAATGGAGCGTCACTTTGAAGGTTTGGGGTATATTCATATCCCTCGGCGTGACAATCACCTTGCGGACGGGCTGTCCCAGCTCGCATCCTCAAGGGCTCCTGTTCCGGTCGGGGTCTTTGAAGAAAGACTACATAACCGCCCATCGCACCCACGATTGGTGGAAATGATGGTGTCATTGTCGCGGCCCCGGTCAGTGGGGACGGCGGCAAGGCATCCACGACCTCCGACTTCAGTGGGAAAGGCGGTGCCTCGCCACGGCCTCCAATTCAGGGAGGGAAAGCAGCGTGCCCGCCTCAGCCCCCAGGTCCGGGAGGGAAGACGGCGGCCGCCGAGGCGCGGCGTCGAAGCGCAGCCAATGAGTACCAGCGAGCACCGAGTGATCGCCACCCTTAAGCGAGAAGATCGATGGATGGACCCTATCCTGGCCTTCCTGCGTGACCAGGTGATCCCCGACGATGATGCCTCAGCTGAGAAGATTGCACGTAAGGCCAAGTGCTATACTCTGGTAGGTGGGGACCTATATCGCCAGAGCAGAAACGGAGTTCTACTGAAGTGCATCACTCGGGAAGAAGGGAGCATCCTGCTCTCTGATATCCATGGAGGCGTGTGCGGGAGCCATATGTCTGGCCGAACTCTAGTCGGCAAGGCGTTTCGCCAAGGATTTTATTGGCCTACCGCCCTCCAGGATGCTTGCGAGCTGGTGAGGACATGCGAAGCTTGTCAGTTCTTCGCCAGGCAAACCCACCGACCAGCCCAAGCTCTGCAAACCATCCCGCTCTCTTGGCCGTTCGCGATGCGGGGCTGGATATCCTGGGTCCGTTCAGCGAACACGCGGGCTTCACCCACATCTTTATCGCTATCGACAAGTTCACCAAGTGGGTCGGCCGAGGCGATCTTGAGCCATCACGGCCACGCCGCGATTAAATTCATGCGCGGGATTTTCACCCGCTTTGGAGTCGCTAATCGCATCATCACCGACAACGGCACCCAGTTCACCAGCGCGGCTTTCCTGGAGTTCTGCGAAGAAATGGGCACCAAGGTCTGTTTTGCCTCGGTGGCCCATCCCATGAGCAACGGGCAAGCAGAACGCGCCAACGCGCTGGTGTTGAAGGGCCTCAAGACAAGGGCGTTTGATCGGCTTCATAAAAGGGGCGCGTGCGGTGGACGGAAGAGCTCCCGGCGGTGCTATGGTCGCTCCGTACCACACCTAGCCGGGCAACAGGCGAGACGCCTTTCTTCCCGTATACTGGGCGAGGTCGTTCTCCCCTCCGAGCTGTCGCTCGGTTCCCCACGCGTCTCGGTGTTCAACGAAGAAGACCAAGAGGATCTTCGGCGAGAAGATGTCAACCTTTTGGAGGAGGTGCGGGATCGTGTTGCTCTCCGCGCCGCCCGCTACCAGCAAAGTCTCAGGCGGTACCACGCCACCCGGGTCTCTGAGAGGACACTGACAGTAGGTGACCTGGTCTTGCGCAGAGTCCAGACGCATGCCGGGTTGAACAAATTGTCTCCCCGGTGGGAAGGCCCCTTCAAGGTGGTCTCGGTATCTCGGTCCGGGGCGGTCCGGTTGGCCACTGAGGACGGCGAGGAACTGACGAACTCCTATAACATAGAGTTGTTATGAAATTCTATCCTTGAAGGAATTGTAAGTGCCCATTGCATTCGCCCGGCGACCATGAGGTAAGAATCTCCTTGGTGGTTGGCGGCTCTTAGCGGTTAGTAAAGTTGTCGCCTAAAAGGCTTTCGATTTACTATTGTCTGTCCCTTTCGTGCCCTTAGCGGCAAGTCTTTTACGCATGGATGTCGCCGGTTTCATATATCGCTAATTCCTTGGTGATCTATGGAGTCACACGTGTCTGCGTCCGGCAAGGACGGGCGACCAGGGGGTGGGCTAGATACGATGCTCAAGCGCGGCTCGCACACCTCGGGTTGGCTCTCCGAAGCACCGCTGGTTGTCACCGCGAGCATCGTTAGTTTAGTACCCTCCGGGAGGGCAAACTTTGACGTCTGACACCATGGATCGATCTCCGGAAAATCGCAAGGACTTAGAAACCGAAAAATGGATCAGAGATCACTCCGTGCGAGAACCTATATCATTCAGGTTTTTCTTGTGTATGCCTACTCATCCTGTTAGTAGCTGTGCCCAAAGCTTCTTCGTGGTCGCCGACAAGCTCGGGGGCTGGTCGCCCCCAAGCCTCTTCGTGGTCGCCCCAAGCTTCTTCGCGGTCGCCCCAAGCTTCTTCGTGGTCGCCGACAAGCTCGGGGGCTGGTCGCCCCCAAGCCTCTTCGTGGTCGCCCCAAGCTTCTTCGCGGTCGCCCCAAGCTTCTTCGTGGCCTTGGGGCGCTTAGGGCCGATCGCTCGAATCTGAAAACAAGATAAGTGCTTCATACCGCACTTTCGACCATTTCCTTATGTGCGTGCGCTAAGATGGGTCAAGCTACTGCGTGATTGTCCTGGCGCCAAAAATTAACGGCCCTCGTGATTGAAGGAAAATACGCTAAAGCGTGGCGTTTAGCACGGCCGAGCGAGGAGTGCAAGTTAGGCGTGGTACTCAACACGGCTCGTGACGCCTCGGGTTGGCTCTCTGAAGCACCGTTGTCACCCGTCGAGTGCCACGGTCTAAATACACTTCCGGAAACTTGTTGCCTTGCCACGCTCTGTTACAGCGTGCTTTCTGGCGATCATCGGGGTACGAGTTCCAGAAGGGTTTGAACCAAGTGGCAATCCTGCGTAAAAGCCAAACGCTATGACCAAGTTACGTCTAGTGTTTCCTGTCGGATTCAAGGTCGTTTTTTGCCCAAGTCCCCTATGACTTGTGTGGTCTTTGCTTATGTTCGCAGCAAACATGCATAATCCCTGACGAAACTTGGGAACGCCACCCTAACCTAAGCATTCCTCGAGCATTTCCGCTAAGCTAGAAGACTGGCCGCCTGGCGATTTAGCCCAGGGAAACTGATCATGCGAAGTAAGCGAAGCATGCAGGTAATTTTGACTAAGAAATATTCAAAGTTATTTGGTGCATGCAGAACAGATGAAGATCAAATAAAGATAAAACAAAAAAGAGCTGCAAGGCGGCCCGGCTCATCAGTCGTCATCGCCAAAGTCAAGCTCGTCGTCGCCCTCGCCTTCCGCCGCCAGTGGGGTGGAGACGTCCATGATCGGCTGGTCTACTTGCGATGCTTGCCATGTGTTCGGTCGGCTGCAGCGCTGCACGCCTCACTTTGGCGGCGTCTCCCTCAACGTCGGTACCGTCACCACCGCCATGGGATCGAAAGCGGCGTCGGCCGCCAAGAATGAGCGAGATGTGGTCGCGGTCATGATCGCAACCTCCGTCCTTCTCTGGCGAAAGCAGCGGCGGGGCTTCGGCAGCCGGGCGCCTCTGCGGCTGGTTGGTCGCGTGCGAACCATAACGCGAGTCCTCGATGGCGTGTTCAGCGCCACCCCAAAGTTCGAGCACCTCTTGGTGCGTTGAACGCCTTCTTGAGCATGATGGACGGAGTTGCGCCGCAGCTGAAGACTCGGCTCGAGGTCTTGATGCGTTTCGTCCTCTTCGCCGTTCTTCGCCCTCTCTTCGCTTTGCATGGCGGCGCGTCGGTCCTCTCGCGCCAGATGCCGCCTCGCCGTGTCGCCCTCGTCGCTTCAAGAAGAAATTCACCTCTCACCGACGCCAGTGCCTGGGCGGTCTCGGCTCCGTGCCTAGCGGCTTCGACGAGGGTGTTGCCAAATGCGTCCTGAAGATCGCCGAGCCGGGTGAAGATTTCGACGTGGCGTGTGGCGGGGGGAGTAGCGGCGTGGGAGGCTTGGAGCCCGGAGGCGCTGGCCTCGGGGTCGGCCTCCGCAATTCTCCCCCCGGCGGCGGCCGGAGGCGCTAGGGCGGGGGCTTCCTCCGTTTCGGCGGGCGCTGGGGGCGCCCTTGGCGTGTCTCGAGGGGCCGTCTTTGGCGGCACCCTCAAGCGGAGCCCGGCCATCGGAAGCGTCAGACCACCATGGAGAGTGGTGGCCTGGGGTCCCGTGGCCGGAGGTGTCGCGCCATGATCACGAGGCGCGCCGGGCGGTGGCATCGGAGACGGTCGCAGCGGGCTTCTGCGTTCGCCGCCTAATGAAGACGCCGCCGCGGATCGCGGCGGGTGAAGTTTGTTCGTGGCGGACCCTCTTAGGGTCCGAGCCAGGCATCCGGCAATCGGCTGCTTGCGCGGTCTTGCCGCCGAGGAGCCGTGTCCTCGATCACCAAGCGCCATGGTGGCGCCACGACGACCGTGGAGTCCATTAGCGAACCGCTGACATGTTCCAGCGGTCCGTCAGACAGACGGTGGCGCGGGCGAGCCACGGAAAGATGAATCGCCGGATAGCGGCATCGACGGAGAGCCATCTGCCGATGACTATGTCCTCGGTGTTTCGCTACCGCAAAAGGCAAAAGAAATTGGTATGCCGGTTGGTAGGGAGCCACAGGAAAGAACATGTACGCAGAAAAGAAAACTAAGGAAGAATGAAGACTTACGCCCGGGCCACGTGCGTGTGCTGTCATCGTCGCCCGAGTACTACCATGTTGGGCGGTGGCGGCGGCGCAAGGGGCTGATTCTCCGGATGCGAAGTCGAGCCACCATCGCTCGAGTCAATCCGGCGCCCGCAATCCGTTGATCGCGGTCGCCATGGCAAGGAGTTCATTGTCTCTCGACCAGCGAATTCGAGTTCTCGGAGGCCTCCGCCGCTCGGGCACTCCCAAAGCGTCGACCCATTGTCATCGTTGACGTCTGACGGTCAGCTGCGCCATGCCTTCCGGCTGGATTTGGTCGGAAGGCGATGTAGTGGAGGCCATCCGTCTCGAAGACAAGTAGCAACTCCCACTACCTCATTGTCGGTGGAGGCGTGATGAGGAAGAAGTAGCGGAAGAGAGGAAGGTTCGACATTACCCTATGAACATCTCACAGAGGTATGCGAAGATGGAGAGAAAGATGATGGAGTTGGGGGTAAGATGAAGATGGTGGATCCGTGAGAAATGAAGTACGGTGAGAAAAAATCGAGAAAAGGGCGGGACCAGGCCCGCCATCGCCTCTGAGTGTATGATGATCTCGTTCGAAGGCACTGGCGTGGCGGTCCCTCGCCGGAAGCGGAGGGTGCCCTCCGCGCTATGATGGCCATCCTCTTTACCGCGAGAGTATCCGCGGTCGAAGGGATGGGGCTGCGCCATGGAGGCAAAGAAGGCAAGGCTTTGGACGAAGAAGACGAAGGAGCGAAAATGGAAGGGCGCAAGGAAGCAGAAGGCGTGAACCGCTTGATACAAATGTACCTATATATGCGGCGCTGGCACCGACGGTTCACGAAGGGACAAGATCGTGCGCCGTTTCGGGTCCCAAGGCGAATCGACAGATTCGGGAGGGAACCGAGGCGGTCGTATCCTCATGAGTGGAGGCCCCACCCAGGAACGCACCCAGCATTTAATGAGGGTTCTAAAAGAGGCTTTGGCGCGTGTTCGAGGCGGGCGAGCTCTTGTCGGTGTACTCTGTACTGGGTACCCTCTCCGCCGCAAAGCGATCAACAAGTGGTCGACATACCTAGTCCACGTGGCGCCCGGCGAGCGGTGGCGAAACACGCCTGCTTTCGCCCGGCGAAGCGTCGCGTGGCGCCCGGCGAGCGTGGGCGAGCACGCCTGCTCACCCGGCGCGATCCCGTGGCGCCCGGCGGCAGTGGCGAACACGCCCGCTTTCGCCCGGCGAAGCGTCGCGTCGCCGGCGGCGAGTGGCGAGCACGCCACTTTCGCCCGGCGAAGCGTCCGCGTGGCGCCCGGCGAAAGGTGGCGAACACGCCTGCCGCCGCCGGCGAAGCGATCGCGTGGCGCCCGGCGAAAGGTGTAGCGCGCGCACTGCTTTCGCCGGCGAGCGATCGCGTGGCGCCCGGCGGTGGTAGCAGCGCCACTTTCGCCACGCCATGAGCAAAAAGGTGGAGCGAGTGGCTTCACCTCGAAGGCTCCTTCCTGTCGTCTGCTTCGAGCCATAGGACAGCGATGTCGGACTGTCTGCGCAAGGATTTCTGCTACAACCCCATTCCTCGGCGCCTCTCACCAACTTTGTCAAGAAAGGGTCACATCAGCAGGCGGACCGGCGAAGCCATGCGTCGGCATTTAATGAGGCCGAGGAACAGGACAAGACAGAAGGCGTATTAAATGTGTAGGATCGAGATGATGACCCCTTTACCTACTCCGTTAGCTTTGGCCTATATAAGGGCCCTCGGATGCATAGGGAAGGGGGTCACCAGAGGTTGAAGAAAACAAGCAAGAGCATAGCAAGAGAGCCCAAGGAAGAACTTGTAATTCCCAAGCTTTGTCTTGCACCAAGAAAAACACTCTCGATAAGCAATCCAAAGAGAAGTAAGGCTATTACCCACGAAGGGGCCTGAACTCGGGTAAAAATCCTTGTGTCACCGTGGTTAAATGGCAGCAAGCTTGCGCGTGGGAGTCCCTAGGGTTTCCCTCGCTAGGTTTAGCCATTGCGAAGACGCCCTCCTTCCAACCAAACCCGGTGCAGAGATCACGGGCTGTTAAGCGGAATCGTCGACGATCGAAGCGGCATTCGGGTGACGGTGGCTAGACGGTATAGCACCTTCCATGCTTGCGCCGAGCTCTTGAGCACTCGGTGGAAGTCACGCTCCGTGCTAGATGCCCTCACAAACAACAATTGGATTCGAGATATCCGCCAGAATCTAACATTCCCACTTCTTCAATATGTCGACTTGTGGCGAAAATTGCAAACGGTACAACTCCAGCCGCAAGTCCATGATGTCATAACCTGGACGCAAACAACCTCAGGGGTCTACTTGGCTGCCTCCGCATACCGCATGCAATTCGCAGGAGCTACTTACAAATCCTTCCACACTACGATTTGGCAGGCTTGGTCTCCATCGCGATGCAAAGTCTTCCTATGGCTTGCCAGCCAAAATCGACTTTGGATTGCTTGGCTTCTTCTACGAAGGGGTGGCCCAATCAATATTTCGCCCAATGTCTTTGCGAAACACGAAACCGCGCATCATCTTTTCATTGACTGCCCACAAGTTCGAAAGTTGTGGGAACTAATCGCCGCATGGGCTCGATTACCGTCTTTATTGCCGGACCGGTGGGACCCAACTACAGCCTTAAGCTTACAAGATTGGAGTCTTCGCCTAATAAATGGACATCCAGGATTTCGAAAAGGGCTAAAGTCACTCATCATCCTAACTTGCTGGCAATGGTGGAAAGAACGAAATAGCAAAATTTTTCGAAGCAAAGAAAATGACATAGAGGAGATCTTCTGATCCATCAAAGATGAGGCGAATTTGGATCATCGCGGGTGCGGAACACCTAAAAAATCTTCTGGACCGACTAGCTTAATTTTAGTTTCTTTTATTTTCCTTCTCCTTCTGTTTTCCTTTCCTCCGGTTCCTCAGGGTGATCTGCGTTTACCTTTTGGTGCAGTATCCTGCACCTTGTACTTTCCGATTTCCTCTCTCTAATATATTTTGCAGCTACGCTGCCTTTCAAAAAAAAACATATAATCTCAAAATTCCTGCATTTTTTCCTGTAAGGCATCCAAACAACTCTTTTGAGCAATTCTGGTGATTTTACTTCCAATAGTATTCAACAGGTAATGACTACGTTTTTAGATTCCTACGTTCCAAAGAAGCCCTTATAGCTAGTAAATTAATGCATGATACTCGATATGGCACGAGTGTCTTTGCATACAACAATGTTGGTAGTTGGGTTTTCCACATGTGAAGTCAATATTGTAGGTAGGGATGGCAATGGGGGGTATTTTCCAGTGGGAGCGGTAGAACTCACTGGCCCTAGGTGGATGAAAATCCTCTGATCCTTGCCCCGAGCACGACCTTGAGTGCTACCTTCCCCCATTCCTTGGCCCCATCGAGGTATCAGGGCCCCACGGGGAGACACACCTCGATAGCATGTAAGACCATATTACACACAGCGGAAAGCAAACAATAACAGTAAAATGAGAAAACCAGACATGAATAAGTGATGCAGCCATAAACAAATTAACATATGAACATCACTTCAAAGACCATGGTTCACATAAGCGTGAAAGAACACAAGACTTAAGCGGTGCATAGCTTGCAAGTTCTAGCACAAACCATAGAGAAACAGACCAAACAATAACAATAAAGGATGTAGTGACCACCAATAGTTGAATTCCACATTTCCTTTTGAGTACTTAACAATTTAACAATTGTAGAAGAACTAACTCACAGTGTCATCTCCTATATAAGACAGAGAGAATAGTTAACTATTTGTAATGTAAGCACATTACTATTGCAATTTATTTTCTATGTACTCCTCCTGTAGTCCTTATTAAATATTTTGATGACAAGTCCATAAGCTAGAAGTCTCTCCATTTTCATCATTTACATTTTGTAGTATCAAATGATATAACTTATATGCTTGAGAATATATTAACGTATTTTGTAGGCTATAATATTTTTAAGACATCATAAACATTAGAAATGACAATAGAAGCTTGATGAAAAATTTAACTTAAGAGATGTAATTGAAGTAAAAAGCTTCGATAGAAGAAAATCATTGAGAATAATAAGTTGTTGGGGATTCTTAGAAACGTAACAACTCTTCATCTTGCATAGATCATATAACTATATACCCCTGTTCTTTCTCCATGAGTAACTTCTTTTTTCAAAATATATGTAACATATATATCTCTATTTAATCTCAAGTAATATGTTGATTATTTTATATAGTATTAAAGTACATTTCTCATGTATACACTGATACATCACAGACGATTTACTTTGAACATATCTTTCTCACACGCTGGCTACCTCACAGAATCATGTGTCTTATATCTCTTATTGATTGCCCCACAACTTTTCTGTTTCAACCGTCAATAGCAAGTCTAATTTTTTATTGATCCCTCTCAACTATTACCCTTTTAATGCAATACTCTATCGTATAACTATCTTCTATTTCTCTTCAATTATTATTTAATGCTAAACATTACAATATCAACATACAATGCATACATGTAAAGTATTGCTTATTCTTACCGAGAACACCCGTCATGCTCTCATCAATGAGCCCAAGCATATTCCATAGAGTAACGCCATCTCTACTTTGAGTTTTTTTTTGCAACTTATTTTAATTCAAATGAATTCATGTATACATATACACATGCAAGTTATTATACATGCTTGATTTACGCTTGCCCTATATTGATCGTTTCTCTTATTCGATGTTTGCCAACTCAATGATGTTGCTTCCTCACTAACGTGGCTACCTCCCATTTTCTATAATACTAGCATATTTGCTTTAGTCATTATCTAACAATATAAAGAATTTTCTCACCATTGTGTGTGATATCATGTCCTTCAGTAGCGATGACACGTTTCTAGCTACCCAATGGATATATATACTAGGGTCTTTCCATCATCAAGCTTCTTTTGCCACTGACTTCTTCAATAATGCAGACACTCACCACTCATCATCATGGCTTTTGGCTCCTTCGACTTTGGCCTTTCTCTTCTTTTTTTTTTATTCCAAATTTCAGTTATTTTTTGTTGAATTCGTACAAAAATCCAATGGCTAATGTTTCTTTAATTTTTATGCCATATTATATTTATTTAGGAATTTTATTTTGAAATTCATATGGAAATTGAATTAGAATTCTTGTGCAAAACAAATTAGCATTTTTGTTTGTATTCCAAATTATATTTGTGTGTTGTTGGATCATACATGACATATATTTTTTAATATAGTTTTAGGTTGGAATCGTATATAAATCCAATTGGTTTTTATTTTATTTTGAATTTAAGCTATTTAGGGATTTTAATTTAGAGTTTGTATAGAAATTAAATTGCTAATTTTATTTTTCATTCTAAATTTTAGTTTTAGGTTTGTATATGTATACAAATCCGATTACTAATTTTCAATTGATTTTTTTCAATTTTATTTTTATTTTGATGTTCGTATAGAAATTAAATTGCTAATTTTATTTTATTTTTATAGAAAATTTTGGTTTTTATTGTATTTGACGTGGACTCTTTATTTTGATGTTCGTATGGAAATCAAATTCCTATTTTTAATTTTTCATTCCAAATTTCAGTTTTTATGTTAAAATTTGTATCTGAGATCCAACTGCTAATTTTTATTCTAAATTTCAGCTTTATTTTGATGTTCGTATGGAAATCAGATTACTAATTATCTTTTATTATTTATTCTATTTTTAATTTTTATTCTAAATTTCAATTTTATTTTGATGTTTATATGGAAATTAGATTATTAATTATATTTTTTGTTCCAAAAATTTTTACTGTACTTGGACTCTTTCTTTTAATCATATGGAAATTAAATTTCTGATTTTATTTTATTTTTATTCTGAATTTCAATTATTTTTGCATTGCACATGACTCAAACATTTTTTTAATCTAAACCGTTATAATATGGCCCACCATGATCAATGGTGTAGAATTTTCTTTTTTCCTCTGATTATCGTGGGAATTTATAGTCTTAAAAGTGAACATGATGGCTTCCCTGAAATTAAGATTAAATTACTCACTTATAACACGTATAAAAGTAAATTGCTTTTAAACCGCTTAAATCAAAGCGCTGAAGTTAAGCTATAAGCCAAAAAAAAAAACCTTAATCTAAACAAATATGGCTTATGTGCAGGTGTCAAATTCTTGAGTGTTGATATGGACACCCGAGCCGATCGAGTCCATAGAACAAATCTCCATTAAAAACCGACGATTTGGAGCGTTGCATTACGAGGGAAAAAAAGGGAAGAATGTTGTTAATCTAAACAAACTTTGTGGTTGGGGAGTTTGACACCTCCAAACTAACTACAATCATGCTCACAAGTAGAAAGGATAGCTAAATCTAATGCATTATTGCCATGACGCCATTGGCCCCTCCAAGTCGACCATGATGTCACACTTTGCACGGTAGTAGCGACCCTTACTTCAGTTAACCTTCCGATGCTGCCAAATCGTACCCTAATGGTAGTTACCATCGCATGCACTTCTACAAGTCCTACTAATCGATACAAGGAGCCTACTTAATTCTATATATGCAATCACTGTGCATGAAAACCATAATCTCCCTCATCTGCTCCCAATCTAAAAAATGGCCTCCCAAGACGCCCCCCATCCCTGTCACTCACTATAAATCATCCAATCTCTCTCCGTCTCACCTTCCCATTCTTGAGTAATCCTTACACACTCCATATCTACACCAATCTTGATCTCACCATGAAACTATGACCATACACCATAAATAGCTAGCTAGCTAGCAAAGTTTTGTGTACGTACGTATACGTGTTACCGTGTGCATGGATCAGAAGAAGTTGGCAATGGAGAGAGGTAGGAAGGGGCTGATCAGGAAGACGCTGGACCGGTGCCGGATGACCTGCGGCCGCGGGCCGGCGGCGAATAGGAAGCCGGCGGAGGGGTGCTTCTCGGTGTATGTCGGCGCGGGGAGGCAGCGATTCGTCGTCCGGACGGAGTGCGTGAACCACCCGCTCTTCCGGGCGCTGCTGGGGGAGGCCGAGGAGGTGTTCGGGTACGCGGCCGCTGGGCCGCTCGAGCTGCCGTGCGACGCCGAGGCGTTCGTCGGGGTGCTGGAGCAGATCGAGGAGGAGAAGGCGGCCGGCGAGCCGGCGGCGGCGAGGTGCGGCCTTGTCAGGGGGCATTCCGCCTACCGGCTGCTCGTCCCCGGCCGTCCAGTCCTCGTTGGCCGTTCGTAGCTTGGATGCCGTGGGCTGCTCTTGCTCATCGAGCTCTGTGTGTTTGTACCACCGATAAAGTACTTAATTAACCTGTGTGCAAATCATTTGGTTAGCAACAAGTGGTTAGGCTGTGTTTGGTATAGCTCCAGCTTCATCAGATCTATAGATATGATGAAGCTGGGTATTCCTAACTCTATTAGATCTATGGAGTTGAAGCTGTGGGTACATTAAGAGTGTTTAGATGGACATTTTATTTACATTTTAGGCTTGTAGGCTAAAATAAAGTGAATTAAGTTTATATTTTTAGCCTAAAATGTAAACAAGATGACCCACCTAAACACTCTTAATGTACCCACAGTTTCAGCCCTATAAATTTCCGAAACTAGGAATATCTTACTCCACCAACTCTACGGATTTTGTAAAGCTGGAGTTGTGCCAAATACCCTCTTAGTGGTTCATGAGTTCTTGAGCTCGAGTTTTTGTTGAGCTTATAATTCTCAAATTATCCTGTATGTTGGGCGACTTTTTGGTGTTGATGTGTGTTCCTCTCCTAAGTTGTAGTGTAACCGTTGATGCAAGAGTTGTAGATACGTACAATGGCTTATGTGATGTATATGGTTAAACTTCAAACAGGAGTGAGACATTTCAATGCAGCTCGCACTGATTGAAAACTAATAGGATTCATGCACATGTAATTACTGTAAGCATTCCTCAAGTATACTGTTTTTGTAGTACACTTGTAAAATATTGAGCTAGATTATATATGTATCTGAGAACAAATATAACAACCAACCACAGTTGTTCTAAGGGAACCAGCACAACCGTACCCAGTTCCTCAAATATAGATTGATCACCCAGTTCCTCAAATATAGATTGATCGAATAAAAGGATGGTTTGCCATCTATAATAATTGATATATCTCAGCAATAAAAAGGTGACCAATATTAATTAACACGTTAAGTCGAATAAAACTCTTAAATATGCACAGAAATTTGATTCGAGGCAAAACTATAGCGTGGACGAGCATACCTCCTGGTGCTAATAGCCCATGCCCTACCCTCTTTTGCAGTGGATGTGATACAAAGAATTACTTGGTCTTGCAACGGGAATGGTTGGATTGGCAGAAGGCCTCCTAAGCATCCACTGAAGCAGCATCTGGGTTTATCATCTTCATCATTTGAGGCTTGCAAGGGACAGTTTTGAAGAAGATTTTTAACTCCACAGCCAGTTAATGAGCAGCCTTCTTTGATTCAGGATGCTGATCAATGAGCTGGATTCCGTTTTCTTTGATTCCTTCAGAATCCTGAAGAACAGCAAAGGCTGAGATGATCGGTTGATTGATCTTAAAGGGAAAATGTCACTGCTAAGTGCTAACTGATTATTCTCCAATAATAATAATAATAAAACTGGTTGATCTTGGTTTTTACTATAGTTTGAACTTGCAACCAGTCAGTTGAACCCAATTACAGTTACCATTTTGACATGATTAGAAAAACACAGTTGGTATTCTTTCAACATTCAAAGACAAGACAAGAAAGCATATATTTGCCATCTTGAGAAACAGTCTTTACAGCCTTTGCTACATGCATCACAGGCCAGTGTGTCAAATCTATGGCTATTGGCTCCACATGGAGAAGCTAGAGTCATTAGATTTGTCTGCAAGGAAAACCATAGTATCTAAGACCACAGTTTTTAAAGTACGAGGCATGAAATGCTACTGTATTTTACAGTTTTGAGAAAACCATGATGTGTTTGGTATTTGCAGTATTTCGTTTTTAAAAATAGCTGTTAGACTAACTACCCATTAGTAAGCAAAAATAAAGAAGCTACATGCACATACAGAAACCAATCTTCATTCTTCAACATTTTTTTATTGTAACAAGCTTTTACATGTACGAAATACTGAAATACATGATATATACCTATATCTAGGCAAGTCCATTATCCTGATCTTACATATGGATGATTAAGCGCCATCTAGGCAAGTCCATTATTCAGGTTGAACGGACGCATGTGTATATACACATCATATATGTCTATCACATACTGGATGACGCACAAAATGCCTTTTCTTTTTAAACCATCTCAACATCAGTTGCAGAAAAGGAGAGGAGTGTGAGAAGTCCTCAGTATCGGTTTAGAAAAAAAAAATAGGTAGGGGGTAGGTTTTTTAAAACTTCAAAAATACCATGTCATTAGGGATACTATGGAACATAAAACCACAGTTTTTATTGCACTCAAAACACCTCAAAGTTTTCGATACTATAGTATATTCAAGAAACTATGGTATTCTTCAAAAACTCCAAAAATACCATGTATCCAAATAGGCCCCAACATGATGTGTCTCCATGAACAAACAGGAACATTTTGTGCCAATGAAATCTCGAACAAAACCCCCACCCCACTGCATGCATAGGGATGAATATCGAGCCAACTCAACTCGACTCGTTAAGATAACGAGCCAACTCAACTCAACTCAGTTTCTTAACGAGCTGAAAGCTCAACTCGGTTCGACTCGTTAAAAACTCGAGTTGGCTCGAGTTAGCTCGTTAAGCTTGTTACGATGCCTCTGACTATCTACTTATCAAGGTGCTACAAAGCTTCAATAGTTTTATAACTGTATGAGCATAGATGTAACCGAGTCAAGAATTGGGGAATTGGGGATGTGAAATGGGGAAAAAAAATTAGGTCTAAATGTTGAAGGAACAGGGCTAGGGTTATAGACTTATAGTGTTTTTTTCCTGACTTGTTAAGCTTGTTAGCTCACTCGTTTAACTCGTTATCTTAATGAGTTCAAAACCCAACTCGACTCGACTCGTTAAGGAATGAGCTCGAGTCGAGAAAAGTCGAGTTTCCGAGTACTCGTTAAACTCGCGAGTTTCGATTTTGTTTTTTCACCCCACTGCATGCATACTGGAAGAACACCATTCTTCTCCTAGCGCTCTGGATAGTCTGGAAGAGGCGCAATCGGAACACCTTGGGAAACGAGGATCTGGACACCAATGCTACCATCCGGCTCTTCAGTGATCACCTCAAGCTCTGGGCCTCACGCGCGCCCAAGGGACAGCCCCCGGATCCAGCTATTAACTGGTTTCAACAGCTTGTAATGGTAGCCAATTAATGTAATCTCTGCTCCTCCCTCCCCTACGTTGTTGCTGTCTATCCTGGGACAGAGGCAACTGCTCTGCAGCATGCCAGCCTCCTGTAACCATACAACATTTTTTTTTAACTGCTATGAAAGAGTCCAGGAGGGGCAAAAAAATAGGAATGTTACGCGGATATGGAAATCTTGATTAAAAAAATTGCCAGAATTCATTGACTAAGTAGTCCAACTTAACTTTTGGAGCATTTGATACACCACCAAGGCACCAAAGAGAGCGTCAAGTCAACTTTAAAGATGAGTTGGGCTCCAACCTCTCTTGGCTCCTCTTGAGTCAAAAATCGGAAACACCTTGTTTTTGCTAGCTAGCTCCAACTTCATCTGAAAAGCTGGAGGCAAGAGCTCGTCAAAACACCCAGTGAATAAAATTTAGCAGCAAGATGTTGTGGTATGTCAACTGGATTGAACTTTTGAGGAGCATGGTTTGGAGTAGGGTCGCAATCGGATCGGATATTTTCCAATCAACCGACTGACCGGATGTGTTTGGATTGAATTCGGATAGTCATATCAGATAGTTGTCGGATTTGGTATCAGTTTTGGATTTTTTTTTTTCAGATTTGAGTTCGATAGATCACTATCCGTTAGAATGGGATATTTCGAGTTAACTTTCAGATATTTCCGAAAAATGTAATTAGGATATATCCTGATCATGTGCCCCAGTACTTTGGCCGGCCCAATAGCAATCATGTGGCCCGGTACTTTGGCGACACCACCAGGGGCTTGGGCGACTGGTTCATTTTAGGCCCCAGTGTCAGTGAGGAGGGGTTCAAGTCAGGTTTGCGGAACCTCAGTCACGGCGGCATGGTGGGGAGTCCGACGTGCTGGGCCAGGGGTGAAATGTGGGCCGAGTCTAGGCCCACATGAGGACCTGGTTTTCGATTTTTTATTTAATATTTATTTTAAATCTTTTTTAAAAAATAATCAATAGAAAAAAATATTGTGAAAATGGGTTCTCGTCGCTGGGATATAGGGCGATCGCCCCATATTAGGGCGATAGAGACCTGATGTAAAAAACCACCGCTCAAATTCACAGACATTAGGGCGACAAGGGACCGTCGCTCAAATTCACACATATTAGGGTGACAGGGATACATATTTTATATCAGGGTCCTTATCGCCCGAATATGGGGCGATCGCCCTATATCCGGGCGACGGGAACCCATTTTCGTAATTTTTTTCCTGTTGATTATTTTCGAAGAAAAGATTTAAAATAAATATTAAATTAAAAAATTCCCTGTTTTCCTAGCATTGATTTGTGGCAGTTCCTGATTTTTTTGCAAGGCAAACGGTTCCTTGAAATTTTAAACAAAATTCGCCAACTGCCCGTGGTATGCTCAAATGCATCTTTTTTATTAATTTTTTATGAGAGGTTAAGTTATACACACACAAATGAGATGACGTGCAAGACAATAGAAAGATGTTACACTTATCGACACACAATCATGACATGCTCTGAAGAGTATGCGCGCATAAGACAAATTCAAACTCATACGATTGATCAATGCTATATGTGTGTTTTGTTCGGTATCTATTTTTGCGCGATATCCGACAAAAATTATCCGGTACCGTATCGATTCTGCTCCGTATTCAATTCGAATCCGTAATCAATATTATCCATACCATATTTGTATCCAACACTATCCGTATCTGACTCTGAATCTGACAAAAAAAATATAGTTTAGAATATGAAAAGAGCAATATCCGATCGAATCCGGGCCGATTCCCCTAGTTTGGAGGGGGAAAGTCGTCAATTGTTGCCAAATTCCACGAGTTGTACAGTTTACGGGGATGCAAATTGATACAGCAAATGCAGATTATGGCATTGCAAGACTGGTATTGTGAGAGTTCTGCTCTTTGCAGACTTTGCAATATTAGTCTATGCAAGGACACAAGTCCTTTTGAAACTGAGCTCAGGTATGCAATTTGCTAAGAAACAATAAGTCTAACTAAACAATGATAAAGCTCTTAATTCAGTATTTCTGACAGGTGCGTAGGTGCAGTTAATCAAATCATGTTACACAACAAGCAATGTAAGTTTTTTAGAAACAGAATAAGCAATGGAAGATTGGAAGTATCCTACAACCATTAAAACAAAAAACAAAAAGAGGCCAAGTACCGATTACAACCTAAAACCCAGAAAAATATCTCCACTAAGTAAAATCTACTTGCAGATTACAACGCTCTCCAAATTCCCAGGCGATTAAAGTCACCTACAACAACAATTCTAGTAAGAGTAAGAATGCATCTGGAGACCTAGTTGTCGGAAGCCCCCACCCCCCAAAAAAAAACACCCCCAAACATAGAATAGTTCACCTGACAAAGGGGGATGCACAGTGGAAGTCAGCGACGCCGGCGAGCCGCCCTCTTCGTGGCCTCGCCCTCACCGCTTCGCTCCGTCTCTTCGTCATGCCGTAATGCTACTGTAAGGTAAATATGTAATATAAAAATGTACGATGGGTTTATAGAAAGGTGATCCCCTCCTCTCTTTTTTTAAATAGTTTTTTTTTAAAAAAACTAGCTGTCTTCTTCACGGTAGAAGAATCAGGTACACTTGATATCTTTCGCACTAGGGAATCATGGAAGCTAAAGATGCTATGCTATGGCACCGCGGGAGGCCGATGGCACAAGAACCGGCGGATGCCCACTCTAGAGGCATGGAATGAGAGGCAGCCGCGCAATGCAAGCGCAGGAGCAACTGTGGCCATGGAATTAAATTTCGCTGAAATTTCTGATTTTGGGACTCCATGAAATCCAAACTACTGGTCAGATAAAAAAATTTGAAATTGCTATAGTAAAAAAACAAAATTTTATTTTTTTGGGCAAAATTTCATGAACTGACCGCAATTTAAACTTCTAGAGCCGGATTTAGTCCAATAACCCATAAAAAAGTGATCTTCTATGAAAATTTGCTGAAAAAAATGAATTTTTGAGACATTTTAAAATTTTAGTAGAAACACTGTTAGATTTTTATAAAATTGTACAGCTTGATAATGAGCTAAAAAATTTATGATACTAGCTTGAGAAGTGTAGAATCATAAATAAAAATTTTAAGAATAATTGAAGTTCATTTGTTATCTTTAAAAAATCAAAAATAGAATGAACATAATTGAGACAGTTACCTTGTCAAAATTTTATAATTTTTCTTGAGTGTGATCATGATATAAAATTTTTACGAGAGAATACTAATTGCCTCAATACCATTATATAAAATTTTCAAAAAAATTTAACTTTTTTGTTTGCTCAATCAAATTTATGTAAGCACTGAATTTCATTTGTTATATTATATTTCAAAAATCAATAAGAGAAAGAACATAAATGGTATTGTACCTTGTAAAAATTTTATAAATTCACTGGAGGGTGATTATGATTCAAAATTTTTATGAGATATTAATCATTTCCTTATCAACATTCTGTAAAATTTTTAAAAATTTTAAACCTTTTTTGATTGTTAAAGCAAATCTATATATTGATCATCGGGATTTTATCAATCAAGACGTAACACTGTCAGAATTTTCAAAAATTATTTAAGCATAATCATCATATAAAAATTTTATATAAATATTAATGCTATATCAGGACCATCTAAAAAAATTCAAAATTTTATAACATGGTTTGGATAATTTTTTTATTTCGTTTAACTTTGCTGATAAGCCTTTTAATAGGACAATAGCACTTTTTGATTTTTTTTAAAATTCATGATATTTGATTATCATCTAAATTTTTTTTTAGAATATTATAGATGTATCAGTACCATACGAAAATTTTTTCAAAATTTTATAACCTCGTTTGTTCTAATTTTCATTCGGTTCAATCTTGCCGGTCAGCGTTTTATCAAGACAACAGCAATGTTTGAATTTTCAAAAATTATTTAGATTTGATAATCACCTAAAAAGTTAATGAGAACATCTCTAATATGTTAGGAACCTTAAAAAAAATGTCAAATTTTTTTTACATCGTTTGAACTATTTTCCGATCAGTCGAAATTTGCCTAATTTTCGGGAATTTCGAGCGAAATTTCGATGATAAAAAAACTGGATTTGAATTTTTCTTTTTGAATTTTGAACGGATTTCATCCGAAATAATGAAATTTCACCGAAATTTCGGATTTCGGCCACCGACGAAATTTTATCCAAAACGAAATTTGAATCCTTAGTTGTGGCTTGCACGAGAGCTGGCGCACAGCATGTGGGAAGGCTGATGCCATGGAGGGGGAGCGTGGGAGGTTCTTCCACAGTATAGAAGTGCGAAAGGTGCTTTCCGTGGTGAGCACAAGGGTAGTTTAAAAAAATTAGAAGAACGCTATTTTTACTCAAAAGAAAAAAAAAGAAGGGAAAAGGCCAAATCAGGGATATTTATGTGGAAATGCATCAAACAAATGAATAATTGATGAAATGCCCTCACTTATTTGTGCCATTGATCATTTGTCTTATGATGTATCATTGACATGTAGATACTGAGACCATATATTAGTGAAATAAATATGATAAATAACTAGTTCAATGCCCGTGCGTTGCTACGAAAAACAAAATTGCTAAAGAAACATAAAGGTCAAAAAGGATGATACATATTATCAAAACATAATACCAAACCGTACAATGAATATTAATTTTTCTCTTTCACATATCACGTGAATTACATAAAAGCATGTTGGTTGACATCTTCAAAAATTATCCAACCAATATTCCTAAAAAAATGATCAATTGAAAGTTAAATAAGAAAAAGTATAATAGGCATGTGGCATCTAAGACATTTATTTCTTTACAGGAATATATCTATATACGTTGATCGTTGAGACCTTGGTTTCTCCACCATGCGCCATGTTCACAATCACCTCCCTCGAGGTATGCTTAACAAAGAGCCACGCGATGGCCTCCCCCATCACTTACGTGCCGGCCACAATGGCAATGTTTCGTGTCAAACCTGGAAATTGCGATAAAAAGTTTATTTGCAAAGAACATTAATAGTGGCAAAGGTGGGTAATTAAATAGCAGTGACAAAGGTGGGTAATTAAAGAGCAGTGGCAAAGGTGGTAATTTTGATGAAGTGGCGCGGGCAAAGGTGCGTAATTAAAAAGCAGTGGCAATGATGGGTAATTTTGATGAAATGACATGGGCAAAGATGGGTAACTAAAGAGCAATGACAAAAGTAGGTAATTTTGATAAAGTGACGTGGGAAGAAACTCTCACTTTATATAGTAGAGATCATTTGTAAATTTTGCTACAAGGCACACAAGAAGAGGCTGCACGTGCACATGACATTGCTGCAATAGAGTAAAGGCATAAACGCAGTTACTGATATCAGTGAGCCAATTTCCCAACCAGAAGCTAAAGAATATCACATCTTTTTTCATGGAGTACTTCAGACATGTAGGGCCTGTTCTCGCCTACCGGAAGTTACAGTAATAGCGTTGGATATTGAGAGAATAATCCGTATAGAGACAACAGTGAGAGAATAACTTGGAATGGTCTTGCAAGCATGCTAGATTTTACAGTGATGTCTCAAATGAAGTAACCAACACAGAATATCATCTGAAGTTAAGGCCTGTTTTCTAGAGAACAACTTTATTTTTCATTGGTTAACTTTTATTTTGTATATCCCATTGCTCCAGCACAGAAAGAATGGTTCATGAGAATCCTTTTTGCATTGTCCAAGTCATTTTTATCTCAGTTCAGACTTAACTGTTTTCATCACTTGACCCAGGATCTAATAAAAAAAAAAATCTCATTACCTTTTGTTAAAATAATAATGGGACTTGAATAAAGATAAAAACAGAGAAGCCATTATTACTAAATCTAGGACAACAGATTGTCCAATGCCAAGTTCCAAGTTACCTATCATTTTATTTCATCATTATTTTGGCAGTCTGACACAAGTAGCGCCTGGCCACTCAGCATGCTTTGAACTTTCTGGTAAAAAACTCCAAATACTTCATATCTATACTGAAACAAAAGGAATGGTTGCCAACAAGGACAAAACTGAACAATGGACAGAGTAAAAAGAATGGTTGCCAACAAGGACAAAACTGAACAATGGACAGAGTATTTTAGTTACCCATCAGTTGAGCTCATACACCAGGCATGTAATTAATTGTGGGTCATCTGTTTGCTCTTTTCAACTTTGGAAAAAAAAGCTTTCACGATGGTCTTGTTTAATTGCACAAAGATTAGATTTAGGCCACACTGCAACAACATTACTGGATGTGTTAAGTAGCAATACTCGGTAGATATTCCATACGACAGCACTGCAGTTTAATATATATTTTTCAAACTGTTCATTGTTTCCATTATCCTCAGCTAGCCTTTCTTTTCGGGCATGTTCGTCTGTTATGCCCCTTTGCTGAGCAGAAACTACACGAATAAATACCAGATTTACCACCATTAACTTGGTTAACGACATAGCCAGAAGCACCAACCTCCATGTCAGTGGATCCAGGACAGTTACGGCGGTTGTGTCCCTTTTCACCACATCGGCTGCAGTGCCGAGGTTGTCGCTGCTCATTCTCTGACTTTGGCTTTCCACATGTTCGGCTATTATGTCCCTTTCCACCACATAACTGGCATCTGAACTGCACTATGCCTGAAATTTCCCTCACTGTTGGGCAATAGAAGCTTCTATGTCCTTCTTGCCCGCATTTGCTGCAGTAAAATTTCACCCCTGCAAAGCAACATGCGCCAAATGTTGTTCAAGTAAACCGCAAGTCCCATTTTGGTGAAAAGTAAAATAATCTAGGCAAAAAAGGGCAACTAAGTTAGACTACAGCTGATTCTAGTACTACTACTTAAAACAAAAAGGATACATGTACATGCTAACTAAGAACATAACTACGAAAGGACAACAGCAGCTGGCTAAAGAAACAGATAAACTGTGTAAATGGACATAAGTTAGCTAACTGTGATATGTACTTTTGTGAGTATATGGAAAGGCAGCTCAGTCACCTTTCATGGCAATGCTTCTCTTGAGCCGATTCTCAGGATTACTGAAGAATGCCTTTTGTGTTTCAGAAGCATGTTCTTGCAGAAGCAGTACGTTTTGTTTGCTTCAAGTTCAAGAGCACAGGAAAAAATTGATGAGTGTTAGCCAGCTTGACTCACATTTAACAAGAACATACAGTTACGACAATTCTCATGACATCTACCTTGATTGCAGCAACTCTCTGAGCATGCAATTTGGGATCTTGATGTATAATCTTCATGTGCTTAGTAAACAATCCTGTTTTAGCATTCAGACTCTGCAATTATTATTAAGCTTTTTAAAAGCCACAGGTGCAAAGACAGCAAAGATTATTGGCAGGAAAAGTATAGTCTCATATGCTGCATTAACATTAATGATATCAAGAAGACTATAAAATGTGTTTTTCAGCATGTAAGAAAGCATCACTTACTCGTAAAGATCGGCTAATCTTCATGGCAACTTCCGGGGATGGTGATGGATAAGTACGCTTCAGTCTTTTTGAAGTCTTAATCTTTATTTCTAGCTTGTCAACTTCATCATCTTCCTTTACTTTCAAGGGAGAACTGCAAAAACAAAAAAAGCAGGTAGCATCATATGGCCAGGAATCCAAAAGGACAATTTTTCCTATCACTATGTCAAAGAAACATATCATGTATCATTAATTCATTCATTAACACTGCGAAAAATAAAAATGTAACAAAACATAAAAGTCAAGCAATAAAAGAAAATTTTGCTACAAGATCAAACATCTATTTCTCCCTACACCACCTCCGCCTTCTCCTGCCATCATCATCCGCTATGGATCCCCAAATTCCCAATTCTTATCCGTTGTCCCATCTCCCCAACTGCTCCCATCCATCTACATTCTCTACCCACTAAAGGTCCCGACAAATGCCACCGCTGGCTAACGCCTCAATCTGCATAAAGAAGCAAGTGAAATTGTGATTGGATGAGAATATGTGATAAATGAGAATGGTCTTCCATATGTACAAGCTACTAATAAGATGATGATAATACCTCTTAAATCTAGGGATAAGGTGTGCATATAGAAATAGCATAACAAATTTATTTGTCCACTAAATATGTCCTTTTCCGTTTATTATATTATCAGACAAACATATGGTAGTCAGAAGAGTAAAACTTGTTTCAAATCAAGATATAAAGCAAAATACATCATTTCTTTTGTGAAAAGTAGTGCAACAATAGCATCTTGCTAGAAAATATGTAGCAACTTTACTCTGATTGTAGATGAACCTACATCTTTTACAGCCTGAAACCTTTCATAGCGTTCTGTTACAGCTTGTTGAAAGGGCCAAAACCAAATCGAGTCTTAATATGCTATGAAAAAATAGCACGTCCTAAAAAACTTTTGGTTAATAAATCTTGAAAGCACTTCACAATCGCAAGTCCTCATTAACTTTGTTACCTTTAAAGCAAAAATGTATGCAGGATTAAATTTTACAGAATAATTGATATATTGCAGAAGCCAAATATTTGGGGTTCATAAGGCAGCCAAATGATTCAATTATCAGTCACAAGGACAAAAAGGAGAACAAAAGGAAGAAAGAAACCACAGACACGAAGATGGCAACCCCAATTCCCTGAAGCAAACCAATACTATGCATCTTGCATCAAGGAGAAAAAAAAAATAGAAAAAGTAAATCCTATCAATAACCATGACAGTAAAGCAAAATTGTAGTATCAATATTAATATATCTTTAAACTTTTATTAAAATTACTCACAATATTATATGGGCCTTTTATTATCAATTTCCATAACCCTATATAACCAAGAATGCAAACTAATGAAATTTCATGTCAAAGTCAACCACAAATACCTAAGCAGAATGATTGTAGACTGATATGCATAAGTAAAGGGCATCTCCAACATGTTCAATTAACTGATAGACAAAAGAACAAACAAAAAATCTCAAACTGGCAGTGATATCATCAACATGGTACTGCCCAGGACCTTATTTGACAAACAACATGGCAACATATAAGTATATAACTGATCTGTGTTATTAATTATTTAATTGCCAAACCATTGCTAGTGTGCTATGCCTGGTAGCAGGAGAGAATGCACAACCATCTATCAGAAAGTACATATAGTAAGCTATCAAACTTTCCAATGAGGGCAGGCAAGGACAAATTATTTTTCCTACATAATTCACTGACCCCCCAATGCATTTATGCAATCACAGACCTTTGACAGAATTTAATTTAGAAAGCACAAACGAATTAGCCAGTACAGACCGCATCTGTTTTAAGCGTTCAGAATTCTTCAATAGTAACTCTGAATGTTGTACTTGAGATGAGAGAACATCATTGCCTTGCGCGCCGCTTGCAGCTATCAACACAACAGACAGGATTAGTCAGCAACTGCACAAGAAAAAAACAGCAGAGAGAAAACACAAATAACCCACAGAAATCTACACACCTGGTGTGGATGTGCCACCAGTATCACAACATTCAGCTTGTGCAGTTGTCACTGCATGGGCCGAAGCAGCAGTCTGCTTCTTCTTCATCTGCTCTGCATTGTCCTGTAGCTCCTGCTGTTGCATCCTGATCTGCGCCTCGATCACCCTCTGCTCCTCCTACCCACAATTTCTAGCGCCACCCAATTGGCAAAAAATAAACCAAAACAGACAGACAGCACTGAACAAAATCATGGTATTACAGACACTCACAAGCTGCTCAATGCCCTTCTCCTCCTTCGTCTTGAAGCCGCGGTACTCCACCGCGTAATTCACCGTCTTGCAGTACGGACATCTAACAGGTTAGGGAAAAACCGAATCATAGGTCGAGGTGTGTGGGCTTGTAACACCAGAAACGAAGAACGCCTCTCTACAACATCTAGACGACATAAAATTGATCAGAATCGAGCAAGGATACTGCGTCGGGCGGCAAGAGGTGGGCGACTTCATCTGAAGGAAACACTCTGCACGCACGAGCAAGCACAGTCAAACACCAACCGAATCCATAGCCGAAGACGGCGGCATCAAGAACACACATGGTATACATCCTCAACTACTCACCCGTGCAAATCCCCTTGGCGCAGCACTTGGACCGGTTCAGGCTAGGATAAAACTGCGAGCGCAACGGCGAAAACGATAATAAAATCTCCGCAGCCATCGATCCATCGGAGGCGGAAGCAGAACAACGACAACAACAAGGCGACGAGGAAGAGGGAAATGGCGGGGCGGAGGGGACGGACCAGGAAGCAGATGGGGCACTCGTCGAGGTCGGCGCGGGGGTCGTCGGAGCCGGGGTAGCAGGGCGCGAGCTTGGCGTCGAGGATGAGGCGGTGCAGCTTCTTGAGGTCGATGTCCGCTAATGAATTCACGCGCCGGCCACCTCTCGATCCGCTGGCGTCGACCGCGGGCGGCGCGAGGAGATCGCTGCTGGAGGCGAGGAGGCGCTGCGTGGTTGGGGCTGGGGAGTGGGGGGGGGCGGCGCGAGCGTGATTGTGGCTGGGGAGTGGGGGGGCGGCGCGAGGAGAAGGCGAGGAGGCGCTGCGTGGTTGGGGCGAGGAGAAGCCGCGTAAACGAACTGCACGTGGGTTTAGGGTTTGAGGGGGCAGCGCCGAGCGTTGGATCGCGCGCGGGGGCGGCGCGGGTTTAGGGTTTGTTTGGGGTGTGGGGTGGGGAGAACGGATGCACCACCGCCATCGCCACCAACTATCAATTAATAGTAAAGATTAATTGTACCAATTAAAATAGGGCAAATGATCCATTCTTCCCAAACAAATGGCCTGGAACAACCAGCCCAGCCTATACAGCCCATTTATTTTTTCTGCCGCCGCGGCCCAAGCGCCACCTCCTAAACCCTAATCCCGGCACTGGACGGCTGAGACCACCCAGCTCCTGCCCACAAACCGCATCTGACGCTCAGTAAGGACGTCGCCCCCACGCTTCCTTGATAAAATCACCTCTCCGCTTCGAAGTGCCGCTCGTCGCCGCCGCCGCCTCGTCCACTTCGCCGCCTCCCGTTCGGACCCTAAGCTCCCCACCGGCGGAATGGTACGCTCTCGCCGCCGATTCCTCCACAGTACTAGTGGGTTGATTGCCGCTGTTGCAACCTCTTTCGGTTAAATAAGCTGGAGTTTTAGAGGTTTTTCGGTGATATTTTTTTATCTAGTCTCGTGGATCTTGGGAGTGCTGGGTTTAGATTCTTGCAGCTGTGGAGTCGATGCGTTATCGATTACCTTTGTATACTTCGCATGGGATTCATGTGTGAATCTTGGAATGTGCTAAGCGTTTGGATCGCAAATCTCGCAGGCCCCGAAGCGAGGTGGCAGGGCGCCAGTACCGGCGAAGAAGAAGACGGTGCTGCACTCTACACTCTGTTCGTGCTTTGAAATCTTTGGGTTTTCTTGGTTGGATTGCGTGTGATTTGGGTATTGGGTTGGTCTGGGTGCAGGAGAAGGTGACGAACCCGCTGTTCGAGAAGAGGCCGAAGCAGTTCGGCATCGGCGGCGCGCTGCCGCCGAAGAAGGACCTGCACCGGTTCGTGAAGTGGCCCAAGGTCGTGCGCATCCAGCGCCAGCGCCGCATCCTCAAGCAGCGCCTCAAAGTGCCCCCGGCGCTCAACCAGTTTACCCGCACCCTCGATAAGAACCTAGGTATGTACAGATTTATTGATTCATTTATCCCCTCTCGATTTATAGAGTTGGCACTGCACCTGGAAATCACAATTGCTGAGATTGTTAGGAGTTTAGGATATGTACCTGCTGTTTTGTTTCAATTCTGGAATAGTTGAGAGAGCCTGTCCTAACAAATGCCTTTTGTGTAATAGGTTCATGATGATAATGAATAGTGTCTATGTATGCGTTGTAAAGTTTCCGGTGACCTTTGGGCATTTTGGTTTACATGATTATGGCAATATATGGTAGGCTGTGCTTAATATCTGTTATCTTGATTAGGATATGAAGCAGTTCTTGAGTGAATAGAGCCTTTCCTTAGTGTTTGTCTAGATTTTTTTTCTAATGTTTTGCGGGATTGAATGGATAATGGACTGTTTAACCCTTCTTTCAGTATCCTGTTAATATATTAACATCCTGTGACAATACACAAGTGGCCATTTGCTCATAAAAGTTATTTAAGAACTATAGAGTGGCTGGCATCAGCTTCTTCCCCTGGGGATGCCATCAATAGAAGAGATCATCATGCTTTGTTTTAATTTACTATGGTTGTTATGTCTGGTCTTGGAGTCATGCCTTCTCTACTTTTGTGCCATTTGTATGTAGGTTGTTTGGTTTTCTGTTGCTGGTTTTTTTTTGTTTGGTTGGCGGTTGTTTCTGTAGTTATGTGATTAAGTATGCCATCATAAATGGTAAAAGTGAAAGCACAAAGTTTTTTGTATGGACCTTAAATAGCTATGCATCATCTGTTTAGTCCTCGAAAAAAATTGTGTTGTCTAAAATCTCTGATGTAAATCTTTGGTTTCAGCCACCAACCTGTTTAAGATGCTTCTCAAGTACCGCCCTGAGGACAAGGCCGCCAAGAAGGAGAGGCTTTTGAAAAGGGCCCAGGCTGAGGCCGAGGGGAAAACCATTGAAGCAAAGAAACCAATAGTTGTGAAGTATGGCCTTAACCATGTGACTTACCTCATTGAGCAGGTACTAAAGGCTTTTTTGACCTCATTGTTTCACCTAGTTGTGTTAAACAAGAGCTAGTTTTCATGGCAACAGGCAACAATGTTGTGACAATTGAAAGTTTTCCTGCAGAGCAAGGCCCAGCTGGTTGTCATCGCCCATGATGTTGATCCAATTGAGCTGGTTGTGTGGCTTCCAGCCCTGTGCAGGAAGATGGAGGTCCCTTACTGCATTGTGAAAGGAAAAGCTCGCCTTGGATCTGTATATTTTCTGATTGCCCTTTGTTTTACTTGTTGAATGTGTAAAGGCTAGTAGGAACAAAGTCTCATGCTTTGCAAATAATCATCCCTAGATTGTTCACAAGAAGACCGCATCCGTTCTGTGCCTGACCACTGTGAAGAACGAGGACAAACTTGAGTTCAGCAAGATCTTGGAGGCTATCAAGGTAAGAAACCATGAAATCCCCCATCCTTTATCCCAAATGCTGTGCCCTTGCTCATCTTGACTAACTCTGCGACTTGCATTCCCCAGGCTAACTTCAACGACAAGTTTGACGAGATCAGGAAGAAGTGGGGAGGTGGCATCATGGGCTCCAAGTCGCAGGCGAAGACCAAGGCCAGGGAAAAGCTGCTCGCCAAGGAGGCTGCCCAGCGGATGACCTGAATTCAGCCTCTGTTGAGTCTGTGCTGTAGTTCCGTTTTCAGTGCCCTGATTTTGACGAGGAACTCACTGAGCACCGTGCAATCATACTGTGGTTTTCTGAATCTAGTTTCATATCTTTTCGTTCACCAGACCATGTTAGAAACTTTGCGAGATCAGAAAGCTACGGTGTTTGGTTTCTGTAGAGTTTATGCTGTCTTGGAGGTTGGAGCCACAGGAGTAATGGTACATTTTGTAACAGTATAGGATCCAACGCAATGTTTGTATTGAATCACAAGGATATATATATTCTGTACAATGAAGGTAGTTACAACAGAATAGCGAGGCCGGGGCGAGCGTAGCGAGCCATGGACGCGGGTGGGCGACGCAAGAATCGGTCAGGCCGTTGGACGAGATGGCTCCGTCAACACCCCCCCGCAGTCGTATGTGGCGGTTCGTCAACACTAAGACTGGTCCGGAAAGACTGGAATGTCGCCGTCGGAGCCCTTCGTCATGGCGTCGGCATATTGTTTGTCCGGTGGGCACATGATGCACGCGAAGCTCCCAAGGCGACCTTCTCCGGACAAAGTGAATATCAAGTTCGATATGCTTGGTCCGCTTGTGATGCACCGGGTTTGCGATCATGTAAACGGCGGAGATGTTGTCCTGATGAGGCCACCGTAGCTTTGGGCGAGGAACAATGCGGCTCGGAGAGGTGCAAAGCGAACGCTTTCGGTATCGCATTAGCCACAACCGCGGTATTCGCCCGGTATTTGGAGCGCGAGACCGTCGGTTAGGCGCTTAGAGGACCAGACACAAGAGAGTCCCCGAGAAAGATCGATGGCCGGATGTCGATCGGCGCGTGTCGAAGCGGCCGACCAATCGGCGTCGAGTCTGCGGTGAGTGTCGGCGTGGGCGGCATGGATGGTGAGCCCAGGGACACGGCGTCGCGCGCATACCGCAGAATCCGCTTGAGCAAGGCTAAGTGACACGCACAGGATCGTGCATGTGCAAGCAAGCTTCTTTGGAGCGGCATAGGAAAGGTCCGTAGTGTCACGATTAAATCTTGCGCGCCGCCATATCTGCGGTAGTAGGAGGTATCACTGATGGCTGGGCCATCGCTGGCGGAGAGCTTGCCCTTGGCATCGACGGGGGTGTCAATGGGCCGACAGTTGGTCATCTTAAACACGGTCAAGAATGTCTTGACATACTTGGCACGGGAGAGAAAAAAGCCGCGGCGGTCTTGGCTGGGCGTCGATCTTGAGGAAGAACCGCAGAGCACCCATGTCTTTGACAATGAACTCGGCTGCAGACGAGCGATAATATCTGGGAGGAGAGCGGAAGACGGCGCCGTGAGCACCATGTCGTCGACGTAGAGAAGAAGATAAGCGAGGTCAGAGCCTCGGCGGAGAACAAACAGGGAAGAGTCCGATTTGGTGGATGTGAAACCGAGTGTGGCGAGGAAGGTAGTGAACCGGGTGAACCATGCGCGAGGAGCTTGCCGCAGACCATAGAGGGACTTGCGCAGAAGGCAGACGGCATCGGGCTGAGTGGGATCAACGAACCCGACAGGCTGTTGGCTGTAGACCCGCTCAGAGAGGTGGCCGTGGAGAAAAGCATTGGAGACGTCGAGTTCTTGGGTGGTCCGGCCGTGAGGCGACAAGGGCAAGCACGGTCCGGATGGTGGCGGCTTGACCACCGGCGTGAAGGTTTCACCGAAGTCCAAGCCAGCTCGCTGAGTGAACCCGCGCACGACCCACCGGGCTTTATAGCGGTCTAGGGTGCCGTCAGGGTTGAGTTTATGTTTAAACACCCACTTCCGTGTGAGGCAGGCGCTGGAGGGCGCGAACAAAGCGCCAGTGCCATTGTGCAACAGGCATCGAACTCAAGTACATGGCCGCGCCGATTCAGATCCTGAAGAGCAAGGCGGAGGAAGAATCGGCGAATCGATCTTTGGCGTTGAGGCGTCGGTCGCGGCTAGCTAAGGCATACCGGATGTGGTTTGAACACACCGGCTGAGCACGAGTCACCATGGGATGTGTAGGAAGCGATGGCGGTGCGTGGGTGGGTGTGGAAGCGGCGATGGATGAGGAGGACACCGGCGGAGAGGAGGAAAGGGTGGTAGCGGTGGCGAGGCGGCGGTGGCGATGTCGGGCGGGGCCGCGAATGACACCGGCGACGGCGTAATCTTGTCGGCGATCCACGAAGAGGAGGCAAGGACGCGGATGAAGCGGTAGCGAGGCGAAGCGCGGTGAGAGGACGGTGCTGGCGCGCTGGCTGCGATGGCGGCTGCTGAATGCGGACGTGGTCGCGAAAACAACGTCGTTTAGCGCGGCGTGGCGTGTCGGGGCGAAGCGTGAGAAGATCATCGAGGTGGCGGGAGGAAGTGGTTGGGGCGGAGGGATGATGATGCCGGGCGGTATGGAAATTCATGCTCAAAGAAGGTCACGTGGCGGGATGTGATGACGCGGCGGGAGTCAAGGGCAAAACACCTGTACCCCTTGTGATCGGGTGAGTAGCCAAGGAAGACGCATTGGACAGAACGGGGGCTGAGTTTGTGCATGGCCAGCGCAGATTGATTTGGGTAGCAGAGACACCCGAAGACCCGCAGGTGATCGTAAGCCGGTGCGGTCCCAAGGAGGAGCTCGTGAGGGGTGAGAGTGCTGCTGGCTCGGCAAGGACGGCGATTGACGAGGTAGGTCGCAGTCGACAGAGCTTCAGGCCAGAATGGGGCCGGAATGTGTGCGTGGAAGAGCATGCTGCGGATGCTGTCGTTGAGCGTGCGGAGAATGCGCTCGGCCTTCCCATTTTGAGCGGACGTATACGGGCAGGAGAGGCGAAGAGCAATGCCGTGCGTGGATAGGAAGGAGCGGAGAGCATGGTTGTCAAATTCCTTCCCGTTATCAGTTTGCAAAGCGAGGAAAGGAAGCTGAAACTGGGCGCGGGCGTAAGTAATAAACGTGAGCAGACTAGGAAGGACTTCAGACTTTGCACGCAGAGGGATGGTCCATGTGTAATGAGTAAAATCATCAATGAGAACTAGATAAAATTTATAACCAGAATTGCTGGGGACGGGGGACGTCCAAACATCAGTATGAACCAGTTGAAAGGGGAAGTAGCACACTGAAGTGGACGAGCGAAAAGGCAGCCGCACATGCTTACCAAGCTGGCATGCGTGGCAAGAATGAGGGGCAGACTTATTACAAGAATAACCGAAAGAATGAAGAGTACGAGCTAAAGAATCGCGGCCAGGATGGCCAAGCCGCTGATGCCACAGGTCAACAGAGACGGCGGACGCATGAAGAGCGTGGTGAGGGGAGAGCTTCAGAGGGTAGAGTCTTGCCGAGTCGTCACATCGAGCATCACTGGCGAGTGTGAAGATCCTTGATGGAGAAGCCAAGCGGGTCAAATTCAACGGAAACATTATTGTCGCGAGTTAGAGATCGAGCGGAAATAAGATTCTTAATCAAAGAAGGAGAAACTAGAATGTCTTGGGAGGTGAAGAGGAGAAGAAGACGTGGGAATAACGAAGCGCGATGTGGGAGAGCGGGCATGTGGCCTTGGTGCCATGATAATATCGGTAGGGTGGAGCAAAGGACGAAGAGAATGGAGATTACCAGGAGTGGAGGCCATGTGGGACGACGCACCGGTGTCGAGGTACCAGTCGGAGTTGCTGGAGCCCTGTGGTGACACGCCGGCAGTGGCGAGCGCTGCAAGAAGAGCGTTCGGCTCCCAAGCACCAGACGCGGGAGGAGGCGCGGGGAAGCTCGCAGGAGGCCCGGCACAGGTGAAGACGGCGTGGCGAGGTAGGCTGTTCTGGCGGTGTCTTGGTCGTGGACCCGAAGGCTGCACCGGGGCCCGGAAGGCATGGGCGAACTGCACCATCCGGTCGAGGGTTATAACCGGAGGACCAAGCGTGGGGGGGACGGGGCGCAGAACCGGAAGCAGCAGGAGGGGGCGGCGGCGCAAAACCACCGGAGGGGGAGCTGGTGTAGGGGCCGCGACCGCGCTTCTTCTTGGGACGCGAGCGAGAGCTGCCACTCCCAGATCCGCCGGAGCCGGAAGCAGTGTCGCCGCCGGAGGACGGACGCCCGCTGCTTTGGGCGACCATCGCGTGATGAGTCGCCATCTTCTGGTGCTCCTTGGCGTAGAGTTCTTCGAGGAGGAGGAAGGAGCGAGCGGAGAGGAACGTGTGGGGCGGCTGCTTGTCGGTCATGTGAGGGATGAGGTGACGGAATTGGGCGTTGAGGCCACGGAGCATGTTCAAGACTTGGCTGGGGTCGGAGACGGGGTGGCCGACGTCGCGAAGGGCATCGGCAAGCTGCTTCAACCGCGAGGTATACTCAGAAATAGACATGTCGCCTTGATAGATGCTCCGGAATTCCGCCTCGAGGTAGACGGCACGGTGAAGTTGATTGCTACGGAAGATGTCGGCGATCTTTGCTCCAGGATGGCAAACGCCGTGTGGCGTCGGAAGCGCGACGATGTCAAGAACATCCTTGTGGATGGAGTTGTAGAGCCGATTCGAATGCACCGGTCAACCATCATCGGTCGAGGTCGTGGCGTTGGCGTTTGTTGAAGCGCGTCGGCGTGAGAGCGCAGACCAAACTTGCCGAGGACAGAGTCGAAGAAGCAGCGCCACTCGGTGTAGTTGGGATCGGCGACGCTGAGAACGACGGGAACGTGAGACTTGATGTTGACCGTCTGCAGAGCCGCGGTTGGGGGGGGACGCGGAAGAAGGTCACCGTCGCTGGCGGCAGAGGTGGCACCGAGAGGAAGAGGAGGACGAGTTGCTATTGTCGTGGACGGAGGGGCAAACTTCGAAAAGGGGTTGGACGCCATGGCAGCGGAAGAGATGTGTGTGGGCGGAAGACAGGCAGGAAGAAGCCGCACAATCTGATACCATGTAACAGTATAGGATCCAACGCAATGTTTGTATTGAATCACAAGGATATATATATTCTGTACAATGAAGGTAGTTACAACAGAATAGCGAGGCCGGGGCGAGCGTAGCGAGCCATGGACGCGGGTGGGCGACGCAAGAATCGGTCAGGCCGTTGGACGAGATGGCTCCGTCAACACATTTCATTTGCTTTATAGATATCTTTGCCCTGAAGGTTATATATATACTTACCAGATTGATGTGGTTAAGCGTTGTTGCTGCAATTAATGTTACGATTTTTTAGAACTGCATGTTAACGTATAGCAACAAAATCAACGTTAAAAAATCTCAACAATATTCAGCCTACACGATCTTCAAGTTCACCAATGACTCAGGCTCTATTTGTTTGGGTTTTTTTTACTGGTTTAAAGTTAAAAAAACTAAAACTTAAACAAACAAGTAGTTTTTTATCTGAATTTTTCAAAAGTTAAAAAACTTAAACCTAAATAAATAGGGCTTGAAAGCTGAACACACACGAATCGGAGTATTTTACCGGTAATCTAACAATTTGCCTGACCCAATTTAGCCCAAATATTAATCAGGCCGGGCATGCAGTTGGGGCCCGATTTCCAGGTACGTTTCGTGCATGACGTATTCACTGGCAAGCGGGCCCCATCCCATGTGCCACAGCCTCGCGTCGCAAAGGCCAAAGCCCACATGAACAAGGCGTTAAACCAGCGCAAAAGGGAGAAACCTCCCGTGCTCTCCAAATCCCTCCTACGAAGCCGACTCCTCCGGGAAAAGATTTTGGTTTCCCGGACGGTGCCCAAGGTCAGCTCGATCCAACCCCCCAATTTGTTACTACTGGTTTGGATTCCTTTCTATCAATGAACCAGTCGTGCGGAACAGCTCGAATTAGCTTTCTCTTTGAAGGAAAATTTTCTATCTACCTCTCTGTTTTTTTAGCAAGCTTTGTGTCTCTTGGAAACGGCTCGGGCTGCTCCGCGTTTCCTGGTTGTTATTCTGTTAGTTTTTCCCCGAAGTATGATGCGCCTCTTGCATCTTGGCTTGTTAATTCGCTGCACCAATTGATGGACAAGGGCAATGCGCACCAATCTTTTTGGGAAACCGTGTAGATCTAGCAGGAATGCTTGGCTCGTTGCATAGCTATTGCCCCGTGCCTCAGTTTTGAAAGGAGGTTTTAACTCTTACCCTAGGCTAGGTTCTACTTACGTGTATTTGTAGCTTGGGGACACGGTTCACAATTTCGCGGTAAACCGCTCGAAATCCCTGGTTTTTAACTTTACCGCTGCGGTTTGAGATCCAAAACCGCTCGGTAAACCGGTCTAATTCAAAAAATTTATGCATTGAAAATCACTCGAAAACCGTTGAAAAACCGCATTTTTCACAGAAAACCACTTGAAAAACCTTTTTTAGGAACATTCGATTGCTTAGCTGGTTTTCAAGCGGTTTTTTTATTTTTTAATTTCTTTCATTTTTTTAATTTTTTAACTCTTCGGTTTCTGATGGTTTTCATGCGGTTTTCGTACCGCGAATTTCGAACCGGTTTTTGAAAGCTATCACGGCATGTTCGTATTTTTCAGTGATGTAATTACTTGTACCTCTTATCTGTGTATTAAGTATTTGCTTGAAGCTGGTGTTCTGATTCACTTGTTAATTTTTAGGATCTCTGACTTGTTAATTTCTTCATAATGCTTAGTCAAAAAAAACTTAGTCAAAAAGATTTGTTCATGATGCATTACCATAGTGAGTGGAATAGTGAATCATGTCTTGAATACCACAATAGCTAGGATAATCTTGAACCATAGTCATGTGACTTTGGGAGGCAGTTGCTGTATGTTCGTCTTCACGTTAATGTCCTTGATCGTCAGTGTTTTGAGTTGAAACATTTAGTCCAACTTTCTTGAATGCCATCAATAGTTGCAGTCGTTTGGTAATGCTTGAATTCCAGCTGGACAGAGTCTAATTTCATTACTTTTGTGTTTCTGCCAGTAGGACAATGGAGGGGAGGAGATTGAGATTGGGATATTTCTTAGTTCTATGTTTTGTGCCTTTGTTGTGCCCTGCTGTGGCTATTCGCTTTGTCATCGATAGGGAAGAGTGCTTCTCTCATAATGTTGAGTATGAAGGGGATACAGTTTATGTATCCTTTGTTGTCATCAAGGCAGACACCCCATGGCATTATACCGAGGATGGTGTGGATCTTGTGGTATGACATTTTTTCTCTTTTCATTCCCCATCATTTTTCTGCATGTGTTTATACCTAAAGTGTACATAGTGTTGAAATTGCTGATTCATGGTTGCATTGTTGGTAAGAAACAATAACTGGCTAACTACCTTAAATGTTTGTAGTTTGACAATGGAAATATCGAACATAAATTAGAAAGTGTTGATTTATGATCCAAATTCAGAAGAAGGCTAACTTCTGTCGGAGCGGAGCGGAGGCCACATCAGTTCAGCCCGCAGCCAGCCCCCCCGCGGTATGGATCGTCATTAATTCCTGACCTAGGTCACCGCCTATATATATACATCTTGTAAGCCGTCGCGAGTATCTCTCCGGCGATTATGTAAACACTTCCGAAATAGTGAAGTTTTGCCGGCCGGCGTCCGTGGTTTTTTACCCTTCGTTTTGGAGGGGTTTTTCCACGTTAAATTCTTGTGTCTCGATCTGTTTTGGTTTTGATCTACTTCGTATTTGGTTGCGTGTCGATTTGCTAACAGAAAGAACAAGGAGACCATACAAAGTATTTATACTCCAGCTCTTGATTTGATGTTTGTACGAACCCTTGAAAACTCTCAAGTCATGTGGGATGTCACTCCATCTTGCTTGGTGTAGCATGTAGCATCATGCTGTGTTTTGGATTTCTATGCATTAGCAGAAAATTATTACTATGACAGCAACATTTTCGATGTGTTGGTTGCTAAATGATACTTTTAGCTTCTTAATTTTGTTCTTTCTTTTTTTTAGATATAGTAATTGTATTCTTGCTAAATATGTCTAGTTTTTAGAAGTTTTCCATAGAAATGTACCATTTCTTTCATGGATGAAATCATTTAATCAGTTGGGGTTGGTTGGTTATTAGTCTTACTTTGTAATAAGGATTGACGTTGAACGAATGAATTACTGTTATATCATATATGCTGGCCCATGTATATTTAATGATTCAAATCTACATCATGATTTAGATTATAGCAGCATCAATCAGCTGATGCATATTGAGTTGTGTCTGCTTTTCTTTATTTAATTTCTGATGTTCAGTAATAATCTGTGCAGCTAGCTTTTTGAGAGCATCCCAGCAGCATTTTGTTATTTGTGTACTAATTAAGCTATCTATTATGAGCACATCCACTGCAAAGCTGATTCAATCTTGATTTATGGCAGGTTAAAGATCCTAATGGCAATCAAATCCATGATTCTCGTGACAAGACTAGTGATAAGTTCGAATTCATAGTTCAGAACAGTGGTGCTCATCGCTTCTGCTTCACTAATAAGTCCCCATATCATGAAACCCCATATCATGAAACTGTAGACTTTGATGTTCATGTTGGTCATTTTTCGTATTTTGACCAGCATGCCAAAGATGGTAAGAGTTTCTGTACTCTGTAGTTTCCTTTTTGACTTGTCTAACAAGCAACATGCCATTGATACCTTCCTTCTGGAAAATTGTAGAGCATTTTGGTCCTTTGTTTGAACAAATTGCGAAGTTGGATGAAGCCCTCTACAACATTCAGTTCGAACAGCACTGGCTAGAGGCCCAAACGGACCGCCAAGCAATATGTAAGCTGCTCTTTTCATGCTCTCTTCTAAATACCAGTGAGTTGTAATATGTAAGGCTCTCCTGTTGTCCTCTCTCTCTCTCTCTCTCTCTCTCACACACACACACACACACACACACTCAATCACTCACATACACACAGGGAGATTCAAAAGAGAGACACTCTCTTCTCTAAATACTAGTTGTGAGTTGTAGCCAATGCAGACAATGCAGGACTTTCCTGCTGCTTTACTGCCAATAATTTGCCCTGCATTGCAGCTCCAGCCTGTTATTTAAGCATTTAGGCCGAAGATGCCAGCATAACCATCTTCAGCTAGACTCGCTTCCATTCCCAACTTGGGAAGGGATGGATGGTTTTGAATTTTGAGAACTATTATGTACTCCACTAATTAGCAACGTGAGAGCACATGCCAAGTTATATTTGGTGTAAACCTCATGTTTTATCAGAGTCCTTCCACTGCATAGTCTTTTGCCCTGATGAACTTATTGCTGCTGCCATGTAAGGACTTTTTATTTACTATTTTCCATGACTTTTCAGCTATAATCTTCGAGTGCAAATTTGACACTACCAGCTGTACGCAAATTGTTGCTAAAAGTGCAATACTTTCCTTCCCTATTGTGATGCAGTAAACGAGAACATGAGCAGGCTTCGAATCAGCTGCCCTTATTGCAGCCACTGTTGTGCAGGTCTACCTATTGCATCGCCTCTTTGAGCGTAAGCTGGGGACATCTAGGTTCTAATTCCCTGCTAATAGCTCTCCTTGTACTCTCCAACTCAACTGGATGTTGACACTGCATTGTGTATGGTTGCCAGATTTGCTACATCCTATTCAAGTATTCATGCATTTTTTGTTCCAGAATTTTGTAATTGAGTTCACACAGTACTGTGCAGCATTAACTGGCCTTCTATGATCCTTTTGTCCTCATTTGTTTATTTCAGCTACGGTATCCATTTGCATTTGCATACTGGGTGATAAGTGTTACCATGGTGCAGTCTTAAAATCTTGTAAGGCATCAAAGTACAATATTGCTTGGTAGTCTTAGAAAATATTGAAGCAAGATTGTTTTTTTCGTGAACAAGAACACCTAAACTTAAACTCATGTTGTGGTTTGTTTTCTAAAAAAAAAGATTGGACTGAAAGGAGCACTGTCAGCCAAACCTGCTACTATTTGTAAGGCAATCAGAAACCATATTTTTCTATGATGAGAAATTGTTGATTATGAATTATTTATGCTTCTTTGATTCTGCTATTATTCCCTAGCTTAATTGTCTGGACTTAGAAATGCTCAAATGATATCAGATCCAAGGAGATGATTCCCACTGGTTGGTTGCTGTACCTCACCATCTGGTCAAGAAACAGTTGGAACCCATGTGCAGCTTCACTACCCATAGTTCTTTTTCTGATTAGATTTGATTGAGTTTTGGATAATGATTTCACAAAGAATGATTAGCGCAACTGCTCAAACCGATAAGCATAAGGAACATTGCTATTCAAAGTTCAAACTTCGAAGTCCAAATATGATTGGCCATTTGGCATGGCCCTCTCAAGTCTATCACTGACATGGAGTGAGGAATCTCTTTCTCTGACCAATCTTTCTCCTGGCCGTCTGTGACACATCATTGTCATGATCATAATCTACACTCTTAAAATGGTTTGTTAATAGTGTTACTGATACAAGAGATCAGGTACAGAGTGTCAGCATTTCCTTGAGAGAAAATCTACACGAGAAACCTTTCAAGAAGGCGTGAGCTCCACCAGAACACGATTACAGTTGCTCATAGTGAGAGTTTAATAATAGCCCAAATGTTGATGCATGTGATGGTGACGTATCAAGGAATCGAACACTGAAAATTGGGTCAAGTTTGGCCCTCGTGCAAATGCCAGGAGATGAAGACTAATGCAGTAGTACTAATGTCTTGAGTGTGCCCTGATTAATCATAGTTAAGGATGAGCACCGAGTGGTCATAGAACCAAATCCTAGAAAAGTCTATTGATAAATCCACACAACCCGTGGATCCAGTAGCTTTTACAAAAAGCTGCCACAAAAGTCACATTTTTGTTTTGATTTTAACTTTTTTTAAAAAAATTTTAGGTCGTCCAAACAAACAAGGCGAGCATATATGGTACATGTCAGCTGTCTGTAAGACTATACTACGTAGGATTTTAGGTGATGTGGAGAAAAGTGAAGGATGAGAGAGAAAATTATTGTCTAATATTTAACAGACAGTCTTATAGACATATTTATATTTTATATGCTATTGTATAGACAGTCTATTAATTGAATAAAAGACAATTACAGGCAATTATATAGACGATCTATTGTATGAGTTATTTTTAGTGCTGTCTATAGATGATATGAAGATATATTACAGACAACTACCATCTATACTACTATACATGCTATAAGGCTATAAAATCCTCGTGTCATTAGCCACAACGAGTACTCTACTAATTGAACTAAGCACAATTTGTTGACATTGTACGATTCTTTTTAAATAATATTTTTTTAATAAAAAATTACAGAAATAATATTCCAAATTAAAAAATTACAAATATACACCCTGTCCAGATCCCATGACAATAATTCGTTCTTCATTTAACTTGATCATCATTTTCCAATTCAATTATCTACCCAACCTCTCTCCTTTTCACTGGGCAACCCAGTGCCCACCACTGTATACATAGGCCCACCCATCCTGTCTCTTCATCTGTCTCACCCTTTTAGTCGCTACCCAGTGCCTGCCTGCCTTCGCCCGCTAGGCCACGGCAGCCAAAGACACGCACACGCCAAGCACCGCAGCTGGCGCTCACGGCCATGGAGCAATGGAGAAGAAGCGGGTACTTGCTCGCCGCGGTGGTGGTGGTGGTGGCCGCCGCAATGGCGCCGTCCGGCGAGGCGAAGCTGTCGCCGGACTACTACCGGTCGACGTGCCCCGACGTGGAGTCAATCGTGCGGTCGGCGGTGGCCAAGAAGGTCAAGGAGACCTTCGTCACGGTCCCGGCCACGCTGAGGCTCTTCTTCCACGACTGCTTCGTCGAGGTGAGTGAGATCGATCGATCGATCTACGCCTGCAACTGTAGTTTCACATTGGTATTTGGCAGAACGCAGCTCCTTTACTGGGTTATTTTGGCTTCTTTCTGGATGCAATGCGTTTGATTCAGATTTGTCCAGTGGAAGTTTCATGATTCGTTATTGAAAGAACTTTAGTTTGATCAAGAATTAAGAGGATTTCAACTTTCAAGACGCATAGTTAGTTGCATTTACAACCTTGTAAGCAGGGGCGGAGATAAGGGGGACTCTGCATAGTATACCTACTAGAAAAAAAATCTCTAAGCATTCTCCCTACTGAGTTGGTCTGGTAACAATTCACAGGCAAAAGGACCCATAAAGTGAAAGCCCACAACTAAAGTAATTCCTTTTTAGACTTAGTATTTAATTATTTTCTTCGAGGGGCCAGAATTAGTGTTTAATTGGAGAGATAAACCACGACTTAATCCTGCAAAGGAGCACAACGCTGATAACTTTGGTCACTCCATGCCCTCTGTCCCCTGCCCTACTCGTCTGGAAAAAGAAAACGCAGCCGTCATGAGGAAGGCCTTGATCGTGATTGGTTCAAGTGAACGGGTAATCAGATCAGGGCCATTAGGCAGAACGTAAGGTACTACTGCTAATGATGATCATTATCAAATGATAAATTCTCTCGAGCTTATGATCATTGGTCTTTAGCTCTTGACTTGTCTTTACTCTCTGATTCGTGGTATGAAAGGCATTAATTTGGTGCTATTTGTTGCAAGCAAATTATATATGATGCTACAACACAATGTGGGGATCTAATTTTCCTTTTTCATCAATTCCAATACACTTGAATAATTTAATAGTGGTGAGCATGGTGCGCGGTCTACACTGAGAAGGAAATTGCGATGATGTCTAGTTTAGATAAAATCATCATTATTTTGTAGGGATTTGATAAACATCAACCGGATGTTTTTTTGGTTGAAATCACCCAAATCTAGAACCATTGGATCATTATTGAGATTCGGGAGTATCGATTACATCCGATCCTATGATTTGATCCAACGGCCCGGTGAATTTGGATCCGATCCTATGATTTGATCCAACGGCCCGGTGAATTTGGATGTTCGGGAGTATCGATTACATCCGATCGTATGATTTGATCCAACGGTCCGGTGAATTTGGATCCGAAATCCAATGGTTCTAGATTTGGGTGATTTTAACCAAAAAAACATCCGGATGATACCTATACACTCCCTATTTTGTATGATCTGCTTGTTGTCATAAAGATAAATTTAAGCTAATTTTTCCTTTTTACTGGCAAATAAGTGTGGCCGTATTATATTATCCATGCTACACTAGAGTTTGTAGTTGTCTACTTGGCCTCACCTACGCTCAATTCTTGGCTCCGCTCCTGCTTCTAAGTTGTAAAGTTTCCAAGTTGCAGCTGCTTTTCGGGCTTTTCAGCTCGTCAACATCAGCAGCCTGTCTCAGTCTTGGTGTGTCTGTCTCTACTGATGATCCCATTAGCCAGCCATTTCATTTCATTTGAGATCGAAGTGAATTTGCTTTGTCTGTCTCAGCAAATTAAAGGGGAGAGAGATGGTGCTAGTATGAAAGGTTAGGTGGTGGTGGTAGATTATTGCTGCGAATGCCAAATTGCCAACTCGATTGGCTCCAAATCACGCACTCATCGGTTCTGCCATGTGACCTTTCTGTCAACTGGGCTGAATTATCAAATATTCAGGTCAGATATGCCGGGCGTCCCTGCTGGACGTTTGTCGCTTCGGACGTGGAGAATGCGGATTTCATGCGTGTAGTACTACCTCACACTTTATTTTTTTTAAAATCCCAGACTTATAAATTTTTCGCACAGGCTAGTAGACGAGGTCGCTTATCTAAGCCCCAACCTCAAATTTTTTTTAAAGAATCTAGTTTTCTCTTGTGCACACATTTGCAAATTTAATTTCTTCCCCCACTGTGGAGGAAGGCGCGACAGGCGTCATGTGTCTCCTGTCACGCCTGTAGAGCGCGGAAGCTTGCCAGCTAATGTGGTAGCACACGGGTGCGGGTGCACCCGGCCGACTGCAGCAGTGCACAGGTAGGCACAGGCGAGTGCGCGGGTGCCGATGTGCTCACGGGCGCATCCTGTGTTGGCGGGCGAGAGCTACTGCCGCGGCCGACAAGCGCGGAAGCTCTCTTGCTATGGTGTTCCACGCTGCTCCCGCGCTCGTGTGAGCTACCGTAGTGCTGATAAGCTTCCGCGCTTGCCGGACGCTGCATGGGAGGGGCGGAGGGCCAAATTTATAAATGCGTGTGGGAGGAAGCTAGATTCGCAAAAAAATGTAATTTCACTGTGAGTAATTACTTCACTGTGAAACTACCATCTGATGAATTTTACAAGTAAAATAAAGATCTGAACGTGAGACATGCTTCTGGGGAATTACATTTACAGGGTTGTGACGCATCAGTCATAATTGCGTCCCGCAACAACGACGCCGAGAAGGACGCGCCGGACAACATGTCCCTCGCCGGCGACGGCTTCGACACCGTGGTGCGGGCCAAGGCCGAGGTCGAGAAGAAGTGCCCCGGCGTGGTCTCCTGCGCCGACATCCTCGCCATCGCCGCCAGGGACGTCGTCAGCATGGTAATTATGCTCTGTCTTGTTATGGTTACAGCTCCTGGATCCTGAGAATGTCAATGTCTGATTCTGTGGCTGTGGCGGCAATGGCATGCAGTCGTCCGGCCCACACTGGACCGTAGAGCTCGGCCGGTTGGACGGGCTCGTCTCCAAGGCCGACAACGTCGCCGGCAGGCTGCCCGGGCCGGACATGCACGTGAAGGACCTCGCGGTCATGTTCGCCAAGAACAACCTCACCATGCTCGACATGGTGGCGCTCTCGGGCGCGCACACCGTCGGGTTCGCGCACTGCACGCGCTTCACCGGCCGGCTGTACCGGTACAGCGACTCCGGCGCCAGCGGCGCGACGGTGGACCCGTCATACAACCCGGCGTACGCGCAGCAGCTCATGGAGGCGTGCCCGCCCAACGTCGGCTCGACCATCGCCGTCAACATGGACCCCATCACCCCGTTGGCCTTCGACAACACCTACTACACCAATCTCGCCGGTGGCCTGGGGTTGTTCACCTCCGACCAGGTGCTGTACTCCGACGGTGCGTCGCGGCCGACGGTGAAGGGCTTCGCCAAGAACCAGACGCTCTTCTTCGAGGCGTTCAAGGCGACTATGGTCAAGCTGGGGAGGGTCGGAGTTAAGACCGGCAAGCACGGAGAGATCAGAAGAGATTGCACTGCCTTCAACAATTAGTAGACGCATACTGCAACTGCAGCACTTGTAATTGAGATGCTGAAATGGATACATTTGCACACAATTTTTAATGCCGTCTCCTTGTACAGACTACAGACTAAAGAATGTTAGTACCATGGACACACGGTGTCGATTTCAATTAGAAGCGGTAGGAAGAAGCAAAGAACACATGATCAAAGCACTGATTCGTGCATGGAGATTAATTTTGATAGCTCTTTGGATCTTTTACATGCGAAATTTCTCATACCGATTGCTTTACACGACGTTCGGCCGGTACTCACGGATCGAGCTCAAGGCGACAGGCATGACGCAGAACGCCGACATGACCAGCGACGAGAGAGAAGTAGACGTCGCGTTGGCACTTGAGAGCGCCACTGGCGTCAGAGATTATTGAACGGTGGCAATGCAAACTGTAAAAGACTTTATAAAATGCTACTCTGTAATAACTAATTAAATAATTTAGAAAAATTTCAGTATCTTCTTGTAGGCCTTAGGCAAGCTCGTGGGCTGTGCATATATTCAAATATATCATTATACTCTCACCGTGTTGTAGTTATTAGGGAATATTATGGGAAATAGCTATCCCTCATCTCTATATTAAGGTCCCAATGGGAATGTGAGGGTAAGCAGGTGCTGAATCATTTTTTCACCACCACCAGTGCTCTCTCTCTCTCCCCGGTGGCTTTCACTCCCCAGCTCCTTCCTGTGTATCTCCAACAGGAAGGGATACTCCCTACCTCTGTTTGGCATTTTTGCCACAACATATCAAAATATTTTGTAAGAAGAGTGTGGTTGTTCTAGATATTTTACATAAAAAGTCATAATCTTAACATGTGTCAAGAATCTAACGGTCCATAACCTCTATAGAGTAGAGGACGTAGCCTCTTAATATGCCATGTCGTTTGAACATGGTAAAAAGGTGAGTGTAAGGTGTTAGGCTAACCATTAACGAAGTGTGTGTGCACTCTTATGTAATTGTCTGTGTTCTTACTAAAGTAGCATTTTGTAATTGCAAGTCTCGTCTCCCGGCCATGCTGTTTCTAAGTACTTACCTACTACCAACCAAGTCTTTTGTGCCAAACAATTTGGGTAGGCTAGGAACGACATTCAATCAAAGTTAAAAGACACCTAAACCTTCGATCTTAATTACGAGGCCTCTTGGTTTTATTCTATGAAAAGAAGACATTTTTTTACATTGGCTGGCCAAGTCTATCACAACCATTCTCCTTTTTCTTGTACATTGTGCATTATTAATTTGTGATTCAATATGAGTGGCTTGGCTGCCTGGAATCACTAAATCTTAGCTTCAATATGAGTGGCTCAATCGCCTAAAAGCAGGACGGTCTTGACTTGAACATGAGCGGCTTAATCGTCTGGAAGTCAATAATTAATAGTGAACTAAGTAAGTAAAAATTAAAAGGATAACCGATTTTAATAAATAATTGGTGTAGCATTAGGTGTAGGTCCTCTCAGAGTGTATACTATGGCCTCATTAGTTTCCAATAGAGATGTTGCTATGGAGCAGCATACTGGACACATCATCAGCATTTTTGAGTTGCTAGTGAATTTACAAACATGAGCAAATCTTGAGTTGCTAGTGAACTAAAGGCTTATTAGTTATCAGACACTACTACAAGTTAGTTAGGAGCTACCTGTATAGAGTTGCTTACCATCAATGTTCTTTAAAAAAAACTCCACCAAAATGTCTCTCCTTGTAGCCCATTGAATTGGGCATCCACCTAGGATTGTGCCAACCACAATGAGACTCGACCCCACGCCTAAAAGATCCAAGAAGATGACTCAGAAATTTAGCTGAGGTAGGTCAGTTGCATTGCATGATACCCAGCAGTGCCTTGGTCGCTGGCACACGCAGCCAAATAGGTACCACACCACATCTCAGGGCATGACTTCACGGTCACACGTCATGGTTGGGAGGCCACGTTGCCGGTGAGAGTGGAGAAGCCAGCAAATCTAATTGCATTCGCTTGAGCAAAGCCACGGAGCCCACAAATCCAACGCTAGGAAAAGCACTAACATGTTTTAAGCCTGCTACAATCCAAACTAAACCAAGCCATACACGCACCATAGCCCAATATAGCAATCCCTAAAGCCCATCAGCCTCCTGAGCCCATGCCAAAAAAAAAACTCAAACATTCCTATTGTGAGTCCAGACCCTAAGTTTAAATAGGTTGTGAAGTGGATCGGATGCCCAAGAGAGGGCTGAATTGTGATTCTTTTGGCAACAAAGGCTTAATTAAAAATTGAACTTTACTAGCCAACCTAAATGACTAGGGTTTATAGTGCAGTTTAGCAACCTATTCCAACCCTACATAATTCTAGTAATCTAAGAATTAAAATGCTTTAAAGTAAATACATAAACATAAAAAGAGATAAAGAACACAACCAATTTCTATCGAGGTCTTGGAGATTCAGTTCTCTCCCCTACTCCTTGTTGGAGTACTCTTGTAAGAGTCTAACTCCAACTTGAAACCGTATAAGGAATCAAACTATTTATTCATGTTAGTCCTTATCCACTCTAGATATGTGGACTCCAGATCTTCATAAGAATCCCGGAACCTTCTACAAGCACTTCCATAGAAGGTCACCGAGCCAAACGCCTCCAAATTGTCTAAGAGTCACCGACCTCCAAGAGCAATAAACCCAAAATACTCACTACCTTGCAAGTCAAGCAACTAGGAGTGATACTCAAACTACCCCTATGTACCCTCTCTAGCATTAAGACATCTTCAATGAAATCTTCAAAGTGTTCTTAAACCACTGCCCAAGAACCCCCAAGGGGTATACATACATACATATAATAAACTAGTCGGTAGATACTGCTTTTCAAAAACCGCTTTTAGGTTGGATCACCCGACACAGTTAGATTATCTAGCTTAAATGCTTTTCAACAATAAAAAATATAGCCGTTATGCATAATTAGGTTGTCTGGATTAATCGAATCATTTGACCCACCTAGATCATCTAACCATATTGAAAATCTTAAAAGCACCTTCTCTGCCAAATTAATTAGACCCACCTAGATCATTTGTGTCACATTTAAGTCTTGAGAACATGTTCTCTGTGAAATCAATCTGACCAATGACCTAACCCACCCAAATCATCCGACTCCTATTGACATCTTCTGACTGAGTTTTGAAATTTCATATTGAGTATAATCTTAGCATTTCCACTTGGTTCCTTGATTTCCTTTACGAGCTAGAGAAACCTAGTGTACATGACACTTAGCTACTCAACCTCACAAAAGCTCAAGCTACTGGCATTGAACCCCCCTCTTAATACTACAGTCAAAACAAAAACAAAACATATCACTAAAATGATCCAAAGTCTTGAAAAAAATAACAGTCATTAATCACCAAAACATATAACCAATAAAATTTAGGGCCTAGATGCTTACACAGCGACGTGAAATCACCAGCTGAACATGATGAAACCACCAGCTGAACATGATGAAGTTGTGGGCACCATTGACGAAATGGATATTATTCATGGTGGCGATCGGGTGATTGAGTAGGAGAAATGATGAGGCCTTGCTGGCCTCAGATTTATAGGTCGGATGTGGCAAGCATCAACCCCGCTGCAACAATACGAAAAATTCAAGGTAAGGAGGGATCCACATCATTTTTTGTGAGCCGTTTGATGCTCCAGATTTTGCTAGTATAGCGTGCCAATCCGCGAATCGTCCTTTGCAACCATTTACACAATGCCACATGTCATGAAGTGGGGAGGAAGAGAGGGCAACGACTACGTGATAGGGAATGGGCCTTGTTGTGGGCTCCACATATGGCCCACCATCACCAAAAAAATCAGGGGATGCCTATTGATCATGCAACTAATTTTTTAAAAAGTTCAATCACATTTTGTGGCCATCGAATCAAGATCCAACAATCCTTATTCATTCCCTCACTTCATATATAACCTTGCCCTCCCAGCCAAACCCTAATCGTGCCACTTCTAACTATCGCCACATTAGTCTCCACCCTGCACCACCTCCCTCTACCTTGCTGGCATCGCCGTTAACACCGGCGAGGCCCGCCGATGATCACCTTCCTCCATCGCTACTGTCGGGGATTGGGCATTTCCTATAGCGACTATTGTATCTCGGCAGCTGCCGACCATGCTCACCCTTGAACGATATCCCCAAGGAAGATCCTCGGGTAGCCCAACCTCCGGGCCTACCCCGTCCTCAGTCAAGCTCGCCCCCGAGCATGCCTGCTCGGGGGTATGCGACCAACGACCAGGTCCGATGAAGAGACCTCGGGAATAGCCAAAAAGCCAGGCATGGTCCACGAAGGCGACATGGCATTAATCACTCGGCGGCTTGAAGGACCGTACGACCACGATCTGAGCCCACTATGCCCACGTAGCGGTATGGCGAAAAGCAAGGAAGCAGTTCACCCACGTCCGGGAGCAGTAGTGGCGCATCACTCCATAATAAATGTTGTAACACTGTAACCGCCTATAAATACCCCGTCGCATGTAATGATCGAGGTTCGGTTCCCCCTGGTAGTAGCAGTTGCTAGCCGCCAGTAGGGCCACTCCCGAAATTGCCTAACGGCTCCTAAGAGATTATAGAACACCAAACTCACCTGTAAGAAGTAGAGAGAAAAAGGAGGCTTTGGCCCCCGAGCAAGCACCCTGTAATCCATCTTTGGAAGCTAGTGCAACTACTGTACGTAGGGCTGTTATCTCCCCTGTGAGAGGCCTGAACCAGGTCAAAAAAGAAGCCCTTGTTTGTTGTGTGATCCCGACCATCTCAGCTATAGCTCGGCAGGCCCTCGGACGCTATCCCCTCCGCGGAAAAGGGGCTCTAGGTTGATCTCTCATTCAACAAGTAAGCTCGGCGGGGGACCGGTTCCCGAATCATCGACAGCTACCATCTCCCATTGAGGATGCATGTGCCATCCTTGGTGTCGATGCCGCCCTTACCTCATCAACCAACCTTGCGCCACCCTCTCCCCACCAGTCAACCTTCTTCTTGACCTCTGCCGCCACTAGATCCACTGCCTCAACAACCATCTGCCGTTGGATCCATCACCACCACCCCTGCCGACCCCGCCCACCGCCCTCCTTCTCACCCTCATCCAGTGACACCACCACCACCTCGACGCATTGCTACCCACCACCGATCCACCACCACCTTAGCCTTCCTCTAAGCTAGGGATGCACCGGTGAACCAGACCCTTAAAGAGTGAATTCTAACCATAACTCACTTAAAGAGTGAATCCTAACTCTAACTTGCCGTCTTCGATGAAGATTTCACTACCACCGGCTAGAGAAGGAGATGATGACCTAGAGCACGAATCTCCACGCATGATCCAAAGATGATGACCCTAAGAAGCACTCGAATTTTGAGGGACATATCCAGTCACGAATCTCCACAAACTTGCAAATGATCCAAAGGTGAGAAAAATCGATTGAGATTTGTTAAAATTTCAGTTGCTTCTTGCTAGCCCAATCTAACAATTTTCTTGGCCTATCACTCTCCAGTCTCGGGGGGGAAAAAAACTCTCGCCTTCTAGACCCTTCCATTCCAATTTCCAGCCGCCACCCACTTCAATACTCCACCACGTCCCATCGCGTCGCGTACTTCCCACGCAAAACTCAAACCCTCCGATCCAAACGCGACCGGACCAAACCCAAGTTCTCCACAATCCCTAAGCTCACCGGCGGCGGCGGCGGAGATGGACCCAGACGGAGTGGCGAAGGCGTTCGTGGATCACTACTACCGCACGTTCGACACCAACCGGGCGGCGCTAGCGGGGCTCTACCAGGAGGGCTCCATGCTCACCTTCGAGGGCGACAAGTTCATGGGCGCCGCCGCCATCGTCGGGAAGCTCACTTCCCTCCCCTTCGCGACCTGCACCCACTGCATCACCACCGTCGACTGCCAGCCGTCTGGCCCGACGGGCGGCATGCTCGTCTTCGTTTCCGGCTCGCTCCAGCCCGACGGCGGGGAGCACCACATCAAGTTCTCACAGGTGGGAACCGATCCTTTGGCCTAATCTGATTCGTAGTTGCTGGAATATTTTGCGGTGATTGGATCGGGGCTAGATCTCCGTACTGGAATGTTCTAGAAGCGTCTTAGGATCTGTTGTTTTGATGGGGTGTCCAATTGTAGTTGATGCGCTTAGATCTCCAGCCTGAAATGTTTTAGGAAGGTGCTAGGCCGTGGTGATTCGTCATGTGACTGTTGTTGCTGGCTTGCTACTACTATGATGTATTTTTATATCTCCATCAGGGATGTTTTGTGAGTGTGTTAGGTTGTAGTGGTTTGATTAACAATTGTTAATCATTGCTGGCCTGATTTGCCTGCTTTAAGTAGTTTGAATGCATTATAACTTCCTCACTAGTGGATTTGTTTGATTTGATCTCTGGTTAATGGTTATTGCCCTGAAGATCGAATGGTTGCTGATCTATGGTCCGATGAGCTAAGGATCTAATGTTAGATCCTGGGACTGTACTGCTCCTGTGATTTACTATTTGTCATTATTAGACGTTGTACCCGTCTTTGTGTTGGCTTTCAGATAGCTTCTAGGATTCTCAATGTTATATACCTGTTAGGATTTGACATATGGTCTGCAAATGTTGCTTGTCGTCACTCACTGTGATGACACGCTGTGTGTGTGTTGAACTTAGTTTATGTTTATTCTTGTTATCTATGCTGGCCTGTGATATCTTTTTGTGCTATAGGGATTTGAGATTTATGTAATGCTGTAGTGCTCGGTCACTCAATCTGGTTCATTGTTGTTGGTTATATTCTTGTTATCTATACCGGCCTGTGATATCTCTTTGTGCTGTAGGGATTTGATATTTGTGTAATGCTGTAGTGCTGTCAATCAATCTGGTTCATTGTTATTGGTTATGTGGAGTTAGTTTTTACTATGTGTTCACTGTGTTGTCTGGATAATACACTATTAGGTAGTAGGTATCAGTAGTAAGGGATTGTGTTCCATTTTTGTAATAGATTCCTGCTGTAGTTAAGGGTATTGTTGATGTCACAAATTTCACAGAACTTGGTTTGACTTTACTTTGGTTCTTAATTCTGAATAGTGAATTCCCATCTTGAACCTTGGATATTGCATTTATATATACTTTATACTAGCATTGGCTCATCTTGTATTCCTGATTTCCTCGTGTGCACCATTGAGCATAAGCTTCTGAACACAAATATGGCGTGTTGCATATTTAGTGGCAAGGTAGTTTCACTTTCAACTGGACCAATCTATTTGGCAGCTCTCTGTATCTGGGAATACCAAAACTGCTTTCTTCCATGTTTTGTCTTCTGACCGGCATATCATGGAATCTCGTAGAGCTGTACACCACTTTCTTTCTCTTTTTTTTTTCTAGTTAAGTTTAGTTCCTAAGTTGATCTCTGCACTGTTACCTGTTGATTTTTTTGCTCAATAGGGAAGTTACAGCTTACTACCATACAGTACAACCTTTATTTAGGTCATATTTTATTACTTGTTAACCAAAAATGGAATGCTCCAGTACATATATTCTGATAAGATGGATTGGATGAAATTCATGCGGTTGGCTTTCATTCATCCATGGTGAATCAAATAGTATTGCTAGTTATGTATTTCCTCTACAATATTCTAGATTTTAATTAATTGTTCCTGGCTCACCTTTGTTACCTATTTGCTTTTTTGCGAGAAATTATCACACATGTTTATGCTTCAAACCTTCATTGTGGCACCACTATGTGCATGCCCAGTTGGATTTGAGCTTCTGGCAGCTACTCCCTCCGTTCCATAATATAGGGCATATTAGAATTCAGAAAAGTCAAATTACATAAATTTTGACCAAGAATTAGTCAAATTATGTGCATGTTTAATTTACAAAAGATGTATCAATTGATTCATATTTCACTTATCTTTCAATTATTGTTGGTTTCATAACAATTCATAATATATTATAACAGAAATTAATGGTCAAAGTTTACTTCAAAAGACTTTTTTGAATTCTAATACGCCCTGTATTTTGGAACAGAGGGAGTATGTTATGTCTATGAGCTGTGGCGTTTATATCTGTGCCTTTTTTCAGATAATTTATCTGAATCCCTAAGGGGGCTAGACTACCCTTTTTTTCTGTTATGTATTTGTTGACATCTGATTGTTAAGATGTAACACCTTAGCCTAAATTTTGCTCATTGTCCTAGTCCATTGTGGGACGGCCCACACATCCATAGCACCTCCGGTTAACCCTTTTACACGAAACGAGGACAAAAGTGTAAGTGGAATGCTATGCATGTGTGGGCCCACCCCATGGTATGCTGGGCTTTGAGCGGATTTTGGACCAAGGTGTTACCGATGTAGAGCATTTTGGGCCAGGGTATTACATAAGATCTGCCTAAATTTACTGGAAAGTTTTTGGTTGACTTGCTCGATGGTGTGTCTACTGATTGCAAGCTGCTGTTGGTGCAGATGTTCCAGCTGATGCCAGTTGGACCAGGGAACTTCTACGTGCAGAACGACATGTTTCGCCTGAACTACGGCTAAGAACCTTCCCCAAGTTTTCATAGAGATTGTTCTCCCTCTGGAAGTCATGGAGAATGTTTTCCAGAAACAATCAGGTTGTGGTTTTTGTGTTGAATGATGAAAGCTTTATGGTGCTTTGTTCTCAGCACTCCATGTGATTTGTTGCGTGAATTGTGATTCCCTATCTGGATCTGTACTCTAGGATTTACTATTTTCCTTGTCTTATATACTAGCTATGTTGTTATCTTATGAAGGCAGCGGAGAAAATTTATCTGATCTTTTCGTGTTGGTGCATCCCTGACTTGCACAGTTGCACTACGGCCTTTTTATCTTGGTGTATGCAAGCTTCGAAAACATTTGATGTCGTGATTTTGCAGACTGCCAAATCCTCTTTCTCGCTGAATCTGTAGAGCATGAAGACAGAAGGAAAGGGTTGTACGTCACAGGGATTGCAGATACGCCATGATGTGTGGTTGATACTGAAATTTCCATCGTTCTCGTAGGCGTTAGGCGGGTGGCATACGTCTAGCGTCTAATTGCCACCTAGGCTGGTTAGGCAGTCATCTACGCGAGAGGGTGTAGCCTAGCGTCTAGAGATGCCTAAGGGACACCGCTAATTTCATGTTTTGTACTCGTATTGTCTCTATTTTCTTTTACCTTGTGTTTCTTCGCTCCTAGACTCCTAGCCAGGGGTTACTGCTTCCGGCGGTGATTAAGCAACACGACGCCGGTGCGCAAATTATACCGACGACTTCTGATTTTGAGGTCGGTGGTTGCTTGCCGGTAGAGCTGAGCTTTACGAAACACCCGCAGATGCTTTGCTTCTAAGGGTTGCTCTCCTCTAGCTTTCAAGGCCCTACTTTTGACCCGATCACCAAGCCTTTCATTTCGTGGGGTCTCGGGTAACCCCTTTCCCTGCGGGAATCCCAGAAGACGAGCTAACGTCAGGTCTGCTTAACGATCCCAGTATGGACAGTAATCTGTAGCAATCTCATAGCGTTTTGGGAGTTCGGGAGAAGCAACACTTACACGAAAGTCTGTTAGGCTTGATCGCTTGGACAAGGATTTAAGTGAAGTTCAAGTGGAGGCCACAAAGTTGACGTAGAAAAAAAAGAGAAGATAGTGATGTGAAAATGGACCCAAAAAAATCACCCCTTCTCATTTTCCATTTATGATAAGCAAAGTCAGACTGGAAATTTCAAGTATAGGTGACACTACCAAGTTGTACCAATAACCTTCGATAGTTCTACTCAACATAAATCAGTCATACCTCTCAAACAGCAGCAAGGGTAGCGCCAGACAGAACAATAGGGAGAGCGCCCATGCCAATGGAACAACAATAAGATACAAACTTAGTGAGAAACACGGAATCTCCAGTCATTCTGCCAAGAAACAGAAACTCCATTTTCGAAACAATTAGAAGCCCCACGTAATAATCAAACCAGAACATTCTTCCCATATGTACAGAGTTTACTGTCAGGAAATATCCTCCTAGATATAGTATTATAAAACCATTTAAACTTGTTGCGGTGTCACGTGGTAAAAAGTTGTCCAGGAAGGAAAATATAGGTCGCAACAACGACAGCGCTGCCCAATTGTCTGCTTCTATACACCACCGTGGGGAGCCTATTTCGTACTCGACTTCACATCTGCATGAATGGAGGCTTGGAAAATATATGCCCTGCCAGAAGAGGACAATGAAAAGGTCCTGTTATACTGTTACGTGGATAGTTACGTAAGCAATGTAGGCACAAAGTCTTGGCAGCGTGATAATGACATATGCATAGCATTATTTACTAGCAATTAAAAATGAAAAACAGAAGGAATTGCATTGATATGATCACATGAACTGGGTTAGTAGGTTTAAAACTGAAAGAAATACGCTAGGTCAAGCTCCAGTTGTCTCTCTTTCTTTTCTTTATTTTTGGCTGAGACTAAGAAAGCTATTCTTCAGCAAAATCATCCCCCCCCCCCCCCACCCCACCCACCCACACACACATCAACATGAACCAAGATACCAAGCTTCTTTTTTCTGGTCTCCTACTAAACAAGCACCAGGCAACTATATTCCCATTTCATTGTTACATGCTCTTTTTGACTTTATATGTTCACTGTCCTTCCCCCTTTAATTTCATATGGTCGGTGACACTGTTATCCTCTTTTCCATTAAGATGATTCATCAACCTGCAGTTCCCAATTTTCTGGCTTGACCTAACTTACAGAACTAAAACATACGGGGAATGAACTTGCACCAACTTGCCCTTACAGAAACCGATTCATTTCCCAGTTCCCGTTTTTTGAGGGATGGGGTGGCGGTGCCCAACGCTTAAATCCTAAATTTAATTTAATTGCTCAGGAAATAGAGCTTCTATATAAAAAAAAAGGCTACCTTCGTAGCAAGTTAAACTCCTGAGGCTGTTCACATTGTTTGGAAAACAATTAAGCGTGCATATGTTGTCCTCCTGATCTTAATCAACAGGCCAATCCTAAAATCACTACTTGAATCCAGAAACTAAGTAAATTTCGGCATTCGGAACAATTTAAGGTGCCCAAAGACAATCGATGCTTCAAAATTGGGCAGAAATATGCAAAGGCACTCAATTTGGCGCATTAATCCCGATCGGGCAGGAAACCTGACCAATTCTCGTGCTCAACCCGAGTTACGCCAAAATTCACATTGAGTCAAGCCTTTCTTTTCCCCAAGCATGTGAACATAAACGGCAGAATCACGTACATGTGGAGGTCTCTTTCGGCGAGGACGAGCAAGCGGCGTCGGGCCAGAGGAAGGCTCTCCCAATCCCGGAGAGGTTGGTAACGAAGCCGACAAAGAGGAAGACGCAGGCGAGCCCGATGACCCAAGGCATGAGAAAGAATCCCAGCATGAAGGTCACCGATCCGCAGAGCATGAGCGCCATGGACGCGCCCAGCAGCATGGACGCCACCGCCGCCGCCGACACCTGCCGCGGCCCCGCCCGGGCCCCCTCCTCCGGCGACCGGAGCATGGTGAGCAGGAGCGCGCAGATCTCGTAGAGCAGGCGCGACTGGTGGGCCTCCGCCGCCGGCCTCATGACGCCGCCGCCGTGGAACGCTGCCAGGAGGAGACGGCGGAGACGAAGAGGAGGAGATGGCTGGGAAGTTTGGGAACACCGAATGCTTTTGCTTCGCGGTAGCTGTTTTCTCTCTTTTTTGTTGGGTCTGCGCTTCTTCTTTTTTTTTCCGCTTTCGTGTTGCTGAAAGGCAGGAAAGGAGAGATGACAACGTGCGTTCTGTTGAAAGCTGGTAAAGCTCGTCTGTGGATACGATTGGGTTAGGTATTTTTAATTTTATTGGATAGGTAGAGTTAGAGTTATAAATGTATTAAAAGTGTTTAGATGGATTATATTGTTTATATTTTAGATTAAAAATATAAATTTAATTTACTTTATTTTAGTCTAAAAATTTTAAAATCTAAGATAAAATTAGAATTTAGAACTCTGTTGAACAGGCTGAAACAGCGATGCATCTAAGTTGGTAGGCTGGGTGGCTCGGCTATGCTCATGGATTGTTTGTTATTTCCGGTGTGACGTGGGTAACTGTGCAACTGATTGTTTTTTCTCCTCTCTATGAAGGTTTGCAACTGATTGGTTAATCTTCGAGTGTACCATTAATCTATGTTTCTCCTTGAAAAAACTTTAAGGAACTGTTTACAAAGCGTTAATTTTATATGGTGCATCTTCTGAATCATGCGTTATCTTGTTTTAACGGCTGAATTACCGTTTTTGATGTCATGATGGTTTAAGTTACACTGCCGTAGTTTTGGACGAACCTGTTATTTGGTGTTTAACTTGGGTCCATATATTCTGAGAAAAATATTCAGCAGCAGTGTCTTATTTGCCGGTTCTTAGGAGTTCCCACACGTAATCGATCGATTTAGCATTTAATTGTGTGAGGAAACTATTCCTTTATTGTTCATAGTAGAGGTGTAGCCAAGAGAGGACTTTCATAGAGGTGGAGCCCACCCTCTAGCCATCAGACCTTAAATACCATCTTTACCAGCTACGTTCAATTTTTTATGTAGCGGTAGTAAATGTATACATGCTCAGACATGACTGGAAGAAGAAAAAGCTCTCTAAGTGGTGAGATGCTTTTTAAGGGCCTGTTTGGAGAGCTGTGCTTTAGCTTTGCTTTAGTTTTGGACCAAAAACTCCCCTAAACAGCATGGCTACAAAAGCAGCTGGGAAGCTAAGTCACAGCAGAAGCGCCCCCAAAAGCTGAAGCTACTGAGGAGTTTTTCAGTTGTGGCTTCGCTTGACCATCTCCCACCTTGGTCGCTCTGCCTTCTCGACTTTCGCCACCCCATCTCGTCATCTCCCCACTCGGACGCCGCTGTACTTCGCTATGTTGTTACCTCCCCGCTCGGTTAGCCCTCAAAAGCTAAAGCTACAACAGCTAGTTTGCCAAACAGCATAACAAGAAAAACCAAAGCCGCCTCTCACAAATGCTTCTGATTTCAACAAACCAAAAGCGACTTTTTCAAATTACACTCCTCCAAACAGGACCTAAGTCATGTGGCTTGGCATGCCGCTGTTTATTAAAGACCTAATTTAGCAATTGGTAGCTTCACACTTATTGTCTGCAAAACTGGATTCGACCTTTAGATGCACGCAGATACCATAGAGAGAGGGGCTCAACACATCTCCTTTACGAGGGCATAGGAACCCACCGAGTCAGGGGCGATTGATGCACGTCGCGGAGAGTCAGCGACTACAAGAGCATAGTGAGGGCATCAAGTGGATGCCGAGGAGTCAGCGAGGGGATGGGCATGCAGTGACGGGCAATCCATCGTGGTGATGGTGAATAGACAGAAAAGGCGATGCAGCGTGAGTTAGCGAGTGTCTAACCAATTGAGTGGATTGACCATAACAACAAATAGGCAATAAGAACCTCTTTTCTCGTGCATGATTTTTTTATTAAGTGTAATTATGTCAGTGGGTTAAATAGAGACATTAGTCGATTTGTTTGATTAATTGGTGTTAACTTGTTTATAGATTTTAGTTTGACAAACGAACGTTACATTAATATTTCTCAAATAATAAAGTAATAGTAGTAATCCTCGAAGAGATGAGAATGCAACATAAGCTATTTAATATGTTTATCTCAATTTAATCTAATTCTTTGAGTCCACCCTTCATTTTTATCTTGTCTTCGTCACCTGTTCATAGAAATATTTGATGATGAGGATTAAAAGTGTGTCACTTATTTGTGCTCTTTATTATTTGTGATCATATTTTATTAATGGGTCAACAATACATAAAACCTATAATATATAGTATGAAACCCACCCTTATCTAAACAGTTAAGTCTTTGATCAATTCAATCAAAGTAGTTAATAAACTTTGCTTCACATTGGTCATCCCCGACAAGTGAAATAGTCAACCCGATTAGTAAATTGGTCGAGAACAAGCAGTTATCTCCGTACATATCTTTATGCAGACAATTATTTGACAAGTATACATAACTATCCAGAAGTTATATCTGGGAAAGGCAATCTTTGACGAAAAGATATCATTTGACGGGAAGACACATCTCGGTTATATGACGTCTCTATGGAGAACAATTGTCGCCTCTTTAACCGATATAAAATAGAGGGCTAATCTATGCTATTGAAGGCATTTGATATGCAAGCAGAATACACAATAGACATCTAAGAGTATTTATTTTGTAATTTGTATACTCTGTAGTTTGGCTAATAAAGAAACAATTCTCATAAATTGTTTTCCTCATCTTATTTACTAGGAGCTCATAATCATATTTTTATAAGTTCGATTAAAAAACCATAAGTCTTGGATATTGATATTTAATTTGCACTATTGTAGCAAAAACAATTGGAAGATAGAGGTGGAGGGGGGAGCGAGAATTAGCACGAAAGCAGTTTTTCCGGATCTTCATGATCTTCTTTCCAGGTTAGTCGCTAACTAGTCTAATGTAGGCAAGTCGTTGGACACTTGGACCATTTTTCGTAAGTGAAACTTCACATGCGAGGAAATCATTTGATTGCGCCATGAAACAAGATTGCCTTCACGTTCTAAGACTATTTCCAGTGCATAGTTTTATTCTTCAGTTTTCTAAAGTGTCATATCAGTTTTTGCCTAGGTAACCGTGTATCTCAAGTTTCATCTAGATGAAACTCTCTCACCTCCCATGAAACTCTCTCTATCTCTCTCTTCATAATTAATTTACCATATCATCAAATATAATGATGTGTTATGTCATTTAATAAGAATAAAACTTAGTTAAAACTCCTACTGAGAATGATCTAATAAATCTTAACTGCAGGCAGTCCATCACTGATTTTTTTTTTAAGACGAAACACCGGTTCTTGACCATTGAAAACGGCAGCTCATCCAGGTAGTAGCAGGTAAGCACTACACGAGTCGCTGGGAAAGAAAGGTTTGGCATAGAAAAGGATAAATACCAGTATACCACACCAATTTACCCGTCGAGATCAACCAGGTAAAAATATCTGAAAAAAAAGGCCGAGCCGATTAGGCGTATGACATGGCAGTGGCAGCCCTTTTCACAACCTGTCGCTTCACGATTCGTGCTGAGCTCTTTTTGTCCCGTCCATGCCCTCCCGATAGCTGGACCCCACGTATGAGCACTTGAGCAGCTAGCTCGGTGCTCGAGACATGTGTACCCGACCCCGTATTTGGTCTTATCCAAACCGCACTGCTGCATGGTGCTAATTCAGATCTGATCGTGTCGACGTGCGCACGGTTATTTCCACATTTTTACTGGTAATCCCTTGTCGGAATGCTTCGATTTTTTTTTCTCTGCTGCTCCTCTATCGCTGGAGGGAACGTGTGAGTGTGACAGTGCCAACCCAACCGCGCGATTCTACAGCGACCGTTTCTTGTTCGGGGCGCGACGTGACGTTCACGTATCCCCACGAATACGATTCCGGTGCTACGCGTGGGGCACATGGGCGGGTGCCGCCGGCTCATTGTCTGAGCCCGATGGGCGAGGTGGCCGCAACGACGTCGGTCTCGACCCTCGAGCGGAGTGATAGCGCGGAAACCCCGGAATAGCGGGGTGGAGGAAGGGGAAACAGATTCTGCAGAGTATGTAAATTTAATCTATCTTTATTTTGATAGATATCACGTGTTTATCTAGTTAAATCTTAATCTCACATCATCAACAGTGTTATTAATTGGAGGAATGAGAAATCAAAAGTGTTATTAATGAGAGGAGTGAGAAATTAAATGAATGGTTGAGATTTCATCAGAGTGGGGATGCACAGAGTTAAATTTGCACACCTCCTTCACGGAATTTTTTTCCGGGGGAAGGGAAGCTTTAGCCTTGTGTCGGCGTATTCCACCTGACATGCCCGAGTCTACAGACTGGGTTTTGTTCGGTAAGGGGGTGCTTTGAGTAGTTGGCTAACCCTAACAGAGGGAAACCCCAGTGCCTCCCGCACTAACGGATTCTGGTGTCTTACGAACTTGATGAACACACTGATTTTTACCCAGGTTCAGGTCCCTTTGGAGAAGGATAACAGCCTTACGTCCTGCCTGATTTTTGATTGAGTCTCGTGAGCTTGCTTACAGAGCTTGAGAATGACCAGCTCTTCTGTTGAGCTTTTCTTTTTTTCTCTCTCTTTTTTCCCCCGAATGCTCTAGAGTGCCCTTATACACATGGGCTTACACAGGTCAGATAGAGAAGGGGTCGTCATCATGCTTATCTTACATGCATTTATTACGCCTCTATGCGCTGTCCCGTTCCTTCAGCCCTAATCAATGCCAGCGCATGCTTTCGTCCGGTTCTTCCGGGAAGTGACCCCTCTGCGACGGGTAGGTGTGAGCGTCGAGAACGGGCTTATGGCAGAATTCGCCGAATCGATGTGCGGCATAGCAGCTCGCCTCGACACGATGACGACGGAAAGGAGACTTCGAGGTGAAGCCATCGTGTCCCTCCTTTTTGCATGGCGGCGAATAAGCAAGCGTGCTTTCACCCACTTTGCGCCAAAGCCGCCACGTAAATGGGCGCCGGCGGCAGACGTGATCGCCCTTCTGCTTCGCCGCCAGCGCCACGCGACCGGCACCGGTGGGCGGCGTGCTTTCGCCACCGCCGCCAAAGCCGCCGTAAATTTGGCGGCGAAGCGGCGAACTGGCTCGCCGCTTCTTTCGCCGCCCAAGCGCCACGTGGGCCGGCACCGGTGGGCGGCGTGCTTTCGCCCACTGCCGCCAAACCGCCACGTAGGTGGGCGCCGGCGGCGGCGTGATCGCTTCCGCTGCTTCGCGCCACGTGGACTGACATCCAACAGACGGGGTGTAAACACCCACCCGCTTGCTAGACAGCCACGTAGGCCACTCACGCTTTTGTGCGGCGAAGAGGGTACCCCGGCGTATAATACGCCGACAGTAGCCCCCGGGCCCACCCAAGAACGCACACCAGAGTCTTTTGACATCTTACATTAAATGCCAGTGCATTCTTGGATGGGGCCATCACTCATCAGGATGCGACCGCCTCGATTCCTTCTCGCATCCATTGATTTTTCTTGAGACCCGAAACGGCGCACGATCTTGTCCTTTCGTGAACCGTCGGTGCGAGTGGGGGATACATATAGATCCATCCGCACCAGGCAGTTCACGCTTTTAGCACCATTTGCAAACTCCATCTTCTTGCTCTGAGCTTTTCTCGTCTTTTGTCACTTTCGCTTTCATGGCTCCTCCTGGTTCGCCTTCCATTCCCGCTTCCACTGTGGACTTCTACACAGTGGGGAGACTCGACACCGTTGTGCCGGATGGCCCTCTCTTCTTTCGGGCCGGGACCCCCACGCCACAGTGCCCCGTCGACGAGATCATCATCTTCGTGTGGGGCATCATGGCGGGCTTGGTGCCGCCTTTTTCTGATTTTTTCCTCACCGTCCTCCACTTCTACGAAATCCATCATTTCCATCTCACCCCCAACTCCATTCTTTTTCTCGCCATCTTCGCACACCTCTGTGAAATGTTCATGGGGGTGATGCCGAATCTCCCACTTTTTCACTACTTCTTCCTCTGCTGCGCCTCCTCCGACGGCGAACTGTTGGGGAGCCGCCATTTTCATCTTCGGACGGGATGGTCGCTCGCTATCTCCCTTCGGCCAGTCAAACCGGAAGGCTGGCGCACCGAGTGGTCAGATGTCAACGGCAACGGCAATGCGTGATGCCTCTGGGGTGCCGCCGCCGCCGGCGGTCACCGAGAACTGAACTCGCCGTCGAAGAGACGGAGTTCTCGACAATGGCGACCGCATCAACAACTGCGGGACGCCGGGTTTAACTGGGCGGCCCGGTTGTTAGGGATTTTGTATCCCAAGACTCGGCCCCTCCGCGCCGATTCGCCAAAGATGGCAATACATAGGCGACGACGACATCACCCGCACCTTCCCCGCCCGTAAGTCTTCACTTTTCTTTGGCTTTTTTCGCATTCATGCTTTTTCTGTGTTGCTCCCTACCAACCGGTAGTCTTTTTTTAACTTTGGCCAGGCGCGGGAAACTTGGATGGGCCACGTATCAGCAGGTGGCTCTCTGGGCTCATGCCGCCGGTCCCAGCCGGCCTGGACTTCCCTTCATCGGCACGGCCGCTCCGACTTGGAGCAGCGGGCTCTCGAGATCGTCGTTGCTGCCGCCAATGGACTCCACCGGCCTTGCCGTGGTGCCACCGTGCGCCTCTGACGATCAGGGATGCACCTCCTCCCACTGATCGGGCGGCGGGCAAGCGGCCACTCGTCCTGGACGCTTCAGGTCCGGGCGAGAAGAAGGCCCGCTACGCAGGCGAAACCTCCGCCGTCACCAGCCCAAGGGTGGCGGTGACTTCACGTGGGGCGGTCGCACCGGCCGCCCTAATCGCAGCACCAACTGCACCAGCGCCGCGCTGCGCGCCTCCATCTCCACCTCGGCGCCGCCCGCTCAGACGCACCACGCGCCAAGCGCTCTGGCCTTGGCTCCATCATCTTCTCCTTCTCCGACTCCTCCCGTGGCGCCGATCTCACCCTCCACGGCGCCACTGCCTTCCGCCACGAGGACTCATGCCGCCACTCGACAAGGTGGGCTTGAGGTCCCCAAGGCGAGCTTCAGCTTGAGGGTGACGCCAAGGCCGACCCCTCAAGACATCTCAAGGGAAGCGACGCCGCTGCGCTTTCTTGAGGCGGCGGAGACTCCCGCCCAGACACCGCCGGCCGCCACCACCGCGTGGTCGAGACAGCGGCCCGAGCCGGCGCACCTCGCCAACTTACCCCCCGGACCGTCGCCACTCCCGCCGAGCGCTCCGCTGAGCTCTTCATCGAGCTCGATGTCTGCCACAGCTCCTCGGCGCGCCAGCCACGGCCGCTGAGCCGCAGGCCCGGACGGCGAGATAAATTGACGGGCCATCGGCGAGCCGACGCGGGAGCGGGTGAGGGCGGACACGATGGTGGCACAAGAAAGGGCCACCGCGACCGCCCTGGCCGCCATGCAGCAGCGAGCGGAGAGGGCCGAGGCGGCACAGAGGACCTCCGAGTATGAGGCTGACCGCCTCAGGCGCAATCTCGCCACCATGCTCAAGGGAGCCTTCCAGCGCATCAAAAGATGCTTGGAACCTTTGGGCGTGGTGCTGGAGACGCCCCTCTAGGACACCGCCTTGCAGTACGCTTACGCGACCAACCAGGCCGCGGAGGCGCTCCGAGGATTGCCCACCGCCCTGACCACACGCTCCACCAGGGAGGGGCAAGAGGTTGCGGTGATGACCGCTACCTACGTGCTGGCATGCTGGGCCAGCCGCGACACCTCCCTGGATCCGATGGCGGCAATGGAGGCCGGCATCGAGGGAGACGCCGCCAGCGGAGAGGCATCGTCTTGGCGGTCACGAAAGCACTTGGCCGGTAGCCGCAAGTCTGAAATGTCATGGAAGTCTCCACCCCGGTGGTGGAGGAAGAAGGCGCCGGCGATATTGACGTGGGTGACGAGTGAAGGGCTGGGCCGTCACCTCACTTCTTTTGTTTTTGTTTCTTTTGTTGATCAGTCTCCTTTGTCTGTATAAACACTTTAACAAATTTTAGCTGCAATGAATGTTTTCTGGTTTTACCTTCATGCTTGCTTGCCGTGCTTGTTTGATATTGCATGCCAGAATTGCTAGGCGGCCAACTTGAAACTCAGTTGAGGCACCAGTTAGACTTTTGAGTTCGGGCAACGTCCCAGAATTCTTGTAGAGGTCGCATGCAACTAACCACAAATGTTAGTATAATACGCATAAGTCATATAGGACTCAGGCAAAGATGGCTTTGAGGCGTAATAGTCTGTGCTTGAGCACAGAATAGTTCTGCCATCAAGATTTTATGCAGGGTTGTCATTGGCTCAAACCTTTCCGGAACTTAAATCCTTGTGATCCCTTAGAATTGTACCCCAGTGTGGCGCAGAAGATGATAAGTTCCGAGAGTGGTTTTGGGCACGGCCAATCTGGTGACAACCAAATGGTGCTTCTAGGAGCCAACCCGAGGTGTACGAGCCGTGTTTGAGTACCGTGCCAAACTTACACCCTGGTCACTTAGCCTTACTAGACGCTCACACTGAAGACTCTCCTTTTATCACCAAGGAACCGTCGGGTTTGCGACGCCCGTGATAACCATGCATAATTTGATCAATTCCAACATACACATAAGCAAACAATCGGGAGTGTTACTTGAAACACTTATCTGGCTTATGTATTAGCTGGTGCCCAACCCAAGCAGTTGGGCGACCAGCCCATAAGCACTGGCGACCAATGAGCTTGAGCGACGACCCCCAATGACTGAAGCGACAAATGAGCTTCAATGAGCCGAACTTGAGCGACCAGATCTGTTATTGGATCGACCACCAATGAGCTTCAGACCGGCCCCTAGCGTTGGGCGAGTCTTTGGGTGACCAGCCCCCCAAGCGCTGGGCGACCAGCCGGAGCTTCCATGCATTATAAAATTTTTCTTTTCGAATCGAGCCAAAGTTTTAAGGTTTGACCCGTGCACACATGCAGCTATTGCAAAGGCAGGTGAATACCATGCGGGGTACATAAAATATAGACCCTGGTAATATAAGTCTGCGCATAGGACGATATTGGTTTACCCGTTTTGGCTTCCAAGTCCTTGCCGTTTTTCCGAAACATGGCCCATGGCAGCGTGCGGTTAGGCAGCGAGCTCCCAGGAAGAATACTAGGCCAGCGGCGCTTGCGGTGACAACCAACAGTGCTTCTGAGAGCCAACCCGAGGCGTGCGAACCACATTTAAGCACCGTGCCAAATCCGCTTCCTGGTTGCCCGTCCTTACTCGGCACATATACCTGGCATAATTACGGACCGACAAGGGGTTGCCAGAACCCTGGGACCAATATCACCCATGCAGCAAACTGTCCCGTAGGACACACAAAAAAGGAGTAATGACAGGATAGAAAATCCTCATGATAACTACATTATCAACAGCCGGTGGTCGCTGATCAGCTGGGGGACAAGTCAATCCCAGGGCTGATCAAAGCGAATCACCGGGTACTTACAGTTTTTCATGGATAGAACTTTCGGCAATTCTTCCGGAGGTTGAAGAAGGTTTCCTCCAGGTCTTGAATCAAGTCTTCACCTTTTTTAACTTTCACCACGGATCATCAACATACACTTCAAGATTCCGCCCTATCGTGGGCCGAAAAAGTAATGTGCATAGCACGATAAATAGAACCGAAGATTCTTTAAACCAAAAGCCATTCTGACATAGCAATAAACACCCATAGAGATTACAAAAGCAGTCTTTTCTTCATCCTCCATCGCCATGCTAATCTGATGGTACTCGGAGTACGCATCCAGAAAGCATAGCAACTCACAACCTGCCGTAGAGTCAACAATAAGGTCGACTCGCGGCAAGGGATATGGATCCTTCGGGCAGGCCTTGTTGAGGTCGGTGAAGTCGACACACATTTGCCACTTCCCGTTGGACTTTTTGACGAGCACAGGATTGGCAAGCCACTCAGGGTGAGTGACCTCCCTAACGATCCCTGCGCTCCATAGTTTCTCCACCTTCTGCCGAATGGCATCTTGCCGCTCCGGAGCTTGCCGCCGGATCTTTTATAAAACCCAAGGCGCGCGCGGGGCGTTGCCAATCGGTGCTCGATCACCTCCCTGGGGACCCCAGTCATATCAGACGGTTGCCAGGCAAACACGTCAGAATTACACCGGAGGAAGGTGATGAGCGCGTCTTCCTATTTGGCGCTGAGGTTGGCGCCAATGTTGACGGTTTTGCGGGGTTCGCCCTCACTCAAGGCGATCACCTTAACCTCACCGGCAGAGCCAGGCGAGGCGCGGGTCCGGGCTTGAGGGGCTCCCGAGCAGGCGGCATCGGCACGCCCGGCACAGGTGGTACCAATCATGTCAAGCGCAAACTTGTGGCAGCGCAAGGCTTCAGACTGGTCCACCCGGATGGTTATGGGGCCAGCAGGCCCTGGCATTTTCACCACCATGTACGCATAGTGGGTCGCCGCCATGAACTTGGTCAACGCCGGTCGGCCAAGCAAGGCATTGTAGGGGAGATCAAAATCGCTGACTTCAAGTCCACTGAAAGATCGCCTCGGCGGAGGGCCCTACCCGGTTGGGCCGCACCGACAAGGCTTCAAGAAGATCCCGAGCCACGAGTGGCGGAGTCTCTGCAAGTTCCACCGAGGGTGGTCCAGAGAGACGGCTGCATGTAGATTTCGAGCCGGAGTGGCGCTTCCATGGCGGCCGCGTCGCCGGATGCCCCCGCCGCCATGCGCATCGCCAATGTTCTGGGGCGAGTGAGACGGTCTTGCGATCGACGAGACTGCCGGGACACACCCTGAACATGGCCCGACTCTTCCCCTTTCTGATGCTGCGAACTTGCCATCTCCAGATGCACGGAACTGAAAGAAAACACCAAAACTCGCGGGAGAGATGATCGGAAAAACCAACTACTAGCCCCTACCTGGCGCGCCCCTGTCGGCGTATTCCACCTGACAGGCCCGAGTCTACAGACTGGGTTTTGTTCGGTAAGGGGGTGCTTTGAGTAGTTGGCTATCCCTAACAGAGGGAAACCCCAGTGCCTCCCACACTAACGGATTCTGGTGTCTTACGAACTTGATGAACACACTGATTTTTACCCAGGTTCAGGCCCCCTTGGAGAAGGGTAACAGCCTTACGTCCTGCCTGATTTTTGATTGAGTCTCGTGAGTTTGCTTACAGAGCTTGAGGATGACCAGTTCTTCTGTTGAGCCTTTCTTTTTTCTCTCTCTTTTTCCCCCCCGAATGCTCTAGAGTGCCCTTATACACATGGGCTTACACAGGTCAGATAGAGAAGGGGTCGTCATCATGCTTATCTTACATGCATTTATTACGCCTCTATCTACCGTCCGTTCCTTCACCCTAATCAATGCCAACAAGATGCTTCGCCTGTTCTTCCGGAAGTGACCCTCTCGCGACGGGTAGGTGTGGCGTCGAGAGAACGGCTTGTAGCGAATTCCTTCGAATCGATGTGCACGGCATAGCAGGCTGCCTCGACACTCTGACGGAAAGGAGACTTCGAGGTGAAGCCATCGTGTCCCTCCTTTTTGCATGGCGGCGGAATAAGCAAGGCGTGCTCACCCACCTGCCCGCCAGGCCGCCACGTAGGCTGGGCGCCGCGGCAGGCGTAATTGCACTGCCGCCTTCGCCGCGCCACGCGACCGGCACCGGTGGGCGGCGTGCTCGCCACCGCTTCCCAAAGCCGCCACGTAGGTGGCGCCGGCGAGCAGGCGTGATCGTCACTTCTTTCCCGCCACGTGACCGGCACCGTGGGCGGCGTGCTCACCCACCGCCGCCAAAGCCGCCACGTAGGTGGGCGTCGAAGCGGCAGGCGTGATCGCCCTTTCGCCGCCGCGCGCCACGTGGACTGACATCCAACAGACAGGGTGTAAACACCCACCCGCTTGCTAGACGGCCACGTAGGCCACGCACGCTTTTGTGCGGCGAAGAGGGTACCCCGGCGTATAATACGCCGACACCTTGCTATTTGCAGTTTTTTTTTCAAATCTAGTCACCTAATCATAGTACAAATGTGATTATAAAAAATCTGTTTTTTATTTGTAAAAGTATTGATAGATAATATATATTATTTGCTACGCCTATGTACTTGGTAGGAGCCTGACCAATCGTGGCAGACCGTAACATACGTGCTATCATGCTCCCCTAGCTCAGCAGCATACCATGTCGAGTGGCCCTGGCTTGGCAGCTCCTGTCATACTCGTCCTCATCCTGCCGCGATCAAACTGCTACTAGTCCGAATCTCTATCACAGTACACAGATACGATAGGTGATATCTATCATCGTTTCTACTCTACACGAGAGAGTAGGCTATTTTTACTGATTATATTGGTTCGTAGGCCTGATCTACGAAAGAAGTTTCAACCGAACTTAAAAAAAAAAAAGGAAAAAACTAAGGCTTCGGAGGAAGTTGGAATGGCCAGTTGCGGCTGCCCGTACCGCGGAATCTGCTCGCCCAGGCCGTTGGTTGATTTGTGGACGGCCGCGCGGACCGACGTTTTCTTACGGGCTACGGCCGGGTGGGGACGCGCGGCTGGGGCTTTGCCCGTGAGTCCGCGAGGAATTGAAGGCGCCCACCACGCGGCGCGGGCCCAGGGACGCGCTGACAGTTTGGTTTGGTTTGTCTCGGCCACTGAGGGAGACGCGGGCTGGCTACGGGAGATCGGCCCAGTTGAAAGCGAGCGAGCTCACGTATAGCAGCCCAGTCCATGATGGTTCACGCGGGCGGGATGGAGATCGCAGACCTGGCCCACCGGTTCCCAAGGGACGCGTATCCTTGCAGTACTGTAGAGGGCCCACATGCAGTAATCTCTGACTGTTTGCGTCAAAAACTTGAAATAGGGTTTCTGCCCATAGCACACCAGACGAACGCTGGGTTCAGAGCGTGCCAACTGATTTGACCATATAATCGGTAAGGAAGAAGTGCAAAATTTGCTCAAAGTCGATCTCGTGATGATCGACTTAACTCCGACCAGTCAAAAGCCGATCAGGTCAAAATCGGTAATTAGTCGATCAAGGCTAATTGAAGGATTAAAGGTAGACTGGCTTTGAAAAGGCAATGCGCAACGAAATCGGAGTAAACCAAACCTGGGACATAATTGATGAAAACAAATAATCGGCGATGCACAATTTTATTGATCAGAATCAAATTACAAGACTAAATTACAGAGTTAAAACTAATCGACAGGAAAATAAAAGTAGATGCGAGTTTTGTTGAATTGTGTGTGTTTCTTAGCTGGCTCTACTTCATCTTTTATACTCATTGGCCGATTTGAGTCCTAATACAACACATTGGCAAGCAGAATCCATATTGGTCTCTGTTTTCCAAATAATCCCCTTTTCTATCCAAATATCTTCAAGCCATGTCCTGTTCATACTCCGGTAACCCAAAAATGCCAATCTTGACTGCACCTGCCAAATTTAGATGCAAACAATATCCAACGAAAGAAAGATCACAATGAATTAAGCCGTGCAAGACATAACACACACAAGTCACTCCTGTATGACCCGTCATATATATCCTCTTCCACTCATTAGACAATGCTTTATTACAATTTATCGGGGATTGGATAATTTCCATAAAAACCATTATACCTCGGCAGCCGGTTTTCGACCGACCATACATGCTCTTAGGTGGTGTCCCCAAAAAAGATCTTCGGATGGACCAGCTAGTGGGTCCACCCGACCATGCTTAGACTCGTCCCCGAGCATGTGCCATAATTCTCCGAGCATGCCTGCTCGGATGTGCACGACGGTTGATCAGAGTTGAGCAAAATCCTGAGTATGTCCAACAGGTCGTGCTCAGCCCATAAAGATGACGTGGCAATAATTACACTACGGTTAAAGACCATTAATTATGCCACGATCTGAGTTCATCATGTCCACGACGTGACATGGCGAAAATCAAGGGTACAGTTACAGTCACGTCCGAGTGCAGTGATGGCGCATTTTTCGGCTGTAGTTACTTCGATCACCTATAAATACTTCTGCGGTAGATCGGAGTATAGGGAGAGAAAAAAAAAGACATATGCACATATACACGTGCAACACACGCCAACTTTCTTGTAAGAACTCAAGCAATAGCAAGATCACTGGACGTAAGGTTGTTATCTCGATCGTGAAAGGCCCGAACTAGTATAAAATTTCCTTGTCCACTGTCCTTTCGAGTATCGCATCTTAGTAGCATTCTTCGGACGTAAACCCTTCATGGGAAAAGGGTCTTAGTTAATCCCTCAATCAACAAGCAAGCTCGACGGGGAAACTATTTTCCAATCGTCGACACAATTACATTCCAGTTCATAAAGATGGTCAAACCAGTCATGTGCACAAACTTGTGATTTTAACTCTTCTAAACAAAACAGTATATGGCATAAAGATATAGAATAATTCACCCCAACTTAATATTTTGTACAACAAAGCTTGTTGTGAATTATAGTGTACCTAGCATGGCTTATCAATCCATTGGAAACCCCAACAAAAAATAATTCACCGTCACTGAATTATAGAGTACCTGGTATAGTCATCACTGACTTTTTTTTGGCTAACACCATTTGTGACTATCACTGATGATTTTTGGCATAAGGATCAGTGATGAGGTGTCTTTATAGATGGTTTTTCAAAGCCGTCAGTGATGAAAGATCTAATATAAATTTTTTTTAGCAGTGGGACTTAAGTTGGATTAATTGAGATGCTATTCAATCTACTCCCTCCATCCAGTCTACTTGTGATAGCCACCCTTAGTGACGTTGGCATTACGTGTGCTGCCATGGACGTTGACTTAAGCAATAAGACAATTTTTTTTTTGAAGTGTAAGGTTCGGAGCCCATCCATTAAGAGAGTAGAACGAAATAATAGCAGCAGTTAACGTATAAATTCAATGGTTTTAGAAATTAAAGAGCAAGTGTGAACAATTAGACAATTAAAGAGCAATGGCTGTACAAATACAATGGGTTTACAAATACAATGTTGACTTAAGCAACAAGACAATTAAAGAGCAAGTGTGAACAAATCGCTGGCTAGTAGAAAAGAAAAATGAACAAATGCTAAGCGTGCAAAGCCATGCAACATCGCTCCCAGCGCCGCTCAGTGCAGGCCCTTGGATCGTCCGCATCCCATGATGGACTTCGGCAGCCGGCCAACCCTCTCGACGCCCTCCTCGAACACCACACCCATGCCCATGTAGACGTGCGCCTCCACATGGCAGTGGAACAGCCACACCCCCGGATTGTCCGCCCGGAAGCGCACCGCGGTCCACCCGAGCGGGTGCAACGCCACCGTGTTCCTCATGATCGGGTCCCTCACGTTGAACTTCCCGGCGTCCGCCTCCGGGTCGAACTTGCCGTCGCCGTAGCCGAGCACCCAGAAGTCGTGGCCGTGGAGGTGCCACGGGTGCGTCTCGGTACGGTTGTTGAGCATTTTCGAGTTCTGCAGCACCACGTCGACGACGGAGCCCAGCGCCAGCCGGTACACCGCGCTGCTCACCGTCCCGTTCGCGGGCGACGGCTCGGCGATGTTGTAGTTCTTGAGGTCGTACGTGTCCGGCGGGGGACGCTGGTCGTACTCGGCCCGCAGCCCGTGCTTCATCGCCACGAGGTACGGCGTGGCGGGGAACCTGAGGGACACGCCGTTGATGGTCCACTTGACTCGGTTGTCGATCCGGTTCTGCGTGTTGAGGAGGAGGAGCGTGCGGTCGGCCCTCGCAGGCGGGTGCTCGACGTGCTCGGGGTGCGCGACGATGGCCCTGCTCTGCTCAACCCTGCTCGCCGTGTCGTTCCACACCGGGCCGGCCGGTGGCGCGGTAGGCGGCGAAGTCCGTGGGTCGTTGCCGGCGTAGCTCAGGATGGCCTTGCCGCTCGGCGTCTTGCTGGGGTCGCGGCCGACGACGTGGGACGCGGCCCAGTAGTTCCGCGACGGGTCCTGGTCGGCCTTGACCAGGACCGAGTACGTCTGGCCGGAGTAGATGAAGAGGTTCTTCAGGACGAGCGGCTTCACGTAGTACCCGTCGGCCTCCACCAACGTCATCGAATGGCCCTGCAAAGCAATTAAAAAAAAGATTAGTTGAATTGGCACGTTCCAAGGTTATCTTTCAATGAAGGTTACCACCACCGTCAATGAAGTTGGTGGTATCGGCAACTAGCAAGGACAAAATGCAGTTGACATTTTCATGAACGGCACCTCGATTTCGAAGTTGAGCGACGATAGCGACGTGAGGCTGCCAATGCGGAGGAGGTAGGTCTTGCCCTGCACGGCGGTGAACAACGGCGGCAATGCGCAGTCGGGGCGGGAGGCGTTGCAAGCTCCGGCGGGAGCCAGCGAGCAGTTGAACATTCCTCGCCCGTTGATCAGAAGAGACTGGGTAAACCGAAGAAGGAACAACAGATGCTCGTCGGGTTAGTATCAAGTTGCAGATCACGTGTATACATATATATATTGTCTGGATCGTGTGGTTGTGTTGACAAGTAAGTACCTGCGGCTCGGTGACGAAGACTAACGGATCGGAGGAGAGCCCCGTGGCCTGCTCGTACACGCTCTTGTGCCACCAGTCGCCGAGGAGGATGGTGTGCTCCTCGTCGTACGCGAAGGGCTCCACGACGCCGGCCGGCACGGAGACGACTATCATGCCGTCGAGCCCGGCTACGCGCTGCATCCCGTAGTGCGCATGGTACAGGTACGTGCCCGGCTGAAATCACGTACACACACACCCCCACCCAGAGATCGATCATGCATTGGCCAAGGAAACTAACAAATCTAATTTATATGCCGTGCTAACTATGCTCGTGTCGTGTATGGTAGTTTCTTTCTTACCCTGTCGACGACAAATCTGTAGGTGAACGTCTCACCGGGCAGGATGGGGCACTGCGTGATGCCGGCGGTGCCGTCGGCCCATGGCGTGCCAATCTGCAACACAAACGTACGTACGGGCATTGCAACCGGCCGTCGATCAATTCATTGCGATTGACATGAGAACAACAATAATTACTGACCGGCAATGTTTGACGCGTGGGTACGTACCTGGCGGATGCCGTGCCAGTGTATGGCGGTGTTCTCGGTGTCGAGATGGTTGCGGACGGTGACGACGACGGTGTCGCCCAGCGTGGCGCGGATGGTCGGGCCGGGCGCCTCGCCGTTGATGGTCACGGCGAGCTTCTCGAAGCAGTCCGGAGACTTGTACTGGTACGAGATGTCCCACGTGTGGTGGTGCACTTTGGCTTCGGCCGCGATCGCCAGCGAGCAGACGGAGACGCAGACGCAGACGCAGAGCGCGGCCACTAGTGGCCTCGGCGACGGTAGCAGCATCTCGTGCCGATCAATAGCAACAAACAAGTGTCGATCGCACGAGCGGTGCTTCAAAGCAAGAAGAAGCTAACTGTTGCGGCCGTTTGGTTGGAGAGCTCGATCGGTGATATATGGCCGAGCAATTGTTTGTGTGTCCAAGGCCAAGCGACCACCACGAGGTTTTATACACGCGAGATTGTACGGATACTAAAAGTCAATGTGGCGATGCCGCTTTGAATCGTTCTGTATGTATCGTGCGAGGCACACGAACACGGAGACGAACGAAGGTTGGTGATCTTTTTACTTAGTTTTGGCAAGTGGCAACGCGACGATAAAAAAAATTAGACAAGTTCAGTCTCCGGCTCTCCGCATAAGGGAGCACGAGGTGTAGTGCAGAAAGTTCAAATACGTACGGATGGGCGTGGTCTAACCGTAGGAGCAAAAGTATTTAATCTCATCTATCCGGATTCGATTCTTAAGATGAACATAGTGTATTATATTTATTTAAAGTACATATGTATCACTACTATAAAAGAACTTATATTAAACTCTTCGTCACTAACGGTTTTTAAAAACAGTCTGTGATGAGGTATCTATGATGAGTCTCGAGCAAATTACAGACGGTTAATGAGAGACACAAACCGTCTAGGATGATTAATTAGTATCACAGACGGTTCAATCTTAGAACCGTCTATGATTTACCGGCTACAAAGCCATCCACGTCTTCGTTCCACGCGCAAGAGTCGTAGCACAAACTCTAGTGTCCTACGCTCGTGCCTCCGCGCAAAAGTCACCTCCTTCGTCGTCCGCACATCTGCCTCCCTCGGGCCGCCTCCAGGTCATGGAAAAATTACATACATTCAGTGAAGAAGAGTATGTCCATATTCGTAAGAGCATAAAGTTTTTGCAAAATTTTCTAGTATATATACAGTATATATGAACATGAACATGTGTACGTCACTACAGGAATCCTGAAAATTTTCGTCGGCAATTTAATTTTCGTCGGTTCTTAAGAAAGCCGATGAAATTTAATTTATTTTCGACGGCCAACGCCAGCCGACGAAAGTTATGGTTTAATTTTCGTCGGCCACCTTATAGCCGACGAAAATTATTTATTTTTCGTCGGCAAAGAGTTACCCCACGAAAATAATTACCCTAACCTAGCCGCCCAACCGACCGGGCCAAAACCCTCCCCTTCTCGGCTTCTCCAGCCTCCTCCCCCCCCCCCACTCCAGCAGCTTCCCTCCCCTCCCCTCCCGCCCCCCCCCCCGGCGCCGCCCTCCCCTCCTGAGCCGCCTCGGCCCCCCTCGGACCGCCTCCTCCCCTCCCCTCGCCGCCTCCGCCCCCCCCGACGCGCCCTCCCCTCATCCCGGGCGACGGACTTCACCTCCACTCGAGCCAAAGCTCTAGATCCGCCACCTCCCCTCCGGTCAGCTCGCCGCGGCTCCTCCCCTCCGGTTAGCATTTCCCATATGTTCCTGAATGCTATGGATCTCAGCTTGCTAAGTTCTTTTGGTCCATGTTATGTTGTTGTGCCCTCATCAGTTCACCCACGCACACCGGCGTGTGAGAATGTATACTTCCCATAAAAAAGAAAGCTGAAATATGTCACGCGTAAAGTAAAATAGTCATATATTTAATTGCAAATTGAATCAGCTAGCTCGTGTGCGTGCTCATGCGGTCGTGCTGCCTGGCTGGCCAGTTTAGAATCGGTCCGTCGTCGAACGGCGTGTGCTGAAGACGGGATCCGGTCAGATTAATATATACACGGCACGCGGCAGCACATGATATATCTTCATTTGAGAGTTTTCTCCTCTAGGAAAGTATTGAAACTAGATGGACAGCGGGCCACGTGTTGCCGCGGACGGAAGGATTTGTTAAGATAGTCAGGGATTTCTACAGAGAGAGAGGAAATTTTTTATAGGAATACTTAAAAATAAAGAAATAAAAAGTGATCTTTTTCAACAAAAGATCTCTCTATTTTTTAAAAAATATTCCTTTAAAAGGTTTTGAAAATACAAAAACCTTTTTTTAAACGATAGATCAGGCATAATCTCAAGACCCTTCTCACAGAATTTTAAAAGCGTATAAATTTAGTAGCTCAATTAAATCAGTGAAGTTGCTTGAAATGCATTAATAGCATCATCGGTTTTTTAAAAATGCAAAAGTTTGATTATGCTTTTGTTTTTTTAGCACAGGCATGCTCTCATGACCATCTTAGTTTTTTTTCAATTATTTGCAAATTTAGTAGCCTAATTAAATCAGTAAAGTTGCTTTAAATGTATTAGTAGCATCGCTAGTTTTTTAAAAATTGCATAAGTTGATCATAATATAAATTTTTTATGGTAGCTTCAGCATGTTCACAGAACCCTTCTCAAAAGTTTTAAAAATTTAAAATGTGATTTAGTAGCTCAATTAAATTAGTGAATCCGCTTTAAATGCATTAGTAGCATTGTCTGGATTTTGTAAAATATAAAATGTTTGATCATGGTCTAGAATTTTCAAGGTAGATTAGGCATGCTCTCAGGACCCTCCTCACAAATTTTCAAAAAAATGCAAACATAATATCTCAACTAAATCAATGGAGCAGTTTTGAATGTATCAGCAAGCATTGCTAGAATTTTTAAAAACACAAAATTTCGATCATGGTCTGTTCTTTTTACTGTAGCTTAGGAATGCTCTCATGACCCTTCTCAAAAAATTTAATAATTTACAAATTTAGTGGCTCAATTAAATCAGTGATGTTGCTTTAAGTGTATTAGTAGCATTAATAGATTTTCTAAAAATCGCGCATGTTTGATCATGATCTAAAATTTTTATGGTATGTTAGACACACTCTGAGAACCCCTCCCAAAAAGTTTCGAAAATTTAAGACATGATTTAGTACCTCAATTTAACAAGTGAACTTCATGCAAAAAATAGAAAAAAAAAGCTTTCGACTGGATTTGAACTCACATCCTCATGCACGGCATGCAAGCGCTTTGTCAGCTAAAGCCATGGAAAAATTAGTCCAGTGACACTCAATTTGTTGGCTTTTTGTGATGTGTTTATAACATGTGGGTCCATTTGAGTCTATGACAGTGGACCAAGGTGTCATAAAGCGAATCACGAATTTTAAAGAGTGTCGATGACACTAATCTCCCCAGGAAAAGCTGCGATGTGACAACGCGGGCGGGCGGCGGGCGCACCTCTTCGAGATTATAGATTTACATTAAGATAATATCAAAAAATGTAAAAAAATATATGTTTGAGTAATCTATAAAGTACATCTATAATTTTTTTTTCAGAATTTTTCACAACTTTTTTTAGTTGGTGTGCACGGTGTGTACACGGAAGGTCTGTGTACACAGGATACGTTGCCCTCTTGGTATTACGTCAATGTAAATGTTGGTACTGCTAAAATATGGTAAAAAGACTCTATTCATTTTGTTTTCTTTTTCGGTGTCCAGGTCAACAAATTAACCACTTTTTTAATTTGGATACATAAAGTTGGATGCATTATATTATATTAGATTTTGCTGATATTCACAAAGCAATTGATATTAATAAAATTACCACCAAATTAAAACGCCCTTAGTACTACTACCAACAAACTGTTTAATTTGACTTTGTGTCAAATATCAAAGGCATGAAGTGCAAGAAAAGGATCCTACCTGCAATTTTATTGTCATTTGTCAATCTGTCAACCAACTGCAATTAATGAAAACAAGATATGACCGTACATCGTTTGTGTATATGCCTTTATTTGTCTCATTTTTTCACGCCAACGCAAAAGAAACAAATGGTTGAACATAGCCCACCCACACACACATACGTCTTTTCCGTACTCTCGGGAGTACATACTCCCACCTCTAATAGACCACTTAAATAAACGCTTTATACTCCTTTATCACTTTCGGTATACTCCAATAATAATTCTAAGATACTCAATACAACATGATTAAAAAAATTTCATCAGACCCTTTATTTTTTGCTACATACCCTTTTTCATATGTATAAGGAATACGTAAACAAATTATGCTATAAAGGGTGGAATGAAATTTTTCATGAAACTCACTTTGGAGTATCTTATAATCAGTATTAGAGTATACTCAAAAGGATAAAGAGATATAACAATATCATTTAAATGGTATATTAGAGGTGAGGTACACCAGAGTATGGAATCATTTTCTATATATATATATATATATATATATATATATATATATATATATATATATATATATATATATATATATATATATATATTAAATAGGAAGGAATAGGTGGCCTCTCAGAGCTCGTATGTCACCGGATTTGTGAAAAGTTCTCCAAAAAATCAGAAATCACGGTGAGTATGCTTAATTCCTATCAACAATTTCTACTTGTTAGGCATCTAAGGTACTCCATCCATCTAATTTATAGGCCATATTTTTTAATAGTCGTGTCTATAAATATAAGACATATTTCATATTCCATAGCATGATAGCAAATTAATTAGTGTGATGTTCCGTTTATACCCATAATGAATATCCATATTTACTTGATATTGTCTACATGCATGCAGTGAATATAGTGTTTGAGGATAATAATTAATAGTCTAGTTATTTTCAATATCTCCATAGAGAAAATGCGTACCGTAAACTTGGACGGAGGGGTATGAACCATAGTAGAATTTTGTAAACCATAAACCATAAAATAATGAAATAATTCGTATATACTCCTAAAACATTAATAAACCTATTTTTACAAAAATATTTAGATTTTAATCTAGTTTGAACTAATTTTGTAAATAGGTTATTATTTCATGCATTAGAAACTTAATTAGCTATCACTTATGCGTATAAATTCAAAAATTGGTAAAAACAGTTCCTAGGCCCAGATATGGCCTAGGAGGGGGGGTGAATAGGCAACTCTTCAAATTTTAACTTTACAGTTACAAAAGATTACTTTAACAGAAGAGAATGACTTAGAACAAAAAATAACAGAAGTATATCACAAACAATGTTAACAGCTGAAAGCAACACAAATTGAAGTAAAGCACAGAATGAAATAAACATTTATCCCGTAGTTCGGAGCTCTTCTCCTACTCCACGTTGAAGCACTTCTCTCAAAGTATTGTTTCCCAAAGCTAGTCGCAGTAGCTTTGTGCTCACTCGGGTAGCTCTTTCACCACTCCAGTGAGGTGAGCTCCAAACCTTTCACAATCAAAGTGGCCTTTCACAATCACCATTAGACAGGTCACACTTTTTACTTCCTCCAAACTGTCTAGGATCACAAGATCCAAGAGTAATAAACTTAGCACAAATTATGTCTCTTGGCTCACTCGCAAACTACAGCACTAGACACAAGCTTGGAGCTAAAACACTTAGGAAAGTTGAGGTTTTTGAGTTTCAGAGTGAAGCACAGACTCCTTGAGAGAATGAGAGCTCTTTTGAATGCTAAAATGTCAAGAAGTTCATAAAATCTTGTGGTAGATGGCTCAGGAAATGCTTATATAGCCAATTAGAATGAGTATAGCCGTTGTACCTACCACAGTGACCGTTGCACGTGTCAGAGTGTTAAAAATCAGCTAATACACGTTTACAGTGGACTAAACAGAAAGACTTAGCGATACTGAACATGTGTATCACGGACCAATTTCAGACATTTATGCCGGACCAAAGTTTCCGTCATACATGGGAAACTTAGAAAATTTGGTTCATTAGAAAAAATGAAAGATTACATGTATGGCGGACCAAAAAATTTAGTCCGTCATAGATGGGAGTTTTAGAGAGTTTGGTCCGGCAAAGGAATGGAAGGTTGTATGTATGCCGGACTAAATATTTTGGTCCGTCATAGATGGGAATTACTGAGATAAGTGGCTACAGACCATTTTTGTCACAAAATAAGTTTAACCAAAGGATTTGCTTTAACCATAGACTAAACTTTGAATTAACAATATTTGGTCCATCAAAGATGGGAAATTTTCAGATATGGAATATATTTTGGATCACAGACTTAAGGAGTAAATATCAAAGTTTGGTCCGTAAGAAAAAGAACTGAGATTTTGAATGTGCGCTGGACCAAAAAGTTTGGTCCGTCATAGATGATTGTTTGAGAGGTTTTGTATGTAGAAGAAATATGTATGCCAGACCAAAATATTTGGTCCGTCATAGATGGAGAAGCTTGATTTCTGGAATTCTCAAAGGAATTTTCTCAACGGACTAAAGTATGTGAAAATATGAGATTTGGTCTGTCGTGAATGAATAGACATTGATCAATATTTTGTCAAAGGAGATTATTTATGCTGGACTAAAATAACTATAGTTTGGGATAAGGACTTTTGGCTAGATTTGTGACAGACTTAGGAAAAGAACAACTGAATTTCAGTCCGTCGCAGATTTGGACATATTGTATGAAGATGGATTTTGATTCAAGAAGCAGAAAGACTAAGGGCCTATTTGTTTTAGCTTCTGATTCTGGATTCTAGCCCTAAAAGCAGAATCAGAAACAAACAGTCTAATTCTAGAATCTGATTCTCACAATCCAGCCCACCCATATACACTAGAATCTACAATCCACTTCATATGTGCTTTTGGATTCCAGAATCAGCTTCTTTACCACCACAATCCAGAATCAGCTTTTAGAGAATTCAAAGCTGAAACAAACAGGCCCTAAGAGTTTTAACTCCAAGCAGTCTAATTTTGACTTAGCCTTGTGAACCAAATTACCAACTTGTGCAAAATCCCTCTTTATAGTACAACCAAACTAAAATAAACCTAGCTATTTGACTTGAATCAACTCCCAAGCCAAAAACTAGTAATAAAGTACCTTAATCTTGTTAGACCAACTAGCTCCATCTTTGAATTCAGCATATATATATGCTCTTCGTAGTTCCAAGAATTATTAACTCGGTCATCAACACTAAAACTATTTAATAAAACATGATAAAAATTGAGGGGGCCTAGATGCTATCGATACTATTCACATAAAACTTTGAAAAATTAAGGAATGATGATGATTACTGGTATTTTGTTCTAAAAACTTAAAATAAAATTATAGTTTTGATGCGGATGATTATTGGTAATAACCGGATGTGCATGGGATTTGCACGTAGTATAGGGGGAGATTATCGTCCGGATCGGATTAATGACCAAACTATTGTGTTGTTATCAGGCCCAAGACAGTCGTGCAACCACAAGTGCTCGGATGGGACGATCTTAACCTATTAAGTTACTTAGAACTAGTTTTACACATTGAAAGGCTAGGGTAATACGAGCTTTCTATACTGAATGTTCGAAGGGACGTCCACACTGAGGTGATTATGGAACAAACGTTTACGATATAACAGTGTACGCCATATTGTGGAGAGAAATGGGACGATACGATGTGAAATCATTTGTCGTACCAAGTGTTCAAATATCTTCTACCGCCATAGCATGGGTTTATCGTCATCGGAGCTGGTGCAAAGTTAAATCTATGTAATATAACGGTTATGTCATGACTCTCTGCTGCACATGAAAAGAAGTGTGCTAATGATGTTGCACAAAGAGTCGATCATGTCTTGTAGGTAAAATTATACACCTCTGTAGAGTTTAAATCTTTTTAAAAAATCACACCCGTGGTCAAGGGTACTTGGTAAAGTCATTATATAGTTAGATATTTTATTGTTTTCGAAAAAAGGAATGATTTGGAAAGCTTACCCTTCCCTTCAGATGATTCAATACTATGCCATGTGTTGGCAAGGATTGGTTTCATCTGATATACCATGTATTGGCAAAGACTGGATTTATGCCATGTGTTGGCAATGTACAATTTGTTGCTCACGTTATGAAGAATTGTGAGTTGTTACTTTATGCTTTACATACTTATTATTTTCATATCAGTCATACTCGCTTTTACAAATTCAGTTTGTAAATTACTACTTGATTTTCAAATTCAATTTTGATCTATACAAATTAACCGTAGAATCCTCTTTTGACATAGCCTGCATTACTACATTTTATAAATACATCTTAAGTCTTGTTGAGTACGAAAGTAATCAACCTTGGTTAATTTGTTGTTTTAGATGGAGAAGAATGTGAAACCCAGAAAGATATATATTTCGCCGCAGGATACAAGAAATTCGATGATGCGACTTTCTAAGAATTATATCTTGTTAGTTGCCTGAAAGTTGAATGGGCACACTGTAAGATTTTTGTTTCTTTCCACTGTAATATACTTCGAATTGTAAGACTATATTATATAAATAGCTTCCACAATAATAATACTCCATTCGTTTAAAAATATAGGGCGTATTAGAATTCAAAAAAGTCTTTTGAAGTAAACTTTGATCATTAATTTTGTTATAATATATTATGAATTGTTATAAAACCAACAATAATTGAAAGATAAGTGAAATATGAATCAATTGATACATCTTTTGTAAATTAAACATGCACATAATTTGACTAATTCTTAGTCAAAATTTATGTAATTTGACTTTTCTGAATTGTAATATGCACTATATTTTGGAACAGAGGAAGTATTGTGTATGAGTGTGCTACCAATATTGCAAATGTGCATATTAGTCACTGACCATAGAATTAGCACTGCATGTATATAGACCATTCTTTTTGATATTCTGTACCAAAAAGAAGGGCGTTACACAGTAAGTCTTACGTGCATTAAACTCTTCGACTTTGTATATATATAGTCGCACTCAATAACAGCACACCACAGTGTTAAACTTACTAATTGTACTACAAATTATGAAATGTACAGGCATTGCACCGTACGCAGTTTCATGCAGCAGACATCCTATAAGCTGCCACGTACGGCCTTTATACCAGACACATTTTGACATCAAACAACTAGTCTCTCTGGCACGCTTGACGTGCGTGCAACACATCACAAAAGTTTTTCAGACACCGACACAACACTGAATTACGAGCTGAGTGAAATAGTCACTCTTGGAGTAGAATGCGACTGTGCGTGGTCGCATTTTTATTTGTTCACATCCGTCTTCAAGGTAGCCATGTAGTCATGAAGGCGGTCACGCATGAGTTGTTGATCTGCTCAGGAGTAAATCTACAAACAAAGAACAAAAAAGACAGTTTTCAAATATATGTACATAGTTTCTCTTTCAAAAAACTGTACATATTGATCACTGATCACAGATTCGAAGTTTTGTTTTGTTTTGTTTTCCTTTTTTTTTTAATTTTTGAAACCTATCAGAGTTTGTTTCTAGTGAACTTGAGCTAATGCCTTTTCATATTCTCGCATAACGCAGTGGAAGTTGAAAAATGTAGAAAAATGTACTCTCTCTGTAGAAAAATGTAGGATGTCCATGCATTTCAAGATCCAAAGTTTGTAAATTTTGACTAACAATTAATCCAACAATATATATGTGTTGGATTCTATTTAAAAACATTTTCTTATGATTACTATTTTGTATATATGAACTAAGTATTGTAAAAAAAATTAATGGCCAAAACTCAATCTTGGATGCTGCACCACAAGTCAAACCGTACATTACATTTTTTTTACAGAAGGAGTCACAATTAATCAATGTTAAGTCCCAAACGTCCTTAATACCATATGGTTCTTGACATAAATACCTACATACGCAAGGGGTTGAGTACCAACTTTAAGAAATATGCAGGTAACCGCTACTCTCTCTGGTCATAAACACATATCGTTTAGAACTTTTGAAACTTTGACTTTTGATGTCTTTTTAAATATTTAGATTAAATATCTGGAAATATATGTATATATATTTTTCTCAAAAAGTATTTTCATAATATTATAATTTTATTAGATTTGATAAATATACTATAATACAAATTAGTAGTCAAAGTTCTAAAATGACATGTATTTTTGACTGGTCGGAGCATCAAGTATGGATGATCTCCTTCCTCGCACAAGGGTATATATGGAGCATGGATGGTATGTTAGCATTACAAGTTGGATTTCATGGCTAAGCGCCCAAAATCGTCAAAAGACTAAAAGAGAGAAGACCATGGATGAAGAATGCACACACACACAGAGGCACAAAGCCGTATAACAGAGAAGCGTTTCTTACATACCCAATCTGCAGTGTAGGCTCGGCGGCAGCGTCCAGGGGATGAAAGAATCCGTTGCCAGTATGCGGTGCCGCCTGCTGTGGGGACTGCCTTTGATCGTAGCCAGCAAGTAGGTTGGCATCGTGCTCCCACACTTGCCCATGCATCTGGCTCTCCTCGAGCTTTTCCTCGCAAAACAATTAAAAAGGCGACTAATATTGCAGTTCATTTATTCTATTTTCCCTTTGATCCCCTTTCATATTTTTCAGTTAGTAAGGATATATCAAGGTGACAATAGTGGGATGATGGGCATGCAATTTACATCGTCAATTGATAAGAGGTTAATATTTTATTCTGTACTATCAAAAGAATGTTAAAGAAACAACAGTGTGTTCATCATACGAAAATAGAATGGTGTAGAAACCACAGTGTTCGTCATGAGAGAATGACAAGTTATGATGCAGATTTTCGGACCGCAGAATTCAACAAATGTACTAAGATCTGCATGAAAATACTGATGATCGAACATGTGACTTGTTAAGTTTGAACTTTGAGACATCGGTGTGTTCTATATATGTGTACATGCTCTTGAAACCCAATTACTTGATGTGCCTGTACGGTTGCAAGCATATGTAGAAGGAGCAAGTGCCAGACAAAAATGTCAACCTGAAGAACAGGATTCTTCAGATGTGCGCTTGGCCCAACATTAAGTACATGGAGAGCTTCAATACAAGTACATCCAAAACTAAGTACAAATGACTTCAACTTCAAAACAAGAAAACCAGATGCTTTGGGGTCTCTCTAAGATCCAATAAACGTATGACACCACTACGAAAATCCAGTTCATTTAATTTATACGGGCAAGGGAACTTACTTTTCTTCTAAGGCACTTGTTTGCTTCACACAGCATTTGTTCCTGGAAAATTATTTAGCGATATCATTAGTTGGGAGTAGTCGATTCTCCTATCTGACCTGAAGTTACCTAAGAACATTTCAATTATTAATATCATCTTAATATGTTAAGAACATACCCTCCTCTGGAGGTCAGTGAGCTGATCAACCATATGCTGTGTCTGCAAGATTGGAATTTTGATCATCATTTTTGTAAACATATATACACACACTAGAGGTGGGAGTACATATATACTCCGAGGAGTATAAAACCATTTCCTATATATATACACATATACATATATACATATACATACACATATACAATTATACATATACATATACATACACATATACATATACATATACTATACCATATTGAATATATGATCATAAGACAGAATCAATTAATTACCCTTGTGGATCTTATATGCCTTAAGGATGAATCAAGTTGCTTTTCAAGCTGCTCAAGCTCTTTGATGCCGAGTGATCCAAGATCTTCACCAAGCAAATTCCTATAATTGTTAAGAAATTTAAAGGCTTCTATAAGTAGTCCGCAAAATAACTTATAATCACAAATTAAGCTACTTGTATTTAGTTAAATTTATTGCGGTGCATTATGTATGTGGAGTAACTTCGATCAGCTGGCTTCATTTGTAGCCTCCATATATTGATGTCTACCCTCAAGGGGTTGTGATTTGTGAAACACGTTTTCAGAGGTTAAAGGTGTGGATGCTCATCTTATTTTAAGGCTATTCACACTGCATTGTATCTTGTCACAATATTCAAAACTGCCATATCATATGATATTATAGAAGATACAACTATCCCAATACATGGTATTATGGATTGTTTTTAGTCCCTACAAGATAATTAAATGCTAGATGTGTATGAGAGTATGAATTGTAGGCCACTTAGATGATTCAAGTTTCAATGTCTATGATTTAGGTGCCCAAGTGGTATCTTCCTCAAGATCTGACTTTCTTCTCTCCCCTCTTAACTCTCTTGCCACATCATCAAAAATGCTTATGTGGCATGCATTAAATGGGTATGTTACCATGCACTGGGAATAGCCTAATATTTCTAACTTAAACCAATTGCATGCATTAGTCATGCAATCTAAATTTCTTTCACACCGCGCTCATAGGTAATAGCACCGAATTGAATAGGCCAAAAGGTACATGCATAAATTTTTCAACAGAGAACCGCCCAAACTAGATTTGAACTAGAGGTCGCTTGATCTTGTAAAAAATTGAAGTAACTCAAGAATAGAAGTCGACAACTTACCTTTGAGTCCTCTGTAAATTCTCCACCCGTGCTTTCAGTTTGAGATACTCATTGCGATTGATCTGCACTAACTGAAAGATAAGCGCTACTTCAATACAAAGAACTTTAGGGAAACAAATCTTGAATATTTTTAACCAAATTGCAGAAGAGCAAAATATCCTGCATGGGGAGACAAATTAAGCTTATTTTATATGCAATACTGTCGAAGAAACAAATAAATGATCATGATTTTCATTTTTCATCTATCACAACAACTCAATGATGGCCACTGCTTTTATATTTTTGTTCTCTCTTGACTGTAATTCATCTTCAGAACTCGGAAATTGAATTACTAGAAAATATATATAGAAGTCCACTGGAACACTATGTATTGAGCTTGTTTAATTACTGTATGTTTCGAATTATCAAAACCATTATATATGTTTTTCATGAAGTTGATTGACTAAAGATAGACGTAAATTGTTCCAAGTGGAAGAAGTTTTGGTGCTAGTGTGTATTAGAGTTTTAACGCCTTTAGGAAATACCATGAGGTACCACCAAATTAGACTTAAACTTTTGTACCTCTTGTTACCTTCACCTTGTAAACTTTTGGTACTAGCCTAATCTATATATTTTGGTACTTTCCAAGTATGGTAAAAAGTTTCTCTCTGCACACACATACATATATATATTTGTAGACATAAACATATGTATATAGGAAAAACACATTCTACTCTCGGGAGTAGTTACTTCCAAAATACCACTTAAACGAATTTGACATACTCTTTATCACTTTGGGTACACTCATATACTAATGATAAGATATTGCAATATGATCTACTTGAAAAAATTGCAAGGGAGTACATAGTTTTTACCATATTATGTAAATACATTCATAATACGCACATAAAAAGGAATATGTCTAAAAAATATACATATCACCTCTGAAAAAGTGTAAATACCACTTAGATATACTCGTATACTGCATGTATATACACTCCGTTGCATGAGATATACTCTATGTTATGAGATACGGCATATATAGGCAGTAATCACTCCCGAGAGTAGAAAAGAGGCTTCCTCTCTCTGTGTATACATACATACATACATACATACGTACATACATACATATGTGTATATAGTTTTTGCAATGATCTCATTTTACAGAAAACTTCAAGACCTTTTGACATGAAATATGATATATGCATGTATCACGATGCAGAACACAAGCTAAATCGTCACTAGTATCTTTTGACAAGACTGAAGAGGGAGATTAGAACACAAGCTAATTTGATGCACTCGTCAGAACATGCATGCATGCATGCAATAATATGACACATACAAAGAATTTATTGATTAGATAAATAAATATGGAACCGACCTCATTCTCCTTGTTCTGTATTGCAGTATCTGGCCCACCAAAACTGCATTTTTGGTACCTCTCTAGTGTTTTGGTCATGCTGCAAGTTTAAAAACACGATTTTTTAGGAAAAGGACTAAAGGCGAATATAATAGTTCACAAAACATCAAGTTTTATACTTATTGGGGACCATATAGAACTCATATTTTTTTTGTGTTTTTATGTACCAAATTGTCTTCGTGAAAAGTATTTGAAAATACACAATAATCACTGCATTCTCATGAAAGCATCCCTGTTATGCATTCATGATCAACACTAGATAGCGGCATCGTTGGAAGAAATACAGTTCAGGATAAAGGCATAAAACACGGTGCTCGGAGAAAGGAGAAGAAAATGCAAAAGCAATACTCTCTTCATCCAAGTTCATAAGGCATTTTTTTGTCACATAGATCAAAAATATATTAAAAATAACTAGATTACTCCTAATTATTATCACTAAGCACTATACTCAATGTATGTATATGGAGAATACAAATTAAAGATGGATATTAATTAGGGGTATAGAGGAAACATCACACTAATTTTGTATTATATTATAAAATATGCTTTATATTTATGGATAAGACCATTCAAAAAAAATATGTCTTATAAACTTAGACGGAGGGAGTAACATTTAACAAAAGCAAAGAATTTTGGTTGCACATTAATTAGCCGAATGCAGGTACACCTGGCAGACAACAATTTTCCAGAAATGGTGCTGTTTATTTTTATCTTGGTAACTCGTGTAAATATTGTCTCCATAATATTCTAAAATTACCCTGAAGTTTAAGAGGCAGCCAACAAGCAAAACAAGACGAAAGAAATTTTGTAACTTCACCCAGACTAGAATATTTAAGTTAGTACTGTCATGTTTCAGACTTCAGAGGAACAAGATGCGAGTTCTGTTTCCTGAACAGAATCTACAGTACATGTTGAAGATATGCGTATCTGCCAGCGTAAAATACTGGAGCAATTGTACAGCTCGGCTTCTGAAAAGACATCCGGTAAAGATTTTCTTTTGTAAAGCGTTACAAGCAGGGGGTATAGAAGAAGGGAACATATCTGGTGCAATCAGAGAGTTGATGAAACCACGGTACAATCTAATTAGAAAAAGTTTCAAAAAATTCTGAAAAAAATCATGGATGTACATCTCAGCTTACTCCATCTACATATAAAATTTCATGATCAAATTCGTCCTGTGCTAGAAGTTACAAAAAAGACAAAATTGATCATGAACAGTAACTATTACTGTTCATGATCAAGATTGTCTTTACATCCACAGGACAATTTTTTGAATTTTTGAAACTTTGAGTTGGGTTACACCAAGATTGCACCAACATGTGTGATTGCACTGGATATTTTTCCATAGAAGAAACCAGTTGAAATGAAAGGGGACTACTCGGTCATGAGAGCTGAGGTGACAAAATGAATGACGAGGAGCCAAGGGGGTGTTTAGTTATGCACTTCAATAATTTTTTGAAACCAATTCAGTCCAATAATACATAACCAAGACCATATTGGTTTTCCCTTTGAGTGAAGTTAGGCAGGAAAATAGATTTGATTGACAATTAACCTTTATATGTGAATCACTTTAAATTTATGTAGCTTAAAAAAAACCAAAAATCTTTTGATTGTGCCAATAAAAATTTGCGAGTACAGAATAAGCATTTTTGTTCACATTTTAGAATAATGGAAATAAAAGAGATACTACTCTACTTAGTAATTAACAAAGGAAAATTAAATCTCCAAAATGCGCATAATTTGGATTTTGTTGAATCTGGAAGCAAACTATATTTTTTTCCAGATATGGGAACAGCTGTAAATTCTTTTGGCATCCATCAAGTTTTTAATGTGAAGACAAAACCAATGTAGACCTAATTAATGGCAGTAACATCTTTAACAGAAGCTTTCCCTTTTTCCAGTAAATAGTAGGAGAAATCCCCAGTGAAAATAGAAAAGTTTACGGAAAGATGATGTGAAAATTTTAAAACAGATGAATGCATGGTTCTCAAGACTATCTTCACATCTAGGAATTTACTGTACTAACGAGTTGTTAAAAAGATACAAAGTATTTACATGATTGCCAAATTCCATTTCATTAGGATTCCACGACCCTAAGGCCTTTACTTGGAATGCGGGAACTTTTAATGATTCTTATAGAAAATAATTTTTTTCTTGTGAAATTCTTATGTTCCAAATGGAACCTAGATATGCATGTAAGCGCATTGACGGACGTACCGTGCTAATCTTAAATCATACTTCCATCAGTACAGCGCATATCCATATATTTTCATCTTGATAAATTCCTGTTTCGAAATTTAAGTGCGCATTTTTGGACTCAAGAACATAAAAAGGTTATCTATAATTTGTACTGGTCTTAATTACTAGATCTTAGATACTGGTATATGTTAAATTATTATATTAGCTTGCTTATTGCATTGCATCATTCTAATTAATAACACATTCCCTTTTTTTTCATGTTGTTTGAAGATCAAACCGACCTAGTGTTCATGCATGTGTTTTTAGTTTTGCAAAACGTTATAGCGTCAAATTTTCTGCCATTTTTATGGAACAACTCTAGCTAGAAGCTTTCTCTAATTGTAATTACATTTTTTTGTGTGTCAAAATCAATTCTGCTGGGGCATATGTATGTGCAACTTGTCAATCTTCGATTAGCCAAACATGTGTTCTGTTTTATTGACAGGGAAATTTTGATTTTACCCAGATTTATCTCACAGCTAAATACGAACAAAATTTGAAAGGAATTTAATAGTTAGAAACGTACGCTTGGCATATTTTGAGACTCCAACAAGGTCATTTGTTGAGTTTGCCCGGCTATCTAAGTGACAGGATGCAGTAGTACGTATTTATTAACATGAAAATCTTTAGAAGTTTACTCCTTCCGGTTACAAAAAAAACACATACACACACATTTTAGGAGGCGTTGATATTGCTTCAATAGTTGAATTGAGGCAATCACAACTCACACGAAAGCCCAAATTAAAAATTCCGAAGGACACGCTCCCCCAAAAACCACAGCCAACCAGCAACAGAACACACGATCGATGTCCATGCAATAAATGTTGTTTAGATCGTCATGCATGCAACGAACGGAGTAGCTAGGGGATGCTAAGAACCCATCAGCCACCACACATCCAATATCTAGCTGATGCGATGCCTTGAGCTGTTTCGTCGTACCCCCAGCAAATTAATCTTGTCAAATTCATAGTTAGACCAAAAGACAAAATCTTTTGAGCAAACGATTAACCAGATCCCCAGAGAAGAACGATCTCCATGAATTAGATCGACATGGAGACCAATCGAAGCCGCAGTCCTGAACCTTTTTCCAAGTCTAATAATTATTGTAACCCCGGCTTAAATTTCTCTAGCTCCCATGCATGCAATTGTGTAGAATTCAGCTAACTAGGAAGCGCGCCACCTCAGACAAATGGATTCACTACGTACAACCCCGAGAGCAGAAACCCGCATGCAGATCTACGAAGACCACCACGACCTACAAGCTCCCGAACGAGCCAAAACCCTAATTCCCGAGGAAATCAACAACTTCTAATCCCAACCCCCTCGAATTTGCATCAACCCCATGACCAGCTGGAACCCCGAGCATCCCCTCTCACAGATCCACCATGCCTCACCCAGATCCTCCGCGAAACCACCCCTCAAAGCCAAGAAAACCCCAACCATGCACCAACCCGCGCTCCCCCTAGGCCGGATCCGGCAAGATCTAGACCCTCCGGCCTCTGCTCACGCGCGCAAGCGTACGTGCACGCTCGGATCGATGCGTGCGTGCGTATTTATACCTCTGGCCGCTGCAGAACTCGTAGAGCTTGCCGCGGTTGGAGAAGACGATGAGCGCGACCTCTGCGTCGCAGAGGACGGAGAGCTCGTACGCCTTCTTGAGCAGGCCGTTGCGGCGCTTGGCGAAGGTCACCTGCCGGTTGATCTTGTTCTCGATCCGCTTCAGCTCCACTCTCCCCCTCCCCATGGCGTTCGCTTCCTCCCGAGCCTCCCGCTAGCTACTCGGCGACTGCTACCAGCTCACCACCACCGGCTCGATCGATCGCCGAGCGAGAGCGGAAGGGGAAAGGGAGGAGGAGTGCTCGAGGCGAGATGGGAGTGGAGGGGAGGAGAGGCGAGTTAAAAGGCAAAGCGAGAGAGGTGGGGGAGTGATTAGGGCGCTCTTCTCCTTTCCATTTTCGGCAAGGTGCGAGACGCGTAACCCTAGGGCTAGTGGGCAAAGCCAAACCCCAACACCCCTCCCCGTCGTTGTCAGCTCGTACGTACACGCTATCTACCTTTTCATTAATCAGATTCAATGCGGCCGTATGCGCAGGGTATAATCGCTTTGGTTTTTGCTCTCTCTCTCAGTTTTTGGTTCTTCTACTCCTTTAGGTCATTCCTAGTGACAAGTTTTATTTCACGGTTTCTAGTAGTGCCATATCATATAAAAGGGTTTAGATTGATAAATAAAACAAAGCCTCTCAATACACAGTTTTATTTCGTAGTTTCATAGGCTAGCCATAGCATTTAATTATTGCATGGTGTTGTGATCAAATGTTCCATTTGGTGCAGTTTCATTCGGTTTCAGTGCGTGGGAATGTGTGGGATGAAACGATGCGCTCTCAGTGCAGTTTCATTTGCTTTCCAATGTACTGGAAACGGTGTGCACCCGATTTCAACCAGATGAAACTCATCTCCTCTCTCTCCTCATAATTTCTTTACCATATCACCATTTTTACTGATATATCACCTCATTAAATGATAATGAAACTCCCACTGTGACTGGCCTTATCTTTTTTTTCAGGTTTAGTTTCTTGCCACGGAAGAGCGACAAGTGTTTTGCAAACGTCCTTTCTTGACTGCGGAAGGACCACAAGGCGACAAACATGTACAGCGGCGTAAGGTTATAGCTGGTCTACTGCCACAGTATAGGAGAGAACAATAAGCGCCTATCGCGGTGCAGGAATACGGTAGATACCTATCGCAAGGGAGAGAGGATTATATTTGTAATTTTATCCGAATAGAGGCGAAACTTGCCCAAAAAAAGTTAGGATTCGACTGGTCATGAAATAGCGGAAGGGGGGGAGAAAAGTCGTGCGCTTTCTCGGTGGAAACCTCCGGGTGTCGTGTTTTTGGGCACGGGCGTCCTTGCCATCAGGTCCAACAGGCGACAGCCAGCTTATTGCATGCAGGACGATACGCAGAACGTTACCACAGTTTGCGTAGACAAGACGGAGCTCTTTCGATTCCGGTACGCTGAGAGCTTGTTAGTTTTGCCTAGAGAATCGATCGCTGCTGTGTATATCTAGTATGTAGAGTGCATGTATGTACATTTGTGTGTACGCTTGGGATTGTGGTCTTAAATGTTACTTCCCCGTATTGGTTGTGTGATCCATTCTAAAAAGATCTAGTTTAGATCGGCTCAACTTAATCTACCTGGATAGGAACCATGCATGCATATTCACTTTGCTATGGTAACATATCATAAAAGTACTCAAGTAAGCCATGGATCGGATCACTAGTTAGTAGTTAAGTGCAAGCGCTCGCTAGCTAATTGTATTGGTTGAATGATCGAGTCTCCGTGCTAGCAATTGGAGACCAGGGCCAAAAAAAAATGAAACAAAGGGAGCTAAAACAACTAAAAGTCTAAAAATACAGCTTTCAGTCGTTTATGGGCACTTGTCTAGCTTATGGAATGAATGAATTCATTTGAAAAGAAAGAAGAGAAATTGGGCCATGTTTAAACCCGCACAAAAAACTTTTTTTGTAGACTGAAGGTTGATGCTTCTTACGGTTGTGTCCTCGATTTTTTGTTGTACAACCTTGCCTTTATAACGCTAATTGCTATCAGGGTGATTCTTTAAGAGAAAGCTTGTGAACATCATATATACTAGGTAGAAAAGCGCGCTACGCTGCGCCGGTTGAATTTCGATAGCATGCGCGGTTATGACCCGTTGGTAAATCTATAAGTTGATATAAACCTTCGATGAATCCGTGTTTTTTCGGTGACGAAAACATTGTTTTCGTTTTTTTTGGGTGCTGAAAACATTTTTTTCCGGTTTTTTTTTTTGCGTTTGTTAAAAAAAAATGGGTCGTTAGGACCTACTGGCGAATCAGCAGGACGAAAACATTGTTTCCGTTTTTTGGAGTCTTTGAAAACATTTTTTCGGATTTTTTGTTGCGTTTGCTAAAAAAATGGGTCGTTAGGACCAAAAGCGCTTCTGTTCGCCGGTTGAATTCGATAGTATCTTGTGGTTATGACCGTTGGCAAATCCATAAGTTGATATAAACCTTCGATGAATCCGTGTTTTTTCGGTGGCGAAAACATTGTTTCGTTTTTTGAGTCTTGAAAACATTTTTTCGGTTTTTTTGTTGCGTTTGTTAAAAAAATAGGTCGTTAGGACCCATGGCTAATCCATGGAGACGAAAACATTGTTTCGTTTTTTGGGTCTTTGAAAACATTTTTTCGGGTTTTTTGTTGCGTTTGCTAAAAAATGGGTCGTTAGGACCACCGGCGAATCCGCAATCGCTATCGTCTGTCAGACGAATCTACATTTTTTAAAAAAAGCTGCGATTCGACCGTTAGCAAATCCATAGTGATATAAAACTTGATGAATCTGCGTTTTTGGTGGCGAAAATATTTTTTCGGGTTTTTGGGTGGCAAAAATATTTTTCCGAGTTTTTCGGTGGCGAAAACATTTTTCCGGAAAAGCGGAGAAAGGACTGAACGTAAAAGCGAGACACAGTTGTTATTTTTTGGATCTGTTAGCTATCTGAAAAAATTAGAAAAGGGCTTGTTCGCGATTTGAAACTAACGGGAGGCTTTTAGTAAATTACGGGCGAGGACCTAAGCGAAGGAAAAAAATATTCTCGTCTCACAAAAAATCGCGAAGGACCTATCCGTAATTTGAAGAAACGGAGGGTTTTTGCAAAAGCAATGCGATGACGGTGGCGCTCGGTTGGTCTTGGATTCTTGCGGGTATAGGTGTTTTACTAGGTTGGAATCTGGCTTCTACTACTTGGGGTGAATTCGATAGCATGCGCTCGAAAAAATAAAGTTGGAGGACTCGCACGCAAATATACGAAACTATATGGTTTTTTTCTGTAATACATGTTCGCAAAACCACTCACCGGTGAAAAATAGTCTGGAGGAAAAAGGTGAAAAATTATTAGAGATGACAATCTTCTTTTGTAGAGGCTAATACTCCACGTATTCACCGAGTAATAATACATGTTTAAAAAAATATCAGAGATCGAGATAGAAAATCGAGTTGGGGAAAAAGTCTAGAGATAGAGCTGCACACATATCTCTGGTGATGAAAACAAATTTTTTTCCGGGAAAAACAGAGAACCCAATCGTGAATACAAAAATTACGGATTTTTTTGAAACGGAAAAATAAAGGCGAATGACCCGTACGCAAATATACGAAACGATAGGGCCCTTTTTGCAAAACCACCGATCGAAGGGTCTGGATGTATTTTTTTTATTTTCGTAAAACCACCAACCGGTCAAAAATAGTATAGAAGAAAAAGGGCGAAAAATTATTAGAGACGACAACTTTCTTTTGTCGAGCCTAACACTCTACGCGTTCACCGGAAAAAAGGGCGAAAAATTATTAGAGATGACAACCTTCTTTTGTCGAGCCTAATACTCTACGCGTTCACCGAGCAATAATATATGTTTGCAAAATCACCCACCGGCAAAAAATATTCTAGAGGGAAAAGGGCAAAAATTATTAGAGATGACGACCTTCTTTTGTCGAGCCTATCACTCTACGCTTTCGTAATAATACATGTTTAAAAAAATATCAGAGATCGAGATGAAAAATCGAGTTGGGGAAAAAGTCTAGAAATAGAACCGGTGAATCTATAGGTCGCTATAAATCTTCGGATGAATCTACATTTTTTTTAAAAAAAAACCCGCGGTTACGACCCGTTGGCAAATCCATAAGTTACTATAAACCTTCGATGAATCTGTGTTTTCTTGGTGACGAAAATATTTTTTCCGGGTTTTTTGGGTGACGAAAACATTTTTTTCGGGTTTTTTTCGTGACGAAAATATTTTTTCTGGGAAAAGCGGAGAAAGGACACGAGCGTAAAGCGAGGACTGTTTGTTAATTTTTGGACACATTAGCTATCTGAATAATTAGAAAAGGGCTTGTTCGCGATTTTGAACTTAAGCGGAGATTCTTCAGAAAATACCACGCCGAGACCCAAACGCGAAGAAAAAAATATATCTTTCTCTCACAAAAAATCACGAAGGACCTATCCGTAATTTCGAACAAACGGAGGGGCTTTATCGCGAAATGACACGCCGACACGTGGCTAGGCCGGTTGGGCTGCAATTCTCCCGCTTATAATAGAGTTGATATTCGCAAAACCACCCACCGGTGAAAAATAGTCTAGAGGAAAAAAGGGCTACCGTAATTTTTTATTTTCACAAAACCACCTACCGGAGGACCTGTTCGCGAATATATACAGATTACGATTTTTTTTATAAAATAACCGGCCGAAAGGATCTAAACGTGATTTTTAATTTTTCCAAAAGAACCTAAACGCGATTTCTGAATTTCAGAGAGGCCTCGCTCGGGAGCTTAACACGTGGATGGGCTGGGAGGGCTCCAATCCTCTCAGCTTTAATAGATAAGATATTGATTGATTGATACAACAGAGAAGAAGGTTCCGGATGTTACGCTGTGGTCGTTCAAACTAAATCACATTGTTTTCTGCATTTGAGAAATGGAAAACATAAACGTTGAAAACATATGAAAGAATTTATGAGTACCCTGTTGGCTGCTATATATTCATGTTAAGAACTTGTTATCACATCTTAATCACGCCAGATCATTGCAAGATGATAAACTTCAGGATTGAGCAATTGCACCAGATGCGTGCATTTAAGAGAGCTCCTGCTAGACAGAACACAGAGAGAACTAACCCACGAGCAAGCCAACCAACCCTCACATCCGCCTGCAATCAATGAAACCAGGGCCGCCCCGGGGGGGGGGGGCCGGTGCGACCACCAAGGGCCCCCAAATTGCATCTAATATGAATGTAGAAGCATCATTTCCGATAAAACGCCGAGTTACCCGGGAAAAGCAGTTTGATGAAAGTGATTATAATGAAGATGTTTTATCAGCTGAGAAGTCTTTTGAGGTAAATTACTTTTTTGTTATGGTGGATGTAGCAACATGTTCGAGGATTTTACTACATTTAAGAGTATATTTTGTTTTTTACTTAGCTCAAAAAATTTAAAGTCATTGGATAAATATTGAACTAAGAAATTGTTGCACTAAATTTGCAAAAACATTTTCCCATAATAGTTCATGTGATATTGAGTTAGATGATTTTTTTTGAACTAAAAGTGCTACAAATGACTTTATCTGCTCACTCACAGTCCGCCATGGAGATTTTTGAGTTTGTTAAGGATTTAGATTGCTATCCAAATGTTTCAATTGCTTATCGAATCTTATTCACCATACCTATGACTGTAGCCTCCGCTGAAAGAAGTTTTTCAAAGCTAAAATTATTAAAAAATTACTTGAGGTAATCAATGTCACAAGAAAGATTAAATGGTTTGGCAATTTTATGCATTGAGAAGGATAAATTGGATGAAATTGATATTGATACTATTATTGATGACTTTGCATCTAAGAGTGTTAAAAGGAACTTTAACTTGCCCATTTAAATTTGTAGGAGTTGGTGAGATTGGTTTTTATCGCAGCATTATGGTAGTGATGGCAATGTGGCGTGGGTGGGCTTGAAGGTGCATCTTGGAGGCTAGAGCTCAATTTAGTTAAATAGTACATGAGTTTGATTATGTTTAAACTATCTTTTGGTTGTGACTTGTTCTCTACCAAGTTTATTACATATGAAAGCATTCGATATTTTATCTGCAATAATTATGGTAGTCAATAAAAGGGCCACTTGATTTAGCTCACTCCGGGCCCTCAAAATCTTTGGAACGGTCCTGAATGAAACCCAAACATCCAATCACTGAACAAACAAAAGATGAACTTCGTGATGAAATAGGAAGAAACAATTCATCGAACATCGAACATATGCAAAAGCAGCAATGACATTCTTCAGTCCATCAAGGATAAGGCCGCAAATTGGATCACTACGGGACCAAAGAATCTAAAAAAACTCGTCCAACGACATTTTCCCTTTCTCTTCTCTCCTTTCTTTTCTTCTTTCTTTTCTGTAATCGCTTCCCGGTGGTGCAGCCTATTGCACCATTGCACTATTGTTTCCTTCTCTATCTAATATAACCTTAGCTTGCTGGTCTTAAAAAAAATTCATCAAATAGCTTTAGAGCGCACATCAGTAGAGGCCACACAACCTACTAAATTGGATAATTGAAGAGGAATCGGACATCAGTAGAGGCCACACAACGCTTATATCCAAGTAGCCTTCCACAATGAGGCTCTTCCAGCACTATGCATCATCAGCAGATGACGTCCAATTCAACCTCTCAACTGCACTGCAATCATCGACGCTTCCATGCCCGTCGGAGGAGGTGGAGGCGCCGAGCATGAGCGCCGGAGAGCATGTAGATGATCGTCATGAGTGTGGCATTTAGTGGCAATGCGGGGGAATGGTGAGCGTGGGGGAGGCGCGGTGAGGGCCTAAGGGGGTGCACCTTCGATGGCGCGGTAGAGGTGAACGAGGCGTTGCAAAGGGGGTAGGGGAAGAAAGTCTTGTGTTAGAAAAAAAAGAGAGGTGCTTCCATACATGCTTTTTTTTGACAGTGTACAAATATTAAAGTATAAATGAATGGTAGATGATGATTACCTATCCCTTTGCTTGCTTTAAGATTTATGCAATTTTTATTGAGAGGGAAAGCACGAAAGCACAGCTTAAAAAGAATCATGATTTGGTGGGAGAGGGTGCCAAATTCGGGAGGAGACAGGCATATAGTGTTGGAACCTGGAATGAGGCATCACGCGAGGGGTTGCCCGACGCTTGCCTAGGAAGCTCAACGACACGAATTACACGAAAAGAGGTTAGCTGAAGGCAGATGAACCACCACCACCCGCGGATCCACCTCTTGGGTAGGACGGGACGTCAAGTAGTTGTTAGTTTTGCTAAGGCTTAAAAAATTTCCGGGCTCCACCATAATTAGAAAGTAAAGATAGATTAAATTGCTGGCATGGGATCGCACTGAACATCTCATCACTAATAAGTAGCAAATTGAAAGCATGGTTCATACCGTGAAAATTAATGTTGGAAAATGGTGGGTTTAATGCACTGGAGGAGGAGGTTGCAAATAGATGTGATCATTTCTCTATATGTTGTTGCTTCCTTGTAGAAAATAGTATTCATATATAGACATGTTCGCGGCAAGAATTTCGGTATTTATTTTGGAGAGTCGAGCTGATCTCTTAGGGACTTTGATGTTTGTCAAAAATATAGCAATGCAAAATAACTATATAAAGCGGAACAGGGAGAAAGCTAGTAAGGATTTTCTAAATCTTATAACAAGAGCTTTATATTTGCAATGTTAGTTATAGTTTTTCACCTGTTGCGCGTGTTCAACGCATAATTCAGTTGCATTTTTAGCACTCTAGAATTCAAGTAACGGAGGCGCACATCAATCTCTTGCATCATCCATTTTTCCATGTTCAATGAGAAAAAACAAGACACGTAATAAGTACATATTTCCATCCATTAAAACTTAAGCTCTTTTACGGTACACTAAATTCAGTATAAACCGTTCATTCTTTTCAATATAAAGGATCAGATTATCTAAAATTTATTTATACTTCTCTGGTAGTGAAGTAGTAGAAATACACTTAAAAAATCAATAATTAGATCTGATTTCTACTATTACTGTACATTACTAGTATATTACATCGTAAAATTGCACTTAAAACTTACAGTTTAATATTATCCGTGACATTACTAAAAGACGCGTGTACTCGCACTTTTTTGCTTAGCTTTTTAATTAGTTACGACCTGCAGATTAAGGGTGTGTTTGGTAAGGCTTTAGCTCCACTAGATATGTGAATCTGGTGGAGCTGGGTATTCCTAACTCCACCAGATCCGTAGAGGTGGCGCTGAGTATATTAAAAGTGTTTAGATGGATCATCTTGTTTACATTTTAGACAAAAATATAAACTTAATTCACTTAGTTTTAGCCAACAAGTTTCAAATTTCAGGTGAAACTGAAATCTAGAGCTCTACCAAATAGACACTAAATGCACACAGTAAGTTACACACAGAATGTTTTCCAAAGCTAACTCCAAGACATTAATGCACCGGCTTACTTCACAGTGGCCAAGCCTCGACCGAATACCTCAGTAACCAGGGGTCTAAGCCGTAAAATAGTACCGCACGGCGCCTATCCCTGCCTGCGTACACCGGCGCAAGAACAAACCTGCCACCGCCCGCATAACCACGCCGCGCTGCCTGCCCTCCAAATTAACCGACGGTCCGGATGGGGCTCTCCCGGCCGGCAAGGAACACCGCGCTGACGTGCGGGGCCGCCCGAGCCGGCGGGTGTTTGCCTGTTTGGCCTGCGTGGTGGTGGGGCGACGTGACCCGGCCGGTGGGACAGGCCGGGCGCCATTATATATGCTCGCCCTCTGACGTGTCGACCGCCGGGGCGGCTGCCGATGGCGATCCGACGGCCGCGGACGCCACCCCGTACGAACGTCGCGTGGCGTACATGGCGGTGTGCGTGAGCGTGACCTTACCTTGGACTTCGCCGCTCGGTTTCTCCCATCGATATCCGTCCCATTCGCAGTGATCCAGAGAGGGCGAGAGCGACAGAGCTTTGGAGTCCGAGAGGCATGCCTGGGTGCGTTGCAACTTGCAAGTTACTGCAATGCGATGCGATGCACGGGCTTTTTCAGCGCGTCCCATCCGTCCCGGTGCTGGCTACGTGGTGTCGGGGCCCGCCCGCTCGCGGGGGTGGAGGCAGCTAGCTAGCGCGTCGCTTTCGTAGTTCTTGTTGCGTTGCAATCAATCAATCGGTCGACCCCAGCGTCTAAACCCAGCGCCTCCTCCCATCTGGGCTAGCTGCTCCTTGGACTCACTTTAGTTTTGCAAGTTCTAACGGTACCGTAAATTTAGTTCTCTTTGCGTACAAGAATTAGACGATCACGAAAGAATCACATGTATATATCCTACCGCGATATACAACCGCAACAGACCATCTGCCGTGCTGTAGGCCGTAGCAAGTTCACCTGCTACATTACGAGAGCGTGCTAGGTCTATTTGCTATAATAGGAGGGCATGGCAAATGATTAGGAAGAATTAGAAGACGACACGTATCCTATCATAGTATGCAACCGCAACAAACCATATATCATGTTGTAGATCGCAGCAAGTTCAGCTGTCGCGGTACGAGAGTGTGACGGGCCCATCTACTATAATAGAAGAGCATAGTAAATGATTATCGCCGCTTTCACATTTGGAAAGAGAATAGATTTAGGCCCTATTTATTTGGATTTTTTTGGCTTAAAAGTCAAAAAAAAATTTGGCTTAAAAGTCAAAAAAATAAAGCCTAAACAAACAAATAGCTTTTTATCTAAGCTTTTCAAAAGCCATAAATCTTCATATAACTAAAAGTCAAAAGTTACTGGAAAGAGGTTTTTTTTGGCTTATTGATGGTTGGTTTAGACTAATAACATTAAAGTTAGATAAAATTATCTATCTCTATCGTATACAAAAGCCATTAATTTTTAAGCTGTTTAAAAAAAACTGATTTTAAATTATAAATAAAAAAACTAAGCCTAATCAAAACAGGGCCTTATATTTACGACACGCTGGAATGTACGCGCGCACGGTTGGGTTCGGTCGATCGGCCCGTTTCCTCGCGAGCGGGCCGCGGCACGCGTCCGAGCGATTTACCGCTGGGTACGCTTCTGCTTTACGCTGTACATGGTGACTGTACGTACGCATCTAGACTTCTCTTAAGCCTACTGATCGATCTGAGCAGCTGGACGGCTAAGCTACGTACTGACCTGTACAAGTGTTTACGGCATGTCGGACACTCGATGTACAACGTCGTTCGAGCTGGTTTAAGTCACACATGCTGCACTAGTTCCGCACGCATGTTCTTCACTAGTGCATGGAAATTATTTCGGGTCATAATCCGCATAACTTTGGCTGGTAGTTAAGTTTTTCTTTTGCTAAAAGATGAGCAGTGATTCACTGTTCATCTTTCCAATATAAATTATATAAATCTTGAAGCAAACGAATGGATAGGTAATCACCGTCTATCATTTATGATGAGTGCTTTAATATTTTCCCTCCCAATACAAGTTGCACAAATCTTGAAGCAAGCGAATGGAAAGCAACCATCACCTAGCATTCACTCATGCTTTAATATTTGTGCAACTATTAAAAAGAAAAAGTATGGAAGTACCTCTCATCATGTATTCATGCTTTAATATTTATACAACAGTTAAAAAGAAAAGTATAGAAGCAACTGTCTGTCTCTCTCTTCCACTTGGAACGGTTGAAGACAGAAATCACACTCTACATGACTTTTAAATCATGAATTATTGTATGAGACAACGATATGTACAGGACAGGACTACAGCCTACAGGTACAAGATCTTACAGAAATATTACGAACAGTCAATGACGCTGCCCCTGATCAATTCCATGGTTTCCATCCCTTACGCCGCCTACTACTTGCGCGCCACTGTCGTCCTCGTGCAACAATCTCGAGAGGGACGCCGTTCACACTGATAGCATCGTTCAACTTCAAGACGATATGTGCCAATTAAGCTGTTTTAATTCAACTTCACAGGCAGTTTTCATCTCTACACAGTGGGCTTTGAATTGCCCAGCTCCCGGGCGGATTTTCTGCTCAAGTAGACGGCAGCAGGCGACAACCACGAGCAATAGTTGGCGTAATTTTCTTCAGACCAGGCCATCCTAAACATCTCTTGCGGCCGACATGGGCCACATCAATTCTAGGCCAGATTCAGATACTCTCGAGAAAGGAAGAAATGCATGCGTCAATTCTGGCTCAGAGTCATATACTCTGAGAATGGCATGCATTTCTGCCCAGGGCGATGGCACTGAACCGAGGCATGCGAGTTCAGAAAAACACGTGCACCTCAAGCATGAAGCCACCATGTACACAAGCAACCTGCTGCCTACACCACTGAAGTTAAACCGGATATCAAAGGAATTTACTGCTAATTTATGCAAAGTTGTTCACTCTAATATTGATAGTAAAGATGAAGAAAGACAGAGCGAGGAAAAAAGGGAGGGGGAATAAACACAGAGAGAACGGGAACACTGATCAATGGGGGTACAGTTAGCCACTGAAAGAGCACTAGAACAACAGGTACTGATTAGTGAAAACTACTGCCACGAGAATGGGAGAGACGGAGATGTCCCGTCCGAGGAGCCTTCAGTGCCAACATGGAATATCCCGTGGTAGTTCATCTCGTTGTCGTTCGAGCTCGGGACCAGAACGGTGTTCAGCTGCTCACTCTCCATGCTGGGGCAGGTGAACCCGGCCGTGGAGACGCCACTGGAGCCCTGGGAGCAAGCAAACCAGGAAGAGCTGCCGAACTGCAGGTTGGGGACAAGGGGCTGAGCCATGGTGATGTGCTCGGTTGGCTGGACCATCCGGCTTACGTTTACGCTGGAGGAGTTAGCTGGGGATGACAGAAGAGAGAGAGCACAATCGGAGTCCAGCACACGAGTCAGTCCATCGGAGAACATCTTGCTGCTGCTGCTGCTCTCAGGCGTCGGAGCAACAGCCTTGAGGAGAGGTTGGCGCACTGATATCTCGAGGGCCGCGCTTGTGCTGAAACTTATTTGTTCTCCTTCCTGAAGAAAGGGAAAGCGCCGGCCCTCTTTGGAGTAAGTTGATGTATTGCCAACAAAATGCTGCCTGTTGCTCAGTACCTGATGGCTGTAATATGGACCATCTTCCGATTTGAAAATCCCAGACCAACTCACCTCTGTTCTTGGAGGAGTGAACGATGCAAACCTTGTCCCTGAATTTGAAAACAAACCTAAATGGTCGTCATTAAACAAGCATGGGACTGCTACTGAAATTTATCGATGTAAAAGATAGAAATCGCAGCATTGTGTGATTAGTCAGTTGATTTGATTATCCAGGAAAGGTGAAGCTGCATTGCACTCATGTGGCTACTGAAGAATGGTACCTCTGATATTTCATTTTCAAACATGATTCGTGATTTAAATTCTAGTTGATGTAACTCAACATCATCCATATCTAATGAATCTGATAGTACATAGTACCAGAAAGGTAAAGCTATTACCTGTGCCTGATTTAGGGGGTGCAGGATATATCGTCACATAGAATCAGACACAAAGCAGTATATATGTATGAACATGATGTCGACTTTCATGCAATGGTATCATTTATAGGCGAAACATTGTGCTGCTTTAGCTCCATGTAAAATAGAGATAAAACTTAATATAAGTTCCACACGAGAAAATAAGGTGAACATATGTGATAATGTAAGCACCAAGTAAATTACAAAACCACAGTTTTACAAGCTAGATTTTATGAACAAGTAGAGGCAAAATTTGCAGCAGCATTTTGACGGGGATTTAGATATGCATTAATGTACTCTATAGTTGAAATTTCTGCTTGTAGAGAGAGATGTTACGATATAATTTACATATTTCATTTATGTCAAAGTAGCAATCAACAGACTGTAAAAAAAAACACCTTGTTGACTTGTCATGAAGCTCCCAGAATTCATGTTATCTGGCTGTGGCTTCCTGCGGCGTCGGTTGTGCCCGTCAAGGCGCTTTCTACAACTACGCTTAGCCTCATCAAACTCCGCAAGTAAGTGAAACCTAAAGAAGCAAAAACCCATGATAAGAAACCCAAACGATAAGTGGAAAGGAGCTGTAATACTGACATATATGAAGGAAGAGCTACCCTTTTAAGAATGTGTACTTATTACTACCATCTTTATTGGCATACTGACACTTTTAATGCAAAAAGGAACATCTGACTGCTATAGCAGGATGTGAAAAAAAAATCAGCAGCACACTTGAAGACCTTTGGATATAAAACCTTGCATAACAGTCTTAGTTGATGTAGCAAATAAAAGTTATTCTTGCTTGCTACTCTCATGATACAGGTAGTACTGTAATGCTATGATATCGCGGAACAACAAGTCAACAAGGAACTAGGAAGTATGGCATTCACAATAAAAGAGAGAATTTCCATGCAAGTGACCAACCTTTATGCTTAAAAGATGGTGTCAATTTTGCTGAGAAGCAAAGTAGATTAGCCTCTCAGGACCATCACCATAGATTTTGATGTACTTGTTTACTGAAAAATGTTATGCCCTAAAATAATTAAGGCACATGAATAATTCAAAGCTACATGGGACTAACATGCTACTCAACCAAAAAGAATGATCCACATATTTATTCGCTCAATATTCACTAATAGCACACAGCTTCCCTTAAAAAATTATACTCCCTCCGTCCCACAATATAAGTCCGACATGCATATCTAGGAGGCACAAAATTTAAATAATAATTAATAAAGTTAAATCGTATTTGTCTCTAATAGAAAGAGTAGTACAATGTTTATCTAACAGGAGCAACTATGGTTCGATTCCATTAAATATTACTTAAATAATGTGCTTCCTAGGACTTATATTGTGGGATGGAGGGAGTAGCACACAGCTGGACCACTCAGATTTCAATGTGTCAGTCAACAATTTAGTGCATGGGACTCCATTTTAGATAAAAGTTTTGTACTGGACCTGTCAAGCACAGAAAAATAGTGCAGCTCCTTTTGGACATTTGGACCACAGTATAATGGTTCCAATAGGTATATGGCCGTGTGGCACCGTACCAGCCTGCTGGGACACGGAGGAACACTTCATAAAGTCTGCCAAGCAGTATGGTGATCTAATTTTGCTCCACTGGGTGTCTGGGAGAGGTAATCAATCATTGGAAATGCGTGTCCCCATTGGATATAAAATTTCCAGGACAAAGAGAACAAATGATTGAAGTATAATATTTATATTGATTAAAGGCACACGATCCAGAGTAGTTGCTCACTATAGCCCAACAAGATAAAATACACCGTCACAACTGGATTAGAGTTGAATCTAAGAAAAGATTTCAGCTTGTTTAGCATTATTGTAATAAAAAAAACATGCCAAATTGGAGGCACCACATTTACTCCAGAGGGTAGGAAGTCTCACGTCAGTTGAATATGTATGACTTGTTTAGTGGACACAGATTATAACAGAGTAGATCATTCAGATGTAAGATAAGTATTAGGATTTACAACTAGTTTAGAGAAAAAGAATATATGAGTCAAAAAACCAAGAGAAACAAATCATTTAGCTGAAAAGGAAGGACCATACTCGGAACAATTATTTTGTTTCAGTTCAATAATCGAACAAAAAGGTCCTTGTTAGAGTTCTCTGAAAAAGACATAAGTTAGATTTTGGAAATTAAACATATCTTTTATTGAGAGCTTGTGTGCCAACCTTACGTGCAAGCTGCTCTGATAGTTTAGCTAATTGATGAATAGACAAACATTTGAAACTTGTACGGGTTTGTCTGGTTGATTACTAAGACAAAATGGCTTCACAAAAATGCATTGTGCAGGATGCATTTACAACAGTCTTTAAATTAGTGACTTTCTGGGTCCCGTCATCTCACAGAAAAAGCATTGCTAATAGCCTGAAGCAAGTGAGCAGATGTGGTAGTGCAATTTCTGCCAAAAGTTAAATAAACCAGGTTGTATGTTCAACAAGTATCATTAGTCCCACACAACAAATACTGCTGCACACAACAATGCACGAGGAAAGCGAAAGAACTAACATGAATCTAGTTATAATTCAGCAAGGAAATGTCCTCACCGATAAAGGAGATAGGCAATCATGTCAGAGATGGGGCTTTATCATTCAGGGTATTACATAATGAGGAGTGCTTTCTGCACCCCCTCAAAGCAAAAATCGCATAGATCCTAAAGTACCTATAGTTAACAATGGGTTGGACAGATGAGCTTCTCAACTCCATTTTTGCTTCAAATCTGTGCCTTTTTGTTTTCACTGTAGAGCACAGAATCACTTTTATTCTTATGCACCATAACAACGGAATTTGTTTGTCGATATTAAGGAAAAACACAAATTCCAGTTTATTCTTCGATTTCAAACCAAACAATGAAAAAAAAGGGTTATCCAGGGATAAGTTGATGTAGCAGTTAACCATAAAAAGAACTGCTCCACCTGATCTTTGGCACATGAAATGCAACCGTCACTTTTTACTGATACTAATTCTCATTGATGGGTTAGAAAGTTACTAGTGCAAAAGTAGGAAAAGAGGAGGGTTATAATTCAGCTATACAGGTTGCCAAGATAAAGGGTAGCAGGGAAAAACTTGGGTACATTCGTATGAAAAGGCTGAAAAGGAGGTGCCAGAAAAGGTAAAGATGTGCATCCTTGAAACAAGACAGGCAGATATATGCTCATCTCACCCCTACGGATTCCATCAGCTGTGCTTGGAATGGGAACAATTGCGCCAAAGAAAGGGAAAGCAATGGCCAAAGAAAGAACTGATTTGGACTATTCACTTTTAACAAAGGGAATAATCGGCAGTAAAAAGAAAAGGATTCCAAAGAAATGACTGAGGCCAATCAGTTAGTTCCTTGATGCCGCCAATTTTCCATCGCAACAGTTCAAGTAGTGATCCTTTCACAAATCACAATCAAGGTGACGAGACTGCAGCGTCCAGTCCCCAAATTTTTTTTTTTAACGAAAATCCAGTCTCAAATTTAAAAGCGATGTCGTGAATGAGCTGAATTGAGTCTGGTCAGAATTGGTATAAGCTGAAAATTACGAAATTTTGCTATTTTGCCGGATTATATACCTGCTGCACTGCTGGCAGAAGCGCATCTCGCGGCCGGAGACGACGACGACTGGCGTCTTGGAGTGCGCCTCGCAGACTTTGTGCCGCCGGTGGTAGTCGCGGCACTTCCTCAGGTCGACCTTGCAGCCGTCCACCGCGCACGACGGGCACTGCCCCCCGTCGGCGCCGCCAGGCCCCGCACGCGGCCGCTTCAGCGGGGTCGCCGAAGGCACTACCGCTGCAGCTGACACCGACACCACCGGGCCCTTCGCCGCCGGCTCCTTCAGCACGTCCGGCGCGCCGAAGTCGCCCAGCCCGCCGAGCTTGAGGTCGACCGAGCACTCCGGCCGGCTCGGCGGCCCCCGGGCCGCCGCCACCGCGGCCGCGGCAGCAATGCCCGACGCAACCGCCGCGGCGGGTGCGGCAGCGGCGATGGCTGGCACGGCGTTGTGCTCCAGCTCGGCCAGGTCCCAAGAAACCGGCATCTTGAGATCCCAATCCATGGGGTTCGGCAGTTCAAAAAGCTCTACTGCTCCCCGCGCTAGCTGCCTCTTGGCCACTACAGTGCTAGCTACTCGTCCGTGCCTGTGCTTGCGCTAGAGCTGCAGCCTTCTCTCTCTTCTCTCTCCTTTCTCCCTCACGTTCAAGTCACTGGCTTGTTCTCTTCTCCGGTCCCTCTCATTCTATAGGCATGCCGCGAGGAGGGCGGCAACTAGCGACCAAGAATTATTGCTTGGTCACCACAGCACGCACAAGCGAACAAATCAAGCACAAGACACAGGGCAAATGCCACAGATCAGCAGGGAGCTCGAGCAGCGGGAGCTTATCCTGATACGGAGGAGAGAGAAACTGCCCCTCTCAGATGACGAACAAGTGGAATGAATGATGTGCTTGCTGCTTGCTAGCACCTAGCAGTGGCTGTAGGAACGAGAAAGAATACAGTCATGCGCGCACACACAGACAATACCAACCAACCACGGAGGTCAGCCGGGAGCTCGGGAGTAAGTACTTCGCTTGCAGAGATAAGTGCAGGTGTGTATGGGGTGTGGAGTGGGGAGGCAGTGAGGACTGAGGAGACTCCGTAGGAGATGTGGGGGAGGCCATATTATATTAGTAGTATTTCTTTTGGTTGAGTTTTGTTTTGTTGCAATGGGTTGCTTGCATTGCAGCCATTCATCTCATCAATCCCAAGCAGGGATTCTCAGGGAGGAACAATAAGTGGAAGCATTTTTTTTTTTTGCCCTTTACTCAGTTTTTGTGAGTAAATTTTAGAAACCTAGGTGTTTTCTCTACAAACTATTAGAAAACTACGTATTTTAGTTTTTATTTTACAAAACTACGAATTTTATGAAAAGTTGTATCACAGAACTACAAGCTTTAGTGTTGATTGTTCCTTATAACAATTTTGATAGTGTTGACCCACGTGACAGCCTCATTCACCCCTATTTTATGTTGCACCTGTGTGAGGCTGCATACTGTTAGATCCTTTACAAGAAACAGTCAACTCTAAAATGTATAGTTTTGTGATACAAACTCTCTTAAAATCTATGATTTCATTAAATAGAAGCTAAAGCTAAAACATGTGGTATTTTGATAGTTTGTAAAAAAAACTTATAGTTTTGTGAAATTTATTCTTATTGACAAGTTTGGGTCTATATGAACGAAATTACAAATATAGCCTATTTTCGATCGTGACAAGTAGCTCCCGCGCTCTGATATCGCAAGAGTTACCACCCACACTCTCCAACTTCTTCTATCCTTCTATGGCCAAGATGAGGATATATTTAAATTTTCATTCAGACAGAAACTAAGTTGAAAAAAATAGACTAAAAGACCAAAAAAAACTGCAGTAAATAGGGAAGGGCCCCAGCTGCCCCAGCCGCAGGCCATGTTCAACCTTTAACACCAGCATGGAAGCCTTGTGCTGCACTACTGCCTGCAATTATTGGGGAGGGGTTGGTTTGGTTGGGGCTTTGGGCACTTGGGGTCAGGATTCAAAAACCGTCTTTAAAAATTGGTTTGAAATTTATGGTACAAAACCGTAAAAATTATTTGAAAATTGTCAGAAACTGAAGGGTTAAGAAATCAAAAATTTTGAAAAAAAATCAAAAATTCAAAAACCGTTTGGTTTTCAATGAAAAACTACGCTTTTTGTGAAAAACCAGCCGACCAATTGGATGTTCCTAAAAAATGGCTTTTTGAGTAGTTTTTTTTTGCGAAAATCGCGGTTTTTCAACAACTTTCGAGCGGTTTTCAACGCATAAATTTTTTAATTTTTAAAATTGGACCGGTTTACCGAATAGTTTTAGATCTCGAACCACAGCGGTAAAATCGAAAACCACGATTTCAAGTGGTTTAGCACGAAATTGTGAACCTTGCTTGGGTAGTGAGAGGAAGCCATTGCTTTTCTTGGCTCCTTGTCAGCAAGGTTTGGTGAGTGCGGTGGAGACGGTGGAGAAAGAGGTGGTATTAGTGTGCAGGAGCTCATCTAGTTATGGGTGTCTTTGCTTAAACAGAGGTTTTACTGTTCTCCTATAGGGGTTTAAAGGTTTTACTGTTCTTCTACAGGAGGTGTGATGTAGTACTGCTATATATTGTGATTATTGTGTAATCGAGAATGTAAATCTTTGTTAGATACTCTACTCTTGTGGTCTTGTGGAGAATAATTATGGCTTCACTATCCTGAACAGTCCATAAGACTTGGATCGTTTTAAAAGAAGTGAAGCTGGTTTTTCCAGAGACGAACTGGGCACGTGTTCATGTGGATTGCGACTGAGCTGAGCACATGCCAAAGTTTCTCTAGCACGTCAAACTTCCGAGGAGTACTTTAATGGTTTTTTCGATACAAGTTATATAAAATTTAAAGTAAATAAAATATACCTTTTATTTATATTTTAATATTTATGTAACTGTTAAATAAAAGCACGAAAACACCTCTTAACAATTAAATGACGCTCTGTCAGGTGTCAAACGGAATGGCATCTTGTTATTTTTCAAAAGAAGCGGCGTCTTGCAAACATACGAGAACATGATTGATTGCAAGTTGCTTTCTCAATTGGATTGAATCACACTGAAAATCGTGCCAAGCGCTCTCAACATTTCACCGTGCAGCATCTCCTCTAAAAGAAAAAACAAGTTGCTAGATGCCTACCGAACAGCTTTGTAGATGTCGATTCCGGTCTAGCTGAAGATTTACACACAATACATTGTTCGGTGCTTGTTGGGTTAATCTCGTGATATCAAAAACTGATACTTCGATGTCATTCATTTTAAGAGAATTTTATATCTGAACTGCGTGATCTCAAAAGCTAATATTTGCTAAGGAATATTCAGTCTGTGTTAACAATATGAGATACATTCAGTTGCCTTGACACCTCCCCCTTTGTCAGAGGAAAGGACAGCAAACAAACCCTTATTGACAAATGACAAACTCCTAAGCTAATTGTGTTTATTTAATTCCAGGTGTGTAGAGTGTAGACTGTAGACCACATACATACCAGTTCAGTATTTTAATCTCCCCAAGATATGTTCCCACTGCACCTCTCCATGCCCCTGGTCCATTTGATCTAAATACAAAATAGTAGGTCCCTGGTCCATTTCTCCATTACAAGTACATTATTAATTAATTTTATATATCATTTGTTTATACGCTGTCGCCACATGCAGCACACCAATTTGATTTTTTTTTTGTGGTTCTATACACAAAAAGAATTTGTTATTTTGTTTTGGGGTTTCTTGTTTGGAAGGGAGCCTGTGGAAACCTGACCTCTGGTTCTCAAGGACATGGGGCTGGTTTGTTTGTTTGCTCCTTTTAGGTGCTCTGACTTCTTGTAGAAAGAAATGGATTAAGGAGCTCTAGAAAAAAAAAAGATGGTAGATGAAAGATTGCACTACCATGATAGGCCACCTTGTCTGTAGCCTTTATTTTGCAAAAATAAAAAAAAACATTGGGGGAATGATTGGCTATATGATGTTTCCTCCTTTGCCCCTTATCTTTTTTATTCTAATAATTCACACCTACGACATAGGAATAATATTAAAAAAAATATAAACAATCGAATTCATGGGAGCATCGAGGACTAATAACCAAGAGGGTAAATACAGCGTTCTGAAACTTCTGCTAGGAAATTATAATAAGTGAAAACTCGTGGAATTGATTTATAAGATTGTTCAAAAAAAATCCTAGTAACTAGCTGATTACGATGGACGGGCGGTCCGAATTATTTTCAAAGGTTATTTTCGAACCCGCAAATTAACGTCGCAAAGACGACAAAGTGAATTATCAGTTTGCAACAGTCCAAAAACGATGGCATGTCTTGCGCAAGTCCTGTGCCATTGACAAACGTCGCTTCCAAATGACCAGTGCTTCTGATTTTTTTTTTCTTCTCTTGAGTTTCTTTTGGATTTTGACACATTTTGATGGATGCTGTTGCTATTTTTACATCTTCGACCCCCCAGATAAACGAGCAGTAGAAGTTAAAAAAAAAAAAGTCGATGCAGAACAGCTCAGAATGGTTGGCCGATCGGATGAATGCGAACAAGGCATGCCCACAAGTGCATTCGACACAAACGGCCAAGCCGTACGGGCCAAATCGATGTCAGTTGTCAATATGTCACTGTAGAGCTCCAGGAGTATCCAACGAACTTCTCTTCTTCTTTTTTTTTTTCTGTTAGCCGAAACGAGGAGTTAACAAACATATATTGGGTTGAGGCGTAGCGTATTTCAAAAGTCAGAAGGGATGGTACTGAGCTAGCTAAGAAGCAATAAAGTTACTACAGTACGTAACACAAATACAACGCGCAAACCACATGTGAAGTTGTGAACCATATGCGCAAAAAAACAAAAGAGGGACAAGTGAACTGTTGTTTACCCACCTATAGAGGTTGTATGACATGTGCGCTTAGGGTTTACAAAATCGAAATCATGATTTTCGATTATCGCAAAAATCGCTTAGGAACTCAAGGTTACGAAATCAAATCTTTTAGAAAAAAAATTCAAAATAAAGGCAAAAAACGATCGATAACGGTCTATAATCGCGATATTTGTCTTGATAATCGACCGACCAAGTAAACTTCTTCGGTGGTCGATTTTTTGAGCGATTTTCACTTTATACGGTCGATAATCGCGATATTTACGTCGCATAATTTTTTTGAATTTAACTGATTTACCAACCGTTATTAGATGTCGAGACGGTTTGATATGGTCAAAAATCATGATTTTGTGAACCTGCATGTGCCACGTCCGCTCTGCAGCTGACAATCAGATTTTGATTCCCAGCAACCGTAGATTAGTATTTATAGAGAGAGACTCTGCTGAGCCTACCACATGGCGCAGCCTGTAGCTTTCCTTTTGTTTCTTTTTTCCTATAATTTTTCTACAGAGCTTTCTTCTTTGTCTTTTTAAAATTTTGGTTTTCTTTTTTACCTTTTTCTTTTTTATTCATTTCAGATGACAGTACGGTTGAATTTTTTTCATATCCGCTTCCACAATTTTTTTTATATTTAGAGTCTATTTATATAAAGTGCATTTACATTCGAATCTCTTTGTGGAATCACCTACCGTAACATTGAGGTTTTAGGTAGTACATCTATATTGTTGGAGACGTTATTGTGAGCCTAAAATGTGGCAATTTGGTACTGTAGTTTCTACACTGATATAGCTACAGTTTTTTATGCTTTTTTCCAAATACCTTTCTCTCTTAAAATTTAGTTTTTCCCATTTAAAAGAATTTTCCTCTCTATTAAAATTGAGGTCACTGACTCGCAACAATGCGCGTGGTTTTAATCTAGTAACTTCCTAATATTGGAGATGTACCGAGGCCTGGTCACCTGGCGCCACATGCCTTCGGATCACTGTTGCTTCTACAGTGTAGCTATAGTATTTTTTATTTTTTGTGTTTTTTAATTTTAAAAAATTAAAATTTTAAGAGTTTTTTAACATTGAGTTACAATATTTTTTCCTATTTTCCTATTTTTTAAAGAAATTTTCCTCTTTCTATTAAAATTCAAGGATTGTTTGCGATAACATGCGAGGTTCTAACTAACTAGTTTATATTGAAATTTTGATCCGTAACATGCGGGTTATGAAACTTAGAATCTTGAGATAATTGCAATGTCTAAAACCTAGTTGCATCATCTCTTATTTAGCTTCTTATTTTTTTTCAAATATAGCCCTCTACTTGCGCATGCATTTACAAATTTGGCCTCTCCCCACGCGTGAAGGCATGATAGATGGCACATATCCCCTATCGTGCCTAAAGAGCATGGAACCGTAGGATCAGCCTAGCCTACCATGGCAGATTGGCTTCCATGCTACCCGGGCACGACAGCGAAGAGTTGTGTGCGCTGCTGCAGTGTTGCCTCAGGTCCTCCCATGTTTGATCTCCCTGTCGCGGCGCCGATCAACTTCTGCGCTTCCTGGGCATGGTAGGGGCATATATCCTCTACTTACCTTCTGTGGGGGAGGAGGAGAATTTGCAAATGCATGCGTGTGCGCAGAACGAGGGCACTAGGGATGAAAACGTGTCAGGTATCTCCCGCTCGATCCGAACGTCGAATTCGAATTACTTGAATTCGGATTCGGATCGGATCGAGCACCTAATATCCGGATACTTGATTTTTCCTATTCGGATTCGGATTTGGGATGCCGGATATCGGTAAGGCCCAGCCTATTTTAATCATATTTTTTCCACGTCAACCCATATATATTAATAATTAGTTGGTTTTATTAATCTTCAAATAGCATGTTCTTTCTATGATGTTTGTTGAGTTTGATTGATATATAATTTGTTAATGTAGTCATGTACTCATATGTTTTTAATTCAATATATATTACTCTATATATATGTGCATTATCTGTATATCTTTATCCGTTTCTGACCCGAATCCTCACATATCCGTCCCATATCTGTAGCCCGTATCCGGTTCCAATTCCAAAAAAAATATAGATTAAGATACGAGAAAAACAATATCTATCCGTATTTGATCCGTTTTCACTCCTAGATGGCGTTAGTAACAGGACTAGACGAGCCAAGATTTCGTCGCCCACCACGTCTAATAATAGTTCATCCATTTTTGACTACCCTTGTTGATCGATACACAGTGGTCTGTCTCATAGCTAGGGGTGAAAACGGATCGGATATGGACAGATAATAGCTCTACCATATTCGTTTTCATATTTTTTTTCTCGAATACGGATACGGATTCGGATAGTCCGGATCTACAAATACGGATCACGGATAGTATTGAATACGGATACGGATCGAATCTGAATCGAATCGGATCACGGTTTGAATATTTATCGAACATGATAACCCTTAAATTGTATATAAAAATCAATAGAAACACATAACTAATTGATTTGATCAAAATATTATTGAAAATTGAACAAATGTAAACATTTTCATTCACTTAGACAATAGTTAGATACCATGTACTTAAACAAAATTATATAAGGTTTAGTTTATCATACACATACAATTAGTTCATCATATACATAGATTAAAACATAAAATAAAAGTAGTCCTTACTCGGAGATATAAATAAGCAAACACATAACACGTAAAAGTTTGATAATACTTAGATATCATATCTCTAAGAAAAGTATATAACACTTACAAGAAATAACTCAAGATTTATATTCTTAGTTGAATTATGTTTAAAATAATAAATTATGTATTTATGAGTTTTATGCATTTTAGCTACTTATTTAATATATTTTCCTACCAAGAATAGGAGTTTTGAATTTTTGAGAAAAAATTAAAATCTGATAAAATATTGAAAATAATTTTAAAATGTTATATTGTTACTGGAACTTTGTCAAAAAATTTCATAATTTTTGGAGTTGGTTTGCTAATTTTAATAATTGAAACTTGCTTTAGAGATTAGTTAAATTAGAAAACAATTCTGAAATTAAAAAACCCTTTTGGGCCAAAAGAGTAGTCTTGGTCCAGCCCATATATCTATCCGGATATCCGACCCACCATTATCCGGATTATCCGACGGATAATGAGCTATCGAATCCGTATCCGTATTCGACAAAAAAATATCCGTATCCGTATCCGATCCGATATTATCCGACAAATATCCGATCCGACAGAATCTGTATCCGAAAATATCCGGATCGATCGGAAAATATCCGAACCGTTTTCAACCCTACTCATAGCTCAACTGGGACGGTACTGCATGACTAAATTATGTATTGTCAACTCTTAGATTTTTCAATCAAGCTTACACGACCTATTGGCCTTAATTTGGTGCCTACGAACACTGGGCAAGACACAGTCCAATTAACGGCATATAAATTCCGTTAGATGATAGGACATAACGCATATGGCCCAATCGACTAAACCTGCACGAAATGGAAATCTACATGTACTTCACGGTTGGTGCCTAGCCTGTGGGCATTGTGCTGCAACATATCGAATAGTAGTAGTACTAGCCAAGTACTCTTCCACTAAAAGTTATTTTTCCCTTTCTGCGAGAGAAAATAAAAGCATCTCCTTCTTGTTTGGTAGCTCGGCAAGTATTGCCCTATTTGATAAGTATGGTCTTATTTGATAGAGCTTTAGATTATAGTTTTATTTGAGATCTGAAACTTCTAGATTAAAATAAAGTGAATTAAGTTTATACTTTTGGTCTAAAATGTAAACAAGATGATCCATCTAAGCATTCTTAATGTACTTATAGTTCTAGCTCTACGCAGCTCCACCAGATCTAATGGAGCTGGAATTCTATCAAACACACCATATATATATAAGTGACGTGTTGTGAGATTAGAACTAGAGACTAGGCGTAGAGCTTCTTGAACAATGACAACTTGACAAGCATTGATTGGTAAATTTCACAAAATTGCAATTTAAAACGTTGACGTTCTACGAAATGTCACTCGGTGTTCCATATCCTCAGGGACCCCTAATTCCCTATCACAGAATTCCAGAGTATTTTTACTGACATGCTTTTGTTAAAAGCTAGAAACTATATATAATAACAAAAGTCAAAAGCTAAAAGTTAGACTGTATCTGTTTTTATAGTTTATCGTTGAGAGAAACTAACTATTTGTTAAACGATTTCTTATAAAAAATAACAACTACTTTTCAACTAAAAAATCAAAAACAACTTTTCAGAAAAGTTATGGCGCACCCAAACATATCTTACATGTTGCAATGAAATAGAACCACATGTGTGCAGTGCAGTAATATGGCGAGCAAGTGGGACATGAGCTCATCAATGGACAGATGGGTTGCTTCCCACTATGCGGGAGACAGACAGCTTCCCCTCTTTTATTGTGCTCATGAGAAGAGTATCACTAAAACTAGCTCTAGTAGTACAACACAACAATGAGAGATTACAATTTTTGTATGGGTGAAGGTCGACGCACACGTCATACGCAACATACACGTATATGCGTCCCATACGCACGCTAAAATATTAATTTCACCATATGCATACAGGGGGAAATATCTAGTGCAAATGGTTATTTAGTGTTAAAATATTAACATCTATCCACATCCTATTAATTTTTATTGTCAGTGAGCAAGCACATATTTGACTCGAGTCGACGGGGCCCTCTGCCAATCTAGCTATGCTCGGTAGTCGAGAGATTAATTAGAATTCGACTCCAATGCTTTCCTACGCTTCTTCCTCTCTCTCTCTCTCTCTCTCTCTCTCTCTCTCTCTCTTCCAGAAGAAAAGAGAAAGGAAGAGTGTACATGTTCACTGTAGCGAATTGTTTCACATCTCGCTTACGACAATGATGCAGGTGGTTCCTAGTCCACACACGCTAGATCGTGCTCCGCACGTCACAAACACGGCGTCTTAATTTCATGGCGCCATGGACAGATGGACTTGCATTTTTCGGCGCCGCCCACGGAAGCAGTAAAGACTCTCACCAACCCCCATATTTCTGTCAACCAAACTCCCACAAGTCACTGACCACCCCCACCCCTGTTGCCTCGGTGGGGTTCATATGTCTTCCAGGGAAACGGATCGTCTGCCGTTAGGCCACTGCCGCATAGGTCCCACGCACGTGCGGTCCACGCGGCAGTAGCCTAACGGCAGAGGCCGTGAAGGCAGGAGATCTGCGTGCGTCTTCCAGTGGGTCTCTATTTGCTGGCCCTCTTTTTTACATCACTTTTGCCGGTAATAGCTGACGCTGGATATCGAGCTTAACGAACTATTATCGAGATGTAGCTCAACATAAAATTATTTTATTTTACCGGTCCTAACCGACGGCGATCAAATTAAACTGACCCGCTAGGCTCAGTCGCGGCATCTATAGCGGCCTCTCGGCGTTGCCGTCTTTAGCGAAGAGGATGCAACGCAAACGGCAGCCTCCGGCGACGGCCATTAAGCCCGAGACAGCGGCCAGGAGGGCGACGGCTTTGCTCGGTCGCTTTCGGGGCACATGCGCGCTTGGAAATCGCGTGGGCGGGCGAAAGACGACGGTATTCGATGGGGTTTTTGGGGGGATTTATGTTTATCACCAACTGGTGGTTGCCCTTTAATTTGTGAGGGGCGTCTGCTTCGTGCTCGCTGGATCGCTGGCCTTGGGTTTTCGCCCTTTCTTTTCTGGGTGGGGAGAGCCATGGCGATGGGTGTTAAATGCGGCTGCCTGCCGGAAGAGAGATTTTTATGGCCTGAGGGCCTACTCGCCAACCGCATTGGGGCCAAATTGGTTGGAACGCGGCAATTTGGTGGAAAATCACGCGGGAATGGCGTCGTTTTCTACAAAATTCATACGAACATGCCCAGCCCAGGAGTCGTACTTCCGGCAGAGAGATGCAGATGCCACTCATCCTATTTTGTATTAATAAAATACTCGCTCCGTCTAAGCTTATTCGGTATATTTTCTTTTAGGGTGTGTTTGGTTGGGTGTACGAGGGTGAACCGAATCGTCCCGTACAGAATTTGGTTCTTTCTTTATGTTTGGTTGGTTGAACGGAACCATTTGGTACAGGATGAGATGGTACAGATTTTTGAAATATTCCAAAAAGATGCGGCACCATCCTATACGGGAAATTTGGCCGAACCAATCGGTCCAGGACAGGATCGTTCACTCGCATCATCCCGCAAACCAACCTCTTCTCTCAATCCAATCTCATCTCCCTTTAACCAAACATCATCTCGTACCATCCTGTATCATTTCATCCAAACAACCAAATAAAATCTTGTATCATTCCATTCAGGCAATCAAACACTTTCCCTATACCATCTCATCCAGAATCATCCCATCCATCCTGTACCATCCTATTCCATTCATCCTCGTACACCCAACCAAACTCACCCTTAATACATACTCCCTCCTTTTTTTATAAGGTCTATTTTTTGAATGGTCTTGTTTACAAATGTAAGGATGTGTTTGGCAGAGATTCAGTTTCTTCAGATTCATGAATCTGGTGAAGCTGAAAATTCTAGATTCACCAAATTCGTGAAGCTGAAACTGTGAGTACATTAAGAGTGTTTAGATAGATCATCTTGTTTACATTTTGGACCAAAAATATAAACTTAATTCACTTTATTTTAGCCTACAAGTTTCGGATTTCAGGAGAAGCTGGAATCTGGATCTCTACCAAACAGGTCCTAAGGCTTGTATATAGATTTAATGAGATCTTTCCTTCTATACGCTTATTTCTTTTCTCTCATCTATATGCATTTATTTATTACCACCCACACAAAGTATATTTTTCATCTTCCAAGACAATTAATTGGGGTCATCTAAGTCATTTTCTCTCGTATTTTTCTCAATTTCAACGTAACCTTAATTGTTGTGCAAAATCAAAATACGCTATATAAAAAACGAAGGGAGTAGGTCAAATAATTATTTAAAATAAATAGGCTACCCTTAATTATTATCTCTTTAAGCAGTATATTCAATGCATGTACGTAGAGAATATCAATTACATCTAGATTTTTATTAGGGTATAAAAGGAATATCATGCTAATTCAGATTAGAATATGAAATACTCACTGTATTTATAGATAAGACTGTTCAAAATAAATACGGCTCGTAAACGTTGTGCGGTGCGAATGATTCATTCTCGCTGTCTGTTTCTCTCATCTTCAAAGATAAATGAGTTTCTAGTGCTCCTGTGCTACTAGCGTACGTTTGATTTAGGTCCCCATTGTGCGCCAGAGGCTGCGAGTTAGGTTCCTGTAGCAAATGGACACCACACGCAAAACGACAGCGAATGGCGATTTCACCTCACCTTGCCGACAACCAGCCTCGAGCGACTTGGTGGAGTTAGTAATTTCCGATTTACGGTGGATGTTTCCTTCTTTTCCGACAAAGCTCCAGCGGAGTTTCCATGTTCCTTTACATACCATCAGGCAAAAGTAAAGGGCCGTTTGATTGAGCGGATTAGGATGGATGTGATATAACTATTTATGGATTTAGACTCATCCAATTGTTTGGATAGCTAGATATAACTAGTTTTTTAAAAAATATTCTCTCAAGATGTAGAATAGAACCATAAAAAAAAAGGTTGTACAGTCTTATATAGTTTGTTGCATAAAGAGGTGCACTCGGTCAAGTTTAAATTTCGCCAAAGTTTAATCGGTCAAATTGTGATCAAATTTTGTACGAAAATTCAAATTCCGATCAAATTGTATCAAAAAAATTCAAACCAAAATTCGAAACCTTGATTACAACTAGCCCATCCATCGCCATTCATTCAATTAAACAGAAAATTAGCTCATCTTGTCCATTCTTATCCACCTAACCAAACAAAAAATTAACATATTCCTATCCACATAACCAAACAGCCATCCAAAATCCCATCCAGGCTGGATGGTCATATCCCAGCCAAGAACGCACACGTTTCGCTCCAATTGCGCTCAATGGTGGCAAATCAACAGGCAAATTGGACGGGGCTATCAGTCAAGCTCATCAACTAGAAGTATCACTTATCCCATGTCCAGGGCTTCCTCTGTTATCTGATCGGGAGCAAAGGCACGTTGAGCCAAGGATTAGGTGTGAACGTTGCAGCAGCAGTTAGGTGCGAATCTCCTCACAGTTGAACGCAGCAGCCATCATTCTGCAACGACTTTTCAAGGCAAATCATCTTGGAAAGAAAAGCCGCCTTTTTTTTTTCTTTCAGCCTTGCTTGGCATTGCACATGTTGTCAACCTACAAAACATCAACCATTTGGGCAACCGCACCGCGACGAAATTCAAGGGTTTTGGACACAAAAAATCAATCCGCTGCACCCTAGCAGAACCTCTACAGCAAACCGTGACCACAATCTGCAAATGACAGCAAACAGTGAGCCAAAGTAAGGAACAGTTCGTTGTTCTATTGCACTTGGGAAAAGAAAAAACAGGCCCATCTAGTACCCAATAGCACATTGATTGCAGAGAGCATTGAATTTCATGTGCAGAAGTTGCCGTAACATTTCTGTTATCGAAAAGTATCAACCACAGAATGCCTTATGTTAATGGCATCAAACAAATCTACGACATGAACACAATTCGGAGACTTTCAGTAATTACACATGTTCTTTATTCTTGGACAAACAACCCAAAAAGCTTTCAATTATCCTTTATTAAGTTTAATTAGATTCATACCATAAAGCATTGAACCAGACAATGCACATCTGTTCAGTGTTCTACAATACTGTCAGGCTGTTCATCTTTATTAGGACCTACACGCTGCAAGAGAAAAGACAAAAAAGCATATGAGATAACTGTTCAAATGCATGCACCAAAGGCGAAGAATAAAGAGAAGTTAATAAGTATAGCATAAATATCACCATATTTTCACAACCCTATAGTAACAGGACAATACAAAGAGCAACAATTCTTTTAGCGTCCATCTTGATTTATCCACTCAGACTGCTACCTATTGCATCAATATTGAACAGCATCTCTTTCTGCACTCCATATTTCCTTCTAACTTACAACCACATAATGAAAACTCACTTCAAATTGCCTTACAACTGCACCAAGGTTGAACCATTGATCCCAACCGATATTGTAGTCATAGCCTCTCAATAAACAGCAATGGGTGATATGGATGAACTTACGCAGTTATGGCATGTATGTTGCCTCTATCAGGAATCAGGACAAATCAAACAAGTAACAAAGCAACCGGAGAAAACTAGGCTGGTCTGATCCTTAGATTTTCTATCACGAATCAGGAGAAATCAAACAAGTAACAACTAACAAGCAATTGGAGCAAACTAGGTTGATCCGATCCTAGACTATGTAAATTAACACCAAAGAGAGGAGATTACCCTATTTCCAGCTGTCAATAGGATAATTAAATTACATAACACTTAAGGCGGTCGAACGCCCCACTATACATTATAAGCTCAATGTAGTAAGAAGACATTACACGGAAGAATAACACAAAAAGTCAGAAATTATTTCACAACAGCACACTAAAATCCCAAATACCAAAGTTAACATATAAAAAAGGCTGAGGTGATTTAGTTAGAAGATGGAAAAGTGAGATGCCACATTTACCATCCGTTTGCTAATATATGGTTTTATCTCAGGGGATAACTCATCATTATTCTTGTCATGAAGCTTATGGTTTTTCTCGAACGCTTTCTTCGATTCCTTTCTCGTACCAGACTGCCATACACTGCCAAAATTAGGGAGCCAACTAGAATCAGATGTTTCTGGAACAAGTTCACCTCGCTTTTCCATTTCCATTTCAGCTCTTCTTCTCTCTGCCCATGCAGCTCCAACACGCTTTGGGTTAAGCTTTTTCGATTTTCCTTTCCAAGAAGAAGGAAAGCTGCTGAGTGACACATTCTTTGGATCAAGCTCGCTAGCTTCCAGCCAAGGAGGATGAGCACCAGTGTGCACATTTGCTTTCAAGCCTTCATAAAGCAATGACGTCATGTTAAATTTCACGCAAGGATCAAGAAGGAACATAAAAGAAATGTATTTCATTTGCTAAAGCTGCAACTTATTTTGTCACATTCAGGCTAGTGAAAGGTTTTGAAAAAAAATGGTGCAACAAAAATATATGCTAGAGGAAATTGTAAATGCATCAAATACCCTGATTGAAATTCCCTCCAGAGTGGCTCTGTTGAACCTGCAAAGACAATGTTTGGGTATTTCGTGAGAAAAGGAGCCAAAAACCAATCATGCCTGCACACACGCAATGATGTATACAGAAAATAACAACAACAAAAAAATCATTAGACAATATGAACGGTTGTATCTAAAGATTTGTGCACAATTTTGCTTCTTCTAAGAAACAGGAACTTAACAATAAAAGCCTTTTATCACCCAAAGGAAAAAAATTTGTCAACATTCTGTTTGAAACTAAAAAAAACATAGTGCGCAAGTTTTGCTAACGTATGACAGTTTATCCAGTCTGTGGACTATATCATTATATTGGACCAATAATGCATCATAGAGCTCATTCATATGATCCAATTAAGATGGTAATTCTTTTACTTACAAAGGTAAAAGTGTAAAACATCAAACATGTTTTGAAAAATGGGGGACCAGTGGAACACAATGGGTAGAAGCAACAGATCAGAACATAAATTGAATGGTCCATGTCTTCCTGCCATTGAGATTCAAGATACCCAAATGATGCAAGCTACTGCTTCGAACAACATTGACTAAGCCTACTTTTTCTTTGTGTAAACCGAAAACACTCTCTTTGTTGTTACCAGTACTTCAAATTTCTTAGCTAAGAACATGGTTATCACGGCGCCCTAGCGAGGCAAGTCGCTTCCGGGGCGCCTGGACGAGGATTAGGCAACCAAAAAATCCATTAATATCAGCCTAGCCGAGCAGCCCAGCCCAGCCCAGCCTCTCCCTCTCCATCTCTCTCACAGCCCAGCCCAACTCTCCCTCCTTCTCTCTCTCCTCATCCATTCGCCGCCACCCCCTCACTCTGTCTCGCAACGCTCGCACCCACGCCCGCTCTGCTCGCGCCGCTCCCCCTCCCCCCGATTGCCGCCTCTCCCAGATCGGGATCTCCCTCTGTCTCGCGGCGCCGGCGCTCACTCCCGCTCGCGCCGCTCCCCCAGCCACCGAGAGCTGCCTCCCAGATCTGGCGACAACGGTTGCGATGGCGGTGGCAGCGGCGACACAGAGGTACAGCGAGGCGCGGTGTGGAAGATCTGCCACCTGGAGCTCGGGGACCAGGCGAGGCGGGCTGCCTCCTTTCCTCCAAGCGCCCTCCTTTCCCGGCCAGGCGAGGCAAGTGGCCATGGCGGGCGGCCGCCGGCGACTGGATGCCTAGGCGGCGACACCGTGATAACCATGGCTAAGAACCACAATAATGAACAACAGGCAAAATATTGTTTGCAATCTTTTTTACAGAATTAATGTGTGCTTGTCACATGCACATGTGTGTTTGCACATGTTACATACTTACATGTACAGAACAAGAAGCCGGTGAGTTTGGTCCATTTCCTAGGACAGTAGATTGAGCACCTGTAAAGGAAAGGCAGTAAGTCAAGTACCAACCAAGCAGCACAGTAATACGATCATGAAAGTCTAGAGAAATAAAGAAGTGAAAGATCTTGGGAGAATTTTAACACTCGTGCTCACCTTTCATTTGTGCATCAGCACTATGAAACATGTTTGTACCCAGCAAACCCTGATGTTCATGCGTTGCGATCAATCCCCATGGTGTGGTGGGCAATCCAAAAGTTCCAAGTGGAGCAGAATTCGGAACACTTCCAGAAGCGGAAGATCCATAACACGCTGTACTAGAGGGGTGACACACCCCATTGGTAGGATTTTGTAAAGGCTTAACAACATAAGATGCAGTATTACTAAAACATGGGATATCAGTTTCTGCAAAATTATCCAAATTCTTAGAGGTAGATTCATTTTGGATATCTTTCAGCGGCCCCAGAGATGGTCCAATCGGCCCTTTAGTCAATGCCTCAGCTTCTGTACTTGAGGATTTACAGCCCTTCTCCCACTGAAATTGAAAAAACATAACAGATCAACATATGCAGGAACCATAAACGGCATCTTATTTCCAGGGCATAAATTCACCGGGGTATTTCGATATTTGACACCCAATTCGCATGTCTTTCGGGCTCTGTGTATGATATGTGGGTCCATCTGAGTCAATGACAGTGGGCCAGGGTGTCAAATATTGAAAAATTCGTGTTTAAAGGGTGTCAAATTTCAAAATGTCTCCAAATTCACCACCATCATCGTACCTGGGTACTAAATAGACCTTGTGATATAACTAGACCGATGAATAAAGTACAGCACACAATGCCTAGAACAGAATATGCAAGCATAAAACAGACTCAGCGCACCTTAGCAAGCTCATCCTCTGAAATCCTAAACGAATCTACCTGATCCATCCCGCCCCCATGCTTCCACAGGAAATCCTTCACGCGCTTCAGGTGCTCCTCGCTTGCGAGATGGTAAATTGCATTGCTACTGCAATAGAGTAAAATTGGGCTTATTTTCAGCGTAAACTCAGTATGACTGCAATATTTCGAAAAGCTTACAACAATTCAACACCACCCTAATCCTAAAGTACTAAGATCCAACCCACTAGTGTTCAATTTCATGTTCTATCGGGCGATCCAAACTGTAAATAGAACCAGCATATATCTAAATCCAAAACCCTAGGTGTATGGGGACGGGTAGTGAGTACCAAGCGAGGCGGATGTCAATATCGACGAGGTCGGAGGAGCAAAAGAGGCACCAGAGGCGGGAGCGGTGGGGAAGGGGGGAGCGGTGGAGGAGGGCGCGGCGGATTTCGGAGAGCTTGGAGCGGAAGCGGGAGAGCGCGGCGGCGAGAGCGGCGCGGTGGGCGGGGAAGTAGCGGTGGCGCCGGCCCTGGTCGTGATTGCGGCGGCACAGCTCGCAGTACTCGAAGCCGGCGGCAGGTGAGCTCGCCCGCTTCGGCGGCATCCCGCGGGTCGGCGCCGTTCGGTTGCCGCGGCGGCTCCCCGAGTTCGCGTGCGTGTTTGGGCCCGTGTATGAAACTATGCCTACTATGAAGAGAGTTTTCAGAACTTTGCCACCTTTAAAATTCGTTTTTTCGGTATTTAACACCTTAACTCACTTTTATAGACTTAGATAGACTCACATGTCATATACAGGAGTTAAAAGGCACACGAATTGAGTGTTATTTTCTGAAATTTCACTACTACGAATAGGATTTTCAGTTTGACAAATCGATTTGTGCTGTTAGTTTTTTAAAATTTTTGAATTCGTGTTTAAGTACTCAAATGAAAATTCGGTTTGTGTTTTTTATCTGAGAAATACTGGAAATGAACATTGTGTCGTATTCATCACTAAGAAGAAGGGATTGGATCACTCGGCTGCGTTGTTTGATCATGTACTGCCTGGATGCCTTCGTGTTGTAATATAAGCAAATTATGGCCCTTTTGGGCGGAGTTTTTGGTTCCAATTTCATCTTAGATCTGAAACTTATACTTGTAGCTTTAACTTTACAAATCTGGTAGAGCTAGAACTGTATCAAATACAGTCTGTATATACAGACAAAGGAGACACTGAATCTAATATAAATTTAATGTTACTGGATCATGTATAGTCCTATTAAGTGACATACAACAACTACTCACCTACTTTTTAGTATTAAAGGAGTGATACATAGTGAGATTACTGCAATAATTACACATTTGATCTCCATGACAAATGTATACATATTATTATAGCGCTAGAGAATGCCGAGCGCCGGCCGCTGCCACGTCAGCGTTTTTGTGCGGAGGCCCTTCGAAAAATTATAAATTGCGTTTAGGTCCTTTCGGTTGATTTTTAATAAAATAGACCAGAAAAAAATTAAAATTACGTTCAGATCCCTCTACGGTTTACATTTAGATCCTCCTCGTGGTTTTTATCGGAACGGACCCCGAAAGAAAATAGGATTACTTTAGGTCCCTCTACGGTTTACGTTTGACTACTCTGAACGGTTTTTAGAGAAGAGAACTCGAAAATAAAGATACGTCTTGGAAAAAAAAACACAGATTCGTCAAAGATTTATAGCAGTCCACAGATTTGTCGAATGTTTATAGTGGTATGTAGATTCGCCAACAAGTCCTAATGACCCATTTTTAAAAAAAATATGAAAACCGAAAATACAACCAAATTACCCAAAATACGTTAAAAAAACAGACGCGTTTTCTAAAAAACACGCAAATTCGTCGAACGTTTATAGCGACCTATAGATTCGTCGACGGATCCTAACCGCGGTTTTTTTAAAAAAAACACATATTCATTGGAGGTTTATAACAGCCTGTAGATTTGCTGGAGATCCTAAGGACCTATTTTTTAAAAAATACGAAAATCGAAAATACGACCAAATTTCCCGAATTTTGCATGTTGCGCGTAGTGCGTTATTCTAGCTAGTTTATATCATAGGACAACATTTTCTGGTAATGAGAACTTATATTGCAGGATGGCGGGAGTAATTACCAAGGCAAGACAGCAAGAGGTAATAATACCTTATATTAAAGCTTGCAAACTTTCCGGGAGGAGAGCACTCCCACCTATCACTTTTGCGATTTTGCAAAAAAAAATCTGCGTTTGTTGAAATTACGGATAGGTCCTTAGAGATTACAAATAAGTCCTTCGCGATTTTTTGTGAGGGGAAGATTTTTTCCCGTTTCTCGCGTTTGGGTCCCTCGCTCGGCATTTTACGGGAAAAAACTTCCGTTAAATTCAAATCGCGGACAAGCCCTTTTCTAATTTTTCATGATAGCGGACAGGTCCAAAAACGTAACGATAAGGTCCTTGCTCCTTACGTCTAAGTCCTTTCTCCGTTTTTCGCGGGAAAAATTGTTTTCGTCAACAGAAATATGTGTGTAGACCTTTTTCCCATCTTGATTTTCCATCTCTATCTCTGATATTTTTTAGATCATGTATTATTACTCGATGAACGCGTAGAGTGTTAGACTCGACAAAAAAATGTTGTCGTTTCTAATACTTTTTCAACCTTTTCCCTCTAGACTTTTTCCCCACCGCGGTTTCCCACCTCGGTCTCCAATATTTTCCAAATAATTCGTCGAAAGAGATATTTCTACAACTCTATCTCTCTATTTTTTCCCCGTTTCGCTCATTATTTCGACGATTTAAAAAATAAAACGCCCGGAAAAAAAAATGTAATACGGGAAAACGACACGCGTGGCGTGTTACGCTGCGAAAAATTTTGTGTCCTTTCAGCCGTTTCGCTCATTGTTTCGACGATTTAAAAAATAAAACACCGCCGAGAAAAAAAGAAAAAATTCCTATGAAAAAACGGCACGCGCATACGCCGCAAGTCTCTGAGATTTTTTTAAACATGTATTGTTACTCGGCGAACACGTAGAGTGTTAGACTCGACAAAAGAATGTTGTCGTCTCTAATAGTTTTTCGCCCTTTTCCCTCTAGACTGTTTCCCCACCACGGTTTTTCAGCTCGGTCTCCAATATTTCCCAGATAGTTCATCGAAAGAGATATTTCTACAACTCTATCTCTCTATTTTTTTCCCCGTTTCGCTCATTATTTCGACGATTTAAAAAATAAATCACCACCGAAAAGAAAAAGAAATTTTCTACGAAAAACCGGCACGCACGTCGTGTTACGCCACGAAAAATTTTGTGTTCTTTCAGCCGTTTCGCTCATTATTTCGACGATTAAAAAACTAAAACGCCGTCAGAAAAAAAATCTACGAAAAACCGGACCGCGCGGCGTATTACGCCACGAAAAATTTTCTAGTATTACCACACTCGCCTAACAAAACGTTTGCACAATGATCGTTGTGATAGAATAGAAAAGAGAAGCAAATGCGAATGATTTCCCAAAAAAATCTATTCAGATTTTACCGTCCAGTCCTTAGATCTCTGGTCTACACCTCCTATATTTGCTGTCACCTTAATCCTAACACCGCCGCTCCCATAATCCCATGGCCACCCCCCCAACGAGCTGCCGCCTCGCCTCCGATGCTTAATTCCTCTCTACCTTCTCCGCCACTGTCAGTCTTCGCTTAATTCCTCTCTACCTTCTCCTCCACTGTCAGTCTTCTTCCCTAGCTCTGACATTCAGGGGCGGAAAAGCTAATAATGGGAGCACAAATCATCAAGCAAATTCCGAGGTCAGAAAATCGACTGATTTCAAAAAAAAAAAAAATATTGATGCAAAATTTTAGTCCCTGACAAATGCTTTCAAACTATTACGAAAACCTAGTACAATGGAACAGGAAGAAGTTCGTCTCATTTCCTAAACTCGCGGAGTAGCTCGACAGGTCAATCGATCTAGCAAAGTAAAAAAATCAACCAGGCATTTCTGTGCAACTATATCGGGCGGAGCCCCCGTGATTCGAGGTTGTTTTCAGATTATGCATAGTATAAAGATGAAGATCGTATGTAATACATCTTTATGTTATCTATAGGTAGATTGAAAACAACTCAATGGCATCACACAGACATCACGGAGAGGATCTCAATGGCATTAGCCGACACAGTGAGGTCACAATGAAAGGTCAGCCAGACGGCAGGTGTGTCCCCATTCTCGCCAGATATGAAATACCTCTGCTATTTTGCATTCAAATAAATATGAAATGTAGATAAAAGTCTGTATGGTTTTTCATATTTTTTTCCAATTTTTCTAGCATAGGTAGACCATTTTACAGCCGGTTCAAAATTGCCGAAATCTCAGCAATTTCAACCCACGAAATTAGAACAGATCGAACGTACTGAGCAGAAGAAGATGCAGACGACGTAGCTGGTGCAGTTGCGGTGTTGATGTGGACGACGTTGATGATGGCGCGTCGCAGGAGCCGCTGGCGACGACGTCCAGCAGTAGGAACAGGAAGACGAGCCATGGTGAAGATCTTGAGCAGTCGCGCGGAGCGCTTCCCAAAAACCTTATTCGCCCTCTCCCGGCGCAGGATTTCGAAGACGAAGGGTTCCGGAGACCTGCTCTCCCGATCGCAAATGCACGTCGGCGCTTGGGATGGAGAAGGCTAGGACGGCGGCGCAGCAGCGAGAGATGGCAAAACCCTAACTCAAGGTGTTCTATATATTCTTCTACACGGGTGGCAGGGTGTAATATATATAAGGATAGTTGTGACAAAACATGACTCGAAGACGTGCCACGATCGGAGTTTGTTACGGAGTCCTTATCTCATACTGCAACCGCGACAATCCCGAGTAGCAAAAGAATGCCCGTGCCCGAGCCCGGCCCGGCGAGGCGAGCGCGCGTGTGTATTTTTCCTCCCTCTCTCCCACATGGTTCTACCATGGTGGATCACACTCCACTATATAAACTAGTGTTCACCACTTTAGGCTAGCAATGTGGTACTATTGTTAGTATACGTGCCTCCTCATGAGGTGGGCTTTTGAGATTTTCTAGGAATTATTTGTCTCAATTAAATGAGCTTGGCTCAAATAATCCAACAACAGGTGTACCAAAAGCACGGCGAAGAAACTAAGGACCTGTTTGGCAGGGATTCAGCTTCTCCAGATTCTGAGAATCTGGTAAAGCTGAAAATTTTAGCTTCACCAGATTTATAAAGCTAGAGCTGTGAGTACATTAAGAGTGTTTAGATGGATCATCTTATTTATATTTTGGACTAAAAATATAAACTTAATTCACTTTATTTTAGCCTATAAGTTTCAGATCTTAAATAAACCTGGAATCTGAAGCTCTACCAAACAGGCCTTAAGGCTAGATCACGCCACGATCCAGGAGAACTGTTTCCGACCATTAATGGCTGCTCCTGCTCAGGAGGCAACAGTCCCTTGCCACTTGCCAGTGTACATATTTAAAGAACAGTATTTACAGTAATAGTACCCCGAGAGAGTGAGAGGGAGAGGGAGAGTAGAAAGCTTCTCTCTGATGCAGCGTGGAAGCTCAAAGAGATCCAACAAACACAGTAGTTACAGTAACAGTACCCCCGAGAGAGAGAGAGAGAGAGAAAGCTTCCCTTCTCCGATGCAGCGTGCTGCGGCGTGCAAGTTCAAAGAAATCCAGCAAACCATAGGTTGAATCAACCAAGAGAGACGGTACCAACTTATTAAGTCCAAGATTACGAAATTATGGCTAATCTGTCTCCGTGTATATTATTTTTTTATAAATCTAACCCTCTATGTATAAACTTATTAATTTAAAGTCCTTCATTGTAGAAGATGCGGTAGACGACATGTTTCCACTACCGTGCAAGGAGCAGACTGACGACCGCGAGAGGACGCGGGTGAGCCTCGCTGCCGCTGCCGAGAAGCGTGGAAGTCCTTGCTACCATGGCCAGGGTAGCATAGAATCCGCGGTGGGCTATGCTGCTCCTGCGCTCGCTCACCTGCTATAGCCCCAACAACAACAAGCTAGCCTTCCAGGATCGCTTGTCCTGGGTGGGGACTGCGTCTCGTCAGCACCAGCCAAAGACTTTCTGACGCTCTGCCCAAGTACTCTAGTCTCCAGGGAACAAACTGGCGCGGCCGCGCGGCCGGCTGCAAGAAAGCATCGCAGTTCATCACGTTCTGCTCTACGTTTGCGACTGCCTAGATTCTCAAGTGTGGAAAGCTACTGACGATCAGGATATGTGGATCACTGTTACCAATTACCACTCGGGTTGTCTTTGCGCTCAAACTCAGCAGGCTCTGCGTTGTTATCAATGGCCTGCATGACGTAGCAGAGTTTGAGATTGATCGGGAATACACAACAGAGTGGTAGAATTACGCCGCGAGTAATAGATAAAGCTTGGTGCTGAAGTTCTGATAGTCAGAGGACAGCATTAGAGAAATTATACTATACAAATTTTCGCCTACATTGACTTCCAGTATCGTTTTTATCACAAGGAGCTTTCTGTTAGTGGCTTCAGAATGAATTGACTGCTTTGCCTGTAACACAGAGTGACACATATTTAGTAAAAATCAAACATTTGCGAATGCCATAAGCTGGTAAATTGCATATCAGAGATGGTGCGTAGTAGCATGATCCAGGGGCGGAGCTACAGTCTCTTGTCGGTGTCAGCTGACACCGATGACTTTCTGCTAGCCCATTATACCCATATGCTAAATATTAGCTCTGACACTGATAAATAACAAGGCTGACCCCTACAGCTGAGCGGCATGCGGCAAAGCACCCAGCAGACCAGCATTCCCACGGCTCAAAGCGTCAACAGCCTAGAGCACTGACCCCGGCGGCAATATTTCCTGGCTTCGCCCCTGGCATGATCAGCTAATCGATTTTAAAGGATTAGTTTTAGTTTTATTACAATATACCGGGGACAACAATACGGCAGGATCAAGTATATCCTAACTATCACTAATTTTCAACGAATCCAGACAAATTCTGAAGCATTCCAGCTGACGTCTATTTTCCAAGAAAGATCCACATGCAAGCATTACTGCTAAACAACATTTTTCATGATGCAATGATTATTCTTCTTCAAGCTGTTCAACAATTCTTCAAATTATTTAGGTGGCCGACATTATCTAAAAAAAAATTAGGTGACCGACATGCATAAAGGGATCTCTTGAGTCTCAGTAATAAATCTTTCTAGAACATGAGATCAGCGGGCTGGTTTATTCAGTTGTGCTCCTCCTCATTAATGAAAAACATATGATGGATGGACCATCTAGAGAAAGAGAGAATTGAGTCTAAAAAGGCATTTCGGCCTTCTACAGATAAGTTCAAAACTTCAAATAGTTACCTAATTAATCTTCGGTTGGTTGAATTCTTAATGTATCCGTCTTGCACCATTTTGTCAATAACTTCCGGACTGTGTTCTGGTTGGCTTCACCATCTAGCTTGCCCTGAAGATTGGCTATTGTCACCTAATCCATGGGAAGAGCGTGGTATAATGCCTATAACAATATTATTATATCAGGAGAAATGACATGCTTAACAATCAAGTCAAGGGTAAAAGAGAGGTCACATTCATGTACATAAGATCACTATTATTTGTGTTCGGTTCCTTCAATAGGTGAGACATTTTGCATGATGATCTCTTTCTTTATGTGTGGCGTTTCAGGATCTGTAGTCTGAAATCTTCCTATGATCATGTCCGTGCACAACAATACAGCACATGTTAAGCAATAATGTTGCTTAGGTTGACCTTGTTAACAGCATAACCATCCTTGCTTGTCCTGGAAATTAAGCCATCTTTAAGTAGCCTCGCCATAATATCTGAAAAGTGAGTCATTAGTCTAGTAATACAAGACTTAAAATGAGAATGAAGTTTTTCCCTGCACTACCTTCTACCATTTCCTGCAAAACATTCAACAAGCAATTGTTAACAGCAGGCTATACAATATACAACTCATATAATATGTATCAAGGCACGGTTGTTCTACATACACCGGTGCACTTAAACCTGTAAAAATTTGTCACTTGATTACAAGTCTAGCGACTAATACAGAACATTAATAAATCCTAAATATCAATAATCACTAATAAAAAGAAATGATATCAAGAATTACCATTGATATGTCAGGGAAGTTAGAAAGGACATCTGAAACATTAACAGTTCCAATGTCTCACGAGCATATCCACTCTCTTACTTGAGCTGTTAGCTCTTCCTCATGAGTAGCATCTTGAGTATCATCTGCAAACATATAAATTCAGAGAAGAACAAATATGCGTGAACACTTGGGAAAAATAAAACATATGCTGTGCATATGATGCAGCATTTCCCAACACATCTGAATAAATAAATAATTTGATACAGTCTACTTCTGTATGGAAAGAATAAATATATGCATGGGCAAATGAAGCTCTCCTGAACCAAATAAACTGACCTCTGATATTGTACCACTCCGACCTTTGCAGTTCCCATCTGTTTTAATAAATATATTAGCACCAAAAACAGTAAATACGACAAGGACATCATTGAAGAAATGTTACCATTAGGAGCAACAATGTAACGATCCGCTTCAGATGGTCGAACCTAATACAATTATGGATTATGTCAGGAAATACTTTAGATAAAATGAAAATGAAATAAACATTTGCATCCAGAAAGGAGGTACCATAACACATGAGAGCGAATTAAGACCATGTTACTGTAACTGATTCTCAATTATACGATTTGTTTGGTCTTTACCTCAGTGTCAGAAAAGTCATCATTCTGGTCAGACTCATTATCCAAGCTCAAGTTGTCATCTTCATTGTTAACACTGTTATCGTCACATGGATCAAGGACACTCTTGACCTGCACAAAAAGAAGAAAACATGAGAAGTGGAGGATTTAATTGAAAAATATGGCAAAGTTCTGGCAAAAATGCCTGCAATCTCCACTACCTTCAAAGCCAACACAAGATGCTTGCTATTGACATTTCCCACTTCCATCTTCAAGGGGTTCTTGTTCCATATGTTAATGGCCTCATTATCAGCACAACACTTAAAAAAAGGAGGCTCGTATTCCCCAGGCTGCCAACATGAAAAAAAAATTGCGTTAGATTCCAACAACAAAGTTGTACAGAACAAGAGAAGTTAAATCCTTATTTGTTGAACGCAAAATAATTAGGTTATCTACAATGGCAGTGATACGCGCCAAGCCTTGGACCGTGTCTATTTTCGGAAGCAAATCAATCAGGAGCCAGTTCAAGGACGTGAGGAGTTGCTTCGTAATTAGGATTCTATAGATAAGATCTTTTAATTTTGGGAGTATTGTGATAGGAAAGTATGAAGTCGAGATAGATTCGAACTCTGTACAAGGCTTTTATATATTTCGCCAAAGAGAATAAGAAAAGTATGCTTTGAGTTTGCCAACAAAACTTCCAGGCGGTGGCTGGCTCCGACTAACAGCCAGCTATCTAGTTCTCAGCAGGAGGTCATCACGTCGTCCTCCGGCGGAAGTTCCGTCCGGCGGCCGGTTACTCGTCTATACGCCCAGATACATTCTTCCTCAGCCTTGCTCTGTGCTGGGCTGGAATCGGCTCTGTTGGAAATCCCCAAGATCTAATACACACGAGCTAGACGGAGTACACAGAGAACACACACTAGTATTCTTGTACTTAGCTCTAGAAGGAATACAAGGAGTAACACTCTTGGAGGCGCCGGACTTGAGATTACAACGGACTCAAGTATTGCACCGTTCTTCTACCCCTAGCTATTCTCTTCTTCTTACTTTGACTTGCCCTAGAGTTTCCTGCGTACAAGAATATATAGCACCAGATGCTCACTCTCTCAGCCACGACGTCGCATTGCCTCCGAGACGTGCGCAGCCACAACGTCCGTGCGTGATCCGATTCTTCGGCGCGCTGAAAAGGTCTGGCTGACCGCTTCCTGCGCTGGAAAGAGTCTTGGCTTCACCTCCATGCGCTGGAACGGCTGACCACTTCCTTCATGCAGACTCGTTCAACCACCAAAACATGCAGTAGCCCACTACCCAAACTAGTGCATGCATACACACACATGCAACCTACGTACCTCACTAATGCATACTAACTACTAACATGTAGAATTATTCTAACAACAAGATTAACACTAACAATCACCCTCTTAATCTTGTTTCCACTATGACCTCACTCACAGGAGCACCGGTTCGTAGTTCACGTTAGCGAAGTTCAGCTCCCCCCGCTCCTTCTTCTTGGGCTTGGTACACTCTGATTTGAAGTGTCCCAACTCATTGCAGTTGAAGCACCTCACCTTTGTCTTGTCGAACTTCTTCTTACCATAACGCTTGGATGCGCCCTCTCCGCCATTAGTGAACAACAAGCGTGCGTCACCCTCCTCGCCATGGCGCTTGCTAATCCTTCCTTCAAAGACTTTGAGGCGACCGATCATCTCCTCGATCGGCATGGTCTCCAAGTCGGCGAATTGCTCAATTGCCGCCACAACTTGCAAGAACCTTTCCGGGACAGACAAGAGCAACTTCTTGACGACGACCGCATCTTCCATTTGTTCACCTAAACCACGGATTTCGTTCACGAGGGAAGTCAATTTCCCCGCGAACTCATCCACGGACTCGGTCTCCTTCATGTGCATGGCCTGGAAGTCACACTTCAAGGCCATCACGCGCGCTTTCTTGACACAGTCGGCGCCGAGGTACATGGTCTTCAAGGTGCTCCATGTCTCCTTCGCCGTCTTCTTCCCGGAAACCTGCAATAAGGTTTGTTCCGGAATCGCCTGGACGATGGCCGCCATTGCCATCTTGTCCTTCTTCTTGTCCACGACTGCTCCTTCCGCGGGTTCAATGGCATCCCATATGCCTTGAGCCTCCATGAACACCTCCATCTTGATCGCCCACGCGGAGTAGTTGGTGCTCGACAACATCGGGTACTGCAAGGAGACGGATCCCTCCTTGGTCGCCGTCCGCTCCACGATCGACATGATGTCACGGTATGAACACTTGGGCATACAACTTACAACCTAGGCTCTGATACCAATTGTTGAAAATCCCCAAGATCTAACACACACGAGCTAGACGGAGTACACAGAGAACACACACTAGTATTCTTGTACTTAGCTCTAGAAGGAATACAAGGAGTAACACTCTTGGAGGCGCCGGACTTGAGATTACAACGGACTCAAGTATTGCACCGTTCTTCTACCCCTAGCTATTCTCTTCTTCTTACTTTGACTTGCCCTAGAGTTTCCTGCGTACAAGAATATAAAGCACCAGATGCTCACTCTCTCAGCCACGACGTCGCGTTGCCTCCGAGACGTGCGCAGCCACAACGTCCGTGCGTGATCCGATTCTTCGGCGCGCTGAAAAGGTCTGGCTGACCGCTTCCTGCGCTGGAAAGAGTCTTGGCTTCACCTCCATGCGCCGGAACGGCTGACCACTTCCTTCATGCAGACTCGTTCAACCACCAAAACATGCAGTAGCCCACTACCCAAACTAGTGCATGCATACACACACATGCAACCTACGTACCTCACTAATGCATACTAACTACTAACATGTAAAATTATTCTAACAACAAGATTAACACTAACAGGCTCCACGCAGGCCTGGGACTGGAAGACGTATCAAATTGGTATCAGATTCCACCGATTCCGTTGGGAGGTCCACTTCGGCTTCCGTTGAGGAACGTGTCACGAAGCTGGAACTCGCCGGCCAGGAAACCCACCGTTTGCTCGATGAGGTGTTGAAACAATTAGAAGCTCAGCAATTGGTGCTCCAACAAATTTCGGCCAGGAGTTCGGGCGACGAATCACGCCCAGCGATCAGCAGTGTCCACCAGGATCGGGGCGAGGAGCTGCGCGGTCGTCCGCTGGGCGAACGCGGTCCGGGCGCAGGACGCCTTCCCATGAACAATCGCCGACGTTATCAAGATGATGATGAGCGCCGCTGGACACCGCGTCCTCCAAGATTTGAGTTGTCTGAATACGATGGCACCGATGATCCCTTGGGATGGCTCAAATTGTGCGAGCGGTTCTTTCGCTTTCATCGGATCCCTGGATCAGAATATGTTGAGGTGGCCGGCATTCATCTCCGCGGCGAAGCATTGGAAGTACTGGATAACATGCAACAGGAAGATCCTTGGATTCCATGGGAAGAATTTTATGACTCCTTTGTTCAGCGATTCACGAGGCAGCCAAGTATTGGGCCACTGGGAGATCTCGTCAACTTAAAGCAAGGATCAACACGCGTGGATGACTATGCGCGGGAGTTCCAGAGGCTACTCGCTCGGACCCACCGCATGCGGCGGCAGGATCAGACCGAAACTTTTACCGCCGGGTTGGCAACCACATTGGCTGCCGAGGTCCGCCGAGAAAGGCCCCGTGATTTAGCTGAAGCCATTAGCTGTGCTCGTGACGCAGAGGTTCGCCGGGATCTTTGGTTGGCAGAGGCGCGTCACGGCTCCACGACGGCGGTCAGACCACGCCCACCATTCAGCAGAGGCACGGCCACCTCCTTACCAGCTACAGTGACTCCACCGACAACAGGCAGTACCGTGGGTGAAAACAGAACGACATTAGGGCCTCCGATCCAGCCGTCTGATCGAAGCGGTTCCAGCGTGACCAGCAAAATTGGCAGTACTAATTCATTCACACCCGCACGTCGTCGCCTGACAGCGGACGAAATCGCGGACAGGAGAGCAAAAGGCCTCTGTTATAATTGTGGCGACATTTTTTTTTTTGAAAATTGGCGTCGGCAATGCATTATAGAAGAGAGACAGACGGCGACAAACGCACACACACGCACCCACCCACCCACCCACGCGCGACGCCGCCGCGCCGCCCGCAAGCGCTGCTCGCCTCATCGCAAAAACTGCGGAGCCGAGGCTCGAACGCAGCGGGCGAGGCGAGCACCTTCACTCACCAACGCGCCCAAGGCACGCTTCGCTGTGACGACATTTTTACCAGGGGTCATAGATGCAAGCGACTGTTTTTCTTAAAGGTGGCAGATGAGGAACTGAATCAAGAAGAGCCAGCAACTGACGACGACCCTTCCTTATCGATGTTTGTTTTGGGGCCTAAACAGGGCAACACCATGCAAGTTGTTATCACAGCTCAGGGCAACACCATGTTTCAATACGGTTAAATAAATAACCTGGACAAAACGATGAACTCACTGTGGCACGCCATCATGGTATAGCAGCTTCATTAGAATGGTTCCCTGAGCACAAACAAACAATAGCATCAGCTCAGAACATTCCACTGTAACCAAATTGCAGAATGTCAAAATTACTTCCTCTGGCGTTTGGTCCAAGGTCCTCATAAAACCAGCGTTCTGGCCATCTTATACATGTACACCAAACAGCAATTCATAAGATGATCTGCAGGACATATTGCAGAACTACAGTGAAAGTGTAACAACTTCATCCTTTAGTACTGGAATTTCGCAAGTCATGCAAAAAAACTAAGAAAAACTTATCCCACGGTTTTGACAGAAAACTGAACTCATTAGCAAAGGCCCATACAATTTTTTTTCCTTAAAAGAATTGTGTGCTTTTATAATAGCCCACAGGTCAACAGTTACTAAAACCTATGTACCTAAAATTTTTCACCACATTCCTTACGTAGAGTAAAACAGAATACTGAACTCCTTTGAGTCCTCAGTTTGTGCTGTCAGCTTCTATTAAATTTGTAACAGTCTGCACGTCAACATTACTTTTGTATGAAGAATACTACTTCATGGAAGAACACCATCCACAACTTGTTATGCTAAGGAGCACAGAAAACTAACTAGAAAAAAAATCATAGCATCCAAAAGGAATTTGCAAGAGAGCACCTCATCTGATCGGGAGTGACTTCTGCTGCATTTGACTTGAATGTAGCACTATTTTTCTTGCTCCCTGTGTGGCTCAAGTTCATTGCAACTTCCTCAACACGTGTTGGGGTAGCTAAATGAGACTGCAAGGGAATTTTGACAGGGAATAAGCAAATGTATGACAGATAATACGCAATCACCCATGTCAATACAACTTAATATGCTACAGGTTAGCCAGATTCCATGCAGTGATACTCAAAGGCATACTCCTCAATCATCGGACCTTCCTCCTCACAGATACAGAAGAGAAGAGTCTTGAGATATTTCTTTTGTAATGCATCATAGACACATAAATTTGATCACAAAGTTAATCAAATGAATAAAAAATAGAAAGGCACATTTAACACATAATCGTAAAACAGTAAATTCATTGAATGAGCTCAATGCAAGTTCTCTAGGACATATTTCACTTTTCTTCATCCAATCAATCAACCTCCTGGACTCAGCATCCATGGGCATCAGCTTCTTAATCTTCATCTCTGCAACAGATAAAAGGGAGTTTGAGGGTTTAAGCTAATAAATTTCATATTGACTGCAGATTTTGGATATAGAAACTGGGTTTGGGATTATGTCCAATCCTGACCTAGTGCTGGAACTGACTTATCATTGAAGTACTTCTCAGGGAATAGGCCTTTGATGTAGCTGATGTTGTATATATCAATCCGGAGCAAATTCCTTGTCTGTTTGGTCAACATAGTACCAATGTTATCCAAAAATCTATATGAATAAGCCAAAATAGCAGACTATGCTACCACTTTCACCAGACCACACAGATATTTAAAGAAGAAGCTCGATGCATGAGAAATTGAAGACCTATCTGTTAGGGCTCGATACCACTTGTTAGGACAATTGTATAAGACTTGGACTAACAATCTATTTAGATAAAACTAAAAGATATAGTAGTAAGAGATATTTGAGTTATCTCCAACACCATCAAATCATCACAAGTCAAGCTACTGACAAACAAGCTCAGAGTGAAGCACAAAGTTCACCAAAACAGCACATGAGTTACGTTTTTCAATACTGAAACATAGAATGCATGAAATACAATAGGGACTTTCCAACTGTAAATGGTGGACTAATGGATCATAATATATTGCATCAATTAAACAACCCGTTCATTATTTTTATTTTTTTTGAAAGAACGGCACAAGCTCTGCCTTTCATTCAAGAGGGATGGAATTGCAAGACTTTTACAATGAACTGTGGTAGAATCACGGCAGAAAACATCGACCCAAAGATACAAACTAAGTGCCGAGAGCCCTAGACTATTATGAACTTGCAATTATAGGATCACGTATTAATATTGCTCATCATATTTGCAAGTGAAATACAAATCAAACCATTCTAGGAAAAATGCAACTGATCACATGAGCAAACAGTTGTAAGAGAAAGGCAAACAAAAATTATCTGTAGGAAATAAACCACCCAGCTTTTCAAAAGAAAATCTGTCAAAATTTATGCAATCAACCAATAATCCTGCAAATTATTTGTCAAAGTCACTCTCAAATCACTATAAAGTATGAACTATCTAACTGTTAAATTATGATCCAAATTCAGAGATATGGCCAACTTCTGCCGGAGCGTAACGGCTATGTCCTTATGGATTTGAAGTCAAACCAGAGATGGCGAGCTCACCGCTTGCCTTTCCTTGTGTATGACATGAAATGTTTTCTGCTTTATTGCTCAATCTCATGTACTGTTATACTTTCTGATTGTTCGTGCGCTTATAACACTTGATTATCAGTGACCAAAGTTTTCGTCGAAGTACTTTAACTGTAGTCTTAGTCTCTTAGACTTACCATATCCTAAACGGACTGTTCGAGAATCTCAAATTGTTTTATCCATCCACATACTGTCCTGCTAGAAAATTTTACCTTTTCATTTTTCTTTCAGTGATGAAGCGACGCCCCTTGTATCCAGGTTATTGAATGTATTGTGGTAACGGATTGCTTCTTGCATGATTGTGATTTTCGTGAAAAGGAGCATTTTGTGTGCTTGCACACTGTTGATGAGCACCTTACGGAGGTTTCTGGCATTGACTGTCAGGATTGGGATGCATTGAAACATGCAACGGCTCTAAAGAAGATGTATTACCCTGAAGAAAAAAAAAATTGTACTTGGCGATCCCACTAAGGTGAATCATAATATTTTTTAAATGCGTTTTCACTATACATATGTTTGAAACTTGTCATTCTAGTGATGGACTAAAGTGTTTCTTTCAGATGTTTTCAGCAGATGAGCTATCAAATATACTGGCTGAACCAGATCAATATGATGATATGATCATTAAGCCCACTGTTCTCAAATCTAAACTGCTCGGCCTCGCAGCAATACAGAAATCCAGGGCGAGACAACATTCAAGACTAACAAAAATCCGCCTGGGAGACTCCAACACGCGGTTCTTCCACTTGATGGCCAACTCAAGACGAAAAAGAAACTTGATTCGAGTGCTACAAAATGAAGACAATGTAACGTATAGGCAGCAGGATAAACTAAAAGAAACTTATCTATACTTCATAAAGGTATTGGGCGAGCATGGAGTAAGGGACAAAACGCTCCGTTGGAACACATTGGGCTACACAGGGAGGGATCTTAGCGAATTAGAGATCGACATCACTGAAGAAGAAGTGACTAACACCATAAAGGAACTTCCCAATCAAAAAGCGCCAGGACCGGATGGATACATTGGCCTTTTCTACAAAACTTGTCTCCACATCATCAAAGGCACTTAATGGAAGCAATTAGGGCCTTCTTCAATTTTCGCCATCAAAACTCGCACAAGTTAAATGAGGCAAACATTATCCTGCTCCCGAAGGTGGACAACGCAGACAGACTTGATCGTTTCAGGCCGATCAGTTTAATAAATAGCTTCATGAAGATCATTACCAAAATTTTAGCAAACAGGCTCGCCCTCAAACTTGATGAATTGGTCTCGATCTCGCAGAACGCTTTCATAAAAAAGAGATGTATCCATGATAACTTCCTTTATGTGCAAAGAGTAATCCGCAAACTTCATAGAGACAGAACCCCGGCTCTCTTCATAAAATTGGATATTTCAAAAGCTTTCGATTCACTGAACTGGACCTATATTCTTGAGGTCCTTCAGGCCCTTGGTTTTGGCCATAAATGGCGGGAATGGGTGGCTGCCATTCTCAGGACAACCTCTTCAAAGGTGTTGATCAACGGTCAGCCGACAGGGATAATTAGGCACGCGCGCGGGGTACGATAGGGAGATCCCTTATCCCTCTTCTATTCATCCTAGCAATCGATCCTCTACAAAATTTGATTGAGTTGGCGGCGAACCGTGGCATTTTCAAACCAGTACTACCGACAACTGCAAGACTTAGATGCTCATTGTACGCTGATGATGCTGGGATATTCTTAAAGGTAGACGCGGCAGAGCTGTCAGCCCTAAGCAGAATTCTAGATATCTTTGGAAGGTGCTCAGGGCTGAAAATCAACATTTCAAAGACAGAGATTTTTCCGATCAGATGCCAACAAAACCTTCTGCAAGACTTGGTGAATGTCTTCCCTGCAAAAATTTCAACCTTTCCAGGGAAGTACCTCAGCCTCCCATTACATATTAGGCAATTAAGGAGAATTGAAATACAACCATTGATTAACAGAATAGGCAACAGACTCGCAGGTTGGAAAGGTAAACTGCTATCCAAGGCCGGAAGGAAGACCTTAGTCAACTCCGTATTATCATCTCAACCTATATACCATCTCACGGTCTTCCCAGCTCAAAAGTGGTTAATCCGTTGTATTGATAAACTTAGACGAAGTTTTCTTTGGACAGGAAAAGAACCGGCGAACTGTAGCGGAGGGCACTGTCTAATTAAATGGCCGGTGACTTGTCTGCCAATAAGCAAAGGGGGCCTAGGGATCATGGACCTGGAGCGTTTCGCGAGAGCCCTTAGGCTTCGGTGGCTTTGGTTTCATTGGAAAAACAATGAACGAGCCTGGACAGGATTGGATCTACCTTGTGACAAAACAGATGTTACCATCTTTAATGCCTCCACGATTGTTACCATAGGAAACGGTAAACTGGCAGATTTTTGGAGGTCAAGTTGGGTAGAAGGTCAGGCACCGAAAAACATTGCACCGAACTTATTTCAAATCGCGCGAAGAAAAAAACATCTCGGTCTATCAAGCCTTGTCGAACGACTCTGGATCAGTTTTTGTACACCGGTAACCTCGGAAAAGGAAATCGTGGAGTTTGTAGCACTCTTTGAAGCGATCCGATTTATTAATAGAGATGAAACGAGGAGGACCAGATAACTTGGCGGTGGACCGGCCGACGGTCGATACTCAACAAAGACGGCCTACCTAATGCAATTCAACACGGTTCATTGCAAGATGAAAATTTGTCCCATATGGAAGGCGCAAGTGGAACCTAAATGTCGTTTCTTTGCATGGACATTGCTGCACAACAAGATTTTAACTGCAGATAACATGCTCAAGAGGGGATGGCCCTGCAATACCACCTGTAGCCTTTGCAATGTGGCATCGGAGACATCGAGCCACCTTTGTAAGGATTGTCCGTTCACTAGACAAGTGTGGGAGTGTATTGTGCACTGGGGGACTTGCAGAGGTGGCAAAACTTGAACTACAGAGGTTCGGTGTACAAATGGTGGCGAAGACTGCGAGCTCGATATGACAAAGAGAGATGGCGACAGTTGGATGGTTTGATCATTTACTTCTGGTGGCATCTTTGGCAAGAGAGAAACCAGCGCATTTTCCAGGGGATGATTAGAACGCCGGAGCAGGTAGCTATATCAATCAAGGATGCGGTGCTCACTCGTGGTTTTGCCACATCATTGTAGGCTATGAATTAGTTTCCCTGGTTCTATCTCTCTACCCGCAAAACTCTTCGTGTTTTTTCTGTTTTCTCTCTCTTTCTCTGTTTTCTCCTTAGTTCATTTTTCTTGAGTGGTGTCTGACCGTTTTGTAGTGGCGTGGTTGTATGGTTGTCTTGGGGGTGGTGTTGTGAGGTTTTTTTCCCGGTTTTTCTCCATAAAAAACTGGGACCAAATATCGCTCTCTTCCTGTTAATAAAATTTGCAGCAATTCCCTTGCTGCTTTTTTCAAAAATTAAGCCCACTGTTCTGATAATCTACAGAGAAGTGGTGTATATCCGTAAAGTTAAGTCTGCAAAACTGAGACTCTTGGAGTCCTTGGTTAAGGAGGCTAAGAGGGCTCGGGAAGCTAAAGGAAGAGCGAGGGCTAGGGAAGCTAAAGAAGTGCCAGAGAAGCTAGAAGTGATTAGAAAGACGAGGAGCACACAGGTGGCTGTAGCTGATGAGGGTGCCATCCGAGACAGGGTTGGTATATGATGCAGATGGCAGGAGGAGAAACAAATTCTGATTATGCAGATGTTCGGAGTTGTACAACAAGAGAATTGAGGGCTGGTCCCAAGAAGGGGCCTGATGATAGGAAGGCAAGTAAGAGGAAAAACAAGAGAAAGGTCAAATAGGAGAGGAGAGAAGCCCACGATATTTTTTTCCCAAGGTCCGAGATGAATGGGAGGAAGAAAAATGGCAAAAGAAAATTGTAGGAGATAGTAGCACTATGAGTTTGTTATGTGAGGTGGGCTTTATATATTATGAGCAGGTGTAAAATTTTCAGAAAAAAAATGTTTATCTGATGATGCACAATTAATACAAGTCATTCTCAAATTTGTTTTTGACGTGGTTGTTTAATTTCTTGGCAATCTCTGGTAGTATATCCAATTCAAATGGTGCATAAGACAATTGACCCTCAAGAGGTGTATATATGTATACTATATTAATGCCTATGCGTTGCTACGAAAAATAAAAATGGTAACGAAACATAAAGGTCAAGCAATAAAAGAAAATTATGCTACAAGATCAAACATTTATTTCTCCCGATTACAAAAGTTTTTATGGTTTCTTCCCCGGTATGAATTAAAACCAAATATATTATGCGTAACAATATATATTACCAATCTCAAAAATCAATCAATCATTTTATCCCTTTTTGCAATTTATATTATCAGCTCGCGTTCCTCTTCCTCTTGCCATGCCCGCAACGCGTGCTCCTCAGCGCCGTCGACCTCGTCTCGTTGCCTCGCTCGTCCTCGTCATCCACCGCCTTCGCAGGGGCGACACGGGGGCTTCCCCCGAGCACGAGGCACTACTGCCGAAACCACCACCATTTCGGACCATTGACCGCTACGCGATCTCGCTCGGGGCGTCCACCGTCCTCCTCGCACTCGCGTTCTTCCTGCTGCCGAGCACGCCATGGCGCGCTGTGGAGTCCGCCTTCCTCACTGCCCACTTCGTCGTGCACGCTATGGCCGCGTGGTCAGTCGCCTTGGAGATAGGGGCTATCGCTGTCACCCAGCCTTTGCACCTCCGCATCTTCTGGATCGCCACCTCCCTCAACGTCGCGCTCTTCTCCGCTTCAGCGGTGGTCCGCTGTGCCGACGGTTCGCTGCTCTTCCCAGATGACCCTCTCACTTTTGCCGCCCTACTCGTCTCCATGCCTCTGGCGTATCTAGCCATCACTGGCTTCACTGGCCATGACGCCGGAGCTCATGAAGGTGAATCAGAAAACGCCAGCGCCGAGGCGCCCACCACGCCGTGCGCCATCGCATCGTTCCTCTCTCTCGCGACGTTCAGCTGAATCAACCCACTTATCTCCAAGGGGTATGCTAATGACTCTCTCACCGCCGACGACGTCCCACCGGTGTCGCCGAAACAACCAGCAAGCGTCGTCGCGTTTGTTCACGTCGAACTAGCCAAGACCTTGGGGTCATTTGTAGGGTCGAGGATGCGCCTAGAGGGGGGGTGAATAGGCGTTTATAAAAATCGATCGCTCACTAATTCAATTCGCTCTAATCAACCCCTATGTTAAAACCTAATCAATTTATATATGCGGAAGCGATAAACTAGGTTTTGACAATTAAAGCCTAAATCAACTAGGCTCACTAGTGCACTAACTAATTTATGTCTCTAAACAAGAATTGCTATATTGAATAAACAAATTATACTAAGCAATTCTAATGTATTCAAGCAATTGATAAATATTCAATAATGTAAAGTGCTTGAATATAAATGAGACAAGAGACAACCGATATTTTTCCGTGGTGTTCGGAGACTTGCCGGTCTCCCCTAGTCCACGTTGAGGCTAGCCCGACCACTCGGACCGGCTCCCGCTCGAGCACCCGCCTCTTTCCACTAGTCGTGGTTTTTCACGCTTGCGCGTAGGCTCAACCCGAACCTTCACAAACTTGCCGGGGCTTCTCACACCTTGAGAGCTCCGCAAGACGACGCCCACGCCTGTCTAGAGTCGGCAACCTCCAAGAGTAACAAGCCGCTCCTCCGCTTGAACCTCACCGGGCACAACGAATGCGCTCCTCGGTGATCACCAAGTGCAACACATGCACAAGGCCTCCTCAAGTGCAACACATGCACAAGAGGTACCCAAACCACTTCCTAATTGCAACGAATGCAATTAGTCTCACTCTTAGCTCAAGATGCAAATGGAGAAGAGCAACACATGCACACAACTCCCACAACCTCAAAACACAAAGAACAACCACATTTAAGCCCCCAGGGGGTATTTATAACCTCCACCAAAGAAACTAGCCGTTGGGGACAAGAAACGGGCAGAAACAGCATTTTCCGGTCCGACCGGGCCTCGGCCGGTCCGACCGGCACTCACAGGCCAACGGTCGGAAAACCGACCGTTACACGGCCGGTCGTACCGCGCTTGGGCCGGTCGCACCGCACGGCCGGTCGCACCGCCAGGCAAAACTCAGCACAAACCGAAAATCAAGCGATCTGGAGAAAACACACCGCGGCCACCCCGGTCCGACCGGAGGTCCGGTCCGACCGGCCTCCACCCGGTCCGACCTTTGCACTAAACCCCGCCGCAGACGCCAAGCCTTCGAAAAATCCGGCCGCCCGGCCGGTCCGACCGCTTCCACGCCCGTCCGGCCCGACCTCGGCCGCGGCCGCACCGCCCCCACTGGAAGTTTCACGCGCACGGGAGGAGGCCCGGTCCAACCGCATGGACCTCCGGTCCAACCGCCCAACAAAATCAGCAAACACCCTATGGTTGGTCGCATCACACGAAGATTGGTCACACCACAATTAGGGTTGGTCACACCACATGACAATTGGTTGGACCGCATGATAATTGGTTGGACCGCATGACAATTGGTTGGACCGCATGACAATTGGTTGCACCACCCATTTACACCGAAGCCCTAAGGTTGGTCACACCAATCAAAGGTTGGTCACACCACACAATTCTGGATTTTTCACAAACTTTTTCTCCGAAGATCCAAATGCAATTCTTTGAGCCTCAAGATGATCAACACATGATCATACACCCGTGCAAAACACATTTGCACCAATTTAGCCCATGCTCAAAGAATTCAACCCAAATTGCAAAAACGCATTTCTCAATTGACTCAAGAACTATTCGCAAATCGTATTAAGCAAATCAAACTCGAGTTTATGAGATTAATCCCTTAGCCATGTGAAGGTCAACACAAGACCGGTCAACTTGCCAACTCCGTTGCAAGCCCCACTCACATGCTCTCGAATTCGGACTCATAAACCTCGGTTTATTCGCAACGAACTTGCAAATAACGCAATAAAACCATTTCATGCTTGAGCACTACTCTTTGCAACACATGCAAAAGTCTAGCTCCAAGCAACATCAAATCAAGATGCATGAACTCTCTAATTGCAACACATGCAATTCTCTAGTTCAATGCAACACCAAATCGAACTAACACCAAAACCAAATCTCAAGTATGAGCTCTTTACTCGCAACACATGCAAGCCTCTAGCTCCATACAAACACACAAGTTTTAGAAAGATTGTTTTCGAACCAAAGCATGAAGCTTCAACTAATGCAACACATGCAAAAGTGAACTTCACACAAAAGCCAACGCATTAGCTTATCCTATTTGCAACACATGCAAATCAAAGCATCATGCGAAAACCAAATGCATACGCTCTTCCTTTTTGCAACACATGCAAATCAGAGCATAAACCAAAGCAACCAAGCATAAGTCTTAACACATTCGCAACACATGCCAAATGGTTAACTCTTATGCAAAAACCAAATCAAATAAGATTTGAGCTTTGAGTGAACGCGGATTGAGATCATCAACACATGATGAAGCTCAAGCAAAGGGAACGACCCCTCTTAATAGTACGGCGATAAAAGATCTAGACTCAAAGACTACAAAAGTCCTTAGCCTATCTAGTTATACCTTCGCCGCACGCAAGCAATCCCCTTTGGGGTCTTTATGATCATCACGATGATACTCCCCCGGGATCTCCACTTGACTCCTCTTCGGGAACCATTCTTGACGTCCATCACCTCATGATGCCGTCCAAGTCCCGTTCTCATCCATCTTTGGACCTAACTCAAACATAACTCATGAAACTTGTTAGTCCAAGATGCATGGTTGTCTCAATTATCTCTTGCACTCCATTAACACATAATGGATGCCTTTAGATCAATTGAGCACAACCTAAATCAATTGAAATGATTTAAGTATGTCTTAAGTACAATAATGCAACTCATGCTTTATTATACTTAAGAACTATTCATTTGTCCTTGATTAATCAAGAAACACCATCAACACATGATGAAGTGTTCTCTAATGATTAACACAACAAATGAACTCAATTTAAATTATCATTTAAATTGATTCTTCAAGTTAGAGTGTGAACTCCCCCTAAATATGTGCATCCATGTAATATATGGATTGGGAAACATAATGCACATTTTGTGGTTAATATAACGGGGATATTCATACTTTAACTTGACTCCAAAGTATGCAACTAATATTAAGATGAATATGCAAACATACTTTGGGTTTTCCATTTTTCAATGCGATGAGACTAAACAAAGGTATTCTAAACAAACATGTTAGTCTCGATATAAGATATGTCATTAAGAACAATATCGCATTAGGGGATAAACTTAATATTGGATTTGTCATTAACACAAGATTAGATTTGTCATTAACACCAAAACCATAACTAATGAGGGTTGAACTTACAATCTCCCCCTTTTTGGTGATTAATGACAAATCCAAGCTTAATGAGCACATTTGGATTAAAACTAACATACCGAGAGAATTTAAGCCATTTGAATACATATGCATATTGTAAACAATATAAGCATTGACAATTTAGAATGCATATGACAATTAATTCTCCCCCTTAATCATATTAAGCTTACTTTTTAAACCAAATGACATTAAGCTTCCTAATTCTCCCCCTTTTGGCATTAAACACCAAAAAATGGATAAACCATCTTAAAAGAATATTTCAATTATATCTCCCCCTTTTTGGCAAACATTTATCATTAATAAGATTTTTCATTATCTCCCCCTTTTGGCATTTAACTTAAGAAATAATTCTCCCTTTGTATTTCATTATTCTCCCCCTTTTTACTTTAATCATTCTCCCCTTTTTGGCATTTAACAATTTCTTTCAGGGGTCATATCTAATGAAGGTCATACAAGAATTTAAAAGGATACTAATGACCTTGGCAGTGAATTAGATTTTAGATACCAATTGAAAAAGGTAGGCAATAAAATCCCAAATGAAAAGGATATACAAGGAATAAAACAAGTTTTCATTTGAAATATGGCCTGATACCAAAAGAAGAAAATTCGAAAAGAGACCATATTCGGGATTTTGGATACCACTTTGAAGGAAGAATAAGCGCTTGCAATTATGGATACCACTTGTAAATACAAATAAGCATAAAAAGCAATGAAGGGTATCGCACGGTTTATTTGAAACCATTCAAATAATTCACTCCTCATTTTATTAGGCTTTGCAAATTTCAATATGATTCTTTTGACGAATCCAATAATTTTGCCTAACCGGGTAAACGAGGAACCCAAAAGAAATGAGATACCACTTGAGACAATAGATACCACTTGCAAAAGTTAATCTCAAGGGCTTGCTTGAAGATCCAAAAGAAATGAGCATCCTTAGATTTTTAATGAAGAACAATGCTCAACTTGAGATTTTCCTCTTTTATGTATTTTCAACACATAAAGGCTCTCACACAGAGAAATCTTAAGCGGTTGAATTTACAATTTTAGCTTGAGAGGAAACTCTTACTCAAGAATGTGGGTATCGGTGTAATGCTACAAATAGGCAATGAAATACCACTTGTAGGAAATAAATGAATTCAATGATACCACTTGGAGAAAAGAATCTCAATTATACCACTTGTAAGCATATGGATGAATAAATGCTCAATTTGTTACCACTTCGGATCAAATCACAAAGATTGATACCACTTGAAGGAATAATCGATAAAATCGATGGGTATCAGAGCAATATAATCAAGAGCAACATATACTCACGGGTATTGAAAACTCAAGAAGGATCAATAAAATTATAAAGATTCAATATCAGAGCAAAACAAAGACATGAATCACTTGGAAGCAATTAAGTGCCCAAAACTTGATATGAATAAACTCCCTAAGTTATTCAATGAATGAATCATGGAGTTATTTGCATTTGAATTGCACAAGTTTTGTCTTTCAAAAGATCAAGTGAAAATCACGCTTTAAGTCAATTAAGGTGCTCAAACTGATACCACTTGAAAACTTGATCAAATAAATTTTTAGAATTTTTCAAATTTTGCACAAATGAACTTTGGGATAGTAAGAATCATTTCCAAAAAGAATTTTTGAAAAAGGAGATTCCAATCAAAAGATATCCCAAAAGAAAACTCTGAAAAATCTGAAAATTCAGAGCTCAGCGTGCCATGGCCGGTCCAACCGCCTGGGGTCCGGTCCAACCGGCCCTAAGGGCGGTGTGATCAAGACTTGCTGTCTTGGTCAACCGCACTTTGACGACTGAAACACTTTGATTTTTGCAAATTTTGACAAAAACGATTCAAATGAAGTCCAATGGATTTGAAATTTTGCAGAGATAAACTTTGGACTAATTAGAAGATTTTGCAAAAAGAATTTTCTCAAAATCAATTTTATTTTAAAAGATATGGTAATTTGTGCTTTGAGACATAAAAGGAAATCGATTTTCACAAAAAGCCTCAAAATGCAATTCAATTTGGATTTCATGCAATTTTGATTTTCATGGCTTAGATAGGTGTATCAAGATTGTTTATAGCCAAGATTTGATATGAAATCCAATTTGAATGCCATCATTTTGACATATTGCTAATCTAGGCTATTTTGGTTCAAATCAAATCGTTTTTGAGCCAAATTAGATTTTAACATAGAATTTTTATTTTGAAAGCTTGTAAAACATTTGGAATACTTAATAGAATACTTTTTCAAAGATTTTCGCAAATTTGGGCCTTTTAAATATGAATTTTGACTTTTGATCTAAATAGTCCAATTTGAAGAAGCAATAGAAATCAAGTCAAATTCAATCAACACAAAAATTCAAATGAAGCATGGGGTAAGATATATGGATTTGAATTTTGTGTATGAGTCTAAAATGCCATTTTGAATCACAATTCTACACAAGAATGGATCCAAATGGAGAAACTCACTAAGTGCTAGAATATGACCATTATGGGTCAAGTGTAGTTTTTCGGCGAGTTTTAAAATCAAATAACTTTTGCTAGATTGGTCTTTTGAAAATCTTTTGAACACGAAAGTTGTTAAGAATGACCAACTCTAGGATTTTTGTTTTGGAATTATTTTCAAAATCTTTTTACTTTTATTTCTATGAAAATTATAAGTTTAAATCCAAAACAAGATACTAGTAACTAGTTTTTGGAGTTAAAACTCATTTTCCTTTTAAAATAGATCTTGTGAAGCCAAAACCTTTGAGAAACATTTCAAAAGCATTTTTATACATTTTAAACTAGTTTTTCGCAAGATTAGTAAAAGGGTATACAAATTTTGAGTTTTGACTAAATGGTTGATTTTGAAAATATATATGCACTTATTTTAATATGGGCACACGTAGGGATGTGATACACATGAATATGAATTAACACTCCCCCTAAATGTGCCACTTCTACACTTGCTCAAGATTGGCAATTAAGAGAATAGATAAGAGGCAAGAGCAAGTGGCCATAACAAGTAATCTAAATTGATTTTAACATGAATATTACAATATAACCTACACAAGGCTATAAGACATAATAGTAATCAATTTAAATACTTGTTACCGAGATGGCATTGGCTTATGATGGACATGATTATCTTCATGCTTGACACCACTTGTAGATCAATATAATCCTTCTCCTCCATGAGTGTGCAAGCGTCAATCCATCTCTTATCACCTAAAAGTCTTTTAGGCGATCTTTGGTACCCAATCCTTGTTGGGTCCGACAACGTTAGTCACAATTGATTTAGGAACCCAAATGGCCCTAATTTTAGCATTTTTAAATTGACTAACATTACTAGAAATAGTTTTGCGAGAATTATTCCTCCTAGGCAAAGTATTTGTATTTTTATGGAAGGGCATGGGAGGACATTGATATTTTGCAAAACCATTTCTAGTTTGATCTCTTCTAAGCATATGATAATTGAAATTATGAAATGGCTTAGAGGATCTAGCAAATCTAGCAAAGGCTTTGCTATTGTTATTTCTCCTAGGCAATTGGTTTGAATTATATTGAGTTGGCTTAGGAGTTCTAACAACTTTAGCAAAACCATTACTAGATTTACTCTTCCTATGCATGTGAATATTATTTTGAGCCGGCATAGGGGACTTGACAAGCTTAGCAAACACATTGCCATTCTTGTCCTTCCTAAGCATATAATTATTATCAATGAGAATAGGCTTAGGAGTTATACCTTTGGGACAATCCTTACCGAAGTGTCCCTTTTCCCGGCAATTGAAGCACGTTACGCCGTTTGGTCCTCTCTTGACCTTCTTGTTGTGCTCAACGCCGGTTTGCCTCATGGTTGATGTTGTGGCCTTGTTATCCACTTGATTAGGGCACACGGAGGCGAGGTGACCCTTCTTGTTGCATGCGAAGCACTTGATGGTCTTCGTGTGTCGCGCATTGTGCCTCGTCTTGCTATTCTCCCTCTTGGAGTTGTAGCCGAGTCCTCGCTTGTCTTGAGGCGCCCTTGGCTTGCTCAAGATTTCGTCGAGGAGGGCTTTTCCTTTAACGCATCTCTTCAAGTCATTTTCCAACTTAATGACTTGAGCCTTGAGCTTATTGTTTTCCTCTACAAGGTTAGCCTCACAAGAGATAGAGGAAATAATAGCGATAGAATTTGAATTGGAGCTACAAGGCAAATCATCGCTAGAAGTGGATATGCATTTATTTGATGAATTGTTTGTGATAGGAATTGAGTGAGGCAATTCATCAACTAAATTACATTGAATGCCCATATCCATACTAGCTTTAGTGAATTCCTTGAAAAGGATTTTCTCATGATTTTCTTTTAGAACATTATATTCATTTTGAAGTGAATCATGTTCTAACTTCAAAACTTTGTATTTCTTTTCTCCTTTCCAAGAAATTCATTGAGCTCCTCTAATAAATTCATAAGATCATCATATGAGGGCTCACCTTCATCATCACTTACCTCATTCTTACCTTTTCGCCATAAAGCAACGAATTTTTGATGGAATTGAAAAATCGCTGTAAGCTGAGGCGGAGGTTGAGGTTGACGGAGTTGTCGGTTCATCAATTGATGTAGACGTTGAATGATCATCAACCGACACTTCCTCATCCTCATTGCAATCCTCAATTGTTGTGGATGATTCAAATTTATCTTGAAGTTTGATCCACATTTCATGGCGCTTGAGAGGTTGCATATGAGATTTAATATTTCTACGCTCACAACACTAAATAAAGCATTAGTAGCTTGGCGTCGAGATGTAGACATTTCTCCTCTCCTTTAGTTGGAGCAATTTCATTTAGTGGAGAAGAAATGCCGACATCTCGATCCACCAAATTTGTGGGCTCATGGATTTAAAATGATCGATCATAAATAATTTCCATTGAGCATAATTTGATTCGCTTTAGCATGAGTGGATCGTGAGAGTGCACTAAACCGCTAGGCGCCATCCTTTTACTCTCTAGACGGTTAAGCCTAAAATGAGAGTGACCGTGGCTCTGATACCACTTGTAGGGTCGAGGATGCGCCTAGAGGGGGGGTGAATAGGCGTTTATAAAATCGATCGCTCACTAATTCAATTCGCTCTAATCAACCCCTATGTTAAAACCTAATCAATTTATATATGCGAAGCGATAAACTAGGTTTTGACAATTAAAGCCTAAATCAACTAGGCTCACTAGTGCACTAACTAATTTATGTCTCTAAACAAGAATTGCTATATTGAATAAACAAATTATACTAAGCAATTCTAATGCATTCAAGCAATTGATAAATATTCAATAATGTAAAGTGCTTGAATATAAATGAGACAAGAGACAACCGATATTTTTCCGTGGTGTTCGGAGACTTGCTTGGTCTCCCTAGTCCACGTTGAGGCTAGCCCGACCACTCGGACCGGCTCCCGCTCGAGCACCCCTCTTTCCACTAGTCGTGGTTTTTCACGCTATGCGTAGGCTCAACCCGAACCTTCACAAACTTGCGGGGCTTCACACCTTGAGAGCTCCCGCGCCGACGACGCCTCTGCCGTCTAGGAGTCGGCAACCTCCAAGAGTAACAAGCCGCTCCTCCGCTTGAACCTCACCGGCACTGTGAATCGCTCCTCGGTGATCACCAAGTGCAACACATGCACAAGGCCTCCTCAAGTGCAACACATGCACAAGAGGTACCCAAACCACTTCCTAATTGCAACGAATGCAATTAGTCTCACTCTTAGCTCAAGATGCAAATGGAGAAGAGCAACACATGCACACAACTCCCACAACCTCAAAACACAGCAACAACCACAGCCCCAAGCCCCCCAAGGGGGTATTTATAACCTCCACCAAAGAAACTAGCCGTTGGGGACAAGAACGGCAGAACAAAGATTTCGGTCGGCCAAGACCTCGGCCGTCCGGCCCGACACTCTACAGTTAGCGGTCGGAAACCGAGCAGATTACATCGGTCGGTCGTGAGCGGCTGGGCGGTCGCACCGCGACGGGTCGCCGCCAGTAAAACTTCAAGCCAAACCGAAAATCAAGCGATCTGGAGAAAACACACCGCGGCCACCCCGGTCCGACCGGAGGTCCGGTCCGACCGGCCTCCACCCGGTCCGACCGCCTGCACTAAACCCGCCGCAGACGCCGCGCATATACGAAAAATCGGTCGCCGGGCCGGTCCGACCGCTCCCACGCCCGGTCCGACCGGCCAAGACGGCCGCACCGCCCCATGGAAGTTTCACGCGCGCGGAGGAGGCCGGTCCAACGCATGGACCTCCGGTCCAACCGCCAACAAAATCAGCAAACACCCTATGGTTGGTCGCATCACACGAAGATTGGTCACACCACAATTAGGGTTGGTCACACCACATGACAATTGGTTGGACCGCATGATAATTGGTTGGACCGCATGACAATTGGTTGGACAAGATGACAATTGGTTGCACCACCCATTTACACAAAGCCCTAAGGTTGGTCACACCAATCAAAGGTTGGTCACACCACACAATTCGGATTTTTCACAAACTTTTCTCCGAAGATCCAAATGCAATTCTTTGAGCCTCAAGATGATCAACACATGATCATACACCCGCAAAACACATTTGCACCAATTTAGCCATGCTCAAAGAATTCAACCCAAATTGCAAAAACGCATTTCTCAATTGACTCAAGAACTATTCGCAAATCGTATTAAGCAAATCAAACTCGAGTTTATGAGATTAATCCCTTAGCCATGTGAAGGTCAACACAAGACCGGTCAACTTGCCAACTCCGTTGCAAGCCCCACTCACATGCTCTCGAATTCGGACTCATAAACCTCGGTTTATTCGCAGACAACTAACTTGCAAATAACGCAATAAAACCATTTCATGCTTGAGCACTACTCTTTGCAACACATGCAAAAGTCTAGCTCCAAGCAACATCAAATCAAGATGCATGAACTCTCTAATTGCAACACATGCAATTCTCTAGTTCAATGCAACACCAAATCGAACTAACACCAAAACCAAATCTCAAGTATGAGCTCTTTACTGCAACACATGCAAGCCTCTAGCTCCATACAAACACACAAGTTTTAGAAAGATTGTTTTGAACCAAAGCATGAAGCTTCAACTAATGCAACACATGCAAAAGTGAACTTCACACAAAAGCCAACGATTAGCTTATCCTATTTGCAACACATGCAAATCAAAGCATCATGCTGAAAACCAAATGCATACGCTCTTCCTTTTTGCAACACATGCAAATCGAGCATAAACCAAAGCAACCAAGCATAAGTCTTAACACATTCGCAACACATGCCAAATGGTTAACTCTTATGCAAAAACCAAATCAAATAAGATTTGAGCTTTGAGTGAACGCGGATTGAGATCATCAACACATGATGAAGCTCAAGCAAAGGGAACGACCCCTCTTAATAGTACGGCGATAAAAGATCTAGACTCAAAGACTACAAAAGTCCTTAGCCTATCTAGTTATACCTTCGCGGCACGCAAGCAATCCCCTTTGGGGTCTTTATGATCATCACGATGATACTCCCCCGGGATCTCCACTTGACTCCTCTTCGAACCATTCTTGGCGTCCATCACCTCATGATGCCGTCAAGTCCGTTCTCATCCATCTTTGGACCTAACTCAAACATAACTCATGAAACTTGTTAGTCCAAGATGCATGGTTGTCTCAATTATCTCTTGCACTCCATTAACACATAATGGATGCCTTTAGATCAATTGAGCACAACCTAAATCAATTGAAATGATTTAAGTATGTCTTAAGTACAATAATGCAACTCATGCTTTATTATACTTAAGAACTATTCATTTGTCCTTGATTAATCAAGAAACACCATCAACACATGATGAAGTGTTCTCTAATGATTAACACAACAAATGAACTCAATTTAAATTATCATTTAAATTGATTCTTCAAGTTAGAGTGTGAACTCCCCCTAAATATGTGCATCCATGTAATATATGGATTGGGAAACATAATGCACATTTTGTGGTTAATATAACGGGGATATTCATACTTTAACTTGACTCCAAAGTATGCAACTAATATTAAGATGAATATGCAAACATACTTTGGGTTTTCCATTTTTCAATGCGATGAGACTAAACAAAGGTATTCTAAACAAACATGTTAGTCTCGATATAAGATATGTCATTAAGAACAATATCGCATTAGGGATAAACTTAATATTGGATTTGTCATTAACACAAGATTAGATTTGTCATTAACACCAAAACCATAACTAATGAGGGTTGAACTTACAATCCACGGCACCGGTGGCGTCGCGCTCGATCTTCTTCGCCGCGCGCGATTATCGATCATGCTATGGCGCTCGATAGGCCTCAAGCGCCATGTACGTGAGTCTGTCACTTATTGATCGGTTAAATCGAGTTCATTACGCAAGCGCGCACTTACGACATGGGAGATCTTGAATGAATTCCCTTGATTGATTCTGGTGAAAACTCTATAAAGCAAAAATAGAATACAAAAGAAATAATTGGCCGGCTATTAATTACTAGCAATAATCAGGGATTTTGCTATAATAATCAGCCATATTTAGAGAGATATGACTGGCTATAAATCAGAAAAGAATAATTAACTATAATGACCGATCATTATTAGAGATATGGTAGAAGGGATATGATGAACGGACCGCTGCCACCAACCAACAGCAAATATATATGCTGTACTAAATAAGAAACTGCTACCCTGTAGTTTGGTACACTAGGCATCTGTTCTTAGCAAGCACGCAGCGTTGTCTTCGGACAGATGTGTCTGGCAATTATGCCTATGAGTATCCCAGTTCAAGTTTGCGGATGCATGGTTAACGAGTACTTTTAAACCTGATCAGTGCAGACCAGGGTTCAACTTTTCGTTTTGTGAAAAAATTCAGACCCTCCCGAAATTCGAAATTTCGGCCAAATTTTGGTTTTTCAGCCGAAATGTATTCAAAATTCAAAAAGCAAAATTCAAATCCGGTTTGTTTGGCACCGAAATTTCCGAAATTTCGCCGAAATTATCCGAAATTTCGGATAAAATGCACTAACTGAAAATTGGTTCAAACGATGTCAAAAAATTTTGAAATTGTTTTTGTAGATTCCTGACACATTAGAAATGTTTTCATAAAATTTTTAGGTGATTATCAGTTCTGTGGATTTTTGAAAAATTCAAAGATTGGTACTGTCCCGATGAAACGTTGATCGGTAAGTTTGAACCGGATGAAAAATAGTACAAACGACGTTAGAAAATTTTGATTTTTTTTAGATTTATGACATATTTATGATATTTTTGTAAAAATTTCAGATGATTATCAAATGTGAGACATTTTTAAAAATTCAAACATTGGTACTGTCTTGGTAAAGCGCTGAGCGGCAAGTTTCATTCGAATGAAAATTAGAACAAACGAGGTTATAAAATTTTGAAAATTTTTCTGGATGGTCCTGACATATTCATAATATTATCATAAAATTTTCATATGATGATAAAGTGTCATGTATTTTTAAAAATGCGAACAGTGCTACTATCCTGTTAAAAGGCCGATGATCAATAATAGATTTACTTTAGCAATAAAAAATGTTTAAATTTTTTAAAAATTTTAAATAAGGGTGACAAGGAAATGCTTAATATCTCATAAAAATTTTAAATCATGATCACTCTCCAGTGAATTTATAAAATTCTTATAAGGCACAATGCCATTTATGTTCTTTCTCTGTTTGATTTTTGAAATATAATACAACAAATTAAGTTCAGTGCTTACTGCATTGATAGATTTTATTGAGCAAATAAATAAAGTTTAAATTTTTTCAAAATTTTATATAATGGTACTGAGGAAATTATTAATCTGTCATAAAAAGTTTAGATCATGATCACACTCGAGAAAATGTAGAAAAATCTAACAAATTTACTGTCCCAATTATATCCATTCTATTTTTGATTTTTTAAAGATAACAAATGATGTTAAATTATTTTGAAATTTTTTTTATGATCCTAAACTACTAAGGATGGTATCATAAATTTTTCATATCATTATCAAGCTTGTAAATGTTTTTAAAAATTTGAAAGTGCTTCTATCCAAATTTTAAAAAATCTCAAAAATTAGTTTTTCAACAAATTTTCATGTAAGATCACTTTATTAGGGGTTATTGGACTAATTCCGGTCAAATACGGTCCAAAAAAGTCAAAATACGGATTTAAAACTGAATTTCTAAATTTCCGAAATTCTGTAGCAAATTCAAATTTTTTAAAAATTTTAAATTCGTAGGTACTCCATAATTCAGCTAGGTCTGAAATCTGAAATTTCACCAAATTCGCGAAAATTCGATCCTTGGTGCAGACAGGTACCTGTCTGGATGCATTAGCACCCATTGATTCGTACGAGTGCGTTTGGTTGTCTGTATGAGTGTCTGAATTGCATGAGTAGATACAACTGTACCTGTTAGACACATGTTTGGTTTCCTATTCATCCAAGTCAGGTGGATGTAATTGCACCCACTCATGCAGGATAGAGGAAACACAAAAACTAGGTTTCTCTCTAATACAGATCCGTGAGATGCATAAACAAACAATCAAACAACTCAACTTACATCCACTCATTTAGACCAAAACTAGTCTAGATAACTCGTACAAAACAGACTAAAATGGTGCAGACAACCAAACACACCCTACGTTGCAGGCTGCAACGGCATGCAACCGAACTTGAACTGGGTAACCCACACGCGAGGTGACCTGGAAGGGTTCATATGTACGAAGGTAGAGAAAGGAGGCTCCATTCGGTCCCCACCCACCGCCTAGCCGCATAATTTTTTACTGTTCTAGCCTGAGTAAAAAAAATTACGTTTTTAGCCGCTGTTTTGATATAATTACAAAAATAACCCCTAAACAGTGAAATTCCATGGATTGGTTCCGCGGAATTATTTTTAAAAATTTTTTAAACGATTTTCCGCGGATTGGATCAGCGGAATTATTTTTTATTACTTTTTCCTGCCGATTTCCAATTTGGATCAACGGAATTTTTAATTTTTTTTCAATCTCCATGACCGGATCGTGAATATTTTTAAAATTTTTTAATATTCCACGAGTGGTCAGTGAATTTTTAATTTTTATTTTTTTAAAAAATTCGCGATGCAAGTCATGGAATAAATTTGTTTTATTTTTTCCCCTTTTTTTTGGGTTTTTATCTCCGTGTGGTTTTTTTTTCGGCTGTTTTCTCCGGTCTGGACAACGGGGCCCACCTACCGAAGACCAAAGGCTCCTGGATCAAACTAACCGGGACGAGGAGTTTAAGCGGCAGCTTTAAGAGCAACGTGACGCCGCACGCGACGAGGCACGTAGAAAGGAAGCGGAGGAGAAGGAGGCCGAGAGAGAGAGGAAACGAGAGAGGGCACGTCGTGCTAGAGAAGCCCCATCGGAGGCATGAGCGAAGGGGAAGTGGCCTCGATCCACTCAGTAGACGTCAAGTTATGCTCCTCCAAATTTTAAGTCGTAATAAAAAATGTAGTCTACCTTATTTTCCGCAGTAACTTTTGAGTTGAGCATCACCCTCTCTGTATCTCCCTCTATGTAATTATATGAATTTCTTCTATATCTTCCTGTTGTATCCCAATTATATTATTCTCGCAATTATTAAAAAACTACATTACTTACAAAAAAAAATTCCCTCAAACACTTAAAAAAACACATTGTGTCACGACACGCGAACATTCTCATTCAACTAGTCGCAAAATTTCTCATTCTACGGCCAATGTTTTACTACGATTTGCCATTAAATTTGTTTACGTAAATAAAATGCGGAAAAATAAAATCTGAATTTCTCAAACAAAAATTATCGATAATTTTTTTTTCTATATCACTGTAAAATTATATTTCTTTCGAATTTATTCAACCTTAGTTTTACAAGTAAAATTCTAAAATTCCAACCGAAAAAAAACGAAAAAACGTAATAAATAAATGGAAAAAACCCACGAAAAAAAGGATACTATTCCGCGCTTCGGATGAGCGGAAAAATAAAAAATTTTGAAAGAAAATATTCCGCGGTTCCGATCCGCGGAAAATTAAAAAAAATATTCCGCTGATGCAATCCGTGGAGATCGAAAAAAATTCCACTGATCCAGTCCACGGAAATCGGCAGGAAAAAATAATAAAAAAGAATTCCGTTGATCCAATTCGCGGAAAATCATTTAAAAAATTTTAAAAAATAATTCCGCGGAACCAATCTACGGAATTTCACTGTTCAGAGACTATTTTTGCAATTATATCGAAGCAGCGGCTAAAAGCGTAATTTTTTTTTTACTCAGACTAGAACAGTAAAAAATTCCTAGCCGCACCCCTCCCTCCCTCTGACCTCTAAGTAAGGTATTTAGATCTCTATCATGTTTGGACTTTGAAGTCAATACAATCGTGGGGATTCCCTCACGCGAAATTGCTCACCAACAACCCAAATTCCGGCATATCCGAATCATACGCAATTCTCCTCTGACTATATAATACAATCGGGGAATCCGAGCACGCATCTAAACGTGCGCAGAGTCAACTCCGTTTTCGTCTCGCCCCGTGCACCGTCGCAGCACCAGAGCGTCCGTGGAAACGCCACGCCGCATATATACGGCGTTCTTCGTCCGTCCCCGGCTCCAGAACGAAGCAGCGCTAGCTCGGCTGCCCACCTACCTACGGCGGCGGACATGAGAGGAGGAGGCGCTCGGCTCGCGTTCGCTTCGCGCTTGCTGCTGCTCGCCCTCGCCGCCGCGTGCGCGGCCGGCCGCGCCGCGGGGCACGGCGTGCAGCCGCTGTCGCGGGTCGCCATCCACCGCGCGCGCGTCGCGCTGGACGCGTCCGCGGCGGTTCGCGCGTCGCCTTCGCTGCTCGGCTCGCGGGTACGTACGCTTGGCCGAGTTCTTTGTTCTTTCGCAGCTTCCCTCCTTTCTTCTCCGTTTTAGGCCTGAGATATTTTACGCTGCACCAAAATCAAATCGTTTCCATCTAATCTAGTTAATCAGATTAGGTAGTATTTATTTATATTTTTTTAATAATATAATAGTAAAAATATTACTAATAAATTAATAACTAAGTTTGATTTCTACCCTCCACTATAATACACGTAAAAATTCTCTTCACTTGTACGAAACTCTAGCTGCATCCATCGTAGCAGGGCTACGCTTCACAGCGATAGCTAACGCCTGATCTAGCTGCAGCACGTAATCCTTCTAGAAGTTGTACTAAGACGGCAGCTAGGCTAATCCTTGAGAAATTCCCTAAGAATTTACTTCACGCTAATTACCCTAAAACTTTAAAATCAACTAATGACAGCCAGTTAGTAAATCAAAGAGTGATCCAAAGCGTTGATGTGACATGCCACTTGGGTCCCACGCTGTATCATGTAACATAGCTACACTTCAAATGGAAATAGAATTAAACAAGACTAAGAGGGCTATTTGGGAAGTTGTGCTTTAACTTTCAGTCAAAAGCATCCAAACAGCATTGGTATAAAGCAAATAAAAAGCTAAGTCACAGCAAAAGCACTCCTAAAAGTTACAGCCGCTGGGAAGGACCTTTTTAGATATAGCTTCACTCGATCAAGATCTCACCTCGCCGCCTCCGTCTCCCTGATCTTTGTCATCCTGTCTTGCCGCATGTACATTACCTCCCCGCTTAGTCGCTATTGTGCTTCACTAGATTGTTGCCTCTCCGCTTGGTCGTCCCTCTAAAAGCTAGAACTATAGCAAGTTTGCCAAATGGTATAACAAAAAAACCACAGCTACCAGTTATAACTGATTTACAATTCAGTAAACTAAAAACAGTTTTTTAGTCCAGTCACAGCCTAAACAGAGCTAAATCCAAAAAAAAAGTCTAAATCCTAAAATGCTCCGGAATCCGGATCATTCCTCTCTGCGCACGCGTAAAGTGTAAACCCCAAGAACCTGCGTCCCAATTAACCCCGAATATCCGGAAACGGTCGCTTGCATCTGAGTCCAAAACTCCAAACTGATTCTTGGAGCGTTCCCCACACAGTCAAAGATAATGCCCAATAATCACACGCTTACAAATTAGAGGCGGACTTGGCCCAAATGGCTGGTCAGATACGCCAAGATTTACAGCTCTGCCCAAGATCCAAATTCTCAGTCCCGACACGCTTGGCAGTAGGCCGGCCGTTCCGGCGTGCGCCGTGCGTCCTCCGTCCCAATCGCTGTAGGACAAGTTGGGGATTGGGGGGATGGTGCCAAGTTTGCAGTGGAGAAATTTCAATGGTAGGTAATGGTGGATATCCAAATCAGTTGAATGATTGATGGACCAAAATTATCTGTATCATTGCAGTGCCCATTCCTAGTCCTTCTCATTCTATTGTGGACTTGTGGTCACATACTCACATGGGGTGTTCCATGCACCTAAGGAATCCACTATAGGATGCGTTGATCTTATCGTTCCGCCTTCACATTGTTCGTCAGTGATCACGAAATTGTCTGCCGTCCGACTGATATTTTTAATGGAGAATCATGCTTACTCCGGTTTTGTTTGATCGTATTGTTTCTCCTTTTGGAATTTGATCTGATTAATACACGCACTTCAGGAATTGATGAATTACATTATGTAACTGTGAAATGCTATTTCTTTGTCGTTGATTTTTTGCTGAAATCTGACAAGATGTTCTGGACACAGGGGGAAGATACTGCTTGGGTGAGCGTAGATTTCACAGTTCCCCATGCAAGTGACGGTGATTGGATCGGAGTATTCTCTCCTTCGAATTTTAAGTATGGACTGTACATTTACCCGAATTGTTAAGATTTTGAACTATGAGTTGTACATTATCATGATTACAGTTTACAATCATGATCTTCTAAGTTCCTGCACTTTCCTACAGTGCGTCCACATGCCCTGGATCTTATGGGTCAGGCCCTGTGATATGCTCGGCACCAATAAAGGTTAGTGGACATAATGAGCGACCTTCGCATTCTTCATATGGACTACTAACTTGATTTTATATATATATATATATTTGTTTCAGTATCAGCTTGCAAATTATTCATTGGATTATGCCAAGTCCCGAAAAGGGACTCTGAAGTTTCAGTTGATCAACCAACGGCAAGATTTTTCCTTTGGATTGTTCTCTGGTGGACTCTCGAATGTGAGTTACTGCATAAGACATACGCTATCCAGTCTCCATCATTCGATAAAAGAAAAACACTGACTTTACTAATTCTTCTGCAGCCAAAACTTATTGCAGTGTCTAATAAGATTGCCTTTGCGAACCCAAAAGCTCCAGTTTATCCACGTCTAGCACAGGGAAAAACTTGGAATGAGGTGGGTTATTCTCTCATCCCTGACTTGCACAGGCAAATATAGTTATACTTTCTTTTCAAATGTAAATTTACTTATAATAATGTGATCTCAGATGCATCCTAGCTTAAAATGTCAAACTGAAATCTCACTCGAGTCTTTGTTATGTCATGTTAGATGACTGTCACATGGACAAGTGGCTATGACATCAATGAGGCATATCCCTTCGTTGAATGGGGCATGAAATGGAGCCCTCCTATGCGCGCAGCAGCTGGCACTGTCACTTTTGATCGTGAAAGCATCTGTGGTATGGTGCCTGCAAAAGATTCTTTTTGCATTATTTTTGCTCAGTACTATCTGTGAGGGGAAATGAGAAGTTTGAATTATCTAGCAAATAGATTGAACTTGTGCAATCCTAATTTTGTCAGCTAGCTCCCGTGATTTGGTTTGAACTGGATCCATTTAGTAAATTTCAACTTTTTTACCCGATATCTATGACAAGTACCATGGTTCTTGATGTTTATATGTATCCAGTGTAACAAAGAATTGAAGAACTGGAACACATTTGGGGTATCCCCTTAGGGACCGATGTATTTATGTTCTCCTTGAAATGAATGGTAGAGCTCCTGACCTTATTTTTTTTAAAAAAAAAGAATTGGAACATGAGCACCATTATTGTTTTTTATGTTTTTGGCTTTCATATCTTTGTGGACATTGAGCATGCAGTATGCAACAAACATAGGTTGTTGGGAAAATCTTTTTGAAGAACAATATAACCTGATGTAAACCCAAACAGGTTTTTTTTTTACTGAGACGTCCCACTTTACTTTTTTACTTGTGCAGGAGAACCTGCCCGTACTGTTGGTTGGAGAGACCCAGGTTACATACACACAGCTTTCCTGACGAATCTATGGCCAAACAAAGAGTAAATGCTTGCCTTCGGTCCTACAAATAGTTCTCAGTTGTGAATATTGCTGTTCTGACTATGCAATTTTTCCTACTAGGTACTACTACAAAATTGGACATATGCTACCTGATGGAACTGTTGTATGGGGCAAGTTTTACTCTTTCAGAGCACCTCCTTATCCTGGACAAAAGTCACTGCAGCGGGTTGTTATTTTCGGTGATATGGGAAAGGTAAATATATGCCAACACTGATTTAGGCTATAGTACCACTCACTGATAACATTATGAAGCATAGCAGAAATTCATGAAGACATTATCATCTACATCTCTCTTCAAAAAACACACCCACAATGTTTACATCTATATATTTGTTGAGACACGATAGCAAAGGTGCACATTGACTACTTTTCTGCCAATGTTTTTACATTCTTTATTTTCAACCAATGACAAATGACTGTTCTTAAAAAAATTTGCCTCAATATGACAATTGTTTAGTAAGCATTTTTTTTTACTTAGCCCCTATAAAACTATATAGATATATTTGTTACATGAATGCTGTGCTTTTCACATTTTATATTTGACGAATCGATAGTCTTTCTGAATTCATACAGTATTCTTATCTGTAGGCTGAGAGGGATGGAAGCAATGAATATAGCAACTACCAGCCTGGGTCACTTAACACCACCGATACACTTATCAGGGACCTTGACAACATAGACATAGTCTTTCACATCGGGGATATCACCTATGCCAATGGGTATATTTCGCAGTGGGATCAGTTCACACAACAAGTCGAACCAATTACTTCTCGAGTCCCCTATATGATTGCGAGGTTTGGACATCTTTTTAAACCAGATCTCGAAGCCTTTCACAAGTTAGCTTTCTGATAACTTGCGGTCTTTGATGCAGTGGAAATCATGAACGGGATTGGCCCAACAGTGGGTCTTTCTACAATGGTACAGATTCTGGAGGGGAGTGTGGGGTGTTAGCTGAGACCATGTACTACACCCCAACAGAGAACAGAGCAAACTACTGGTAAGTGGAAGTATGTAGCTCATTTGCCATATGATACGGCCAATGAACAATATCACTGACAATTTGACAGTGTACATTGGTAAGGACAATATCTATGTACACTGTCAAATTGTCAGCGATGGCCACTATTTACTAACTACTAAGCATAAACTTGTGCCTCAACTAGCTATTGTTCGTCCCCTTAGAAAAAAAAAATCTGGCTATTGTTCTACAGGTACACAACAGATTACGGCATGTTCCGGTTCTGCGTCGCGGACAGCGAGCACGATTGGCGGGAAGGCACGGAGCAGTACAAGTTCATCGAGAACTGTCTCGCCACTGTTGACCGGAAGAAGCAGCCGTGGCTGATATTCATCGCGCATCGCGTTCTTGGCTACTCCTCTGGTTTCTTCTACGGCCAAGAAGGGTCGTTTGCCGAGCCGATGGCCCGGGAAAGCCTTCAGAAGCTGTGGCAGAAGTACAGGGTGGACATCGCGTTCTACGGCCATGTCCACAACTACGAGAGGACATGCCCTGTATACGAGGTAGCCGCATGATCTGCGAGCTCTTTCGGTGCATCTGGAGAAATGTCGAGTTCTCTTGTGGCCATGCTAATGCTACCTTGTGCAGAAACAATGCGTGAGTTCAGACAAGTCCCACTACTCCGGCACGATGAACGGCACCATCCACGTCGTCGTCGGGGGAGGCGGCAGCCACCTGAGCAACTTCACCACCGAGGCCCCGGCGTGGAGCGTGTACAGGGAGATGGAGTACGGCTTCGTGAAGCTGACGGCGTTCAACTACACGTCCCTTCTGTACGAGTACAAACGGTCCGGCGATGGCAGGGTGTACGACAGCTTCACCGTGCACAGGGAGTACCGGGACGTGCTGGCGTGCGTCAAGGATAGCTGCCCTCCGACGACATGGGCGAAATGATGCAGAGAAGTCGCTTCTGAATGGGATGATGGCTTTGTGTGTAATTCTCACTCGTTGATCATTTTGGAAATGAAGGAGAGGTTTTTTTAGACACAAATGAATGAGAAATAATTGTACAAAATCGCTTCATCAACTGATCATGAATACGGCGTAAAAAGGTTTTCTGGATTAAAGAAAGGGAAAATTGCAATTACCCCTCCAAAAGTCAAGCAGAGTTTGATTTAGAATTATTTTTTTAATAATACTTTTTTTTCAAAATTTCAAAAATATACTACGAAAAAAAAATTACATAAATATACCCCTGTCGTCCGTTAGTTTGGCGACAAGCTCCTGTCGCCAAACCAACGGGCGACAGGAGGCCACGCTGCACGATCAATCGGGTGCCAAAAGCGCCACGTCTCCGCACTGTTCTGCGACGTGGCCTCCTGTCGCCCGTTGGTTTGGCGACAGGAGGTCTATATTTATGTAATTTTTTTTGTGGTATATTTTTGAAATTTTGAAAAAAATATATTATTAAAAAAATAATTCGTTTGATTTATCTCTTATGTGACAAGTGGCCCCCCACCCCCACAAATGTATGGTTGTTTGAAATGCCACCTGCTGTCTTCTTCCTGCTGACTCGGATGCTACTTTGTTGACGTGGGCTCTATACGGCTATGCCATTTCTCGGCCCATGCACAAGATGATGAGAAACTATGTTCGTGATTTCTTCGACCGAAACCCACTTTCAAAAATTTTCTTATTGAACGGCCACTTGATGATGCATGTAGTGTTTATTGTACTTATATCGTTGATGTTAAAATCTACTCCTCTAATGCAAAGAAATATCTATGGGACATTCGTTTGTATTTCGTGCACTTTGGTTATATTTTTTTTCTATCATTCACTATTCAAGCTATAAATAGAGTGAAGGAAGTGACAAATTACCCGGGAATAAAAAATTAATAAACTTTCATTTTTCCTTGTTTATGTTTTGCAACACTACATTTTTCTACATGTAATACTTTCTAATGTTATAGTGCATTATTGAAAACCATAAAGTTATAATATAATAATAGTATTTAATCACAGGAAACAAACTTTGTTCAAATTTGAACGTAGTTGGTTACTCAGAGACGGTTTTTGACTTAGTTGCGATAAATGGCAATCGGAAAACCGTGGATTATCGCCATTGAAAAATGGCGTATAAGATTAGATCTCTTCGCCAATTTTTAAGAGGTTGGGCGATTAATGCCGAGGTCATGATAAAAAGAGAAGAAAAAATTATTGCTTTAATGGAAGATCTTGATAAGCAAGCGTAACACACACCCTTAATGATCAAGATTTATATTTGAAAAGATATCTTAATGATAGACGCATCATTTGTTACGGAAGAAGAGATGAAATGGTACGAGAGGCGAAAACAAAAATATTTTAGAAGGGATAGTAACACCAAATATTTTCATTTGGTTGCTAATGGTAAGCATAGGAAACAACGATCTTTAAATTGGATCATGAAGATGGTACAAAGGTGGGCGATGCTCAATTAAAAGAGTACATTACTAATTATTACAAGAATCTATTTGGGCCACCTAAGAGAGTACTTTCCGAATGATGGAGACTCATATTCATGATTTGCCTGTAACGAATGAGAAAATGCCTTTCTCGTTCGCAATTCTCTGAGCAAGAGGTCAAAGAGGCGGTGTTCCAAATGGAACATAATAAATCACCTGGTCCTGATGGTTTCCCAGCTGAATTTTATCAGGTTTTCTGGGATATTATTAAAGGGGATTTAATGGCTTTGTTCAATGATTTTATCGTTAGTTACCTCTGTTTAGTCTCAATTTTGGCATTATCACACTTCTTCCGAAAATTAAAGATGCTACAAAAATACAACAATATAGACATATCTGTCGCTCAATGTGAGCTTTAAATTTTTACAAAAGTGGCTACCAACAGAATAATGAGTGTGGCTAATAAAGTTGTTGGATTGTCACAAACAGCATTTATGCCAGGTCGGAACATTATGGAAGAGGTTGTGATTCTTCATGAAACTATTCATGAATTACATACAAAGAAACTCAATGGAGTGTTATTAAAACTTGATTTTGAAAAAGCTTATGATAAGGTCAAATGACCTTTTCTTCAACAAATTCTCCGCATGAAGGGATTTTGCCATCAATGGTGTGCTTGGGTTGATTCTTTTGTTTCTGGAGGTAGTGTAGGCATTAAAGTTAATGACGATATTGGTCATTACTTCCAGACCAAAAAAGGGGTTCGTCAGGGTGACCCTATGTCCCCTATTCTGTTTAATATTGTGGCTGATATGCTAGCGGTTTTGATTAAAAGAGCCAAGGAGGATGGCCAAATTCGCGGTGTTATTCCTCATTTAATTGAGGATGGTTTATCCATATTACAATATGCGGACGATACAATTATTTTTATGGATCATAACATTGAGCAAGCTAAAAACATGAAATTATTGCTGCGTGTTTGAGCAATTATCGTGGCTCAAAATTAATTTTCATAAAAGTGAAATGTTTTGCTTTGGTGAAGCTAGACAACACGAACAAGAATACACTGATTTGTTTGGTTGTGCGATGGGGTCATATCCATTTCGTTATTTAGGCATCCCAATGCATTTTCATAAGCTTGGTAATGCGGATTGGGGTGCGGTTGAGGAACGATTTAAACGAAAACTTTCTACTTGGAAGGCTAAATACCTCTCTTATGGGGGCAGATTAGTCCTCTTAAATTCAGTTCTGAGTAGTCTTCCTATGTTCATGATGTCTATTTTCGAAATTCCAAAAGGTATTCTTCAAAAACTGGATTTTTATCGATCTCGGTTTTTTTGGCAAGGTAATAGTGATAAGAGGAAATATCGCCTTGCTAAGTGGAATATTCGTGTCGCCCTAAAGATCGTATGGTGCAGGTATTGCAGACCTTCACACTAAGAACAAATGTTTATTAACCAAATGGTTATTTAAACTGATGAATGAGGATGGGCTTTGGCAAAATTTGCTTAGAAATAAATATCTAAGCTCAAAATGTTTATCTCAAATTCAATCTAAGCCCAGGGATTCACAATTTTGGAAAGGGATTTTAAAGGTCAAGGATGATTTTTTGAGTTGTGGAACTTTTCGAATTGGTGATGGGTCTCAAACTCGATTTTGGGAAGATACTTGGATGGATGCTTCACCGCTTAAAGACCAATTTCCAAGTTTGTATCATATTGTGCACGATTCTCATGTAATGTTGTAAAGGTCCTCAATCAAATGCCACCACATATTACTTTTCAAGAGTATTAGTGGGGGATAAATTACTGGATTGGTATAATCTTGTTGCTAAGATAGCTCATTGTCAGCTTTCTGATGAAAGGGATACTTTTCTCTGGAGTCTTCATAGACATGGAGAATTTTCTGTTCGGTCCATGTATACATTTTTGATGAATCAGGGGACTCCTTTTCATCATAATTTCATCTGGAAATTGAAATTACCCTAAAGATTAAAATTTTCCTCTCGGTATTTACAACGAGGAGTCATTTTAACTAAGGATAATTTAGCTAAATGTCAATGGCATGGGGATCAAAAATGTTGTTTCAGAATTGTAATGAAACAATAAGGCATCTATTCTTTGATTGCCAACATGCAAAAGCTATTTGGAGAATAGTCCATATTATGCATCGGTTTATACCCCGAGGTCCATGTCTCATATGCTTGGGAATTGGTTAACAGGAATTGCGAAGAAAGAGAAAAAAGTTATTCTTGTTGGTGGTGCTGCCTTATTATGGGTTATTTGGTGTACACGTAACGATTTAATATTTGAAAAAAAACAATCTTCTACTCTTATGCAGGTTATGTTCAGAGGAACATACTGGCTGCGGTCGTGGGTATTATTGCAAGCTGAGAACAACAAAGAGAGCATTACATTGGCATGTCGGGCGTTAGAGGTGGTGGCCTTACAAATATTTGCCAAGAGTGGATGGAGATGCAACTATCGACTGCAATTTTGATTTTAAGTTCTTGTTGTTTTGTTCTCAACAATACTCTTTATGATTTATGGTTGTAATCGTTTTTTGTAAACAATCGGTCGCGTGCTCTTGCAGAGACCGGAATTTATTCCTTAATCTAAAAAAAAAATCTATAGATGTGTAACTGTGTCGCCTTCATACTTTAAACTATGTGAAGGTTTAAAAAAATAGTTACAAACAAATGTAGCATTAGAAATATATTCAAAATTAAATCATGCATAACCTTAAATGGTTCAAAATATATGTTCCAATAAAATTTGTTCGGCATATATAAATGAAGGTTCAAATTTACCCTAAATCATATAAAAGAAAATATTGTTTAAAACACGCTTCATAATAAATCTATGTAAGGTACTAGTCTGAAGTAGCGTTACAGATAGAGGCGCGATGCTTCTGAAGTGCTTCTCGTGACCTAGAACAACATGTAATCAATCCTGATCTTAAGCAAAGTTATTTGCAGCAACAATTATTAAGAATACTCATAAAGCAAAGAGACTCATCAGTTGTCGTTCTGTAAACTATCGTAATGTTTTTTTTGTTGAAAAGCATTGCACTTGATGATCATGACTGTTCGAGATTTCAGGGCCCGGATTTAGATTTAAAATGGGGCCCTTATATATATATATATATATATATATATATATATATATATATATATATATATATATATATATATATATATATATATATATATATATAGGAAGCCTCTTTTCTACTCGGAGTAATTACTCCCTATGCCATATCTCATAATGTATAGGGTATCTCGTATGACGGAGGTATGTACTAGCTGTAGTATACTGAGTATATAAGATCATCTAGGTGGTATGTATATTTTTGGACATACTCCTTTTTATGTGCATATATGAAGGTATTTGCAAAATATGCTAAAAATCATGGACTCCCTTGCAATTTTTTCATGTGTCTCACATTGGAGTTTCTTATAATTATTGTATGAGTATACCCAAAGTGATAAAGGAGTATTTCAAGTTCGTTTAGGTAGCATTTCAGATATGGGAGTAACTACACCCGGGAGTAAAAGATATTTTTCCTATATATATATATATATAAAAGTGTTACTAATAAACACTCAAGATGCATCCAAAAAAAATATTCATATCAAGCAACAAGTAAAGCAAAACGTACATATTACAGTATTACCTTAAAAGTTTCTTCTAACATGTCTAGATGCGAAGTCATTGATGATGGTATCAATATCAATCTCATCCAATAATATCTTCTCGATGCATAAAATAGCCAAACCATTTAGCCTTTCTTGAGACATTTTGGACCTCAAATAATTCTTCAACAACTTCAACTTTGAAAAGCTTTTTTCACCGATGCCACAAAGGATGCACAAGAATAAGATCCGATACAATAGAAATATTAGGATAACAATCCACTTCTCGACATACTCAAAAATCTCCATGATGAGACATTGGTTCATCCGATAAAGTCAACTGCATAATACTAAGCTCTGAAATTAGATCATTTAAATCAACATCAGATGAGCCATCAAAAGAGAAAGTGTTTGCAAATTTGGTGCAACAGTCTCTTAGTTCAATAGTATCCAAAGACTTCAAGGTCGTCGAGCTCATCAAAAACCCAAATATACTTTTGAATGATTGGAGTTCTTCAAATCTACTTGTTAATGAACTAATTGCAATATCAACCATAACTAAAAAGTAATTAACTTCAAAAGCCTTCTCAGCTTCAAGATTTGCTTCCTCACAACTGCTTTCATCATATTGTTTCTTTCTAAAAGCACGACGCTTTACTGGAAATGATGGCTCCACACCCAATTCTGATGCAATCTCTTTGGCAATGATCAAACTAGAAGCAAACCCTTCATTTCTATAGTTCTCAAAGAAACTGATTGTATCTTCTATGTTCTTTAAGGTAGCGTCAATGCACATGGATGGTGACTGTAACTTCTTGCTCACATTGTTTACAGTAAATAAAATGTCATACCAAATAACCATGCCAAGTATAAACTCAAAGGTACCAAGCACTTCAAATAAATTTTTTGCATCACTCCTATCCTTGGGTTCAGTATCCTTATCTTTACTTAACTGAAGCAAAGCTGACCTTATCTTAGGAGCTTGAAATCTAATTGCTTTGACACTTTTGATCCGACTCTCCCAACGAGTATTGCTCCATGATTTCACAGTTAAGCTTTCAACATGGCCACGCAAAACATCCCATCTTTTGGTAGAACTAGAAAACAATACATATATCCGTTGCACAATTCCAAAAATGAAATAGCTTTTGCCACAAGATTTAGCCATATCACAAAGAGTAAGATTAAGACTATGACAAGCACATGGCATAAACAAAGCTCTTGGATTTATATCAAGCAATCGTCTTTGCACCCCCTTGTTCTTTCCTTTCATGTTAGATCCATTGTCATAACCTTGACCCCTAATATCCTCAATATTTAGACCAAAGGACTTAATGGAATCAAGCAATGAATTGAAAAGCCCCTCACCAGATGTGTCATCAACCTTAATGAAACCCAAAAAATACTCTTCAATTTTGCCGCTAGACATATTAACACATCGAACCAACAAACTCATCTGTTCTTGATGACTCACATCTGGGGTACAATCAAGGATAATAGAAAAATATTTGGCCTCTTTAACAATCTTTATGATAGATTTGGTAATGTCGGTCAAAAGAGAAACCAACTCATTCTGAATTTTATGATCGAGATAATGATAATGAATCTCATTATTTCGAATCGCCTAAGGTGATCTTGCATTACCAAATCAAATTCAGCAATCATCTCAACACAAGTTAGAAAATTACCATTTCGATCATTGTAAAGTTGCTCACTTGATCCTCTAAAAGCCAAACGCTACTTACCAAGAAATTTCACAACAAAGAATTATTCTTAATAAGACTTGCCTAATACGCTTTTTTCTCCTTTGTGATTTGGTGTCAAATTCTTTATCAATTGTTTCATGCTTATCGAGTCTAGCTCTCAATTCATTCCAAGAGTTCATGTTGGTAATATGCTCCATACTAGCCTCATGTTCTTTCAAATTTCTCATTAATATGCCTCCAATCTCTAAACCCATCGTGCCCCAATGAACTCTTGCATTTTTCTGAATTAAAAATCTTACAACAAAAGCAAAACACTCTATCAACATGTTTTGAATAAACCAACCATTTTCTATCGCGAACTTCTCCATTGCTCATCTTTCTAGAGTAATGAGTATATGAAAAATGTCTCCCATTGCCATCCAAAGGAAATACAATATTTTCTTCTCTTATAGGCCCCTTCTCCACTAATATGTCCCTTGACTTGTTATCAAGATTACTCCAATTTCTTAGATCATATATATCCCCAGTAAAAACCGGTTGTTCATCAACACTAGCATTATTTGTAGGAGAAGAATTAAATATTGGCTCATGATCACTCACATTGTTATCATCCATATTCATGTCAACATTTTCTTCCGGTGTAGGGCCCTGATCTTCTGGATTAATATTAGGTTGTTCCACCACAAAGAACTATAGCCAACTCATCTCGCATTTCTTGAAGTCCTCGACCATCGTAAAGAATTTGTCCATGGCTCCTCTCTCGTGATTCTACAAACTCATCTCGCCTGCTTTTCCTCTTCCTTTTCTCTCACGGATGGATACCTTCTAGACGACATGACTATATGTTGAAAATTAAAAATAAACAATTATTATTTGAAAGCTATCGCAAAGCTACAAAGGTACTAGATCAACTAAAAAAAATTATTACCGATTATGTAGAACTCTCAAATCCCAATATCATATATGCATCAACGCGGTCTAATCAAACGACACAAGTGGCCTAATGCAAATTCATAAACCAAATATGAAATATCAAATTACCGATCCATCTAATTAATATGTTAAATATAATAGATGTAATCACACCGTTAGGGTAACTAGCAAAATCAATATGACAATACCTAATGACTGCGGCTCACAGATGAAACGCTTGCTTTCGGCAATTGGGATCGCCGATGATGAATTGCAGATTGGGCGTGGCGGCATGCGTCACCGGATTTGTCGCCTCGTCGACTCGTCCGTTCCTCGCCCCGCCGCTCGATGTCGATCGCTTCGCACTCACGCACTGCGGCGCTGTTGCTATGGCTTGCCGCTTTGTCGGCTTGCGTCAGGCAACAGGATTCGGCGACGACTGCACACCACACACGGCGTGAGCTGCCCGCCGCCGCCCGCCCCGCGGTGGCGCGCCTTGGGCAATTGGTGCGTAATGCGACTTCGCGATCGCTGGCGGCTTCCAGACTCTCATGCCACGCGCCAGTTCGTCTGTGACGTTTGTTTTGGTTCGCTTATCGCTAATCGCTAATGAGTAATGACTAATCGCTTGAATCTTGATATTTCCCAGCCGGGCCCAGGACTCATGCATGTACGCAGTAGTACGCCAGGACTCTCATGGCTCATGCATGTATCGCAGACACTGGTGGGGCCCATGGGCTAGGGGGCCTGAGCGGTTGTTCTGCCGCCCTGTGGCCAAGGCCGCAGATGATATATGTTAATTATATGTTTCAGTCCATAAGTTCTTTTCTATATGTGCATGTATCCGCATGAGGTTTAATATTTGGTCTAATTATACTTGGTATTAATAATAGATTAAGGATTGATATTTAAATCTGATATCAAAGGGCTAAAATAACTACTAAAGCTTACAAGATGTAAAGTTTAAGCCAATGTGTGCCCTACCTATTTATTGACCTAATTTGGTCAGTGTGTTATCTTATATGGCAAAATCACCCACTATTGTTCTACACGAGTAATAATACTATGCGTAATTGGATTAAAATGTTATTTGAACCGTAGTTCGGGGCGCTAGATGGACTTTCAACCAAAGTTCGGGTTGTTTATTAATTAGTGAAGATAAAGCACGCAGATGAAGATAAATGTTGGTGAAGACAAGTTAAGTGCCCGCCGTTGCAACGGAAACATATTTTTAACCAAATAATCAAATCATGCCATGTTTTTATAAAATAAAATAAAATCACACTCTTTTTGCCACAGGGAGGAAGAAATGTGTAATGGCATGGCCAAGTGGAAAGAAAGAGATTAGTTTTATTTTTATCCCATATGTAGAGATGAGGAGAGGAAGGCAGACGATCACCAATAACTTATATTTATATACTTGTAAAGATAAATCACTTAGATGAAATATTTGAAGGGACGTTTACATTACATGAGAGAAAAGGATTGACTTGATAGAAGCTCTAATTCCAGTAGCTCTGTGAACAAATCCATTATTTCATTACGTTACATGTTTTCTGAATTTCATCCTTTATGCTCTTACGCTCTGAATCCCTGTGGTTTGATCTCTTTTTGGACTCAACCACGAACCGATCCATCTAAACCAAGTGTGCCAATAACCTTTGTCAGTAAGGAATCAAATGCCATTGTTAGTAAGGAATCAAATGCTAGAGAATTCATTTCTAATAGATACCCACATGAAAATTTTGATATTGTGTTTTTGTTATTATTTTCATCATGGCTTTACTAACAATGGTTTGCCTAGTTGTATTGTAGGTCCTTCAATGACCACATATTTTATGTCGTCTCAAATTTTTTAATGGAATATGTATGATTACTCCAATTTCACATGCTTTTGATCTGATTAACTATGTGCAACTGTGAATTACTTCAAGAACCATGAATTTGGTCCTTAGATTTTTGCTGAAACAGTCAAATAAAAAAACTAGTTAAGCTGTGGAAAATCTGCATCTATTTCAAGCAGCTTGTTGACATTAAATACAATAAAAGCTAGTGCATGAGCCTATCTTAGGTTTTTCTATGAAAATCTATAGGGAAGTGACAAAAAGATTTACTACTTAGAATAAATTACTCATCTAAAGAATGATTACAGAGAGATGAAAGTAAACTAAAACAAATCTACCGATGCTAGAAAGGAAAGTCAGGACATCAAACTACCTAATATCCTTTCACAATCTGTAATCCATCTTTGATTGTGTCATCAGACCTTAGAGAAGTGAAGGTGACATGATTGATGTCTTCTTTCGGTTCAGCAAAATCATAGATCCTTCGTAAAAGGACTCCAGATAAATGACAAAAAACACGTAATTACGTTTAGATCCTTCTAACCATTTTTTACAAAAAAGACCGTTCAGTTCAACAAATATATATTAGGACTTGGAGGAAAGGCTCCTGTTCAGAGGGGAGGTATACATAAAACGCAGGTACACGAGTTGTCTATATATTTTCCCTAATAAATATTTCAATGTATCAAAATCTATTAGGAAGTAACAAACAAATTTACTACTTACAATAAATTACTGCTGGAGTATTTTGTTTTCCCCAAATTTCAAAAAAAGGAAAAGATGGTGGGCTGTCTGGGCCGACCCAGCCCATGTGGCTAGGCCAACCCATCCAGCGACGCCATCAGGTCAGGAGGCAGTGGCTTCTTCGCTGTTTTTGACCAGGGCAAAGAAACGGCAAAGAGGAAGGAGCGGATCTGGGAGGCGATGGCGGCGTTGCTCGCGTCGCATGGCGCGTGCGGCGAGAGCGGACGACCGGCTCGGCAGACATTTGCAGTCTCCTCCCCTTCCCGAGCTCCTATAAATACCTGGTTGGCTGGTTCTTTGAGGATCATCACGGTGAACTCCTCTAATCCCCATCTTAGTCCATATCCTCTGGTTGGCCCTTTAGGCTTTGCTTTTGTGCTTCCAACATTCTCTGTAATCTCTGGCTTGATTGGTTCTTGATTCAATCAGTGGTAGACTACACTCGCATGAAACCCTAGTTGAATCTTGAATCTGATCTGGTAGCTCAGGATTGTTTTGAATGTTCGGAAGTCACATAAAGGAGAAGCATCCGGTTGCGCAGCTTTTTGTGCTAGCTATCTGATCCGGTTGTTGGAGGATATTGGGGCGTATTTGCCCAGGTTGTGGCTGGTCCTTGTGACCTGCTTCTGTGTTCGGCTGTATTCTCTTTAGGCCGAAAGGTGTTTCTGTTAACTCTGTGCAGCAGATTGCATCTTGGACTTCTCGGTGAAATTGCCTCACTGTGGAAGTTTGTGGCTTTGTATCTCCGGAACCAGCGCCGGCGTTTTCTGCGGCATTGCAGCGGCGTGTTGTTTTCTGGGACAGCGTCCTCGACGTGCCTAGCCATTTGCACTAACATTCTGTTGGTGATTTGTAAGTTTTCGCATTCTCTGTGACTGTCTTACAGTTGAGGACTTGCAAAGGGGCTAGTCTTCCTGACTTGGGGACCTTGCAAGTAGTGTTTGATTGTTCAATGACGATTGGGAAGTAGTGAGACCTTTTGTGACAACAATCTCAACTGACATATACTTGTGTAGTTCAATTGTTAACTAGTCAATACTGGTTTATATGCTTAGTGAATCATGTTCTGTCATATTGAATAACCTGCTGTTACAAATTCTGGAATTTTGTGCACTGTCTGTAGGCTCCTTTTCGTTAAGTTGTTAAGCCTCTGTTCAGTTACTAGTTTCAATTCCATTATCCTGGCAGCAGACTTGTTCATTTATATATATAAACCAGTAGCCAGTTCTCAATAGATTAATTACTTGTATCTGTCAAGTGTTGAAAAATTATTTTACCTTCGCTAAGGTAAGGTTGTCACAAATAGGTCAGTGATCTTTGTCCCTTGTGATGAGGATGGTCTTTATGGCAACCCATTATCTGAGAACAATTCAAAATAACAAATTGATCACTATGCTAGTTGTGATGTCCCTTACTCTTGTCATTGTCATGCAATTATGCAAATACTTGTTCATGAGCTTGTATACTTTGATATTAGCAAATATCTTGATACAGTATTTATGCTTAGATGACAATGAAGTCTCATGGCTGTTTATTTTGCTTGGAATAATTGTCTTGATAAATTTGCTAATACCGCAATATTTACAACAATTACTACCAACTAAAGCAATGATTACAAGGAAATGAAAGTAAACTAAAACAAATATACCAAAGCTAGAACAGAGAATCTAGGTTTAAAGATATGAAAGTTCATGCCTAGGGTTAGGTTCACTTGTTGCAACTTAATTAAGACCTGTTTGTTTAGGCTTGGCCCTATTGGTTTAGGTTTTTTTCACCACATTAAAAGCTAAAGCCTAAATAAATATGTGGCTTTTCACCTGGGCTTTTTCAAAAGCCATAAGCTTTTATATAACTAAAACCAAAAGACACTTAAGAGGTATTTTTTAGCTTATTGATGGTTGGTCTTAAACTAATGTTACTAAAGTTAGGTTAAAATTACTCATCTCTACCACGTATAAAAGTTGATTGTTTTAGTTTAAACCCAAATGTTGGCATTAAGCTATAAGCCAAAAAATTTGACCCTATTTGTTTAAGCTTAAACTTTTTGGTTTATGACTTAAAGTCAATTTTTGGGCTTAAACAAAACAGCAATCGACTTTTATACATAGTAGAGATAGGTAATTTTACCTTAACTTTAGTGACATTAGTCTAAAACCAACCTCAATAAGCTAAAAAAAAAAAGCACATCTCTAATAACTTCTGATTTTTAGTTATATAAAGACTTATAGCTTTTGAAAGCCTAATCTATTTGTTTAGACTTTAACTTCTAGTTTTTAAACTAGCGAAAAAACTCAAACAAATAGGACCTAAAAGCAACTAGAACCTAGAGAGCATAAGCACCCACCCTCACAAGAGCTAACGCATTTCCTATATTCAAGGACTAGAACAAATACCAAAGATAATGATAAACCATTAGAAATAGCGTTAACATTCGCCGTAGAGAGTTATTTGCACGGTAATTTAACTTGTGGTGGACGTAAGGTAAAATAGACAAATTGAACAAGCAGATGACTGGCCGGGGTGTTTACGGATTTTGTTTTTTTCATTTAACAAATTTGGTTCATCATCTAATAGCACACGAGAGTTTGTCCGCATAAATCAACATGAGATTTGCACGAGAGAGTCGCGCTGGTCAGCTTACCTCTCGTGACTCAAAGACGGACGCCAAGATGTCACCTAAAAATTCTTGTAAAACAAAAAAAATTCTCCTATATGTTGATCATCTGATGGAAGATGACTAATTAATCAGTTGGCCAAGGTGTGGGGCGCGCAGCTATCGACCGTGCACGCCAGGACGTCCCTGTAGCCCCTGCTGATGCTGAAGGCGTCGTGCGCGGCGCCGTCGTCGCTGTGGATGAACTCGAACCGCAGCGTCGAGTGGTCGTGCGCGGTGAGCTTCACGTACCCGAAGCTCTCGTTCCGTGCCACGCTCCACTGCGGCCACGCCCCGCCGGCGTAGCTCCTCAGCTTCGCGCCGCCGGTGCCGACCACGACGTGGATTGTCCCGCCCAGCGTGCCGGAGTAGTGGCTCTGGCCCTTGGCCTTGTCGGTGCACGTGTTCTCGTAGACCGGGCAGGTCCGCTCGTAGTTGTGGACGTGGCCGTACATGGCGACGTCGACGCGATGCTTCTGCCACAGGCCCTGGAGGCTCCGCCCCATGGGCTCCGAGAAGGAGCCCTCCTGCGCGTAGTAGTCGTTGGACGAGTAGCCGAGCGGGCGGTGCGCCATGAACACCAGCCACGGCTGGTGCTTCCGGTCCGCCGCCGCGAAGCATTTCTCCAGGAAAGCGTACTGCTCCGAGCCCGGCCTCCAGTCGTGCTCCGTGTCGCCGACGCAGAACCGGAACATGCCGTAGTCCGCCGCGTACCAGAACTTGCCCCTGTTCTCCGCCGGCACGTAGAAGTAGGTCTCCGCCGGCACGCCGCACTCGCCGTGGGAGTCGTTGCCGCTGTAGAAGCCCCCGGTGTCCTGGAACGTTCTCTCGTGGTTGCCACTGCATGAGTAGCTAGCCTTGTCAGAATAACCAGCTGAGAACGTCCGGCGATTCAGGCGATCGAGCTTCAGAGATTCAGAGAGGGAGCTGATCCAGCGAACGAACCTTGCGACCATGTACGGCACCTTCGAGGCGATCGGCTCGATCTGCGCGGTGAACTGATCCCACTGCGCGAGGAAGCCATTGGCGTAGGAGAGATCTCCTATGTGGAACACGGCGTCGTAGTTGGGCAGGTCCTTGATCAGCCGGTCCATGGTCACCTGCGCCCCGGGCTGGAACCCGGCGAGCTCATTGCTTCCATCACTTTGCCCCTGCCCGAAAGAAAACCTCGGTTACTACAGTGCAAATTTGCATCTGTACAGGCCTACGACAAGTCAAGATTCTGAGCACACACAATTAAAGACCTATGGTGTCCAATACAGAAATTGAGCAGGCATTGCAATGCGACCCTTTCTAGATGCCAAATTATTTGAAACCATTACGTGAAATTGAATTAGTATGTCATTTGAATTTAGAGTCAAATGTCTTAATTTCATAGTTCAGAGTGTTACACAGACTTTTGAGTAAAGTTTAGCGTTTTATGTAGACTTTTTTTACTTTTTTTTAAAGGGTGGATGTACAAACTTTTGATACCTCAATACTATCTCAATATAATTTTTTTGTATCTCTCGATAATGATAAAAGGTATCGCGTATATATTGTCATTAAGGATAAATCTGCACAATTTTGTTTAGATTCTTACAAGTCCCATGTCTCCGAAGACGACAACTCGCTGGAGCGAGGCTTGGCCCGGGAAAGGTGATGCACGGAATGTGGAGGACTTGCCCCACACCACGGTTCCGTCCTGTAGCTCGTGCCCAATCTGATAAACATACCTAAACAGCAGCACGAAAAACATGGGTACGAAAAGAAAATTAGGCCCTGATCGAGACGTGAAATATTATATGTTCTGCAGTGCGTTGCCAGTGTTCATACTCCCTGTTTGGCCACAAGTCCTTCAGGAACACTGTGTGGATGAAACCCGGATCTCTGTAACCTTCCGCACTAGCCGGTTTACCTGCAGCGATTATTTGCAGTAAAACAGCGTCAAATCACGACATTACAGTTCAGAACTAAATGTAAGCTGCGTTTTTACCATGCGCATAATTATTTTTTTCCTGACGCGATGCGAATACAATTTTTAAGCAGGATTTGTTCTAGAGCTGTACCGCACATATGCCCTCGCGTAAAGGTGAGGGTGCCAGCCGGCGTCCGTTTGGAGCTCTCCTCGCCCTTCATTCTCCACTCCACGAAGGGATACGCCTCGTCGATGTTGTAACCGCTTGTCCAGGTCACGGCCATCTGTATGTAGTAATAATTTTTTATCTTTGTCTTTACTGATATTTAACTACGAATTAGTGACAGTCGTATGTCTTTCTTCCCTCTCTTTAAGAAAAGAAGAGCGTCGGCTTATAACTTGTGAACTACAACATAGTCCCCGCCTTTTAGGATTAAAAGGTAAACCAACAGTGCCCCTCTCTTTCCAGCCACTCACGCTCCACCGGCCTAGTCATTCCGCACTTCTTCCTCTCCATGACAATTCAAGAGTGCAATTTTATTTTTATAAATTCATGACATGATTCGATTATTTGGTTCAAAAATATGTTTTCGCTGCAAAGGAGTTCCATTTAACTAGTCACGTTAAAAGCAGAGTTATACATGCACAAAAAACCATCCGCACAGTATACTCGGGTTAAGTACTTGATTAGGTCACCTCATTCCATTCTTTTCCCTGAGATAGACGCGGGAAGACGGGAGCTTTCGGGTTCGCGAAAGATATCTTGTTTGAGACCGCGATAAGTTTAGGCTGCAAAAGATAACGCCATTATCAAACTAGCCTATCATTGTGGATCGACCGCCATGGATTGAAAAATTGAACTTACAATGTCCTTGCCACCGGAAAAGAGCCCGAAGGCGTAGTCGTACCGCTGGTTGATCACGAGAAAGCTGGTGTTGCCGCTGCCGGTTCTCAGGAAACTCGGCGAGTAGTTGGCAAATTTATACTGAAATCGACACCAACACAATCGAGGTGAGTGAGAATATGTATTAATCTACACAGAAACTGCTGCGTTGTTATATTACAATATGGCGTCTCTTCTTGCCACTCGATGACCTTAATGGGAGCCTTGGGTAACCCTGCAGGTGCGTCTTGCCCTGCTGCATTGGTGCTGCTCGGGCTGCGGCTGACCCCAACGCTCAAACTGCAGCATCATCGCAGATGGATGGATCATCAGATTGCATGGCCAAGTCAGCAAACAAGCAGGAGTAATTAGGGAACTTCATCGATCCCTTGACAACGGAGCTAGCTAAAGACGATCGATCTTGAGATGTTGATGAGCCTATATATGAACGTACTCGAAATCGGCAGGAGAGAAGAGACCGATCCAGAGATCCGAGGTGGCCGCCGGCGTGGTGAAGTTGACGGTCACCCATGCAGAATCCTCTCCCTGCAGCCATCGAGTAAAACAACGCGGTTCCAGGCGTCAACATTACATGGGTTAATCATGTACGTACGTAACGCGTCGTGCAGGTTGTATATATATGTATGTACTCACGTTCTTGCCGAGCACCTCCGGCGAGGCGTGGATGACAGACGCGGAGTCCATGGCGACCCGCGCGGCGTCCATGTTTAGCGTCGACAGCGGCTGGATGTTGTCCAGCGTCGAGTCCTCCACCGTGATGGCCGCGGCGGCGGTCATCAGCACGGCTGCGGCGACCGCGGCCGCCATGAACAGCGACGGGAGCACGCTTGCTCCCATCTTCTCTAGCTACCAACGACAACACTCAACGGAAAGAGAGATGGCATGCACGGCGAATTAGGGAGTTAAGGAAGGAAGGAGGTTGAGGGTTTATAGGGAGTGTTCAGCTTACACGTTTCGAATCAAAGGATAAAAATAGAAAAAAAGGAGTTACAATAGCTATCACGAGAGCGTTTGGATATTTTCATGTCGTAGCCACGTAGGAAATCTGCTAATTGAGTTTATAGAGAAATCTGTTGCTTTGGATATCTGCTTAGTTCGTTTGAATGCAAGGGAAGCAGATATCTCGGGAAGATGTTACGATTCAGCACTAGGCCTGCCGGTGAGAATGAGATGCCGCATTCCACCGGCTCACCAGCAGCACGAACTTTCTACATAATTTTCTCCATTGCGGTGTGGCTGTGGGACGATGCTATCGAATGAAAGTTTTGGGATCTGTACCCGGGGTATATATATATATAAAGCCTTTTCCGTACTTGCGGGAGTACATACTCCCACCTTTAATATACCACTTAAATAAATGTTTTATACTCCTTTATCACTTTTAGTATACTCCAATAATAATTCTAAAATACTCCAATACAACACGATTAAAAAAATTTCATCAAACATTTTATTTTTTTTGCTACATACCCTTTTTCATATGTATAAGGAATATGTAAACAAATTATGCTATAAAGGGTGGATTTTAATGAAATTTTTCTTGGAACTCACTTTGGAGTATCTTATAATCAAGATAGAGTATACTCTTAGGATAAAGAGGTATAACAACATCATTTAAACAATATATTAGAGGTGGGAGTACATACACCGTAAATATGGAATCATTTTCATATATATATATATATATATATATATATATATATATATATATATATATATATATATATATGTGTGTGTGTGTGTGTGTGTGTGAAAATGAATGTGGACTAATGGGTGTATGTACTCTCACCAATCAATGCGTGATTTATCAAACGTTTAGAGTATGCAACTTGGTTCAAGGGAGTTGTTATGCATGCATGTATGCAATCTTGACAAAATCAACGGACAAGTGTTATAGGAGTACGTACTCCTGGGAGTACAAAACGGGCTTCGGAAAATGAATGTGTACTATCGGTGTATGTACTTGACGAATACCCGGGACATGGGTATCCCTAGCGGCCCAGGAAAGATGAATGGGCTGCCTCGAAGCCCAACTTCAACTAAAGGCCCCGCTCAAGGATACCTGATCCCGACCAAGCCGACCCCAAGGACAAATCCGACCTGTACTATAGGTCGACGCCCGAGCCACGCGCCAGACGATTAAAGATCGGTCCCACCCCATGGTCGGACCACGAAACTCCGGCGAGCTCAGTTGCCTCATATAACGGACGCCGAACCACCAAAACCGGCCTCGATCGCCACCTACCCCGCAGGTGCAAGGTCCTCGGCATGACTGTATGACGGAAGCTTTTTCCCAAGGCGGCGAGGTGGCTGAAGTCAAACACCTGGCCTCATCGCCGGTTATGCATGTGCTGGGGACGCGCCCTCCCAAGACAACTCCCGCCGCCGTCAAGGCCACGACAGCAAGACTGACGGCGCGACAGAAGCGATGCACGCCTGCTTCCGGTGGAGCGAGCTGCCGCCACTGTGTGTCTCTGACCGGTGTGAGGCGACAATCACTAGTCGACACAACTGGAGGACCAGACGCCAAGGCTGAAGACCAGACTCCCAGACGTAGGGCGCCCCTTCCCACTTTTTTCCAGACTCCCGTGTAACCTACTTCCTCGGGCGATATAAGGGGAAGTAGGACCCTTTGGAGAGGGGACGGACCAATCGATAGGAACACTTCGAAGCTCGGAGGCTCTCACGACCCCTAAGCTCCTTGTATCCTCAAGCACTCTTGCTCTCTTCCACAAGGCGCTCGAGGCCCATCCTCGTCCCTTGCTTGTAATTCGGTGCAGCCCTCTGCATCAAGAGCAATATACGACCACCTCACAAACTGGAGTAGGGATTTTCGGTCCGAACCAGTATATATCTTGGACCCCTTTGGTCTAACCATTCAGGGAGCGGGAGCGCGCGGCCCCTAGACTTACAAATTTACTTGCCGGATTACGAAACACCGACAGTACTCTCGGAAGCCTTTTCGGTACTCCTGAGAGCATATACTCCCACCTCTAATGTACCACTTAAACGAATGTGTATACTCTTTATCATATTCAGTATACTTCAATAATAATTCTAAGATACTCCAATTCAACATGGATAAAATTTTTTATCGAAATCCTTTATTTCTGCTATATACACTTTTCCATATGTAAAAGAAGTGTATAAACAAATTGTGCTATAAAAAGTGGATCATTACGAAATTTTTCATATAACTCACTTGGGAGTATCTTATAATTATTATTAGAGTATACTTAAAAGGATAAAGAGGTATAACAATATCATTTAAACAATATATTTAGAGTGGAGTACGTATAACCAGAATATATATATATATATATTGTGAACTATTTGGTGAAAACCACCAATGAAAACTATGAAACCACCTGAAGTTTTGAAAATTCTCACAAAATTACCATATGTAGGTGAGGTGAACCTCTACAATCCTAAAATTTGAAGATGAAACTCAATCGTATTTGAAAGATGAAAAAAGACAAACAGCAAAAGAATAATGCCAAAACAGAAAAATTACTATTTATGCTGGCTTTGTCTTTTCATATCTTTCAAATGCGATCGAGTTTCAACTTCAAATTTTGCAGAATTGTAGAGGTTCACCTCTCCTACATGTGATAATTTTTGAGAATTTTTCAAAAACTTTACAGGTGGTTTCTACGGAGTTTTTTATGGAATTAGTGGTTTTCACCAAATATTTCGCCTATATATATATATCTCAATGCTCGTGCGTTTACTACGAAAAATAAAATTAGTAACGAAACATAAAGGTCAAGTAATAAAAGAAAATTGTGCTACAAGATCAAACATCTATTTCTCCCGATTATAAAAGTTTTTATGGTTTCTTCTCCAAAGATGAATTAAAACCAAATATATTGTAATGTAGTAATATATATTATCAATCTCAAAAATCAATCAATCATTTTTATTCCTTTTTGCAATTTATATTACTAGCTCGCGTTCCTCTTCCTCTCGCCATGTCCGCAGCGCACACTCCTCGGCGTCATCGACCTCGTCTTTCTCGTCGCCTCGCTCGTCCTCGTCATCCATTGTCTTCGCAGGGACGACGTGGGGGCTTCCCCTGAGCACGAGGCGCTGTTGCAGAAGTCACCGCCATTCCGGACCATCGCCGCCACGCTGATCGCGCTTAGAGCGTCAATCGCTCGGCCATGGCGGCGTCCGTCTTCTCTCCTCGCTGTTTCTTCCTTCCCGCCGAAAACACGCCATGGCGCTGGCCGGAGTCCGCTTTCTCGCCGCCCACTTCATCGCGCACGCCATGGCGCGTGGTCATTGTTCGGAGAAAGGGTCACCGCCGCCACCTAGCCTTTTGACCTTCGCGTCTTACGATAGCCACCGCCCTCGGCGCCGCTCTTTCTCCACTTCGGTGGTCCACTACGCCGATAGTTCGCCGCTTTTCCCAGATGACCTCTCGTTTTGTTGGCCTACTCGTCTCTATGTTCTCGCGCGATTTAGCCATCATCGGTCATGACGCCGAGCCTATGAAGGTGAACTGAAAATACCGCCGCTAAGGCACTCGCCACGCCGCGGCGCCGTCGCTGCTCTCTCTCGTGACGTCACCGATCAATCCGCTTATTTCAAGGGTATGCTAATGACTTCTCATCGCCGACGACGCCCCACCGGTGTCGCCGGTAATCGCGCCAAAGCGTGCGACGCTTTGTTCACGCTCAATCGCCGGCGTTGGGGTCATGGCACCCAAGCATGCGTGCGCTCGATCGTCTTCGCCGGCGCTATTATCGACCACGGCGCCACCTCCTATGCCTTGCGTACCATGTACGTCATTCGTCACTTGTTGATCGGTTAAATCGAAGTTATTTACACATGCAGACGACATGGGAGATCTTGAATGAATTCCTTGATTGATTCTGTGAAAACTGCAAAAGATATATAGAGTACAAAAGGAATGATTGGTCATTATTAATTACCAAGAATGATCGTGGATTTTGTTATAATAATCATCCATATTTAGAGATATGGTCATTTATAAATCAGAAAGAATAATTAGCTATAATGACGGCTATTATTAGAGATATGACGGGGAGAACTAGGAAAAGCGGACCACGCCACCAACCGCAAATATATATATATATATGAAAATGATTCCATACTCACAGGGTGACGTATTCCACCTTCAATATACTATTTAAATGATGTTGTTACACCTCTTTATCTTTTGAGTATACTCTAATACTAATTATAAGATACTCTAAAGTGAGTTCCACAAAAAAATTCATTAAAGTCCACCCTTTATAGCAATATTTGTTTATATATTCCTTTTATATATGAAAAAAGGTATGCAGTAAAAAAATAAAGGGTTCTGATGAATTTTTAATCATGTTACATTGGAGTATCTTAGAATTATTATTGGAGTATACCGAAAGTGATAAAGAAATATAAAGCGTTCATTTAAGTGGTATATTAGATGCGAGTATGTACTCTCAGAGTAAAGATTGACCTTTGGATTATGATGCCACTTGAAGTCGATGCATATATAAGCATAATTATCCGAGTCGATGAAATATAGATCTAGTGATAAATTTGTGGAAACCATATGTTTGAAGTGCAAATACCTAAATATCTGCGGCTCGCAGGAGTACGGAAAAGCCGAAACGAAAGGAAGTGAAATTCTGCTTATGTTTTGGACTGGACCCGTATCCAGATCCAATACAAAGTCTTGCGAAGAAAGGCTTATGCAGTTATACCGAGCTCAAAAGGGTTAGAGACGAAACGTAACGAGGCATTCCCTGCTCTGCTTCGCCTTCCAAACTCCCAACTCCGGCGATTCCACCCCCCCGAACAGCCCACCCGCTCCGACCACCGCCATGTCGAGGCGCGGCGACTGGGTTTACGAGAACAACGGCGGGTAGGCGCCCTCTTCCCATATCCTTCGCCGCTGCCCCCCTCCCAGCCGCCGTCGTCTTACATCTCTAACGAGGTCCGGTTTGGTGGTGCAGCACCTGCGTGGCCATCGCCGGTGCCGACTACTGCGTCATCGCCGCCGACACCCGCCTCTCCGTCGGATACAACATCCTCACGCGCGACCACTCGAAGATATGCGAGCTGTAAGTCCCCGCCGAATTGCGCGCGCCTCGATCTGCCCTCCTGGGGCTTAGGGTTTGTTGATTGAGAGGCCGTGTGCGTTTTTGGTGTACCGGGGAGTCGAATTGGTTGGTGGAGAGATGGGAATTTAGTTCCGCCCTTGGTTGATTTAGCTAGGGTCTGGTGTTGGAGGCTTGGGATTTAATTTGGGTAAAATACCTTACTTTTCATAAGATTTGTTGTGGAAATTCCTGCCTATCTCAGTGTTCTTAATGTAAACGATATAGTTTGATGGGATTGCTATTGTGATACGATCTGCAGTTCGTCAATTTCCTGGCCTTAAACAAGGTTGAGCAGATGCGCTCATGTGTTCAATTCCTAGCGTCAGCTCATCTTTTGTTTGTGTTTGCTCTCATGCTAGCATATAGGATGCTAGGACAGATTGTCTTAAGCCTAGAACCGTTTGTGTTCTGGCATGCGTCAATACGGAATTGTTCTTACTGAAGTAGAGGGTTGGTTGAGCCAATTTAGTAAGATATTAATAGAAACAGACGAAATGTAAGGATGGCATTTAGGTTTACCACGATAATGGTCAGATTGCTCCATTTCTGTACCTTGCATTTGTAAAGTTTACAATGAGCTTTAACATCTTTTAGATTACTGAATAGTATGCATCTTGTTGGGATTGTGTTAAATTGGTTCCTGGTAACATCTGTTTCCATCACACCAGGCCATTTGGGCTTATTTTTGCCCTATTGGTCTGAAAATATTTGGTATGTAAAGTTCCACAATTGTTCTTTTGTTTCATATGGCACACAAATGTTGTCAAGAGTGGAGGATAGTGGTACGACCTATTGGTTGCTTTAAATTGAGCTTGCTCCATATTTTTTACTAATGTAAAAATATAAAGTGAGCTTTTGTGAAAGGGTAGTGTATAAAGCAGTATATATAACTTACCAATGATGACTTCACTTGGTTGAATTATTCTTTGTGCTCAATTCTATTGTGAATCTATTATGGATCGAAGATTAGACTTCATCTATTACCGGAAGCACAAGAAATCACCACGTGACTCAGGCGCGCAAGATCCAGCTGAATCACATACATCGGCATCAAATCCCTTCCAATTAGGAAGGAGCAAATTTGGAAGCTGCAGCCATGCTTTTTATTTGCTACAATTAGAGGTTTTTCATTCCTTATTTTGCTAGTAGATGTTTTCGCTATAATTAGAGAGGTTTACTTCCTTATTTGGGGATTGCAGCCTGTTGCAAATCACCCTATTTAAACTAGAGTATCAATGAAAAGGCATGCTTCATTTGTGCCAAAACAAAGCCTAGGCGGAGCTTGCCGAAGAACAAGCCGGTCGCTCCGTTAGCCTTACCTCCCGGCCTTCGCGACGGCGCCGTCCAGGCAACCGCGCAAGCCGCCTCCACAACCTTCGTGCAACCCTACCCCCATCGCCACTACTTCACGACCAGGACTTCGTCCTGGCACTCGCCTATACAACTCAGTTCATAACAGAATCTGTTCCAATACAACCCCGCTACTGTGATATTACTTGCACTTGGTTGTTTCCTCTAGTTTCAAATTTGTTTTAAAGAGCATGTTCTGCAAGATTATTTTGTTGCCTGATAATTTTCCCATCTAAAATACTTAATCAAGTCTAGTCAGTGATATACACAGCGGTAATCTTTTGTTTTGCATGGTTAGTGTATGATTGTAAGCAGACATATGGAGGTATTGTGAGAACACATTTTTTAGGCTTAAGTTATTGCCATGCGATTACATTTATTTCTTCTTGTGTGGAAGTTTCGAATGTTTGACCACGTTCTGTCACAAAGACATATATTTGTCAGCTGACATTTTTTTACCTTCATATATTTCAATATGCTGCTCATTATTAGTGTCAAAAATTAAACATTATTTCTTATTTATTTAGGGCAGAGAAATGCATACTAGCATCTTCCGGCTTCCAAGGTGATATTAAAGCTCTACACAAGAACTTAGCTGCCAGAGAATTGGTAAAAGTTCACAACTCATAACTTCATCTAAGAGTTCCCTATATACTTTCATGCAGTCCTTTTTTAGTGATACAGAGCAATTCTTTGATGGTTGCACAGTAATATATTTTATATCTTAACTTTGATTTGGACTTTTTATGGGGGTATTAATTATTTTGCGGTGATCTAAGTTATTTGAAGTTTTCAAAATTTCATGAGCTATATGGTTATACACTTATTCTGATACAATAAAGAAAAGTTGCTTGTTGCTTGAATACTGTTGCAGTGTTGCTGGCTCAGTTTCATAACAAAAGGCAGAGGAACTGGTTTATCATTACTTGCATCTTGCAACATAAATATATTGATACCCGTTTCTTATCCCCCCAAGTGTGGATATATGAGTACAGGTTGGTTTGTTGTTACGCCGAGATCTGATGTTACTATGTTACTTCTCATCAGATATTTGTATTTTGTAGCATGCCACTATAGCACCCTTTTCCCATGGGATGATGGGAATGAGTTTGTGTCTTGTACATTTAATTTGACAGATACAGACTTAAGACCTACCAATGTTTAGATTCTTGTGCCCTTTACTGGCGATAGCATGGCAAGCAGTATTGTCATGTTCAGCAAAGATTGTAGCAACCCTTTTTTATGTCTTCATTGGGGGTCTAATCTTACCATATAGCACATGCTGTCAACCTATTTCCTTGCGTTCCTATCTGTTGTTGTCCCGCTTCCCTTTTCTTTATTTTTGCGCTTGGTATGTAGTGCTAACTCTGCCTGGCAATGTAACAACTGTTTTGGCATTTTTACTACAACAGATAGTTCATCGTTTGTAGTGTATACGCTTGGAGTGCACTGCAGTATCTCTTTTGCATATATTCAGTGTTAAGGCCGCTTTAAATTTGTTCCTCAGCTGTTCATGATGTACCAAACTATTGCTATCTAAATTATTGATATCATTTTGTTTCATTTGTTTTTGTAGCTATATCAGCACCAGCACAATAAAAGGATGAGCTGCCCTGCCATGGCACAACTGCTCTCCAATACCCTGTACTACAAGCGATTCTTCCCATATTATGCTTTCAATGTGCTTGGTGGACTTGATAGTGAAGGTGTGACTTTCGTATTTGGTTTCTTCATTTTGGTGTCCTGCTTTGCATATTCTTTGAAACACTATTCTCAAATATGCATGTATCATACTTGTGCAGGTAAAGGATGTGTTTTCACCTATGATGCTGTTGGGTCCTATGAGAGGACCGGTTACAGTGCTCAGGGAACGGGATCTACTTTGATCATGCCTGTGTTGGACAATCAATTGAAATCACCTAGTCCACTGTTACTCCCTGCAAGAGTAAGCCCTCCAAAATTTTATATTTCTGTTGTCCTGCTAACAAATGCAAATTGATTGATCTTATCCAATGATCATCTGGCTGACTAAGCCCTCAAGTTTTTGTGCGACATATAGATCAGTTGTGATTTGGATAGCTCCAGTAGTCCTAAGAATCTCCCTAATGTGTGCAGGATGCTGTCACACCGTTGTTGGAGTCAGAGGCTGTCGATCTAGTCAAGGATGTGTTCGCATCCGCAACTGAGAGGGACATCTACACTGTATGTTGCACTCGCTTGGACTCTTTGTGTCCAAAGTTCCCTATCGTTTGTTTCAGTCATATTTGCCATTGTACTCATTCACTAATCATAAAAAAATGCAGGGCGATAAGCTTGAGATTGTAGTCATTAACAAAGCTGGGACGAAGCGCGAGTACATCGACCTGAGGAAGGACTAAGTCGACGCGCTAGTTTTTCTACAGTTACCACAATTTGCTTCGAATATGTGCCCCAGGCTAGGGAATTATGTCAAAAGCTTAATACAAACGCTTGTGTTTGATTGCTTCTGTACTGTACCAGGATTCACCCTGCCTGCTTTGTTTAACAAATTGCTACTTTCATGAACACGAGATTGTGAGTCATTTATTGGCAGGCTCTTGATCTTAATCATTAAGCTTGTGAGTCAAAACTAATTGAGATACTGTTCGCTTGTTTGAATCGCTCTTACTAGTTAAGGAATGCTGAACTATGTCAGTGCATTGCGACATTCTTTCACCATTCTATGATCAACAGAGCGTATTGGAGTCGATTGAACATCTCTTCATAATGTTCGACTACGGATTATTGCCATAAAGAAAAATGGAATGTTTGACATGGCTGCATCTTTCCATTATAAGTTTAAACCATGTTTTTTAAGTTGGTTTGATTCGTGCAATCGTTCGGCATGTTCTTGGGGAAAAAAAAGAGAGATGACGAGCAGCGCCCGAGTCCATGTACCAGGAAGACGGGTCGGGCTGTTGCAAGGACATGGTGTTCAAGGCTTGAACGAGCGAGGCCTGATCCCAGCTCGGACCTCCCATGGTCGGTGGAGAGGGAGGAGGAGTCCCTGGAGTGGGCGTCGGAGACGGAGACAGGCCGGGCGAAGCGAAGGACGGAGCCACGCCGGAGGAGGGCGCGAAGAACGTCTGGGGCCGGGGCCCTAGGATCCCGGGTGCGGAAGCAGAGGACGGCCACATCTGGAACGTGCCGGTCCAGGGATTGTACAGAGGACGGCCCCCAAACGGCGGTGGAGCGGGACGGCTTCCCTGACCGCCATGGCTCCTGCCGCCATATACTCGCCGCCGCAATGCGAATGCGCCTTGTACTTCCCTTGCCTTGCCATTCCTGTATGGAGGCCGGAGGAGTTGTCATTGTTAGTGGCTGGCGGTGTTGCGGAGGAGTTGCTGGAGTAGAAGACAGCAGCGCCGGAGGTTTGGACCGGCTTGCGCTCAGCTTCCTCGAGAAGGAGCAGGGAGCGCACCTTCAGGAAGGAGGGCAACGGGTCCTGCAGCTTGATGAAGGAGGCGATGTGCCTGTAGGTCTCGCTGAGCCCTCGGAGAAGAGTGAGGACGAGCGCCGTCACGACGGGTGACCAATGTCAAGAGAGAGTCACGAGAGTCTTGGTAGCCGAGTAAGCCAAGATGGAGAGGTCTCTGCGCCAGTTATGGAACTTGGCTTCGAGCGAGCCCGCGAGGTGCGGTTGTCATGGAAGAGCCCCAAGTTCTCCCCAGATGACGCGAAAGAGGCACTGCAGAGCAGATCTTGAGAATCTCCTCGAACCGAGGCGTAAGGAGGATTTGACAATGAGTTCGTCATCTCCCGGAGAGGGTCGGGACCACCAAAAGGCCGGCGAGAAGATGGGCGAGAGCACCAAATTTTCCGACGAGAATTCAAGAGTTTCGCCAATGAGAGAGTTGGGAGGGTAATGTCGAGGGTGAAGGGATGTGCGCCTTGACATTGACAAGGGAGAGAGCGAAGCGGGATGAAGGGTACCGCCAGAGGTGCCATGCGCCGGTTGACACTGCAAGCATCAACAAATCCGTAATGCGTTCATGGTGTTGTTGGAGGAGGTGGTGGACATGCCGGCGTTAGCAGGTGGAGGCGCGCGTAACCTAGACGTCGATACCATGAAAGAAGTAGGTTTTGGGAGAATAGATGATTCTCATTGATGAAATTGGTACAGTATATATCAACATCAGCCGTACAAGGTAAGAGGCTAAACCTAGGGTAATTAGCTATGTTAGGAAGCTCCTGCTATACATGGAGGATCTCCTAAGTTTAAACCATGTTTTTAAGTTGGTTTGATTCATGCAATCGTTCGGCATGTTCTTGGGGAAAAAAAGAAAGTTTGATTTGTGCGAAAAAGGGTGAGTTGGCGAAAACGTATCCAATGCCATCCTACCCTTATGCAGTCATTGACAAGTGGGCCATAGGCATAACTAAACTTACCTGCCTGCTTACACCAAGACGTGAGCGTGAAACAAGACGCCGACCCGACCCGAATGAAGCATCGTTGCTTCCCATAGTTTAACAACTACCGCAAACCAATAACCACCACCAATCGGAAGGATCAAGCCGCCACGCGGAGCAGGAGGCATGGTGGCTGCGGCAAAGATAGCACCGTCGATGCTGTCATTCAGTGGCGGAACTAGAAATTTTTTATTGGATATGCACACTTTATACATACAAATCTGTAATCTTTTATAATTATTTCGTAACATCGTAAATCCAACATATATATTTGAAATTTACTAAAAGCATAATATAAATAGTTTTAAGGTCTTAAAAATCCCAAACTACCAAAATCAAAACAAATTCAATAAACAGATTTAACATGTTAAAAAATAATTTTATACTGACTTTTAAAATTTTAAAGGTGCCGGGGCATACTCGGCACCCCTGGTACCGCCCCTGCTGTCATCAGACTTCGCCAACCTCACCGATGAGGCCGAGCGCATGCTCCGCCTCGGCGCTGAGTGGCTCCACATGGACATAATGGTACGATCCCCCTCTCCTCCCGTCCCGCCACATCCGTCTCGCTGCCATGCTTAGTCCTCACGGGAAGCAGTATCGCTAGCATGATACCAGCCTTCGATTCACCCAATCGTTTGTTTGTTGCATAGGGTTAAACCGCGCACTATGGTATTTGATGTCTTCAATCATGTTTTCGTGTGCTATGGTGAGGATTGGATTGTAATTACAATAGTTTACTGTTGGATCAGAGTAGCTTCTACATACAATTATGACATGCGGAGCACCAACAATTTGGTAGAATCTGATCAGAATTGACCTTCTATTTGAAGTACTTTTTGCTGTGTCGGTTCTAATGTTCTAGCTTATAACTTACTAATAGAGGCAGATTTAGGATTTTATGAACGGATGTTCGCTAATTACATTGTGCTACATTTGAAATAATAAGCTAATACTAACACTTTATTTAGTGATAAAATAATTACAAGTTTTATTAATTCTAACCTTGTTCTCTATTCTTATTTTATATGTTAGCATACTAAATGATATTTTTTACGCACATAGAAAATAAAATGAGTACATATTGCTGCGAAAAACAATTAACATGAATATTTTGTCGAGCATATTGCTTTAAATATAAAATATAAATATTTGCAAACCAAAATCAACTCTTGCAAATTATGTATATTTTTGATTCAAATGACTATTTATAAATTCTTATGACCACCAGGTTCATGACAATTGGCACCATCAAATTCCTTCAAATAAGATATCTAAAGTATGTAGATATTTTTATGGAACTACCTAGATTTTAGAAAGATCAAACTCTATTTGATTACACATGGTCAAATACGTTTTTAAAATAGGAGACAAGATGTACTCCTACTATGAATGGTCATGGGCTAGAAATCTGCTTGGAATGAGTGTTTTGGCAGGGGTTCCAGAGAAATTATACTGTTTTCATAAAATTCGCTTAGATTTTTGAAGGATTTGCACTTCTCACAAAAAATAGAGCAGTGCTATACTATCAGTGCTATACTATCACTGTGTAAAATACTATGCTAATTATTTTTTTAATACGCACTATGCTGATTACTTGATTTAGGAATATATATGGCTAGGCCTTTAGAATAGAGCAGTGCACTGTGCACCTGTAACCACAATTTTCAACTACAACGGTTTTTTGTCACCGATAAAAGATAGGTCATCTATCCTTGTGTGTTGGTGCGAGCATTTGTTCCAACTTATCCTCCAATGCCAAATTATTCTGATTCTTATCTTAACTGCTAATCCTACTTTCTTCACACCTTTTCCCTTTTCATTATCTCAGAAACACCAAATCCTCAATTTTAACCATCACCTACTATGCTTCTCTTGATGTTGGCAAGAGTAGAGGATAAGAGTACACAAATTCTCAACTACGAAAAAGAATAAGATTGGAATGGCAAGACCAAGTTGGATTGATGCAAGTACTCATGCTCAGTTGCAAGCCTCCAATCCTTACCGCAACCTTTGTATATAAACGTTTCGCTTCATCCTAGCCTCAATCCCCATCACCTCTAGGTGGTCCTTAATATCCTACTTCACCTCTGATGGCAACTCCCCTGTTGCTTCTCCTCGTGCTTTCTCCATCACCTTTGTCTCCTCCCTCCCTGCCCTCACCTACTGCGGTAGCTCCCCCAGGTCATCCTCCTCCTCACGCTCCCATGGTGCTGGGTTGCTAGATCGTCTGCATATTTGCTACTCAGATAGACTATTAGTAAATAAGATGAACATGGGGTTTGATTAAGTGGCTCTTGCCTACTTACCTTAATTTTTTATTCTACTTGGAGACTCATGTCTGCATTATCGCTCAACATACGTCCAACTCAACAACCACCACATGTATTTAGCCTTTTGAAAAAAGAAATTGCAAGCAATAAGTTAGATCCAACAAACCCATCATATATATCCGAGAGTAGTGAGAAAGTCTATTATATATTTTGATTTTGATTTTGAATATTTGTCATGACTTTGGTGGTTGTTACTGTAACCAACTATTTTTGGATCTATGATTTTTTTAAAATAAAAAAAGGTCTGACCTCATATTACATTGCTTCAAGTGCTAATTTTTTAAGAAAAGTTTCTACTTCAAATTTTGTTTTCTTTTTGTCCACCCAAGTCTGCACCACGACCTGATCGGGCTGGCTTTGGGCTTGCCAAGTTTACACTTATCGGGCTTCAGGCCAGGCTTGGACCTGACATTTTATGTTCAGGCTTTTTGAGCCCGCCCGGCCAGACGTTTGGCTATTGCGAATTCTTTGCTATTCTAGCCCTTCAGGGAATTCTTTGTGCGGAAATAGCTATACTCACGATGAAATAACAAAACTAGCCCCCCGTCGGTTAATTCCAGCGATCCAGAAGTGCTTGAATTTTTTTATTGTTTCCTGCGGTTCCAGACCGCTATAACATTATTTAAATTTTTTTGCAGGAATCGAAGAAATTCAGCGATCTGGAACCGCTGGAATACAAAATCCAGCGTTCCAGACTGTTGGAAGTCGTGGGGTTTTTTTTCTTTTCTTTCCGTTTTTCTTGTTTTCCATTGCAGAGATCGTCTGGAAATTTTTTTCTGACGCCAAAATATTTCAGCGGTCTAAGACTTCGATCGGGTAAAACTGCGCAAAAAATTTAAACACATCGATTTCGCTGGAAAGAAGTTAAAAAATATTTTGCTGTGGACTGCAAATTTTTTGCCCTTTGTGTATATTTTTTTTAGAAATAGCTATGGTCGCAATGAAATTCTGGAAATTCAATGGACTTAGCGCGCAATATTATTTGAAGCGGTTGGGCCGACAAGATTCTTGTTTTGCGCAGTCGCGATGCACTAGTTTTTTTTGCACGGTGGAAAATTTGCCCTGACTATCTGTTAGTCCCGAAAATTCTTGTTTTCGCGACGCACTAAAAATTTGTTTATGTTTTACAGCATATAGTGAATTTTTATTTTTGTAATGGAAAATTGCAGAAATAATTGGAGAAGTTACTTATTAGCCCTCTGAAATCAGTTTTTCCGAAAATAGATGCCGTCCCATTGAAATATGTAGAAATGGCTCTGTAATACACAAATTCAGCGGTAGGGTAGCGTTGAAATTTTTTTAATTTATTTACAGCGGTTAGGGAGAGCTGAAAATTAGTATACGTTTTTTCGCCCGACTAGAAATTCATTGTGTAATTTCCAACCACCGGAGCCCGCTGAAATTTTTTTATGCCATTTCCAGCGCTTGATAATTTTTGCGTTCATTTTTGCTCTGGAAATTATCCAGGGTTTGGAAATCAGCTTTTTTTTTTGCCTTTTTTAGTTTAGGCGTTGTATCTTTTTCTGTAAAATAGCCGATCTCACGATAAAATTGTACGAATAGCAAAACAATGAGATAATAATATTTTATACGAATAGCAAAACAATAACAATAGCCGATCTCACGATAAAATTGTACGAATAGCAAAACAATAAGACAATATTATTTTATACGAATAGCAAAATAATAAGGCAATGTTGATTGAAAATGCTTCCGGATCACTGGAATTGATGGAGGGGGGCTAGTTTCGTTATTTCACCATGAGTACAGCTATTTCCGCAAAAAGAATTCCCCGAAGGGCTAGAAGAACAGCAAAGAATTCGGCTATTGCTCTCCGTTTCTCAACCTCGAAGCGAAGGACTTCTTATCTCGTGGGCATCCTCCTCCGATCTACCGGCCGACGTGGAGCGGAGATCCATCCAGGCGTGGATTGATCTCTACTTTAGCTGGTAAGAAAGCTCTAGCTTCGATTGTTGTTCTAAGAGTGAGCTTTGTCCTGGGGATCCTTTCTTTGCTGTGAGCAATCTCATCCAGATCTTTCTTTCTGGGATGGATAGGACAGTCCATGGAGTTTGTTGCGGATTTGTTTGCTCCGTGGTGGAGTACTAGTAGCAGTTTATTTTTCTAAATTTTGGGGGGTTCAACTGAACCCGCATGACCCACGTTAGGTCCGCCCCTGCTTACTGAAATGTTGGTCTGAAGTCTGAACATCGATGTTGATAGCGTGAGTACGTTTGCGTTAGTTTCTGTGACGTACTATTCTGCAATTGTACTGGTATTTACACAAGACATCCTCTGTGGTCCATGGCAACCTGTTTGTTATGTGCTTGTGATACCAAATCCAGCAAATGCTGTTGCTTTCAGCGATTGTGTTTAGTTTCTGTCATGTCCCATAGCCACCGACGAGGAGAATCGCCGTTGCGTGAGACGAAGCGAGAAGAAGAAGGAGGTACTCCCGTGGCCACTGGCGAAGCTGCCGTGACGTGAGACGAGGCGAGTCGAAGACAGGATAAGGGAATTGAATCAGAATTGTTTCCCTTATCCTGTCTTCGACTCGCCTCGTCTCACGTCACGGCAGCTTCGCCAGTGGCCACGGGAGTACCTCCTTCTTCTTCTCGCTTCGTCTCACGCAACGGCGATTCTCCTCGTCGGTGGCTACGGGACATGACAGTTTCTGATACCAAATTCAGTGAATTCTGTTGCTTTCAGCGATTGTGTTTAATTTCTGACCGAATTAACTAAGTTCTGTTGCCCTCAACGATTGTGTTTCATTTCGTCCGTTTGACAGGGCCAACTTTCATAACCACCAATCGGAAGTATCAAGCCACCACGCGGAGTAGGAAGCATGGCGGCGGCAAAGATAGCACCATCGATGCTGTCGTCGGACTTCGCCAACCTCGCCAGTGAGGCGGAGCGCATGCTCCACCTCGGTGCTGACTGGCTCCACATGGACATAATGGTACGATCTCCTCCCCTCCCATCCCGCCACATGCATCTCGCTGCCATGCTTAGTCCTCGCGGGAAGCAGTAGCGCTAGCACGATACCAGCCTTCGATTCGCCCAATTGTTTGTTTGTTGCATAGGATTGAACCGCGCACTATGGTAGTTGATGTCTTCAATCATGTTTTCGTGTACTGTGGTGAGGATTGAACTGTAATTGCGGTAGTTTACTGTTCAATCAGAGGAGCTTCTGCATACAACTATGGCACGCGGAGCACTAGTAATATGGTAGAATCTGATCAGAATTGACCTTCTATTTGAAGTATATTTTGCTGTGTTGGTTCTAATGTCCTAGCCTATATCTTATTGTCTACTGAAATGTTGGTCTGAAGTCTGAACATCGATGTTGAGAGCGTGAGTACGTTTGTGTTAGTTTCTGTGACGTACTATTCTGCAATTGTCCTGGTATTTATACAAGACATCCTTTGTCCATGGCAACCTGTTTGTTATGTGCTTGTGATACCAAATCCAGCAAATTCTGTTGCTTTCAGTGATTGTGTTTAGTTTCTGATACCAAATTCAGTGAATTCTGTTGCTTTCAGCGATTGTGTTTAATTTCTGACTGAATTAAGTAAGTTCTGTTGCTCTCAACGATTGTGTTTCATTTTGTCCATTTGACAGGGATTGCATGTATTAATAGAGAGATATTCAAAATTGAAAATTCAATTTGTCTTATCCTGACCTTTTCCATCTTGCAGGATGGGTGAGTTGGTCTCTACTTTCCACTGTGGATATGATAGATCAATTTTGGTTTGGTACTGAAGTATCTGACACCTGATGGTACTAAAGAATCATCATTAGATATCTTTCCCCATTTTGAGCTGCTAGCATGGCAGATTGGCAGTGGGTTGTTTACTTTAAGTTTGGATGCATTGGATTAGAATGTATGCATGCCTACAGGCTACATCTCCTACCCAGATGATCATTATTTTTCACCAACGGATGACCTTCCTTTCCAATTTTCATCTACTTTGTGATTATATCACACCGTGCTTATCACGACATCGCATTTGTACATGCAAAATTTTGGTGAAATCTAACAAAGGTGCTCCTGCTCTTACGAAGAAGGATGTTTCCGAGCTTCCAAAAAAGGTGTAAAAAGGAAAACATTAAGTCTAGTAGCCATGTGTACGGTGTACCAACCTGAAAGGAAACAGCTGAAACTTTTGTAACGATACATAACAAAGGAAATTACTTTTGCATTGGCCAGCCTTTAGGAATGTAGTCCTTTTGTTTGAAAAAAAGCACTAGGGGAATTTGCAAGTTGTAAATGGTGACAAAGAGAGGTATCTGTAAGCATCAAGTGCCATACTGCCAATCAATATGGCATTTGCTCTATTTGGATTGGCATCAACACTCCTCGAGCATAAAATAGAGCAAATAGGCACCTTTTCCAAGATGGTGAGATGCCAACAGAGTCTGTTTTATGAACTGGACAACATCACAGCAATTTATCAACATGCAAGTATCACACTGGCAGTAATAGCAGTCTTCACTTGGGAACCGTGTCATTTTTTCTTGTCAAAAGGAATCATTTTCTTATGTATGCATGTTCTTTTGAATATCTTTCTCAAACTCTCAGATTGAAGAATGCACCTCCAATGAGTAGGATAAACTTCCTCTTGATGTTGAAATTTGATGGACAACGCATTCGTTTTGTTGGAAAATTTGATGATAGATCATTTGTGGCAAACCAAAGTAAACTGTTTTGTCAGAATTTTGGTATAACTGAGGACTGAGCGTGGCTCAGTTGGTTGAGGCTGCCGTCATGCAGCGTGCCCGCCCGGGATGGAGTCCTCGCCTCGCCTGGGTGCTCATGGGGCCAGGCGCAAGCGTGCGTGCGTGGGGGTGTGTACATGTATGGGTGTGTGTGTTTGTAACCCGGATGTTGTTCTCCTTCTATAATGAATGCCAGAGCTCCATGCCAATTTTTTTTTTAAAAAAAGAATTTTGGTATAACTTTGCTGGTTGTTTGCACATGCAGGCACTTCGTTCCTAATCTAACTATTGGAGCTCCAGTGATTCAGAGTTTGAGGAAGCACACCAAGTATGATGTCCTTCCTTGCCTTATGTTTATATTGATGGCTTCTGTTCCTAACCACTTTCAATTTTCTAGGGCATATTTGGACTGCCATCTCATGGTCACAAATCCTTCAGATTATGTAGAATCATTAGGAAAGGCTGGTGCCTCAGGATTTACATTCCATATAGAAGTAACCAGAGGTAAATACACATCTGTTGGCAGATGATTCATGATTTTCGTTGTTTTATGGAAAATTTTGGTGCAGATAACTGGCAAGAGCTCATCCAAAGCATTAAAGCAAAGGGTATGCGGCCTGGTGTATCATTGAGGCCAGGTACTCCTGTGGAGGAAGTTTTTCCCCTGGTAACTTCATGCACTCAATACATCTTCTCTAGTTATCATGTTGTACAATAAAAATAAACCTTTGTGCTCGGTCCATGACAATGAAAGAAATGCCTTTTTTAACATATCCTTATTGGTAACTGCTAACATGAGAAGTATGCTTATATTAATTTACTTTCACCTTGTGCAGTTAGTTTTATCTCTGGACTTCTTGTTGTCATCCAAGTTTCATAATATGCAGGGTGTATTTCCTCTGGAGCTCAGAATGTAAACTCCATTGAAAGCTGACTTATACTAGTGTTTGTTGCTGTTGCTGTTTGTACCTTACCATTCTAGCAGCAATGTGCTTTATTATCTTCTAGTTTGTTTGTTGATCAAACGATGTTAAACAAATGCTTGTTGAGGCATGGTTCACTTCTCGTTTGTTACAATCAGCACTGATTGTTATTGGACTGTGCGGTTCATCCTTCATTGCAGATCAATGGCCTTTGCTATGCACAAGCCATGAGCTACCCAAACCTGTTTTCGTTGAATTTCTTTTATCATTTTTGCTATTGACTAGTAGTTACAGTTCCTTCAGTTATCTGAGCATTTCTGTCTGGTCATGTAACCCATGGACGTTTCTTGTCGTGGGATTTTGTGAAGCCATCAACAGTTCTATTAATAACTGATTTTACAGGTGGAAGCAGAAAACCCTGTGGAATTGGTTCTTGTTATGACAGTAGAGCCTGGCTTTGGTGGCCAGAAGTTCATGCCAGAAATGATGGACAAGGTATCGCTATCTCGGTGCATTTAGTTTCCCCGGTTTCTATGTTCTGTATTTCTGATTCAGGATAGTTCTCACCACTTTCTGAAATCTTGATATATGTAAGGTGCGTACGCTGAGAAAGAAGTACCCTTCCCTTGACATAGAGGTACAGGATGGTCCACGATCTTTGTACTCTGTTCTGCATGTGCGGACTTCCATGGGCAATTTTATCACCATGTTTCGTTTCCTGAAAAGAAAAAAAAAACTCTTGTTTGATCTTTTAGGTCGATGGTGGCCTGGGTCCTTCCACCATTGATGCGGCCGCATCTGCTGGAGCCAACTGCATCGTCGCTGGAAGCTCTATATTTGGAGCTGCTGACCCGGGAGAGGTCATATCGGTGCTGCGAAAGAGCGTTGAAGACTCTCAGAGCAAAAGCTGATACGTACGGTACGTACCTTCGGCTGTTTGTTTCTGCTGGTCTGTAAACCAGAACTGCTCTGCACGTCATTCTTGAAAAGCCCCTGGTTGGTTGCTCTGAACACCGTTTAGCGAGAATAAATTTATGCCGGTGATGTGTAGCTTGCGCTCGCCGTATTCAAAAGAACATGTAAAGCTGAATATATGTGGGGTACCCCCTTTTTTTTCTTTTGGTTTGGTCTTGGAACGATCGCGATGCTTGCCAAAAGTTCTTGCACTTGATACAAACTGGCTACAGTCGCACACTACTCTGTGCTATATGAATTTTGGTAAAGCGATCAGATGGTAAAATCACTCAACGGTAGGGAGAGAAATCGGATGTGGCGGGTGGTATGGGTAGTGCTCACCCGTATCTATGCTGGCCACCCAAAATCTCTCGATGGGTATACCTGCGAATGGTGGCAAACAGAGTCTCATCTATGCCCATCCTTTGTCGGTATCCATATTCACGGGTATACTCGTTTACTCGCCACCATCAACAATCCTTTCAACAAAAGGGCATTAGGAGCTAATCAACTATAGTACTAATACAATCTTTTTGGTGAAATTGTACACATCAGCTATATTATGTGGATTGAAAAATGATTATCAATTATTCAAAATTTTAAATGCATGTGGGAATAAGAATTAAAATAACACGTGCAGACAAAGGAAGCATAGACGCTCAAGTTCAACAATTAAAATAGAAATAGTTCACCAATCATCATACGCTAAGTTCAACAATTAAAATAGAAACAATTCATCAATCATCACATATATCACAAATCGCCCATCACGGTCATTAATCACAAATTGCTAGTACGAGGAACCGCAAATGGAGATTAGGGGCTAACTGGGTCCCTCTTGTGGCCTACATGTCAGTTGAAGATAGCGGGTAATCAGGCGAAACAGATGCAGGTGGAGCTCCCTCATACCCATACCCGTTTGTCTGTCGGGCGAAGTTAGGCTCTTATAAATATACCCACGGGCAACAAAAGTACCACCTCTATTAGAGTTTTTACCTGTGGGTGCATAGGTAATCGGGTAAGATTGTCATCTCTACTTAACGATGGATGCTACTCTTTCTTTAGTGAAACCTTTAAAAATCTAAGGAAAATTGAAATAATCGGAATTGTAGAGTTCACAGGGTTTGTTTTGCATAAACGGCGAATAAGAACAAGACCTCGGAAAATTGTAGGGCTTTATAGCAGAATTTTTGTGACCACGTTTCTTCTTGCAAAAGGGCTCGTTTCGGTTTGGATGCAAATTACCGAACCACGAGCTCTTTTTCGCAAAAGTGCCGGTCCAAGATCCTCCACAAATTTTTGGGAACCAGGAGCCTTTTTTCACAAAAGTACCCGTCCAAGATTCTTTGCAAATTTTCCAAAACTACGGATTTTTTTGCAAAAGAACGGTAGAGGGTCTCTACTTGATTTCAGTATTCGCGGAGGACTTTTTCACAAACTTGCTAACGTGTCCACACCCAGGAGCCGGCATTTCTCCCCACTTTAAGGATAGTAGTGTAAGAGGGAGGACCTATGTTTTGTGGTCAGTTTCACTGTTAAGGATGCAAATGAGTTTATGTGGAACGGTCAATTTGATTCCTAGAGGCTCTTTGGAATTCCCTGTTGCAAACTCGACAACTGAGCTGGCAGCCTGCTATGAAGGACTTTCTTTAGCACGCCAATGGACCCATCTTCCTGCAATCCTTGAGTCTAATCGTGTCTCGTGTGTAAAGAACTTTTCCTCTTCAAGATAGATCTTTGTTGTCCCGTAGCTTCAGGGACGCAAGAGATATAATGGCAATGATGAATGATGTTCGAGTCGTTAAGATCAAGAGAGATTTTTATAAGGTAGCACACGACCTAGCACATCACGTGTCACGCTCAAAAAGTTCAATGATGTGGTTAGCTGGAGTTCGTCCTTATATTGAGCACTTGGTGTGCTCAATGATTATAAACTAGATCAATATCCGTGCGTTGCTACGAAAAATAAAATTGGTAATGCAACATAAAGGTCAAGCAATTAAAAAAAATTGTACTACAAGATTAAACATCTATTTTTCCCGATTACAAAAGTTTTTATGGTTTCTTCTCCGGTATAAATTAAAATCAAATATATTATTCATAGCAACATATATATTACCAATCTAAAAAATCAATCAATCATTTTTATCCCTTTTTACAATTTATATTACCAGCTCGCGTTCCTCTTCCTCTCACCATGCCCGCAGCGCGCACTCCTCGGCGCCGTCGATCTTGTCTTTCTCGTCACCTCGCTCGTCCTCGTCATCTATCGCCTTCACAGGGGTGACACGGGCTTCCACAAGCACGGGCGCTTGCTGAAAGCCACCGCCATTCGGACCATCAGCGCTACTGTGTCGCGCCGAGCATCTGTCGTCTTTCTTGCCGACGTCCGTCATCCTCCTCGCGCTCGCGTTCTTTCTCCTGCCAAACACGTCATGGTACGCTGTGGAGTCCGCCTTCCTTGTCGCTCACTTCATTGCACACGTTATGGCCGCGTACTCAGTCGCCTCGGAGAAAGGGGCCACCGCCACCACCCAACCTTTGCACCTCCGCGTCTTCTGGATCACCACCGCCCTCAGCGCCGCGCTCTTCTCCGCTTCGGCGGTGGTCCGCTGCGCCGATGGTTCGCTGTTCTTCTCAGATGACCCTCTCGTCTTTGCCGACCTACTCGTCTCCATGCTTCTGGCGTACCTAGCTATCACTGGCTTCACCGGCTATAACGCCGGAGTTTATGAAGGTGAACTAGAAAACACCAACGCCGACGCGCCCACCACGCCGTGTGCCGCCGCGTCTTTCATTTTCTTGTGACGTTCAACTGGATCAACCTGTTTATCTCAAGGGATATACCAATGACTCTCTCACCGCCGACGACGTTTCACCGGTGTCGCCGTACGCTTTGTTCACGTCCAACTGGCAGGCGCTAGGGTCACGACACCCAGTGGGCGTCGCGCTCTGGCTGTCATTCTGGCCGCAGTTACTACTGACCGCGGTGCTCGGTCTCCTGCGCCTCGCGACCATGTATGTCGGTCCGTCACTTATTAATCAATTCATCGAGTTCATTCGCGCGCGACACGACATGGAAGATCTTGAATGAATTCCCTTGATTGATTTTGTAAAAACTGTTTATTATAGCAAAATTCCAGATTATTGCTGGTAATTAATAGCCGGCCAATCATTCCTTTTGTACTCTATATATGCTGTACAGTTTTTATAGAATTAAAATTGGTAATTATCAGGGATTTTGCTATAATAATCAGCCATATTTAGAGAGATATGGCTGGCTGTAAATCAGGAAAGAATAATTAGCTATAATGACCGGTTATTATTGGAGATATGGCGGGAGGAGGGCTAAAAAGAATAGACTGCTGCCACCAACTGTAAATTTATATCAATAGAGATATTCATTTATGTTAAAAAAATAGATCTCTCTTTTCCTTCACAAAAAAGATGCAAATGGGATGGATCGGCCCGTTGGCCCTCTGGCCCGCCCTGAAATAAATTTTAGAGGCTACTGAGACCACGACACGCTCGACCCACAGTCGACCCAGCGCCAAACCGAAGCATCGCTCCCATCAGCATCACAGAGCATCGACTCCCTTCGAGCACCCCTCGCCAACCTCCTTACCTGCGATGCCTTGGTCACAGCACCCCCCAGTGCGGCGCCGCCGCAGTCGATCGCTCTACCACCAACAGGGCTGTGTACAGCTCCTGCGCTTCGCGGACACCGAGGCTGAGGCCACAAAGGTCGGCAGGTTATCTCGACAATGGCGGCCACACATTCGGCCGCTTACGGTTCCTCCTGTCCACCGAGCCCACCGATGTCACGCTCACCCAGGCGGTGTCGCACCGTCTTACCTCCACAGGATCGCTGGCGCTGACGTCGCTAGCTTCGAGTCGGAGTGCACTGACGCTCGTGGTGGCTGCGGAGCTCATTTGCCACTCGTGGTGGCTGTTGTATATGATCGGGAGCTCATGTAGGCGACGACGACTGCTGGCGACGGAGCTTGGGCATGTTCGGGATGCTACGGGAGCTTGATTATACCGTTAGTGGAGCTTGCGTAGGCCAAAGCCGCCGCAGTGACCTCGTCCCGTGGGATCCAAGGATACGAGCTTGTCTTTGGATTGTGGCACGGAGAAGTTTCGCGTCCGGGGAGGCGGGGACACATCACGAGAAGAAAGCGATGGAAAAGGTACCGTGATTGGATCCAGGGACGTGAGCAGTGAGCTCATCTTTGGACTGTGGCACGGACAAGTTTTGCGTCCGGGGATGCGTCACGGGAAGAGAGCTATTGGAAAAGGTCTCGTGACCAGGTAGATTAGCATTGGACAGCGGATGCACAGTCCGAAGCAAGGACTTTCTATCAGACGTAAGGTTCAGAGCAATACTGTTGCAATTTGGATATCATTCTATTTTATTGTTAAATGCATCTCATTCTACATTTTCAAGATAATTTGTTTACAATTTTTTCCTTCTATGCCCTTCACCTTTAGCCATTTTCAATATTATTTACTAGTATGGATTAGAGTAACATACATCATCTAAAAATATAATTAAGAGTAGTACTATGATCTTGTATAGATATGACTCGATAAAACTATAAGAATCTAGAATAACCCTCTTCCATAAAGTACTAGAGAGGGTTTCAAATTTTATTTTCAGATCACACTTCGGGGGCGAACGAAATCTGAAATTTCGACAAAATTTCAAAATTTTGGACAAAATTTAAGATCTGGTAAATTTGAAGCAAGAAAAAAAAATGAAATTTCGGTTGAAACCACCAAATTTTCGGTGAAATCAGTCGAGATTTTGGTGATTTTCAACTAGCTGCGGAGTGGTCTCCCGAGGCTAGAAAAATTAGGAAAAATATGAAAAAAAATTATGCAAGAATTTATCTACATTTCATGTTTGTTTGAATGCAAAATAGTTAGTATTTATAGATAAAATTCACAAGTTAGGGTTTACGGTTTAGACCAAAATACAATTTAAAGCAAAAATACATCATGTAATATCGAAAATCCAAGCTAGTGTTTAGGTCGAAATATATCATTTAAGACCAAAATCAAGCTACGATTTAGAGTTTAGGCCGAAATACAATTTAAAGCTGAAATACATCATTTAAGGCTGAAATCCAAATTAAGATTTAGGCAAAAATACAATATATGGCCGAAATCTAAGTTAGGGTTTAGAGTTTAAACCAATAAATAATTTAAGGCTGAAATTCAATTTAATGTTTAGGGTTACATATTTTTATATGTATTTTTTTTTTACTTTTCAAATGCATTCCACACGAAAGGCATTACAATTCTTAAAAAAAATGATACAAAATCCGATTCAAAATACCAAAATTTCGGCTAAAATTACCGTAATTTCAGCCAAATTTACTGAAATTACTATAGTAAATTCTAATTTTTAAACTTTTTCCTTGAATCGACATTTTGAATCTCGACCCTGCTGAAATTTTGAACTGCCAGAGACACAACGAGTCACATTCACATATCGTAGATAGGAGCATAGGGAATAAAAAATTGATGCCTTTTTAACACGACGTAGACTTTGATTTTATACATATCCTTATTATCAAAGAGTAACATCCGATGACTGATAGTCACCGCAAGCGACTTGCAGGTGCAGCCCATAAGTTCCTGACTTCGAGGCGAGCCCCGTCCACTGAAACGTACAAATACCCATCTAACGTCCCTACGCGCAGCCTTCCTACACCATCACCTCTGTCCTCACATCTGGCCCCACCTGTTACCCTCCCAGTCCACAAACACCGGGTTTACTGCATCCCGTCACGCCTTCCGTTCCACCCCAACCCCGTCCGCACAAAAGCGAACGCAACACACCCGTTTCCACACTTTTTCTTCGCCCGTTCAAAATCGATCGCGAGCGAATTCGGGTGCAGGGCATCAAGGGCGCCCGCCCAGGGCCCACGCCAACAAGGCCCCTATTTGTTCACAATGTTTTTTCTTGTTGTAAATCATGATATTTATTTCAGTCCTCTAATTAAACAAGCATGTTTGTTATTATACGAGGTATACACAGAGATATGTAATCATAATTTTTTCAATTTCCAAATATAAGTTAGAACGTTGCAATAGTTTTTAAAAGTGTTCGAAAATTCGGTACTTGGCGGCGATATTGCGGCCGATATTACGGTTGGCGGCTATAACGAATTGAATTGACCCTTAGCGCTTTGTTTAGTGATCGAACGAAATTGCGGCCTTAAGGTCCTTGGCGGTTCTTGGCGGTCCTTGGTGGGTGTGGCGGCTGGCACAAAACTATAAGAAAGACCATTTTGATCTACTGTTTACATGACCAGATGACCATAATTAAAAGATTCACATCGCCGCCCTCAAAATAGGGTACACTAAGTCACTAACATAGTACTTACTACTTAGTTTATTAATTGATTAATTGAGTAGTATGTGTTCAAGTATTTTAGTTTAATATTCTACTTTAATATTTGATGTCTTTCAATTTGCAAATAACTAGAAAAGAAAACTAAAAATTTTTATTCATAATAAAATCAATAATATATATGAATTACATTAATTCTCGGCCGCCGAGGGTCAAAACGCCGAGACCCGCAATTGCGCCGCAAATACGGCCTTGACGCTTGGTGGTACCTAACCGCCACAAATCCGCTGAGCGAACTCTTGAACGACTTTTAAATGATGTAATTGAGTTACTCTACATCGCCTTTTAATCAACATTTTTTTTGAGTTTTTATATGTACGTGTTTTCCATAAGTAACGCCAAGTATACCATTGGTTTACAAGTCAACACCCTTTCATCTTTTTAGAGTATAAGGGCGCACATCACTCACACGCACACCACCATACTCGCACACACGTGCATGCACGTCCAATACACATGCTTAAATATTTAGTGGTTCTAAGGCCTCCTATACTGACTTACTAAACACACATGTGAGTGTGTACCTATATTTTTTAAACTATTATTTCCATCTGATTCATCGTCTCGGATCGAAAAATGAGCATCAGCGTTCGAACTCTAGTTCGGACGCTTGCGGACAGTGTCGCTTCCAACGACGCTTGCCAAGCGAGCACAGCTTGCTCTTCAACACCATTTTATTTTAACTCTACATAGTTACATAATCTAGCTAAAAGGAATTGGCATGGAAATCAAAATTGTTGTTTCTGTAATGTTAATGAAACAATAAAACATTTATTCTTTGATTGTCATCATACAAAAAATATTTGGAGAATTGTGCATATAGCTACTGGGGTATCTCCGCCACTGTCTATGTCGCATATGTTTGGTTGTTGGTTAACAGGCATTGACAAGTGTGAAAAAGGACTGATTTTTGTAGGGGGTGCTGCGTTATTATGGGCTATTTGGAGCACTCGCAATGATATAATCTTTGAGAACAAACAATATTATTCTTGTATGCAGGTTATTTTCAAGGGAGCATACTGGATGCGGTTTTGGATATTGTTGCAGCATGAGAACAAGAGGGCGACTGTCCGATTGGCAAGCAAGGCTTTGGAAGTGGTAGCTTTGGACATCTTTGCCAAGAACAGATGGCGAAGCAATTATAGAATTTGCTATTGATTTCAGTTCCTTTTGTTCCATTTAATTTGATAGTTTTGTTTCAGCTCCAAGTTTGGGAGCTTTGTAAGACGCGGTTGTGTGCACTTTGCAGAGACCGGATTTTAATCCTTAATCTAAAAAAAAAGTTACATATCTTACTGGTAATGAAATTTTGAAGGTGTGGCATTATCAACAAATTAGCGTAAATCAGTATTGTATTTTTTTCCTTTGGAAAGATTCAATTTTCTTTCAACTACAAACAAATTGTGATACACTACATAATTACAAATTTTTGTACCATGTATAAATATTTCTTTAGCTAAAGCACTTTATAGTTTAAGTGAAATAAACTAATAAAGGGTCGCTGCTCAGCCTAGGCCCCTAAAACATCAGGACAGGCCCTGTTCGAGTGCCCGACCCGCGAAGCGAGCGAATCCCGATCGATCGGCGAGCGGCGGCGCGCGGAGGCCATGCCGGAGAAGGCGGTGGACGACGTCATGGACTCGGCGGTGGGGGCCCACTTCAGCGGCCTCCGCCTCGAGGCGCTCCGCCTCTCCTCCCCCTCCGCCCCATCCTCCCCTTCCTCCGCCAAGGCCGCCGCCGCCGCCGCCCACTCCAACGGCGCCGTCTACGCCAATGGCACCGCCGCCGAGCTCGCCTCCCCCTCCGCCGCGAGGCAGCCCTTCGTCATCGGTAATTCCAACCCCCTCCCACGCGCGGTGCGGAGTGGCCCCCCGCCCCCTTCTCATCGGTTGCTCGTTTTGGCTCTCTTTTGATTTTGTGTGTGTGTGTGTGTGTTTGATTTGATTTCTCAAGGGGTTTCGGGAGGGACGGCGTCGGGGAAGACGACGGTGTGCGACATGATCATCCAGCAGCTGCACGACCACCGCGTCGTGCTCGTCAACCAGGTGTGCTCATCGTTGCTTCGGTGCTTCCACGATTGGATTATTTTGTGTTACTAGCTTACCAGAGGCTCACCTTCTACTAGCTCCTGCTGGTGTGCTCATCGTTGCTTCGGTGCTTCCACGATTGAAATATTTTGTGTTACTAGCTTACCAGAGGCTCACCTTCTACTAGCTCCTGCTGTAAAATTTGGCTTTATTTAGTGTGTTCAAGTAATGCAGTTGATCGAATTTTTAAGGTTTGTGATTGTAGCCTAGTGATTACAGCAAGAGGCAGTATGCCATGAGTTAGTTACAGCAGATAATTTTACAGATTAATCTTAATTTCATCCAACTATACAGGAAATTGCTTTTGAGGAGCCAGTACAATTCATTTGGGCTTGTGATTTTGCAGGATTCGTTCTACCGTGGCCTAACTGCTGAAGAATCTGCACGTGCCCAAGACTACAATTTTGATCACCCTGGTACTTGATTTGCCATTTAGATGGAAGTATGCTACCTTTGTTAGTGACTAGAGCTTGAATTAGCTATTCTTTTGTTAGAATGTGAGACAAATGTTTTCTTTGTTTACAGATGCATTTGATACAGAACAACTTCTGGAATGCATGGGTCAGCTCAAGCGTGCACAGCCTGTAAATGTTCCTATATATGATTTTAAGAATCACCGACGGTGCTCTGAAATCTTTAGAAAGGTAGTATCAATTATAAACTTTTTGACATGAAGTAGTTACCTGTGTTTACAATTTTGAGTTCAGGTCATTTGCCTTTTGAATAATTTTGGATATGAAGTTTCTTTGTATTTCCGTGCAACAATATAGTCATTTGGTATATTGTATAGAGGTCATGTCTGTGCTTCTATGGGAAATATTGAAAAATGCTAATTTGAGTTATGAAAATTGACAATGCTAATTTGAGTTATGAAAATTGACACCATTGCATGTTTCGTGATTTCTATTGATTTAGTCACTGAAGGTTTGATTTTTGTACGGATGCATTACTTCTAAAGTTATGCACTCTGTATTCTTAATTGTGAATTAAACTGGATTAAATGACCTGGATATAGAATAAAACTTGAATTTTACTACCAAATGCTCATTCTATATATTTATTTACATTTTTTTTAGAACTGTGAACTGTCATATGTTAAGTGTTTTCTTTGTTGGCTATTTTCAGTACCTGTAAGCCTCAACCAAGATGGGATTATAGTTAAAGTGATGGATAAGTAGGAAAACTGGTGTAACCTAATGAACTTTGTAACTTTTGCCAATTAAATGACCAAATATCATTTTGCTAGGTCAATGCATCGGATGTCATTATTTTGGAGGGCATTTTAGTCTTCCATGATCAAAGAGTTCGTAATCTGATGGACATGAAAATTTTTGTGGACACAGGTTTGTCTTGGCTCTCATTGCTACTTTAGGATTTATTATAACAATTATGGATTGCCTCTTCATGTTGTTCCCTGAAATTTTGTTCGCTTCTTTTTTGGGGTCCCTGATGCATCCAATCAGATGCTGATATTAGGCTTGCCCGACGAATAAGGCGTGATACAGTTGAAAGAGGCAGAGATGTTAGTTCGGTGCTTGATCAGGTAGTTTAACTATTGTGTATTTTGTGGTTTTGTTTTAGATTTTATTCTTGTGGATGTGGATTACAAACAGATACCATCTTTAGTTCATGCCTTATTCTTCTTACCGAACTTTTTCATTTGTAAATGCCCAGGTTTTAATATGAACTTTTTGTTGGCATCTGTAGTATGGGAGGTTTGTGAAGCCAGCATTTGATGATTTTGTTCTGCCTTCAAAGAAATATGCTGATGTGATCATACCACGAGGAGGTGATAACCATGTTGCAATTGATCTGATTGTTCAACATATTTGTACAAAGCTTGGTCAGCATGACCTGTGCAAAATCTATCCAAACGTCTATGTAGTTCAATCAACTTTCCAGGTAAAGTCAATCATTTTTATTGATCTGTAAGCTTTATTGTATTTGAAATTGCCTTTTATGATGAATTGGCCAGATCCGAGGAATGCATACTCTGATTCGTGATAGGGACATCACTACTCCTGACTTTGTCTTTTATTCAGATCGGCTGATCCGTTTGGTACCTTTCTTGTTTCCATAGCCTTGATCCTCATCATTAACTCCATGGCTGAGTTAATTGGATCAACTTATAAATTGGTTTAACTGCTTTGCTATTTCGTATGAAAAATGTCATGTTAGGTAGTTGAGAATAGGGATGAAAACGGATAGTAATTCGGATATCAATTTTTTTGTCTTTGTTCTTCAATGGGAAACAAATAGGATATAGAATTTTCTATCCGAATTCATATTCTTGTTTGTGGTGTTGAGCTTATTCAAATTCATAAAAATGAACCTCAAATTCATTATATATTTATTTAAATGATAGAAACAAAATTCGGATATCAATTTTAGCCCTTTTTATTTATGGGAAGCAAATAATGCGTAATTTTTATCTAATTTTATAATCTTATTTTTATAATGAGCTTGCTAAAGTGTTAAAAAATGAAAACCAAAATCGTTATATATCTATTTAAAATGTCCATCCCTAGTTGAGAATGGCCTGGGGCATTTGCCATTTACAGAAAAGCAGGTTATTACGCCAACAGGTATTTTGCAAATGGCACAACATATCTTGTTTTCACTTAGTTGTTCACCATTTGATTTAGCATTTCGCGTATTGTAACATTTATTCCATCATTTAAGGCTTCTAATCCTAGGAATAACCATTGTGACTGAATAGAATAATTTAATCTGATTGATGTCAAACTTATAGCTTTGATTGGTTTAAAATCATGGAAGGGAAGGATTATTTCTCCATCCTTGAAGATGGGATAACTGATTGGTGCAAAATTTGACTGTTGTGCCACATAGTATTTTGGCTAAAATGTTAGCTTATCCCCACTACAATTATTTTTGATAAAATTTATAGCCTTGATGTTACACAATGCTAGGTAGCAACTGAAGCTCAGTGATAGTTATTAATTCTGCTGCTGCTGAACCTTGGAATTAGCTACCTGATTTTATGTGCTGATAAAATAAGTATACCTTGAAAGTGGCCTTTTTCTTTGGTTTTGACAGAGGACAAAGTGGCAATTTTTTGGTGCGCTGCAAACATTTGATTTTGGAGGGTCTGGTTTAATATGTGTGTAGGAAATCTATATCTTTTGGAAACCTAGAACTTTTAGATATTTCAGGGCGATTATGTATGATCATCTCCATTTCATGGGAATGCTGTTTCTGTAAAAAAAATCTCTAGGTGTATACATAACTTTGGAGCTTTTTTTCTTATTTTTATTTATTTTATTTGCTGAACATCATTTCATGTTCTATTTGTTTGGGTCCAGGATCTGATTATATGGGAGTTGACTTTTGCAAGAAGCTCTGTGGGGTGTCTATTGTCCGAAGGTGAGCTTTGCAACAATGCTATTGTCAAACCCAACACACAAGCACAAAAGGCTGATAGAAGTAATGTGTTTGAAGGATGTTCATGCACTCTGAATTAACTATGGCATGTAAGCTCTTTTTTGGGTCATTGTGTTGGAGATGCCAGTTAAGAATGCAAGAGTATTTAGGGGGTGTTTGTCACAGCTCCAGCTCCACCCAAATTCGTGGAGTTGGTGGAGCAGGGTATTCCTAACTCCAGAAATTTATGGAGCTAAAACTGTGGGCACATTAAAAGTGTTTAGGTGGGTCATCTTGTTTACATTTTAGACTAAAAATATAAACTTAATTCACTTTATTTTAGCCTACAAGCTCTAGATCTGAGGTGGAGCTGGGATCCGGAGCTCTGCCAAACAGAGCCTTACAATGAGTAGAATTTTGTATCATGTTTATGTCATGGCATGTAGAACCTTTTGCTTCCTGTACGTGGCATGTACTTGGAACACAGTTTTGTTGAGTCCAGAGAGTTCAGACTAAAATCTAGAACCTAGGTCCCATTGTATCTGGATACTCATACTCCACAATTGTACTAATACATCAGTGTTAGTAGCTGAATTCTTACTCTCATTGAGAGAGGATGACAATAGGAGTTGGGGCAATTTTACGGTTTATTTCTCACACAATGCCATGCCAACTTTGAGGGGTTGGGGTTACATATTTATAGTGGCAGGCGGGCCAAGCATATGTTAAGATGCTAGTCTAAGATGCTAGTCTAAGATCTTTGTCCTTAGATGTTGTCCTAGAGATGCTAGTCTTAGTCTAAGATCTTTGTCTGGTTGGGGCAAAGAAAAGAACTACCATGAGGACCACAAAGACCAACAATTACAAGGACTTATTCCATCATTCTCCCCTAAGTCTTGTCCGCCTTGTGGGAAAGTTGGACTATCCGGTCTGGAGCGGCTCAAGGAACTTGATCCTCCCAAGGGCTTGGTGGCGGTGTCCGCAAGTGGTCCTTAGTGTTGATGTAACGCGCTTGATGCTTCTTTCGTCCAAGCAATCCGGATGAAATGGTACCTCACCCGGATGTGCTTTCTCCGTTCATGAAAAACGGGTTCTTTGCGAGACCAGAGCGGACTTCTTTGTCCACCTCGAGTTCCATTGCTTGATATCTCGCCAAGAGATCACCAAGCGATCGAGCAAGCCAAAGTGCTCGAGTCGGCGGTGGAAGCCGCTATGTACTCGGCCTCGCAATGACAGGCCACCACTTGTCGCTTAACCGATCGCCGCCTAACGAGGCACTTGCCGAGGAAGAAGAGAATCCCGCTGTGCTCTTCTTTGGTGTCGATGTCGCCGCTGTGGTCGATGTCGTCCGAGGTGACGAGGTGTGCCTCTCCGGGGCACCTCGGGTAGTAGAGGCCGTGGTCGAGTCCTCGCAACATAGCGGATGATCCTCTTCACGACTGTTGGTGCTCGTCGTCGATCATTGCATGAACCGACTAACGTGGCCGACGGAGAAAGCCAACCGGCCGTGTGTGGGCGAGGTAGCGGAGGCTCCCACAAAGACGCCGCAGATCGCGAAGCGCCCACCTCTTCCATCGTGTCGTCGCGGCTCGGCTTCCCGCTCCTCCATCGGAGTGAGTCTTTGGGTTGCGATCGGTGAGCCCGGCCGGCTCAACGACACGCTTGGCGTAAGCGATCTGTCAAGCGTGATTCCGAGTCGCCTGGTGCACCTTGATCCCTGTAGAAGGAGAGAGGCCCGTGTCACTCATTTGGAAGGTGGTCTTCATCTCTTCCTTGAATATCGCCACCTCCACGCCCTTGGTGCCGGTGATCACCAAGTCGTCGGCGAGACACCCACCGCCAGGCGTTTCCACCATTGCCCGCCGTAGATGGTCGCCTCGTGCGGGCTTTGCTCAAGCCCATCCTTTTGAGCGTGGAATCCAACTTGGCATTCCACGCCCTCGGTCTGTCGCCGCAGCCATAGAGGCCTTTGCGCAGCGTAGCACCTGCCCTCCTTGCCGGAATCTCAAAACCGGTAATGGTGCCGAGACCTCCTCCTTCAAATCGCCGTTAAGCGCCGATTTAACGTCCATGTGATGAACATGCGGCCTTCTGGGCGGCCGGCAAGCAGGAGAAGTCGCCGGATTCCATCCGTGCCGCGAAGCGAAGGCATCGTCGGTCGATCCTCCTCGCCGCACGAAACCGCGTGCCACCAAGCGAGCCTTGTGCTTGAGCGATGGCGCCGGCTTCATCCTCTTCGACTTGAACACCCACTTAAGAGTGATCGCGCGGTGACCACGGCGAGGTCGACAAGCTCCTAGGTCGCGGTTCTTCTCAACCGCATCCATCTCCGATCGCATCGCGACACGCCATGCCGCATGTCTCGCGGCCTCCGCGAAAAAACGAGGCTCGCCGTCGTCACACGCAAGATGCAATCGCGCCTCGGATCGCGAGCACCGATCCGGCACGGCCGATCGCCGAGAAGGTTCCCCATCGTGCGATATCGCACGGCTCTCGCCGTCGATATACGTCGGCGCTCCTCATCGTGGGAGAGCGAAGTGCGAACTCCACGGTAAAGTCGACACTAGCCGATGTCGGAGTGGGCGTGCGGAGGTGGCCGTTAGTCTTTGGAGTGCGTGGAGTTACTCTTTGTGGTGGTGTTGGTGAAGAACTTGCCGCAGCCGGTTGTGGTGGAGAGCATGACGCCGAGTCGGTGGAAGCTTCGGGGGCTGGGGTAGGCATACTTGATGAAGAGGAGCCGCCTACTCTCCTCCCCTTGAAGTGGGCGTACTCGACAGTGAAGTCGTTATACGTCGGTCGGCCATCGCCCACCGCTTGTCCCATGCCCATCCTCGCTTCCGTCGAACACTACGTCATGGCCGTGCGCACACGCCAGTCCTCGGGTCAAGAATGCGGTGAGGCCTTGAGCCTCCACGTGCCGAGGAACACCCTCGAGTGCTTACGCCGTCGAGCTTGCCGATGTGGCTAAGCTCTTTGACGAACGCGAGGCGTACCAAGACCCGTGGGTGAGAGACCGCCAAACTGCGCCCATGCTAAGCCTCGTCGGCGTCCCGCCATTGAGAGCCTTGGTGGGCGGCGGTTGAGGATGTGACGGCGTCACCACCGCCTCTCCCAGAAAATGCAGATCCTCTGCTGAGGAGGGCCCGAGCCATCCCCACAACCGTTCGTTGCGCCGCCGACGACGCTGTTCTGCTCACTGGTTTGACTGTAGCGGAGTAGTGGCGTTGAATGCCCTCATCCGCGACAAGACGACGCGAACTCACCGCGTGAATTCGCCGCCGTTGTCGGTCGCGAAGACGCGCAGCTTTGCGGTCGCATTCCGCCTCGCTGACTTCTTGCAGCGCTGATGGCATCCGCACCTCTCCTTGCTTCCGAGAACCATCACCCACATGTAGCGGGAGAGGTCGTCGACGAGCGCAGAAAAGTAGCGTCGTCCTCTGGTGTGGCTGGTGTCACCGGGCCACACAAGTCCCGTCTGCGAGCTCGAGCCGCTCCTTGGCTCGGAAGCTCGACTTCTTTGAGAAAGGGAGCCGCCTGCTTTGTCAACACGCAGACGTCGCAGAAGCGCTTCCACGTGGTCAAGGCACGGAGGCGCGCACCATCTCGTTGGCACCGAGCCTCTTCAAGGCCTCAAAGTGAAGGTGCCCGAAGCGCTCATGCCACTGCCACGCCTCATCGTCCCGACGAGCAACAAGGCAGAGAGGTTGTGCCACCTGCACGTTGAGAACGTAAAGTCGATTGATGCCTCTGGTTACCTTGGCAAGAAGGCGGCGATGGTGATCCCAAATTCTCATGACTCGTTCTTGATCGCCACGCGAAGCCGTTCTCATCCACCGTCCCAAGTGATGATAGAGTTCCTTAACGGGGATGTAGTAGACTCGGTGAGCGACTGTGCTCTCCGGACTTCGGCGGTGAAGAGGACAGAGCCGCGCCTTGATCTCCACGCCGAGGCGTCCCCAAACTTGACGGAGCCTCGGGCGTTGGAGTCAAGCTTCGGTGAAGAACTCCGTCGGCCGGTCATGTGATGGGTAGCGCCCGTGTCGGTACCACCGTCAATCTTGTCGCCTTTGGGCTCGCCAAGAAAGGCGTGTGCTCTCGGCTCATCAAGGTGGAGGAGATTCGCTGCGGCCGATGCCGCTGGAGATAGCTCGATGCTTGCGTGTGCCAGGAGCAGAGCCGGCTCTTCTTCCTCCACCTGTGCGACGTGGGCCTGGCCACGTCGTGGCTGGCGACACTCCTTGGCCCAATGGCCAAGCTTGCCCTGATTGCGGCGCAGCTGCCTCGTCTTAAACCGGTTGCCGGTGGCGCCGCTGGCGCCTCACGTGGCGTCACCTCGGACGCGTCCTCACGCCCGACTGGACGCGTCCGCGCGGCTTAAGCGCGCTGCGGCCATTGTCGCGGAAGAGGACTCCTTCTTCCGACACCTGGCGAGCCTCCCATCGTTCCCGAGTGAGATCTGACTTCCGCCGATGGTGATAGGCCCCGAGAGAGGCTGTGGTTCGTCGCTGTCGACGACCTTGAGGCGACCTATCGCCTCTTCGATCGACATCGTGGAGAGATCCAGCAGAGACTCGATCGAGCGAGCGATCTGCTTGTACTTCTCGGGGATGCAACGGAAAAGCTTCTGGACGGCTCTCTCCTCGTCGTAGGTGTCGTCGCCGAACTGCACCATCTTCTGCAGCAGAGTGTTGAGACGGAGAGCAAAGTCATCAACGTCCTCACCTGGCTTGAAGGCCAGGTTCTCCCACTCCTGCGGCGTGCTGCGAGGTGGTCTTCTTGCGCAGCGGCCGCCGTCGTCTTTGCGGCGATGGCATCGAGCCTCCTGGCGATTCGCTTTTGGAAAGCGAAGCGCATCTCGGCGAATCTGCGGCTATGAGGGCATCCAATACCGTCGATCCTCGTAATGTCGGCGTCGCATCAATCGCTTCCCATATGTGCCGCGCTGGAGCAGTACGCATCACCGCGACCCGCTCGGCGTAGTTGGTCTTGGTGAGGTAGGCTATCCATCGCCAGACCGACGTCCCGACAATGGCACGATCCGTGGTGACCATCGTCTGCGGTCCGGGGAGAGCGCGCCTCAGAAGGCCGCGATCTCCGTCGACCTAATCGCCGCCGCCGGAGCGCCGTTAGCGCGTCTGCGCTGTCTGGTGCCGCCCGGCGCTCATGGGGTGCTCGGCCCTTCTCGCCTTCCATGTGCCTTGCCCCTCCCTCGCCGGCTTGAGCCCCACGTCGGTGCCGCCGTCGGCGGCAGAGCCGCTGGAATCGCTGCCAGAAGCCTCGAAACTCTCTTTGCCGCGACGCTGCCGCATCCGCTTCTTCTTTGCTTCATTTGCCGCTTCTTCTTGCCGATTCCGCCATTTTTGCGCGCTTGTTGCCGTCGCTGCGATCTCTTTCTTTGCTGCTCGCGATCTCTGCTTCGCAACAACCTCGGCCTCTGCGGTGCCAAGGCTGAGCGGCCGTCGAAGGCCGAGATCGCCGGACATGGCGCTAGAAATGGCCGCTAGGGAAGAAGCGCCTCGCACAAGCCGCCGCTTTCGTGCTTCAGAGATGAAGGGTGGCAGGAACAAGCTGTTATTCTTCTTTGCTGGAGAGCAAGGGGGCGGGGAAGGAGATGAGCAAGAGATGTTTAGGTCAGGGAAAGAACGGCTCGATACCAATTGTTAGTAGCTGAATTCTTACTCTCATTGAGAGAGGATGACAATAGGAGTTGGGGCAATTTTCCGCTTATTTCTCACATTAATGCCATGCCAACTTTGAGGGTTGGGGTTACATATTTATAGCTGGCCAGGGCAGGCCAAGCATATGCTAAGATGCTAGTCTAAGATGCTAAGATGCTAGTCTAAGATGCTGTCCTTAGATGCTGTCCTAGAGATGCTAGTCTTAGTCTAAGATGCTGTCCTGGTTGGGGCAGCAAAAGAACTACCATGAGGACCACAAAGACCAACAGTACAAGGACTTATTCCATCAATCAGTCCTTATAGTTCAACACCATGAGTTGGTGTCTCTTTATAGTTTACACTTTACAGTACTCAATGCTCATACTTTACTCCTTGCATAACAGGCAAGCTACATGTATGAAAGTTTATGATACCATGTATCATATCCCTCCCTTAAGATGTATTTTGCGTAGTTATTCTTTTGAACATTTATTGAAATAATAGTGCTATTGTGTAAATTTATATCATTGTTTCCTATCATGTATGAGTTAATTGCAGTGGTGAAAGTATGGAGAATGCATTGCGTGCTTGCTGTAAAGGAATAAAAATTGGCAAAATTCTAATACATCGTGTTGGAGACAACGGACAGCAAGTAAGCATTCAGATCTTGTGATTAATAATTTCTTTAAGCATTCAGATCTTGTGATTAATAATTTCTGTAAGGATATCATTAAAATGACTGAATCTTTCATGGTGTGAGTAACTACATCCGCTTTCTTCATCTAGCTCATATACCACAAACTGCCCATGGATATAGCTGAACGGCATGTTCTACTTTTGGATCCGGTGCTTGGCACAGGTCAGTTTTGCCTGCTCATTATATTTCTGTTCATTTCTTTGTTGGAGCTAAAGTTAGTTGATTACTTGATTTAGGTTGTGATAGTAAAAAAGAACCTTGGCACCGCTTGCACCTATATTTCTTATACTTACAAAGATGACTACATAGTTAGAGCCTTGTTATATATTAAAAAGAAAAAGGATGAGTTCTTATTATTTGATACGGTTCTACATGTGATATGTTTGTCCACAAAATTACCTGGATATCATATGATCCATCCTGATACCAAATCTCACTCAAGGATAAATAAATTTTTTCCTCTACTGATGTATAATTAAGGATGAATTAAGAAGCTTGTCTATTGGTTTATCTGCTGGAAAATGCTTTGAATTTTGTAAATGATGATTTAACTGTCCGCTGCTCAATGAATAATGAAAGTTTGGTGCTAAATTGTTTTGCACTAGAAGAAATGGTGCTATCCATATCTGGTAGATGCTTCTTGTGCTTCATAATCATGAGTTCACAATTGCATCAGGCCATCTGCCATCGAATCATTATATCATTAGTTATCTCTCACTTTGCTCGTGACTGAAGTTTTCTACCTCGTTGTTCTGTAGGTAACTCAGCAAACCAAGCTATAGAACTTCTTATAAGAAAAGGTGTTCCTGAGGACCGGATCATATTCCTCAATCTAATCTCGGTAAATCTCTTAGCATACTGAACGGTTCTGTTGCCCCTCGATCTTTTTGTTGCTTTAGTATTTACAACTTTCTTTTAATAACAGGCTCCTGAAGGGATTCAATGTGTTTGCAAGCGATTTCCGAGGCTGAAGATTGTAACGTCAGAGATTGATTCTGGGTTGAGCGAGGAATTCAGGGTCATCCCAGGATTGGGGGAGTATGGAGATCGCTACTTCGGCACAGACAATTGATGGCTAATACCGCTGTTGATGCCTGTGCAAAAGCTACTCAATCCCTGGGGAGGGATGATACATTGGAAGTTAATGTTTACTGTGGGAGGTTATAGTTGTGTGGTGGTGGGCATGTCGAGAAATTCAGTGTGAACTGAGAAAATGTTGTGTACATCTTTAGCCTCCAGAGCCAGGTATGGTCTTGCGGGGGTAGTAGAAGTGTGCGTATGCGATATCGCCATGGTTTTAAGCGTTTTTCGTTTCGACTATCTCTGTTGCTGTGCTCCTATTGAGGTAATACAGATATGAGATTCAATTGTACAAGTGCCCGTATCATGCTGTTCTTCGTCGGCGTCTCCAATAAATTAACCATATTTGCATAGCATTTACACACGTTCAGCGATATTCGACGATACCATGTTTACGAGCATTAGAATGGTACTCACAAGCTGCATATCAACAAGTTCTAGCTCGGCCGGCGTCTCTGTCCTGAGCCAACGGGAAGGTTGCGCGTCTCACGATCATCAGGAAGGGCATTGGCCGATCCGGCTACTCTCATTTCATCGATACGCGACGGCGATCCGGCTACTCTCATTTCATCGATACGCGACGGCACGTATTCCGTCTGAACTATGACTCTCATTCTGTCGGTGCGTATAGTATGCACGAACACAAACCAAGACATATTCATAACTAGTCATGTGCCTATGCGTTGCATCGAAAACTCAATTTGCAATAAAAAGTTTATTTATAAAGAGCACTAACAGTAGTAAAAGTGATAATTTTAATGAAGTAACACAAGAAAAAACTTTTGTTTTATATAGTAGAGATTAGCTCTAGTACGATACATTGCACGCAGCACTCACCAAACCTTGGGGTTGAGAGAGGGCATTGCATGCACTGTCCAACACCAGGTTTCAATGTCATCATGTGGCAACCATACGTGGTTAATTAGTGGCAACAGTAGTGTAATTGTGGCACAAGATCTCGATTTCCTTTTCTCTTATTTTGTTTTTGAGGGAGCAACATGATATCAAATTTTGGCATCAGTAAATGGCCCAAGACTCTACAAGTCGTAGGGTCCAGTCCATGGTTTATATATATCTTCACTGCTGCACTACACAGCGTGCGGGCTGCTGAACAGTGAGTATTCTTGCAGGGAACTTCTGTTCGAGATATAATACACCATGAGACTCATCCCCGTTCGTTTCAGCTTCTCCATGCCCAGATATGTACACATATATACAGATCGAACATGCAGACTTATCCCGGGGGTTTGACATGCGAGGAATTTAGTCAGAGGATGTCAAATGTGCCTGATTGACATATGGCTTAATTATAGTTTGGAACTGGTATCCAATTAGCTACGCAAGAGGCAAGAAGAGGAGGAAACAACTGCTCTCATTCTGGGATGAGAATGAGCATGCCAGCCGGCCGGGAAGAATTGTGCGCTTGGGCGGCGGAGGAAGGAAACGAGGGGAACTGCGCGGCCGGGCAGGCAGCTCTGTTCTGGCACGGTGGCACCTGCTCTGTTCTTGTTGATTTACCGCGCACAATTAAGCTACCTCGCGTATATATTTCTGTATGATTCGTTCTCTTTATGCTTGCATTAATTTGATACCCTTATGCGTAAGCTTGCTTCTTCGACACCTGAAATTTTTCACAAGAATATATGCTGCTCGGTATACATGCATGCAAGTTGCAACCTTACCTCCACCGGCTGTCCGCCTCGCCACCCTCTATATAAGCAGCAAGAATTTACGGCATTTGTGGCACACGAACGGAGTGCGTCTCACTCACTATTTACGGCAAGAACAGTACAGCACAGCGTACGTACGTACGTAGCAGCCGTCAGCGGGGGAGATGATAGGATGGGGGGACGTGTACAAGGTGGTGGCCGCCATGGCGCCGCTCTACTTCGCCCTGGGGCTCGGCTACGGCTCCGTGCGGTGGTGGAAGCTCTTCACGCCCGACCAGTGCGACGCCATCAACCGCCTCGTGGCATACTTCGCCGTGCCCTTCTTCGCCTTCGACTTCGCCGCGCGCATCGACCCCTTCGCGCTCAGCTACCGCGTCCTGGCCGCTGACGCGCTCTCCAAGCTCGCCGTCGCGCTGGCGCTCGCCGCCTGGGCCGCGTCCACTCGCTGCTGCCGCGGCGGCGTCGGCTACGCCTTCTCCTGGTGCATCACCGGCTTCTCGCTGGCGACGCTCAACAACACGCTCGTCGTGGGCGTGCCGCTACTGGACGCCATGTACGGCAAGTGGGCGCGGGACCTCATCGTGCAGATATCGGTGGTCCAGATCATCGTCTACCTCCCACTGCTGCTTCTGGCGTTCGAGGTGAGGCGGGCCTGGGGGGCTGGGAAGCCGGCCACAGCGGGAGATGACCGATCGGCGCCGGCGGCGACCGACGTGGAGGGCGTCATCGAGACGAGGAGGCACGAGTCGCTCTGGCCGTTGGTTCGAGCGGTTTGGCTCAAGGTCGCGCGGAACCCCAACGTCTACGCCGGCGTTCTCGGGGTGGCGTGGTCCTGCGTCACAAACAGGTGCGCATGCAGCACGTACGTAGGCACCGTGATCGGTCGCTTACTCCATCATTTGCATTAATTTTTGGCAAGTAGATCTAATCCAGGAATTTCATCTAATGGGAGCTAGCTAACTAGCGTCCTAAAAATGAGAAGGAACTGCAGCTGCTATATAGGATCGATACGTCCGACGTACGCTTGAGTGAAAATCATCAGGCGCTACCACTCCTCACGACATGAATGAATTCACTCTATTTTCTCACACCCCTTTCAGACCCCAGGCCTTCTAACGATCACTATGTGATATTTATCTCCTTTCCTAGCTCCTATTTAAAAGTAGTAGTTCTGCTATATATGTTCACCTCCCGTTTGCTTCTCTGATCTCCATCTCTCTCACTTGCACGTACATGGCCATGCATGGCCCGACCGGAGCTAGCTATCTAGGTGCTGCTTCACCTTGCTTTTCTATCTCCCTCTCTCCTCTCTCTTGCTGCATATATGTCGTCGTAACCAGAGTTCATGGGTAGGCCTTGCCTTCCAAGGACACCATCGATCGCTTGTGCCTGTGAGGAAAGGGCATCGCGATGGAGCTAGCGTTAGATGGTGGTGGCCGACTGGAGGAGTCGGCCGGAGTGGCGAACAACGAGTGGAGAAGTGAAGTAGCGGACGAGGACTCTGCAACAGACTTCATGAGCTTGCAGGGGTGGTTTACACCAAAAATTTAATCAAAGTGGGGAACAAATACCTCTTGTTAGTGGAACGGCCAAACCAATAAATCAACTTTTGGGCTAAGTAGATTGATTTGACTAATAGCATCCCCTTACTTTGCACACATAATATATATATATGAGACGATTAAAAAGACACAATACCCCGATTGGCAGTCCACTCAGGCATATGTAGAGAACAACTTTGGCAAATTGGCATATAATTAATATAGTAGGTTGATTCAAGACGGGAAAATGTTCGATGCTAACAATTAAGATGTATTTGACGTAAACGTATTGGCCACACGCTAGCTAGCTCAAGTTGGTGTAGATTCCAACAATTAAATATTTTTCTTATATTAAGTGCGAATTTCGAATCCAAACAAAAGAGAGACCATATACTGGAGACATGCACACGACAACACATCCACACAAGTAGAATATATACTACCGTACGTACAATGATTTTTTCACTGATTTTTTTAAAAAACTTTGGCTTGTTGTTCCTTTTGTGCATATATATATAGGTGGCACATCGAGACGCCAAGCATCTTGGAGGGCTCGGTTCTGATCATGTCCAAGACCGGGGTTGGACTCGCCATGTTCAGCATGGGTAATCGAATCACTTTAACCTACTCTACATTTTTTTCTTCTTCTTTTGCTAGCGTGTATATTTGTGCACTCGTTGGTCGCAGGCTTGTTCATGGCGCTGCAGGAGAAGATCATCGTGTGCGGGGCCGGCCCGACACTGCTCGGCATGGTGCTGCGGTTCGTCGCCGGGCCGGCGGCCACGGCCGTCGGAGCCGTCGCCTTCCGACTCCACGGCGACGTCCTACGTCTCGCTATCATACAGGTGTGCATGGTTGCATGCATGCATGAGTAAACTGTTCGTTCAATTTAACCTCTGAATGATCACTACATGAGTAAACTGTTCGTTCAATTTCTTCTTGTTTTGCCTGTGATAGGCTGCACTTCCTCAATCAATCACCACGTTTGTGTTTGCAAGGGAGTACGGTCTCCACGCTGAAGTACTCAGTACCGCGTAAGTAGTTTGAGGTTAAAGTAATTTTACTGAACATTTCAACCTCGGTTACTGAAACTGTGCTGTTGTTGAATCATGCAGGGTTATATTTGGGACGTTGGTGTCGTTGCCCGTGTTAATCGTCTATTACATTGTTCTAGGGTTTATACGATAAGTCGTCGAGTATTACTTCTGTGCTTTTTCTTCAGCATAAGTTGCATAAATTTTGAATCAAATCAAGGGACAAATAATCACGAACTTTCTTTTATAAAACTTTTAAAAAGAAATACATCGAAGCATCAGTGATAATTGAACGTAGTATACAGATCAATACGCATTCCGATGACTGATCTGACAGAAGATACGGCCACTTACAGTAATACGATTCTCGTTGTCGGGGAACAGCTTCCAGCATTATTAGGATAACCCTGAAGAATGTAGAATGGAACCAGTTTCCGGCATCGACCCTTGAGTTCGTGGATGCCAAGAGGCTTCCGGGATGAACGCAGTGGCAGAGCTAGAATTTTTTTTGGAGCCTAGATAAGCTTGTCTATAGTGGATTTTTAGCCGGGCTAACACCGTCATGTTGTGAAGAAATCTTTCAAATCCATATTCTCAACCACCAAGAAAAAAATAAGCATAAAATCAACACAACTCCTACTCAGATATAAGGTGAGAGCCTCCTTCGTCGTCAGCACGCTGTGCACAGGTCACGTTGCACTCTGACCTTTATTCAGTCCTTCTTTTTCTTTTCTCTTTTTGTTTCATATCTCTAGTCTCTCCGCCTAGGGTGCAGTATCCTGCACCATATAATATCTAGAAAAATGTACCTCTCTTCCTTCTTAATATAATAACAGCTTGCCTGTTTTAAAGAAAAAAAACATTGCACTCTGACAGTCTGACCACCTAAGACCTTCTTTAGAAACCGGTTAGGCGCTAGAGGGACCCTCATGATATAAGATATACATAACTATTCAATCTTATCATTAATCTTGTTAAGTGAGAATTACCCAAAAATATCAAACCTAAGAGAAGAACAGGCAAATACAATTCCTCCAATCACCTGTAAGAATCCCACCAAGCATTGGGTTGGGAGTTGGGACCTGAACACACAGATGAGTAGAGTAAACAAAACAATTCAATAGATGCATGCAAGCAGGCACACAAGAGAACAACACCTGCCTCGACTCTGTCTTGGGGATCCTCTCTCTCTCGAGCTTAATTTAGAGGTATGCAGTGCAGTGCATGCAACAATAGAGGATGGCATGGACGGATGGACGACGGACGACAAAAGCAAGCCGTTGCGAGATCCAAATCCAAACCGATCGGCTCGTGCAGATTGATGAAGCTAGCTAGGCTTGACGTCACTCATCGCAGGGGCACCCGTGTGTGCCTTCGTGTCATGTCGCACTGCCTCCTGGCTCCATCCTCATCGATGCCGTCTTCGCCTTCCCCTCTCGGCTCTCGCTGCAGTGCAGTGCATGCCAAACAAACAAGAAGACATACACTCGCACTCCTGCTGCAACTCATGGAGAGCCCCGCCCGTGAGCCTAGGCAGCTGCCCAGGGTCGCCGGGACGTGGCTCCGCCACTGGATGGATGGGAAGGGTGCAACCGGTCGAGGCCAGAAGGACGGCGGAACATGGCCGGCGAGGGGAGAGCAGAATTCACCGTCGTCGATCGTTGGACGGACCACACTCTAGACATACAAGAACCGTCTGATCGAGCTTGGACGGAGTATGTACATATTTCGCTTCCTGTACTTCACGCACCACGTGGCAATGACACATATTATCGAGGAATGCACACCAAGGGTAGTACAATATAGTATATTGTCAACTGTCATAAACCGATGACACATAGAATTTTAGATGATATAGAGAAGTGAGGAAGATATTGTCTACTGTACGGTTTTATAGACGGTTTTGTACTATATATCATTATATAGACAATCCATTAATTATATCTATTGTATAAATTGTCTTTAGTATTATCTATAGATGACATATAGATGTACTATAGACAACCATCATCTATACCACTGCGCATATCCCGAGAGAATCTTTAGTCTTATTTACAGATGACATATAGATGTATTACGGACAACGCCGTCTATACCACCTCAGAGACTCAACTAGCCTGCATGATGCGTGGTGGGCGGAAGTTAGAGGAGAAAGGACCGTCTAGTGAACAACCGACTGTTTAATTTCTTGGCAAAAATCAGTCTTTTTTTTTACCATGGGATCAGTTTTTCACAAATTTTGCTTCTGTGACGTTTATCCTGTGTTTTGACCTTGAGTTAGGGCGTGTATGTAGTGTGTGTGCGTGTCCTCTGGACCTCTGGTGTACTTGAAACAAAGTTGTTCGTAACCTTAAGCCACAACGCACCTCTCCATATTACAATCCAAACTCCAAAGCAGGCCGGGAGATGGCCCAAGTTTCCAACTGCTTCGAGCCTGGCCGGGTCAGAGATCTTTGGATCACCGGTCAAATGCATTTTGTAACGATTGCAAGGACAAAGTTAACAACAATTAATTTTATATGCTAAGAACAGCAATAGTCATATAATCTTTAAAATGGATTAAGACCCATCTAGCCATGTACTAGAACATGTCATTTCATACTTACATCTCGCAAATTATATCATTTGTATATATATATACACACACACAAAAGCACTATTTTGCATCTAAATGTAGAATAGTTATTTTACGTGTCAACCGAATGAGCACGTTCAAACCACTCCACTTGCACCCACTTCGTATATGGACTAAGTCAATTAGTTATGTAGCCAACCAACCAATACATATAGTTCCTTGTTTGTATTAAAATCTTTTTTCTTTGATTTAGCTGTAACTTTTTATTGGCACTTTTGATTTATGAAAGATTTTTAATGGTAGCTTACTGACGACAAAAAGAACAAATGATATAAGTCTCGCCAATAAATATCAGATAAATGAAATTTTACACCAATTTACTGGACGTGGTTTTAGATTTTACTGTCACACCTAACAGTGTCGCATGATGGCCATGTGATATCGACATTAAGAAATGTATTCCAATTTATTGGACACATTGTTATATCTTACTATTAAATCTCGTCGTGGTATATGATGGCCGTGTGAAGGAACGAGTTGGCCTAGAGGGGGGTGAATAGGCAACTCTTCAAATTTTTTAGATCTTGATTATAGTACACTATTCTATGAGAGCAACTGAGTTAATGACAGAAAGTAACTAAGACAACGAGCTTAACTGAAATAACAATAAAGCAATTCAAAATAAGGAAATGAGCAGAATGAGACAAATATTTATCCGTGGTTTAGAGCACTCCTCCTACTCCACGTTGAAGCACTTCTCTCGAAGTATTGTTTTACCACAGCTAGTCGCAGTAGCTATGGTTCTCACTCGGGTAGCTCTTTCACCACTCCAGTGAGGTGAGCTACAAACCCTTCACAAACAAAAGTGGCCTTCCACAATCTTCTTTGGACAGGTTGCACTTTTCACTTCCTCCAAGCTGTCTAGGATCACCAAGATCCAAGAGTAATAAACTCGCACAAATTCTATCTCTTGGTTCACTCGCAAACTACAGCACTAGACACTTGCTTGGAGCTAAAACACTTAGAAAGAATGGGGTTTTTGAGTTTCAGAGTGAAGCGCAGACTCCTTGTTGTGAAAGAGAGAGCTTTAAATGCTAAAATGTTAAGGAGTTCATAAAGTTCTATGGTAGATAGCTCAGGCAAAGCTTATATAGCCAATTCTGACAAAAAGAGCCGTTGTACCTACCACAGTGACCGTTGCACGTATCAGAGTGTTAAATTTGAGCCAAAACACATTTACAATGGACTAAAAAGATTACCTTAGCGATACTGATCATGTGTATCACGGACCAAATTCACCTATTTATGGCGACCAAAAAATTTGGTCCGTCATGCATGGGAAAATCAGCAGGTTTGATCCGTCAGAGAAGTATGAAGCTTACATGTATGGCAGACCAAAAAAATTGGTTCGTCATACATGGGAAAATGACTGAGATCAACAGCTAAGGATTATTTTTGATATAAAAGCTGTTTACTCAGAAGATTTGAATTTTCCATGTACTGAATTTTGAATTAGCAATATTTAAATCATCAGAGATGATAAAACCTTTTAGAAGGGAGTTTGATTTTGATCATATATTCAACGAATGAATGTCAGGTTTCTGTCTATCAGAGAAGATGGTCATTTAAGCATTTATGCCGGGCCAAAAAGTTTGGTCCGTCATAGATGGACAACTGAGATATTTTGAATCTGACCAAGGTATGTGTATGACGGACCAAAATATTTGGTCCGTCATAGATGGGCAAAATAGAGAAATTTTGGTTTAGCTAAAAGCACATGTATGCCGGACCAAAAAATTTGGTCTGTCATAGATGGGCAACAGAGAAATTTTGGTTCAGCTGAAAGCACATATATGCCGGACCAAAAATTTGGTCTGTCATAGATGGGTAAAATCTTGATAGCTTAAATTTCTCAAGGATATTTCACTACGGACTTAGGTATATAAGAATATGAGATTTGGTCCGTTGAAATGAATAGAATTTGGTCAATAATTTTGACACAAGTACATTTTAATATCAAACTGGACTGATTTTTGTTTGAGATGAAGACTTCGATTATTTTAAGACAGAACAAGAAGTGATCAGGTGAACTATGGTCCGTCACTAAGTTTGGACTTGTTGTAAATATAGATTTTGGTTCAAGGACCAGAAAGACTACATGATTTAACTCCAAGCCGTCTAGTTTTGTCTTATCCTAATTAACCAAGTTACCAACTTGTGCAAAATCCCTCTTGATAGTACAGCCAAAGCGAAAAATAATTCTAGCTATTTGACTTGAATCAACTCCCAAGTCATGAACTAGTAATCAAATACCTTAGTCTTGTTTGTCCAGCAAGCTTCATCCATGATTTCAGCAAACATTCTTTATAGCATGAGGAATTATTAACTCGATCATCAACACCAAAACTATTCTATAAAACATGCTAAAAATTGAGGGGGCCTAGATGCTATCACCGTGTGATAGCAGTAATACGAAACAGACCAATGTTATTACCAAATACACTTGTATTTATTAGAAGTGGTGTTAGATTTTATTGCCGAACCTCTTCGTGGTGCATGATGACCATGTGATAGTGGCAATACGAAACGAATCAAAGTTAGCACCAAATTAATGCACTCTATTTTCTTCGACGTCTTTGTTAGATTTTCTTCTTTGAACCTCGTGGTAAGTGGCACATGATGGTAGTATGATAAGCGTGTATCTGAAAGCAGTTAAAGTTCTCGCCAAATGCACTTTAACTTATTGTTCACATCTTTAGATTTTATCACCAAACCTCACTGCGGCGCATAATGGCCTTGTGATAGTGGCAATATGAAACGGATCAAAGTTATCGCCAAATACAGTCTGATTTACCAGACGTGTTATTAGATTTTACTACCGAACTTCGCCATAGAGCATGATAGACGTGTGATAGTGATAGTAAGAAATGGATACAACATTTACGTCCAAATGCATTCCAATTTATAAGTGGTGCACATGGACACAATATATATCTTTACTATTCTTTAATTGACAGTTGGTGGCGGTGGTGTATTTTTCTCCACTCTCTAGCCCTAACGCACGGGCCCACTCTTTAGCCCTAACGTGCACAGAAAAACAGTCCCACCCCACCAGCGATCCCCCAATTTTCAGTTGGTGGTCCCGCTCCCTCAAACGCACACAGAAAATCAGGCATTTCCTTCCTCGCGTGGAGCAATCTCCGGCCAACCTTGCGCACACGCTAAAACAGGCGAGCAATCTCCGCCCAACCTTGCGCCGCGCCACATCCTTCCTCGCGCCGGGCGAGCGTCCAGGGCGAAATCGCAATCTCCGCCCAACCTTGCCCCCCGCCGCATCCTTCCTCGCGCCGCAATCTCCGCCCCTAACCTCGGCCCCTTCCTCTCCAGTCCACTGCGCCGCCGCTCTTCTCGTCCTCTTTTCTACAGCAAAAGCCATGGCCATGGTGCAGCCCCTCCTCTCTCCTCCCTGCTTACCCGGATGGATGTCGCGCCGTTGGTCCGTCGTCGCCGCCTCTTCCGGATGCCTGGCGCACTGCCTGCCCATTCTACGCGCCGCCTCGCCAAGAAGGCCCCCGTCACCATCCTGATGCGGGAGCAGCGGATCTGTGCGCCAGAAGGCCCCCGGTGGCGACGTGGAGATCTTGGCCGGCAGCACTAGGCGAAGACGGCGCCCTGTGGTGCCCTGCCGGCGGCGGATTTGGGCCCTCCGCGGGCCGTCTCTATCTTCTCTCGGGAGGCGGCGAGATCTGGCCTCGCCCGCGTCGAGGTGAGTTGAGAAAACTCCACCCGATCTCGCGCCGATCTCGGCTGAATTTGGGCCATGATATAAGTGTCTGGTTTGTGATCTGGTGTTCCATCTATTAGGGTTCTGTCTCGGGATGGCGTTGTCGGGGAAGTTGGAGGGGCCGTCGGCGCCGGCGCTGCGGCTGGACCCGTACGAGGTGCTCTGCTCCTGAGCAGTTCGATGGGTTCCAGAAGGCGACCAAGGAGCTGGTGAAGAACAAGAAGGGCACCACCACGCTCTCCTTCATCTTCGACAAGGGCGTCATCGTCGCCGCCGACTCCCGGGCCAGCATGGGCGGATACATATGTGAGCATTAGGTCTGGAAAAGTGACTAATAATGCTTGTTGCGTAGTTTTTAGTTTAGGGATTGGGGGAGTGTCCGTTTTTATGCGAGATTCGTGGTTTCCGGTGGTTTTCAGGCCAGGAGGCTTCCGTATCTCGTCTAATTCAGGGTGGTAGTTCGTAGTTCTGATCAGTAGGGAAACACTCATAAATAGTTCCAACTCCCAACGTGCAATAGCAAAGAGAAAGGAAGCGACTGGAGAACAAAAGAAAGGTTAGTGTAGATGTTAGGCCCCTTTATATTTCCATTGTTCTAAAAATTTATAGCCATTCTACAGCAGAAGATGTATCATCAACATCAGGGCCCAAGTGAGCTCTTCGCTACTAGGACAACCTTTCCAATGGAGCGGCATCTGTTTCTGCATGGAGGAAATACGCAAAGAGATTCAGGTCTGGTTCTCTCAACCGACGCTAAACCTAGGCTGAAATGGACACCCGAGTTACATCAGCGATTTGTAGATGCAGTCAATCAATTAAGTGGAGCAGAGAGTAAGTATACGATCCATATCTCCTCAGTCAACAGAAAGCCAGATGAATTCTTACATTCATGTTCATCTTCCAGAAGCTACTCCAAAAACAGTCCTGAGGCTCATGGGCATTCCAGGACTCACCTTGTATCATCTGAAAAGCCACCTTCAGGTACCCGACAATCAGAAACTCTCCCGTAAAAAATGGTATCTATAATTGCAGCATAAGTCATCGTTTCGTGGAAGTTTCAGAAATACAGGCTCAGTAAGAACCTCCAAGCTCAAGCTAATGTTGGGACAACAAGGAACAGTAAGAACAAGTTTAACTTCCGTCTTTACCACTATAACGAAATTGTATAATAACTCACGAGTCATGAAATTTGCAGCCACAGGATGTGCAGTTGTAGGTGATAGGATGCCCGGAACAAGTGCGCCAGAAATGAGCAATACAAATGTCATTCCACAGGCAGAGAAGTAAGAACATTGCCCGTGCACTTCATAATTGTATTTCATCTGAATATTGAAGTAATAGTCTCTTTTACTGTGTGCAAGAACAATTCAAATTGGTGAAGCACTACAGATGCAAATTGAGGTGCAGAGGCAGCTAAACGAACAACTCGAGGTGAGGTACTGGCACTGCTCGCATAGCAAGATCTTAACCCAGATCATTCACTAGATGCACACAGTAGATGGAAATAACATAAGCTAAATCGAGCATCCAGTTAGCATACTCCCATGCCAACTAAAGAGTATAAGAAAATGACTGAATTCCAAATCATTTTTTGACCTCCTTGAACGCTGCACTTCCCTCCAGGAATGACCCCATAAAATGAATTAGGGTCTAGAGATTAGAGAACTAGATACTTTCTTCTGATTTAGTGGCAAACCTTTTTAAAATTTGAGCAAAGCAACATATCATGCATTTAGCATATTCAATATGAACTATCAGTACAGTGGTTCTAAGCTGAAATTAAATTGGCAACAGGTACAACGGCATCTACAACTGCGGATAGAAGCCCAAGGGAAGTATCTACAATTTTTATTCAGTGATTGAACTATGTACATCGGGAAAAAAGGTACTATGTCAGAGTTTTAGCATAGGGTAGAAAAATTGAGGTGTTCTGCATTGGCAGTTTAAATCTCCCTTTCAAGAAGGAAATTCAATTACATAGGAATAGGCTGTGCAAATGAATACAAGGGGAAAATATACAGGAAATAGAATGCAGAACACAAAGATAAATAGTAAACTACCTGAAGAGTACTATATATACTCTTTATCTAAAGCTGCTAGGATATCAGGCTCTTTGGAGCGCCACGTCAGTGCGTTCACAGAAAAGTTCCTCATGAAATCTGATATTACGTTGAGGTCCTTTCGTTGGCTCTTTTGCAAAAAAAAAAACATCGTGGTTCCGCAAAGTGGGTGAATCATATAATACAGAGTGGGTGAATCATATAATATAGAGCTGAACTATTTAGGTGGAAAAAAAGTTAGTTTTGCTAATATTTACAATTGGATTCAAGTTTGCTTCTCTGATGCCCTTGGCATGTGGTGGATTGAATGCATATATATATTTAACGAAGGTCCAATTGGTATGCATACTGATTGTGTCCTTTGTGGTTTGGAGAAAGACAGTGAAAATTGGGAGCTTTTAGTTTAGAAGCTACTTTTTGATGTTTGTTCTGTCACATATGGAGATCACTGATCTCAACCTGTCTTACAATGATTCCAAATAGATATTTCTTTTCACAAGCCCTCATCCTTTTGTAAACTTGCCCTTCCATACATGCTTGGAACAATGGTTGGAGGTGCTGCTGATTGCCAATTTTGGTATAGGAACTTAGGGATCAAGGTTAGATTTCCACCTGCTTGTAGTTATTTACTTGCATTTCATCTTTGCAGAGTAGGACTAATGTTAGGTTTCCTTTTCAGTGCCGGCTCCATGAGCTTGCGAACAAGCGAAGGATCTCTATTGCTGGTGCTTCAAAGCTGTTGGCTAGCCCAACATAGGCTCAAGACATTGTACTTCCTTTTTAATACCTATAGGAAGTGTTGTTAGCGAGGCAATGGATCAAGAGTGCGACCGGGTGGAATGGGAATGGAGTGGCTATTCACCGTTCTCACAACAAGAGGTATCCACAAAGGCAACCAGACTGCAGTGCACCCCACCGCCAAGTGGGTTCCTCGTGAGATCGAGGATGTGCACCGCCCCACCGGGTAGGAGCTAAAAAGGAAGTTCAACGAAATGCTATGATTATCCTACCTCGCCACATGCATTAAAGTTGCATGTTGTTTATGCGATGGCACCAACGCACGATGATATCTTGTGGGTAAAGCCGAGCACCTTCGCAGAGTGATATCAATGGTATTCGAATACCAGTGCTTCGGCTAAGCACGAAGCCGAAGTTAAATTAGAGTGATTCCTTAATCGCTACCGTAGCTTTTATAATTAAAACCCGCCGAGGATGTGAACTTTGCAAATGACCCCCGATATATATTTATTGCTATTAATGCTTTGTGTTTCAAATGTAAAAAGAAAACTGATATTGACAACTTGCATCCACAAAGACTAAAACCGGTGCCTACCTTTGTTTATCCCTCGCATGTAATATTCAGAATTTTTCGTGTGGTTTGTTGAGTATTTGCCAGGTACTCACCCTTACTCCCAATCCCTCCTTAGATTTCATTTGAAGATGGCGAGTTCCGTAAGATCGTGATGACGATGTTATTTGGTTTTGGAGGCTTTGATCTATCTCGCCTGCCGCTTCGTGGGTGTTTCAGAATGTATTTAGTGCTAGCCGACCTTTTGTAAAACCTTGGCCATAGGGCCCTTACTTCACCTATAAAATGTTCGCATTTGCTCTTTTATCAAGCAATGTACACTTGGTTACCTGCAGTTAAATTCCTGGGTAGCTGCAAAGTTAGTTATACGCACCCCCTAAAAAGGGCGGTCCGTTACATCTTTACTCTGATCTCGTATGTATACGATTTTGATTGGTCAGCAACAACCTCGAGACATACCAGCTTCAACTTAATATTGTACTTTTGATTTGATACAGAAGAATTGATCTTCTCCAAAGATGAGATCTTTCTTCACTCCGAGACACAGCCAAATCGTGTGAATTTGCAATGTACTAGGCATGGTGAAGGTGCATCGATCGCACGTGGTTGTGTGGGCGTGAGAAAAAATCCATTTAAACGACGCAAACGTAAAAGGGTAAAAAAATTATTAGTGACGCATAACTTTTTTGAGCCAGCATACATATTTCTCGGTGACGAAAACAATTTTTCCGCAAAACGGAGAAATGATCTAGACGTGATGACAACCTTCTTAGAGATGCACATAAACAGAGAAATATCTTTCGATTTAATTATTTGGGAAATATCGAGACCGAGATGGGAAAATAATCTAGAGGAAAAGGACTCGTTGATTTACAATTTTTTTGAGTTGCACACATATTTATGGTGACAAAAAACATTTTTTCCGCAAAACTAAGAAAGGATCTAGACGTGATGACAATCTTTCTTAGAGATGCACATATATCTTTGGTGACGAAAATATTTTTTCCATGAAAAACGGAGAAAGGACCTAGACGTAAGGAGCGAGGACCTATTTGTTACGCTTTTGGACCTATCCACTATCCTCAAAAATTAGAAAAGGGCATGTCTCGCGATTTGAATCTAACGGGGCTTTTTCCGTAAGCACCGCTACGAGGGACCCGAACGCTAAAAAATAAAAATCTTCCCCTCACAAAAAATCGCGAAGGACCTATTCGTAATTTTGAGGGATCTATCCGTAATTTAGAGAAACGGATGGGCTTTTTCGCGAAATTGTGTAGGTTTGACACGCATGCCGCCGCTACTTGCCAGCCCAAAGCGACATTAAAATAAAAATCTTCCCTCACAAAAAATCGCTGGGACCTATTCGTAATTTTTGAGGATCTATCCGTAATTTAGAAACGGATGGCTTTTTCATGAAATGTGTAAGTTTACACGCGGGCGCCGCTGTGGCCGGCTAGCCCAGGCGACATTAAGTGTGTTATATGCATGCACGTGGATATATACCTTTTTTTGAGTTGATGTGGAATTTAAGGGTGTACGCATTGGCGTTAGTTGCAGGCTTATAGCTGTACCTTGGCTTAAACGAGGTGGTATGGTACTAACACTAATAACATTTAAGAATTAAGCCGAACTGCCAACCACTGGATTTAGTGTGAGAAGCGCGTCTCACTCGCGATGACAAATGGCCTGTTTGATTTGCAAAATAAAAAACAAACAGTTTAACTCTAGAATCTGATTTTCACAATCCAGTTCACCTATATACACTAAAATCCACAATCCACTTCATATGTGCTTTTAGATTCCAGTTTTTGAAGAATCAGTTTATCTACAACCATAATCTAAAATCAGTTTTTAGATAATCCAAAACTGAAATAAACATGCCCAAAGTGCACATACCAGTACCACCGCCTATCATTGCCAGACGGCGGGTATGCTTATGTAACGCTCGAATTGCATCAGGTTGCTGTCGAACCCAATGCGCCACTCCAGAAGAAAAGTTCAGAGATAGTTGTCAAGTTATTCCCGTATTCAATCAACCTCGGAAATTTGTTGGTTAAAATTCCAATTCAACGAGGATTTGGTCCACCCTACATGTACCCGTAATGGGCCGTCTGCTTTTCTATGTAACTGCTCAAACGATGAATTTACTCGCAATCACCGTCTTATAACCAGGTTCTTCGACGACTTGAAATGACCTGATAAAACCGTCTTACGAACGAAGGTGCTGCGACCATTTAGAGAGTTAAGGATAGTGTCATGTCATGTGCTAACATCCTTCTTATGCTAACATATACCAGTCATGCATGTTAGCTGCAAGCTTTACTTTCACAGGCTAACAGCTCCCAGAAATAATAAAACATGATGTATCCTTACATTGATCGGATGACTTACGGATAGACATGGCTCTGCATTTGGTGCCTACCTTTTTTTTCTTTATGTAATCCTCCCCTAGAAAACTGAGGTACATGGCTGCTGTATCTAGAAAAGAGCAAGCATTTAAATCTGGGGTTGCTTTTTTTTTCTTGCCCCAAAATACTTTTATTTTTACAAATCCAATACGCCTCCAAATAAATTTGTAAAAATAACCCCTTCTCGACCGCGGACCTCACTATAGGAGTGCGACAAGTTTCCCTACTAGCACTAGGGTTATAAAAAAGCTCAAGGCTCGCAAGAGATTTGATTCAAGCTTCGAATGAGTTGAACTCGAGCTCGATCTTAAGCTCACGAACTTAACTGAGCCGAATTCGAATAGCTTATGAGCCTAGTCGAGTTTGGACCGAACTTCCTTGAATCAATTTTACTCGAGCTGAACTTACTTGAACTTGTTATCAAGTTTACTAGACTTACCGAACTTACTTGAGCTGAACTCGAGCCTACTCGAACTTGGACCAAGCCGAGCTTAAGTCTGGATCCAGGCTCGGCCGGGCTCCAACTCAAGCGAGCTTTATCGAGTTCGAGCCTGGAGGGCTAGGCTCGCTCGAGCTCGGCTCGTTTACAACAATAGCCGACACACACATCTTGGCAAGTTCACCAATCTAGCATGTTGATTGATCACTTAATTCATTACTTTACTCATTTAATCACTTAATTAAGTCACTGTCACTTTTCTTAATTGAGTGGCTAATTAAGCCACTAGCTTGGTACCCTTCCACTTCCCTCCCTTGGAGGGGGAGGGTAGACGAAAAGTACTCGTAATGACCTCTTGAGCCTTGGCCTCCAAACACTTTATGCTAACAGAACTGAAAATCCGAAAGATTATTTAAAACATACCTCCCTATCAGGCTGCTGCTGTGCGACAGGTGACCTGTCGAGCCATTGCTGCAATGAAACGTGCTGCCGTGGTATGGGAGTACGACAAGTGACACGTGTCGTCTCTTGCACTTCCGCGATTGAGAAGGAGGCTATATTTGGAAATTTATTCAAAAGGATGTCAGGTTTAGGAAAAAAATATATGAGGGGGCAAAAACAAAAAAAATCTTAGATCTGGCACTAGCAGTGACGTCACATGCACATCTAAAATGGCAATATTTGCACTATGTGTATGGGTGGGCATTCGATTGTTTCAGTCTAATTGGTTCGGTTTTAAAATATTTCGGTTTTGAGAAACTGGTCAGCGAATTTCTCGAACCAAAATGAAAAACCGAAGTTAACCGAAATATGAATAAACATTAGGTAGATTAGATTTAGTCCTTCTCATATCGCAACGTAGAGTAGTGATAAACCCACACAATATTATAGGTCATTATAGCATAAGTATAATAGAATATATAAATATACCAAACATACGTATAAATGTGTTAGAACATGAGAATTGTTTAGTAGCTTTAAAAAGAACATTATAAAGTGGTATTGTATCTGTGCTATTCGGTTATTTTAGTTTTTGGAAGCGAAAAATCAAACTGAATACCGAAAACCGAATTATACTAAAATAAAAACCGAACCGAAAACCAAAAATAACTTAAAAACTGAAATAATCAGTTAATTCGGTTCGGTTCGGTAATTTAGTTTCGATTTAAAAATACCCACCCCTAGCTGTGCGGTAGAGTGGAATACATAGCAATTTCCATCAACGTGGTGACCGACTCTACAAGTCTTTGGCTTATTTGGTCATTATGTATATTTGGTATAAAATCCATTAAACTGTGAAACTACTATTCTGTTTAGTTTTGAAATTTCACTTCACATAGAGGTGAACTTACAATTTGCATTTGTTGAATCAATCGCATTTTAAAGATATGAAAAGACAAACAGCAAAAAAATAGTGCCAAAACAAGAGAAAATTACTATTCATATTGACTTTGTCTTTTTTATATCTTTCAAATGCGATTGAGTTTGAACTTCAAATTTTGCAGAATTGTAGAGGTTCACCTCCCCTACATGTGGTAATTTTTTGAGAATTTTTTAAAAACTTCTACAGGTGGTTTCTACGGAGTTTTCATAGAATTAGTGGTTTTCACCAAATATTTCGCATATATATATATATATATATATATATAGTCTTATTTTAAATTATAAGAACATTAGCATGTATCACCGTACGCAAGCAGGTTATCTGCACGACTGCACCCTTAAGGCCTTAACTCCCCTTCCTACCGGAAATATTCCACCAAATTTTTTTTTCAGAATATATTTCTATCGCACGCCGACGCGGCGACAGGGCCTAAATAGAAAAATACATCGCCATATTGTGCCCAAGCGCTGACGTACCTTCGTCGTTTACGTAATGCGACAGAACCGAACGCGCCGTCAAGAACGCTAACGCGGCGATGAGTTTAAGGCTCTCTGCTGCATTTGCATTTAACGTATGGATGTGGAGAAAATCGACCGATGGTCGCGGCGATAGGTAATCGCGGGTTCCCGCTGCACGACAGAAGGCGCACAGAGCGTTATATGAGCCATCGCCTCGGTACTATTCTCATTTGTGCGCCTTGGAAGAGAACAGAGAGAGGAGAGGAAGGAAGAGGAAGAGGGAGAGAGGAAGAGAGAAGGAAGAAGGAGATTCTCATACTAATCGCTTTTGAGGTAAAATTTTGTTGTTTACTTTTCTTAGCAAAGAAATTATGATATGTTAGAAATAGTTAGATTCTAGAGCATTGTAGAAAAAATAGTGGTAGATTAGAAATAGTTTTAGATTTAGGTTACGTATAAATGTAGGTAAATTGATAGGTCAAGCGCCTAGTTCTAGTTTAGAAAATTTAGATATTTTTATGATAGGAGTATATATCGGATATATTGAAGGAAATATAGTTACGTAATGAGTATTTTTTAATATATAAGTACATCGATATTTAATGTATATATTGTTAGGAATGAATTTTTACTTGATAGGAGTATATCGGTACATATTGATGGAAATGTAATTTTTTTTACGATATAACTACATCGATATGAATTATTAGGAATGTAGATGTTTCTTATGGTTAGATATATATTTTCGCATTCTATGTAGGTATAGTTATGTTACGCCATAGTATTTTTTACTTAAGATAATTAATTGCAAGGGTGAATGAATGGATTCGCAGACATATGGTAATCGAGTTCCATTTAGAATTTATTATGGAGATGGGGTTGTAATGCATGGTTTGGAGGGTGCAGATCTAAGTAACATGCAAGATGTGACGAAGTTTGAGTAGGCTCGAGGAGCGCATATTTGGTTCCGTGTTGAAATGGTTGTATTATACTTTTCTGATGGAAGAAGACAAGTGTGAGTTGAAGGTATTTTGCCTATGTAGTGTGCTAAACGACATTTACATCGGGAGTTAGTTGAGCTAAAGGAACCGTGATCGTGGAGATCTCATGTGAGGGGGCAGAGAACGGGATGGAATCGAGTGCTTTTAGTGCGAGCATATGAGAGGCATGTTGCCTCCCAAAGAGCAGCTTGGACGCCGTGAGTGTAGTCACCTCAAATGGGCTCTCTGCCTTGCGATGAATCGAAATTGGGGATCTAGCCATGAGCAACATGTTCAAAGAAATTGGTGAACAAAGTTCGGCCGGAGGATGATGAAAATGTTGGCCAAGAAGCGCTGGACCTGTAGACGAAGGTGAGCAAATTGAGGAAATAACAAACTAGGATGGAAGAGGAAGACCGTGAGTACAGCAGAAAGGTAAGAGGAGGACGACGATGAGTCGGATGAGGAAGATGGAGGAGGTACGGAGCCGCTTGTGCCACCCGAAAGGGAGCACGCAAAGAATTTGAAAATATGGTTGTCAATGAAATGAGGGAGATGCCTTGGCAAAGAGAAGGATAATGAGGTTAGGCATAACAAGATGTACCCGATAAAAGAGGTCGTAAGGCAGATGTCTGTGAAAGATTGGGCTCTATCATTAAGAAGGACTTTCAGTGGTTAAGAAATCCACCCCAACCTCGCCACGACGCGGTGTGTGAGATCCATGGGTGTCCGTGGAGAGTGCACGCCAGCATAAGCCCAAATGGGGCACCCATTGATATGTTCAAGGTTGAGCAAAGATAAATGTATGATCGAGGAAACAAAGGATGGCTCACAGTGAACCTATCATCCGCATGTCGCGAATATCATGTACGCAGAGATAGTGGAGAACTCGAGTTTTGAGCCCTCGGCTATTATCCGGAAAGCGATCGAGAACAAGATATCGCACACAATTAGCTACGGAAGGCGTGGAGGGCGAAGGTAAGGCACTAGAAACGAGGTTTGGGAAGTTTGAAGACTCAGTACCACAACCTCCCCCAAGACCGCTTCAGCTTGTATTCAGTGGAAGAAATCCTGGACCTACTATGATTATCAAGATTGTCCGCCAAACAAGTGGCCAACTAAAATGCATCCAGGAGAGTGTTCTTCAGTGATTCGGGCGCTTGCATTAAGGCATTCTGTCATCGTCAGTCCGCTGTTGTGCGTGGGACGATACATTCTTGACCGAAATACAGAGGGCAACATCGATACCGGTGGTGTCGATGAGAACAACCAGATTCGCTCGCTGCCTTTGCCTTCAGAGAAAGCGAGAACTACGAGAGTTACTCAGGTTCCTACGAAACCTAAAGATCGGGTGGTCAAACTCGCCCGTGATTTGCGCATTGCATGATGTGCATGCTGGGTTGCTTAGTGCTATCAACCACCGCAAACAGGGGAAGATGAGCCATTCGGATATCCGCCGATTTGCAGAGTCGATGGTGCATGAGGCATTTGGGTGCAAACTTTATAAGCAATTCAAGAACAAGCAACTGATGAACATGTTCAAAAGACTATGTAACTCCAACCAGAGAGGAAGTTCAACTCAGGGAAAAATCTTGATGACTCGACAAGGAAACACAAAGAGCGATTTAACAACAAAAGAGCGCCAGTGGAACACAAGAGCAAAGTGAGCTTTTTTCCCCGCCAACAGAGAGGACGAGGCGATTAACCGTCAGCCGGAGGCAAAGGCCAATCAAATGTTTCTGATCGATCAAGCACGAATCGAAAGAGAAGTGGTCATCAAGTATATGACACACATGGTGCCGACACGGTGATGACCACTAACTTTGCAGAAGTTTACAACCGGGTAATGCGAGGGATGAGGTGTCTTCCATTGGTAGGAATTGTCGAGGGAGGCCGAGGGTACAACCAAGTACTTTGTGGATGTGCATGCAACCGCCGAGATAATAATGAGAGATGAGAAGTTCTTGTACTCTTCGATGATCACTAAATACATGCATGAGAAGGCCTGTATATGCCAAACATAGAGCTATCAAAGTTGGTGCACGACATCCGCGCTCGAGGTGATCTGCAGGATAAAGGAAGGCGTGGAACCAACCAGAGGGTTGTCACCAGAGTGCATCTATGTGCCGAAAGTGCAATGTTTCGCAACAAGCCATACCTTTTGCATAGGCCATGTTCTCATGTTATAAATGTGATGTGCTTTATTTGGAATGCAACCTCGATACATACCTATCTGAATATTACATGAAGGAAAGGGTGATGGCAACTTGAAGCGAGGAGCTTTATGGTTATGGTGTTAGGGTTCTTTTCACCACAACTCCTAGTGTGGATGAAAGGTTCTGGTCCCGATTTTGATGCGAGAAGAGGGAAAGGTATGTCAAGAACAAGGCGATAAGAAATGACATGGATGAGTCAAGTCGGCAAACGCATGAAGAAATGCTTATTGTGCAACCAACGAGGACATACGCTCAAGAATTGCGAGCACAAAACGAAGAAGACGGAGGAGGAAACGGCGGTCACCCGACTTGGGAAGGATCGCCCTCACGAGGATCGCCATAGACCTCATCGCACCGTGCATGACAAGCAGCTTTGCATTATCATATGTCGTACATCAAATTTAAATTTTGCGGATGTAACGGTGTTGTGGCGAATCTGCATTTTGTACCTAGCCGCTATGCAGTGTTGTGGCTTCATAAATTGTTGTAATGAACTTCTCCGCTTTTTATGTGCGATTCGTTTCAATATATTGTTGTCATGCTTTATGCATTTTACGGACTCTTCCGCTTACATATGTGTTTCGCTTCCTCACTTTCATTTTTGTAAATTGCGTATGGCTCACCAAGGAGGAGATGACGAGTGGTCAGACGAGTTATCGGACCTCAAGACGCCGACCGTGGGTCACTGTGCTCCGCGATAGCCACCGCCGTCCTGATGACGGAGGGGACCCTGCAGCAACTGCCTGCCCTTCGACCCAGACTAAAGCAAGACACGGACGCCGATCCGCTGGATCCCTGTGTAAATATATCAAGATTTAAATTTGTAAACATGTTTGTTCAGGCACCATGACTACCGCAGCACTGATATCAATTACATGTTTATATTTCTTAGGCTTCGAGCTTCGGGGCTGCTGCCCCTCGCCCGGATGGTGGAGGTCCTGACACCGGTTCCCTGTGATCGGCCGTCCGCCGATCACCTCCGGTGGATCGGTGGAGGCCGGAGACGCACACCTTCCATCTCCCGCTTGGGAGATGGCGATCACTTTACAAGACGCCCTACCTCTCGCTTCCCGATCACTGGTAGGCCGTGGTGCCCCAGACGCTCTCAGCCCTGCCAGTAGCCGCAGCCGTGACGTGACAGTTCGCGTGTACTACCACCGCCGTACAGACCTTCGACCACACGCACGCCCGACCTTGAGGTGGCTTGTACGCTTCAGTAACGTGAGTAGCATTTTAACTAAATTGTGTACGCATCGCTGAAATAACAAGTGAGCTTTATGTTACAGGCTGGCGAGCGCAGATCGTCGCATACGCCGACGAGGCTCGCCGCCACCGGAGGTATGCGATTTCTGTTTTTTTCTACCGACCATGTTCACGACGCCCCATGGGGATAGCGTGTCCACGCGACTGCAATTGCCGATAGGGCGATCGCGACGCACTCCCTTGACGCCGCGTACACAAGACTCGGGGTTTTGGCCGGTTGCAGGCGCCACCTCACCGTGCACTCCGCGCGGGTGTACACGGTTCGCCGACGCTTCAATCTTCGGAGGATGTCCACCTTTGCTGGGCCAGGGCATACGAGAGGTTCCAGATCGGCCGCCCCAGATCGACTCGCAGCCGCGGGTGGGCACGCAGCAAAGCGGCGACGCCGACGGCCCCACCATGGGCACCATCTCGTGCGCCGCGACGGTAAGATATTGCAATCACGGTTTGATACTTTTTGTTTAACTTTTCCGAAAGTACTAACGGTTACGCTTTACCGCGACTACTGTGCTAAGCTGGCGCGACGGACTTGGCGGGTAGCCTACCCAGCTGCTTTGTCGGGCGTTTGACCACTCACCACCGCACCACGCATTAATCGGACGCCATACGTGGGACGTTAGCAGGTGCAGCTGCGCAGACCGGTGGCTCGGCCCACCCTTGCACACGAGACGACACAGATCGGGTTCACCCGCCGCAGTACCTCGTGGTTCGACGCTCACGCCGAGGGCTACCTGTCCATCGTGGTGATGAGGCGCTTTTGTCGATTTACGTGTTCCTTGCAGGTGACACCGCGCAGCCCCACCCATGGTCCACTCGTGAAGTTCCCTGTGATGATGTTTTTATAATTGTTACCGTAATGCTATCTAATAACGCTATACTTATTTTTTCACCCACAGTATGTGAGAAGGGATACTCATGACCAACCCCGGCACGCACGTATGCTGCCTGGGTCGAGGAGTGGGAGGAGCCTCGAGGACGCCTCACGCCGAGGATTCGCCAGCCAGACGACGAGGACGCATCGCTGCGGTACACCTCCGGACCTGCGTAAGCGCTTGGTACGGTTTAATCCTCGATCCCCAGACACGCTCCCGCAGGCGCACAACGCATTCTCCATATGGACTCGGTTCGCACGCTTTTGGTACGCTATCCATACCTTCGATATAATTAATTTTGCTAACTAATTCGTAATTTATTTTGCTAACTAATTCGTAATTTATTTTGCAGATCGACGTGATGCACCATCATCACATGGACCTTCGCAGTTTGTATGGTCGGTCGATTAACGGAGAGCCCGTGACGAGAGAGGACGCCACCTCTCGGTTTGGAGGTTTCGGATGCCGACACGCCTCGAAGCCGGGTGCGGCCTCTCTCATCGTCTCCAGTAGGCGCGCCGCTTAGCGAGGCCAGGGTGCGCCAGTACATCTTCACACGTCCCGCTTCGCAGTCGCGAGAGGGCACGCTCAGAGCCGGCCCAGCTTTCGTGAGTAATCGAATGCACTGCTCAAGTGTTACAATCACAGACACAATGCTCAAAACAATTCTTTATTTGGTACAGTCCAGCAGCACTTCTTCTCGCACGATCTCGACACGCCTCGACGACCACGACTTTACTGCATGCAAGCGTCCCTGCACCCGAGGATCACTGCGGATTACCTCCACGGACGCCTTTGGCGGTGGGGATCATCATCACAGCCAGATGGAGCGCCACCACCGACGCAGCCTTAGTCACCAGACGAGCGCCACCACCGACGCAGTTACTCAAACTGGTGCACGCGACGCCCCAATTTAGGTCAGCAGAGTTCTCCACCGCTACCTACGCAGCTTGACGTGACTCACGGACCAGGTTCGAGGAGGAGGCCTCCCTGCATGCGAGGCCGATAAAGAGTTTCTTTTTTGATTTTTATTATTGCTAGTATGTTATGTACTAAGTGTTTCATTTGATATATGTTGCACTTGCATTTGTATTTTTGTAAACTTAATCTTACGTACTTAGTTGTTCTTTTCATCGCCTAGACGCTTTGTCACACACCTAGCACCTTTACTCACCGGTAGCACCTTTACCACGAAGACACGACAATAGACGAATAGCCTTTCCTCAAATACGATGTGACTATTCTCGCCGCTAGCAGCCTTTTACTAAGCCGACACGACAACACACGCAATGCCTTTTTCCAATAGGACAGACTACTTCATTGCTAGCAGCTTTACCAGTCGAGACGACAACACGCCATTAAATGACAACATCGCCGCAACACGCCATGAAATGACAACACGCCGCAACACGCCATGAAACCATAAACACGCCGCACACGCCGCAACACGCCGCAAAGAAGAGCTATAATTGTGTGGAGTAACCCCTCACTACCACTATAAAACAGGTCCGAGGGGTAGACATCCACTTCGCTTGAGAACTTCACCCAATGGATCGACTCCGAGCTTCTTCCAATGGATCGACGGGCCGGAACAACGTGACTACGAATTTCTCAACAACTGCCACGACAACTACCCCGCTTCGCCTGAGAACTTCACCCGGTGGGAGAGGCCGCCAGATATGTCCTTTTCTAGATCGACCAGAGCTTAGGCCCGTGCAAGGGGCCAACCGATCGGTGAGTTTCATGCGACATACTCATGTTGAACTTACAAAGTAGTAGTTCTAAACAAGTTCATCGCACACAGAGTTCAAAAGGACACTTCTGAACATCAACAAGTCAAAGGAGGAACCTCCTCTGTGTGCCACCCGAAAGCCCCGACGCTTATGCACATGGCCTCGGAGGCAAGGGTTGATACCGCCACTTGATTCAGCGGACCGGAGATTCTACCGTGCCCCTTGGCCGAGGAAGAACTATGTTCAGACTTCAAGTGGTGGACCTGAGAGACGCATCACCCACATCTCATGCTTCCCAGATGGGATAACCGGGGAGCAACCCTCTCCGTGGTGCTACCACCGCCCGTAAAAGCCAAATCCGAGTACGCTTATTGTGTTATTCAACCACCAAGGCAAGGTATATCAGATTGATCGCAGAGGCACGCTCCTGTTGTTCAAGGATAAGCTCAACACAAAGCTCCTCAGCACCATATAGTGGAGTGCGAGTCGAAACAGAGTAAAGGCCTCCGACATGTCTCCGCCAACGCCAACACAAGAGAAGGCGGCAGAGGGTCTCTTCTCAAGAAGAAGGGACAGGAAGCAAATGCCGAGAGTCCGCAACACGCAACAAATCCTGACTTGCTGCAGACCATCCCGAAACCGTGTGGTATTAACATAGGGACGCCGAATCGGGATGACATGCCCATACGGGAGGCGTAAATCTACATAAACAACAACCAAAATTTAAGTCTTATACACCCGAGACGTGACGCAAGATAGGCCACCCAATGGGCGCATACCGAGCACCGGAACCCCATGGAGTTCTTTTTCATAGTAGGGATTGAGCAAGGTCCATGACACGCCGCAAAAATTAGAACCGTCGTAATATGCGTAAATGTCTTAAATCATTCTCGTCGCACTTTATAGGCGAACGATCACGCCTGAGTACGGTAGCATGGGCCAGAGGATGTACCTGGCCTGCATAGACTCCAGCCGTCCGGCGTTCTCTCCGGTCTCCATCGAGGCACGAGGTGGCGGCACAGCACAAGCTTAGCTAGCGAGCGCGTCCTCCTCGTGCGTATCGCCCCGGTGCGCCCGGTCCACCACCGCCTCACCGCCCTCTCGCTATATAGGACTTAGGAGTATCCCGCTAGTGGCCACCGTGCCACCAGGCACCAGCACACGCCGTCCATATAATATAAACCCCACCCATAGCGGCGGCCGCGCCCCCGCCCCCGCCCCCATCATGCTGCGCTGCCTCACGCCGCCGCAATGCCGCCCCGCGCCGGGCGCGCCGCGACGGCGCGAGCCGGGGCCCCCGCGGTGGTGCGCTGCGCGCGGGGCTCGCAGCTGTCCGGGCTCGAGGCGTCGCCGGTGCAGGTTGCGGCAGTGGAGGGTGCGGCGGCGGCGGGGGGCGGCGGCGGAGCCTGGCGGAGCGGCTGCGGCTGGGGAGCCTCCTGGAGGACGGGCTCTCGTACAAGGAGAGCTTCATCGTGCGGTGCTACGAGGTGGGAATCAACAAGACGGCCACCGTCGAGACCATCGCCAACCTCCTCCAGGTACGCTCGCGGCGGACTATCCGAACTTCCCGAGATTCGATTTTTGAGGCCCGATTCGTGCTCTCCGGGGGCTGGATTTGAGGCGGGACGTTTTGTTCTTGTTGGATTCGCGGGTGGATCTGAACACTCACGAAGCTCCAAACTTATGGTGCAATCCGAGCTTGTTTGCTGTGCCGCGGTCAGATTTAGCAAGAGAAATCTCAAGTTATTTTGCTCAGATATGCGAGAATTGTCCTTTGCATAAGTTGCTAGGGCTTGAAAAAGTTACTTATCCTAGTATTATTCTACTCAGTGCCTTTTGGCTTCTGATTATATGTTGTTGCAAGTGGCAAGTCTGCATGGATACTGTGGAAAGTGGAAACCTTGTGCCCATGGTATCACTCACAGACTTTTGCTCCCGATATGCGTGCGGTGCATCCATAGATGGCACCAAATGGGCCTTACGTTGCTGACTTGTGTGAGTTTTCCTTGTCCATGGATAAGTAAAGATAAGAGTTCTTGAAATCCAATGCTTAAAAGATTTGGTAGGGAGTGCCACTGGGCGTTGTGGATCAAGTTAGTTTAAGTAATTCCGTGTGCTGGGAAGAATGAGCGTATCTGTTACCAAATCTTGCGGATGTGCGCTTTGTCATCTAATTGAGCCATTATAATTAGGCTAACAAATGAAATTCTTATTGGGTAGAGATCCCCTGGAGATAGCTCCGTGGAATTGTGTGGATTTAATGCAATCTCATTTCTGGTTTTCAATCTTCAGTTAAACATTAAACCCCCACCATATGAAACATTTTTTTCCTTCTAAAAATTCCTGAACCCCTCCTCATCATTGGATTTGAAATGGATGTTCCCCATGCATTTGGCAGTCAGAACCAATAGTAACAACAAGTGTTTCATCTTCTATTAACTTGTGTGCTAGTTATGAGCACTGGTTTTATTTATATTGAGGAATACTGTCAAGAAGTGTCTTGTTTTGTTTCTTGTATGAATTGTTCATGATAAACTTTCTTGTAAATGCAGGAGGTAGGGTGTAACCATGCACAAAGTGTTGGGTTTTCCACCGATGGTTTCGCCACAACTACAACTATGAGAAAACTTGGACTCATTTGGGTGACGAACCGAATGCACATTGAGATCTACAACTACCCAGCTTGGTAAATTTGCAGGATCACGTTGAACTTTGTTCCACCTTTGTTCTTCATTTAGCAAGATTTAATCCTGACCAGTGATTCTGCAATGGTTAGGGGTGATGTTGTTGAGATTGAAACATGGTGCCAAGCTGATGGAAAGATCGGTACTCGGCGTGATTGGATTCTTAAGGATTTGGCTAATGGTGAAGTTATTGGAAGAGCTACCAGGTATTTATTGCTCAAGTATTAACTATTAAGCTTGATAATTTTGTTCTATTTGAAGTAGTTGTCATGCTTTCATTCACATTTAGAACCATATTTGTGTGTGTACCGGGGTAAATGAAAAAGGGACAAGTAGTCATTCCATACCCTGTTTTAAGTTTTAACTAAATATATTTCACCTTTTAAAACTTTGCATCTGCTTGTTGTCACACCTTGCCTTCTCCAAGCAAATCTAGTGAAGTTAAGTGTTATAAGATTGGTAAAAATCAGTTACTGGATTTTTAGCAATCTCAAAAGAAAATTTGTGTCAAGAATGAAAATGTGTAGACTTATGCTCAATGATTTTTTTATGGTACTTGCCGTATACTTGAATTAGTGTGGTAAATATTTTATGCTTGTTGACCTGCAGCTGATGGCAGCCTTAATCATCAGTGCTTAAGAAGGGAGATCACTAATGGGACTTTCTCTTAAGAAAAAAAACACTAATGGGGCTTTCTTCAGCAGAGCAACATATGATTACAGAACTGGGCTTAGTAAATAATAATTAGTACTGAGCTTGTCTGTTTCTTTCTGTCTTCTTCTGGTGGACAATTATAGATCTTTTTTCACTGTGTACAGTGTAAGTAACAAAGTATCATTTGTTTGTCCAGCAAGTGGGTCATGATGAACCAAAATACACGCAGACTTCAAAGAGTTAGTGATGAAGTCAGGGATGAGGTTTTTGTCCACTGTCCAAAGACTCCAAGGTAAATTGATACTCAATTTGTTTTCCATAATTTTGCATAGGAAAAGGTTCACTTTTCAACTTTCAACTATGGCCTCGGTTTGTTTTTCAACCTTCAACTCTGAAACCGTTCACTTTACAACCCTGAACTTTCAAAACTGTTAAAAATAATCCCCTCGAGCCAGTTCACAATGGTTTTCGTTTGACATGGTGGCCATGTAGCGGTGGTTTTGACACATAAGCTGGTTTCAGGTTGACATGACATCCACGTGCATGCATGTTGAGTCAGCATAGCTTAGTCAGCCAAAAAAAAACTGCAGTGCCCCACTTGTCATACTTAGGCCCTTCTTCTTCCTCTTCTCTCTCCCCGCTGTCTCTCTCTCCCTCTTCTGCCCTTGTCTCTCCTCTACCACAGAGTGGCATTCTTGTGCCCCTGGATGAGCCTCCGCGAGCTAGGCCACATCCGCTACCCTGCTCCTCCTCTGTCCATATATTCTGCATCTAGTCCATAAAGAGAGAAATTGGTGGGGAAGGAGAATGGAGAGAGTTCCAAAGAGAGAGAGAGAGAGGCTGGTGGGGGAAGGAGAAGGAGAGAAAGAGGAGAGAAAGTGTGTCCAGGCCAGGAGGAACACCACCGCCCACTTCCATCTCCCAAGTCCGGCCAAGAGGGGGATATAGACAGGAGATGGAATTGAAGCCGAGGTCTTCTTCTCTTCACTTGTTGCTCTGCTTTTCTTTTCTCGTTCCATTCTTGGTGTGATTCTTGTTGAGCTGTTGTTCTGCTTTGAGCTAATCGATCATCATCTCGTTAAGGAATCATATTACATCAATTGATGGCATCAAATCGCTGGCTGTATGACGCAAGGAATCGCAGGAAGCATCTAATTTTGATCCTTCTGTGTGGTTCCAAGCAAGCTTCCATAGATGAATTCCACAGCATCGTCCATGCTAACATTTTTCCTCCTCTCTTTCTCCTCCTACCTCCTGTTCCTCTTGCCCATCTGTAGAGAACAGCCACTGCTCGTTGGCCACAATAGCCGCCTGTGCACGACCACCTTGCCGGTGAGCTTCCCGCCAATCCTTCCACGTCAAAATTTGTTCCCGAGAACCCTCTACATTCCCCTAAACTAATTTTGGGATTCCTCATCTCTAGCTCGTCGGTGCCATCACCGCCACCGCCATGTCTCACACAGTATGCCCCGGCTCCATACCTCTCTACTGGAGTGTCCCCTCAAGTCTCCCGACCTATCCCCATCTCTAATTTGGGCCGTACTTTCCCAGATCATCGCCGCTAGCCCACCTCGGTTCATCCTCTTCCCCACTGTCCGCCCGAGTGAGTTTCTCTCATCTTGTAGATGCTCATGATGCGCTGCATTTTTCGAGGTTTGTTTGCTGCAGCCATGACTGCCATGCCACTATGTCACCGCCGCCTTTGTCAGTAGGTGCGTGCCTCTAGAAGCCACTGGGTGCTGCGCCGCCGCCACCCTCGACCTCATGCTAGCCTCTACAACACATTTTGGTACTCAGACGCAGCAGCTTTCGCTTGTTGTTGCCACTGCCGAGCTTGCCCATACCCTCCAATGGCACATCCTCTGTTTCAGTTAAGAGAGAAGAGAGGAAGAAGGGAGAGGAACAAATGATCTTACATTGACATGTGGGCCCCAGCCTACTTCAGTCAATCACGTCAACACACCTTGTTGCATTGGAGCCACACCAGCCAACACCGTCGCCACATCACATGGAAACTAGGGTTGTTTTGGGCATGGTTATCACGGCGCCTCGGCCGAGGCGAGTCGCCTCCCGGCGCCTCGACGCCAGGCGCTTAGGCGCGCTTAGGCGAGGATTAGGCGACAAAAAGTAGTATATCACCATATATATATCAATATCAATACATTTCTTTCAATTTGAGCCTATTTGTTACCACCAAATGCCCACCCTCCTCTCTTTCGTTTTTATTTATGCCTAGCCCATTTCAATAATCGGTCAATCCAATAATGCATCTCATCCCATTCATTGCTCAAGCTAGTGCTACATCGCTACTAAGTCATTCTAAGATCCATCCATCGTCATCCATTCTGATCCTCAGAGGCAGCAAGACAAATCGTGAGCTCACTCTCGCCCTTATCGCATCGACGATGGTCCGCTTCTCCCGAAGCCGCCGACCGAGCGCCGACGCTGAGCAGAGCGCCGAGCCGAGCAGAGGAGGAGTGCTGCACGAGCAGAGGAGGAGCGCCGAGCCGAGCAGAGAGGAGAAGGGAAGCTGAGGAGAGGTAGGCGGAGAGGAGCGGAGGCGGGACGAGGGAGGCGAGGAGGAGCGGAAGTGAGGATTACGGCGGTTGAAGCGCCGGAGCGAGCACTTGGCGGCGCTGGTTAGGTTCTCCGCTGCCCTCTCCTGCCCGCCTTTTTCGTCCGTGAGTCTTTTGGCTTTTCTCCACCTCTCCGTCCACGCACGCCGGTCGATGCTTTTAGCTTCAACGCAAAACGGTTAGACGCCTTGCACACCTTGACGACGTCCAGGCGCTCCATGCCGCGACGCCTGGCGCCAGGCGCCGCCGGCTTCAAAGTAGGCGACGAGGCACGGCGAGTCCGGCCGCCGACCGACGCCTTAGTCGGCGCTTGTAGGTCGCCAGGCGACGCCGTGATAAGCATGGTTTTGGGTCGGTTTTGTTAGTTCGGGTTTGAAATTTAGAGATTTTAGGTTTAGGGTTAAAAAATGAACCGAGGCCAGATTTCAAGGTTGAAATATAGACCTTTTCCTTCTGTATATGCATGCACTTCTTTTCATCTTTATATCTCCATTCATACAGCTGATGCAAGGAAGTGGTCAAATGGCTCTGTTTTTTAGGCTTCAACTGAGCTCAGATTCCCTTTTTTACAATTCAACTGGGCTTTGTTAAACACTCTTACCTTTAGCCTGTAGTTAACTGTATATATTCACTGGTCTTGAATTACTTGAAAATGTCTATAATACCTTTTTTTCACTTATAGTCAGTCACAAATAATTGTTTGGTAGCCGAGAAGATTCTGCATGTAGTGTCACATGGTTGTTGTGGTAGACATATGGTTGTAACAAGTTACCATTGTGCAGATTAGCATTCCCTGAGGAAAATAATGGTAGTTTGAAGAAGATTCCAATTCTTACGGATCCTGCACAGTACTCAAGGCTAGGGCTGGTGGTTAGTTCTTCTCTTCATACATAGTTCTCATGCTCTGCACTTAAACAGCTCTAGTGCTGACAGACCTTAATTTCTGAATTGCAGCCAAGAAGAGCCGATCTAGACATGAACCAACATGTCAATAATGTCACTTACATTGGTTGGGTCCTCGAAGTAAGTGTGCCACCAGCCCTTTCCGTTTACTGCAACTATCAGTTGACCGTTCTTGTTTCGTGATATAGCCTTCTCACCCCTCTAATCTTCCTTTTGAACCTTCTTTCTTTATTCAGGGGTAGATAATTTGAGCATCACGTATTCCTTAATGTTATTGTTTTCCTTGATAGAGATTATCATCCTTGTTGATTTGTGATCGTTTCTGATAGCTCTTTCCTTCCAAATGTCAGAGCATACCCCAAGATATTATTGATACGCATGAGTTGCAAACAATCACTCTTGACTACAGAAGAGAATGCCAGCATGATGACATAGTCGATTCACTTACTTATATAGAGGAAGGAGAGGAGGAAAGTATGAACGGATCTGCGTTTTCAGCACTGCACCCAGAAGAGCAGTGTCAGTTCTTGCACTGCTTGAGATTTGCTGGGGCTGGGGATGAGATCAACCGTGGCCGCACTGTGTGGAGGAAGCTAGCTAGATGAAAGATTGTTTATTTAGCTCAAACGTGTTCTGCTCTTCCATCTGTTTCACCATTTTGCTCTTTGCGGCTGGCTTTCCGTCTTCAGAGAATTGATCGCACCACAAATTTTGTGATGAATCGTCACCTTTGCGACCTGTGTAACAATGCCAACTTGTGACATTCCTTGGACCACAACGGGGGTTGTGCCGTGCGTGGTTAACTGTCATTCATTTTGGACTCGTAGACAATGTTATGCAATCTGTCTGCGGCAACTTTGTGTCCGCAGAGAGATTCCGTTGACATGTAATAGTATGCAAACCTCTCCCTACCAAAGTACTGAATTCTAATTTTTGTCCATTTCATGGTTACAGCAAGTATATCACAATATTAAAGGTCCATCTCTTGGTGATGTTGCTCAGTGGCGGAGTGGCCGCCTTTTTCTGGTTGTCTTGGGGTGACTGATGAAGAACAGAGAGCATTTAGGTTGGTCTCATAATTTGCTACTCCATGTCTTCAGTATGGGATAGTCCACACGATCCGTATGTATTGATTGTACTCTTCCTTCAAGGTTTCAACTCCCTTGTGAGTTGCCACTGTGATTAGGTTGAAATAACTGAACACACGAAGCTAAACATATTCGCAAGAAATCACCTTCATCAAATTTTGATAGTGACTTTCAGTGTTCCATGATCCGTAGTCAAACCGTCGAGCTATTTAGTGGCCTTTTGCAGAACTAAGCACATGGAAATCATGGCAGAGAATTTCCTCTTAAGATGCTAAAGCCTTCTTTTCAGCAAGCAACTGGCAACCCTTGATCCAGTATTTCACGAAATGAGCTATTAGCATTAAGAAGCACTCCTGTAAATTTGCAAACATCCAACGATGTCATTTTGCGCATCTTAACTCACGGAACAAATACAAATAACAGCTCAGGAAGTGCATCAACAATTAGTCCCAAATCCGGATTTTTTAATAGCAAATAGTACCATAGAAGTACAGAGCTAAAGCTAAGATACCCACAAAGGCGTACAGTTTCACAACATAGCATGATCGCGCTCCTACAGGAGCTGGGGATGCAACGCGACCAGCGAAACAAACTCTGACGTTACTTTGCCTCTAGTTATTGCATTGATGACAAAGTGTTCTGGGTGCTTCTTGAGCAGCTCCAGCAGTTTGAACCACGGCCTGCCTTCTGTTTCAATTGACGAGCCATCCTCTAGTTTTAGGTACTTTTGGACTTTGCTCTGGGGCCATATCTTACCGAAATGTTCAATAAGCTGCGAATAATCAATAGTTACTTTGCATGCACAACAAATTCACGGCATGTGTGCAAGCTACAGCATGCTCAAAAGTGTAGCAATACTATGCTAAATAAATATGCGATCAAAATGCTGTAACAGTAGTTTGTTAAGGTTGCTATTGATAAATGCTAGGATATCTAATTCATTAAGAAAATAACTATGAAACAATGAGGTCATGAGGTATTAAGTGACTTGTAATCTGTCGAAGGGATGCTAAAAGAAAAAGGCAACTATTGAATTTAGTAAATCGTTTATAGGAAAAATGATCGATAGTCAATAATAGCGAATTAAAGCTGACAAATTAATGCCATACTATCGAAAAGGAAGATTTGGACATTTCCAAAAGGTTGCAGCTTATGTCATGACTTCTGCGACGGGGTATTTCGATATTTGACACCCAATTCGCATGCCTTTCAGGCTCTGTGTATGACATATGGGTCCATCTGAGTGAATGACAGTGGGCCAGGGTGTCAAATATTGAAAAATTCGCTTTTAAAGGGTGTCAAATTTCAAAATCTCTCCTTCTGCGACATGTTAATGTAGCCATAATAGGATTCTAAGAGCATACCAGGTAAATAAACATTTCATCGCTGAAATGGGCACCACATGCGAAACACGAATGAAAAAATAGTGAGTATAGGGCAGGGTTGTGAACATGCATGCTAACAGTTGAATCTGACATACTAATTACCGTGATACAATAAAGGCCTAGGGTTTACGCCTTCAGGGCATTTATAAATACCTGTAAGCTTATTACAGGACTTCTGGCACAAAGTTAGATCATGGGATTTTTAATCACATCACATATTCATTTCACCACCAAAATCTTCTGAATGAATGCAGTTCCCTGGTGAACCCAAATATTTTATACGAACTTCAATGCATAACTAAAGCAAATACATCTAAACAAATTCTTATAGTATTTCCATGGTATACAGTGCAAAGCATGCACTGATGACATAAGCAAATCACATCTTCAAATGAAATTACTTGCTTTTCTGTTTAAGGATGCTAGGGCATTGTTCTATTAATTAACAGGCTGTAATTTCTCAATATTGCTCATAACTTAACGAAACATGTATTAATTCAAAATTAAAGTGTTAGCAATTGTATAGCCCAACCGCTATGCCTTCTCTAAACCAACTGGTATTAATCAAGGTGGTTAGATTAATTTTTTGAATTCCAGAAAATGGATAGAAATGAATACTCTTGCATAACAAACCTCTGAATGGAGTTTTGCCACAGGCATCCATTCTCCAGGACCACAGCTGTCAGACACCAGGGTTGCAACATATGATATAAAATCTTTCTCTTCTTTTAGAAGGAGCTGTTTACTGTATGTATCCTTGTCTGCCCTTCTGATTTGTGATTTATTGACTGCATAAATATAATAAGCTAGTAGGGATATATGAATAAAAAGTTGGGATGTGAGAAAAATTGAATTTTACTCCTCTGAAGAGCATGATGCTAACAACAAATAATACAGGAAATACCGTTAACATTGTATTTAGTTTAGAAACTTGTTTCAGTACATCCATAATTTGCAGCAATAAGGATGTCTCGCCCTTTATTTATCCATTAGTAGTTCTTGAGTTGTTTATGTCTAGTAGTGACAAATTTAATTTGTTACAAGAGACCAGAAGCAAGAGTAAATGTGGTAACAATGCATAAGACGGGTTCACATGATACGACAATTGAAACATCAGGGATGCACGGATGCAGCATCTAGAAGGTGGTCTTAGGCAGTTAATGTACAAACAATGTTATTTTTTGTTATCATTGCTATTAGTTTATGTATTAATGTGCCCTAAATCCTAATAGTCATCCTGTTGCAGTGGCAAAATATTTGCAATATACAAATCAGTCTAGGGGTAAGGAGTGATAGTATTATGTTATCTACTTTATGTTAGCATTAAAAAAATAAAGAATACCATTCCAAAAAAAAAAAAGAATACAGGAGAGAAATGGATTAGCATTAAAAAAATAAAGAATACCGTTCCAAAAAAAGAATACATGAGAGAAATGGATCTATAATAAGTATGTGGCAAATATAACATACCATGTTCACCAAGTGCTCCCACTGGTTCAACTATGATAGGGCACCCGCTATCGATGTGCAATTCACCAGAAGACCTCTTGCTTTGCTTCATGAACTTTCCTAGCTCTTCAGCACCAACTCTAATCCCATTGTCACCATTGTCCGGGCAATAATCATTACCATAGTCACAAACATCTGATGAATGAGGGTGGGCAGACCGCATAAAGGATGAAGAAAGGGGTTGCAATGGAATATGAGTGCGCCGAGCAGCAGCAGTGGCCTCCATAGAGCAAATTGGTAGGAGAAAATAGAATTTTATCTGTCCTATCTGCAGGAGGTCCTGCGAATTTAGTTTAACAGGACCATCACCTGGGAGGTAAAGGGCCCCCTGAACCATGCATCCATTACTGCCCAGAACTTCAAGGGCAAACTGGTGGCATTGAAAATCATAGAATATGCGTGCATGACGGCGGGAAATATCCATGCCTCCACCAAGGACAGACATATCTAAGTCTACCTTTTCTTTCTTGCTACTGCGTCCCAAGATGATTGAATAAGATTGCATGAAGTAATCAAAATGTTCACCTTGAAGCTTTGCAAATCCTGGCTCCTTAATATCGCCACCAGCAGATGTCATACCAGCATTCAGGGCTGCCATCTCCAGTATTCCTGGTAGAAGTATACAGAATGCCACTGCCTTCCAGTTTCTTCTACAAAGTAAACAGGGGAGAGTTAAAATACGGCCTAGTTGTATCATTGCTTGCACGATAGCAAAAACAAATTATACAATCTTGGTAGAAGTATACAGAATGCCACTGCCTTTCAGTTTCTTCTACAAAGTAAACAGGGGAGATTAGTTAAAATACGGCCTAGTTGTATCATTGCTTGCATGATTGTAAAAACAAATTATACAATCTCATGGCAGATAGTGGAGACAATGATGTAACGCAAACAAAAGTACAGCACACGCTCTGCTATAAAAAGGAAAGGAACACTAGAGAGGACAAATATTTGCTAGTAGACAAGACAATGGGTGCTACATTAGTTCTTCTTTTATTTTCTTCAGATCAGATTCGTGCCAGAAAAGATATAGAGGGTAAGAGATTGCACATAAAATAAGCTAAGTAACTCTCTTCATCACTTTCAAAGTCTACAGACAGAACATAAGGTTATTTATTCTTGTATTTTATTAGTTCTATTGACGAAGAAGTATAGATACAATTTGACCAGTGCTTCTTAGCCAACCAGATTGTGTTACTTGTAGCTCTAGGGATCTGATCACATGTTTTGCTTAGACTACTATAATGGAAAATGATGAATGTGTTTGAAAACCAGGCATGCATTTCAAGGTCATATGCTCATCTCACCCACCTCTCATGGAAAAAGATAAGAAAGCCCACTTTAAGCAAAGGAAATACTGACGTTATATCCGTTACTTAGCATGTGATTCTAACTATACCTACTCGTGTGACTATATTGATACAGAATGAACTTGATTGATATGGATAAAGTCAATAAATGAAAGATTAAAATACAACATGTGGATCTTTTCCACAATTTGAAAGCTGTCGTACCCTATGAGCTTCAAGATGGTCATGGATTCACAGAGTAGATGAAAGTTATCGCACTGAAACATTTTCTTAGGATAGGCTTACTAAACCCAGGAGTTACAATGGAAAATTATTTATTTCTTCAGCGAACTATCATAACCATGATGGTAAAACTCTAAATAGGTTATATCATAAGTCAGTCCAAGTACCACTGAAAAAGCTTTGATGTGCAGTCAACTATAAATGGTTACCAAAACAGTCCAACATCCAACGACGGACAAAATTGGCATAGATCAAGTTTATCAACATTCAAACAACTTTGATCAGGTTACACAGCAAATATACCCTATCAGAGACATAGATGCCTCATAACAAACTATTGTGATAAAAGAACATGTATAGCTGTGCCATTATTCTTCTATCTCACTTCTTGCTCTTCCTAGTGAAGAGGACGCCCATTTACCACAATATTTCAAACTAATCCGAAGAATCTTCCTCATCCAAACACTACAATACATGGAATTCTACGTTGAGGGCTTCCATTAGGATCAAATCAACAAGCCAGTAATTTGTAGCAAAGCATAATATGTTCATTCAATATTGAGTGCTTGCTTCATTCGATATTGAGTGCTTGCAAGGAGGAACAAATGAAAATATGCTCCGTCCTTGTTGTCCTCCGTAGTCTATATTATTCTGGTTACGCCAATCCTCCAGTATTCGAACTACAACAAATCTATTTCTATTTAGAACTAATCACAATAGATTCATTTCTGTATAGAACTCTAGTTCCCAAATCCCCCATCATCTATGCAGGTACGTACACTCCAAGACGGCCAAACACCATTTCGCTTAGATCTAGAAAACCAAAAGAAACAAGACATCAAGCAACAGTTAAAGGAAGAGCAGAGAAACGAACTTTGGCAAGCAAAGGAAGCAACCGAGCTCGCCGATCCCTGCACAGAACACCAAGAACACGAAGACCGGTGGCGGCGACCAGAACGAAGCGAGGTGGGACGAGGAGGAGGGGACCTTCCCCCAGATCTGCCCCGAACCCTAGATAAATTTCCCTCTCCCTCCGCTCCACCCCCATTAAATCCAAATCTCCTTGCCTTTTTTTCCGTTGCTTCTCTTGGTTCCTTTTTTGATTGTCGCCTTGTGCATGATTCGCCCACAGGAAAAAGAACATAAATGCCAAAAACCACCGGAATCGGAAGCTTCGTCTCTTTCCTAATTAATGGAGCGGCGCGTTCGTGGCGCACGCGGCTGCGATGAACGCTGCGGCCGCGATCCTATCGCCGCCCACTCCCTCGTCTCCCTCCGCCGCCGCCGCCGCCGCCGCTCCTCCGAGCCCTCCATGCGCGAGCGCTCGACTCGGACCCTCTGCTCCGAGGCCGCTCGCTTTTCGTGGCGCGCGCATGGTGTTCGACGAAACGAAACCCCGCGAAGGGGCACGCCTCGCGGGGCGGCCTGCGCGCAGACGAGTTTCAAAGGGAGCGGTGGGCCGGTGGCCGCGAAGGTGGGTACTGGCTTGGAGAGACTGCTCGGTGGGACCGTGGAGTCGGTGAGACAAGATGGTGCTCCAAACCAGGCAAGCCTCAAGCCTAAGAGCAACCCCAACCCACCTCCTAAACCTCCCCCTATCTTAAATTATAAGGAGAATTAGAAAAATGTGAGCTCCAACCCAACCCTTATAAGGAACCCCTATTTTAGAGAGACCCCTTCTCACCCCTACATGTAGGGGCTTTCTTCTTCCCCCTACTATTTTCTTCAACATTTTTTTATTTGTTATTTCTATTTTTAGTAAATGATTCATGGGTGCAAAGTAATAATAATGTTTAGAAAAATAATAGGGGTGAGTAATAGGGAGTGTGGGTTGGAGACAAATTTGATATAGAGTACTCCTAATTTTTACACCACCCCTAAATGAGTGATTTAGGGGGAAAATATAAGGGTTTGGGTTGGAGTTGCTCTAAGAGCATCTTCAACAGTGCCTAAAATCCACCACAAACCCGATTTTGGGCTTGATTGCAAAAAAGTACTCAACAGTTCCTCTTTCTAGCTCCTCAAATTTTGTACGCCCAAAAACAAGACTCGACTTCTCATTTTTGTGCGCTCTGTCAGCTCCCAATCAACATTATTTCGCTACCAGGATGGCCCACCGGACTAATTCAAAGGTGTTTTTGGGAGAAAATATAGGAACTGTTGGAGAACAAGGTATTTTGTAGACCTAAAATTTTTTAGGAAGGTCCCAATCTAAAAATATTGGGAGTCTAAATATTAGAAACTGTTGGAGATGCTCTAAGGTCCAAGGGGATTGAGGCCCCTCTTTATTTAGTGCTATTAGTCTAAAACTAATCATCAATAAGTTAAAAAAAATCCATCTCAAATGGCTTTTAGTTTTTAATTATATGGAGACTTATAGCTTTTAAAAAGTCCAGCTAAAAAGCTACTCGTTTGTTTAGGTTTTAGTTTTTTGGCTTTTAAACCGTAAAAAAAGTACAAACAAACAGACCTAAAAATGTCATCAAACAGAAGAACCGAAATCGAAATTCCCCCGCTTTTTTTGGCAAATAAAACCTCCCATATTCCTACTTCTTCCTCTGCTTCTTGCTCGCAGGCCTCCTGCGCCCGAGTCTTGGTCCTGGAGAAAGTTGCTCGTGACTAGTATCGGTTTCACCAATGCAAGAAGGCTAGATGTTCTTGCGCGGATTAATTTCAAGAATGCTACTCCCTCCATTCAGAAATTGTGTGGTATATTTTGACTTTTATCACTTTTTTTTGGAACAGCTGCTTTGATTATTTTCTGGTGACAAAAATGTAGGATGTAGCGCATTCGCGTGACCTGTTAGTAGAGATTTGGTTGTACGATGATTTTCATGGATAATGTGCATTAATCGACTAGATTAACCCCTTTGTACCAGCAAACAATGGAGAGTGTAAATTTAAAAGAAAACCAAAAGGATTCCGATGAAGATGGGAAAAAATTGTGCGCTTTCATGCACTTCTTAAAAAGATTTGACCTGATCTCTCTCGTTCTCTCTCTCACTGGAACGCCTACTCGAAAGTTTTGAAAGTTTCTTGAATTTTTCACGTGACTTACCAAAAGTATTCTTTTGAATTGTATTTAAGATTTAGAATACTGTAGTGTTATTGCACACTGCACTCCAATATAAACTAGTAAAATCCCACGTGTTGCCGCGGACAGTGCATTAATTTTAATAGTGAAGGATGTTTTTTTGAGAAAGAAATAAAATAAAGGAAATATTCCAGTTTATTTTGAATGTTTAATTTTAATAGGGAGGAATGAATCTCTTTCAGAGAAAGAGATAAAATAAAGGAAGTATTGTAGATTATGTTGAATGGAGAGAGGAAAATTTTTTAGGAAAAATTGTAAAAAAATTGCGAGGAGGATTAAAAAATAAATAAGTAAAAATATTGTAGATTTAATGTAGTTGGAATTGGGGGGTCTTCTAAAAAACAGACTTCGATGTATTTTCGGGAATTTTCGGATCTCTTTCGTAGAAAAAACGGCATCACGTGGGAACCATGTGCCAGCGGGGTCCATTTGTTAAAAAACGGTGCCCGCTGGATAAGTTGGATATAATTTCGGAGTTGTAGGGGGTCTTCTTGAAAAAAAGATTGCCTTATGTAATTTTTGAATTTTTGGGATTTTTTACAAAAAACAAAATTTAGAATTTTCGGAGGGGCGTTAAAGGACCTAGATATAATTTTAGAATTTTTGGGGTCTTTTTATGAAAAAGGGCACCTGTTGGAGGACCTGGATGTGATACCGGAATGTTTGGAGGGTATTTTCATGGGAAACAAAGATGGATGTAATTCCAAATTCTTCGAGGGGCCTTTGCAAAAAAATGATTTCAAAATTTTGGGGGCATTTTTGCAAAAAACAATTTAGAAAATTTCCGAGACCTTTTTGCAAAAAAAACGTGGCCCAGACACCGGCTCGCCACGCGTCACGCGGCGAAAAATTGGAGCAGGCCGATGAGGACGCGTATGAGGGCACAGAGTCGAATGCACGACACGTCCACATGAGCTACGCGTGCTACCGCTGCACCGCGGAGCAGTTGTGTCCGAGCAACCAGTATAAATTACTTAACACGTAACATGTATTCGCTATAGAAACTACAGTGAAATAGAGCGCGTGACGCCGCGCAATAATGGCTACCGTACTTCTCTAACAATAGAGAGTTATATAGAAACTCTTGATTTGGTTTTACCAAACCTATTTGTCTAAAATGTGGTTAGTTTCAATAACCAAAAGTCTACGTACTTTACAAATTTAAAGTTATTTTTAATTACACGTTGCAACAAACTAACAAATATGATAAGAAACCATTATGGTAAGATTATTTCACAAATAAATTATGTAGCTAGCAAAACAACATATGAGTACGAATGAATGAATAAATAGAATAAACAATGTTCAATAGTTATCAATGGCTAACGTCTTTGCTCATTTAAAAGTTCCGCCTGATGGTGACCATGGCTTCGTCATCTACCCGCTAAGTAGGGATAAAAACAGATAGGATAGTTTCCATCGATCCGGATAATTTTAGATACGGATTCTGTTGGATCGAATATTTGTTGAATAGTATCGGATCGGATGCGGATACGAATTTTTTTATCGGATATGGATATAGATTCGGTAGCTCACTATCCGCCGGATATGGATTCGGATAATATGGATATTGATGGGTCGGATATCCAGATATACATGTGGACTGGGCTAAGACTGCTCTTTTGGCTAAAAAGTTTCTTAATTTTAGAATTATTTTCTAATTTAATTAATCCATAAAGCAAGTTTCAATTATTAAAATTAGCAAATCAACTCCAAAAATTATGACATTTTTTTGAGAAAGTTTCAGAAACGATCTAACATTTAAAAAATTATTTTCAAGATTTTACCAGATTTTAAATTTTCTCAAAATTTCAAACACTCATATTCTTAATAGGAAAATATTTTAAATAAGTAGCACAAAATGCATAAAAACTCATAAATACATAATTTATTATTTTAAACATAATTCAACAAAGAATATAAATCTTGCTTATTACATGTATGTGTTATATACTTTTTCTAGAGGCATGATATCTAAGTATTATCAAACTTTTAGTGTTCTATGTATTTGCTTCTATATTTGTATCTTTGAGCAAGGATCACTTTTATTTTGAGTGGACAAACATGATTTAGATTGCAAGGCATGCCAGTGTGCTGCTTTTCACCTTTTTTGTTAGGAAATATGTTGGTTTTCCCAGAAGCTATTGCATTGCAAAAGCATATTTATGATACAAATGGGTTGCTTCTTTCAACTTCTAAGTAAACTGTTATATTGACTGAAAGGCCATATCTACTTATAGGGCAAATTTGCTAGGCTTTCAGAAGCTGCAGCAAATTTGTATATGTGTTGCATCCAACACGGGGCTTGTTCACCATGTATATGTTGATATAATCATGTCGACTTGGGTATTGGCTCTGACAAGTTCCACCAGCTTCATCATTTTGCAACCATGTCTAAAATATAGTGCTGCTCTGTGTAAATCATGTCTATTTCATATACTATACGAGCACACATAACTCCAGCAAATCTCCAGTACTGGTAGTGATTTTCAGAGAAGAAAGGATTTGTAGTCAGCCGAAGGATGGCATTATACATGATGCGGTCTGCAGTGCCAGTTTCTTCTGTTTTTAGGGGCAAGAAAGGATCAAGCTTCCGTTTTGTAGTCTCTTTTGTGAATTAATTCGACGATCAGATGTTGTGAGGCTTAGAGGAGTAACAGAATGAAAAAAAAAATAGTTGATAGCTGATTTAGGATTGAATTTTGGCAGTTTTCTGGATTTGTCATCCTGCTACTCAATGAGAAACCTAAGATTAACTAGATTGGCAGAAAATAGATTTGGTTTTCCTTTTTTTTTCCTTTCTATTTTGTGTTTGTGGGTTTGTCACTTAGGTAGAAGGAAAGTTTGGTCCAATCTTCCAGCTGTGCTTTACTGCTGTACTGTGCAACATACATTTGCTGGACATGGGAAATTTAATCAAGTTTAGACTAGTAAGATATCCCAAAGAAAAAGTATATTGTGAATGTCTTGTACCATCGACGCATGAAGCCTTCTCAAGTGTGTACATCAGTATGCCTTTTATCTCCATAAGGAGAAATAAGGAGAAAAAAGGAAACCAGGTCATAGTCCAGCTTCCAACCTTAAAATACGAAAACAAGTGTGCGCAAGAGCATATAGTTCTGGGTTAGCCATTTGGATCAGAATTCTGTGCTGACTGCTTTCCACAATTTGAAGTTGTTCTAGGCATTCCACGAGCATCCCACAATTTATTATTAGATCAGTTAAACCACCCAAATTGGTGACCTTTTGTTGTTAATTGAGGGATATGTTCTGTAGAATTTTGGTTGCAGTATTCTGAATCTCTGATGTCAAGTGGATCTAATTGTAAGACATTTTCAATGGTCTCAGACTCTCAGTTAAAATGGCTGTATAGCACTAAAAAACGATTGTTTAGTCTGTCTTATTTGCATGTGAGCTGTTAGTATTTTGGGTTCATGTTATTTACCTCTGATCTTATGAGGCCTGAATTTATTGTTGCATATCTTATTGCCAATCTCTTCTTCTAGATCCTCTGATTTATCATTCATGTGATAGAAGTGGTGACCTTAAATTTGGAATCCTCATATTTGTGATTTATGAGTAGAAATGGGTCTTTTGCAACCTTACAAGTTACAATTGGTCTGGTAATCACTATTTTCTGTACTATGCAGATCTAAGGAGAATGACAACACCACTTATCGTCTAGTTGCTGTTGTCGAGCACTCGGGAACCATGGCAGCTGGGCATTATTATTTTTTTTTTGAAACAGCAGAGCTGTGAATTATATTAGATAGAGGAGAGGAGAACAAATTACAGAGCGTAGGATTCTGCGCTAGACAAGGATACTAGAAGACATGGAGGGAGGGGAGAGTAAGAAAAACAGAAGGAGAGAAAGGAAAAGAGAAGAATGAGGTGGAGAGAGAGAGAAAAGGATCAAGTCTGACGATCCAGTAGGTTTTTTTAGCTGAACCGCTCCGACGACTACCCAGAGCGCGGCCTCATCTTTGACTGACTGGAAAATTTCCTCGTTTGTATTGTAGTTATGTCGGAAAACTCTGCCATTTCGTTCATTCCACCATTTCCAACAAGTTAGGGTAATCAGAGTTCTAATCCCTTTGCGAAGACTAGGGCGGCGGTTTACTTGTTGTAGGCACCAGTCTTGGAAAGTGTCGGCTCGTTCCCAATTGATGGGCCGTAGCGATGGCAGTCTTACCCATGCAGCCAAACCTTCCCAAAACCACCGAATGTGTGTGCACTCTATGAAGAGGTGATACACGTTTTCGAGATTCCGATGGCACATTAGGTAGAAGTACTGGTTTGGCCACCCCCTACTTTGTAGTCGCTGAGCCGTCCATAATCAGTTGTGATGGGTAAGCCATAGGAAGACCTTGCATCGTAGTGGAGCCCACGCATTCCAGACTGTGGGGTGGAAGGGTGCGAGGGTGCTTACTGTGAACTATATGCGATATGCCGATGAGGCTGTGTAGGTGTCGGAGGCTGACTGGGTCCATGTTATGACGTCAGAGGCCTGAGGGTGCAGTTGTACATTTAGATTTTGACCCATAGCTGGACATATTGGAGGATCAAATGTGGAGCTAGGTTGTGTCGAATATCTCGGCTGGGCATTATGTTGCATATGTGAGAGCTGGCAAGATTGGTGGTCGGCAGTGGCAGAACAGTGACTACAAGTCTTGGTTTTATGCAAGTGATGCACAAGTCAGAGAAACCTCCCTGGAGGAAGTTCTTAACTGCGAGGCCTATACATACTTTTTTACGAAAGGGTGGGAGACTAAGATAATGTCTGGTGGCCTATTCATCGATCAGGCAGTAATCAGCAAGATCAAATTGCACGCATGAGGTGAGATACAACATTTTTCGGATACCCACAGGCTCAATGAGTCTACAAACTAATATAACTATCGATCAAGTTCATTTTGTTTCTTTGATTGAGTCACTTCATGGCTCCAGTTGGCTTCAATATCGTTTGTCTTCTCAGTTGAAGAGATTTTCGCAAGTGGACTTGAACAGCTAGTCTGTTCATACTGCCCTACAGCCATTTTTTATCTTTTGAGGACAGTTGGAGGCATGGAAATTGTTCAAAATCGGCGAATAGTTCATACAGACCTTGGCAAGAGCTTCATTGAATGCCTACGGTTGTTGTTTTACAACCACTCATGAACAGCTTAGTACATTGTTTTTTGACATGTTGAGTCGGTGCCCCTAAATTTTGAGTGATGGGGGCGTATATTGTAACGTGCTTTAGGTCCATATTGAAGTATCAGTTACATACTTGTTTTAGCCCTTATTACCTGGGATTAAAAAAAAATGTGCCTCTTCGTTGAGGCCTTTCCCCATCGATTCGGTGCAAGTTGTGTTTCAGTCTGAGAATGTGGTGTCCATACTGGCATCAGCCGGCGAGCTTGTTCTGCTGAAAAACTGATGTGTTTTTACTCTCACGGTAGCAATACGGCAATAAGACGACGCAAAACCAGGTGATATTTGTTCATACTTCATACTTTGATTTCTATGGTATTGCCGCTGCTACGTTGCAAACCAACTAGCGTGAGCAACAACCACTACGGTGTACAGCTTGATTGGCTCGCAACTGGGCCAAGCAAAGTGGATTTGCGCAGATTAGGTTAAGATTGACAGTGATTTACTGCTGTCATGATCCTGTTGCTTGCTGATTTAGCACATCTCTTACGCCGCCAGCCCGGACCCGGAGAAACTGCGGCAAAAATGTGGCATATTCCCTCCCGCAACTGTTTGTAAACCGGACGGCAAGGGCAAAGGCAGAGTCACTGCAACGAAAAGAGACTATGATCTACGTGGGAAAGCAAACGTTATACATAAACGAGCCTACGATGATACGATCTATGTCAGTACGTGGGAAAGCAAAGCTTATACTACCTTTCCTATTTCTTGAAAAGTTAGCGCCCTCTGCTCGCTTCAAAATTATTTTTACGTTTAAGTCCTTCAAAAAATATGTAATTACGTATCAATCCTTTTCGTGTTTTTTAACGAAGAGAATCTTAAAAAAAAACGCGAATCTTTCGTGAGAGAATCCTAAATAGATACAAAAAAAACGTAGTGGCATTTGGATCATTCCGGCTATTTTTTGCGAAAAGGGCCTTTTCGATTTAGCACGATCGCGGATCCGTTTCAGAAAATTGCGGATCTTTCATGAGATGACCTTAAATAGATACCGGAAAAAAAACATGGTGCCGTTTCGATCAATCCGGCTATTTTTTTATGAAAATGACCTTTTCGATTTAACACGATCGTGTATTCTTCATGAGTTAACCCCAGATAGATGCGAAAAAAACGTGATTTCATTTGTGTTCTTTCAGCCGTTTCGCTCATTTTTTCAACGATTTAAAAGAAACCGTAAAAAAAAAGAAATTTTTTCTACGAAAAAACGGCACGCGTAGTGTGTTACGTCGCGAAAAGTTTCCTAGTTATACATAAGCCTTGCACCTCTAGAGTCAAGATGATGACGTTTCAAGGTAGGTAGCTGTCCATTTGGCATACGCATCCGGCTGGTGCCCGGTTAGGGCTGGAAATTAAGCTCGAGGCTCGCAGCTCGGCTCGGGCTCGGCTCAGCTCGGTGCAGCTCGGCTCGGCTCAATGCAACAGTGAGCCGAGCCCGAGCCTGCTACTCAGCTCGATCAATCAACGAGCCGAGCTCGAGCCGGCTCGCGAGCGGCTCGTTAGGCTCAGCATCGCCACCGCTTCTGCTTTACGTGGTTAAGTTATCACAAAGTTCCAACACAAATTTCCAACAGAAAGCCAACGAACCTAGTTCCAACAAAAAGCATTTAAGCAGTATGTAGAACAGTAGAAGTAGTAGTCACAAATTTCAAAGTACATAACAATGGAGCATATTGTCAGTTACCAATTCACATAGCACTAGCAGAATAGCAATTTTCCACACTTTGGTTATCACATTCACATAGCAATAGCAGAATAACAATGGAGCATATTGTGACTATTGTCAGTTACCAATTCAACCACATTGCTTAATAACACAATATTCCTACATTTTGGTTATCATCATTTATGCCCAGCGACATTTTAGTTTAAGTAACAGTTAACAGCAATCATTAAGTAACTTTTTCAGTAGCAACAGCCAACAGTTCGCAAAATATACATCCAGCAGAGGCAGAGGCAGGTGGATCAGCAGCACATGACATGAATCCTAAGCTATTTGTTTATCAGTTACAGAAAAGGTAAATTTTGCGCAAGGGAGCAAGGCAACGAACGAAACAAGCTCTTCTACATTGTAAGCTGCAATTCAATTGTATTGATTGTGCTATTAAGTTCCTACTTGCTAGATACATCTGATGTTTTATATTAGTAAAGATAAAGAAAAGGCCACCCAGTCCCAGAGAATTACTAGCTGCCGGTACAGCAGGCTTGCAATACCATCTCCCCGTTTGACAACAATCATCCTAGCAATTGACAGTTTCAGTAAAAATTAGCAAGTACCATAATTTGGAAACCTGGAGCTTAGGAATTTGAAGACGAGTTTACCAACCTAGGTCACGGGCTCCGGCCGGTTCACTGGCGCCGCGTGGCATTTATGGTCGAAGGAGATGACGGAGGCGGCGTGATACTCCGCCACGACGGAGGCATGAGGTGGCTGCGCCAGTGGGATGCGGGAGACTGGAGAAGGCCGCGCCGGAGGGAGACAGGACGCGGCAGCGCCGGAGTCGCTGTTCTTCGCTTTCTCTTTCCCGTGGGGGAGGTGGCGAGGAGGCCACGGGGTGGAGCCGAGGCCCGAGGGGGAGGCGGCGAGGCGGCAACGGGGACACGGGGTGGCCGGCGGAGTCGCGGACGCTGAGTCGGGAGGCGCTGCTGCTGGGCCGCCAGGCCAAGGTCCGGCCAACCCTAGCTCCTCTGCTTGACCATTTCGATGGATTTGGGGGAGGAATGACCGATGCACTGGGAGGGCGAGTGAGGACCGAGGAGTCTATCGAGTCGGTTTGGTTCTGTGGCTACCACGAGTCAGACGAGCCGGCTCGAGGCTCGAACGAGCCCGAGCCGAGCCCACTGAAGCTCGATCACCTCCGAGCCGAGCCTAGCTCGGCTCGATTTTCGTCGAGCTCAAACGAGCCGAGCCGAGCTCGGCTCGGCTCGGCTCGATTCCACCCCTATGCCCGGTGCTACCTCCTCCGACAGCCACTCGCTCGCGGCGCCAACCACCCAACCGGTCACTAAAATTCACTAAACGCCCGATCCAGCGCAAAACGGCTCAGAACTGCCGAAGGCAGCAACGGCGGCAAGGACCGCAACTGTGGTCACGGTCAGAACTTACATATTTATGATTTTAGGAGAACTTATATCACAAAACTACAATTTACAGTATTATAGAACTTGTATCATAAAACTATAGTTTACAGCAGTATATATATTATCTGTCTGTAAACTTATGTTATTTATGATTTTTAAAGATGTAAAATAAAGAGAAAGAATGATGCTATACCTAAAAACTATAGTTTTGTGATATAAATTCTTCTAAAATTTATAGCTTTGCAAAATAGAAGCTAAAATCTGTAGCTTTTTCATAATTTGTATAAGAAACCTGTAGTTTTACGAAATAAGTTATTCTAAAATCTATAATTTTACAAAATTAAAATTAAAATCTGTAGTTTACCGGTAGTTTGTACGAGAAATACGTGATTTTGTAAAATTTACTTATATTTTTAAGTCACATGCTGTATGGCGACCGGCCGAACCCCGCCCGCGCGCACGCCGCCATGTGGCGCTGGCGCCCAACCCAAAACGGCACCGCGCTTGCTCGCTCCGACTGTGTCAACCATCGCCACCACAAAAGAACGCATGCTTTCTAACGGAAAAGAGAAGCAGAGCCACTACACGACTGCGCGAGGAGGACAAGGCAAGCCGAGTAGAGTCCAAGCCAATTCTGGAGAGAATGACTGGACGCTACCGCTAGTATTTAGGAGGCGCTTGTGTATGTATGCGTTCGAGTCCACCAGCGTACGTGTTCTTCTCCTCCCGAGTTTGCGCATGAAATGGAGGGGCCGAGGGTGCTGCCGATGCGGCGTGGTGTCACGCTCGCCGAGCAGCTCGCCGCCTCCTCCAACCTCGGCGACCTCCTCAAGCTCGGCGACGACGGCGACGGGAGGCAGCTCGCCTCGGCGGGGAGGCGACGCACGCTCCTCGACGTCATCCGCGACGTCGACGACCGCCCGCCTCCCCCCTCCTCCTCCGGCTCCACGCGCCGCGGCCTGTCCGCGACGGCGCCCGTCGCAGGCGGTGCGGCGACCACCGCGTCGGCGTCGGCCGCACAGGGGGGGAGGGTGTCGCTGATGGCGCTGCTGGAGCAGGCGGAGCGGCAGTGGACGACAGCCGACGGCGGCGGCGAGTGGAAGCGCGTGGAGGAGGACGCGGCGTCGGAGGAGGGGAGGAAGGGGGGCGGCGGCGTCGTCGTCGATGGGAGGTGCTGCGTGTGCATGGCGCGCGGCAAGGGCGCGGCCTTCATCCCCTGCGGCCACACCTTCTGCCGCGCCTGCGCCCGCGAGCTCCGCGCCGGCCGCGGCAGCTGCCCGCTCTGCAACGCCACCATCCACGAGGTCCTCAACCTCTTCTGAACACCTGCCCCGCTCACCTTGCTCCCTTCACTACCGCGGCCGGTGACGGCGATTCTTTGTGCAAGAACAGATCTTTTTCACCTTTCTAGCATCGGTTGGCCGTAAAATTGCTTGGAAGCTTGAATCCAGCCATATCTGCCGATTCGAGGTAGCATTCGGTGTAGATAAATTTCTGCTTTCTTTCTGTCCTGTTTCTTGTTTCTTGTCCTTGGAAAACTGAAAAGATTCAACAGAACAGAGCATGTTATTGGATCGAATTCCAATTTCTTGGATCAAATTCTCTGTTCCTCCAGGATGCTAGTACTCCTGTAAATGCTGGGAATTAATCGGGCAGAATATTTCGGTATTCTAGATTGCAGGACACGTACGCGCGTTACAGTGAGTGGGATCTGGCTCGTGCATTGCCATCAGGGTTTGTTTGAAGTATCGCAATTTTCGATGGTATCGGGTTTGCTTGATAAATAAAACCGGTCGAAATTTAAATTTAAAAGATTTAAAAAGAATTATCCAAAAGTTTCTAAAATTACTATTAATAGCTTTTCGACATATGGCATGAAAATTTGTTCAAAAACCGAATTTATGAGATGTTTTTGAGTAAAACCGAATATAGATAATAGAAAAAAGAAAGAAAAACTTTCATGTATATGGATACATGTACATTATAATTGTACATTTCAGATGCAATACTATAATTTGTGGTTCCTAGTATTGATTCAGGATGTTTTTACGGAATCGGAATTATGTATTTGTTTCTAAGAAATGAACGTGGATAAAATAGTGAATTATATTTTAATATAAATGTGGTACCGGATGTGATGAAAGAATCAGTTCTTATTAATACTATAAAGCAGTAGTTAATACTCAACAATATCAAGCAGAGCAGTGACTAAAAAATGGTAATTAATATAGAAAAGTGGCCGTTGCTTCTTCATAATTAATGATAGCACACTATCTCATTGTTACAAAAAAATTGTACGTGGTCGTTAATAGTATTAACCATGAAGCCTTTAACGATGGCTAACGACTATAATTCTGTGGTTGCTAACGATTTTTAACGACCACATCTCACATCGTTAGTAATTGTTTTTCTAGTAGTGCTAATCATTTTGTCGAATATCCTTGATTGTCCTACAAATGCCCTAACCTTTTACCATGTCATCATAAAATAGAGCTTTAGTTTAAGATGTCATTGTTTTGAGTTCTTACATTACTTTTACTTGAATATCCAACATTTTATGCAATTTTTTCCTTTTATTGATTTTTTTTCAATCTTCGCTAAGTGCGTCGATTTGCAATGTAAACCGATCGATTTTCGATTTATTTCGTCGTTGTTTAACTACTGAGTTCAAAAAGCTTGACTTTGTAAGTCGTTTGGTTTCTACCGATTTTTTTACAAAAATCAATACCGCGTGGGAGGGGAGGAGGCGATTTCCGAGCTCGGTTCGGTAATGCAAACCCTGATTACCAATGATGGGGTTCATTAGAAACCCTAGCCGTTTCCTCGGTTCAACGCAGCGGAAAATTCTAATCTCAGGGTGATGTCATGGCTGGAGAAGATAGATAGATAGGGATGAGTTGAATTGCAGGCCATCTATCCGACCTGATACGTTGCTGATGATGTTGACTCGGCCGAACCGTATTCTTAAAGCCATAAGGTTGGTCTTAGTTCTAAATTCCAAACTAAGTGGACGGCCCAGATCGTGCATGGGTCCCAATCCGGCTTGCCCGTGCATGTTCTAGACCGTCCGCCACTAGCTGGATGATATGCATGTCTGCACCGTTTGAACTGCAAGGCAGAGGATGCATAGAGCTAATCAACATTAACCTGTAGCGCAACCAATTTTATCACGCATCTTACTGATGCCCGGAGTCCACGAGGCATCGACGGGTGTTCACATCGGCTTTGGGCTATGCCTATGCAACCCTGGACTGACAACCAAACTTACCTGCGCGTCGCTTGTCTTTGCGAACAACCACAGCACACACGATGGCGACGGCCTCCGTGTGTAAATATAAGTGAATTATCCATCTTTTCTCATCAGCTTAAGGTTTTAGGTGAATTGGTTGGTGTATGCAACTCACTACCGCGATAAAAGACCAAAAGAGGGCTGGACCGATGGAGCTTAAATCGGCAGGCTGCAGCAGCGGAGGGGTGGAGTTTTGGAGAGTTGCTGCTGCGGCGCTGACAGGCACATAGCTGGGAGAATTGCCGTTTAGCACGCAAGGATACAGTCATACAGGGGTTCATGGCCTGTAGTGACGATGGACAACTTACAGGAAAGAACACGTGCCGGTGTACTGCGCCGATATGTTCATAACGGAGAGAATAATTGTACACACAAACCTTGTCTTTTTAAGGGCTTGGAGAAGTGTTTCTGTTGGAGACTTGGAGTTATTAGGATTCGTAAGAATGATTTTCTTTGAAACAACAACCAACACGTGTTATTCTGGTCCGCATTGTTGCCATGTATGATGCCCGAGTATCAAGGTAAAAGGGCAATGCTATTATATAGGATTGGCACCTTAAGCCAGTCCAAGGACATAACAAGTCCTGAGCTTTGTAACACGGTCTAAAATGGGTAGCTTGATTGCCAAATATTAGTAAACATCACCCGGATCTTAGTCCTAATTAAAGGGCTATGCTCTACTGAAGAACAACGACCCGAGCTTAGGAAAGTAAACAGATGATACTCCTAAATCTTGGTAGTTGAGCTGCATTGTCCATCTGCATGGACTCCAAAACCCCATGGGCCATCACAGCTTTGCATTCCCTGCTCCGATGGAGATAGCTCCTGCCTGCAGGAAAGAATAAACCACATTTGCATAGTTATTTGATCCCATCCATGCCACCCTATCAGGAAACGGATCCATGCAGTCCATTTGGGGATTGCAACTTAAGCAGTTGCACGGAGGCTGTTGGATCAAGAAGCAATGGTCCAGATCTTCCGGGAGTATTGCTAAAAAACGCCATGCCGATTTTTTGTATTGTAGCAAGTACTACAGTACGGTATTCTAGCAACGCACTGTTAGATGATCTGGATCATCTGTTGTGATTGCCGGGAACCAATCCCAGCCCCATCATGACTCCCCACATATCTAATCTATGACTGCCTTGATTTCTTTGAAGCCCGTAGATCTATCGTCAGTGTGATTAACTAAGGCTTAAGGGGTTATACTAGTGCAAAGCATTTTTTTGTAAGTCCAAAACCAAGGTCCTCCAGTCTGTAAGCTCGATCTGCGTGTTAGCCAGAGAAGCCAGTCTTGGCCAATAGCTCTCATAATGGAAGTTTTTTATTAATTTTAAGAAATTACATCGAGAAGATATAAACCCTTGAAATTTCTTTCGGCCTCTGCATGAAAAGCACATAGCTCTCATGATCATGAGTTGTCACCATGCATGCAGTTACACAGAAGGTTCCAAGATCAAATTGTGGATATGCGATATATGGAAAGATTAATTGTTCCACCCAGAGCTTTGCTGTTGTTCTGAAACAAACGCTCATGGCAAACAAACTGTCTCGGAATGTTTCGACAAAGCTACCACTACATACATATTACCGAGGCGACAAGAGCAACTGAGCACCTACAGCTAAATAGTTATCCGTGTTATGTGGGGGCCGTTCTGGGTAAAGTGATGCAAATTTGCACAAAGTTAAAATCTTGAATTCAAGACTATCTATTGTATACGAGTGCTAGCTAGTAGTTGAATTTCAATAATTAAAATTTGCTAACCCTTAAAGAAAATCCAAAACCTAATTTTTGTAAAAAATTAGTTGAAAGGCAGGAATTGGTGTTGTTGGAGAGGAAAACTCATATTGCATCTTGTGATGTAATGTTTGCTGAGTACTCTGTACTCACTCTTGTATTTTCCTTTTTCTAGAAGGTGAGTTTGGTGGATCGGCATTTGAGGCCGACGAGGAGGCTTATTCTCAGGCTTAGTTCTAGGGTTACCAGGAGGATCCCTCCGAGGGCTGATATTATCTCCGACTACTACTAGGAGGTCTTTAGTGTATATAGGCAGTACTATTCTCTGTTGTTGTACAGAGGATCGTTGTAATATTATGTAATGAACATATAGTCCAGCGTGGCTTGAATTAAATATATTTTCATTCAATATCTAATTATTGTTCTGTTATAACACTCTGAACACGGCATAGTAGCTAATAAAGCATCGAACTTCTCGATGTTTTACTAGTGGCTGTGCCGAGATTCGTGTAATTATCTCAGGGTAATGATTGTGTTACTGTCGCTACCTTAGACTAATTATACGGGTCGCCATAGGTAAATGGATATATATAATGCATGTGTACTATGCATGATTTGATTTATTGGATGAGTACCAGCAGCAGTACAGATCTCGTATAATTTGATAGAGTTATGGATATTTTGTATGTTACGAATGTAGCACAGTTTTATATTGCAATTGTATGTTATGAATGTAGCACAGTGTTATATTGCAATGCCCAATAATTTCTGATCCTTGGTCTTAATTTGATGGAGCACTTAATGGAGTGTTACTTTTTAGATGAAGCAATCAAATTTCGTAATTTTTTTTTTTCATATCTCCTGTTTCTTAAAAAGTGTCACTACTTAGACCATCTCCAAGGGTTTCCCTTCCCTCATTCCCTTCCCAGCCCCTGAAGGGATTCCCTTCCCAGTTTTCATTCCCTTCACAGCAAAGCACTACAACAGATTCCTTTCCCCATTCCCTTCCCTTCCCAAAAGTACCTAACTTTATCTCATCCTCTCTCATCCCAACCAGCAATTCTATATATTGAGGGGTTCCATTCATCATGTTAGTCACTCACACCCCATTGCCAATCTCAACTCACCCATTGAGCGTAACCATGAGTTCTTTGAATCCATTGAGTCGTGAGTACTTTTCGTCGTTGTAGGGTCGAGGATGCGCCTAGAGGGGGGGTGAATAGGCGATTTACAAAATTCGATCTCTTGCTAAACAATTCGCTCTAATACACCCCTAAGTCAAAACCTACTCAAATATAAATGCGGAAGCGATAATCTAGGTTTTGACAATTAAAGCCTAAATCAACTAGGCTCACTAGTGCACTAACTAATTTATGTTCTCTATGTATGAATTGCTAAATTGATCTAACAAATAATACTAAGCAATTCTAAGTCAAGCAATCATGAATATACAATAAATGTAATTACTTGAAAGTAAAGGAGACAAGAGACAAACGACGCTTTTCTGTGGTGTTCGGAGACTTGCCGGCCTCCCCTAGTCCACATTGAGGCAAGCCCGACGACTCGGACCGCTCCCCGCCGAGCACCGCCTCTTTCCACTAGTCGTGGTTTTTCACGCTATGCCGTAGGCTCAACCCGAACCTTCACAAACTTGCCGGGCTTTCACACCTTGAGAGCTCCCAAGACGACGCCTTACGCTGCCTAGGAGTCGGCAACCTCCAAGAGTAACAAGCCGCCCTTCGCTTGAACTTCACCGGCACAACAAATGCGCCTTGGTGATCACCAAGTGCAACACATGCACAAGGACCTCACTCAAGTGCAACACATGCACAAGAGCCTCTCAAACCCACTCCTAATTGCAACACATGCAATTAGTTCACTTTTAGCTCAAGAACCAATTGAGAGTGTGCAACACATGCAACACCTCTCCCAAATACTCGCACAAGAGCCAAAACCCTTCACAATAACACCAAGACTCGCCTTGCCCCCCAACGCCCCTTTATAGCCCACAAAGAAAACTAGCCGCTTGGGGGCGAAACGGGCAAATCAAGAAAACGCGGTCCGACCGGACCTTCCTGGCCCGACCGACCACAGACAACGGCCGAAAAACGGCGAATGCATCGCGGCCCGACCGCCTACTACGGCCACATCATCAGGGGCTGGCCGCATCACAGGTTGCCCGGTCGACCATTAACCAAACTCGGCCAAGACCAAAAACTCAACAAGAAACCGAAAATCAAGCGATCTGAGAAAACACACCGCGCCACCCGGTCCCGACCGGAGGTCCGGCCCGACCAACTCCACCCGGCCCGACCGCCGCACTAAGCCTGCCGCAGACGCCGCGCTTCGAAAAGTCAGGCCGCCGGGCCGGCCCGATCGCCCACGCCCCGGCCCGACGGCCAAGACGGCCGCATCGCCTCATCGAAGTTTCACGCCGCACGGAGGAGGTTCGATCAACCGCATGGACCTCCGGGCCCAACCGCCCAACAAAACAAAGAACACCCTATGGTTGGTCGCACCACACGCATTTATTGGTCATACCACAATTAGGGTTGGTTGGACCACACCATGGTTGGTTGGACCGCCAACCATTGGTCACACCAATTAGGGTTGGTTGGACCGCCAACCATTGGTCACACCACAATTAGGGTTGGTTGACCGCCAACCATTGGTCACACCACCCATTTACACCGGCCCTAAGGTTGGTCACACCAATCAAAGGTTGGTCGCACCACCCATTTACACCGAAGCCCTAAGGTTGGTCACACCAATCAAAGGTTGGTCACACCACCGATATGTCTTGATCGGATGAGTACCAGCAGCAGTACGGAATTACGGACTATCCGACTAGGATATCGGACTATCCGATATATATCGGACTGTCCGATATGTGCAGTCGGACTATCCGATCAGAGCGAGAGAGATCAGATCTAACACAGGGTAAAGTAAATCTAGGGTAGGCTATCAACCAAATAAGTGCAAGTCAATATACTAGTAAGTAGGATGCAGCGGTTATTACAAAATAAATCTACTCTAAGCAACAAGAGAGTACCACACCAAAGATTCGATGCACGGTTGGTTTTTCCCGAAGTTCGGATCTTTGAGGAGATCCTACGTCTCCGTTGAGGAGGCACAAAGCCCGGGTCTCACTTGACCGCTTTCCTCCCGGTGTTGCACAAAGCACTCGCCGGTTTCACTTCTTGATCCCTTTCCTTGCGGAGGTGGAATCGAACCTTCACAAACTTCCGGTGGCGTCCCACACGAAGATCGGGAGCTCACCGGTGACTCCTAGCCGTCTAGGAGACCTCAATCTCCAAGAGTAATGAATGGAGTTTCGATCCGCTCTTGGAAATCACCCTAGTGCTCAAATGAACTTTCACGGTTTGCAAACAAAGCACTAAAAGGACACTTGCTTCAACTCTCAACTGATTTCTCAAGGATGAACACAAGAGAGAGCAAGTGAAAGCAAGAGAGTAGCAAAGATGAAGTAAATGCTCAGCACATAGGTAGGTAGCAGTAAATGAGGGAGTGGGTGGGGTATTTATAGCCAAGACACAAAATATAGCCGCTTCACCGCGTGTCGCACCCCACATTGGACTATCCGATACAGGACATCGGACTATCCGATATGCAAAAATCTCGAGATCGACTCCACTCAAAAATTCAAATTCTTTTGAAATAATAAGCATATCGGATTATCCGATGACACACATCGGACATTCCGATAATACCCGAGAGTTTTTCAAACCAACTCAGTTACTTCCAAAAATTCTAAATGTATATCGGACTGTCCGATATATGACATCGGACATTTCGATAATCCCAGAGAGTTTTCAACGAGGAGAAAGATTTCAAAAAATCTCTCTAAGTCCATATCGGATTATCCGATATCTGACATCGGACAATCCGATGATTCCCGAGAGTTCCAAGCTCAAGGACTTAGAAAAATTTTCAGATCACATCGGACAATCCGATATCAACTATCGGACAGTCCGACTTTTCCCGAGAGATCCAAAACCAGCAACCACACTCACACCGGAAATTCCGATACAATCAGACTATCCGATAATATCAGCACAAATAAAACACAAAGTGAGTGTCGTGCATGGAGACTTCCAAAACTCATTTTGTAAAAGATGTTCATCTGAGCACAGAGGTCATTTCTAAAGCACCTACATTCCATCCCTCTTAATAGTACGACGATCCTATCGACTCAAACAAATGAAAATTCTACGCTAAGTCGACATCGATCTTCTTTTCTCTTTGAGGGTCGTTATTTTCCTCAGAGATGCGTTCTTTTGGGACTATCACCGCTCATAAACTCATTTAAACCATTAGTCCCTTAATCGTTTGTCATTAATCATCCAAAACACAATTAGGGGCCTAGATGCACTTTCAATTCCCTTCCCAGTTTTCATTCCCTTCACAGCAAAGCACTGCAACAGATTCCTTTCCCCATTCCCTTCCCTTCCCAAAAGTACCTAACTTTACCTCATCCTCTCTCATCCCAGCCAGCAATTCTATATATTGAGGGGTTCCATTCATCATGTTAGTCACTCATACCCCATTGCCAATCTCAACTCACCCATTGAGCGTAACCATGAGTTCTTTGAATCCATTGAGTCGTGAGTACTTTTCGTCGTCAAGTGATGACGACGAGGTCCTCATTCTCATGGCAAATGGCAAATGAGAGGAGGAGGCGGAATCTAGAATCCGTCGAAGGGGTCGGTTCCGGACATGCGCTATCTAACGAGAGGTCACCATGAAGGAGCAAAAGCCTAGGCTCTATATTGACATTTCGCGACTCCCCACGTATGGGCACACATTGTTCAAAGTGGAGGTACTAAACCTGAACATGTCACGAAAATGGATGATGCATAGGTCATGTTTGTTGTTCTTTCAATTTGTATGATATTGTGTTACGCAGGTTTAGGATGAGCCGATCCCTGTTTATACGCATAGCCGAAGTGGTCGAAGGCCACGACGATTGGTTCACGCAAACCAGGGATGCCATCGGGAAGCTCGGCTTGAACCCTCTGCAGAAGATGACGGCCGCTATCCGGCAGCTAGCGTACGGTGTCCCTGCTGACGGTGTGGACGAGTACCTGCGGATCGGGGAAAGTACTGCGCTCCTAGCTCTAAAGAAGTTCGTAAGGGCGGTGATGGAGGTGTTCGGTGAGCAGTACCTCCGTTCTCCGAACGCAGCTGACACGGCTAGACTCCTACAAGTTGGGGAGCAGAGAGGTTTCCCTGGAATGCTTGGTAGCATCGATTGTATGCACTAGACTTGGAAGAACTGCCCTAAAGCATGGCAGGGCCTTCACAGGGCATACTCGGAAGCCTTCCATAGTCCTGGAGGCGGTGGCTTCATACGACCTATGGATATGGCACGCCTTCTTTGGGATGCCTGGACCACACCATGGTTGGTTGGACCGCTCAACCATTGGTCACACCACAATTAGGGTTGGTTGGACCGCTCAACCATTGGTCACACCACAATTAGGGTTGGTTGGACCGCTCAACCATTGGTCACACCACCCATTTACACCGAAGCCCTAAGGTTGGTCACACCAATCAAAGGTTGGTCGCACCACCCATTTACACCGAAGCCCTAAGGTTGGTCACACCAATCAAAGGTTGGTCACACCACACAATTCTGGATTTTTCACAAACTTTTTCTCCGAAGATCCAAATGCAATTCTTTGAGCCTCAAGATGATCAACACATGATCATACACCTGCAAAACACATTTGCACCAATTTAGCCCATGCTCAAAGAATTCAACCCAAATTGCAAAAACGCATTTCTCAATTGACTCAAGAACTATTCGCAAATCGATAAGCAAATCAAACTCGAGTTTATGAGATTAATCCCCCTAGCCATGTGAAGGTCAACACAAGACCCGGTCAACTTGCCAACTCCCGTTGCAAGCCCCACTCACATGCTCTCGGAATTCCGGACTCATAAACCTCAGTTTATTCGCACAACGAACTTGCAAATAACGCAATAAAACCATTTCATGCTTGAGCACTACTCTTTGCAACACATGCAAAAGTCTAGCTCCAAGCAACATCAAATCAAGATGCATGAACTCTCTAATTGCAACACATGCAATTCTCTAGTTCAATGCAACACCAAATCGAACTAACACCAAAACCAAATCTCAAGTATGAGCTCTTTACTCGCAACACATGCAAGCCTCTAGCTCCATACAAACACACAAGTTTTAGAAAGATTGTTTTGCGAAACCAAAACATGAAGCTTCAACTAATGCAACACATGCAAAAGTGAACTTCACGCAAAAGCCAACGCACTAGCTTATCACTTGCAACACATGCAAATCAAAGCATTATATGAAAACCAAATGCATATACTCTTTCATCTTTGCAACACATGCAAATCAGAGCATAATGCAAAACAACCAAGCATAGGCTTAACACATTTGCAACACATGCCAAATGGTTAACCTATATGCAAAAACCAAATCAAATAAGATTTGAGCTTGAGTGAACGCGGATTGAGATCACCAACACATGATGAAGCTCTGCTTAAAAAGGCAACCCTCTTAATAGTACGGCGATAAAAGAACTAGACTCAAAGACTACAAAAGTCCTTAGCCTATCTAGTTATACCTTCGCCACAAGAAGCAATATCAACACATGATCAAGTGATGACGACGAGGTCCTCATTCTCATGGCATCCATGTAATATATGGATTGGCGATGCACGCTTTTGAGGAGGAGGAGGCGGAATCTAGAATCCGTCGAAGGGGATAATCTTAATACTAGGTTCAATAGATTAGACATGCGATTCAAGTGACACGAGGTCACCGTGAAGGAGCGGCTAGGCTCTATCTTGATTATGCGATTCTGCGACTCCCCGTGAATGGGCACACATTGTTCAAAGTTGAGGTACTAAACCCGAACATGTCACGAAAATGGATGATGCATAGGTCATGTTTGTTGTTTTTTCAATTTGTATGATATTGTGTTACGCAGGTTTAGGATGAGCCGATCCCTGTTTATACGCATAGCCGAAGCGGTTGAAGGCCACGACGATTGGTTCACGCAAACCAGGGATGCCATCGGGAAGCTCGGCTTGAACCCTCTGCAGAAGATGACGGCCGCTATCCGGCAGCTAGCGTACGGTGTCCCTGCTGACGGTGTGGACGAGTACCTGCGGATTGGGGAAAGTACTGCGCTCCTAGCTTTGAAGAAGTTCGTAAGGGCGGTGGTGGAGGTGTTCGGCGAGCAGTACCTCCGTTCTCCGAACGCAGCTGACACGGCTAGACTCCTACAAGTTGGGGAACAGAGAGGTTTCCCTGGGATGCTTGGTAGCATCGATTGTATGCACTGGACTTGGAAGAACTGCCCTAAAGCATGGCAGGGGGCCTTCACAGGGCATACCCGGAAGCCTTCCATAGTCCTGGAGGCGGTGGCCTCATACGACCTATGGATATGGCATGCCTTCTTTGGGATGCCTGGTAGCTTGAATGACATTAATGAGCTACATCGTTCTAATATATTTTCCAGGGATAATGATGCTTCAACTCCGGAGGTCTGGTACTCCGTCAACGGAAACTAGTACAACATGGGATACTACCTCGCCGATGGGATATATCCTGAGTGGGCCACCTTCGTGAAGGCCATTGCTGCCCTAATGGAAAAGAAGAGGATCCACTTCTCCACGATGCAAGCCGCAGCGAGGAAGGATGTCGAGAGAGCTTTTGGAGTGCTGCAGGCCAGGTTTGCCATTGTACGAGGTCCCGGTCGTTGCTGGAATCAGATGACACTTTGGAACATAATGACTGTATGCATCATTTTACATAACATGATCATCGAGGACGAGAGGGACGGTCCAGCTCAGGACGAGTCCTTCGACTACATGGGTACCCCCGCCGTGACAGGGACGTCACCCGCAGGGTCGATCTTGCACTGCATCGAAGCAACTCAAAGGCGGAGAGACCGCGAACTGCACCATTGGTTGCAATCGGACCTGGTCGAACACCTTTGGGCATGCCACGGCGAGTAGTACTATCGTCTAAGCGTGATGTCGATGGTTTTTCCTGAGAGTGTCATGCACCCTTTTATGTGAGCTTGTCATGTATTGTTCTGAACCCTTTTGTGTGAGCGTGTCATGTACGCATGTTAGGTTTAATAATAAATCCAGCGTGTCAGCTATGCTGACCTTGTGTCATGACATATCACAGAGCAATTACAGAAGTTCCATACACTCAACAAGGACCGAGCAAACACAACATCTCATAACGTAACACAACATCTCATAAAACAAAGTCTCATAACATAACAGAACATAACGAAAGGTCCATACACACAATATCATCATCCATGAAACAACAAGCCATTACATCTGTAGCGAAGTCCATGCACACAGTCATGATAATGAGAAGGTTACCAAACACACACAGATAAGCAATCAATCAAGGAAGGTCGGTCTACAGCCTCCTCAATATCTCGTCCTGCCGCTTTTGATAATACTCACGAACCGAACCTGTCAGGTTGTTCAAATCAATGTTCATAATCCTTTCGTCCTCCACCAACTCCATCAAGTGTACTTGTCGATGCTTTATATCTACCATCTCGTGTTTGGCTTGGTTGATCTTGTCGAACTGCTCAGTATAGACACCCATTGATGACGCACTGCTCATACTGGCCCTCTTCCTCGCCGCCTTGGCTGCATCCCGGCCTATGGGTCTTGTGGACTCGTCACATGAACCAACAGGGTCGAGCTGGTTGGTACTATTGTTCGACCCCCCTGGAATATCACCACGAGGTCCGTCGCGCATTGTCCTTTGCCTTTTGTTGCCCAAGTGCGCAGCCCACTTTGGGTGATCGGCTAGAATCACCCAACAGTGCTGAAATGCGAAGGCCTTCCCCTCAACGTCCTGGTACATCCTCGCCGCATGGGCCACCTGTCCATGCAATTGAAAAGGACATGTGTACAACAGTGCATTAGTACATTGTAGTGCGATAGTCTGAAAAGTAATGAAGTGTGTACAATGCTTACCCTGTCACGCTCGGTGGTACCACTCTGGTTCAAACCATCAATCTGATTGAGAAACCCAGAGTACTTGCTGACCGACTCATTGATCAACGCCCAGTGGTTCACCATAGCCTTTGTGGATCGTTCGGTGCCATGCTTTGTGTTATGCGTTTTGAAATATTCCACAATCCGAGTCCAGTAGGTTTCAGATGATTGGTCTTTGCCCACAATGGGGTCCTGGCTCACATTCAACCAAGCGCTGACTAGGACCTCATCCTTGTCAGCAGTCCATTTCGTCCTGTCGGTCTTGGACATTGGTTTCTCCCCCTTTTTCCTTACGGACGGCCTAGCTCGCGGGCCATCCATGGTAGGTGCATGCCCTGTAGTATCAGTTGGTCGAGGGGGGACACTGCCATCATCATTGTTGTTCACCGCAGGAATTGATGGCGAAGGCCAACATATCTGATCGGACTCATCCGTCATGTACTCCGTGAAGAATGGATCCATAACTTCTTCCTTGCTATGGTTAGAAACCAAATAGGTTATATACATTAGTTAGAAAGAAGTGACATATATTACGAGGGCAGTTGGAATGAATGAAGTAAAAAATATTACTTCAATCAATCAATCGGTGCAGGCAGTGTTTAGAAGTATGTCAACTGTGTTTACTTGTGTGGCAACCAATCTGACATAAAAACAGTGGTCTCCAAAAAATGGCAATTTCCAACCACCAAGTGATGCAGGAACTGTAAAGATCATTAATAATAGTTGCACCCGCAGCCAAAAAAGGTTTGTGTTATTAGTATTTGTACATTTCGGTTGTTACATCCACTGAGATATCCTTAGGCTGGTGAAACATCGTAGTAAAAATGGACAATTCAGTATAGTTGTGCAGTTCACAAAGACAAACCATCTGAGAAAAGAAAGAGAAGGATATGTATGCCCCAACTAACAATTGGCCTGAAATGAAATTTTTGCTCAGGACGAGTCAAGCATGCATAGACAGCAATATGGGACTCCATACCAGAATAGTACAACAGTGACCTGTACAATATTATAGAGATCTGGTTCTGAATGCAACATATTTCATGGAATATTGCATGCTGCAAAATCAAAAGATAAAACAGACACTAACCATGTAACAAACAATGGATAACTTCAGAGCTCAGAGTCAAAAGGAGGAAACTTCACGCAAGACAACAGAACAATGCATACATGCCCAGTTTATCTATCTCATTGATCGTCCAGTGATTCCACTCGACAAATTGATGTAAAGCTTTATCGGTGTTTCGTTCATGAAACTTGGAAGAGTTCTACAAAGTTGAACCACTGAATGGAAGGACATCCCCTTCTACCAAATTGAGCAAACTATTTGCTCTTAAGCAACCAATGGAATATAATCACAATAGTAAACGAGACACTATCAACAGATGAAATGGATGAATGAGAAGTCTAAATTGATTCTGAAACTCCTGTTGATTTTAGCACATTCATGGAAGCAACAACATATGAAAAATACAAATCTAGTACTGGATGGCGTTCACAGATCTAACAGCAGCTAGACATCACGACTGATAACTAACTAACAAAGAATCTGCTAGTTTAGGAAATAGACATTCCAGCTTTATACCACGAGTTACTCCAAGGTATGGATGATTCTTAACATACTCTTGTGGTCTTGCCAATTTTATGGTTAAATACAAACACCTTACTCCTTATTTGAAAAGGAAAGGATAACTAAAAATAACCAGCATCAATTTCTACCAAATCAGTAAAAAAAGCCAATTTCTAGCCAAGCCAATCATCCTATAAAGCGGTCGAACCGCTTAGCTCTAGAAGCGACAACGCCACCAAGCAACAGTTGGACCAATACTAATTACATCAAATAAGAAAACCAGATTAGATACATCGCTAGGCTATACTCTCATAGCCAATATACTACATGTAGATCAGTCACCAATATATATCTGTAAACATTGATAGCAAACCAACTAATTAAATAGTACAAGGATGTTAAGCTTAATGCCCTCATCACATCAAAAGCCTTCGCTAGTAATAAGCACAACATGTCAGAAACATTTTGGTTGTAGCATGGGAGTGCAGTCACACAAAAGGAAAATGAACCCCCAAACTAATAGATTGGCAGTCACAGTGTCATGGACATACGTCACAGAATCACACACGACGACAATGAAATTCATAAAAGTACATTGCACATCTCAGTTCATACGTTAGAATAGACCATCTAAATACCAAAAGTCCTTATAGCCGACTCATTCCGACAACACTGAAGGTTCGACACACCAACGTTCGACATAGCAGTACAAACCACAAAATCATCGTTCAGTCGGTAATACACCTAGCCAAATGCCAAGACCGATCGGACTCGATAGACCAGTCGCTACCGCCACAGGACTCCGGGCTATCCACATCAGAATTAACAAGTTCGTGGTCATCCTCAGATCTTGAGATCGGAATCATCGTCGTCGACGTCATCCTCCTGAACGTCCTCACTCTGACCCGGGACATCCCCGTACTGTATGGTGTCCAACGACATTTGAATCAAGCTCTCCGCTATCGCCTCCACCTCTAGAAGCGTCCGGTTCATGTCGTTGCAGCAAGGGGCATCGCTCTCGCTGAAGTTATCTCCCACAACCTTTCTGAGATCCTCAGCCTTATCCTCTATCATCTCGCGCAGCTTCGAGATGACTTTGCGTAGCCTACGTGCCTTCATCTAAAAAACCACAAGAACACACAACCACCATGCTTCAATCTAGATGTTCATCTCACCACAACAACACACAACCACCATGCTTCTACCATCTCATAATTCGAAATGAGCAGCCATACGATGCCATGACAAAAACAATGAAACCGAATTGATTCTCACGATTGCTCCTAGTTGAGAATTAATAGTTATGGACTCTTGACAACAACCGCAGATATGGTGGCCAGATGGCACAACCACTTGGTATAACAAATATTCGAAATACATGGAAATCAGTAGCCCAAAATATGGCAGAGAACATAAGAAAATACCAAGCATATGGAATTTATCATGTGGGCATTGCCCTGGCGTTTAGAATGCCAAATGTTAGTGGCATATGTATAATAGCACATTAGCAAGACATCGTGAAGGTGTTTAGAAGACTAAACAAAAAATGGGACAATATTGATCTGTCAGACACCAACTTACAATTGTCTATGATCTGGTGTGTTCTAGTTTTGAGTAGTCATCAAACCGCTGTTATGCATTTTGAACTGTGCTATATCATAGTTTCTACTGGAATTTGTTTGTTTACTAGTATTACTGGTTATACGATTGATTGTTCTCCACAGCTATACTGGTTTCCATCTTCCAAATTTAATTTGCGCAAAACTACTTGATGAGGAAGGAGGCTCCTCTCTCCAGAGCTTTGAAGCTACAGGTGTAATGAGCAAGAGGCATATCAATTGCATGCGGCGAAGCATCGAATCGTGTTCGAAGAGGTGTATGGTGACCTTGAGATACAAGATGTAGCGCCATCATCTGAAGCTGAAGCTAGCGCCGCATGCCAACTAGATTTAATTGATGCTAGTTGCTCGCCCAGGGATTTAACCGCATGGCAAATTTCTAGTTCCGATTCCAACCAAATCCCCCCCAAATCCCTTCTTTTCCCCATCTGCACCACTTCGCGAAATGCAAATCGAGCCCAGATCTACGGTGGTCCAAGGGGAATACCTCAGCCAGTGCAGACCGAACTCGTCGACCTCCGCTCCGGTGGGCGAGCCGGATCTTCTTGGTCGCCGGAAATGTCGCAGTCCGGCTCTTGCACTCGCCGCTTCCCTCCCGACGCGGGAGAGGGAGTTCGTTGTTCTCCCGAGATGCGCGAGGCGACGAAGGGAATCCACAGTGCGCCCGGCCACAGGGGGTTCCTCTCTCCTATCCCGATGGGTTCCCTTCCGGGACGAGGCGCCGTTGCAGTCGCGCAATCCCTTCGCTCGCCTTTCTTTTCCCATGCGGAAGGGAACGGGAAGAAGGACGGGACACGGTTGGAGACAGTCTTATGACCTGTTTAATAAGGGCCTGTTTGGCAGAGCTCCAGCTCCCAACTCCACCCTGGATCTGGGTGGAGCACTGCCAAACACCCCAACTCTACAAAACAATGGAGCGAGCAGAGCTCAAGTGGAAGCAAGAGTTTCAAGATTTTTTGGAGCAAGGAAAAGGTGCTCCACAGATGGGTTTTTTCAGAGTAGACATGGAGTTGAGGGGAAATTACCCACCTTTGCCACAGGGGTAATACCCCTCCCGATCCCAGCCCACCCGGCCTGTCCCTTGCCGCTAGGGCTTCGGTGCTGCCCCTCCCAGCCGCCGCCCCTGCGCCTCCTCCCAGCCGGCGACACTCCCTCCCTTGTCGCCGCCCCTCCCTGCGCCTCCTCGCCTCTCCCTCCCAGCGACGCCCCTCCGCCCCTCCTCGCCTCTCCGCCCCTCCTCGCCCCTGCGCCTCCTCCCAGCCGGCGACGCTCCCCTCCCTTGCCGCCGCCCCTACCTGCGCCTCATCGCCTCTCCCTCCCAGCGAAGCACCGGCGCCCCTCCTCGCCTCGCCGCCCCTCCTCGCCCCTGCGCCTCCTCCCAGCCGGCGAAGCACCAGCGAAGCACCGGCGCCCCAGCGAAGCTCCGGCGCCCCTCCTCCCCTCCGCCCCAGCGAAGCACCGGCGCCCCTCCGCCCCTCCCAGCGCGGCGGCCGGTGCTGCCCCTCCTCGCGTCTCCCTCCACTCCTGCTGCCCATCACAGCGTGCCAAGGTGAATCCGCTAATCCGCTAATCAAAGATGAACTTGAGATGAATGTTTCTTGTTTGTGCTGAACTAGATGAAAATTGAGATGAATTTGAGATGAATGTGAGATGACAGTTGAGATGAATACCGTATGCACCAGTACTGCTGTTAATTCTGCTAGCACCTTGAACTTGTTGTTGCTTCAGGTGAATACCGTATGCACCAGATGTATTGCTTGTTTGTGTTAATTCTTGTGAGCATTGTGGATTTTAGCCTGGGCATGTTTGTGTTAATTCAAGTGTGTTCAAGCCTGTTAATCCAGATGTATTGCTTGTTTGTGTTAATTCAAGTGTGTTCTGAAAGTGTGTTCTGAAAGTGTATAGTTGGCTATTGTGTAGATGGCTGTTGAGCAGAACTTGTTATGAGTCCAGCTTATGAATGAACTTGTTACGAGTCCAGCTAAAGTGTGTTATGAGTCCAGCTAATGAATGGCTGTTGAGCAGAACTTGTTATGAGTCCAGCTTATGAATGAACTTGTTGCCTGATTGAGGCACAGAGGAGTCATGTTTATGAATGAACTTGTTGTCTGATTTCTTTTCGTCCAGCATAGTAGTGGAGGATCGATTTTGATCTGGATGACAATTCCGATTTTGTTTCTTGGTGGTGTGTTCGTGGTTGCATGACAATTCCGGTTTTGTTTTTCTTGTCTGGTAATCGCACATTAACCGGATCGATCGACAATGTTCTCGATAAAATCGAAACCTTACTCCAATGCAACCAAATAAATTTTACGATGTTTTTGTGCATGGATGGCGCCATTCTACATGCTGGACTGGCGAATACAGTTCTTTGAGGGTAATATTGACCATTCACCATCATTCTAGGATCTGGAGCTAATCTCATGGCCAAACACCACAACTCTAACTCTAGTTCTGCAGTGGAGCCGCTCTCTGATGGAGTTGTGGAGCAGAGCTGAAAAAATGGAGCTGGAGCTCTACCAAACAGGCCCTAAGACTCTAGATCCTAGATTTTTATTTGGAGGAGCTGAATCCAAACTAAATTCTACCAGCTGCAAAAACCGATCCATGAATCTGGATTCGGAGCGGAGCTGAAAATGAAAAATGCGGAGCGAGACTGCGAGAGCGACCTTCTGGGCGATGAACGCACGGAGCCAGCACAAGGAAAGAAAAAAGCCACCAGGAGTTCAAGCAAAATACCCGCAATGCCACTCACTTACCCCCCTAATCCCTCCTCACCCCGAGCGCCCCCATCCTGTGCGCCCGTTCGAATCCCTTCGCATCTCGAACTCGAGGCGTGCTCCCCGGGCGATCGGAGGTCGCTCGGGGCGACTCACGGGCGGCGACTTCCAGGCGTGCTCCAGGAGGCGGCAGGGTGACTTGCGACCAGGAAGGAGCTTCTTCCAAGTGGCCCTTGAGGGCTCGTTTGAAGCCCTTAACCCGGCCGGGTTCGCAAGGCGGCGGCAACTCACGACACGGCGACAAGAGATCGGCTCTTTCCTGTCGCTTAGCGGTGACCCAGGACGGGTTCCAGACAGCAGTGGCAGCTACCTCGTGGACTCCAGGAGGCGGCGAGTGGTGACTTGCGACCAGGAGGAGAGCTTCTTCAGATTTCTGAAGCAGCCAAGGTGGCCCTTGAGAAAATCTCATTCTAGTTTGATAGTTGCACTACTACAAGATTCTTAGATCTAATATGATTTGAGAGCTGCTAAGTTTCTTTTGCAGTTCACTATCAAGATGATATTATTTAAGCTTGTCAATAGATAGATAAATATATTGTTAGCCAGTTCAACTCCAAATCTGAGATTTACTCAAATAATTAGATTCGATAAACGCGACTACAGTCAATAAAGTTCTGTTATTTTGGTGATTGTATTAAATCTTTCACAAATAAAACATCTAACTTCCATGCTGTAAATAACAAGCACGTAATGTCTATGTTTGTTTTGAGGTTAATAACACCTTGTATTTTCCACATGGTTGATTTGCTCCTTTTGTTTTCTTTTAGCTGATTAGCATTAGACAACTCGATAAGATGGATGAAAAAATGGAATACTAATTCGTCACTTTTTGAAGTTCATTTGCAAATCATTCAAATTTTTGTTAAACTGTACCCAATTGTTCTTTCGGATGCATATTAGGAACATCTCATAATAATACGTATTGGGGACACAAGCTTGTACTATGTATGTAGATTTTGTCAGCTGCTAGCTTACTGAATCTTACATGTGCATGAGTAGATACTCTTGTACTTCAAATTATAATTTCAGAGCATTTCAATGATGACTTGGACAATTGAATGATGCTTATTTGACTTGAGCATGCCTCATAAGAATTCAGGTTTGCTAAATTGTGCAGTCTTTATAGAGTTTGAATATGCTAAATGGAGTTCACTGTAGATATGATTTCTCTGTTTCTCTCATTTTTTTACCATAATATTAGCAACTTATCAACTGTTATTTTGTTGGCTTCAGCTTGCAAGCTGTTCCAATGGTGTGTCTAATTAATAAAGCAAAACTCTGGTGGTAGCTACCAGAATATTAGGCCAATCAGTCTGTTGATTACTGTGATACAATTCTCTATATTTTGGTTGATGTTTTCTGTTTCATAGTTAGTTGCTTAACTGCCCTTGCCACCATACACCTGCAGCCTGTTCGACCTCGGGATTTGTATCTAGTAGAAGGTAAACCCTAATCCCCAATCCTCGTGCTAGTAGATGGTAAATGTGGATGGTTTGTTTTTGTTGCAAGAAAGTAGTTCAAGTGATAAATCAAGTCTGAACTGAAGTTTGAGAATGAGAATTCTGTGAGTACAGATCATGATTGTTCAGGTTCTTTCCACTCTTGAGAGTTCAATATACTAGTGCAGTAGGCTTGATCTTCGATTTAAGCATCTCTGCCGCTCTAATTTGTACTTTCAAGGTGTCAATGAAAGGTAAGAAAAGGTCTCTCTGTAAGCCACCTTCATAATGCTTATCTGGAGGACGATTAGAAGTTGAAACTAGAACCTGAGCATAAATCACCATTTAAAAAAAGTGCAAAATATCACGGTATTATTTTGTAGATCACCAAGTTGTTTCAGTGCCATAAAAAAATGAAAAAAAGTACACATACAACGCCTTTGTTGAACAAATGTTTGAACATCCGATTCAATATCATAGCATCAGCAACATCAGTTACCTGTAAAGTATTTTGAGTGGTACATCAATTCATTGTATTTGAGTGGTCTGGAACTTTTTTACCTTGCAATCAAATGCTTCTCATTGTTGATATATAAGAATGATTAGCACATGCTCAGTTTTAGCTTATGGAAGACGAAACAATCATAATTTGCAGTTGGCCAAAGAATTTGGATGAGCAAACAAAGGAGGAAAAACTGGAGCTTGTCATGCATACTCTCTCGCTGTAGTCATGTGCATAGATTTTTGGAACTGGACCACTTATATTGTTGGATGATAAGTCACTGAAACATATTTCCCATGTCAGTTTAAAAACCAAGAAATACATTTACACATATCGCTTATGTGAAAAGAGAATAAACATGTAAAATGAGGCATACAGGAATGTAAGACCTGGTAGCTTTAGTTGTAGATACTAGTTAAAGTTGGGGACTTTGAACAACCTAGTTTGGCCACTTGTGGTTTTTTATTTTGAGTGCACTTGTTTGCTGGTAGATGTAAATGTGATTACTGGAGACCATACACAAATGATATTTCCACCTTTTTCCTGGTTGGATCCCATGTTGACCAATGTGTCTGAATTTCATGTTACCTTCAATTATTCCAAAATGGTTTTAAAGAACTAGTATGGCCTATATTTCAAGGTCCAAAAATCACAATTTCTCCTCGATAGTGTGGAATCTCTTAGTACAGGACTTCTTTGGAAATTAGCTTGTTTGTTCCTTGCATGAAACTTGGACATCACCTGTTATTTTATCTGTGTGATGCACATAGAGTTGCACAGGGAATAGTGATCGGATAGTGTCATTGTGGACAGACGAGCTCATAGGAACCTGGAAGTTTTGCTTTTGCATTATGTGGCATGTAGCTTATGGTTGTTGTAGATTCCATAGTTTATATGAAAAATGAAAGCATAAGGATGTGCATAGTTTATTTGTACATTTGCATAGTTTATATGAAAAATGAAAGTATTTTGTTCATAGAAAGCTTTCCATGTTGATACACCCAATTAGCAATCCTTGTTGGGAAAACAGTAGCTTGATTGGGGCAATGAATGATACACCCAATTAGCAATCCTTGTTGGGAAAAAAATATCGCATGGCCAACTTGTCCAGTTTTTTAACTGCTGAAAATGGAACAATGCAGATGGACAATGCTGAGTGGAATGAACACAACACTAGAATAGTGTGTGAGCTTTTTAGGTTTATATTATTAAAATGGAGACTGATGGAAAAAAGTTTCATTTTACATGTCTATTTGTAAAAATAAACATAAATAAAAAAAATGAAGAGTTACAATCAAGGGTAGCATGGTCTATTTGTCTTCATTCCTCCCTTCAAGATCTCTGGAGCTAACCTCCTAGCCAAACGCTTTTATCAGACTGATCCAGCTTCTCTGAGAAGTAGATCCTTCAGGAAGCTAGATCTGGATCTAGAAAAGCAGGATCTGGAGCCCTACCAAACAGGCCCGTACTACTACCTTTTCAGTAGCGCATGCTTGAGATTGACGTTTTGTTTTCTGGGATTAATTCTTGTGTTGTCAGGATGGTGTCAACTTATAGGGTTAATTCTTCTTGAACTGCCTGAAATTCTGGAGGTACTTATTTTTTGTTCATAAACAAATTAGGATTCACATCTTAATATTTTATACTCGGTTTCTAAAATATATGCCATTTTAGAATTTGTGCAGGCAATCTTTTTGGCTTATAGCTTAAAGATTATTGTAGAAGTCGTCTTAACACACTTACTTCTCAATGTCATTTAAAGATAACACTTAAGACGACTTCTACAATAATCTTTCTGTTAAGCTTGTCTCTATAGAACCCATAATATTTTAATTATGACATAGAAAAAGTGTTTGCTATAGCCAATAACTCATACAACGGTATTTTGTGCTATAGACAATAACGACCACCATCCGCCGCCGCCGCCGAGGTGCTCTCTCACAAACGGACACAGGTGCTCTATCACAAACGAACACAGGAACTATCGAATCTGCAGCCGCCATGGCGCGGTGGCAGGAGGGTACAGGAGAGGGGGAGGAGCAGCCGCTGCGGGCGTCTCTGCTGCACCTGCAGGCGGAGGCGGGGGTGCTGGAGCGCCTCGTGTACAAGCACAGGAACCAGCACCGCGGCGCCGCCTACTTCCGTTACCTTCTCAAGGTCTACTATTACGTCCACTTACCTAGCCGTTCGTTCTCCCACCGTGTCCCGGCAAGTGGCTCCGTACTGATGAGTATGTGTGTGCGTGGGTTTGTGCTCGCAGGTGAGGAGGGACCTGAAGCTGCTGCTCGGCGCCAGTCTGGGGGAGGTCCTGAACGCTGTGTTTCCTGTCCTCGCCTGCCGCAAGCCGGCCAACACGATACTTGTCCCGAACAGGTCTGTCAGGCTTTGCATCCGCAGCGCTGCTGCACTCTCCCATTAAAGAATTTTGACCACTTGTGTGTATGGAACATGGGGGCAAAACTCATGCCCTTAAACAATCCTTCATATCGGGAGCTTTGCATTTGTATGCGCATTGCTTGGAAATTCACATGCTTTCACTTCTTTTGGAGATGATGCTATTATTTGATTAGTTGGCTAGTTTGATTGTTGCTTAATGTTTTCTTTTGTAGGCAGAGTAAGAGGAAGCCTGGTGCAAACCATAGTCATCACGAGAGGCTTTTGGGTGTTGCACGCTTGTTATCTCAGGTGGGCTTTTATTTTTGTCGACACCATTGAGATCTTTTACTATCTTTAGTTGAGATTCCTACACTGGCCAACTATTTTACTGTAGTACCAAATACTTTGATGGCATCATATATTCAATGTTTGCAGTTGATAAATCACAGCTATTTGTTCTCATTACGCTTCTAATAAAAGAATTGTAAACACTAGTAATTTGAACAAGATAACGTGAACCAACATTGTTCGATCATTTTCGCCATTGTTGTTTAGCTAACTACAATTCAAATGCAAAGTACTGTCATTATCCTAGCATGTTTGAAGCCCTCCAAGGAAGTTGTGTACTTTTATATTCTATGGTAAATGGTACATGTAGCACATTACTTGACAAATACTGTATTTTTTTCTTTAATCCATTATATCTATTGCTGTAAGACTCATTGTACTATATTCCATATTCTTGACCTGCTTCGAGACAGAACTAGATATTTACTTCTTTAGAGAAAGGAAACACATTTATATTTTCTCTGTTCTTTGTTTCTAAAAGTTTTCTCTGTTACGTGCAGATGGCTGAACCTGTTATGAAGGGAGCAGTGTATCCTTTGTTTATTTTTATTCCCATGTCTTTCTTACTCTCTTATGCACAGAAATATAATAAGTTGTACATTCACATTTGGCTTGCCTTAGGTGTGGCATGTATCACCTCAATTATCTGCTAAGTCTTCCTTTTTTTTCATATGTTTAATTTCATATAAACTGCATATATTTCTTCCATTGTCAATTTGGTTGCAAGTTATCTGATGTTCCTTAACCTACACTATAAGTCAGATCACATTTTTACTTGCTAGATCATTTTTCGTAGATCTTTGCACAGCAGTGCTTGCTTTGCTTGCACGAGTCAGGGTCCTGATCCAACAGGTGAGCAAAATAACCTACACGAATTACCAATTGTTGTACCAAGCAAATTCAGATATAAGATATCAAGATTGATCACATAGTAATATAACATCCAACCTAAAACCCAACCAATATATTTGTTATTTAGAACAACATCTGAGAAATATTATTGGAAACATACGCTGGCTAATAAGCTTCTTTCTCTTTTTACTGCAGAGCTTGCTCTAGACACTGATCCTCTGGTATTGTGTTCACAGATGTTAATTGATGTTGTGTCAGTATACAATAAGGTGACTGATCTTATTGATACGAAGCAGTCTGTTAAGATCAGTATTGATGGAGTGCAGGTGTGTTTTGCTTCCATACCAGCATTCTGTATCCTTTTAAATCATGAAGAAACTGAGTACCTAAATTAGGCTGTTAGTTTCTACATAAACTGAACTGGCTGGAAGTTACTACCTTTTTTAATTATTTCAACAGGCTTTCAGAGAGTACTACCCCACAAGCAATGATGCCCATAGTATCCTGGAGTGTGTATGGGTGAAAGATAAATTTGTTTTGCATGAAAGGACGAAGGGGAGCTGTCAGAAGGCGCAAGATGAGGATCAAAAGTCATGTGCTATTGAATCATCAATTCAATATGAGACTCTTGGAGTCGTTAGTTCAGGTTGCAACTCTCTAACTTCTGTTCTTCATGATATATGTATGAATATCTTGAGTTCTTAGTTGCATTTTCTTCAATATTTACACATGATTGTGGCAATGTTTGATGTCAGCCTGCTGATAATAAATCTGTTAGATATCATCATATCTTAAAAGCATGGACATGGATAATTTCTTTTTTGTTAAGTGATTTGATGTAAATATTAACTAATGATGGCGAGCAGTAGGAAACGGTGTTTAAATGAACATCAAGCAACTTGGTGGTGTTATACATTTCCATAGAGCATACCTCCAATTGACTATCCAGATGTTCTGATGTCACTTATGGTAGTTTTTAAATATGTCACTTAACGGTAGTTGCCAAGTCACTTGAGAGTACATCATTTGGATTCAATCCATCAATCATTGGCGATATGTTACATTAGCTATTGGTTGACAACTGCTGTTTAGCATGGTATCGTGAAATATAGCGATATGGCAGATAACTTGGCTGACATGTGTTATAATATTAACATCATATAGCCTGTTTGAATGATACTTGATGTGATGCTGACTGAAATGCAACATGTTTTGCAAATTGCAAGTATGGTGTAACCTGTGACTAGTTCTTTTTAATAAACTTAAAATATCTTTTAGGGGCATTTTCCAATTGGATATTCAATTGCAACTATTGTTTTATAGAACCAAACAAAAAATTTGTATTTAATAGAACAGGTATGCTCCTTTATTTATGATTTTTAATACCTACTTGTGACAAATTTTCAGAGATGGAAGACCTTGAAAAATCAAACTCCCCAGCCAAGCAACCAGATGCTGCTCTGGCAAACCAACAAGAAACCAGCCATTGCTGTAATGCTGAAGATTCTCGAAGTGGGAGGCAATTGGTGAATGAAAACAGTTCTTGTTCTCTTCCTGACAAGCTTGCTACTCATGTGCATTCAACTCCACGCCCTGATCTCAAGCCTGACTCAAGGAAGAGAGTGGCTTTCATTGCAGTTGGAAATACGAAAGTCACCGTTAGGTCCCCTGAAACAAGATCACCGATAGTAAACAAGAAGCAAAGACTAGATGTGATTCCACACACCACTACTACAGAACCTGAAAATCTATTCGGCAACTTTTCTGAGAATGCAGGCCATTGAAATGTTTCTCTGCTTTGTAACGGGGAAAGACCAATCAATAGCGAGGAAAGGGCTGGTGCAGCTTCAAGGTACAGCAAAAGTTGAAACAGGTTGTACTGTAGCAGCTCGAAGGTCACTCGGAGGTTCGGAAGGCAGAAGCTATCAAGCTGAGGCCGTTTGCTTCTTTAGCACAAAGCATTTTGAGCTATAAGATTGTTATGTAGGATTTGTATTAGTCCATCGTCACGTCGATGTTTCAGGAGCACAATTTCACATAAATTTGGTCCTTGTTCGCTGTGTCTAATATATACCTCAGTAGATCAATGATTCATTCTTTCTTTGATCTGATACCTGCTTATCTTTCTTCAAGTTCGGTAGCGGGACTTTAAACTACTTGCCCATTTTACGGATTCGTCGTTTGCGCATCCTGTTCGTCTGAGAAGAGAACACGCGGCAGCAACCTCGAGGACTCGATATCTGTACGTCGGCCAGCTCTCTGCCATGGCCATGGAGCTCGTGCTCATCCGTGATCACGCACACGGCGCGCGGCCGCCGGTAGGCAGAGTGCGCGTCTCACAATACGCGCCGCAGCCACGCGAGATAGGCACGGCAGAGCGCGCGCCTCGCAATGCGCACGGCAGCGTTAGTTATCTGCAGAAAATATAGTACATCGGACAGCATCCAGAATCAATGGTTCACACATGGGACAAGTTCAGCTCGAGATGCAGCATCCCATGTACCAAGGACAAGGGGTAACTAAACATATTATCTGGCATTGGCAACCATTAGTTCAATACAAGCAGAACATAACTTATACCATGCTTCAGTCGAGGGGAAAAAAAAATACAGACTGAGTTAATAGCTTGCAAGATCAGAGATAACAAGCAAACACTGAAAATATTCCTGCTGCAATCCGTCAGGGCAAACTAGCAAGTGTAACTTTGTCGAAGGAGAGAAAGCTGACCCGTGCATTATCAACAAGACAAAATTTTAGAGGAATGCCAGCAAACTTGTTTTCCACGGTTTCCAATTCATTCCTCGAGGGCGGCTTATCCCTGCACGGCTGCACCAAATTGAAAAACAAAAAGTCACGATAGAAATGTCAATAAATAGGGTATGTGAAACCAACACTAAATGGCTAAACCCTATATCGTTGTGAATTTTATCCATATAAACCTTTTGTGCATCTTCTTACCTACTTTTGTGACTTCTATGATAGTTTTGTTCTCTGCAATTTATGACTTCACGCATCTCTTTACCTACTATGCTCACAATCAGCCATCTCTTGCTTTGGAAAATGGTTGGCAAAGAAAAAGAAGAACTTGTGATAAGTCGCAACTGATGGAGACATTATGAGCATAAAAATTATATGAAATCATGTTTATGTTACAGTATGATGCCAAAACAGAGGCACTAACTGTAAATCCATTTAGAAACCACAAATTTCCCATCAGCTTTGATACTAAGCTTGAATTGACTTCATTCGAACATGGATAACCGCTGTGAGTGGATATACCAGAGAAAGATAGAAATCTGTGTGAACACAAAGGCAAATAACAAACGTTATGAAAACACACACATCCTGGATGCCTAAATATGCAAAAGTTTCAGACCATGCATGTGCCAGGGGCACTCATGCATTTTCAAACAAGAGATTACTAAAATTAGATCAAACAAGCCACCAAAAACTGATGCATTCACGTCAACAGTTAATTAATTCAGTGATTCAAGCATTTTTGAATGAAGTTGAACCCTGTGATCTACATTAAAATATTAAACAACCTGCAGGATGTGAACTACTGTAAGGCGAAATTGCACTAGTTTATAAGCGTGAATGCGTGATCATTAAGTGACTTGAGATATAACATTACCTTAACAAACATAGGAGGAAACTAGGGATGACTTCTTAAATTTGCTGTTTGGTAGATATACTTCAAAGGATGGATGTATCCCATCTACGTGCATTTCTTTGAGCAATTTGGTTATGCCATTTTAGGCACCATCGGCTCTATTGCAGCTCTGATCAGTGTCAATCATATTCCTGGGATAATCAGTGGCGCCACAAGTACGGCTATGCTTCATTGTCCAGGGAACACCATATCGTCCAATAATATATCCAAGCAACTTCAAGTGCTTATAACCTAGAAAGGCATCCCAGGAGCACCCATAATCTCCTCCAGCAATCTTTTCATAGATACCCTCCATCCCTATTGTTTCATCCTCATCATCGAGAAGAACCTGCATGGTTTGATCAGCCAACAGGCCTCAACTTGCAAACCGAAGTATTTGAAAAGAGAACCCATGCCATGCGATTCATGCATAATCCATAAGCAACGCAGAAACTAATGAGAGCGGCATTGTGAACCTCGTGCAAACTATGGCTAAAAGACAGGTGCAATCAAATACGAGGCATCTAGGAGATGCCGCATGGTTACGGCATTTAACCGAATAGGTGGCGTACCCGATCTCCTCGACATTGTAGTTCAGCTCGCCGCCCCGGGTGACACCGGTGGTCAACCAGAGCTTCCCCTTACTATCCACCACCTCCGCCGCGCCGACCTCCTCCACCCACCGCGCGCGCGACGCCACCTTCCTGCGCCCAGGCCATAGAACCCGATGAACTAGCCAGCAGCGCGCAACGACAGCACACACAGACCACCGCAAGAAGAGCACGCACCTGAACTGGACTCTCGAAGAGGGGCACCGCGCGGCGGCGAGGAAGGGGTTGATGCGGTGCTCCTCTCCGTCGTCGTCCGCCGCGGTCGCGGCGACCGCGGGAGCGCGGCTCCTTCGCCGCCGGTCGCGCGCGGCCGCGATGGCTGTTTTCTACTTCTTTCCCACCAAAATTTTCGCTCCAATGTTTCAAGTTTCAACCCTTCGCGCTTTCGTTTCCACTCCGGGCGGACTCGCACTGGAAACGGGCCCCCACAGCGCAGAGGACCCACCTGCCAGTGTCCGAAATCGCATGAGCGTCTGACAAGCGGGGCCCAAAGATAGAAAGACACGCGCCCTTTTGCCTTTTGTTCTCTACCCCCTTTAGTTACTTTTTAAAGAGGGAGAGGACAGAGGAGTAGAATGAAAATTTGAGTTCGTGGGTTGGTCGCGGCTGCCTCCTCGAGTTGTTTCGATCGAGTTGGGTTCGAGTAGGTGCAGATTTGTCCTCTCTCTACTTGCGTATCTTCTCTGTTCGTATCGATTTTGTGTGGGATTATCTTCGCTATAGGTGGTTGATTCAGCGAAGTAATCACGGATGAGGAGTTCTTCGATTCGGCTGCGGTGCCGGTTCCCCGATTCTTTGGTCGAATTCGCGCATTTCTAGGCAGATTTTCCGCCGTACGGTTCGGCTTATTTGATAGATCTCTCGTGGGAATTTGGGGTTTAGGAGTGTCTATTCGTGTTCTAGTTTTATTCAATATTTTCGATTATTCTGCGTATAATTGTGCAGCTTCGCCCCTTCTACGATTGTTATGGGCATCTTGCTTGGTCGTTTCGTGGTGATCCAGCTATTGGATTCAGCAAGTCGCTAGGTTTATGCCCCGATTTCATGACTGCTTGTGATTTCGCTTACCCAGATCATATTTTTCTTTCAAAATTCCTTATGAACCATCTTTTTCTGGCATTCTGGAGAAGGGTCCTTTTCTTTTCTTCTTGTTTCCTTTATATTTAGTCCTCTTTGCAAAATGCTGTTGCAAATAACAGTATAACAGCAGGTAAGAGTTGAATCATATCACCTTGAATTTCAGGCTGATTCTGGAGTTGGAAAGGAGTTAAATGTGAGTACCAGCATCAACCATAGCATGAGTACTGTCAGCGGCACGCGACGTGCCCCAAGGAGGCAATCGCAAGATGCATCTACTGATAAAGTTGTTGTGAACTTGGATGCAAGCTCCACAGTGGTGGGGAGCTGTCGTGGAGTATCAACCCCTGCCGGTGCACGTACCTCACCCATTGATGTGGAAGCTCTCGAAGATGAAGTGCAGGCAGTATCGCCTTCGCAAGTGCCTCCTCAGGTATATTGCTTTTCATTATCTTGAATTGAAACAGCTGGCACTTCACATTTCAGGAATACTGTGTAAATGTTAATGTGATCATTGGGTCCAGAATGATGTTTAAGGAGCACAGTATATAACTATATATATGTACCTTTTTAAAAGAATTATGGTAGGAGAGATATGAGGCACCCAGCGCTTGATCCAGGATCGAACCCTGGTGGGTGGCATGCACATCCGAATGACCAGCCAACCAAGCTACGGCTTGGTCCTCATATATATATATATGCACCTTTTACTAGGGTTTATTGTACTCTTATGATACTTAGGCACACTAGCTTTTCCTGTTAAGGAAGAATTTTATAAGTTGGTCGTTTATGCTAGATATGATGCATCATTTGCTGGTGTATATACTGAGGTATCTCGCATTTTGCAGAGGAGGAACCGGAGAGCTAGGAGGCAGCCTGTGGCAATAGTTGATCTGGAGGTAGATGCTAGCCGGGAAGGTTAGTTCATTACTTACTACTTTCCTTATAATTGATTTGGCTTCTAACATAACAGAAATTGAGAGGGAAATCCTTCATCAGTCTAATATAAACTCTCTTAATTGAATGTGTAGTTTCTTGAAAACTTTCCTTAACGGTGTAGTTTTGTGACGATTTGGTTAAAGTATTTGTACCACTGTAGCTACCTAAAATTTACCCAATTCGTAAACAACGTAGACATTTTTGTTTATTACTGTAGAAGAAGACATAATGGGGAAAAGCCACACAGCCTGAGATGGCTGGCGCATATCTTTATATAATCATCCTCTGGGGATAAGTATAGTAAGTTACAACAGATTAGAACTAACCATGTTTAGCTACAACAGAAATGGTAAGCTATCAACAGAGAAATAGAAGGCTGATATTCAGCCGTACAATAGGGAAAGCATATATCTCTAACACCCCACTTGCATGGCAATCAATGAGGAGATTAGCGAATGCCAAGACTTAACTTAAAATCCAGGAACAGCTTTGATGGGAGGCCCTTAGTCATAATGTCTGCAAATTGTAATGTAGAAGGAACATGTAGTACACGAATTTGATCGAGGGAGACTTTCTCACGCACAAAGTGGATGTCAATCTCAATATGTTTGGTGCGCTTGTGCTGAACAGGATTAGCCGACATGTATACAGTGCTGACATTGTCACAATAGACGACGGTGGCCTTGTGAGGAGGATGATGAAGTTCCTGAAGGAGTTGGCGGATCCAGCAGCACTCAGCAACAACATGAGCCACAGCACGATACTCGGCTTCAGCACTGGATCGGGAGACAATGGGCTGCCTCTTGGAGGACCAAGAGACGAGATTATCGCCGAGGTAAACATAGAAACCGGAGGTGGAACGCCGAGAATCAGGACAGCCGGCCCAATCAGCATCCGAATAAGCTATCAAATTAGAGGAGGGGGATGCATGAAGATACAAACCATCGTCAATGGTGCCCTTAATGTATCGCAGAATACGCTTCACAAGGGCAAGATGAGGCTCTCTTGGATCATGCATATGCAAGCAGGCCCGCTGAACAGGGTACTGAATGTCTGGCTGAGTCAAGGTGAGGTACTGAAGAGCCCCAGTAATACTGCGATAGTCCGAAGGATTGGAAACCGGAGCACCGTCAGAGGCGGAGAGCTTGGACTGAGTATCAACAGGAGTAATGGTGGAATGACAGTCACTCATGCCAGCACGACGTAGAAGGTCCAAAGCATACTACCGCTGAGACAAGAACAAACCGGTGGCTGAGCGGGAGACGGAGATGCCAAGGAAGTAGTGGAGATCACCGAGGTCAGTCATCGCAAACTCAGAGTTGAGGAAAGCAGTCAGCCGCTGGAGGAGAGCATCGGTGGAGGCAGTGATAATAATATCGTCGACATAGAGCAAAATATAGGCAAGCTGATCACCAGAGCGCAAAATGAACAATGATGTGTCTGAGGCCGCAGCGGTGAAACCTAAACTGGTGAGGTAGGTAGAAAAGCGTTGGTACCAAGCCCGCGGAGCCTGTTTAAGTCCATAGAGGAACTTGATGAGCTTGCACACATGATGAGGATGACTGGGATCAACAAATCCTGAGGGCTGCTCACAGTAGACGGTCTCATTGAGGTCCCCATGGAGAAAAGCATTCTTCACATCCAATTGCCGAATAGACCAGCCTCGACAAACGTCAATGCTGAGAATGATGCGAATAGTAGCAGGCTTGACAACGGGACTGAAGGTCTCATCATAATCGATACCAGGCTGCTGAGAATATCCACGGACAACCCAACAGGCTTTATGGCGAGCAAGAGTACCATCTGAGTGAAACTTGTGCTTGAAAACCCACTTGCCGGAGACAATGTTCGCACCTGGAGGCTGAGGAGTAAGAACCCATGTGCCGTTATCAACAAGAGCCTTAAATTCCATGGCCATGGCCTGCCGCCACTGAGGATCCTTCAAGGCGGTTAGATAGGACTTCGGAATAGGGGAGGCAGCCGGCATGGTAGCATCAACAACAGGTGCTGGCGTCGAAGCAGTAGTGCCAGCGGATGTCGAAGCAGAAAAACCGCAACGATGGACCGGAGCCAGAATCCCATCCTTCGCCCGCGTCCTCATGGGGTGAGGACCAATGCCCGGGCGAGCCATTTGAGTAGTGGGCTGCGTTGGTGGAGGAGCAGGAGTCGGCTGTGGTGTTGCAGCAGGTGGACGCCGAGAGTAGACTGCGCGGACCGACGGTTTTGGTGGCAAAGTGCGCCAAGGCAGATCAACATCATCCTGTAAAAACACAAGATCTCTCGCCGAAGTACTCGGAGACGAGGTGAGGGAGACAAAGGGAAATGTCGACTCGTCGAAGATGACATGGCGGGAGATAATGATGCGACGACCCTTTGGATCATAGCACCTGTAGCCTTTGTGGTTGGGAGGGTACCCAAGAAACACACAAGGAATGGATCACTACCAAGTTTATGTCTTTGTAGTAGGCGTGGTGTTGGGGAAACAAAGACAACCGAAGACACGAAGGTGGTCATATGACGGAGCTATGTTATGTAGGGCCTGGAATGGAGTCTTATGAGGCAGAGAAGTACTAGGACGACGGTTAAGCAAGTAAGTTGCGGTGGCTAAAGCTTCGACCCAAAAGTGAGGTGGAAGTTGGGCCTGAAGAAGAAGAGTGCGCACAACATCGTTAATAGTTCGGAGAGCGCGCTCAGCCTTGTCGTTTTGAGGGGATGTGTAGGGACAAGAACAGCGAAGGATGACGCCCTTGCTGTCCAAGAAGGCAAGAGCGGCAGAGTTGACAAATTCTTTGCCATTATCAGTTTGGATAGCACGAATAGGAACATCAAATTGAGTCTAAACAAAGGCAAAGAAGGTTTGCAGTTTATTCAGAACATCCAATAAAAATGAGAGAAATCGTCTACTAAAACCAGGTAATACTGACAATCGGACATGCTCTCAATGGGAGATGTCCACAAATCACAATGGATTAATTGGAAAGGTTTGCTAGACAAACTACGAGAAGAATCAAAAGGTAAACGAACGCTTTTGCCAAGTTGGCATGCGTGACATAAAGAACGGCACAGTTTTATTTTGGTGTCGCTAAGATGACGAATTTGATTGGTGGAGTCACGTCCAGGATGACCGAGACGGCGATGCCACACTTCTGGAGAGACAGCAAGGAAAGCAGAATTGGCGGTGGTGCTGGCTGGTACTACAGGAAAGATGTAGAGGTCTCCTTGGCTATTGCAGCGATGGAGAGTCGCCTTCGTATGCAGGTCCTTTATAGAAAAACCGAAAGGGTCAAATTCAATAGAACAGGCATTATCACGAGTAAATTGGCGAACGGAGAGCAGATTGTGAATCAAAGAAGGAACATGAAGAACACGGTTTAATTGGAAGGAAGGTCCTAACTGGGAGCGAATAGAACAGGAACCAGGATGATGAATAGGAACCGTGGAGCCATTACCAATAGTGACATGAGATGGAGAAGAGACAGGAGAGGGACAATGCAAGTTACCATCATCCGGAGTCATGTGGGTAGATGCACCTGAGTCCATGACCCAACCGCCAGTACTGTCAAGTTGAAAATTGTGCAGCGCCGTAATGAGGCTAGCACTATCCCAGGAGGCAGGCGTCGATGTAGACGGCTGGGACTGGAATGAAGGAGCTGCCGCAATGACGAAGGCCTGAGGAGGACCGAGGATGCCCGGTGCGCCACGGCCTGGAGATGGCACAAGAGGGACACCGGAGGGAGGCGCCCATTGCCCGTGCGCCCACTGCCCAGGGTTGGGGCTGTAGCAGATCCATGGTCCAGAGGGAAATGGCGGGCGGGGTATGGAAGAGAATCCGCCGCCGCCGCCGCTACCCCCCTTTTTCTTCTAGTTCTTCTTCGGCTTGTGGGGCGATGCACCATCGCCACGGTAATTTCCGCGACAATTCATCCCAGAGCAGGAGGAGGTCTTGGTGGTGGTGAGGAGAGCGCTAGCGGCTTCGGCTTTAGCTGCAGCACCAAGGCGCGTCTCTTCCTTCAGGAGCTCAGATCTGGTGGCGATGAAGTTTGGCAGAGGTGTGGTCATGGCAACAACAGTGGCCGCATGAGGCATGGACTTGTTGAGGCCGCGAAGAACATTCAGCACCAGCAGACGATCGTCGATGGGCGTGTCGGCGTCACGAAGAGCATCGGCCAACTGCTTTTGCTCCTTGCAATAAGCGGTGACGGAGAGGTTGCCTTGTTGAAAGACCATGAAATTCGTTGAGAAGAATGGTGGCTCGACTCTCCTTATTGCCGCAAAACAGAGTGTCGGCAGCAAGCCAGAGCTCGCGAGCATTCTGCTGCTTGTCAAGGATGATGTCAAGCACTTCAGGGGAGATGGAGCTATACATGACGGAGAGGACAGTGTAGTCGTCCGAGACCCAGGTGGCGTCGTTGGGGAGAGGATTGGTGGTGCCGTCGATGTGGTGGAGAAGTGAAAGGACAGGGGATGTCGCCTAGAGGGGGGGTGAATAGGCGAATTATAAATTTAGACTAAATTGCAACGGAATACAAAACTTCAGAATGTCCGAATAATACTTGATCGTCTCAGAATGGTTCGGATAGTCCGAGATTATATTCGGATAGTCCGAGATTATTCGAGTATCCGAAGTTCTATTCGGATATTCCGAATCCTCTAGAGCACATAGCTCGCAAATGATATCTAGGCTATTTGGGGGATATTAAATACACCAAATTAAACTAGTTAGCCTAGAATACTTGAAGCAAATAGAGGTCTAGCCGAAAACTCACTAGAAATGTAGATCAGGCAATTTCAAGATTCAAAATCAAATACTAAAGTAAGAGTAAGAAGCAAACTTGGAGACGATGATTTTTCACCCGAAGTTCGGATCCTTGAGGGGATCCTATGTCTCCGTTGAGGCGGCTCGGTCACACTTGAGCCGGGGTCTCTTTCAACCCTTTTCCTCCCGGTGTTGCACTTTGCACTCGCCGGCGGCCCGGTCACCCAAGACACGGGGGGTCTCTTTCAACCCGCTAGCCGCTCGGTGTTGCACCTTGCACTCGCCGGCTTCACTTCTTGATCCCTTTCCTTTCGGAGGCGGAATCCGGCCTTCATAAACTTCCCACGGCCAACCACACAAAGTACCGGTGGCTCGTAGGCGACCTCCTAGCCGTCTAGGAGTCCTCAACCTCCAAGAGTAACAAATGCTCACGAAGAACAAGCTTGGAGATGAAATCAAGTGCTCAAACAACTCAAATCCAACTCAATCTAACACCTCACTCCTCAAACAACTCTCCTCAACACACACCTCTTCCAACTTTTCTCAACCCTTCTCACTAAAGGGATCACTTAGATCTAAGAGTAGAGAGGGATTTGGGGCTCAAGAAAGAAGGGAATAGCACCTCTAAACAATAGGGTAAGAGCTCCTTCAAAATGGAGGAGTATGGGGCTATAAATAGAGCCCACCAAAAACTAGCCGTTTTCCTCAACGTTCAGGTCAGTTCGGACAGTCCGAGCTCAAGTTCGGATAGTCCGAACGCATCAAACTCGAAGAAACAGAGAATTCACTTCGGATAGTCCGAAAATATGTTCGGATAGTCCGAAATCTTGAATAGTCCGAACTCACTTGGATAGTCCGAATCAGACTTCGAGGCAACCCGATTTAAAACGGCATAACTTTTGACTCGGACTCGATTTTAGTGATTTTGGACTCTATTGAAAGCTAAGAACAAGGGCTACACAACTAACAAGGTCTCACTACCCAAATCTCAAAGGATAAATCCAGATTTCACAAAGAATCCAAGAGAGACCTACAATTCTCACTTTCCGGCACCACCAACACCACTCTTTCTCTAAGTTTCACAAGGATGGATCATTTGAGCACTTGACACATCTAAAAATCATTCGACGTTGCATCCCTCTTAATAGTACGGCAATCCTTAAACTCAAATTCAAACGAGAAATCTAAGTCTTACATTCAATCCGCATGCCGTCTTCTCCGTGGATGTAATGTGCATGATGTCTTTTACCAAATGATTGATGACATCTTCGCCTTGTCCAACTTGACTCGATTCACCTCATGAGACTCTCATCCTATCGACCTTGACTTGATCATCCTCTCTGACGATCTCCACGCCAAGTCGATCTTGACTTAGTCCTCAACTCTTGGTGACACCGCCGTCTTGTTGACCTCGGCTTAACGGTCATCCTTCAAGATACCTTGGTCATCATACACATACGGGACCTAATTCTTTCCAAACCACTCATGAAAGACATTAGTCCCAAAAGCTCAGTAGATGTGAATAAATTGATATTTGTGAGCAATTAAGTACCACAAGTGTTTCATATAAAGAAGCATAATATAACTGGAAACACTTGACATAAGAGATATTCTCTACTAAGTACATCATGATGAATATGTAATTGATCTATATGCACTAGAGAGGTAATTGCGATATGATGAATCAATTAAATCATGGCAAGGATCACAGTCTTTACTTAAATGAAGCACATGATAGAATATACACGAATTGTACATGTGCGACTAATATTTAGAATAAGAGTAAATATGTGATCCAACTCTAGATTAAACTTCACTAAGAGAGGTGCATGAAAAGATACACAACCAAAACATGCATGCACCAAGTCAATCTATAGCAATATGAAGTTTAACTCTAGTTAATACATGCATACTAAAAGCAAAACACATAATGAACTCAAATGAATATATATGCACAAATAAATATGACATGAACCAATGTGCATATATATAATCAACATGCTACTTGGAGTTCACTATGCATTTGCACAAAAGGAATGCAATAACAAATATAGAAAAGATACCAAAATTTCATACCTTATCTTTGCTTAACCATCCCACTTGATTTTCCTCTAAATAGATGAGACTAATACTCAACTTGGCAATAAACATGTTAGTCTCATAGCAATATAATCATATTAGAGATTTGTCATTTGTTAAGCACTAAGTTAAGCATTTACACAATTATATAGATTGTCATTATATGTGTTTGTCATTAATCACCAAAATAACATAAGTGCCTAGATGCACTTTCAAGAAGACCATGGCGCCCAAGTAATGCGCGGAGGAAGATGTCCCACTTGGTGAAGTTGCTGGCGGCGAGATCAAGGTGGACCGGTAGAAAGTCCCGAGAAGAAGACAGGGCGGCAGCACCGGTAGCGGAGGCGGCCAAGGAGGAAGAGATCGCCGCAGCAGAGGACTCAGAGGAAGTCGACATGGGAGGCAGCGGAAGGGGAGGCGGCACCGGGCAGAGAAGCGCCTAAAGAAAACCTAGGCGACTGATACATGTAGAAGAAGACAGAATGGGGAAAAGCCACACAGCCTGAGATGGCTGGCGCATATCTTTATATAATCATCCTCTGGGGATAAGTATAGTAAGTTACAACAGATTAGAACTAACCATGTTTAGCTACAACAAATATAGTAAGCTATCAACAGAGAAATAGAAGGCTGATATTTAGCCGTACAATAGGGAAAGCATATATCTCTAACAATTACTTATATTGTGCCGCTAAGATGACTGCAGGTGCTGGTTATACCATGAGGATGCCTGTTATTTTCTTAGTGGCAGCAGATATATAGGTTATGCTGAAACTAGACTTATGGTTTTTATTGTTTACAATTTCCCATTTAAATTTCTTAGTGTAAGTTTCTGCATGTATATCAATACTGAATCTGGAAGCCATACATGAAAAATGTTAAAATTTTCATTAACTAGCTATGTATCACTGCGATGTAACGGCAACTCAATTTGCAATAAAAAATTTATTTACAAAGAGTACTAACCTTATCTGAATAATAATGTTTACTTTGAATGTGCAATGATTAAATGTTTAAATCAATTCATCGAAGCATACAAATTCCAAGCATATGTTTACAAACTCGAGCTTAAAATTATCTTTAATTTCACAAACTTGAATAATAACATCACAACACTTGGGATTGTAAGTTTGTAATGTCATAATTCGAGATTGATCGATTGACCAAAAGAGGCATCACCTGCTGCTCCATGGGCGCAAAGGCATTGAAGAGGTAGACGTCATCCGTATGTGGCTGCCACCATTAGCGGCGTGCGTGGCTCGTACGTCTTACTCTGGCCATACTATAGCCTCACCCCATCAACCAGCTCCATCGCCTCCTCGCCTCCCCCCGCGAGCGCCTCCCTCAACCTATTGACACCATCCACCGCAGCGAGCTTCAGCAGCATTGCCAGCCTATCTCGCGGCCCACCACCGGTGACCTATCCCTGCGCCGCATCGACGAGATCAGAAAGGTCGCCCATTACCTCTGCTCAACGGCTAAGCTTAACACATCTGTAGGATAGGTAAGAAGCGGTGGGATTATATAGATTCAGCAACTGAGAAGATATTTATGGAATCTAGATTAAGAAATTGTCAAATAAGGAAGGCAACAAAAAGGAAAGAGGCGAGAAAAGACCAAACTCCATGAATCGGAGCTCTATTTCCTCTGGAAGGGAATCAATCAATCCAATCTGAAAAGCACCAGGTGCAATCATTGCCGATTCGAACACCAGATCAATGAGAGAAAGGAAAGCAATAAATGAGTCATGCATATTCATTTACCTCCCACGACGGGATGATCCAATCCAATCTACTGGGGTGGCCACTACCCGCTTTCCACTCAGTCACACGGGTGCACACACGTGTCGGAGTGAGGGTGGAGAATGGACGTACCACCACCAACTCCTAATTAGAATTAATGGAGATAGAGATAACAAATTTATCTGATCGCGTCATGCATAGCCGTGCGCATGCTGCTGGCCGGTTGGAATCAAGTCTACACATGATTAGATAAAAAGAAAAGATGATCTTATCTACACATCAGAGTCTGATACGCCGCTAATCACGTATGTATGCATATCCAACTGAATTAAAACTTTCTTCGTTCGCTAATGTATAGAAGATCGGGACAATGACGGTTTCGTGGGTATGCCTGGGGGGCGGAGGGGAGAACGGACCATCGCCACCAACTCGTAATTAGAAGTAATAGAGATATGCTATCTGATTCCCTATGCCCCCCCAACACACACACACATTCAACCATGGGTGGAACTAGCAGGGGTGCCGAGTATGCACCACCCCTCAAAAATTGGAGAAACATGGGGGTTATATTCTTCTGCTGGCAAATTCGAACTATTTAAACTATTAATGCGCAAGACTTTAGTGGTGGGGGTGGTCAGGTATTCTATTTATGTAAGACCTTATTTGAACTATTTGTATTGTACTTTTGGCAAATTTTGTACTTAGATAATTAGATTTGGATTCAAGATATTCTGAAACCGTTGTACAAGACTTTACAATTATGCATGTAAATTGTGCACCCCCATTGAAATTTTTCTAGTTCCGCTACTGCATGCAACTCCCTATCTGCTTAATCATTGATTCAATTATGATCTAGGAATGTTTCATGATGTTAATATAACTATGCCTTTCTCATAGCACAGGGAACAAACGTCAAAGGGTTGCACCTGAAATACATTGCCTATCTCCAGAAAGGGGAGAAGGGTCCAGCTCGCAGGTATTTAATTTTATGATTTTGATGGGAGTAAAGTTTCTCAGCTTTAAGGTCCAATTTGATTACTCATTAGTTGTTATCCACTTTTTCATCTATGTAAAATAGCATCTGGTACCTGGTGCATGCTCAATCTTAACTTATGCCTTTGGCGGTTTGGCCTTCCTATAGATTTGAATATGTGTTGTCCTTTTAGTGGACTAAGATAATTACAGCATTTTCCTTGATCTGTTCAAGTCGTAGAGATTAGAGAACACTCATACCTACACTCATATGATGATGTCAGGCAAGATTCTTGGTTGGCACTAACAATTTGGCCATTCCTAAATTTCAAGCATCATCTTAACTTCTGTAACGCAAGTGCCATGCCTGTCATGCTTATTCCCTATGCTAGAAGATATTTCCAGCCGAAAATGCTACCCCATACATTTGATCATTGTATATCCTATTGTTATTGGCTTATTGCCTTGTGCTTTGCGTTGAACTCTGACCACATGATCCCATCTTGGCAGTCAAACAATGCTATGAAAACTAGCAAAGAGCCTGCTAAGGTGGCTCCAAAGGAACCAATTTTTACCTGCCCAGTGTGTTGGAACAAGTTGGAGGAGCCCTCCACAACAATTTGTGGCCATATCTTCTGCGCCAAGTGCATCAAGCAAGCCATACAGGTTCAGAAGAAATGTCCTACTTGCCGGAGGAACCTGAGGATGAACAATTTCCATCGTATTTATCTCCCAAACTCTGATGGTTAAGGTGAGTCCTCTTTAACTAGTTCCATCGTATGTACCTTCCAAACAATTTTCATCATATTTACCTTCGAAACTCTGATAAAGCTTCTCTATTTTCTGGGCAATCTGGTTAACTTCAATTTCATCAAATACAAGTTCACTGGATGTGCCAAAGGAACTTCTGGCAATATCTTCATGCGAAATGTATTTTCAGGATCAGAAGTGGTCTCAGAATGAAAAATGGATCGTCTTGCTTAGGGGCAGTGTGCCATCCCCTAGATGTATGTACGCAAATGCATAACCAGGAGCTTATCAGTTGCTCACGACAAACTATCTGATGAGGGACGTGGATGGCCTCTACCTCCAATGGATTAAAATTGATTATGGCCTCTTATTGTCTCCGGCAACTTAAGAATGTCCTTGTATACCGTTGTACGTATTAAGCTATTTATCCGTGCACCATTTCTCCATAGTTGGTCGATGTAATTTGGATTAGCTCGAAGCTGAGATGACACTAGCGCATTGCATGTTAAAGAGTGTTTCTGCCTGTTCCTTTTAAGTTCCTTCCATAGTTCCATGGCATGTCTCACGATTTTTAATCAGCTAGCGAGCAACCACACGAGCCGCTGACAATGCGTTCTGGGCCTCTGGGGTTGCCTGTAGTGAGTAGTAACGACCGGAGGTGGTCTGGCCGGCGTGTCCTCTGGAATGACGTCGCCGGCTGATGGCTGAATGGCCGGTCGCCGGCGGATGGCTGAACGGCCGGTATTGCGTGGTGCTGACTTGCTGAGAGCCAGCAGTGACCACCTACGCCGTGCTTCTGCCTCTCCACGCCTCTGCTGTCTTGGGCTCCCGGTGGGCATACGCCGCTGATGCTGGAAATGCAGAGTCACAGGCTTACAGCCACGAAGTCCCAGCGCAGTTCTGCAGCCACATTTGTAACATAGGATGGGCTCAAGATGGATGGCATCGAGCAACCAACCAGTAGTAAAGTTTAAAAATGTTGAAGGATGCAGGTCGAACAAACTTGAAATTCACTTCAACCAGCAGGGATACACTGAAATAATTCCATTGCAGTTTTCAACGATACAGAGGCTACCATTGTCAGTTATTACAGCCAGTTGCAAGCACACACAAACTATTCCCTACCGTGCGGATCTTCATTGTGAAAGTAATTTTGGTCTGCCAAGCTGCTGTATCATGATCAGACACATTCCAGTTATGCAAGGTAGACAATCAAGACTGAAATAGCTTGCAATAGGCACCAAATCAGCCTTAGGCCTTTGCCGGCAACTTGTTCATCACAGGGCTGATCTTTTCCTCAGGGAGGCCCCTTAGAGGATCAACCTTGTAGGTGTCGTAGAAGTCTAAAATTTCCATTGAAATATTCTTAACCTGAGTATAACAAATGAACGTCGATGGGTGAATATGATGAGAGAACTAATCAATGGGGAAAGATCAACAAAATAACTTACAATGTTCATGTCAACACGGAGCTCTTCGAACCACGAAGTTGTGTCCTTCTCTTTAATAATGCTTGCAATGTATATGCAGGCCAATGCAATCATATAGGGAGGGTATATGAGAATAAGGTCCATCTTGTAAGTATCATTGACAAAGCCCCTGCAAGTAACAGTGGCCAATTAGCATACAAATAAGCATAGTTGAAGATTGTGCATACAATACTCATAATGAAGGCATTTCACTTATATTTGTTTTTCTGTGCGATTCAAAATAAAAGCTATCTGTATAGTCGTACTGCGCCACACTAGAATGAGAAGGAAAACTCAGCAGAGGTATTTGACTATTTCTATGTTCATACAATACTATGGTCCTACCAAGGATATTAATCAATACAACGATACCAAATATAAATAATATTATTCACATCGAAATGCATATATGTTGAGAAATCATGAAAGGAACACTCAAAGGGCAGTCTGCTTGCTCCAAGACTAACATTAGTCTTGTAATAAAATGTTTTAAGAACAGGTCTAGACTTTTAACCGACAAATGTCACTAAAAGCATCTAAAACAACTTTTCTTACATAGAAAGCTCTAAACAACTTTCACAAACAAAATGAAAGATCACTGTGTGACTGAAATAATATAGGCCTACAAGTTTTGTTGCAAAATAAAAACATTCACCCCTCAATTTGACATTGCATTGCATTCATGAAGCAGTGCTTACCAGGCAAATTGTGTCAGTTCTGTTATGCCGGCATCCTGCAATAACCTGCAAACAAAAACATCGGTTAGTACCACTGCAGACTCTGTGAAGAGGAGTTAGTTGCAAATTTACGAGAACAGGAAAATATACAGAGCTCATTCTATTAACTCCGGTGAAAAATGCCATTGTTATGTCATATGATATAGGAAACAGAATCTTACTGTAAAAGAGGACGATATGGATGGTAAACAACCAAATAATACTCAAGTGCTTCCAGGAGCTTCATTTCCATTTCAAGGATATCCTTAATTTCAAATCGATACTTCTCATCAGGACCTACAAATTGTTTTTGTTTCGGGGGGAGGGTCAGTGCAGCTCCTCCAGGTAAATATGTGTCCATCTATATGATCATGAAGCTTACACATCTTTTTTATGTAAAAGACAAGAAGCCTTGCTTGCACTGTGCTCTCCTCCACCTTTGATGCCAAATACAAACAAGTTGGTGCTACCAAATGAGGATCATACTCAGTCATGCTCTTTCTGTAAAAAGATTTCGCATTTAGGACAAAGTTCTGACTGCTTGAAGTTTCATTAGAACAAAAAATTAAATGTTTTAAGGAAATACATAGAAACAAGCAATAAAATATGAACCTTCATGTCCAACTATTGCTCACAGAAAGTATAGAAAAACTTTTGGAGCTCGAAGTTTATAATTTTGCAAGGTGAAACTTATCAATTTCCGGTAGAAGCAACATCATACTAATTCTGATTGAAGCACACATGTACTGATTGAAGCAGCCTGAGAAATACCTCAACATCTACGATCACACAAGTTCTGATTGAAGCGAGGTGAACTTTATAGAGTTCTGATTGAAACAAATCAAGAAATGCCTCAACATCTTAAATCACAACATACTATGGTTCTTACTTCCCAGTAAGTTGACCATCTTACAACTTTAAGAAATGCTTCCTAATTTCCTAGTTCTTACTTCCTAATTTCCTAGTAATACAGCACCTTACAAACTCAAGAATAATAGCTTAATTTACTTTGTTCAGCTAGTTAAATCAAGTCAATTTCAGAAAATGATTTTAGAGGGCAGAGGGGCACTATTTGTCCGAGATGAATAGAAAGAGATTGCATATCCCATGCATCTTTCTTAAATAGAGAATCATACCTTGTGTATACACGCCTGAAGTAAGTGATTGCAGTAGCTATGACTCTGAAATAGCAATGATTTAAGAATTACTATCATCAGCATGAAAAATCAATGCCAGATAAATCTGGTAGAAAATGGGCAGTATATCATAAGCTGGATAAGTGAGGAGTTTAATAATAGACATGAACTAAGTAGTATTAGTTACAGTTGGTCTGGTAACAAAAGTTGCAACACCCTTATGGTTCATAAACAATACAGGTAAAGGAGAACAAAGAATACCACTGGCATGTTCATTTTACTCTGAAAGCAGTTAGCTTTTAATATCAGTCTTGAAGATGAAGCAAACTATGCAGAAATGCCACAGGGAAGATGAAACCTGATTAGGGAAAGACTAAATAGCACCAAGCATTTGTATGTGTTTCAGGTAATATGCCAATAATTTATACGCTAATACATATAACTTCTACAGACATATAAAAAAGTAAGCACTTCAGAAAAGTAACTGTAAAAAATTCTTACAAATAGAAGCAAGCATAGTCATATAAAATGTACATGAAAGCCTATTGTTCGGCAAAGATATTAATACACAACTATAAACAAAGTGTATAAGTTCAGGCAGTGGCAACAAGGTCTAACCTTTGTCTAACTTTCACCTGCTGCGCCAACCGCCAAATATCTGAAAACAGCGAATTCTTTACACTGTAAAAAAAACCTAATGGAAAATGCATATCAAACAATCCTAACTGAGATATTATGAGTTATGACTGCTGCAAATGGAAAGGAGTCATTAAGTGCCCGAGGTCCAACCATCCAATTTAGTATCTATGGACCATCTAATTTAGGGTGCGTTTGGTTCGCTGTATCAGGGTGAACCGGATCATCCCGTACGGGATTTGATTTCATTCTTGTGTTTGGTTAACTGAACGGAACCATTCGATACAGGACGAGGTGGTACAGATTCCTGGAATATTCCTTGAAGATGCTGTACCGTTCCATTCGGCAAATTTGGTCGAATCGATCGGTATAGGACCACGTCGTTCACGCGAGGGATTCCTCGCCCACTCGCACGCATCGTCTCCTCGCCCACTCGTTCACCCGAGGGATTCCTCGCGGGCTCGCCCCACTCACCGCTCACCAGAGAGATGAATTTCTTGCGCTTCGCCGTCGCCTCACCCTTGCGCTTCTTCGATTGCGTCATCAATTCAGCTATCCAGCCAGCGGCGATGGACTTCGCCCTCGTCGACGGCGAGCCCTTCTCGGCTCTCGCCTTCCTGCTCCACTCTTGTCATGGTTTGGACGCTAATCTCCGCTGAAATCTAGTTTTTTTGGGTAGTTCATTCTGGTTTCTGAACGTCGGTGATCGGCTTTCTCTGCCCGCAGCTTGCGCTCTTGATCGGGAACGTGGGGCAGCTCGCCGTCGATCTGCTGGTGTCGTCGGCGAGGGCGAGGCGGGTGGCCTACCTAGACGAGCCCTCCGTGCTGCCTGCTCTGCGCAACGACGCCTTCAGCCCCGACGCCGTCGGTGACCTCGCCTTCGCTCGAAGGTTTGGTTCTTTATCCTGTGTTCCCTGCTATTTGTGCTCACCGATTCGATAGGTTGTGTCGGTGGTCTTTTAGCTCGCTTGTATTGTTGGCCCTTATTCTGCGCTACAAACTGTTTGATGAAATGTGCTACCGTGCTGCATGCACTCTTCTTCTCTACGCACCAACTGTTTGATGAAATGAAATACCTTGATATGTCTAAGAGAGAAAAAGCACAACAGCAAATTAACTCGTTTTTTTAGAATTTACATTACTTCTAAAGGCACTTACTGTCACCACCTCATCTTGCAAACCGAAGAGGGCAATGGTATACTTGTGCAAATTATTTTCAGAAAAATTCACTAATCAATTGAATTTTGTGCAAAATTATCTGATTGCATTGAAGTACAGTTCGTAAGCATGCTCCTGATAGCACATGCCAAATTGTATCTTACTACTGATTCTCTAGTCCTCGCAGAACATGCCATCTCTAGTCTAGTTACTACTGATTCTGCAAAAGCAAATGTTGGCCTGTTTCTGTTTTTGCTTACTTTCAGATTTGTTATTCTGTAATTTCGAGTCAATTCAGCCACTACTGCCGGCAAACAACAATTTAAAAAAAAAAATCAACTTTACCATAAAATGTAGATGTAAATGTAACTAAAATTTTCATATGAACTGTTTATCAATTACAAACCATTTAATCTGCTATATATGTTTTCCCTGCAGGGACATGCTTCTACAGTATGGGACATTGTTAGCAGATATTGGACTTGTGGATCTTCCTAATACTGAGAATCTGTTCTATATGGTGCCATATTTTCATTGTATTATTCCTATCAGTTTGATATGGTGCCATATTAGGAATTTGTTATGGTTTCATTGGATTGGATTGTTCCTTAGGGCATATTTGATAGTTCAATTTATCTGATATTTGATCACAATATATGTTCCTTTTCTTTCATACAAAGCATTGGTAGTCTTCACAATTTTAGAGCTTACTTTCTAGACAGTAATTGGAATTTGAAGCTGGTTACTACAACAACATGAGATGCCACCGAAACACACTCTTCTAGAGTCAAATTTTGATTGAACCAACTAAATATGCTGATTTGGGCAATTAGTCAATATGTACCGATCAACATATTTTGTGAGTCTCTCACTTAATAATCTTTTTGTGCAACTTCCATCTTGTAAAGTGTTGTTACTTCTCTAATCTCTATTGAAGAGTTGTCGATATTTTGATTTGCTAGTAAGAATGTAAGATATGTTTAACTCCTATAAGTCATTGTGGTGTTATGTTTTCTTTCGGTGGTAGTTTCTTACTGTTGTATGTTTCAGAACATCAGATGGTTGTACTATCCATCTCGTTCCAATTTGTAAATAGTATATACTTTAAGTTGATGAACTGCTTTTCATCAGTATTTGGTGTCTCAGTGCCAATGGGCTCCTGTCCTTCCTTAATCTGTTTGCAATGCAAATGTCCTTCCTTACTGATGACTGATGACAGTATAGCTGTGTAGGCTCTTCTACAGTATAGCTGTGTATTCATCTGTTTTATTTTTCTGTTTGTTTTCAGATCTAATACTTTCTGCAATATTCAAATTACAGTTAATTGAGGCCTTGGAATACTATTCTGAACTGATAGAAAGGGTTTGGCTCTCAGTTAATTAAGGCCTTGGAATACTATTCTTGTCACGTCACTGGAACGTAACTTCGAGAGGATTATAAATTGTTGCAGTCTTGTAGAGAAAGAAACATCCTTACTGGCACTTGGGGTGTGGTTGTCACTTCTATAAGTTGTTGAACTTAGGTAAACAGACAATTTGATTTAATTTGTGTGTTGATGGCTGATGTTTCTGGTGCCTTTTTTAGTGTATATGCATGGGTAAGAATGAGACTTCTAGTTTGTTTGTAGTAAAGTAAGAGGATGAAAAGCATATATTGTTTGTAGTTGCAACCTTTCTTCAGATTCTTCAGTTGTGAATCTGATATTACATATTCTTAGATATTTTTTTGTGGTTAGTTTTGAGTCTTTGACTATATGAAAACCCTGCTAACTTCTGTTCAGGTTTAAGCATCTATTACCAGACTTGTTCTTTCACTGTTGTTAGTTGCAACCTAACAGTTGTGAATGTTGTTCTTCAGATTCTTCAGTTTGACTAATCAATATGATTGTGATGGGCAGAAATTGGAAGAACTCAAGAGGCATTGAATTCTAGACTGTGAGCAATATCTACAGAGGCGTTTAATTCTAGCAAGCTTGAAGGCTTTGTGCATGGAGAGGCTAGAATACAGAGGTGGAAGGGGATTTTTTTTTTTTTGATTTTTGCTAGAGGACTTGTAGTTCAGGTTTGGAGGACGTCTGTTTGGTTACTTGATTTGTACTGAATTTTTGGCTTAGAGGTTCCATCAGTCAAACGAGTAGTTTATATATATACGATGACATGGTTATGATTTAACCTCTGAATGATCACTATATGAGTAAATTGTTCGTTCAATCTCTTCTTGTTTTACCTTTGAATGATCACTATATGAGTAAATTGTTTTACCTCAATTGATCACCATGTTTGTGTTTGGATGGGAGTATGGTTTGCGTGTTGAAGTATTTAGTACCGCATAAGTAGTTTAAGTAATTTTATTGAACATTTCAATAAACTACACGCTTGTCGGTATTTGTCTAGTGTTATTGTGTGCAGTTGAGATCGTGGTTAAGACTGCTCGTTGTATCGGTAGCCCGGTTAATCAAGCTTCATCCCTAAAACCAGCCTTATCCCTCAATCCAACTTCATCCCTCCAACCAAACATCATCTCGTACCATCCTGTACCATTCCATTCAAGCAACCAAACATCATCTCGTACCATCATGTATCATTCCATCCAAGCAACCAAACAAAATCTTGTATCATTCCATTCAGGCAACCAAACACCTCCCCTGTACCATCTCATCTAGGACCATCCCATCCATCATGTACCATCCCATCCCATTCACCCTCGTTCACCCAACCAAACGCACCCTTAGTATCTATGCATCAAATAATATGAACAAGAATTGTACTGGATGATAACAATGATTACAGAACTTACAGTCACCAAAAATTGCTACAACAGAACAAGCACACGAACCTCAATACCCTAAATTAGAAAAAATAGAACAGGGATCATAACATCCTTGTCCTGTTATTTTGATAGAAACGGTAGGAAAGAGTTCAACATTTGTGTTACAGCAAATTTTACAGTACGAAGTCGCAAGGCATGACACGCACATGCATACTATTAAAATCATACAACAAATCGATTTGTTGCAATTATATCCACACTTCAAATCAACCCACAATCGCCACATCTAAGGCTAAAAACTTCATTTTCTCACATCTAAACGCCACTGGAATAGTTATTATTTATTAAAGGCATTCGATCCTTTTATCCAAAATCCACATCCCAAAGGTAATCAGACTGCACATGGGTTAAGAAACCAAAGTAATTTGCGTCAGGGGAAACGCTAGAGGAAGAGACGGGGATGGTGCAGGAGCTCACGGAAGGACATGTGGATCTTGACGAGGCGGAACTCCTCCGGCGTGATGCCCCGCTCCCGGTCCGCCGCCGGCACCACGTCCACCTCCTCCGGGTCCAGCAGCTGCTTGCTGCTCGCACCGGACCATGCACGCACCCACCCCGGATTAGCAGCGCAGTTCACGCCATCTCAGGAAAAACCAGATCGATCGAGATGGGGAGCCGGAGTCTTACCAGTGCGACGAAGTCCAGAAGTTGGCGGCCATCCCAGACTCGCGATTCCGGCGAGTCTCGCCGGCGGCCGGATCGGTGGAGTATCTGGGAGTTTGGACTTTGGAGAGAGGGGAGTGGGACCGGCACGGCATTCGAGCTGGATTGCGAGGTGGTACTAAAGATAGGAGGATCATAGGAGCACGATCTATCCGGCCCGGCCCAAAAGTATGGGCCGTTTGAGTTTCTCTTCTTCTCCTGCTAAACTTAAGGCTCGTTTAGCACGAAGGATCTAGGCCCATTTGAAAGAGGGAATTACGTACACTACACACCCTTAGACCTTGGGCCTTGTTTGGCTGGGCCGAAATCCCGGTCACACCTTAAACTTAGTTAGATTATCATGATTGGTTACATACTCCCTTTGTTCAGAAATATAAGGGGGATTTTGACTTTACATAAGGATTAGAATTAGGGTGAAATTGAGAAAAATACGAGTGAAAATGATTTAGATACCTCACTTAATTGTCCTAGAAGATAAAATATAATAATGTGTGTGTGCGATGGTAATGAATAAATGTGTATAGTTGAGAGAGAATAAGGCCCTGTTTGGGAGAGCTCCAGATCCCAGCTCCAGATCAGATTTGAAACCTATAGGTTAAAATAAAGTGAATTAAGTTTATATTTTTAGTCTAAAATGTACATAAGATGATCTACCTAAACATTCTTAATGTACCTATAGCTCCAGCTCCATAAATTTCTGGAGCTAGAAATACCCTGCTCCACCAACTCCATAGATTTTGATGGAGCTGGAGCTGTCCCAAACACCCCCCTAAATAGGGATACAATAGAAAAAGCCTCGTTAAATCTACACGCAAACCTTATATTTCTAAATAAGAACATTTAAATCATAGACCTTATATTTCTATACGGAGAAAGTGTTTTCTATCAACCCTTAGAAACTTATTTGGATGGGCCGAAATCCCGGCCACGCTTTAAACTCAGTCAGATTTTCGTGAATGGCTGGCTATATAGTTTCTATGGACCCTTAGAGGCTTAGACCTGTTTGGATGGGCCACAATCCCAGTTCGTTATTACCTATTTATTTGTACCCTCGTATACTACTTTTACACAAAATGCTTATTTGATGCACACTCACTTCTATATGCCTCGTTAATGTTTTTTTTTTTCACTGAGAGATCGATATGCCCCGTTAATGTGAACTGTGAAGAAGGACTAGGCTCGTTTCATGGCGCCACATTGTACATATCCAACAAATCTGGTTAACTACCACAACGAATCCTGCATGTTTACGCTAGCTAATAAATGCATCCTCCTGCTTAGTTTACACTAGTCTGTACGTAACTTTGCCCGGTGACAAGTATACGTGTATATCATAGAAAATAAATAAATCTCGCGATTAATTAAGGACGTCGAGAAGGGTTTGTCAGCTGGCCCATCGACCACGTAAGAACAAACATGCGATGTTCTCTGTTGCACCTTCGCGCATATGCTGTCCTCTTAACTTCAGCAGGCCGGATACAAAGTCACCGGTCCGTAACTGCGTTTCCGTCTGCTCCATAATAGGGTTAGCTATAAGCTCGCTCGGCTCATTAAAAATGTAGCTTGGTTCGGCTTGGTTTGTTAAGCTGAAAAATTGGTTCGGCTCGATAAAAGGTTTAAGCTGAGCTCATGAGCTACGTCAATCAAGATGAACTGAGCTAAGCTAAGCCACGTGAGGTAGGATAATTAGTTAGGATCTAAGCTAAACCATGTTAATTAACACATAACTACTATATTAAATATGGGAGGTTTTGCCGTTCCTCGTGCGGCCACGTCGATTTCGGGCCGACGTGGCCGCACGCCGTCGTGCCGCGTCGGCACTTGGCTCACGCAGTCATCAAGCTTAAGTAAAAAATCACGCCGATCAATCATAAACAGCGCGATAGCGTGGCGGTAGCACGCGGCGCTGCGAGCGAGAGGTCACGCGTTCGATCCTCCCCACGCGCGTTTGCATCCTACTTTTTAGAGCGCTGTGGGTTCCTTTTTTTCGTTCGATCCTCCCCACGCGTTTGCATCCGATTTTTCTTCGCTGATCCCCTTTCTCTTCACCGCCCTGCGCTTACTCTTCGGGCTGCATCTCCAGCGGTCATCGGCAGCGCCGCTCCCGTCCGGTCCTTCTTGCGCCGGTGCGTCTCCGCTCCCGCCAGTACCTCGGCGCTATGGCCTGCTTCCCCATCTCGCCTCTTCCTCATTTTTTCCCGGTTCGTGCTCTCCGCGCCCCTCGGCTTCGCCAGTCTCCTTCCCGGCCAGGCAGCGATGCCCCCCCCCCGCGTTCTTATCCATGGCCAGACCTGCGCGATCCTCTGCCTTCACCTCGCCTCCTCCGCTTGTTGCCCTGCTCCGCTCCGCGTGTCCGCCTGGCCACGGCGGCCTGCCTCCGGAGATCAAGAAGAGGTGGTTAAAAATGTTGCTTCCTTGGACCTGTTCAATGTGATGTCTTTTGTTTCCCTGATTTTTGAGTTCTTGGCGGTGTTATTGAGGTGAAATTTCGGTTCTTTTTCCAAATGGTATTCTTGCAGACCTGAGTAGCTCGGATCCGCTTGTGGTGTAGGATCTCCATCTTCACTGGTCTCCAAATTTTGCTTTTTCGCAGTGCCTCTCATCGTTGGCTCCAGTTGTCGACGGTTGAACTTTGACCGATTGATTGCTTTCATGCCTGCCTTAGTTCTTGAAGAGGTTAGGTTTTGCTGAGCCGCAATTATGTTTCACATTAGGCTATTGCTTGCCGCTAACTAATTCATTGCTCTCTTCTGCTAGCATCCAGGAACTACCATTGTGACGGATAGTGCGGCTTCAGATGGCCTGACTCTATTTACTGAAGAGGTACTTGGTAGGTGCTACCTATATATTGGTGCTTTGTTTGATTACAAGATCATTTGTTTTTCCTTTTTCACTTAAGTATATAGGGTGCTTTGTTTGATTACAAGATCATTTGTTTTTCCTTTTTCACTTAAGGACAGAAGCATCATCATTTCAAGCTAGGGTACAGGAATGTGACAGGCGAAAGGTGCCATTTTGAGGCCCCAGGTAGTAGCAGATTGTTTTATCTGGGCTCATCTTTTCTGCATCTTGCACATTTCAGGATATTCAGGGCAGTAATTTGGTGTGGTTCGATCCTTGAGGGTCGGACTGTGCGATCTTGTGGCTGCGAACTCAGCAAAATTTTACCCCTTATCTGAGCACAAAAGGTTGGTATTGCGGTTTTCATCTTGTTGAGGTGAGAAGTCGGGTGCTTCTACCATGTTTCTTGTGTTGATTTCATCGATTTCTGGCGCTATTGCCTTGAATCCGTCGCACAAAAGGTTGGTATTGCGGTTTTCATCTTGTTGAGGTGAGAAGTCGGGTGCTTCTACCACGTTTCTTGTGTTGATTTCATCGATTTCTGGCGCTATTGCCTTGAATCCGTCGAGATATTGGATGTGGCGATTTAAAGGCGTGATCTTGCGTGGTATGTAGCTTTCTTCCCACTTTAGTCGATTGCATGCAAAGAACATCATTTGTTGTTGCGCTTTTCCTTATACATATGCTTTCCTAATACTTACATTAGTTTATAGGCATTGCTTTTCTAGACCATGATGCAGACAGCAAATCGTCTTCTCGACAGGTGATGGCGTCCGATTGCGTTTTGGGCTGCCGCTGCTGCTAGAACTCAATCCAGTGATTTCAAAAGACCACCAGACAGTTGTTGATGGCCGCCAAGCCCAGCAATATAGTTATACATAGTTTCCTATCACCTATGTTCAAGTTTTCAGGGGCATATTATTGTCTGGTAGTATCTTCGTTGAAATGACCAGTTCATTTTTCCATTTTTCCCAATAATGTCAACTAGGTTAAAAATTTAGATTCTAAGGAATTTCCAGATAAATAGAAAATCATTATTTTGTGATTTGAACAAAGCAAAGTTGACGATTTCACTTTGCTAGGCTTTTAAAAATTCATGCAAAGACGATAGCGATAAATAAGGAGGAGGTAATTAATCGAGTTTGTTGTTAACTTCGATCTCAATTCGAAAAATGCATCTTTAAATTTTTGCTTCGACAATATGTTTGTTTGTAAGGTACTAACAAGTGCTTAATAAACCATCGGGATATCCGCTTAGGGTTGCACCGATCGATTACATCTTTGGATTCTCAAACAAATTCACTTCTTCAAATCGAGCTCAACACTATTTCATCTTCTTTTCTGGTCTTAGCTCCTTGTAAGCGAGCTTCACAGTCAAGTTACCGTGTGCTCTTACACTCTTTGTGAGAATCATCTTGTCTTTGTGACTTTTAGTAATCTCTTTAAAACATAAAAGAAGACATTGCATTGAACATCTTTGAATGCAAATGGTAATCTTGCCGACCACATGAGTTCTCTTTTAACACATCGAGCACCCAAGAGGAATATATCGACTCAAAGAATGCACGCTTAATAGAGTCAGATGCTTACAAGAACATTAGAAATATTCAATTTCCACATTTTGGAAGCCTCGACTTAATCTTACATGCATAAATTATGTTTCTCTATATTGTTGATTTTTAAATCATTAGTTGTAAGACCCTCTTTTAAGGGTGTTATACTTAAGGAGTTAATCTGCTGCATGTCCTATGTCATTCAATGAGAAATTAGGCAAACATGACATTCGTAATCTATAATAGAATTTATTTCTTATCTTGAAATGTCTCTGAGATTTCCTTGTTTTCGTTTCCTATAGTTAACTCGATAAGTGATATTCGTTTGCTAACTGAAGGACCTTACTTAATCAATATGGAAAAGTATTACATCTTGATTCTAAAAGGATTCTCAAACTGGGCAGCCAAATCAACTTGTCAAGCATTAGGCGAGCATGGTCTCGAGTATAATAATGACAGTCTACACTTTACCTATGCGGTTTGAGTTTATGTTATTGAGATCACTTGGAATAGGCAAGATCAACTAACATAGATTTTTTCCTCTTGGTTGCCCGAAGGTTGTACTTATGATGGTTGTTCAACTTTGAAGAAAGAAATATGTATGACCAATCTTGGCTCATCAATCATTTGAAGGAATCATATCCTTTTACTATTTGTTTGTCTTTTCCTCCTAATGTCATCCTTTATGGCAAAAACTTTCTAATGTATGTGGTTCGATTTTTCCTATACAAAGACAAACTTTCTATTGTTTTGATTTATTGTTTGTAAACATTAATTATCAACATTTCATTTAATATTACTTTGGCAAACTATTGTTGGGTTCTGTGAGCATTTGTTTTTACTACTTATGTGGTGCTCACAATTAACATCATGGAAATGGGGCTTTCCTTAGCTATCTATTACGCATGGTGTGACGACTATTACAAAAGCTTTGGAGCAGTGGAGGTGAAGGACAGTGCTTCCGGATGGAACAGCTTGTGGTGTATGTATCTGTCTGAGACATGAAGGAAGGTTCTTGCTTGTCTTTAGCACTCTAATAATTAAATTTATAAAAATGCAGAGATGGTAGGGCAATTCTTTGTTGTATATTTCAGAGTTGGGTATGCACCAAATGATTACCCTTGAGAATCGGTACATGCTACTACATTTGTTTAGCCAACAACCTTTCTCATTAGAGAGTGAATTTCTATCTCATAACTTGACCGAAAACAAGTTTTCTGTGATACCTTTTCTATAAGAATCATATTTTTGTTTTGTTTTGGTGTGATGCTTCTTTGCTTTCCATTTCGTCATGGAAAAGGAAACGTCTTTTGTTTGTGAATTTCATTATACGTGTTGTAAAGCTCAAGTCCAACATGTCAAGTGATGTGATTGCACATGGTGTGTGTGCATACTATTTAGTTTTGTCGTGACAAGGCTTTCACCATGGCATGTTCTTCTTGTATTTCGAGAATGGAGAGCGAGGCTTTTGATGGAGCAAATCATCCGCTATTAAGTGCCCTTCAATATCCTACCATTTAGTGGGAACAAAAAGATCCAAAGAAGAACTAGCAAAACCTAATGTTCTTGAAAGGTGATCGAGTTTTTTGGGCTATCTATGGGTGGTTATGTATTTGAATATTCGATGATGTCAATAATACATTATAGATATATTGAATTCATAATGACGCGGTGGTGGTATGTCATATTTAAATTCCTCTTGCTATACTTCTTTGGATATTAGCTATGGGCATAGCATTTTTATGCGAGCAAACCACGAAAACTTTCAAGATTTTATATAGCATCTTACGTATTTTTTATAGCAGAAAACCTCTAAAATTCTCTCAAAAATACATCTAGATTCATTTTAAGAACAACAAAACCCTCAAAGCTTTGATTTTATTTCAATCGTGCGCAAATTGTTTTCCAAAATTTATTCTTTGTCTTTTATAGTTTTTTTCTCTACTACGTTTTGCCTATGAAATACATAAAAAACATCTAGATAGGATTTTTTGAATAAGCACTTCAAACATCTCATATTTTTCTTAGGTTCTTTTCTTTGGTCCTAAAATCTCGTGAAATACCTCGAAATTACATCTAAGCGAGTTTTTTTACAAAATTGCCCTTGAAAAAACTTAGATTCTTACTACTATTTCTTTCTTCGACCGAAAAATCAACTATCGCATTGACACCTCTGGCGGTAGCGTCTGCCATGCAGACGCGTTTAGTACATACATACAACAGAAGGACTGCATGAATGAAACAATAGCTAATTATCTAGCATAGAAGTAAAACATAGGTAATTAGTGAGGAGCCGATTAACAATCTTAACAATTCTAGCGCCGACGTTGATGCACTTTCCTCCTCTCGCGCCTTGTTGGATTGCGGCTGTGTTGTTTCCAAATACTTACGCCGGTCATAAATAGTTGTTGTTTTGGACATTGACACGGTCCCAAAAACTTAAATTTGACCACTAATTTCTATCATAATATATTTAAAAAATCTAATAAAATTATATATTATGAAATTACGTTTCGAGACGAATCAATACTTATGATTTTCATGTATCCAATCTTAATATTTAAAAAATTGTTGATAGCTAAAATTTCAAAAGTTTAACTACACGTATCCTAAACTGACAAGTTTTTGTGAACCAAATACTGTTTATGATGAGAATTTCTTGGAAATAAATATATAGAGCCCCGATCTACTTAGTGTTTTTAGGATTTCCCGTGTTATTTTTTGATGTGGCTGCATTGTAGGGTGATCTAGTGAAAGGAGTCAATGGATTTTAAAGAGTAATTTTAGATCCTTCTATCTTTGGTGATCTAAGGTTAGTAATTGGTTCTAATTGCATTATATTGAAGATATAGCTTGGTAAAGAGATAATTGAATATGGTTTAGATATAGCCGGTGTCACCTTTTGTTATATATATTGCTTTAAAGTGCTTACTATTGATATATCTGTAGCTTTCCATCTAGTTAGTAGACCATCTAGCAACAGCTGCATAGTATATAAATATAGGACATTACCATGATAAGACATGTATATGATTCAATCTAGAACCATCTCACACAACAAAAACCATCATCACAGGATAGTTGATGCATCTAAGAGACGGTTCAAGGCCAGAACCATCTGTGATGACACAATATAAGGCCTTGAACTGTTTGTTGGTTTAGCACTTCCCACCACAAAAAATTTTGGCGAGGGTTTGCGCCTCCCCTCCATCCTCCCCGTGACTCCCCGCACCTCCCCTCCATTCTCCCCACGACTCCCCACCATCCACCCCATGCCTTTTCACCCACGCCTTTGCCCCCCGCGCACGACCTCCACCTCCTCGACCCGCTCTTCGTTTACCCCACTGCCATCCTCGGTCATGACCTCCCCCTTCCTTCCTCTTTCCCTCCCTTTCTCCCCTCTTATGCCGCCACTGCCTGTGTGAGAGCAGAGGAAGGAAATCCTGGAATAGACGCCACACTCAGGGACATTGTCGTTGTATTCACTTTATATGAGATACAAGAGCTATACATGGTAAGTATGTATACATAGAAAAGCTATATATGGTATGAGCTAAACTAGGTAGGAGATGATGTCGGGAGATATGATTTCCAACACCCCCCCTCAGTCGAATGGTGCAGCACACAAACATGAAGACTGGACCGAAAATCAGTGAATAGTTACGAGGAGAGGCCCTTGGTCATGATGTCGGTAAATTGATGCAAAGAGGGCACATGAAGAACACAAATCTGTCCAAGAGAAACTTTCTCTCGAACAAAGTGAATATCAATATCGATGTGTTTGGTCCGTTTGTGCTGTATCGGATTGGATGACATGTAGACAGTGCTGACGTTGTCACAATAGACAACAATGGCTGAGGAGAGCGAGGTGTGAAGTTCCTGAAGGAGTTGGCGCAGCCAACAACATTCTGCAATGTTGTGGGCAATAGTTTGATATTCGGCTTTTGCATTGGAGCGAGAGACCATGGCTTGCCACCTGGGAAGACCATGAAATCAGATTGTCACCAAGAAAAATGCAGAATCCTGAAGTGGAGCGGCGACTATTCGGGCAACCAGCCCAGTCAGCATCAAAGTAAGCCGTCAAAGATGTCGAGGACGACGCATGTAAGAACAGGCCATGTGACTAGGTGCCTTGAATGTACCAAAGAACACACTTGATAATTGAAGGTGAGGTTCCCACGAAGCGTGAATGTAAAGTCAAACCTGTTGTACAACATACGTGATGTCATGTCAGGTAAGAATAAGGTATTGTAATGCACCGCGAGACTCTGAAATTCTGAAGGATCAGCAACAGGAGTGCCGTCATCAGTGGACAACTTGGCACGAGTATCCACTAGGGTCGCACAAGGTTTACAATCAGACATCCCAACACGATGGAGAAGTTTAGAAGCATACTTTTGCTGAGAAAGAAACATCCCTTATGGAGAGTGCATGACTGAAATCCCAAGGAAATAGTGAAGATCACCAAGGTCAGTCATAGAGAACTTACGCCTAAGAGAGGCTGTAATATCTCGTAGGAGTTGTGCTAATGATGCAGTGAGGATTATGTCATCCACATAGAGAAGAAGATAGGCAGTAGCGGAACCTCGTCACAGAATGAAGAGGGAGGTATCTGATCAGGATGCAGTGAAACCCAGAGAATCAACATACTGTGCAAAATGTTGATACCAGGCACGTGGCACTTGCTTGAGACCATAGAGAGAGTGTTGAAGGCGGCATACATGAGAAGGCTAGAGGGATCAACAAATCTAGAAGGCTACTCACAATATATAGTCTCATTGAGAGAGCCATGAAGAAAATTATTTTTCACATCCAATTGGTGAATTAGCCAATACCACGAGATGGCAAGACTGAGTACTATCTGGATGGTGGCTAGCTTCACAACTGGATTGAAAGTCTCGTTAAAATCTATGCTGGGTTACTGGGAATATCCGCAAACTACCCATCGTGCCTTATAGTGAGCCAAACATTCATTGGCATGGAATTTGTGCTTGAAAACCCATTTTCCAAAAACAGTATTAGTACCAGGAGGACGAGGAACCAAAGACCACATTTGATTCTTCTTGAGAGCCGCATACTCTTCTGTCATAGCCTGAAGCCGATGAGGATCTTTAAGCGTAGAACGATATGTCCAGAGTATCAGCGAAATAGATGGTCTAGACCTATCTAACATGACAACAGATAGGTTCAGCTTATTTATTGGCTTCACAGATACTAGCTTGAGCTTGTGTGGTCATCTGATGAGGCCCTGGAGCAGGCTGAGCAATTGGAACAGTAGGAGCAGATGGAACAACAGAAGTTTGTGCCGTGGAGGAGGCCAGGTCGCGTGAGCCCAAGACACGTGACGAGGTGGCCGAGGAAGCAGACCCATGTGATGAGCCGAAAACAGGCGAAGTGCCAAGAGAGCACCGGTCGCTCACAGCAGGAGAGACCTGCCCATCGGGCGTGTTAGCCGCACCATCCATGCAGGGAGCAGGCCCAGACAGGGCAAGGCTGATAAGTGTGTCGCTGATGCTGGGAGAGGCCCTAACAGGTGGCGAAGTAGAGGGACCATGCACAAATAGTGGTGCCTGAGTAACTAAGTAGTCCTTAAAAAATCAAAGGTAGTAGTGGACGAATGTGGTAGCATACTTGCAAAGGGAAAAGTGATTTCATCAAATACTACATGACGCGAGATGATGACTTTGCGAGTAGTGGGGTTATAACAACAGTAGCCTTTGTGTGAAGTAGGACATCCTAAGAAGATGTAGGCAACGGAGCGAGGTGCGAGTTTGTCGGGGGCTGTGGCCGAGGTGTTAGGATAGCATAGACAACCAAAAACATGAAGATGACCGTATGAGGGTGGCTATTTGTAAAGCAATTGAAAAGGAGTGGAGGATCGAAGGGATGTTGTAGGCCAACGATTTAGAAGGTATGTGGCAGTGGCGAGAGCTTCAGCCTAGAAGGAAGGAGGTAAGCTGGCTTGAATAAGAAGAGTGCGAATGATGTTATTGATAGTTTGAATGACCCATTCAGCTTTTCCATTTTGGGGGAAGTATGTGGACCGGAAAGGCGAAGAATGGTGCCATGGGAGGCGAGCAAGTTAGAAGTGCGGGTACTGACAAATTCGCCACCATTAACGGCTTAGATGGCTAAAGTAGAATGCTTGAATTGTGTGTAGACATAAGGATAAAAAAGGTGAAGAGTGTCAACAACATCACTTTTGTGTTTGAGAGGGAAGGTCCAAAGGAAGAGAGTGTAATCATCGAGAATTACTAAGAGCATCTCCAGCAGAGCCCCTAAACCAGCCCCTAAACCTTAAAATAGGGACTTTAGTAAAAAATACAGATCCAGCAGGGCCCCTAATCCAGCCCCTAAAATTAGGAGGTCCCTAAATTTGCCTCCTCAGCCCCAATTCCCAGGAGGCCCCTAAACCAGCCCCTAAATCTTAAAATAGGGAGTTAAGTGAAGGATGGCTTGCATTAGTTCGCTGCAGCTGAGCGTGTCTTTGTTGGATGAGTTGCAACTGTTGCATCTGCATCTGCTGGTTAAAATTTTGAAAATTTTATATTTAAATTTTAAATATCATGTTTTGAAAATTTTAAATTTAAATTTTAAATATCATGTTTTTAAATTGTAAATGTTAATATGCTTATGTTTTATGTATTACAAATTTTTTGATTGAATTTTAGTGGTGTCAAATGAAGATTATACATAGCGGATATGTCAAAATAGGAGAAAAAAGTAAAATAGAAATTTGAGATTTAGGGATGTTCTTTGGTTTGTGCTCAAAACAGGCCCCAAAAAATAGGAGAGTCCTAAATCCAAAATAGGGGCCCTGTTTTAGGGGCCCTTGCTGGAGATGCTCGTAGTATTGATAGCCAGAAGAGCTGAGCACAAGAGAAGTCCACAAACCACAGTGTAAGAGTTTAAAAGGTTTGCGAGAAGATGTGGTAGAACGACTAAATGGAAGCCTGATGTGTTTACCGAGTTGACATGCATGACAAAGTTTTTGGCTAGGCTTATTACATTTTGCAAGCTGTGGAATAAGAAATAAAGTGCTATGACTAGGATGGCCGACACGACGGTGCCAAAGATTCGCAGAGGCTTGGACGAAGTTGAGCTCTTAGAAGGGCGGATAGAGTAGAGATCGCCTCTACTATTGCAGTGAAGAATCTTGATCTTGGAATGAAGGTCCTTGATAGAAAAATTGAAAGGGTCAAATTCAATGGAACAGGAATTATCTCGAGTAAATTGACGAATAGACAAAAGATTTTTAACTATATGTGGAACAATAAGGACGTTGTTCAATGTAAAAGTGTGATTAGGAGTAGGAAGAGTAGTATGGCCGGTAAAGGAAATAGGAATGGGAGAACCGTTGCCAACAATAACAGAAGGAGGAGATTGAAAAGGTTAAGAAGATGCGAGTATACCAACGTCAGGGAGACATGTGTGAGGAAGCTCCAGAGTACATTACCCAATCTCTACCGAGAGCACCGGACGACTGCACAGACATCGCATTCATTATAGCAATGAAACCTGAGGAGTCCCACGTTGCAGATGTAGATTGACTTGTGGGAGAAGCCAGCAATGCAGGAGCAAAATCGGTGGTGTAGGCCTGTTGTGGTGTTGCAGGCTGTGGCCCAAGGAGTCCGGCTGAGCCATTGCGCTAGAGAGCTCCCTAGTTGAGAGACCAGGATGGTGGTGGCCCGCCCCATGGATTGAAGCAGAACCACAACCCACCAGTCAGCGCGGTCACCTGAGGCCTAAAGCCACCATTGCTGCCTCCATGGTTCAGGTAATGCTCGCCGCCACTGTTCTGGTAGATGCCGCGACCGTTCTTTTTATTGGTCTTCTAGCTCTTCTACTAAAGTTCCAGTTTGTTTAATTTCAACCAACTCAATCAACAACCTTCTTTGATCAAATGCTCTGAACTTGTCTTCCACAGCATGTATGAATTGCTCCCAGCTACCTAAATCATTCCGAGTTTTATACACCTGTAACCACCTTGTTGCATTTCTCTCCATATGCCAAGTTGCGGCCGACACCCACAGAGCCTCTGGGATGTTGAAAATCTGGAAATAGTTGGTGTATTTGTCTCTCCATAGCCGAGGGTTGTCTCCATCAAACTTGGAAAAAATCAGTTTGGGCAAGAAGTTTCTTAAACTCCCCCGAGGTTCTCTTTGTGGCTGACAATTAAGCCCTTCAGTTTCAAGTGAACCTCCTGTCGAGCACCTGGATGGCATCGGACCAACATATGTTGGTGGCGCCCCTTCTGGTCTTGCCCAATGTTTAGGTGGTGTAGGAGTAGCCAAAACCTTTGCTGAAGCGGATGTCCCCTCTTCTTTCCGGTTCTCTTCCAATATCTTCCCTACCATCAGACGCGCAACTGCCTAGGCCGTGGCCTCCATCTGAGTGGAGAGCAGATGTTGTTCCTTGGTGCTTTGCTCCACCGCCATCGCAGTCAACTCTGTCCGATTCATCAATTGCTATTGCGCCGTATCCAACATCTCCATCTGAGAAAAAAGGAGATCCAAACTTTCCTTAATCAACGTAAGCTTCTCTTCCGTTCGTCCCACATTTTCCCCCATCGCCCTTAGAACAAACTGAGTTTGAACCGAAGGCTTCTGTGGCACCGTGATGGATTCCCCAGCCGAGCCAACCAGATTCTCGGTATTTTACAGAGATCTTCGGATCTGAGATACCCCGGTTCCAAGTTCTCCAACCTTTCACTGGGATTTTACAGCTCAAGGCGTGGATCATCCTCACTCTAATACCAGACTGTCATACGCCGTTGCCACCGATCCCCAACGATGCGTGAGGCAGAGCAAATCACAGAAAAAGGGGAGAGAACCAAGCAAAGAAAAGAAGAACGGAAGAACAAAGAGAAGAACTCAAAATGCATTTCACATCATATCTGCCTTCTGGTTTCGTCGGTACATCCTATTTAAACCTCTCCTTGATTTCTTTACTGCGCTCTCCATTTACTACCAGTAGTTCTATCTAAAAACAGAAATGACAATGAGATTATAATGAACAGTATTGTCGGTAATATCTACTTAACGATGCCCACCGTCCGATCCCCAAGGACACTATCCATCTCTAATCTGGACCGTTCCACCTTCATACTTGAACCCGGCAAAGAGGCGCGCTTCGCTGCCGAACTCCCCTTCTTCCTCTTCTGCTGAATGAGCAACCAGAGTCACCTCAGTACATCCTGGAGCCTCCATGGCACAAATCGACCTCACCGGTCGGCGGCTGCTGTGGTCGTACCAGCCGCTGCCGGCGCCAGAGAACAACATGCCGTACAATGGGCCGATATGGTGCGTCTGGCCGCCCGCGGCAAGAAGCTGAACGGGACGGCGGTGGGGAACCCGCTGACCTACGCGTGGGCAGGGGAACGGAACGTGCAACGCCATCCAGCCCCGCGGGGAGTGCTACCTGCCGAACACGACGGCGGCGCACGCCAGCTACGCGTTCAAGGCAGATCGGAGCGACGCGCTATTTCAATAACCTTGCGGAGCAGACTATTAAGGACCCAAGTAAGTGTACTTAAACTCCATACTCCTCCATACATTCTGAAATTAGTAGTACTTAGTGGTACTTCAAATTTCATGTGATTAATACCACATGAGCAGCGCAATTAGTATATGTGGTTTAGTGCGATAGCTTAATTTAACTATTTACTTTTGATGTATGTTAGTACCTAGTGAATAGAATAGATAGTACATTTTGCTAATGAGCAAAAAAAGTGATGTCTATGGCTGGCGGAGGTGATGGACCTTGTGAAAGCTGGCCAAGGTTACAGACTTACAGTTTTGGTTTTGGAAGCAGTACAGGACCAGGTCGTCCCTTGGTGTCTTTTTATGATTGGAGATGATTAAAGTAGAATGCCTTGCATCTCTCCTCGGATGAAAGAGATCCAATGCAGTCTTTTATGACTACAACTTTAGCGGTTGTAGATCGACTTTAGTTTGTTATTATAGCATGATCCAAGCCGGTCGCTGACTCTATTGAACTGTGTTGACGCGTGGCAACGGTTTAAGTCGCAATTGCCATTATAACTGCATAGAAACCCTATCCCTCCTCGAATTATATTGGATTATCCAAATGATCAAATCTGAAGTTGTTGCCATGATGCCATTTGCCAACTAGGAGATGAGACAAATAATCGAGAATCGTGAGTCCTTGTGCTTTGTGATCCATCCGGTGTAGTACTTAACCGTTATGTAGGTAGATCTCTAGAAAAAAAAAAGTATACAGTATGGAGATTTTGAAATTGCTTACCACTTACAAGAAAATGTTTACTCTGTTTCACACAGCTGGTTTATTCCTTGGGTTATTTATGCTAGTACATCAGGGTTACGATTGAGATGTGCTTTCAGTAAGAAGCTCTTTTCATCTGTCAGGAGAGTTGACCCCCACTTGAATCAATAATTATAGTAGGTATTGATCATTATAAGATGTGGATGAGGCTATGTTGCCAATATTTAATCAGCAGTATTGTGATTGACCCAATAATGTAGATCTTGTTTGGTTTTGAATATTGTTTTTAAGCGTGAGCAGAAAGGCTATTTTGACAAGTTCATCTTTTGAAATGTAGTACATGGAACCACTGTTGGTTTTAGAGTATGAACTCCCGAATTTGAGAACACTGGGATTATGTGTTTAGGATTTAGAAACATTGGTGCTTAGAGGATTTGGTTTTACAGACTAGGATGGCTCCTAAAGTGAACCAAATTCTGAACCATGTCGTACAACTGGTCATACCAACTTATCATGTAAACCTGAAGGGTGTTTCAGTGTTTGTCTGTCACTGGTTCGCTTCAAAAGATGTTCTGAAATGATCAGGTTTCACACTTGTTCTGAAAGATTCATTCAGAGTTACAGACAGTGGAGCTGGCTACTTAGATAGAAATTGTTTCTTTCCATCCAATCCTATATACTACTTGTGTGCTGTGTGGTCCGTTCATCGATCGGGTCAAAGTCCAACTGCACATTTCACATGGCCTTGGATTTGTCGTAGTAAGGCCAGCTGCAAGCCTGCAGCCTGCAAAACACGCAGGCATTTGCAAACGCATAGATATAAAAATAAGGGAATTCAGGATACACCGCTCCATACGTTGGCAATTTAAAAAATACCATTTATTGTCTCAATGACATATGAGTTGGTACTAGTTCTCAATACATTTGGCCATTTGCTAGTAGGATGAATGCAGAAGCACAATTTCTGTACAATTGGGTCTTAGGTTGAACTTACTGTAAGTATCTTAAAACTTTTTTTAGAACAATATGTTTTCTTCGAAGCATTTGTTTGCAGTGTCAACTGTCAAACATGGTAATAGACCTGGGGGAAATGCTAAATTGCCTAGTTATATATACGTGTTGCAATTTATTAAACTGATTTAGTTGCGAAATGATCACTTTTTTAGCCCTTGATCTCTCTCTCTCTCTCTCTCTTTTTGCAAAACTAGCACTATCTCAAGTGATATTGTAAATCTAGCCCTTTCCTACCGCAAAAGGTACTGTTAGCCATGCATATGTGCATGGACTGCATATCACCGTGCACAGGTCCATGCACACGAGCATGAGCGGTCTTCGGTCCTTCTGGACCCGCGCGTCCTGCGCATGTTGCCGAAGGGCAACGGTGCCGCATGGACTGCATGATATCTGGCCAGTTAGGTATAATAGGCAAACCGGGATTAGTTCCAGTCAATCACGTGTAATCTTGGGATATGCCTTAATGGCCAATGCAAAATTATTCATCGCGTGAAATCTGTTTCCGCTATCATGGTATCACGAGACCGGACTTCCTCCGCGTTTCTTCCGCTGCCCACCTTTACGCCGCGCCGATCCATCTGATCGCCGCCACTCCCCGTGTCGACGCGCTCCGCTCGGCACGTCCACTGCTTTCGGCGACCCTGCACGTGACGCTGTTGCTCCGTGCGGTGTCCGTCGCCCCTAGCATCGTTTTCGATCTACTATCGCACCATGGCCGGTGATCACGACGAACTCACCCAGCTTCGCCAGAGGTCGGCGCGCCAGCGCTATCATTGCGCGGCGTTGACGACGCGTCTTGCCGATGAAGCCCGACGATCGCCGGCCGGCTGCGGGCAATGACGACTTTGACGCTGAACGTGAGGCCGCCGAGCGTCGTCGCCGTGAGGATGAAGCCGGCACCATGCAGCTGACTCCTCCACTGTCGACCACGTGGTACATGGACTCCGGTGCCAGCAATCATCTTACATCCGACGCCGGTAACCTCTCCATTTTCCACCCCTCCTCTCCTTCATCTCCTTCCAGCATTGTAGTTGGCAACGGCTCCTTAATTCCTATCACCTCCATTGGCTCCACTCACATTCCTGCCACCCACGGTTCTCTAAACCTTCGTCATGTGTTGGTCACTCCACAGATTATCAAAAATTTAATTTCTGTACGCCGTTTTACTACTGATAATCATTGTTCCGTCGAGTTTGACCCATATGGCCTCTCTGTGAAGGATCTTCGCACCAGGAGCGTGATAGCCAGATACAATAGCTCCGGAGATCTTTACCCACTGCTGTCGTCGCCTTCCCCACATGCCATGCTCGCCTCCAGCGACACTCTTTGGCATCGACGTCTTGGTCACCTCGGCGTTGACGCCCTTCTTCATCTAGCTCGCTCCACAGCTATTACATGCACTCGTAGTCCCACTGCCACGCTTTGTCATGCATGCCAGTTGGGTCGTCATGTTCGTTTACCTTTTGCATCATCTAGCTCTCGTGCTACTCAGAATTTCAATTTAATACATTGTGACCTTTGGACCTCCCCTGTTCCTAGTGTCTCTGGTTATAAGTATTATTTGGTCATTCTCGATGATTGCTCCCACTTTTTTTGGACTTTTCCCTTACGCCTTAAGTCCGACACATTTGCTACCCTCGCCAATTTCTTTGCCTTCGTTCGCACCCAGTTCGGCGCCACCATTAAAATGGTCCAGTGCGACAACGGTCGTGAGTTCGACAACCTCTCCGCAGCATTGTTGGCGCCCTTCAGTACCTGACGTTCACTCGACCAGACATTGCTTATGCTGTTCAGCAGGTCTGCTTGTTCATGCATGATCCTCGGGCCCCTCATCTCGCCTTGGTCAAACGTATTCTTCGGTACCTTCGCGGTACACTGGACTATGGCCTTCTCTTGCACCGGACGTGTCCAGCCTCCTTGGTTGTCTACACTGATGCTGATTGGGCCGGCTGTCCCGACACTCGGAAGTCCACCTCAGGGTATGGCGTGTTCCTTGGTGACAACCTCATCTCTTGGTCTTCCAAACGCCATTACTTCGCTCCGCTCCAAAGACCGGCCGAGTATCGTCTTGCGTGGCGAACGGCGTTGCCGGCCACTGCTCGCCACTCCTAATGGAGCTTCACTCTCCGCTTGATCGGGCCACCCTGGTGTACTGCGACAACATTAGCGCCGTGTATCTCTCCACCAATCCGGTTCATCACCAGCGGACCAAACACGTGGAGATCGACTTACACTTTGTACGCGAACGTGTTGCTGTGGGCCAAGTTCGCGTGCTTCATGTGCCTACATCGTCACAGTACACGGATATCTTCACCAAGGGTCTTCCTACAGCTGTCTTCACCGAATTTCGCTCCAGTCTCAACGTCCGGCCAACTACCGTTTCGACTGCGGGGGAGTGTTAGCCATGCATATGTGCATGGACTGCATGTCACCGTGCACAGGTCCATGCACACGAGCATGAGCGGTCTTCGGTCCTTCTGGACCCGCGCGTCCTGCGCATGTTGCCGAAGGGCAACGGTGCCGCATGGACTGCATGATATCTGGCCAGTTAGGTATAATAGGCATACCGGGATTAGTTCTAGTCAATCACGTGTAATCTTGGGATTGTTTCCTATGGTTGTAATCTCCTATTTATATGCCTTAATGGCCAATGCAAAATTATTCATCGCGTGAAATCTGTTTCCGCTATCAGGTACCTATTGCACATGCCGGGCGCCGCCAACCGCAGCAGGTCCTTCCGCGCTCCCCTATCGTGGGAGGCCGCCTCTCATGCCGCATGGCCAAGACAAGCTGTTGCTCCCACACTCGCGCCTAACAGCTGCACTCCCCAGGTGCGACAGGCGATAGGTGTCGTCTACTGCACCTTCCACAGTGAGGAAGGGGGTTAAATTTGCAATTTTACTCAAAAGGGTGCTAGTTTTGCCAAAAGAAAAAAAGAAAAAAAATGTCACAGGGCTAGAAAAAGTGATCAGTTCTTTGGTTGCTCTGGAAACTATTGCTTCAGTGCATTAGCATGTTCTGAATAAATAAAAGAGGGTGGTTTCTGACAGGTTCAGCTCAAACGTCTGTATAAGGTTTCCTCTCAGGGCTAAGCCCATCCTTGGACACTTGCTTGCGCGTCTTCCTATTCTTCAGCACTTTACATTCTCATTTAGCTTAATGTTGATTTGGTCTCAAAAGTAATGTCCTACTATTGCTTATGGGAGAAATCAGAATCTCCTGCTGCAATTTGCATGCTATATCAGTGATTCTTGAGCACTTACATTACCTGTGAAAAGTAAAATCGATCAGATAATATTTCCAGAAGCTTTATTCGATTAATTTCTGCTGGCTCAAGCAATTGACTATTTTGTGATCTTGACATGCAGCTTTAGCCTTTAGTTGTTAACCTGCCACGGTGACTAGTCCGTATCACTGAATTTTTGTGCTTTTTGCAGGCTATGGATCTTGCAAATTCCACAGTTCTTTGGGCTGATTGATGTAAGCTAGGGAGGACAAGAGGGGGAAAACTGATTCTTGATTCCGTCAAACCTGATTAGCTAGGAACGTGCTTGTCTTCGTTGATGTTCTTAAGCTTCTGATGCAACAGTGAAAGCTTGCCTTCTTTTTTGTTGTGGCTTATTCTGAGTTTGAATATAAGCTTAGTCCAACTACATTTCCGAAACCATTCCTCTCAACTTTCCATCCCATGCCATCTTTTAGGCCTTGTTTGGCAGGCTCATTCCCGGTCGGGAATCCCTGTGCATAAGCCAGGATTTTAGCCTTTAGTGAATGAATTTTTATGAGGGAGATGCTTTCTATTTGAAACCACGTGGAAACATGACTTATGAATTTTGCGACCTATTTGGAACACATGAATTTCATAGTAATTCAATCATTTTCCTGCAGACACACAAAAAAAATTCCCGTCCAAGGCTATAGAACTCCCTGGACAAACAGAAGTTCGCGCATACGAGTCTTTACGAACCAAAATTTGGATGGAAAGACACCGTACATTTCTGGTTTCTCATCACTCACTGCAATTTGTTCGAGCACACAAGAGTCAACAGAAGCAGTCCATAAAGTCACCCACGAGAAGACACCTCACAATGTGGCAAGCACACAATGCGGTGACCACCTTGGCAACACCAAACAAAGCCCGTACATGGTTTCTGAATACCACACGTACGCATGCATGCTGTCCATGAAACCGCAGGAAATGCGTGTTTACTGCCTAAGACTTTCCTCGCTCTCGTTGCTTGCGTTTGTGCCGTGCTGTTAGCTACTTGACAACCGCTCATCGATGTCTCACGACAATATCGTTCGTTCGAGCTGAGGAAAAACAGCCAAAGAGAAGCAACTTTTTCGTTGCAGAGAGAGAGAGAGAGAACTACTGACTAATGGTGACAATATGGTTGGGGCTTCGAGGAGACGACGACGGTGGCTTTTGCTTGACGTGGATGTCAAGCATATCAAGATTCTTCCGGCCAAGTGGCCGGTATGATGACCAAAAGGGAGGGGAGGAGTTGTATATCCACTTCACCACGAACAAGCCAGTGTTAACCATATCACAAACAAACGGGCTCCTCGAGGAGGAAATCACGACGTAGTGACGAGTGATTCATGTGATGTACGTAGGAGTTTGGATAACAGGGGTGGATCTATAATGTATGAATTAGGTTCAAAATGATACTGACGCTGTGTGGTTCAATATATATAGTTCATTTAGTATATAAACATATAATTCTCTTATTACAAGTTAATCTAGTGTTACGGGTTCATAATAGCCTCTGGCTAAGGCTATTTTTTCTAGATTGGCCCTTGACGAGCAACCACACCCCCACTTAAACTTGCTAGCTTTAGCTCTAACCACCGCTCCGGTATCCAACACGAAACAGCGAAATTACTTACAAGTAAATTAAAGATGTAGTGTGGTGTCAGTTGGCAAATACCTTTCGCAGGAACGGCAACGTATCATCTGCCATTCTGCCGTTAATCCCATGGCAATGAACAGGCAGTAGTGCGTCTAAGATGCCTGGCTACTCCATCCCCTTTATATTGAAAAGAATTTGGCTTAGATTGCTGTTCCAACTTTCAAGGCATGTTTCTAACGTAGGAATTATGCAAAAAAATGCGCAGGAAATTGTATAGGTGCTCTGAAATTCCTACAAGATTCATGTGGTCCAAGCACGACCTCATCAGGTGACGGCCTACACTGAGCGCATCGAAATTACGAAGAGGAAATAAATACCGCAGTCTGCAGCTCAGTAGTTCAAGGACCGCATCCGATCCGAGTTTCCTATACAATCCAGAATTCCAGACTTCCAGTACTCTAGTTCTGTTCCAAGGGACCTTTTTTTTAAACAAAAAAAAATCGTAGTACTTGATACACATGGCCACACTGAATCACTGATTGTCCTCTGAAAACTCCTACCTGGCTACCTCTGCCTCGATCCAATCAGAATGATAAAACCGGATCGAAATGGACGCCTTTTCCAGCAAGAACAGCCGTGCAGACAACACGAACGCACAAGTGTACGTAGCTAGCACACCCCAGACGGACAGGAATATATCAAAGCCAATTTCCTCTAAAAAGGACGCTGAGAAAAAGGGAAATGCCATGAACTGTTCATGATGGTCCAGCGGCAGGGAGATCATGGGAAAGAGATGGCTTTGTTGTCGCCAGCAATATGGAGTACTTCTATGAAAGGGGCCGGGCAAGAAACACCATTTGTCAAAGGGGTGCGTTAAAGCTTGTCGGACGTTTCATCTCGGGTAGAACATAACGTATTTGGATTTTGGACCTAAAATAAAGCGGAATGAGCTCTTTCTGTTATCCAGGCATGTAGAAATCAAACGAAAATATATAGCTCCAAATGTGCCAGGAACGTCGTCTGAAGTATCAAGCCATCTTACAACGACACCAGTCTCCAAATAGCTCCAAATTCTGGCACCAAATCAAACATGTGGTAGCATATATAGCTATGTGAATACCGAGTAGAGATCCTTCCCCGAACCCCACGCCACTATTCCACATTCGGGCGACCAATCTGGCTGCATGTTTTTGTTTTTACATATTGATGATCGAAGCTAATTATATATAATTTTTCATGGAAACCTGCGTGTATCTATGTGATAGAGAGCACCCTACAGCTACCTACATAAAAAAGGTCATTAGTAGAGTACGAGCAAATGATAAACTCCCAACAATGTCATAGAGACACGTAAAAAATTACAGAGGCTACGTGCATGCATATTTGTACTCCTACATGACCTCACTAATCCACAAAATAGTAGTAATACCATTCCTACACTCTACAAAGAGTTCTTTTTTCCCCACCTTTTGAGATGGCTCTGCAAAGAGTTGCTAGGTGCTGCTACTAAGCAGTACAAGCAAGCTCTAATCAGTAATTAACCTCCTAATCAAGGTATCCAAACTCCATTGGAAAGTGTGTAAAGCACTAGGGCCTTTAACCCATAGAACAGGGAGGACCGGAGGACCAAGGCAAAAGCATCATTACAGTCTCCACCCCCCACTCTCCGGTGGGCCCCACCCCGAACGTCGGCAGGAAGAACCTTCACGGGCTCGCTACCTGTTTACCCGCACCACCAGCCGTCCATCGCCAAACCAACGGCCAGATCACGAGCCACGCGGACAGGCCACGAGAGGACTCGCTCGCTTACAGGTGGGCCCCACCACCAACCTCTCGCGTCCCTCCACCAGTGCCCTAAAAACCGAGCGAAATTGCCCTCGCCGCGGCGCACATGCCCCTCATTGATGGCGCCACCGCGACTCCCTCACTGACACCGAGGCCTCACTCGACCTTGGACCCACATGTCATTTGCCCACTCGTGGGTTTAGTTAAGGCTCCCACGCCGCAACAGCCGGCGCCCAAAGCCTTTAACTCCGAACCCCGCCGTTGTCTCGTCTAAAAAGAGGAGCAGCAGTAGCCTTCCTTCATCGTCTGCTCTCCGCCCTTTTCGTCGTCGCGGCGCCATTGCCGAGCAGCAGCCGAGGAGTGCAGGAACGCGGCGGCCATGGAGGGCGACGAGACCCGGCGGGGGAAGGAGGCGCTCAGCGGGGGCCACCTCTGCCACGTGTGCGGGTACCAGTACCCCAACGCCAACCCCAGCGCCAAGCTCCGCCGCTCCCACCGCAAGAACTGCCGCAAGATTCCGGCGGCTGCGGACGAGGGCGGTGTCCTGCGGGTGGACGAGCGGGAGGAGGCCGCCGTGGAGCGCAGTGCGGGCGGGGGGCTCCTGCTAGGTACGGCGCTTCGCTTGGCTCTGTTTGGGTTTTGGTGGTTTTGGCTTCTTGATTTTTCGATGGGTGTGCCTGCGTGTGCGCTGCAGGTGGGGGAGGAGGAGAGGGGGAGGGAGAGTGTAATGGTGCGAGCGAGGAGAATGGAGGCTCTGCTTTGCGCGGATATGCGAATGAAGATGGCGATTTGGTGGATGACAAGGAGGGTGCAGGTGTGCTCTCTGATCTTTTCCTGGTTATTTTGCTCCTGCTTACTTTGTCCACTGCTCTATCTTGTGTTTGCCACGAAGATTTTATGTGGGGCTGGCTGCCATTTTGTTGATTTGCTTGCTGCCTCCTGAGCTGTGAAGAATCGAAAATTAGATCACGATGATTTGTGTAAACTAATTTGTAGTTTTGCGTAGCATGTATCTGCTGTGTGCATCTTGTGCTTTTTGTTATTTGTCATCTTTTTCTCTAGAGATTGAAAAGGCAAAAGTTTGGTTGCCTTTTGCTAAGTCCCCTTTGGAGAGGAACACAAAACTCACATGGCATGGAGATGGTACTGTTGTGGGGGGCTGGCATAAAAGTTTGAGTGGTTCTTTGTCGGCATTAAAGCTGAAAGCACTTTCTTGTTTCTCTGGGAGTTAGGGCGATATTTTTGTGATAACGATGTTGAACAGTTGATGGCTTGTTTTGTTACTGTAGATCTGAACTTTGTTTACAATAAGTTACTTATGTTAAATGTTGAATAAAGTAGTGAATCCAGGCGCTAATAGCAGAGAGCCAGGTACACTATTCCACCGTTTCTTACCTAGATTACCTCTCCGTGTCTTGTGGCAAGTTGGTAGTCAGCAATAAGAAGCTTACGCTTGTGTTTGTGGACATGCACATGCATTGGATTCTTTCTCTAGTCTGGCAGTCAGGCAAGGGTGAACCGATTTGTTGGTTTCTTGGTAATCCAGCTTTCATCCTAAAAATCCGACATATCTGTCATTACTCGTGCTGTTTGGTGGGATATCTTAGAACCTGTCTTTGTACCATTGATTTTCTTCGGTTAGCTTTCTCTGTGGTCTTCCACCACATCTTGTCTTAGTCACATGTGCGTTCTGTTTGCTGTGCAAAATAGTTTAGCCTCATTAGGTCTGTGCACGTCTGATGTCCCAAAATTTTGGATTGATCCCCCTTTACATATATATTGTCAAGTCATCTACTTGGACAGATCCCATATTTGGGTGCGTTGACGTGAATTGCCGTAATTTATTACCTAATTGTTGTGACTTGTGGCCATGTTGTCATGTATTATCCGTCAATTCTTAAGTCACAGAACATCGAACTACTTTTTATGCGGCTTTCACGCTTGCTCGTCAAAATGTTTTTAAAGCCTGGCTTTTAGGTTTAGTCCTCAATATTATCAATGTTATATATCAGGAAACTAATGGCTGATTCAGACTGCTTTATTTTATTAATCACATGACATGCACTTGTAATATACTCATTTGCTATGTTTTTTTTCTTTCTTATTTTCACTTTTTATCTGAGATTTACCTATTTTTCAATGTCTTTTGTCAATCGTGAAACCTTTGTTATTTTGCTGATTAATTTTTGCCAGCAAATAATATGGGTCAAAAGAGTGCCTTGTCACTGAAAAATGACCAAGAACACTAGGAGATAACCTACCCAACAAAAAATTGCTTTATTTGTCTTTTTACACTCTTTTTTAGGTCTTGTTTACCGTAACTGCTTGAGTTTGCAAACTGCTGTCATGCATTGCAGAGACAGGATATTCATAACACCTTTTTATTAAGATTGAAATTTTAAGAGTCGTTTTACAGGGTGTGTCTCACATGATTTGCTCTTGGATGTACACATTTGCCTTTGTTCTCACCAATGCAAATTTCAATATGGGAAAACAGACATAAATGGAACAATTTTTTAGGGTATCACCATATCAGTGCTGTCGTTTATTTGTACGATTTATTGGCACTCTCCAATATTCATGTAATGGTGCAGTTTGATAGTTTGTTTACCATCTGGACCACACAATACTAGTTCCTTTGCTGGTCTGAACGTTGCTACCTTCTCCATAGTTGCACTTATTAGTATGACTTAAATTCTTAGCCTTTTTTTCCTGATAACGATAACCTGCTACCAGATTCACGTTTACCTGGTTTTTCTGTTCCTAAATGCCTCTAGTCTTCTGTACTGGTTCCTTGCATTTAGTCAAAAACGCCTTGAATATCTCCTTTGGGAGGGACAAATGCCTTGAGTGTTTACTGATTTTTATACTGAAGCTCTGGTAGTAGAAATGTTAGTTTGCCTGCTTTTTAGTTATTTCTGGCTATTCTTGTGTATCACTAGTAAATGTTCTTTTCCAGCATATTGAACCATTTTGCTCGTTTATTCAAATTACAGTGTGTGTGTGTTGATTTGTTTTTTTCTTATGTTTGTTTGATGTGTTCATAGAGCATGCTTCTCCTAACGGTACCGGAGTCCAAGTCATCAGCAGTGAATGTGGTTATACTGGCCTGATTAATTGCACCAATGGTTCTTTGGAAATTCCAAGTGAAGGAAATGGAGCTATTACTAATTTACTACTTGCTTTCAACGATGGAAGTCAAAATAAAGTGGTCAAACATTGCTCTGAAATCGCACTTCTTGCAGTTGGACATCCGGCTGAACGAGAAGATAGTTTGGATGAGTACCAGGACGCATCTTCTTTTCTTCATCAATTAGATTCTGAAGATGGCGCAGCAGTAGCACACAGCTTAGAATTTTGTACAGAAGAAATCAAGAATTTGAATAATGTTTCATTGCAACCAAGTGTTGCTGCAAATGAAATTCCTGTGGAAACGAATGTGTTATGCAAAGACCATTTTTCAAGAGAACCAAGTATGCCTTATTTATCTGCTGACTCCAAAGTTGGAAAAGAAGTTGAATGTTATTCGGAGAATAGAACTCCTGGATTGGCTGAGCCTGAAGTTAGTCTGAAGCTTGAGAGTCCAGATGAATGCTCAGCAAATGTTGAGAGCAATAATGCAGATTGCGAATCTGACAAAACATGCAGCAATGGTGAGTTAATTGGTGGGTTGAATGCTTCATCTCTTCAGAAATATTCTGCACTTATTTCAGACCCAGAATCCCAATCTACATGTTCCAGAAAGGTGAGCGGCTTCATGGAAGATAGTATGGGTGTTCTGCATATCATGTCTCAAGTATCACCAAGACCAGAAGTACTAGGATCAAATAATGTTGAATCAGAAATGGTAATCAATCCTAGCAGTAAATTCGTGCTGACTGGAAATGCATTGAAGCTCATTCACAATGAAAATACTACCAGAGAGTGCACCTCACAGAACTGGCCTGTTGAAGATACTTCAGATGTTCAGCTGTGTATTGATAATTCTTGCCAGGGAACTTCAGTATGTTCCAGAGTTGGCTACCAGAATGATCTTGCTGTTACTAATGTGGATGGCATGCTCAACTCCACTGCTGAAGACAATTTTAGTGAAGGCATTTTAGTAAAGGGCAGTGAGTTGGATTCCTCGTGTGAGGAGAGGCCACAATCAGATGTTGAACAGGTTGTTGACATAGCAGAAGAAAATCATTCCATAGAGAAGCCTAATGGATTTTCTAATGAGAAAGTCTGGAACAAAGAGATTAACCCTGAGGCTCCTACAAAATATCAAGTTTCTATAAGTCAGGAGTATACCACTTCACTAATGGATCAGACGTCTTGTGCCAAGAACCCATTCAATCTAGACGATACCAGGAGCGATGACTTATTTGAGCTTGATACTGACATTTACCATTTGGAGGTATCAACAATTATTGAATCCAAGCAGCAAGTTGACGCTAAATCTCTGATGGTGGATCAACTGACGGTTTCCAACCAAATTAGCATTGCTGAAGGGCAACATTGTCATATCTCAGGTGAGAGCATTCTGAGGTTATAATTGTGTATTGTCGGTACAAGATACTGATGATTAATTAAGAAGAACAACAGTAAAATGCTAAGCTGTGGAGGAAGTTTATCTAAGTTGTCTAGTCTAGTTTGGGTTGATTGAAGTATTAGAACAGCAATATGGTCCAAGCTGTTTTCACAAATATGGTCTAAGCTTTAAATCCTAATTTGGTTCAGTAATATTTTCATGGGAAGACTATTGTACAAATAAATTTTAGCTACAAAAAGTTTTTCCCACTTCTCCCCCACTTCCCACTTGTTGGATGAACAGTAGATGGTGGTAAAAAGTGTACGTGGAGTGCACAAAATTACAATTACATGCTCAATAGTCACTTCTTATTTTCATATGTTAAATTATTCAAGTCTCACTATCCTACTGTTACTTTATGATTTTTCCCAATCAGATCTTACAAGTTTGGATTGCATGGTGTGTTATGCACTGAACTTTGTTGAACATTTCTGGCAGATGATCACATACAAGCTGTAAAAAGTACCAGTGAAAATGGGCCTGCCGTTGGTGCAGAAGACATGTCTGTTAGTAGTAGTATTGACCTGACCAAGAACATTTTCTTTCCTGATGCCTCAGTGAACCATGACATGCAGCAAGACATAGCACATATAAATGCTATGATATTTGCGCCATCTCAAGTATTTCCAGCAGAGTTTAGCACAAGACCTACTTCTCAGGAGATCAATGCACTCAGCATTAATGTTGAAGAAAAGATGCAGACTGAAGACACTAGTACAAAGGAGATGACTGCAGTATACTGCATGGATAATGCTAAAGAAAAGAAGCAGACAGACGACACTTGTGCGAAGGATATGAATGATGCAGGTAGTGTTGAAGAAGAGAAGCTGACTGAAGATACTAGTGCAGAGATGAATGCTGTACAACACACAGATGGTCTTGAAGAAAAAAAACAGGCTGAAGACACTGGTGCAAAGGAAGTGAGTTCAGTACGAAGTAAGGACAATATTGAGGAAAACTATCAGGCTCAAGACACTAGTGCAAGCGGAGTGAGTGCAGTACGAAGCATGGAAAATGCTGAAGAAAAGAATCAGACTGAAGACACTAGTGCAAGGAAGATGAATGCAGGACTTAATGCACATAACGTTGAAGACAAGAAACAGACAGATGACACTAGCGAAGAGCAGATGAATGCAGTACAGCGCACAGATAGCGTTGAAGACCAAAAGCAGGCTGAAGACACTAGCACAAAGGAGATGAATGCCGTACAAAGCACAGCTAATGTTGAAGAAAAAAAGCTGACTGAAGACACAGTTGGTCTGGAGGGAAATAAGCAGAATGAAGAGATCGCTGCCACCGACGCGAGGTTGAATTCAGGAAGGGTTCATGTCCCTTTGAAGGTCCTGCTCGCTGAGGCGAATGCGGAGACCAAAGAAAAGAAAACCAGTACCAAAGAGCGGGTGTTGTCATTTAGGCGCCGATTATCAAAGGACGATGCGCCATCGGTGAAGTCAGGGTCTCCCAAAGCTGGTTCTGATGACCAATACTGGAACTCTCCTGCCAGACTGCCTCATAACAATGTTGACAAGAGATCCAAAGGAAGGAAACAGCCATGGGCTCCGTTTATTTGCTGCCACTCCGTACATTAGGCCGCCGCCTTGAGCTCACGAGCTCCAAGCTTCTATACGCCATGTGCATCTTGTTGTATCCATGGCACTACGCTTTTGTATCGCGATTGGTCTACATATGCCACTGTAACTAACGTTGCCCATCGTTGTGTAGATAGCCCATGCAAGTAAGAAGGTTTGATATCGCCTGATACCGCAGAGGGCAGAGCTGCTTTGCTGTTCAGACATTTGGAATCAGTGCATTACCTATCGCCAGGACGCCAGCCGGGCTCAGTTTGTTTAGGCTTGAGCTTGAGTTTATTTGGCTTCTACACCTCTATAAGCCATAAGCCAAAACAAACAGTATTTTTCCAGCCAAACGGAGAGAAGAAGTTTGAACCCAATTTGCACTACGCGAGAGAAGCAAAGAAAACGATGCTTCTCGGGGTGGCTGGAGCTTCTAAAAATCCCACTTCTCTGGTACCCTAATATTTACGAAAAATTGCTATCCTCATCCAGCTTCATCAGCTTCTTTCAGCTCCAGAAGTTTCTTCCAGCTCCAGCAGTTTCTTCCAGCTCCAGCCACATAAGTTTAACCTCCAGCCTAAACAAACTCAGCCTTAGTATGTGGCTAGCCTAGGGTTCACGTTCTCGCGGTTTCTCGCGCGAAAACCGCGAAAACCGCTCCTCTCGCCGCGGCTCGGCAATAGAAATCGAACGGTTTCTCGTCGGAATTCAAATCCAAATTCAAAAAAATCAAAAAATTTAGAAAAATTTATCCAAAAAATTCCTAAAATTAGTATTAATTGTTTGATGAGCTCTGGTGTAATTTTGTTTTGAAAAAACGAATGTATACAACTTTTTTAATACATTCAAAGTCTTCAATATAGAAAAAGCAAAAAAGAAAAAGAAAATCCGGCCTGTGGGCTTTCTGTAACATCCCAAAATTTTAATAAAGTAAAAATGTATATTTTGAATTTGAATATAATTATCTCTGAGTTTTCTTGGTATTATTGGTTTTATTTGGATTTCTTTGGATTTATGCTTTGCATGAAAAATTCAACAAATGGAAATAAAAACTTATCTAGAGCTGTAAAAATTATCATGAAAACCTCAATGCAATATCTACCTTTGGTAAAAATATTATAAATTAATAATGTCATTTAATACTTTTCCAAATTTAAAAACAGAAACTCTGAAAATAGGGAAATTGCAATGTCAGAATTTTTATAAAATAATGGAACCATATTTTGACTTGAAAATTTTACAGAAGCATTCTTAGATCAAATCCATTTGAAAAACAAAATTTCAAAAATAATAGACTTCAATTGCTCTCAAGGAAAAATTCAAAATCATTTTGGAAACTAGTTAATTTTATGGAATTATTGTATGAAAACCAAAGTAGAGAATTAAGCGAAACCAAATAAAATGGAAACTACATACTTTAATCTCTCTACATAAAAATTTCTAGAAAATTCTGAAAGTGATAAAACTACTTTTGAATTAATTTAACTCATGATCAAAACAGTCGGATGCATGTACAAAGAGTGTCAGCCATTATCTAGTCGCCATCAGAGTCAAGCGTTACCCATCTCTTCGGTCACTGCCAGTGGTCCCCAGGCCCACTCGTCAGCTTCTTCTTCCTCCTGTTCTTGAGACCGAGCGAAACTCTCCCGACCAGTGCAGCACTTGACCGAGAGTCAGTAAGAGGCTTTTGTATGTTCTTGTGTTTAGGGTTGTGAGTTCTTGTGAAAATCACTAGTTTAGGGTTGTGAAAATCACTAGGCATTGGTATGTTCTTGTGTTTACGGTTGTGAGTTTTGTGTTGCTAATTGAAGCTAGGTATAAAATACAGTAAGAGCATATGTATGAGTAGTTGTATGAGTATCCGTTGATTTAGTTGTATGAGTAGTTCCGTTAATTGTATGAGTAGTTGTACACTTGTACTTGTATGAGAGCGTAACCGCTAATTGTATGAGTAGTTCACGTATGAGTATTCTTTGATTTAGTTGTATGAGACTATGAGTAGTTTAGGGTTGTAACTTGTGAGTTTTGTGTTTATGTTGAATGAGTAGTTCATGTAATTGAAGCTAGGTATAAAAGTAAAAAATGATTGCAATGGAAGATTATTTATTGACATATTATTGTGAAATGTCTAAATTACAACTTCCAAATGTCTAAAATATAGCAAAGATCATGTCGAATTTTTTCCAAATTTAGGAGAGATCATTCTAGAATTTTTCATGTCTTCACATACCTTATTTATATATTTATTATATTTTTACTAAAATATAGCCTTCCCATATTTTTTAAAATTTTACCACATTTTTTGAATTTTTCCCTATTTTTGGTGATTTTTCCTATTTTCTCGGTTTTTGTGGTTTCTCCTCTCATTTTCGCGGTTTTTAACCGCCGCTTTTTTCGCCAAAAACCGCGATTTGATTTATTGCTGGTTTACCGCAAAAACCGAGCGGTTTCGCCAAAAACCGCGGTTTTCGCGTGAGTTTGAACTAAATTCAAATTTGTTTGAAAATTCAAACCGTTCGGTTTTTCACGGTTTTCGCGGTTTTCGCGAAAACCGTACCGTGGGGGGGGACGAAATTCGCATTCAAATCGGTTTTGTAAACCCTGGGCTAGCCATCTGTGCATGCATGTGTCTTTTGACATTGCACGGTTGCTGGTCAGATTAAGCAAATATTTGTGCTGGCACTCTCAAACTAAGCAAAGTGAAGCCACTGATGATTAGTATTGCATTTTGCTTGCAAAGAAGCAAAATAGTCCAAATAGGACGTGAAGGGTGGATTACGTTGGAAGGAAAGGTCGGTGGTTTGCTTGTTGTGCACCATGGTATTCACGCTGTTGCAAGGTTACTCCCTCCAGTTAGAAATAGTCCAAATAGTTTCCGTTTTAAATATTGGTGTAGTTATACTTTTAAAACTTTAAGTATCAACATCTTTTTAGATATCTAAATTAGATACATGAAAATAACATGTGTAAATTTATTTTGAAAATATTTTTATAATATTATGATATTTTATTAATACATTATAATACAAATTAGTGGCCAAAACGACAACTATAGAGTAATACTTTAGTTTCGTGGTTTGCTAGTCCTACTTACACTCCTGCTACATGAGAGGAGTGGAGTCGTGTGGGCTCAACTTGGTGCTCGCCCAGCCCGGCTGCTGCCTTTTGCTGTTTTGCACCCGTCGTGCGTTCGTGCTAATGCTGCCGCGAGTTGGAGCTTTTATTTCTTTTATTCTCTCTCCCCTCCTCCTTTCTACTGAAACGTGGGTTGGAAGCAGGAAAATCGCTCAAAAATCATGATTTTCGACCGATAAGACTGGTCCAAGAAACGAAACCTTTAATTGTACGTTCAAGAAAAGACCAAATAAGACTGGTTCAAGAAAAGAAACTATCCCATTGTTAAAAAAATTGTACATGGTCATTAGTAATATTAACTGTGGAGCCTTTAATGATGGCTAACGACCATAATTATGTGGTTGTTAGTGAATTTTAATGATTATCTCTCACGTCGTTAATAATTGTTTTTCTAGTAGTGCTAATCATTCATCGAATATCCTTGATTGCCCTACAAATGCCTCAATACTTTATCACGTCATCACAAAGCATTTTCTGTAACTTTTTCTAATTTTCCTTGAATTTTTTTCCGATTTCCGTTAAGTGTGCCGATTTTCGATGTAAATTAGTTGAAAATCGGTAAATTGGGAAATCGGTAAAACTGGTCGGTTTTCGATTTATTTTGTTGTTGTTTGATTGATTTTTTTCCGATTTCTGTTAAGTGTGCCAATTTTCGATGTAAATCGGTAAATTGGGAAATCGGTAAAACTGGTCGGTTTTCGATTTATTTTGTTGTTGTTTGATCGTCGAGTTCAAAAAATTTAACTTTAAGATTTGCACGGTTCCTTCTAATTTTCGACGAAAATTGATACTTGAGGGCGAATTCCGAGCTCGGCTGGGGAAGGTAAACCCTGGTTGGAAGTACCAGCCACGGCGGCACGGCTGGCGGATAGGCTAGGCTGCTAATTCCCGGCTTTTCATAGGAGTGGCATGCATCTCATGGCAACTTTATGTTCAGCGGCAAAATCACCTCACTCCTCGTCGGCTACTCCTACAGCCGTGGCGTTGCATACCAGCATAACTGAATTGAATTTTTTTTAAATAATATTATTTTATTTCAAAATTGCGATATTAATACTCGCACTAAAAAAATTACAGAAATAATATCCGGTCGCCAAACCGTTTGGCGAAAATAGCGTAGTCGCCAAACCGTTTGGCGAAGATAGGGTAGTCGCCAAACCAGTGGGCAACAATAGTCTAATCCTGCCGTTTAAATGCTAATCACCGAGAGTAGCTACAGTATTATCGTCAAACCGTTTGGCGATAATAGTAAAACGCCCGTAACTTTTTACTCCGAACTATATTCGCATAGAGTCTAAGATCACCTAAATCGGAGTTCGGAGTAAAAAGTTACGGGCGTTTTACTATTGTCGCCAAATGGTTTGGCGATAATACTGTAGCTATAATGGTCGCCAAACGGTGTGGCGACAATAGCCTGATCTCGGTGTTTAAGGGTTCAAACGCGGGATTAGGTTACTGTCGCCAAACGGTTTGGCGACTACCCTATCTTCGCCAAACGGTTTGGCGACCGGGTATTATTTCTGTAATTTTTTAATGTGAGTATTAATGTCGCAATTTCGAAATAAAATAATATTATTTAAAAAAAATTCCAGCTGAATTCATCTACATCTCATATTCTCGATACGACACCTTCTTTCTCGAGGCTTCCTCTATTTCTCTTCTCATGGGCATAGCATTTGATATTCAGAGCTAGCTTCAACTAGTGTATAGCACATGCTTGATGCCTTCTTTCCTCTGTCCTTATGACGCCTTTTCCTGCGCGCGCTCTGCGTGTGTGTTTTCTAGCTAGTTGGAAACGTTCATTTTGCGCCAGCCAGAGGCCTACGAGTTTAAGATTCGGGATCAAGCTTTCCTACAAGATCTGGAGGCCCACCCTTTAATCGAGTTGTCGAGATGCTATAGAAACAGAAGAGGGCAACGCACAGCCATGATGCTGCTGTTCGACAATCGACAGGATAAACACAAAGTTGAGCTGTAGGTTTAACTCGATCAAGTTCAGCAGTTTCTTTCTTTTGTGGAAGCTCTCTTCCAGAAAAAAACAGTGACAAGTGTAGGTAGCTCGCTAGCTACTTGTTTTCTGTGATTTCACACGAGAAAATGTTCTCCTTGGCAGAACGTACGATGCGCTTCCCCTCCGGAATCGCTGTGAAGTTGATTCACCGTGGGTCCGTGTGGTTGCCATCTTATACGAATCTGATTGTGGAGTCTGCACCGCTCTAGTCTGATTTCAGAAAAACGGTCACGGAGCTCGTTTCCCATAAGCCTGGCTGCGAGTGCTTTGTGTATCGTGCTGGTCTTGACTCCACACCGCGCGCAGTCAACCAAACAGCCATCTTGCATACATGAGTGCAGACTTACGCGATACAACGAGCAACCAAATACTGATTTTCTAGCTCTCACGAGTCTAACCGTGTAGAACCAGACAACCAAACTGACCCCATACTGTTTTCAATGGCGGCCTCCTTCAGCCATCCGATCAAGCTTCCGCCGCCCGGATCCAGTGGGAAGGGGTCGCGAAGTAAGTTTTACGGAAAGGTCCTTCCTTTAACACATTTGACCGTTTGTGCCCTCCGGATTGGATCGTGTAGAACAAGTTCAGCAAAAATCGTCTCTTTTTACGAGTCCGTGACCAAAAATTGCAGCGGCAGCCATGGCGAGGCCGCATCTTGTTCTTCTCTGCCTCTTGGTTGCGGTCGCCGCACTGACGCTCGTCGGTAAGTAGGCTCGCTCCATCCTCGATCTAGGGGGGCGCGCCCCACGCAGCGATCTCTGATCCTATCTGACTGCGTTTCTTGCAGCCAGAGCCAACAAATCTGGCGACGTGACGGAGCTCCAGATCGGCGTTAAGGTACCCGTTCTTGGTCTCTTTGCTCCGGTACCAGGAATGAATTTTCCTATGCGCGTTCAAAATTGTATCTTTTCTGCCTGTTGGATGGGGAGGGATGTAAGCTTAGGTGGTATACAATCATGCTTTCGATCGGATCTGTGGTGTAGTTTGCGCGGATTAGACTAGATCCTTTGGATTTCGTTTTGGATGGATGGAATTTTGAGAAAGCATGTTGTGTTGGTAGTGATGTTTCTGGGACATGCGAGTCTGCCGTCTCAACTGGAATGACATTTGGTTTGGTAATGCCTCCACTGGTAAGAAAGAAAAACCGTGCTCAAGAAAGTGGAAAATTGATACACTTTCATGGAATTGATTGGGCAACAATTACCTTGTATTTGTTAGAGTAAAGATCGTGATTTGAATAGGGTTCTTGCAGGGAATTCAATATTTTATTGTGTTTTCAGTATAGCAAGTCTCAGTGTATTTTGATTCCCATTATAACTTTCTAACAGGAAAATGAATTTTATCATGCCGTGACAGCTGGTGCTATAGTTGTAGTGCCTTGTTTGTTTCCTATCTAGTATGGCCTATTAACAAATCAAGTTCATACATAACCCGAAAATAGTAGTGTTTTGAGAAACCACATCTTCCCTTTTTCAATAAAATTCTCCAAGCAATGCATCTTAACAGAATATCCTAGCAGAATAACAAGCTAAAATCAGTTTGCATAAAGCCATAAAGTCATATTACTCTTATATCAAGATCTTGATGTCTTGTTATAGAAAGCAATATTTGGGTCCATCAGAAATTTAGCTTGTGTAATCGTAACATTGAAGTTTATACAACATCGAGATGCATTTTTGTGATCCAGATGCTTAGGAGAGAACAGTAACTATTCATAAAACAAATGGTTGCTCCATAGATATTGTATCTCAAACTGGACTGCCATGGAGGATAAATAGCATGCCTCATTTTCAGCTATTAATTTCATCATATTCTTGTACTGATTTTATGCCCTTGTTGCAATTTACAGCACAAGCCAGAATCCTGCAGCATACAAGCTCACAAAGGTGATAGAGTTAAAGTTCACTACCGTGTAAGTTTTATATTCTGCTGTGTGAACTGTTTCCCTTTTATGCAATTGATTGGTCAGTTTCAATTGGAGAGACTATTTTGATGAACTGGCATACCTGTATGTTCCCTTACATTTCGCACTAACTTGCATGTTTTAAACTTTGTGCTACCTCTCCTAATTCCATTTTCAACTCTACTATCCATGAATTTTTCTCTTCTCTTTATGTGGGAAAAATGGGACTTTCCTTTCTGAGAAAAATACAATAGATAATTTTAGTCCATTGTAAAAATGGCATTGCCAATTTACCATAGCTTTGAAATTTTCGTTAGAACTTGTTAATTTAACCAGCGTACCTTTACTTAAACAGGGTTTTAATAATTAGTACCATCACTTACATCAATTTTCTTCTGAGTTGTGTTGTTCACTTGTTCTTTTCCGTCATTTGTCTACCAGGGAAAACTTACTGATGGAACAGTTTTTGATTCTAGCTACGAAAGGGGTGAGCCAATTGAATTTGAACTGGGCACCGGCCAAGTGATCAAAGGTAATCAAATTGGTAACGAGCCCCATTGGTAGCTACCTACTTCATTTGTGCTTCGGTTCTATGTCTGAATTTCTGTACTTCACTCCCTAGGATGGGATCAGGGGCTTTTGAGCATGTGCGTTGGTGAGAAGCGGAAGCTGAAGATCCCTTCAAAGCTTGGCTATGGGCCTCAGGGATCTCCACCTACCATTCCTGGTATGCAATTTTTGTGCTATTTGTCTTTTGTGTTTAGGGTTGCCTTCAAGTAATATTACTGTTTTTTCAATCGAAATTGTGAATGAAAATAATAATCATATAATTGTGCCGGGCACTGCATCTGAGCGAATTGCTTCAATGCTCTGATTTTCTAGCGTAGCTAGGCCGTCTTCACTACAGATTCCTGACCTGGGCCTTTTATCTTCCGTTCTGCAGGTGGAGCAACACTCATATTTGATACAGAGCTTGTTGCTGTCAACGGTGAGCCAGCCAGCAAATCAGACGAGGACGATGCTGGCAGTGAGCTTTAGAGAACAGTTCGGCCGTCTTACGGATCAGAGTCTAGTTGTCAATCAAATAGATGAATGCATGGAACATTTACCGGGTAGGGTGAATGCGATGAATACCATCAGCTACTAGAGAAATGAACATTCTTTTCCCGTAACTTTCTACTATTTTATAACTTCTGGTCCTATCTAACTTATGGCCTTTCTGAACAATCAACTGATCTAGTGATCTGTGATGCATGTTTCATAGTTGAGTGGATGTTGGCCGCGCGCCGTGTGCGTGAACAGGGATGAGCACGAGCTCCATGGCCATGGCAGAGAGCTGGCCGACGTACAGACATCGAGTCCTCGAGGTTGCTGCCGCGTGTTCTCTTCTCAGACGAACAGGATGCGCAAACGACGAATCCGTAAAATGGGCAAGTAGGTTAGACTAAACAAGTCCCGGTACCGAACTTGAAGAAAGATAGGCAAGCATCAGACCAAAGAAAGAATGAATGATTGATCTACTGAGGTATATATTAGACACCGCGAACAAGGACCAAATTTATGTGAAATTGTGCTCCTGAAACATCGATGTGACGATGGACTAATACAAATCCTACATAACAATCTTGTAGCTCAAAATTCTTTGTGCTAAAGAAGCAAACGGCCTCAGCTTGACAGCTTCTGCCTTCTGAACCTCCGAGTGACCTTCGAGCTGCTACGGTACAACCTGTTTCAACTTTTGCTGTACCTTGAAGCTGCACCAGCCCTTTCCTCGCTATTGATTGGTCTTTCCCCGTTACAAAGCAGATAAACATTTCAATGGCCTGCATTCTCAGAAAAGTTGCCGAATAGATTTTCAGGTTCTGTAGTAGTGGTGTGTGGAATCACGTCTAGTCTTTGCTTCTTGTTTACGATTGGTGATCCTGTTTCAGGGGACCTAACAGTGACTTTCGGATTTCCAACTGCGATGAAAGCCACTCTCTTCCTTGTGTCAGGCTTGAGATCCGGGCGTGGAGTTGAATGCACATGAGTAGCAAGCGTGTCAGGAAGAGAGCTAGAACTGTTTTCATTCACCAATTGCCTCCCACTTCGAGAATCTTCAGCATTACAGCAATGGCTGGTTTCTTGTTGGTTTGCCAGAGCAGCATCTGGTTGCTTGGCTGGGGAGTTTGATTTTTCAAGGTCTTCCATCTCTGAAAATTTGTCACAAGTAGGTATTAAAAATCATAAATAAAGCAGCATACCTGCTCTATTAAATACATGACAAACAATTGGTATTGAAAAAATACAAATTTTTTGTTTGGTTCTATAAAACAATAGCTGCAATTGAATATCCAATTGGAACATGCCCCTAAATGATATTTTAAGTTTACTAAAAAGAACTAGTCACAGGTTGCACCATACTTGCAATTTGCAAAACAAGTTGCATTTCAGTCAGCATCACATCAGGTATCATTCAAACAGGCTATACGATGTTAATATTATAACACGTCAGCCAAGTTATCTGCCATATTGCTATCTATTACTATATCATACTAAAAAGCAGTTGTCTACCAATAGCTAATGCAACACATCTCCAAAGATTAATGGATTGAATCCAAATGATGTACTCAAGTGACTTGGCAACTACCGTAAGTAACATCAGAAAAAACTACCATAAGTGACAACAGAAAAATACTTAAGTGACATCAGAACATCTGGACAGTCAATTGGAGGTATGCTCTAAGGAAATGTGTAACACCACCAAGTTGCTTGATGTTCATTTAAACACCATTTCTTACTGCTTGCCATCATTAATAAATATTTACATCAAATCACATAACAAAAAAGAAAATTTTCATGCCCATGCTTTTAAGGTACGGTGATATCTGACAGATTTATTATCAGCAGGCAGACATCAAACATTGCCACAATCATGTGTAAATATTGCAGAAAATGCAACTAAGAACTCAGATATTCATACATGTATCATGAAGAACAGAAGTTAGAGAGTTGCAACCTGAACTAACGGCTCCAAGAGTTTCATATTGAATTGATGATTCAATAGCACATGACTTTTGATCCTCATCTTGCACCTTCTGACAGCTCCCTTTTGTCCTTTCATGCAAAATAAATTTATCTTTCACCCATACACACTCCAGGATACTATGGGCATCATTGCTTGAGGGGTAGTACTCTCTGAAAGCCTGTTGAAATAATTAAAAAAGGTAGTAACTTCCGGCCAGTTCAGTTCATGTAGAAACTAACAGCCTAATTTAGGTACTGCAGTTTCTTCATAATTGAAAAGGATACAGAATGCTAGTATGGAAGCAAAACACACCTGCACTCCATCAATACTAATCTTAACATACTGCTTCCTATCAATAAAATCAGTCACCTTATTGTATACTGACACAACATCAATAAACCATCTGTGAACACAATACCAGAGGATCAGTGTCTAGAGCAAGCTCTGCAGTAAAAAGAGAAAGAAGCTTATTAGCCAGCATATGTTTCCAATAATATTTCTCAGATGTTCTAAATAACAAATATATTGGTTGGGTTTTAGGTTGGATGTTATATTACTATATGACCAATTTTAATATCTTATATCTGAATTTGCTTTGTAAAACAATAGTACTGCGTGTAGGTTATTTTGCTCACCTGTTGGATCAGGACCCTGACTCGTGCAAGCAAAGCAAGCACTGTTGTGCAAAGATCTACGAAAAATGATCTAGCAAGTAAAAATGTGATCTGACTATAGTGTAGGTTAAGGAACATCAGATAACTTGCAACCAAATTGACAATGGAAGAAATATATGCAGTTTATATGAAATTAAACATATGAAAAAAAAATTAGAAGACTAAGCAGATAATTGAGGTGATACATGCCGCACCTAAGGCAAGCCAAATGTGAATGTACAAATTATTCTATTTCTGTGCATAAGAGAGTAAGAAAGACATGGAAATAAAAAAACAAAGGATACACTGCTCCCTTCATAACAGGTTCAGCCATCTGCACGTAACAGACAAAACTTTTAGAAACAAAGAACAGAGAAAAGATAAATGTGTTTTCTTTCTCTAAAGAAGTAAATATCCAGTTCTGTCTCGAAGCAGGTCAAGAACATGGAATATAGTACAATGAGTCTTACAGCAATAGATATCAAGGATTAAAGAAAAAATACAGTCTTTGTCAAGTAATGTGCTACATGTACCATAGAATATAAAAGTATACAACTTCATTGGAGGGCTTCAAACATGCTATGATAATGACAGTACTTTGCATCTGAATTGTAGTTAGCTAAACAACAATGGCGAAAATGATTGAAAAATGTTGGTTCACATTATCTTGTTCAAATTACTAGTGTTTACAATTTTTTTATTAGAAGCGTAATGAGAACAAATAGCTGTGATTTATCAACCGCAAACAATGAATATATGATTCCATCAAAGTATTTGGTGCTACAGTAAAATAGTTGGCCAGTGTGACAATCTCAATTAAAGATAGTAAAAGATCTCAATGGTGTCAACGAAAATAAATGCACACCTGAGATAACAAGCGTGCAACACCCAAAAGCCTCTCGTGGTGACTATGGTTTGCACCAGGCTTCCTCTTACTCTGCCTACAAAAGAAAACATTAAGCAACAATCAAACTAGCCAACTCATCAAATAATAGCGTCATCTCCAAAAGAAGTGAAAGAGTCTGAATTTCCAAGCAATGCGTATACAAATGCAAAGCTCTAGCTACAGAACCACATGCTCCCGACATGAAGGATTGTTTCAGGGCATAAGTTTTGCCCCCATGTTCCATACACACAAGTGGTCAAAATTCTTTAGCGGGAGAGTGCAGCGCCGCTGTGGATGCGAAGCCTGACAGACCTGTTTGGGGCAAGTATCGTGTTGGCCGGCTTGCGGCAGGCGAGGACGGGGAACACAGCGTTCAGGACCTCCCCCAGACTGGCGCCGAGCAGCAGCTTCAGGTCCCTCCTCACCTGCGAGCACAAACCCACACACGCACGCACATACTCATCAATACAGAGCCACTCGCCGGGACGCGGTGGGAGAACGAACAGCTAGGTAAGCGGACGTAATAGTAGACCTTGAGGAGGTAACAGAAGTAGGCGGCGCCGCGGTGCTGGTTCCTGTGCTTGTACACGAGGCGCTCCAGCACCCTGCCTCCGCCTGCAGGTGCAGCAGCGCCGCCCGCAGCGGCTGCTCCTCCATCTCCCCTGTACCCTCCTGCCGCCACGCCATGGCGGCTGCGGACTCAATAGTTCCTGTATCCGTTTGTGAGAGAGTGCCTCGGCGGCAGCGGCGGACGGTGGTCGTTGTTGACCGAGGTGGGCCTGTGAGGTAGCAAATATGTCTGGTTTTTTACTTCCAGGCCTGTCTAAAACTCGGATCGATGAGAGGCCTATGCCGAGCAGGAGAAGGGTGTGGTTTACCTGGTGAACGCCTATAACAGCGTGTAGGATTTTTGCTGATTTGAGAGAGGAGGAGCAGAGAGTTTAGCTGTATTTCATGAAGTGACGATATAAGCTTATGATTTTACTGTACATAGACAGCACAAAATACTATTGTATAAGTTATTGTCTATAGCAAACACTTTTTTATATCATAATTAAAATGTTATGGGTTCTATAGAGACAAGCTTAATAGAAAAATTGTTGCAGAAGTGGTCTTAAGTGTTATGTTTATATGACATTGAGAAGACGACTTCTACAATAATCTTTAAGCTATAAGCCAAAAAGATCACCTCCACAAATTCTAAAATGGCATATATTTTAGAAACGGAGTGAGTGTAAAAGATCATGATGTGAATCCTAATTTGTTTATGAACAAAAAATAAGTACCTCCAGTACTTCTTTCTCTAAGCACTCCTTTAATTGCAGAATTGATGATGAGCCACCAGAAAGCTGTTCACAAAAAATATTATATTATTAATCAGATTTTTATCAATACTGAAGCTATACAATATCATGGAAATGGTAATGAAACTTCACAGATGAAAGCATGAAAACGTGAAAAAGTTCGTCTGCTCATTCTTTCTCAGAAAAGATACAATGCAGAAAAAATGCACACAAAATGGGGCTGAATATTCGAAACAGCTCCAGACTGCTCTGTGCAGTTGACTGACAGTTGATAACATAAAATGCAACCTTTTCTCTAGTCATATTTTCCATCTGATGGCACTCTTTTTAGGGATAGAACAACATATGATACTTCGATCTTCAACAAGATGACAAACCAAGTACCTAGCTACAGAACGTGAGCAATAGCCGGCTCTCAGAATAGCTCAGTACAAACACAATTCAGAAAACCTGAACATTGAGGGATCCTAAAATAAGTATCAGATTAGTACAAACACATCACTTTTGCACCACAATGCAAAATTTTAATGCTCTGCAGTATACACAATGGAAAAGGCTAGATTGATACATAAAGAACTGCCTAGCTTCCTTTAATCAGAAAATTATTTGTCCAGAAGGGTCAATCACCATTCAAGAACACAAGTGTAGTGATTTGCCTTCAGATATATTGCCTTCAGATATGCTGCCTTCTCAATCACCTTTCAAGAACACCTCCCAGGAATCCTGTTGGTTTTAGCACAAAAATTGTACAGTGCAGTTGATAGTTATTAACTCCTATGAACATGAGCTAAATTACACACAAAAAGGTTGAATGAAACACAATACTTTATTGTTGATATGTATAGCTCGTCAGTGTTGTTCTACCATTTCCTTGTCAGTAGACAACCGAGTTGATCACAATTATATTTATAGCTACCAATAAATCAGGTCGCTGCTGGTTTGCTGGGATAGCACTTGATATGGAGAGACCGTTAAATTTTGGAAATCAGTGTCCTGTAAGTAGCCAGCTACTAATTGCTTCACCCTTTCATGCAGGATAAAGAAGCGCACATCAAGAAGAGGAGTTACCATAACCGTGCGATGGACCGATGAACTTATGACCCCTCATGTGTTTTATTTTCCTAGGTCAGAGATACTAGGAAAGTCCAGGTGAAGAATAGTACTACTTCTTGTTGCGGTAGATTGGACTTAAAGGCCATTCATGTGCTGATCTGCTGATGCCTGATGCATTCTCTCTTACATTCAGGTTTAAAGAAATAAAAACTTCTTCCATTGCAGTTGATTACAAGAAGTCATCTCTGAAATTAGTTCTAAGCGGTAGTTGGTAGAAGAACATACATATACATACAAGTACCTCGATGTTGGCCGGCGTGGACGACGGAGGCCCAGACAAGGAAGACTGCAGCGCCAGGTGAGAGGATGACGAAGGCACATGCGAGGATGGATTGGGGGCTGGGGGTGATGGGAGGATGGCGGAGCTCGCTGATTTGTGTGGGAGGACAATGGAGCTCAGAGGACAACGGCGCCGGGGAGGACGGCGGAGCTCAAAGGCGCCTATAAGGACGGACGCGCCAGGGTGAATGGGGCTGCTCGGAGATGGGATGAGCGAGCTGTGGGGGGAGGTGGAGGCGCCAAGGAGGCGAATGGGTTCTGCGAGAGGAACAGGAGAGGAGAAACAAAGAAAAACCTAAGATTTTCTTTTTAATAATACATTTTTTAATCGGAATTTCAAAAATATTCCACCGAAAAAAAAAATTTCAGAAATATACCTCTGTCGCACGTTGGACGTGCGACAGGGGCCTAAATAGAAAAATACACGCGACAGTGCTCGGCGCCGACGGGCCTTCGTCAAGACGGCGAACGCGCGACAGAACCGAACGGCGCTGTCAAGATGGCGTAGCGCAAGCGACAGAGCCAAAGGCCCCCGTCGCACGCCAAAAGTGTTAGAGGAGGTCGTCGACGCATTTAACGTCATGACAACAAACAGAATATCAATTTTTGTATTTAATATTTTTGTTGACAATTTTGTTGTAAATTGGTTGTACATAATTGTCCCAGAATGAATCGGAAAATTATTTTATTTCGTTAGTGATACGCATTTCACTTAGGGTTTTCGTAGCCTCGTAAGGTCCGCGAATATGGCCGAAAAATGACGGAAAAAGCACGGCGGCTTCACGCAACGGGCATACCACTTCGCGTCTTGCGAGATGGTCGGACGTTGGCCCAAAGATTTTGTTACCAAAATCGGAAAGGCACTCGCGGCACGAAACGACGGTGTCGTGGCCACTTAGGGTTTTCGAGCCTCATGACAAAGGACATGGTCTAAAAAATACGTAAAAAATCAAGGCGGCCTACACAATGCGGGCTACCACTTACGTATGGGCGAGATAATGGACGCTGTTGCCTCGGCATTTTGTTGCGAAAATCGAAAAAAGCACTTGCGGCCACGAAACCATGGAAACTTTTACGACGTCGAAAAATTTTGAAACTCTTTATGGAGGTTCCTGATATATCAGTGATATTACCATAAAAATTTCAAATGATTTTAAGAATGCCTTAATGCAAGCGCCGAATGCGAAGAACACTCTCCTCGGATGCATTTTAGTTGGCCACTGTCCGACGGACAATCTTGATAATCATAGTAGGTCCCGTGATTTCTTCCCAATACAACCGAAGCGGTCTTGGGGAGGTTGTGGTACGAGTCTTCAAACTTCCCAAACCTCGCTTCTAGTGCCTTCCTTCGCCTCCACGCCTTCCCCGTAGCTAATTGTGTATCGATATCTGTTCTCGATCGCTCGGATAATAGCACGGGCTCAAAACTCGTGTTCTCCACTATCTCTGCAGACATGATGTTCGCGACATACCCGGATGATAGGTTCCTGTGAGCCATCACTGTTTCCTCACTCATACATTTATGCTGCTCAACCTTCGAATATATCCAATAGGTGCCCCATTTGGGCTTGTACGCGTACACTCTCCACGGACACCCATGGATCTCACACACCACGTCGTAGCAGGTTGGGGTGGATTTCTTAACCCCGAAAGTCCTTCTTAATGATAGAGCCTAATCTTTCACTAAGATCCCGCACGACCTCTTTTGTCGGGTACATACCGTTATGCCTAACCTCATTAACATCAGATCGCCAAGGCATCTCCCTCGTTTCATTGACAACCATATTTTCAAATTGTCGCGGCTCCACTCCTACCGGCACAAGCGGCTCCATACCTCCTCCATCTTCCTCATCCGACTCATCGTCGTCCTCCTCTTCTCTTCTGCTTGTACTCACGGTCTTCCTCTTCCATCCTAGTGTTATTTCCTCAATTTGCTCACCTTCGTCTACCAGTCCCGCGCTTCTTGGCCAACATTTTCATCATCCTTCCGAATCAACTCGTTTCACCACTTTGTCAACATGTTGCTCATGGCTAGATCCCCAATTTCAGTTGTCACCGGTTGAGCTCATTTTGAGGTCGACTACACTCACCGGCGCTAGCTAATCGCTGGGGCAACATCCTCTCATATGCTCGCACTAAAAGCACTCGATTCCATCCCCGCTGCTCTCCCCCTCACATATGATCTCCACGATGCGGTTCCTTTAGCTCAACTAACTCCCAAGAATAGTGTCGCTTTCAAGACACTACATAGGCAAAATACCTTCAACTCACACTTGTCTTCTTCCATCCGAAAAGTATAATACAACCATTTCAACACGGAACCAAATGTGCGCCCTCGAGCCTACTCAAACTTCGTCCACATATCGCATGTTACTTAGATCTCGCACCCTCCAAACCATGCATTACCACCCCATCTCCATAATAAATCTTAAATGGAACTCGTTTCGCCATATCTGCTAATCCATTCATTCACCTCATTTAATTAATTATCTTCCGTACAAAATACTATGACGTAACATAACTATACCTACATGGTACGAAAATATATATCTAACCGTAAAAAACATCTACATTCCTAATAATTCATATCGATGTAGTTATATCTGAAAAAAAAATACATTTCCATCAATATGTACCGATATACTCCTATCCGTAAAAATTCATTCCTAACAATATATACATTCAGATCGATGTACTTATATATTAAAAAATACTCATTCAGTAACTATATTTCCTTCAATATATACCGATATACTCCTATCCGCAAAAAATATCTAAATTTTCTAAACTAGAACTAGTCAGGACTCTATCAATTTACCTACATTTATCCGTAACATACATCTAAAACTATTTCTAATCTACCACTATTTATCGCTACAATGCTCTAGATCTAACTATTTCTAACATATCATAATTTCATCGCTAAGAAAAGTAAACAACAAAATTTACCTCAAAACAAAGGGCGCAGAATCGCCTCTTCTTCTTCTTCTCTCTCTCTCCCTCTTCCTCTTCCTTCCTCTCTCTCTCTCGTTCTCTTCCCGGCGCACAATGAGAACAAGACGGCGAAGCGGCTCATATAACGCCTCCTGCCGCAGACGACCATAGTGCGACAGAACCCGCGCTTCACTCGCCGCACGACCATCGGTCGATTTGCTTCACCGTCAGACGTTCATCGTCGGGCGACAGCGCTGCTTTTGCCTCGTCGCGACGTTAGCCGTGCGCGCGTAAAGCCACGCCACCCCGCACTGCCGCCTGTATTTTTCTATTTAGGCCCCGCTTGTTTCGAGAACCGCGAGTAAATTTGTAGGTTTAGAGGGCTACGCGCTCCGCTCCTCGAATGGTTAGACCAAAAGACAGGGGTCCACGAGTTATACCGTTCGCGTAACGTCCCTACTCGCCATGGGTGATCGGATGTTATTCATTCCCTGTATCCGCTGTTACAAGCGAGGGTCGAGCTTCTGCTCTGGGCGCCTGCAGGCTGTGGGTTACTCGAATCGACTACGAGGGTGACTCGGGTGCCTTGGTTTGGCGGCCTTAGCTCGCCCCCGCCCAAAGGGCCACACCTCCTTATATAGCCCGGGAGGACGGTGGCGCGAGGTTACACGGAGTGCGAAAGGAAAAAATGGATGGGGCCCCACGCCTTGAGTCCGGTCTTTTGCCTCGGTCCGATCGCTAGATCGCCTTCGACGGTGGTTGTACGCCCGTGTTGGGTTGGTGAAGACGAGAGGGACGGCTCGGTCCGCCTCCGGAAACGGCGACTCGCTTCTGTCTTTGGTCGGCACGTCGGCCGACGCCGAGGGTGTCACCGGTGTCGGGAAGACGCTGCAGCGGCCCCGCCCCACTCGACAGACGATTCGTCGGTCGGTCACCGAGCGACCAAGAGGGCTTGCCTCGATGATCCGACATCCGCCGTGGTGGAGACGAACCGAGCTCGCTCGAGTCGCCGACGGTCGGACCCATTGGTTGGGTCAACCACGGTCCTCGCCATTGAGGTCGCGGGCCCGGTCCTATATCGCTCGGTCGGACCGCTCTCGGGGTCGGCTCGGCCGGAGGTCGTGAGTCTCTATGCCGGGCTTCGCTTGAGGCCCAGGCGGGCGTCCGTGACGCTTCTCCCGGCCGGGGATACCTATCTCTCGGTATTCGCCAATAGCCTTCGAGCCCCGAACGGATCGAGAGCCGGTCGGGTTTGCTCGCTCGACGGGCGCCGGCCGACATGTTGCTCTGATACGGCCGACCTCCGTTTTAGGACCGACGACGGCTTCGCAATTTCGGCGTCCGGCCAATCGGATCTGGTCGATTACCGGTGCAGGCGAAGATCCGGTGGATGGAGCCCCGAGCCCCGAACGGACGGAGAGTTTGCCGGGACTTCCGCCGCTGGCGAGGCGTTCGGCTGGGGACCTCGTGTTCTCGGTCGAGGTCGTTCGATACCAAGTGCATCGGTTGAACGGAGGCGCTCCTCGCCTTGGTTTGCCGCTAACGCCCGCAAGGCGAGCACATCCGGTGGATGGAGCTCCCGAGCGGATCGGAGAGCGGTCGGGGTTTTTTCGGCGAGGCGCCATGCCGCGTCGTGGCCCGATGTACTGTAAGGTTTGCGTTGGCGCCAAAATGGATAAAGGCGCCCGCCAACGCTGCCGAGCGGGGTGGCGCGCTTCCCCTAATACGCCCATCCGCAGTGTGGGACTCGGAGGGTGAGCTAACGCGCTGCTATGCGTTGGCTTGAACGCCGTGCTTTCGCGAGCCGATAGCGGGTTTGTCCAAGCTGGGCCTGGCGGCCTCCGAAAGGAGAACTGCTTCGAAGCGGACGTTATCCTGCCGCGGCGTCCACTTCGGGCGACCCATGAGAACCTTTTTTACTCGATCCTGTGTCGGACTCTAGGTCGTCCACGACCCAGAAGCATTGTTGCCGCCACCCGTCGACGGGTTCCGCGGAGAGTGTGAAGTATGGTCTCGAACACGATTAAAGGTGATTGGGCCGTCCACGCCCAATTGAGGCCCACCGAGCTCACCTTATCCTCGCCCTCGCCGATTTTTTTTCGGGTGATGCGTGCACCTCTTGGTGCTTAGGCGCCGAGCCCACAAAGACTTTGGCCGAGCCGGACATAAGTTGGGAGCCTCTCGCGCTTCCGGACTGTGAATGGCCTTTGGCGCATTTCTGCTTGTTGCAGCGCCTTCGAATTCGGAACGAGGCCCGAGGAGCGTGCGCCACTCGCCTCGACGCGTGGCCCTTTCGCTCGTCATTTGCCCCGTCAGAATTAACGCAAAGGCGACTCAAGGATCGAGCGTCGTCTGGATTGGACCGCCGCAGCCGTCGGGAGGAAACGACGCCGCTTCCTTCTTCGCGATATCACTTTGTTCGGCCGACGCCGTCCGCCGACGGGCGTTAAGTCCCTTTGTAAAAGGGAGAGCCACCGGCCGGATTCTCCGCTTGTCCCGTTTCTCCGCCGCGAAGAAAGAGAAAGTCGACGCGGCTGCGAGGAAGCCAAAAACCTAGGGAGGAAATCTCGCCACTTCTTCTCCGCTCATCGGTCCTGCGCTTTCGGAGATGTCGTGGCCGAGTGTTCGCGGCTTGACGCCACAGACGTACTCGGGCGAAGAAGCGATTCCTTCCCGCGACGATATCTCGGTGGAGGGTGCCGACAGAGCCGCGGCCCGAGCTCGGGCGACGGCGAGATCGTCGTGTCCGCGTCCTTCTTCGAGCGCGGATTCGCCTCCTCCACTCGCTTTGTCCGCGGACTTCTTCATTTTACAAGGTGGAGGCGCGACCACCAATCCCCACGTCGGCCGCACATTGCGATCTTCATCACGCCAGGCGAGGCCTTCTGGGGTCGAGCCCCATTGGGCCCTCTGGAGGTACTTCTTCCATATCGCGTCAAGGAAAGTCGGCCAGTCGCGTTAGCTGGCGCCGACGGCGGCGCCGCTTATCCAGCCTTCGGCCCAACCGGCGCCGAGTACATCGATATGAAATCGCTTCGCCGAATCGGATGGCACTCGAATGGTTCTACATTCGAACGTAGAGAACAGCGCCGGCCACCACCGAGAGGGACCGGAGGCGATGCTCGAATGGAACCGGCCGGCGACGCGAAGCGAGAAGAGGAAAATGGAGGTGATCTCGAGCGACTTATGTCTCAAGAGGCGGGGCTCGACGGGCGACGCTTGCCGTCCGCGACGCTCATGGCGAGACGCGGCCCAACCCTCATGGACGTGCCTCACCCAATGTTCGAGTACGTGGGAGCATCGGACCCCATGAGGATGGAGCATTCTGACCTCCTCGTCGGAGGTTGAGGCTCGGGTGACGGCCGCCCCGTCGTGAAGGCCACGCATGGCGGCTTACGGCGCCCCCGAGGCCTTTGGGCGAAACCCCCAAATCGTAATCGGGCGGCTCTCCGGCTTCCTCGGCCCTTCGTCTTAATTCCTTGCGTTTTGACTCAACAGAGTTCCCACCCCTTCGTGGCTCGCTAGGGCATCCTCCGGGCATGGTCACGGGAGAAGGAGATGAAGGCGCGCCCGCCAAAAGCCGAAGCTGAGGAATCCGCCGAAAAGAGCGCAGGGAGAGCAGGAGGAAGGAGAAGAGGGAAGCCCGCCATGGCCATGGCTACAAGGCGAGGACGTGTCAAACGCATCGCTCGCTCCTCGCTTGGCGGGTCGCCCTCCAATGACGGCAGAGATCCGGTGACCCGTCACGGCGCGTCGATTTTGTTGTCGCCGGCGACGATCCGGAGGGCGTTGATACGAAGTCGCCGTTGGTGCCCAGCAGGTCACCGGGCGGCGCCCCGATGGAGGGAGATGGCCCGTCCGCCAGAGAGGCCAAGAAAGAGAGCGCTTGGTTGTCAAATACCGCCGACGCGTTGGTTTTGTTCCTTTGTCATTCATACGCTTTGCTTGAGCTGCTTCGACCGCCCGCGTTTTAGGGATTTCGGGGAAAGCTCGACGAGGTGGCGAATTGCTTGCTGGGACCGTCATTGCCACTCTCGCCGGCGAGGTTGGGATGGGCTATCCGGCCGGAAGCAGATGGTCGAGACGGTGGTGTGGTCGTGTTCGCAGCCGACCGACGCAATGCAAGCCACGCCTGCGGGTCATGCCGAGTCGACCGCGGAGCCGCAGACGCTTACGAAGACCGGGCGACCGTCGCGCTCATTGTCAGATCGGGGCCGACGATGGCGAGCAGCCTCGCGCCACGGTTGTCGACATGCACGGCCCCGGCGCTGAAGCTTTGCCGCTACCGCTGTCGAGGAACAGCCCGGGAGGACTTCGCAGGCGGTGGTGGTGGTCGTTGATTCGCCGCCGGTGGCGCCAGAGGCCCCCGCTGCTGCGAAGGCTCTGCCGACGACCACAAGGAAACCCTCCAGCCGCCACCGCCCATCTTGGTGTGGTCGGCAACGACCGCCTCGACGAGGCATCATTCACATCGGATGACTGCGAGCTTGGGGAGTGGGAATCCTCGCAGGAGGGCTCTCGCGAGTGAAGATCGAGATGGAGGAGATTCAGGCGAGCTTGGGCCAGCCTCGAGTCCTCCGGCAGGTGTTGACGCGTCACCGGGGGTCGACCGACCACGGTGGTAAGTTGTGCTCGAAATTTTTCCGGCTTTTCAAATCCTCGCCGACCTTGTATTGATGTGCCGGCTTGTTGCAAAGTCCGCGAGAGCGTTCGGAGGGTAAGTCCGGTTCCTCCGCCGCTTCGGCCGGCCGGAGGATTCCATGGCGAGGAGGACCGCAACCAACTGGCTCCGAAGCCGCGTGAGGCGCAGAAGCCGTGCGCGCGGAGCGTCCGCGGCAGAGAGGCCCACCGGACGATGAATGAGATGGTCGATGTCTTGCGTGAGGAGCGCTGGCTTAGCTACCTCGGCGAGGGTAACCGAATCGAGTCCGCTGGCGGCGAAGCCAACAACGCCAGGTTGTCGCCAAAGCGGCAGCGGCGCGCGAAAAACTCGAGGAGGAGACTCGCCAAGCTCATCGCCATGACCGAATCGACGGCACGAAAGACGTTGTTATTCGCCGATTTGAAGGCGGCGTTGCCGAAGCGTTCTTCTCGACTTTTGCCCCGATCTTCGGAATTGCGAAGAACCTTGGCGGTCGCAGGGCGCGCGATTGGCGGTGGAAGAGCGTGACGCTACGGTCGCAATGGAGGCGGTGGCTCTACGGCGTGGAAAGAGATGGAAGGCGATCGACGAATCGGTCGACGAAGTTGGCGACCCGGGAAGGTCGGCCGTTGTTCAGAATCGTCGCGGGGCCGCAGGGGCACAAGCTCGCCATCGATCGAAGTTGGCTCGTGTACCGAGCACGCCGAGAAGTCGGTGAAGACGAGTGCCGCTCGGGGCCACTTCTTACCGTTAACACCATGTCCTTCTACAACGGTATTAACTCGACAATGTCGAGGCGGGATTGCCAGAACCGACCGACGAGGAGGTCCATCGCTTCGCTCGTGCCGAGCCCCATGCCCGAAAGTGATCGCCGACGGATATCGCCGCAGAGCGCTTCTCCACGGGATTATGAATAATGTTAGACATTACCTTTAAAATGTAAAAACTTTAACATGCAATGAATCGGGTTCGCTTTTGTGTTCGTCATGAAGTTTGAGCGGTTCCTTCGCTTCGAAACCATAGCCCTGAAACCGCCGGTTTTTTCGGCGTGGCGTGTTCGATTTCGAGGAGACGCTGGCGAAGTGCTAACGAACCCCGAGGCCAAAAGGCGCGATTCGCTTCATGCGGGAATGAGTGGCTCGATCGACTTATGGCTCGCGACCGGCGGGTAGCCCTACCACAAAGCGCTACTTGAAACCGTAGATACCGGGCGAGGTCGAAGCGCTTGGGTCGGACGAAGTTACTGCACGGGAGCCGAGTGGTCGGCCGCCCACCCGCCAGATGAGTATGAACGACGTTAGAGAACAAAATTCACGTTTCATGCGGCGGAGGAACGGCCGATCGACTTGTGGCTCGCGGCCAGGCGGTAGCCTTTACCACAAAGCGCTACTTGAAACCGTAGTCAGCTGGGCGAGGTCGAAGCGCTTGGGTCGGACGAATTACTCCGCCTGGGAGCCGAGGTGGTCACGGTCCACCGCCCGTATGAGTGTGAATAACGTTGTTCTCGGTTCTCGAGCAATTTGCGGCGACTGTGCCGTGGTCTGCCAGACAGTGTGTCCTTCGAGATAGTCGTAAAGGAGACCAAGATTCGAGAGACTTATCTCTTTTGGTCGGTAGTCGAGCGGCTTGCTGAGGCCTGGCGCAGACTTCGAGGTTGTCCGGATAAGCGGCTCGCTGAAGATCGAGGTCGCGCCGCTTCAAAGACGGCGCGGCCCTCGCGCCGCGTCGCTTTGCGCGATTTAATGTGGAGGGGATTTTAATGCGTCGGCTTGCCAAGACGGACGGCATGCGGTCGAGGGAGTTCGCGGGCGCCTGGCGCGGCGGTTTCGGCAAGTGAAACCACCCCTATAAACACGGTGCAGGGTAGCGAACTCCCATCCGTTCGGGACGTTATAGTGCCTTCACCTCCTTCATCTTGGAAGCACCTCCTCGAGGACTATGGCGAGCGGTGGCGGTGATGACAGAGGTCGAAGCGGATCAAGCGGAGCTCTCGGGTTCTCTTCCAAGAAAGTTCTGACGGAGGGTTCTCGCATGGCGGCGGGGTGGCGCCAGCCCTCGCCAAGGTTCTTATCCGGAGCCCCGCCATGTATATGTCCTTCTAGTGGTTTTAGTGGGCGTTAGGGTTGCTAATTTGAGGTTCATCTTTGATACTTGCCTCTTGCAGTCCGACGCCCAAAGGCCGCCGACAAGCGCCGCTGGCGGCTCCGGACCCTCAGTAATGGGAGTGGCTCGCTCAGGATCGGGCGGCGAGCATGGTGGACGCTTGGCTGCGCGGTCAGATGTCGACTGGTGTCTCAGTGGGGCCTCCACGCCCTCGAGACGCAGTGACGGCGTGTGGCGCGCGGCCGCGAAGACGAGGCGGCAACAATGGGCGCTGCTTGCCGCCGAGGCGTAGATAGCCCGCGGCGAACGAGGATTTTGACTCCACGCCAGTTCTTCCTCTCCATGCTCCGCCACGCCACGAGAGCATGGGAGGAGCTCGAGGTCACCGCGGGTGGAGCCGAACGAACCGGTTCAATTTCACCGCGCGAAGACGCTGGCTTACTTCGGCGCTGAGGCGCGAGGGCTCGCCCCAGTTCCGGAGCGCTTCCGCCGAGAAGGGCGGAGTTGCCGCTCGGGCGGCCGAAAGTACGGCCGGCGCGCCGGCCAAATGGCGGCTCCTTTGACGCAGCGGCCACCGTCTCCCACATCCGAGGCGACGCGAGCCAAGCGCGCCGGAGTCGGAGGCGGCGGTACGGTATGAGCGGCCAGATCTCGAGGTCTCTTGACGACGAGACCGATGCGAAGCGAGGTCTCCGGGAAGGCGACGGGACGACGCTTCTTTGGCCCCGACCCTTAGGGGCCGCCACGCCGCCTTTAAACTCGCTCGTCAGCGAGGCATCTTGGGCACCGGGCGCCTCATCGTCTTCGTTGTCCCATTTGCTTTTGCGATTTTTGCGCTTTTTTCGCTTCAGACTTGCACAAGTTGTGGCGTCGCTTTACGCCCTTTCTTGTAATGGACACTTCGTGCTTTTTGTCGACTCGAATCCTATCGCTCAAATTTCGCGCCGATCGCTCGTCATTAGTAGTCATCTTGGACACCTTTGCCAACCGTCTGGGTCGCGGGCGCGAGGCCATCAATATGCGGACCACTACTTTAGTAGTCGAGTCAAGAAAAACTACCGGAGTTTTCACAAGACGAGACCGAGTGGTCCGCCAAGCGGTCCTTCACCGGGAGGACCTTGGTCGACTTGGGCACCACGCAACGAGGTTACGTGAGATAGAAGCTCCCGAGGTGTTCGGCCGCCGCGGGTCCGCCAAGAAAATTAGTTTCAGTGAAAGAAACGCTTAAGCTTTTCGATGTTCCAGGCGTTTGAAACAATGTTGCCATCGGCGTCTCTTAGTCGATAGGTGTCGGTCGAATTACCTCCACAATCGGTGAAGGGGCCTTCCCATGGGGCGAAGCTTAGCTCGCTAACGTTGGATCGACTTGGCGCAGACCAAATCGCTAACGTTGAAGGCTCGGCCACGACTTGGCGACTCGATATCGCCGCAGCTGCTCGCCGATACTGGCCGACGGAGGACGGCGACGTCGCAGGCTCGCCGAAATGGGTCGACGGCGTTTGCCGTGAGTCGAGTCCCCGAGCTTGGTCGAAGGTCTGCAACCTTGGAGCGCCAGACCTGTGGTTGGCAAGATGACCTCGGCCACAACACCGTGAAGAACGGCGTGAACCCGGCCGACCGGCCTGAGTGGTTCGCAGTTCAAAGGACGGAGGGGCACGGCTACCCATCGCCTCGCCGACTTCTTCATCGGTTGAAGATTCGCGCTTGAGCCCCCGCAGATCATGCCGTTCGCCTCTCGGCTCGGCCGCTTGGTCTGCGGTGGGCGGCAGACGCCCACCGACGCGGATGTTGAAGTCGCCGCAGAACTCGAGAAACTCCTTCCCGTGAACCTGCGCACCATTGTCGGTGATGATGGAGTTCGAGACCCCAAACCGTAGATGATGTCGCGGAAGAAGTTGGCGCTGCGACATAATAGTGGCGACGGCCGCCTCTATCCACTTGGTGAACTTGTCCACCGCGACGAAGAGGTGCGTGACGCCGGCGCTTTTTTGAAAGGTCCGAAAGGTCGAGTCCCCGCATCGCGAACGCCATGTGATGGGGATTGTCTCAAGGGCTTGGGCCGGCAGCGCGTTTGTCGAGCAAAGAATCGCACCTTCGCAGTGCGAACAATTTGTTTTGGCGTCGCTTCAGAGCGGTTGGTCAAGAGAAACCTTGACGAAGGCCTTCCCCACGAGGATCGTGGTGCCGCTGGTGACCACACACCCCGCCATGGATGTCGAGCGGCAGCCTCCTGCCCCGGTCGGTCAGATGCACTTCGAGGACCCCGAGGACTCTTCTTGAAGGTCTCGTTGACCAGACAAAAGACTTCGCTGCGCCGGCGAGGCGCCGCCCTTGGCCGTCGAGGAGGGTCCCATTCGCTGTTTATCGACGAGGGCTTCCTCCAATCTGTTCGGCCAAGAAGCACGCCCCGACTCGAGCCGGATAGCGGCGCGATTCGGCTGATTGGTGGTCGGCTCGGCCGGGCCGGGTGGCTCGGTTTGCGGGTCCATCGGATGGATCTACCGGTGGAGGTCGTGGGCGAAGATCCCGGTCGGAACGGGGCCCTTGCCAGAAGCGAGGTTGGCGAGGTAGTCGGCCTCGCCGTTGTTGCGCCGGTAGCTGTGGTGGAGCTCGAACCCTTTGAACTTCTCTTCCGCCAGACTGCAAGAAGACGCCGCCATGCGTGATCTCGGTTCCGAGGCCTTCATGACCGGTCGACCACCGCCTTGAGTCGCCAGATACGAGAGCCGCCGACGCCTAGGTCGGCGGCGATCAGAGACCGCTGACGAGGGCTTTCAGACGGCGACGTTGTTCAGAAGCGCCGAAGAGCAATGGACGGATATTGGACTTTGTTGCCGAGCGGGAAACGAGAACGACCCGGCCACGCCCCATTCTTGGTGTAGGATCCGTCAAGTACATCGCCCAAGACTCGGGATCTTCAAGCACCGGAGGGCTCGGGCTTCGGCCCACTCGCCACGAAGTCGCAAGGGCTTGGGACTTGATCGCCGCCTTGGGGATGAACGAAATGTCGGGCCGTTGAGCTCGAGTGCCCACTTGGCTATCCTCCCGGCGTCGCGGCTAGGAGGATCTCGCCAATGGCGAAGAGGTTACGACAGAGACGGGGTGTTGGCCGAAGTAGTGGATCAGTTTTCTCTTTGCGATTAGCACCGCCAGAGAGTAGTTTCGCACTCGCGTAACGCTTTGACTCGAGAGTACTTCATCGACGAAGTAGACCGGTTGCCGACTTTGAGGGCGCTGCCCTTCTTCCGTCTGGCTGACGACGAGTGCCACACTCACGACTTGGGTCGTGGCGGCAATGTAGAGGAGTAGAGGCTCACATGGCGCCGGGCGCAATCCAGATCGGTGACGCCAGAAGGCCTTTAGTTGGTCAAGGGCCTCCGAGCTTCCGGTCCAACCGGCGGCCGGATCTTCTAAGCGCTTTATAGAGCGGATTCCACGCCGCCGAGGCGGGACACGAACGGCCAAAGCCGCGAGGCAACCCGTCGCCTTTTGACGCCTTTAGGTCGGCGATCGGGCCCATCCTCATGATTGCCGAGATCTTCACCGAAGTTGGCTTCGATGCGCGTTCGGATATCATGAAGCCGAGAAGCTTCCTTGGGGACCCCAAGACGATTTTTCGGTTGCTTTATGCGAAGCGCCGGAGGTTCGTAAAAGTTTTTCGAGGTCGGCGACGAGGTCGCCGCTTCCTTTCCTTGACGACGATGTCGCCCACGAGACCTCGATGTTACTACCGATCCGGTCATCGAAACAGTGTACATGCACCGCTGATATGTAGCACCCGCGTCTTCGCACCAAAGGGCATAGTCACGAACAAAACGAGCCGGGGAGTGATAAAAGAAGTCGCGAGTGGGTCGGACTCCTTCATCGGATCTCGTGATAACCGAGTAGGCGCCCAGAAGGAGAGCAATTCACACCCGGCGGAATCAACGACCGGTCGATCCGGCAGAGGAAAATGGTCCTGGGACACGCCTTTGTTCAGCCCGTAATCAACACACATCCTCCATTGCCCGGACTTCTTTTTACAAGGACAGGTTGGCAAGCCACCTGGGGTGGCGACTTTATGAACCCCGCCTCCAAAAGTTTGGTTACTTTTTTATGAGCTCGGCTTTTCTTCGTCAAATCCAAGAAGCATGGCCGGCCTCACTGCCGGATATTGAGGGTGTGCTCTCATGACCTCCTTGGGATGCCCGCAGATGTCGGAGGTCTTCCAGCGAAGACGCCCCGCTCGCCCGGAGGAAGTCGACGAGCGCTTCCTATTTGGAGGAGGGCGGACCCCACCCGACGGTCTTGGTCGGGTCTTTCGGTCGATCATGGCCTCTTCGTGTCCTCCGCGACTGAAGAATCCGCCCCGACTTATCGGGGCTGTGGACGGACCCGAGGCCTCTCTTGAGTAGTCGCCGAGCTCGGGACGCGATGACCGCCGGTTAACTCGCAATCGCTTCGCCATGATTGAAGGCAAGCCGATGACGAGGCCACGTAATGATGCCCGTGGCCCCGAATCTTCACCAGATGTAGATGTAGTTGGGGATCGCCATAAACTTAGCGTAACATGGCCTCCCCAAGATGGCGTGGTAGGAGCCCGCTAATCCCACAACCTCGAAGTGAGGGTTTCTGCGGAAGTTCTCGCCCCCAAGGTGACGGGCAGTCGACCGCCCGAGGGGTAGGCTGGCTGGCCCGATGACACCGTGGAAAGGTGCCTTGCTCGGTCGTAGGTCGAGCGCGAGACTCCTGTATGCCGAGCGCCTCAAAGATACATGATGTTGAGGCCGCCGCCGTCCATGAGCACCTTCGTGAGGCGCTTCGACCCCACGATGGGATCGACGACGCAGCGGTATCTTCCCAGCGCGGATGTGGTCGGGTGGTTCCGCCCGATCAAAGGTGATCGGAGACTCACCACCGGTACCGACCGCCGGTCACCAGATGCACCTCGCGAGGCGAAGCTTTTGCCGCCGCTTGTCGGCCAGCTCTCCGCCACCGAAGATCATGAGGCATCCGTCGGTTCCGAGAACCTCCACTGCTTTTTTTTCCCCGACCTCGGCACGGGTCGCGCTTTTTCCTTTGCCCCGTGATCGGGGGGTTTCGAGAAACGCCAGACTTCGCATCCCGATATTTGTGCTTGACGGTACTCGTGATGCGACACGCTCTCCATCAATTTTTCGGTGGTTTGGCGCCACCGCCGCCGCTTGTCGTATGGCGGCGGGCGGCGACCGCTTGGTCCTCACGGACTGCTTTCGCCTCGCTTGTCGGAGCGATCGGAAGGGGCGGGCTCGAGTCCGATTTCGCTTTAGCCTTCCTTTGTCGAAATGGTTCCCCATACCTCCTCGCCGAGGCGTGGTTGGTGGCAACGCCGAGCGCCTCCTTGGTGGTCCCGGTTTGACGAACCCACCTTGGGACTAAGGCTCGCGACGTTGTGCCATAGATGAATGCCCCCACAACGCCGCCCGCCGATGTCGTGGAGTTCATTACAATCATTGGGAGAAGCGCCGATGTAGTCCCTGAGCGCTTCCGCCGCCGCTTGCGACTTTGAGGTCCCAGAGTTCCTGTGGCGCCAAGTGCCTCGAAATTCCGACGGCATGCTTCTTCAAATCGCCCGCTTTTAATAGTCCCGGCGGTACTCGAGCTAGGCTCGCCGAGTCCGCCAGTAAACGGGAGGTATCAATGATAAAAGATCATTAGAGTTCACGGCCGACAAAGCGAGCCGGTAGTCTTCGAGCCAAACACCGGGGTTCGTGGCCCCCGTGTATTTGGCTATGTTGACGGGTGCCCGGAATCGGGCGGGGAAATCCGCGCGACGGATTTCCCGGGAGAATGCCTGAGATCCCGGCCTTCGCTCGGATCGCGGCCGACGCCGATCACCGTCTCATGACCGCGAACGGCCCCCAGCGCCGGCCGACCTCTTGCGAGCATCGAGGGTGTCGCGATAGTCGTGGCGTTGCCCGAGACGCTGTCGCACCGGGTGTGGAGGCCCGGGCGCTCTAACGGGCGGCGCGGCTTTCACCGGCTGCGGGCGAGCCTGGCTTTGCGGCCTGGGGACCTCGAGTGACTAGCGCCGGGGCCGGTACATATGGTACGGCACTGCGTTCTATCACCCCGGAGGTGCCGGTAGGTGGTCTTAGCATCGCTCGCTTGCTGTGGACGCCATGAGCAACATTGCACCATGGCGGTTTTAGCTAGGAAGGGAAAACACGGCGACGATCGCTCTTCTTCGCCATTCTCGCCAGACTGGCGCACAAGACGCTGCTGGCGGGCGCCGGTGCGGGCGGCGTTGCGCGTTTTGCCCCCGCCGACAGACGATTCGTCGGTCGGTCTACCGAGCGACCAAGAGGGGCTTGCCTCGGCGATCCGACATCCGCCAGAGTGGAGACGAACCGAGCTCGCTCGAGTCGCTGACGGTCGGACCCATTGGTTGGGTCAACCTCGGTCCTCGCCGCCAGAGGTCGCGAGCGCCGGTCCTATATTGCCCGGCCGGACCGCTCGGGTCGGTTCTACGGAGGTCGTGAGTCTCTATGCCGGGCTTCGCTTGAGGCCCAGAGCGGCGCGCCCGTGACGCTTCTCCCCGATATTCGTTGTTCGCCGACGTCCAACGTCGGCGAGGTATATTTCAAAAAAAAATTTTGTGGAATATTTTTGAAATTCAATAAAAATGTATTATTAAAAAAAAATCAGATTTTTTTCGTTTATACGTGAATGTCATTGGTGGGTAATTTCAACTAAGTTCTTTGGTAAATGTCTATTTCCAACCCCAAAAAAACAAAAAAAAAAGCCCCCTTTCCTTGGCTTTTGGCTTATATACGAAGGCTTTAGATTTTTTTTAAAGCTCGGTTGAATAGATTGGCGTTTATTTTGGTTTTGGCTTTTAAGCCGATGAAAAAGTCCAAACAAACAGGACGGATTATGTGTTTAAAGAAGGACAAAATATACGTATGCATTTTATCATTTCCTTTTCTACGGTGCTGCTTGTTTCCCTTTCCTAGTTGATGTTCACATCAAATATTTAAGTTACATAAATATCTACAATCTTTGAACTATGGCTGACAAATTTTGAGAAATAGTACTACAGAATATGGTCCCTATTGATCCAGCAATGCCTGAAATGCGAAGAGTTGGAGAGACAGTGATGGTTTCGATCTTGAGTTATTCAGAAGTGTAGGCAACAGATTGTCAGAACAGTGTCTAGTCTCTCATCATAAGAACTGTACTTAAAGAGTAGTACAGATAAATTGAAAAATACTCACAAGTACAAATACTTTCATTAACAATGTATATGGAGACAATCAGATAAGTGGATGATTCAAGTTAATTGATTGTTGCAATCATTTGCAAAGTACAGAGAATAGTTAAAGAAAAATACACGGTATAGTCTTGTGAGCTTAATGGCCATCAAGGACTCAAGAAATCAATTGCAGCTAGTTACAAAAAGGGATATGATGAATAAATAGTATATGAAGTAGACTGTACAATTCATGCCTACGTTTAGTGTTACTTGTTCAATCAGTGATTATTCACATTTAATCACCGTAATGATTGAAAAAGTTATATCCGACTTTTCCAATAACACTGCCTCTAATGAATTTGGTGCAAGTTCTTTTTTTTTCAGTTTGGAAAGCCTCACACAGAGTTTGAGCTAAAAGGGTACACATGAGCTTAGTGATAACACAAGATTCCAAGTGTGTGGTTTTATTCCAACACAAGATTTGCTGCCTATATTGATGACAACACAGACAGCCAAGACCAAGCCTTTATATTCTTGCATTAGGTCAACTATGAATCCTTTTATGTAAGAGCTGTCTAAACTTAAGAATGCTCTATGTATTTTATCATTACTTTTCTACGTAGACTTATTCACTTTTGTAATTAACCGATAATGATGTACATAACTTGAAGTAGGTTCATTGCACTAGTAATGACAGGAGAAACACATGAGGAAGGGCAATCTAAATGCACATAATGTTAAGAAATCAGAGATCTGTTGCCCTACTTTAGTGACATCTAGGAAGCTTCCTTCTCTGTTTATAAACCAAGAATCCACCAACTATGGAAACAGTAAGAGGAAAAAAGAGAAGTTGACAGATATCACTACTCTGAAACCCAAATCAACACTGATTGTTTTTTTTGGGGGGCGAGAGTAACACTAATTACTAAATGCACCATTCACGCATCAAACAACAATATTTTCATCCATTTACCTGCTATTTTTTTAGAGCAAAAGGACATCAGGAACTGATGCCCCAGTTTCAATTAAGAAACTAGCACACATTTACCTGCTATTTCAACTTGCTAGTGACATTTTTCCATTAACCCAAAATTTTCCATTCTTCTCTGAACCAAGAAAGATAGACGGAGGAAGGATATGAGGAAAACATACCCTTTGGTGGCTGTTGCTGGCGTCGTGGAAGGAGTAGGTCTAGTGCGGCTGATGGAAGGCGAGGTAGCGCACGGCGTGGAGGCGCAACTTGGCGTCGAGGCATAGGTGACCCACACGCTGGCGCAGGTGGCCGGCTGAGATCGCAGTGGCTGGTGCCCTAGTCACCGAATCGGGGGTGTGGAGATCGGGGAGGAGGATGGTGGAGTTGGTGGAGGAAGATGCCGACGTCACTCGCGGGAGGCGGAGAGGTCACGAGGGACCGGTGGATGTTGTGGGAGGTCGACGGAGGTCGCTGGTGGCCGGCCGAGGTCACGGCGGCCAGTGCCCTAGTCGCCGAGTCGGGGAGGGGATGGAGTTAGACTATCTCCAGCGAGCTCCCGTCCCGTCCCGTCCCGGTTCCCTTCGTGATGGGAAAGCAGCGCCGAAGGGATCGAAATCAGCTCTCCAACGAGTTCTCCTCCCGGGCGCGACTCCGAGGGGATAGGGGAGAGAATCCCGGTCGGGGGAGATTCTCTCGCCTTTCCCTTCCCCTCGACGAGCGGCTGGAGTTGGTCGCGCGCGCTGGGGCGGAAGTATCCGGGAGGAAGCGGCGCGGAACCGGGGGCGAGAAGGACTTCGCGACGGCAAGGGCCGGCGGCAGTCGAAGCAGGCAGCGGCAGTGGTGGCTGAAGAGGGAGGAGCTGGGCTTCTTCACCAGCGTGCACGGAAGCCACAGCCGCGTCCAGGAACTGAGGTACAAAATTTCCCCCAATATTCCGCGCGAATTTTTTGTTGAATGTGTGACGAACACCGGATTTTGGAGTGAATGCTGGACCCTGGTGCTCCGATGTATTGTCGTTTTGGTGGATTAGGGTTTTGGGCGGCCACCATGTCCGTAGCTTCGATCTGAGACTACACGAACTCTTACTCTTAATTGTCGATTTGTTTAAGAGTTCGTGATGGGAGATAGTCTACCTCCGGCGATTGTCTCCAGCGATTTCCCAAATAGATCTGAAAGCCAATGCTATGAACAATTAGTCAAGTTCTCCGAAAGCTGTAGTTTCAGAAGTAAAACTTTCTATTGTCAAGTTCCAGCGATTTCCCAAATAGTCTTAGATCTGAAAGCTGTAATTTCAGAAGTAAAACTTTCTATTGTCGATTTCATTCTGAAAGCTCTAATTTTCAGAACTAAGCCCCCGTGCTGCCCTTCTGCCTGCCTGTGCTGGTCGAATGCTAACCTTAGATCCTACATATGAAAATCGTTTTCTGGATACTCAATTGGAAGAAATTTGCGCCTTCTTTGTCAAATTGTATGGTGGCCTGGTGGCCTCGGAGATACAAATTTACAACCGTGCTGCTCCTCTTTGAACATAAGGTTACTTGATTTTTCTATCTAGTAGTACCAATTAGGCACTATGGAGTCATAAAAAGATTGGTTACAAGCTGTGCGAGATTGTGCATAGGATCACCATCTCGGACAACATTAAGGTTTCTGTTTGGAACAGACATAACCTTTCTGGATGATGAAGTAGGAGTATGTGGCCAGCTGACAGATATATTTTGAAGTGGGGGTAACTCTGAACACTTAACTAAATCTGAAAGCTATAATTTCAGATCTGAGTACACCATGTAACTTCTGATTAACCTGTAATTTCTGATTAACCATGTTAAATTGTCGATTTAGCTCTTATTGTCTGTGCAATCTACTCATTCAGTATTCCTCTCCAATGCGTGTAGTTATATCTGGATGCAACCCAATATGTGGTGAATACGTGACCGCTCTTGTTGTGAGCAGGCTGTTGTTGTCGTATGTGTATCAAGCTTTAGGATTGGATCGATGGGTTGGAAATTGTTGGTTCGTTTGCTACCATCCGATGGATTTACTTTTCGATATCGATCTTCTGAGTGATGATTAGTTGTTGCGAAAACCATGCACCATTTTGAATGGTCTGATCTGTGGTGAGCCTACGAGATTTCAGGCTGTTGTTCTTAGATTTTAGCTTTCTCATGAACTTCTTATCAACAGCCTGGGTAATGGTCATGGATGTATGATTGTTTGTACATGTCTTAACTATATTCATGCATATAGTTTGCTGCTGAAATGAGAGATTCATGTTTATCCTAGGCTTGGCGTCTATTGCTGGTAACAACACAGTGGAACTTGCATGTCTGTCTGTACATAGGAGTTCCATATGTCTGATTCAGAATATCAAAACCATTCAGTTATTTAGCATGCACATAGCCGTTCTGGTTTTACCAAAACAATTCTGTTATTCAGAATATCAAAACCATTCAGATACTTTAAGCTTTAAGCTTGCTCATGTCTGATTCAGTTATTTACCTTGAATGTCTGATTCAGTTATTTACCATGAATAAGATTTAGTCCATCATGAGTAATTTCTTAGCATCATGAGTAATTTAGTCACTGAGTAAGGAATCTCATACTGATATGCGTAATTTCTTAGCATTGTACAAGCATACTAAAATGGCATGTTGAGTTGAATAAACCTTGACTAAATGGTACCACAGACATACAAATGTGCTAGCGCAGCTAAGACAATGCATTTCCGAGTTGGTGTTCTTACTTGAACTGCAAATTATCTTATCCTGGTTTTTTTTTGGTGACGCATCATACTTGCAGTCAGCTTTTTGTGCTGCTAGCAGTGAGTTTAAGGCATTGTTTCGCTAATTGTAGACAGCATAACACATTTTTTCTGTAGATGGATGAACAAACACTCCTAGCATTTCTCCGAAGCATGAAAGAAAAAGTTGAGTTGGAGGTCGAAGGTCTTAGGAAGATAGTGAGAGAGAATTTCAGCCCGGCACAGTGTTGCCATTCTATCGACCTCAACTATGCCCTACTCGGTGTGGATGCCATCGCTACTTGCTTGGACGAACTGAGCCTCCAAGCTGCAGAAGTTGTGGCAGCAGCAGAGAATGCAGTCCCACATGGGGATGGTGATCCTTCAAATGACGTTGACCCTGACGACGTAATCCCTACGGACTACGTGGAACCACCGGTGCCTTATGAAACCGGTTGTGATGGGGCTAGCTCAGAGGGATGGGAGTCCGACCACTCGGGGCATCTGAACCTCTAATACGTGTCGTAGGTGTTATCTATGGTGGTGTGTATGTAGAACTATGGTGGAATAGGACAACTTGCCATGTCTAATGCTTTGTGTGGTGTGTACTAATATCTAATGTTCATGCCGGAATGTGAGAACTTGCCATGTGTGACAACTTTCTATTGTTAAATATGTGTACTGTGTACTTAACCCTTTTTGTCATGGAATTTGTAAACAGGGATATCATGGATCCATTTCTTCAGAGTATGCTCAATGAGGTTGGTGATAACATGAATTGCAATTATGCTGGGGGCCAGCCAAACATAAGTGTGGTGCCGCCTGAGGGTATGGATCCTTTGGTGCAGTCCCCGGTTTCGTCCTTCTCACTCGGTTGGGCGGAGAGGACCTCAGAAAAGGGTAAGAAGAAAAAGACCATACGAAAGACTTCGAGGAAAAACTGGAATGCAGAGGAGGAAGACTCACATCGCTCGGCAGATGGCTTAATGTTAGCCAAGACTCTATTGTTGGGACATATCAATCTGCAGCAAGCTATCGGGGAAAATTGTGAAGCATCGGAAGATAATGCCAATGGAAACCGGACTACGAGATCTCGAAGGCTATAATCAACCATCGCAAACCATAAGTGCGAGTCCAAAGAATTTGCAAGTTACATGCAGAAGGTGGACGATATTCACCCCAGCGGCAGTATTGTCGAAAATAGGGTAAGTAAGAGATATTAGTTGCATTTAAAATTTCCCAATTGTGTTTTTCCTTTATTTGCACTTACACATTTCTTTACTTCACCATTGCAAGATTGGCATGGCGATGAAGATGTTCAAGGATATTGAGGGAAGGGCCTACGCTTTTATGCACCTTTGGTCCACTCTGAGTAAGCACTCGAAGTGGTGCGCTTACCTAGATGGAAAGCGGCGAAGACACGAGATGTGGCCTCAAAGACGCTTACTCCCGCCACGGACCTTGTAGTCTGTCCCTGCACGATACGCGAGTCCGGTGGTTCTCGCCACCTTAGGTCGATTAGGCGCGATGTCGCTAGGAAGGCTCGAGCACGGGTGCATCAGCAAAGACGTCATCGGTCAAAGACGGTGGATCGGGTGTATAAAGATGAGCCGGCACAAATCATCCAACACAAGGCTAAACTAGTGGATCTATTGCGCCGAGAGGTATCCATCATGCGGCGTGCGAGGAGGACAAGATAATGGCGATGGATCTTAGCAAAGATGGATGAGGCTTCTCTGCAAGATTTCACGCTGCCGCATATGAGATTATAGCCAGAGGGTACGGCCGTGATGATGCGGACATTTGGGTTGTGCTCCCTCACGATTATTGTGTTTTGGATCGCTTTGCTTTCACAATGTGCTTTGGATCAGAACTTTCACTATGTGTTTTGGATCGTGTTACTTTCAAGATTACAGGACTCACATTTTCACTACTTGTTATGGACTCATATCGACACTACTTGTTATGGATCGTGTTACTTTCACAATTTGTGTTGTCATAATTGTGTTGTGCACTATGTTACTTGGACAATGCGTGACGATGATTTATTCTATTACAACATGAGGACACAAATACAACACATAAAGATCTGAAACAACTAGCTTAACGTGTACGACATAAAGACCTGAAACAACTAGCTTAACATGTACATCAAACTAGAGAAGTCACTGACATATCGACGCCTAGTCCCCACCATGAATGGACCAAAGGTGCTCCACAAGGTCGTCCATAAGCAGACGATGTTTATTCCTATCACCGAGACAAAGAGTTGGGAGAAGGGATAGGGAGTCGGGTACATGTGGATCTTTTAAACATTCAGAGACAAAGAGTTGGGAGAAGGGATAGGGAGTCGGGTACATGTGGATCTTTTAAACATTCAAGCTGACAAGTGGAGCCTAGGAGGGGTACATGTGGGTAGGATGTCACAATATAAGGCCATCAATTGTATCAGGATGAGGAACATAAAATTCCTCCTCCTCAAGTCCTCTCTACTCTTTGTATCTCCTTCATTCTTGATGCCTACCCTGAACTCTCTGCTTCTCCTAGTCTAATCTCTATCCAATTCCTTCTGATTACTCTTCAATTATCAGTGTGATTTGCATTAGCAAGGCTAGACTGTGACACATTCAACCTTCTCTAAGTCAGCATGTATGAATTAGTTCTACAAGAAACATGTATAACCATCTGTAGGATATGAATTTCTTAAATATGAAATAACGCAACTTGACTTCAAAAATTAACCGAGGTATTTACACAACATACATTGTTGAACATGATGACCAAAGGATTTGTCTTTTCACGTTTGAAGATGTATAGCCTTCCCTTGTCATAGTAGTCCCGAATTGCAAAGTGACCAAAAAATATAACTTGTGTTGGGGGCTACGATGACGAGAGCATAAACTTACATTGCTTGTGCAGGATAGCATCTTCACCGGGTAAAACAAATAGTCGGATACAAATGGCGCATGGCTTCTATTCTTGCTGAAATAGGAAATACAATCAAGTAGAACAACCACATCTGCATAATAAAAAAGAAACAAACATCAATCTGGGAGGTCCTAAGAAATGCAGACAATAGCAGCATATCTATGTTGGACTGTTAGACATAAGACCTGGATACCTGAGCTCCACAAAATTGTCCAGATTTGTCACCTAGAAATTAATTTTTGGCTCAACACGCAAAAACATGCTTAACTATCTGACCTACCCTCATCCGTCCGTTTATTGACAGAAATATGATATGACAGAGCAAGGCCCCAAAAGTTTCTAATGGGGTGTTTGGATGAGGGAGACGTTTCCTTCTTGGGATTTTTCCGGATTTTGTCATACCGATGAGCAGGACCTGCAGATCTGACGAGCATGAGCACCAGGAGCAGGAGCTGCAGATCTTAGGATCACAAGCACGAGGATCGAGGATCAGAAACAATAGAAGTCTAGAAATTTTAAGTTTTTGAACTCCATCTCGCAGCAGCAGGCGACATTCTTGTACTGGTTCTTGGTATTAGTTCTTGTCTCACGATTTGGGTAGCCGGCCGGGCGCAGGCGGCAACTTTAGAAAGGGGATTAGCTGACTGCTCTCGCAGGTTCTTATCGCCGGCCGCCGCCGCAGCTCAAGCCGCCTCGTCACCGACCGAACTGAACGGCGGAGCCAGTAACGCTCGCACGGCCCAGTGTGTTGTCTCTGCTCCGTCAAGACGTCGCGTGGCCCGTGATTGTTGATTAGCCGCCGTGGCCCATCCGACTGAGGTCGTACCCGTCCACCACACACACCGCGACCGAGCCCACCCTTTAGGTTTCTTCGCGCTGCCGTAGGTCTAGGATGAAAACGGAAACGAAGATTTTGATCTCTTGAGAGAAAAAAAAAGGAAATGAAAGTTTTTTTTTAAAAATTGAAATGGAAAATATCGTGCGGAAGCGAAAACAGAAATTTTTTGTCAGAAGCGAAAACAAAAAAACCATTTTCGACGAAAATAGAAATCCCGTAAAAATAAAACTAGAAATTCCGTCGGAAACTTGCTCACTTGGCAAAAAGGAGAATAGAGCATCTATATTTATTTTTGAATTAAAATAATTTTAGAACTGTCGACGATCGGGATTGTCTGACCGCAGATGTGAAACGGGGTTAGTGTGAACGGGGGACCCAAACGAGCTACGCTCAGCGAAAGGATGAATGTTGGTCGGGGTGAAGCGTCAATGAGCAAGACACGGCGGATTATACTGGTTCGAGCCCCTGTGAGGGTAATAGCTCTACTCCAGTCTTCTCCTGAGGCGGAGAGCTTCACTATTCTTGAGTACAGAGAGTGGATTACAGCTCGAGTTTGAGCGTTCTGGTTGTGTCTATTGGCCTATTGCTTGTGTGCTGATGTCGTGTGTTTTGCCGACCTGCCTCAAGGGACTTTATACCCCTCACGGCCGTTACCAGAAACGGCCAGGAGAGATTCCCGGAGTAGTGCATGGTGCGCTGAGGGCGTGCTGTAACCGTTCCGGATCTGGCGCCCACGTCCGCCTTGACTCCGGGTTCTCCGGTCTTGGTAACCGCCGAGCCAGCACGCGCCTCCAAGCCAAGGCCTAGGTCGTGCGGGAGTTGAATCCCCATTCCCCAAGCTCGAGGTCGTGCGGGGATTGGCGCGGCTTAGGTCGTGGTCGAAGTCCCACGCTGCTCAGTCCCGAGCTAGGGACCCTGTTGACTGTGCGTTGACTTGTCAGAGACTCCCCAGTCCCCGACAAGAACCATATCCAATATGGAGCATCAATGTCTCTGCGCTGGAGCTGCTCATGATGCACAACAGGTATGCATTTTGATCTTCCTCAAGCTGATTGATTTTGAGAGCTGCAGCTATCCCTACGTTCAATGCTCTATCAATTATTTTCTAACACTAGTATCTTTCTACAAACAGGACATACTGTGCTGAAATCACACATAATGTGTCCACAAAGAAGCGCAAGGAGATAGTGGAGCGTGCTGCACAGCTTGACATTGTGGTCACCAACAAGCTTGCCAGGCTTCGCAGCCAGGAGGATGAGTGGAATATTTCGCATAGTAGTAGTTTTTGATTTATTCACCTGTAGTAGACTTGTCCTGCATCAAGAATTCTGTTTTCCCTTTTGTTTGCTTCAGGATTAGGTATTGTTAACCATCTTGTTATAGGTAATGATTTGATTGTGACAATGTATGATTACTGCCCTACTGTCTCAAAGTATGGCAATTTTGATGTGGAAGAATGTGGATTGTCTGGAAAAATTATGCTTGCCACTTTTCTTTGCTTTTGCAGCTGTTCGCTGTGGTTTGCAGTGTGTTGAACACTAGGGGAGATTTTGGTGTTCTTATTCATCTTCAGGGCCGTTCCTGGGCCAAGGCATTAGGGGCGACGGCCTAGGGCCCCAAGAACTAGGGGCCCCCAGCCCAACTCGGCCCAGTACCAGTAGGCAGTATCCCATCCAGGCAGCCATATCTGTCTCGTCTCGTTCCTCCCCCAGATGCGAAATCTTCCATCCCCAATCCCGTTCGGCCGTTCCTCCCCCAAATCTCAAATCCCCAATCCCCAATCCCTCTCCCCGGCGTCCCCGCTGCATGCCATCACTGCCTTCCCTTCCCTAGGCAGCTCGGCAACGGCAAGTGCAGGCGCAGCTCACCACCAATTTATGGAGAGGATGCAGACCATGCGGCGTCCGCTCGACCACTCGCTTCCGACGAAATACGAATCCCGCTCCGCTCGGCTCCTCTGCCTCGGTGCCTCCGCTCGCTGGCCGCTCCGCTCGACCGGCGACCGCTCGGCTCCTCTGCCTCGGTGCCTCCGCTCGCTCCTCCTCACAGCCGCGGCCGCACTGCCGCAGGCCCGCAGCGGCGCAGGCGCACTGCGCACAGGCGGTCAGGCGCGCAGCGCCGCAGCCGCCCTCGGCCCTCCGCCTGGCTCCGCTCCTCGCGGCCTCGCCCTCCGCTCCGCTCCTAACCCAGCAGCGAAGTCTTGTTGAAGTCTTGAAGACCGAAGCTCTTTGGTGCTGGAACAAATAGAGGCATCAGGCAAGGAAATAAGAAGAGGGCTGCTGGAACATATCTTGGTTATCACCGGTAAAAGGTAAAACTACTCTCTCACTGCCTTTTATTCTATTTGTTTTTTTTTTGGCAAAATTATGCTAATGCATTTTCTTAATCCTGATTGTGTCCCACTTTTGTAGCTGAAAGAAACTGGCAGGAAGGACACCTTTACTGTCCGGGTCATCACCTCCTCCAAACCTTGAACCTTTCAGCAGACAGCATCACAGCAGTCATCAGGGAGTCCTTCCAAGTTCCAATCTGTGAATTTGTTATTTGTTCTACAATTATTGCAATGTCATCTAGGAAGTACTTGTCTGGAAGCGAAAAAAGAAAAAAAAGAAAACGTGTAGATGAATTTATAGAGACACAGAGAGGTGCCATTGACAAATTCTTTAGAACTAATGTAGATTCATCTACAAATCCTAAGAACTTAGCGATAATTTGTGTTGAAGAACAGTCTAATCAAGAAGTAAATCCTAATCAAGAAGTAAATCCTAATCAAGAAGTAGATGATAATGATGATATAAGCAGGCATGAAAATTTAGCTAGTCCATCTAGTTCAGATACTTTAAGTGGCAATGAAGATTTTACAATGGATATTTATAACCCAAGGAATTGGGATAACCTTGATAATAAAGCTAGGGACATTTTAGTGGAAAAGGGACCTATAAGAGAAGAAAATATGACATTCCCCTTAGATAATACCTCTAGACATTTTTCATCTGCTTATTATTCAAAAAAATGAGTAATGGGGAGATACATGATAGAAAATGGTTGGTTTATTCAAAGCATGTTGATAAAGTGTATTGTTTTTGTTGTAAGCTTTTCAAATCTAATATGAACAAGAGTTCATTAGCTGATAATGGTTTGAATGATTAGAAACACCTTAGTTCTAGGCTCAAAGACCATGAAAATAGTGTTGAGCATATTACTAACATGAACACTTGGAATGAATTAAGAATAAGACTAGGAAAAATGGAAACAATTGATAAAGAGTTGCAGCAAGAAATTAGAAAGGAGAAAGAGCGATTGAGACATGTTTTAGTTAGAATACTTGCCATTATGAAGTTTCTTAGTAAACGTAGTTTGGCTTTTCGAGGATCTAATGATAGACTTTACCAAGACAATAATGGTAATTTCTTAGCATGTGTTGAAATGGTTGCAGAATTTGATTTGGTGATGCAAGATCATCTCAGACGCATTACAGGTAATGAAATCCATCACCATTATCTTAGTCCTAAAATTCAAAATGAGTTAATTTCACTTTTAGCACATAGTGTTACAAGCTCTATCATAAAGATTGTTAAAGATGCCAAATATTTTTCTGTAATTCTTGATTGTACTCCGGATGTGAGCCATCAAGAACAAATGACTCTTATTGTTAGATGTGTTAATATCTCAAGTACCCAAATTAATATAGAAGAATTCTTTTTAGAGTTCTTGAATGTGGATGATACATCTGGTTTAGGGCTTTTTAATGAATTGTTAAATGCTATAAAGTCTTTTGGCCTTAATGTTGATGATATAAGGGGACAAGGTTATGACAATGGTTCTAACATGAAAGGAAGCACCAAGGGTACAAAACGATTGCTTGATATGAACCGAAGAGCTTTATATATGCCATGTGCTTGTCATAGTCTTAATCTTACTCTTTGTGATATGGCAAATTCTTGTGGTAAAGCTATTTCATTTTTGGAATTGTGCAACGGATATATGTATTATTTTCAAGTTCTCCTAAAAGATGGAAACTTTTGCTTGATCATGTTCCAAATTTAACAGCTTAAACCTTTGTCTAATACTCGTTGGGAGAGTCGTATCAAAAGTGTTAAAGCTATTAGATATCAAGCTCCACAAATAAGGTTAGCTTTGTTAGAGGTATGCAAGTCTTCTGATGACTTAGAGGTATGCAAGTCTTCTGATGACCCTAAGTCAAAGAGTGATGCGAAGAATCTGTATGATGTTCTTGGAACTTTTGATTTTTTACTTGGTATGGTCATTTGGCATGATATTTTATTTTCCGTGAACATGGTAAGTAAAAAGTTACAATCTTCACCTATGTGCATTGATTCTGCCCTACAACAAATAGAAGGCATAATGCAATATTTTGATAAGTATAGAAATGAAGGATTTGCATCTAGTTTGAACATTACTAAAGGTCTTGCATATGAAATGAAGATAGAACCATCATTTCCAATAAAACGTCGTGCTACTAGGAAAAAACAATTTGATGAAAGTAATCACATTGAAGAAGTTCTAACTGCTCGAAAGGCTTTTGAAGCTAATTATTTCTTAGTTATGGTAGATATGGCAATTACTTCTCTAAAAAATAGATTTGAGGAACTTCAAACATTTAAAGGTATATTCGATTTTACTTAGCTCAAAAAGCATGAAATCATTGGATGACATTGAATTAAGAAAGTGTTGTACTAAATTTGTAGAAACTTTTTCTCGTAATGAATCATGTGATGTTGAATTAGATGATCTTTGTTCAGAATTAAGAGTGTTGCAAATGACTTTATCAAATGATTCAATGTCTGCAATTGAAATTTTTGAGTTTATTAGAGCTGTAGATTATTATCCAAATGTTTCAATTGCTTATAGAATATTATTCACTGTACCTGTGACTGTAGCATCAGTTGAAAGAAGCTTTTCAAAGTTGAAATTATTGAAAAACTATTTGAGATCAACAATGTCACAGGAAAAGTTAAATGGTTTAGCTACTTTATGCATAGAAAAGGCTATGTTGGATCACATTGATATGGATAGTATTATCAATGATTTTGCATGTAGAAATGTAAGAAGAAATTGTTTTATATGATTATTATACTTTGATAAATAAACAAAAGTGCAATGTGATTTCTATGTACACTACATCTGTATCTTTTGTTTTGTTTGAACTTTAAGTTGTTAGCCTAGTCAAGAAGGATGCAGATCCAAAGGGGTGAGCCTTACCCTGGTGAATCCTTATCTGGTAGCAGAGCTCAAATAATATGAAGGGTCTCCAGTTTCCTGTGCTGCATAGGCACTGTTGACTTGCAGTATTTTTCTAGGACTGTTGTTCTGTTATCTTCTGTTCTTTTCTTCAGCACAACCATGTTTTTTCTCCATCAAGGTGTCTTATTTTGTGAGCAAGGTGAAAATTTTATTGTGAGCACATGTTATATAACTTGATTATCTATCATTCTTCCTGCTGTATTCACTTCAGTTTTCTATTTTGCAGCTGCTGATGTGTTCATGTGGAGGAACAAGAACATCTCTGCTGGAGTACTAGGTGGTGCCACAGCAATCTGGATCCTTTTTGAATTGCTTGGCTACCATCTTTTGACGTTCATTTGCCATTGTCTCATATTCTCTCTGGGTGTCCTCTTTCTCTGGTCTAATGCCTCGTCGTTCATTAACAAGTAATATTTCTTCTTCTCAATAGCATACATTGTATACATTTGCGAAAGATTCAAGTTTGTTCCATGCAAGTTAGATAGGTAGTAATTACTTTAAGATGAGCTATAAATTCTTCCCTTTATTTTCAGGTCTCTCCCTCGGATCCCGGAGGTGATCATTCCTGAAGATTTGGTAGTCAATATTGCGCAATCAACACGTTATGAGATCAACAGAGCCTTTGCTAATCTTCGTCAAATTGTTCCTGGGCCGAGACATAAAGAAGTTCCTTATTGTATGTCTGCCATGTCATTGTCTTAGTTTAACAATTGCTCCTACACCAAACTGGATTCATCTGATTTATCGGTCTTGTGAATTTGTAGGTGATTGCTGGGCTTTGGCTGCTTTCTGTTCTCTTATGCCAAACAGTATTTGTGGTTCTTTTCATCAAGTCTCAAGCGTGATCTTCTATACAAGTAATATTTCTTTCTTCCACAGACCATAGTTCCTGTTGTCTTTAAATTATTGAACATGTTAGATATTAATTGAATATATATATATATATATATATATATAAGATGTGTTTTATGCTTTTTAGACTATAGGGCCTTCACTTTTGATTTTGCCCTAGGGCCCCCAAAATGTTTGGAACGGCCCTGTTCATCTTGCAGCCTGCTCATTGGAAATTGGGAAATGAGCACTGTCGCCTGAAGTATGATCCTTTGCATGGTATGACCATACGAGTTCTATCTTGTGCTTTGAGCCTTCGGCATGTCAGATATGAACCTTATAAGGCTATCCTTGTTCAATCTTTGAGCTCCGTTTGCATTGCACTTCGGACTAGTTATGCTAAAATGCTTAACGGATTCACTTGGTCTTTGTAGTCATCCTCTGGTTGTCACAGTGGCAAGGCTCATGATTGCTGAATCAGCGAAGGATCATGCGCGACCAAGGGGTTGATAGGCCTAACAATTTTGACATAATATGTCAGTCAGAGTATGTCATGGAGTAGTTTGCAAAGGACAGTAACCTTCCCTCGGTTCATGTGTCGCTAGGTTCAACTCTATTTCAGCAACAGCTAGCCGAACCCGTGTATAGCAAGTCTTGCTCTCGATTTTCCAACTCTTCAACGTATTAGTAACGTGCAAGATTTGAAAACCGAAATTTCAAATCCATTTTTTTTGCACCGAGAAAACCGAAATTTTAACCAGAATTCCCGAAATCTCGACGAGATTTGCCGAAATTTCGGTGAATTTGCACCGAGTAGAAAATAGCTCAAACTATATCAAAAAATTTTGAATTTTTTTGTGGAGGGTTAAAAATTTCAGATGATTATAAAGTATGAGGAATTTTAAAAAATTTGAACATTGCTACTATCCTGATAAAATGCTGACTATCAAGTTTAAACTGAATGAAAAATGGAATAAACCATGTTAGAAAATTTTGAAAGTTTTTGTGCATAGTTATGATGCATCATTAATGTTTCCATAAAATTTTGATCAAGCTTGATGAATTTTTAAAAATTTGGAAAGTGTTACCGGCCGAAATCAGAAATCTCGACCGAGGTCGAGATTTCGACGGTTTTTTTAACCTTGGTAACATGTCACAATGACGAGCTCAACATTGAAAGTTGGCCTCAATTGCCGGCTCCTTGTTTCAGTCACAGAATGTCAGAATATGCACCTTGGGCCGCGGCCAAAACCGAGTCCTCAAGTACCAAAGAGGAACAACTCACTCAAAGAAATAAGGGAGAGGAAATACCATGAGGCGGTCTTCTCGCTTGAGATCCTGATGCACCAAGGCACCAAACCTTATGCTGTTCGTTTCATTCAGACGCAACAAGCACTAGACCAACGACAGTGACAAAGTTAAGAGAGCATGCCAGATGAAGAAACAGTACAGATTTTTATATAGCGGGTCACCAGATTGATAGGAATATACTACCGATCCGATACTGAAGCTATTTGTTAAAGCATAACTTGTTTTGTTCCACTACAACTTGGTACCCAAAAAACATTTGCACTTGCAATACCTGCTGGAAATTGGCCATTTTATGGCCAGCGAGTGATCAATCAACCGAACCCCATCTTTTTCAAGGCATTTGGCTGTATCCTCCTAGTATATGATTTGATTAAACAAGTACAGAAAGTGAACTAAAAAGAAAACAGCAGAGGCACCCAATCCTGGCACTATGCTCCTTCACAGTAGTTGGGTGAATCTGGTAGTACCTCGTTGATCTGTTCTTTCGTAGTCGCGTCACGGTTAGTCGGTTGTCCCAGCAAATGATCGAGGAAGGATACTCATACTAGTGCTCCAGTACTTGTGCCAATTCATGAACACTACTGTGGTACAGTGCAGCTGTGGTGTTGCAGGCCAGCTGGTGGATTTCGGACACCTACGTACTGCTGCTTGCGCCTGCTGCAACACCGCACGGCCATGGCGTCGCGGCCGCCGATCGATGAGGAGCCGTGCCAGCGCCGGATCGATCGAGCTCGCCGCTACGCGAAACCCCTTGAGCTCGGCTGCGCGCGGTGTCCCGCCGCGATCGAGCACGTCGGTGCTCAGTAGTATTCATGAATTCATCCGTCTACTCCATGCAGTACAATACAGCGTAGCTACGTACGTGCGCGCTCATGAATTGAACTGATCCTGCTTCTATCCAGCAGGTCCCAGACTCTAGAATCCGGAGTTGGTTTGCGAGATTTTTTCTTGCTTAATTAACGCCACAGTGCATGTGACTCTCGCAGCAACCCCGAGGTTAATTTCATTAGGCAAGTACAATAACAAAGTCAGCTTTTTACTCTATCTCATATCCATATCATTTAGAGTAAACACTAAAACTAACTTATACAGTAGCTATCTTTGAAAGCTAGCTCTAGATGTTGTGCATTAATTATCTCTTTTCGCTTATACATAACTAATCTATCTATACTCCCGTACAATACTTACTACTAAATAAGGGTAGTCCCAACTCATGGTTTCCATAAGCAGTGTCTAAAGAAGAGAGAGAACAATAAACCAATGCATAGTTTCCCAACCCATAGTTTTCATGAGCAGTGTTTAGAGGAGAGAGAGAGCAACAAACCAATGCATGCACCACAAACACACCTTGATCAATGCGCAGAAACGTCCAACCCCGATTTTGCTCGTTTCTTGCGTCTTGATGCCCGCGTCGACCCAGTTTCTTGCATGAGGCACGATTTCTTTGTTTTTCCTTCTCTCCATTCCTTAATTTCTATGCCACACTAGATTTTTTGCTTAGTTGGCAGCGTAATTAATTCTATAGACACCAGCTAGGGTGGAGGATTGGGATTGCCCTAAGAGCCAGCTCTCTTTTCTCTCATCTTCTCTCACTCCTCCACATAGGACAAAACTGGTGTGGATATGCTAAGAGTAAGCTGAGGTGATCTTATTGTACATAACCTTAGAGAGTGTAGGATGCATGCGATTAACCGAACATACTGCCACAAAATCTTCCCTTAGCAACTGTCCAAAACTCTTATATACTCACTCCAGTTACAAATAATTATTGTTTTGAACATATATGCAGCTAAAATTTTGAAACTTTGACTATCAATATCTTTTTAAATATTTAGATTGACATGAAAATCGTATGTGTAGATTTGTAGAAAAATACTTTCCATAATATTATAATTTTATTGTGTTTATAAATATATTATAACAAAAATAAGTGGTTAAAACTGCGTTTTGAAGACCTTATCGATGTCTAAAACGATAACTAATAGAGGGAGTATTTGTTTAGGCTATATTGATTGTATTACATAATGCCCCGAAGGATTTTTTTTTTAACTGCTAGCAGACGTGTAGAACAGTAACGTGTACTGCAAAGCAGATCTAGCTGTCCCTGTTGTACTCGACGATTTATAATTTGCATATGTTTCAGCTCCCTTTTGATTAAGTATAAATCTCCCAAAATCTGCTGTCCAGGAAGGAAGGAAGCACACAAGTACGTACGACGATTGCAGAATGGCCGTCTAACTAGCCGATCTACATCGGTGTCCAAGAATGGTTCAGATGAGTCCCAAACCTAATTTAACCTGCTCAGAAACACCGGTCAAAAATCTTCATGATCCTCATCTCCTGGGACTTGTTAACAAAACCGAAAAGAAAAAACCACAACAGTTTTCACGGTACGGTTTTCGTAAGAATTGCTTAAAAATTGTCATAAATCAAAGGATTAAAAAAATAAAAAAATTCAAAAAAAATTAAAAAATCGAAAACCCCGGTTTTTCACGAAAAACCAACTCGACCAATTGAATATTTTTTGAAAACGGTTTTTGAGTGATTTTCAACGAAAACCGTGGTTTTTTACGAAAAACCGTACACATAATTTTTTTAAATTTTTTAATTAGAACAGTTTACCGAGAGGTTTTAGATTTCGTAACGGAACGATAAAGTTGAAAACTACAGTTTTTAAACAATTTTCGTCGATTTTGTTAACCCACCGGAGTCGTGGGAAGAGCGCAATCGCCGGATCTTCCAAAATAAATGCCTCACGGTGAATGCGCTGGCAACGATGGTACAAGATGAGGCGCGCTTATGGCAGGAGGCATTGGCGAAGGAACTTCTTTACGGTTGCGTGCCCCGGCACTCTGTTCAATCATGGTTCCTTCTGGGTCATAAATAGATATTCTTTTGGATATCGATATACTTCTTAAATACAGTTTTAACTACTAATTTTTATTATAAATATACATAATATGTATAATTTAATAAAATTATAATATTATAAAAGTACTTTTTAAGATAAATTTACACATGATTTTTATATACCTAATTTAAATATTAAAAAAGATATTGACAATCAAGATATTAAAAATTTGACTACATATGTCAAACGACAACCATGGCCTCATCTCTTCCTGTACATTCTCGTCCTCTTGGCCTTGTTTCTTTCCATCCTCAGTTAATGACATTATTATCAGCTTTCCTACTATTTTTCAAAAAGAGAGAGAAAGAAATCGTGAATTTGGGATAGAAAAGTTTTCTTACTTGGAGCTAATTCAGAGTGTTCAATCATAAACAAATGGTCGATTGGGCGAAAACCACAAAGATAAGACGAACCACCCAGTTTCTAATCCACGGCTCTCCATCGGAACATACAAGATAAGAGATTATGGAGTTCATGCTTGTATGAATCAATAAAGGGGTGTTTGGTTGGTGGGATGAGGTTGAATATGATGGAATAGTTCTATACTATTTGGTTCCATTATTTTGGGTGAATAGAATAGTTTAGCATTTATAGAGAACAAACATCTAGGACGGGACGATTCTACTCAAGTAACTAAACATATGGATGACTTTTTTATTGAACCATCTCATTTTTTTAGATGAAGGAAGATTTTATTAATTTCAAGAACATTACATCAAGATGATACAAATCCTTAAAATTTCTCTTGGCCTCTGCTTAACAAGAAACACACAGCACTTAAACAAAACAAAAAAGAAAAAAAAGAGAAGCCTTGATTGCTACCAGTCTGGATCGCAGAGCTCTCCCCCTTTTCATTGAATTACTTAGCGAAAACATCATCAGAAATCTTCTCCGCAAGCAATTCGGCAATTTCTAGATTTCCAACATTCTCGACACCACCACCAAGAACACCGCGGCTATTTGAATCATCATACTTTGTCTTGAACGCGTCACGGACTCCATACCGTCCATGACCACCAACTTGAAATCTTGGGGGACGAAGACCACCACAAGCAGGATGAAGTGGACCACCATAACTGCGACCATTAAATCGATCGCCACCAGCAATCGTCGTTCCACTCGCCATGATTACTTTAAATTGATTCTTAAAGCATCGCAATGGAAGCAGAGGCTCGTGAGCTAGTTTTAATTTTGCACCCAAATGCTACTTCGAGTGAAGCAATTAGGCGGATGGCGTTCAGATCCATTTCTTTTCCGTTTCAGCCAAAGCAGCTGGTAGCCTGCGACAGGTGTGCTGAGACTTGAGAGGGTTTCGTAAAAGAGAAGACACAAGTGCAATCATACGATGTAAGCACAATTATTTCTCTCAAATCATGAGGTTACACATTCCAAAAATCCATCTAGCTCTACAGTGAACCTGCACACTACTAACATGGAAGCAGATCGACTTGGACTCTCTATTTTAATCCGGTTTCTGTAATAACTGAACTATTTTTAGTTCTTGTAAAATTTTTATAAAAAAATTAGGTAAACGCTAGCAATCGAACGTCCGATGTATTGTTCATTCTATCGAACGCTTTTTGCAATATTTTTTTTCAACGTATACAACATTTTTTCAACGTCTGTAACATCTGTTTACTGTGCCGATATTTCTACTGTTTATACTGTTACCAAAGAAAAATATTGCATGCGGAGAAAAAATATTGCACACATAAAAAAAATATTATAAAGGTCCGAAAAATAAGCAGTCAAACACAAGTCATTCTGAAAAGATTTTCGTGTTCCAGATAGAACCTTGCAGTTTTTACCGGACACTAAAGTTCAAAAACAACTACAGCAGTCAGCAGATCCTTGTCTCGTTAGCGCGGCAACATCGGTGAGTGATTAAAAACATCGCCATCTCCGCAGCAAAAATCCCGGAGCAGTGCACCCCCTCCTCTCTCCTTCCTACTAATAAAAAAAACCCGATCTTTCTTGCGGCTGACGCAGCTCCTCGCCTTGCTTTGACCTGCGCTCCAGTGAGGCAGAAGAGGCGGTAGTAAGCCAGTAACCCACCGCCGCAAGCATCCATCCTTCCTACCACACCGCTACGCGCTGCCCTCCACCGCCGCCGCCGCCGCCGCCGCCACCCAAACCCTTCTCTATAAATCAACCCGCGAGTACCACCTACCGCCTCGGCCTGCCTGCCTCGCCCGCTTTCCCCAAATCCACTTATTGACCTGCTTTTCTTTGCTTCCTGTGCAATCGTCGCGGTTTCTTGGCGCCAGGAACGATGGACAGCGACTACGTTGCCAGCCTGCTGATGGGCTCGTCCTCCTGCGCTCCGGGGCTTGACTTCGGTGCGCCGTTGCTGGACGGCGGGATCCTGGAGACGTTGTGCGGCGGCGGCGCGGGATTAGAGGAGCGCGCGCCGAGGGTGGACGACGGCGGTTTCTACGGGGTGTCGGCGGGGAACGGCGAGCTCGGCTGCTCCCAGGAGGGGTCCTCGGTGTCCGACGCGGCCTGCGCTCACGCGAGGGACGCCAATGCTAGGAAGAGGAAGGCGCCCGCGGGGGCTGGTACTGTGAAGGGCAAGGAGGCCTTTTTGAGCAGCAGCCCTTGCAAGGTGGGGAGTTACAGCTTCGTGGAGCGAATTCTGTCATGGACTGGTTTGCTAGTTCTTGATACTGAAGATGATGTCGATTTTGGTTTGCAGGTGGGAGAGGCGAAGGGACCGGACTCTAATAAATGCAGAATGGAGGAGGGGCCAGTGAAGCCCAAGGTGAAGCCCAAGGTGGAGGAGACGGCGAGCGATAGCTCGGTCGGGGACAGAGGGCAGAAGCTGGGCAAGGGGAAGAACTCCAAATCGGCGGTTGAGCCGCCCAAGGACTACGTCCATGTCCGGGCGAGGAGAGGGCAGGCGACTGATAGCCACAGCCTTGCAGAGAGGGTAATCTACTGAAATTTACTGTTGTTTCTGTCATTTCAATTATATGGCAAAATTGTTATAAAAAAATGGCTTGAGTGCAAAATTACTCACTGTCCTTTGTGACTAATAGGTTAGAAGAGAGAGGATTAGCCAGAGGATGAAAGTGCTTCAGGACCTGGTGCCGGGATGTAACAAGGTATCATGAGGTTTCAGAATGGGACACTGGCCCTGTTTGTTTAGGCTTAGGCTTTCTAGTTTATAGCTTAAAGTCAGTTTTTTTGGCTTAAACAACTTAAAAAGCTAATGCCTTTTGTATGTGATAGAGGTAGGTAATTTTATCTAACTTTAGTGTTATTAGTCTAAAATCAACCATCAATAAGCAAAAAAAAGCTTCTCTTCAATGGCTTTTGGCTTTTAGTTATATGGAGGCTTACGGCTTTTGAAAAACCTAAATAAAAAGCTACTCGTTTGTTTAGGTTTTAGTTTTTTGGCTTTTAAGCTGGTTAAAAAGCCCAAACAAACAAAGCCACTGTTGTTTGAACGTGCCAGTTGTTACCCATAAGTTGGCTAATTTGAACAAATTCCCTATTGTAGGTTGTTGGCAAAGCGCTCATGCTTGATGAGATCATAAACTATGTACAATCGCTGCAGCAGCAAGTGGAGGTTAGATGCCGTCTACAGTTAGTTGTGTCACACAATCAGAGTTTGTAATTCTCACCAAATTCTAATCCTATTACTGTTATGCTTTCAGTTCTTGTCCATGAAGCTTGCGACCGTGAATCCGCAGCTTGACTTCGGCAACTTGTCTACCCTCTTACACAAAGATGTGAGCTTGAATTGTCACATTTCTTGTGCTTCGAGTGCATGAAACAATCTGCCCCTAACATGTTATTTCCTCTGTATATTCAGATGTACCAAGCCTGTGGCCATTCAGTGAGCTCGATCTTTCCACTGGAAGGTGCTGGTGCGGCTTTTCCAATTTGTGACCAAGCAGATCTTTTCCAGTCCTTCAGTTCGGGCACTATGGAGAACCAATGCTCCCTAGGTCTGTTAGACACGGCTCTACCCCAAACAGCCAACACACAGTACGCTTTTCAAAAGCAGGTGATTGTTGCCTGAAGATTTGCAATCTACCTAATTAATGAGAGTTAATGCATCCTATCATAATACTGTTTACCTCTTTTTTCAGCAAAGGGATATCTGGGAGAAGGATCTCCAAAATGCTTTGCATATTGACAATGAGCAAAGCCAGGAGAATGGGGTTTCAGCACCGAGTTTTGATGGTTCGTATAATGGATGATGGTTCACTTGTATTAACACCTTGGCAAATACTTTAGTCTAATAGCCTGTATGGTTCAATTGACACAGGTCAGTTGCAAGCAGCAGGTCGTACATAGATCGAGTTCTAGACGATCGCTGATAATCACCAAGGTCGATATTTTTGTACATAGGAAGAATGGAAACTATGGCAAGTGAGGCTCGTAAGCTAACGGTATTTAGACTTAAGGCCTGAGAACTGATTAATTTTATAATATGCTGAATGTACGGCAACTTGATTCTTCCAATATTTATGAGATTATATGATCTCAGAAATAGTAGATTATGTAGTAGATATGGTGCAATATTGCAAGCACCATCTCTCTTCTAATATGTAAGAGCTGGCAAGTATTGGGATGATACCGTGTACTGTTGCGTTTTGCCTAGCTTGAAATGGAAAGTATGAGATATTTATCCTCACTTCCTCAGCATATTACAAATGTTTCCGCTCCAACTTGTTGCAACTGAGTTGCCACGTTATTACTGAAGTAATTTTAGAAACAAGATCATTACTGAAGTAGTTCCAGTGAAACAAATTGAAGGCTCATCACAATGAAACAGTGCTACATCATCCATTCTTATGAGATTTCTAGCCTGCGAGCTTGAAGATGTTAAAACAATTGAGGCCGGATCCACACCTAGTCGCTCTGGATCCAGCCGCGATCCAGACTCCAGGACCAACCAGAAGCAGGGCAAGGTCTTTAGGCCATCTCCCCAAAAGCTAGCTCAATGAGGGCTCCTCACCCTTATAAACCATGCTCAGCCCTCCACAACCAATGTGGACTATTCCCAACAATCTCCTCACATTGGCGAGATTATCTAGAACCACCGGGCCACTGGCTCGATACAATTGTCACCGGACCCACACCTAAGCGTCCGGATCCTAGGTCAGTCTCCAGACTCACAGGACCAACCAGAAGCGGGCAAGGTCTTTTAGCATCTCCTCAAAAGTTACTTCAATGAGGAGTCTTCCTCACCCTTATAAACCATCAGCCTCTCACAACCAATGTGGGACTATTCCCAACATCGTACAGCAGCAAAATGGTAAATATCAGATTATCACTTTTCCCTCATTCCATCTTTGTAGTTCCTTTTTACTGGAGCATGGAGGCATTTTTCTACATAGTTCAGCAAAATACCTGATTACACTTTTTTCACCCATTCATTCCATCCAAGGTTACTTGCGCCAAAGTCTTCAGTGTCAGCATCAGGTTCAGGCTTTGCTGTCTCCCTATTCTTGTGCCTAATTTCTACAGGTATCTTAAAAAAGAGTCGTGTCTTTTATACTAATTTCTGCGGTTAGGTTCCATGTCACGCTCGGCTCCGTTTCTTAATCCCCGGAGAAAGCCATTTAATTATACAACTATTGTAAGTTTGTCCTCTCTGAAGAATGGGCAGGCTGTTGCAAATTGATGGCTGCAAGGTATACAGCTCATGACAAGATCCTACGCATTTTCAGTACTTGAAACACATAAGCGAAGACTGTAGCAAAGAATTCAAGATTGAAGTCCTTACAATAATTCTTTGCTCTGATGTTTGAGAGGCCCACTGGGCCACTATTTGTAAATGGAAAGATGTCTTCTACCAATAAATTAATACTACTTGCATAAGCAATATGTCAATGAAAATTTTGATTTAAAAAGCAGTTCACTGAAACTCTGCTGTAATTTCAGTCAATTTCTTATTCATAAGCTCATATACTTCAATACACTTCCATTATAGTTCCGCTTAATATCATCTTTATTTACCATAATTGGGGATGCAAGACCCTCCTACTTAAACCGGGTCATTTTCCAGTTAACTTCTTCTTCATTTACCATATTTGATCCTACTTGAACCAGCTAGATTCAGCAGAGTTTGCAGTGGACACTGCAAAATGTTGGTCAACTGGAAAACTGCTCAAGCAGCCTCATGCCCTCATAATTACATTTGCAATTGATCACCACGACAGTACCATACTTCCCATTAATTGGTGAAGCATCACGGCCTCAGGATGCAAGCAGGCTGCACTGGGCATCACCAACACCAGCCAAATTTGCTGATCTTGTGATGCACTCCGTATATATCCTTTGGCCTTGATGCCTTATAACTTCAAGGCCAAACAATCATGGCAATGGAACGATCGGTTGTTTGGTCTTCTCACGCTCCATTGCCGCTCATCCTCCCATGTCATGCGTTCCACTGATGCTGGTCTTCCCTTATTTCATGGATCAAATTTGACAACGTGCCGATGAATGGATGTGTCGACGTCGGTCTCGGATCTCTCTAACTGCGGTTGCGGATGAGTTGGACTGAAAACGACGATAATCGGGTAGCAATAGCATATGATCCAAGCATATATGATCCACAATGGACTGTAGCAAACCGATCATCATCGATCACTGTGCGCTAGATCTGAAGCTCTGAACAGACTGAATGAATGGCGTTTCTTTCGATCCAATCACTCATCAAGGACCTATCGCTCATGATGGCATCCATGACATGAATGAAAGCATGATAGATGAAATGATGTTCCTAAGGTATGGTCCTGAAAGAAATCGAAGAGGATGAAACTAGCATCTCTATCAGGCAATATGTACTCCGATGTGTCCACCACCCACGGGAAAGAAGGAAACGGGAACACATCAAAGAGGATAAGAATAATGATTATAAATCGAATGATTCAATACGGATTTAGACGACTGGTTAGTCGTCTCGTCTCTGTCGATGCGAATCAAGCGATTCCGGGTCTCCATGACAGTAACTTGAAGTTTCCTGTGCAATGCCGATGTGCATCGTATCTAGCCATCTTTACTATGCCTTAGACGCCAAAGGGCAGAGCTCATTCCCATTAGCCGGAGATAAACCAAGCTAAGCTTGTGAGCTCTGGTCCACAAGAGCATTCATTGATGGATGCCATGCGTAGAGTACAAAACTGTGATGTCACGGCCTAGCTGCTAGGCCATGTATCATGCACCATCAATGGCTGCTACGGAAGAAATTGACTGCATGTCGAGCTACCCGGGCTAATCTTGTGCATGTGAATCTGTCGAGTGGAGGTCAATTTCTTGCGCAAATCGCTGTCCGCCGGTGGTCTTCTGCTCTGCTGCGACGGCTTTACTTGGATGAAGCCGAGTTTGTCTTCTTGGGACGCATATGCAGCACATGTGAATCTGATTGCTGTGGACGCTAGGTTTGCGGATCTTTCCTTGAATCCTTGGCCCGTCTAAGTAAGAACTTTCGCCAGTAGCATAGTAGGGTGTGTCCTGTATAGCCTGTTGCTCGCTTCCTTCCAAGTCCCAGCATGGTCCCGGAGACGATGCCAATGGTGGCTGCTGCTCTCGGTGGTCAGTAGCCTACCGCTACGAACTGGTGTTTTTTTTTTAAACGGGAAAACAGGGGAAACCACTGCTGAAAATAGATTAAAGCAAAGAAAAGTAGCAAAGACAAACAAGACAAAGAACAAGGCTGGTGAGAAACCAGCCGAATCGAAAGTCAGACAGAGAAAGAAAGTCTATCCTCCAAGCGAGAAAACCTGCCCTATGGATATCCTTGAATCTAAAAGACTGCAATTGGATTTCCCAAGGAACCACTCCTGGTGTTATTGAGCCGTGTGTTTGTAGGCCAAAACCACGGAGATGCTTTATAGTTTTTTGCGACTTACATAAATATTAAAATATGAATGAATAGATAGATGATGACATTTATCTCTTCAAGATTTATCGCATTTGATTGAGAGGAAAGATTCTTGCATTCACGGTTCAGCCACGGAGCCCCATCAGGAAAAGGCAAAAAGAAACGGAAACGGTCGCAAATTCGCAGTCGTGTACGCCCCCGGCCATCTCTGCATGTCCTCGCGGCCCATCTGCCTCGTGCGGCAGCACGGCGTCGCCCCGCCCGTCTGCTACGCGCCGGCGTGCCGGGGCATGGCGCAGGCCGATACGTCTCCGCGGCTCCAGAAAACGTGGCACGCACGCTGCTTGACAACAACCCACCAGAGGCCACAGCGTCCGTCGATCGCGGCGGTGTCGCACGCCGGCACGGATTCGAGCGTTTGAAGCGACATGCGCGACGCTCGCGTACATGGACCGGCCGTGCACCTGTACCGGGCTGCCGTTGCAGGTGCATGACGCTAGGTGGAATCGAGCCGGGCTCGCTCGCTCGGCTCGTCCGAGCTCGATCAATTTCGAGCCTCGGCTCGGTGGACGAACGAACTTAGAATCGGCTCACCGGCTTGCCGAGCCACGACGCTCGTTAGGGCTCGTGGGCCGGTTGAAAATCAATTGACTCGTTGTCTCGCTCGCCGCTGACTCCGCTGTTCGACCGTCTCGAGACCGATAGGCACCGCCCCCACGCGATGCCCCCACCGGCTAAGTATGTAAATAATGTATCGAGTCGGATGTCGAGCTAGCGGCTTATTGCTCAAATACTCATTAATTCTCGAGCTAATATCCGGACGTGGTATGCTAATCTCGCTTCACTTAGCTCGACCGGCCAACCCGATGGAGCGGAAGAAGAAGGGCAGGCGCTCGTGCTATCTCGAATTTCGAACGAGCCGAACGAGCAGCCATGAGCGGCTCGAGCTCACTACGAAAAGCTCATTAGTAGGCTCGAGCTCGCTCTGCCGCCGAACCGAGCCCGAGCCGAGCCTCGAGCCGCGAGCTTAATTTCCACCTACATGACGCCATGACGGAGCACCAAGGCTGGAACTAGCACAACACTCCACCCTTCGCCGGTCTCCCCACACGACTAGAATTTTTCACCTGTTTTAGCCCAAAACATGATATTTTTTTCTGGAACTAGCTGTTCTCACTATGAAATTGCGGATTTGGCCCTCGCATCCAAATTAAGCGGTTAGGTTAGGCTCCGCTGAATTTTTTTAATTTGTTTTGAACTGCCAGCTCCTGCAGCTACGGAAGAAATCTTGCTCCGGCTGAAACTGTACGTTTCGCTGGAAAAAACGCTTTTGTAGCGGTTCGATACCGCTGGATTCCAGCTGCCTCTATCCTGTGCAAATTAAAAAGTATGTTGTGTCTGCCGGAAGAAAAAAATTCAGCGGACTGAAACCCTGAAAACATATAAAAAATATTTTAGCAGAGCCCAACTGCCCAACCGCTGAATTTGGGTGGTAAGAGCATCTCCAAAATTGATGGATGCCATGCGTAGAGTACAAAACTGTGATGTCACGGCCTAGCTGCTAGGCCATGTATCATGCACCATCAATGGCTGCTACGGAAGAAATTGACTGCATGTCGAGCTACCCGGGCTAATCTTGTGCATGTGAATCTGTCGAGTGGAGGTCAATTTCTTGCGCAAATCGCTGTCCAAGCCGGTGGTCTTCTCTGCTCTGCTGCGACGGCTTTACTTGGATGAAGCCGAGTTTGTCTTCTTGGGACGCATATGCAGCACATGTGAATCTGATTGCTGTGGACGCTAGGTTTGCGGATCTTTCCTTGAATCCTTGGCCCGTCTAAGTAAGAACTTTCGCCAGTAGCATAGTAGGGTGTGTCCTGTATAGCCTGTTGCTCGCTTCCTTCCAAGTCCCAGCATGGTCCCGGAGACGATGCCAATGGTGGCTGCTGCTCTCGGTGGTCAGTAGCCTACCGCTACGAACTGGTGTTTTTTTTTTAAACGGGAAAACAGGGGAAACCACTGCTGAAAATAGATTAAAGCAAAGAAAAGTAGCAAAGACAAACAAGACAAAGAACAAGGCTGGTGAGAAACCAGCCGAATCGAAAGTCAGACAGAGAAAGAAAGTCTATCCTCCAAGCGAGAAAACCTGCCCTATGGATATCCTTGAATCTAAAAGACTGCAATTGGATTTCCCCAAGGAACCACTCCTGGTGTTATTGAGCCGTGTGTTTGTAGGCCAAAACCACGAGAGATGCTTTCATAGTTTTCCTTTTGACAGTTACATAAATATTAAAATATGAATGAATAGATAGATGATGATTACTTATCTCTTCAAGATTTATGCAATTTGTATTGAGAGGGAAAGATTCTTGCATTCACGGTTCAGCCACGGAGCCCCATCAGGGAAAAGGCAAAAAAGAAACGGGAAACGGTCGCAAATTCGCAGTCGTGTACGCCCCCCGGCCATCTCTGCATGTCCTCGCGGCCCATCTGCCTCGTGCGGCAGCACGGCGTCGCCCCGCCCGTCTGCTACGCGCCGGCGTGCCGGGGCATGGCGCAGGCCGATACGTCTCCGCGGCTCCAGAAAACGTGGCACGCACGCTGCTTGACAACAACCCACCAGAGGCCACAGCGTCCGTCGATCGCGGCGGTGTCGCACGCCGGCACGGATTCGAGCGTTTGAAGCGACATGCGCGACGCTCGCGTACATGGACCGGCCGTGCACCTGTACCGGGCTGCCGTTGCAGGTGCATGACGCTAGGGGTGGAATCGAGCCGGGCTCGGCTCGGCTCGGCTCGTCTCGTCCGAGCTCGATCAATTTCGAGCCTCGGCTCGGTGGACGTAACGAACTTAGAATCAGGCTCAGCTCGGGCTCGGTCGAGCCACGAGCCGGCTCGTTAGGCTCGTGGGCCGGTTGAAAATCAATTGACTCGTTGTCTCGCTCGCTCAGTGACTCCGTTGCTCGACTGTCCGAGACCGATAGGCACCAGTCCCCCACGCGATGCCCCCACCGGCTAAGTATGTAAATAATGTACTGGAGTCTGGATGTCAGAGCTAGCTGGCTTATTGCTCAAATACTCATTAATCTCTGAGCTAATATCTGGACGTGGTATGCTAATCTCAGTGCTCAGCTCTAGCTCTGACCGGCCGACCCGATGGAGCGGAAGAAGAAGTGGGGCAGTGCGGCCTGTGCTAGTCTGAATTTCGAACGAGCCGAACGAGCCGCTCGCGAGCCGGCTCGAGCTCAGCTCGTTACCGGAACAAGCTCATTAGTAGGCTCGAGCTCGGCTCGCTGCCGCACCGAGCCCGAGCCGAGCCTCGAGCCGCGAGCTTAATTTCCACCCCTACATGACGCCATGACGGAGCACCCGAAGGCTGGAACTAGCACAACACTCCACCCCTTCGTCGGTCTCCCCACACGACTAGAATTTTTCACCTGTTTTAGCCCAAAACATGATATTTTTTTTCTGGAACTAGCTGTTCTCACTATGAAATTGCGGATTTGGCCCCTCGCATCCAAATTAAGCGGTTAGGTTAGGCTCCGCTGAATTTTTTTTAATTTGTTTTGAACTGCCAGCTCCTGCAGCTACGGAAGAAATCTTGCTCCGGCTGAAACTGTACGTTTCGCTGGAAAAAAACGCTTTTGTAGCGGTTCGATACCGCTGGATTCCAGCTGCCTCTATCCTGTGCAAATTAAAAAAGTATGTTGTGTCTGCCGGAAGAAAAAAAATTCAGCGGACTGAAACCCCTGAAAACATATAAAAAAAATATTTTAGCAGAGCCCAACTGCCCAACCGCTGAATTTGGGTGGTAAGAGCATCTCCAACAGTTCTTAATATTTAGACTCCCAATATTCTTAGATTAGGACCTTCCTAAAAAATTTTGGGTCTACAAAATACCTTGTTCTCCAACAGTTCCTATATTTTCTCCCAAAAACACCTTTGAATTGGTCCGGTGGGCCATCCTGGACACGAAATAATGTTGATTGGGAGCGCGGACAGAGCGCACAAAAATGAGGAGTCGGGGTGCTGTTTTTGAGCGTGCCAAAATTTGAGGAGTTAGAAAGAGGAACTGTTGGAGTACTTTTTTTGCAATCAAGCCCAAAATCAGATTTTGGGAATAGATTTTAAGCACTGTTGGAGATGCTCTAACGACCAAATTCACAATTTCGTCGCTAGTACGGCTACTTCCAAAAGAAAACATCGTAAAACAGTAAAAAAATTCATACGGCTACACTTCCCTACCTTGCCCGTCGTCTCCCCTCACCTCACCCTATTCCGTAACCCCACGTAGCATAAGTAGGAAAAAATGCCGATGTAAATTAACTCTCGCTCAAGAATGACAAAACATTTTAGGTACAAAATCCATCCTCACAAATCACAATCCTGTAGCAAGCGGGAGAAAAAAAAACAAAGTTTCTGCTCAAAGTACATCGTTGCACACTTCATGATGCCCGGCTAAAACTAGACAAGAGCAGTAGCCATCACTCGTAGCAAAATCTTGTGTCCATACAGCCAATCTAAGAGCAACATAAGAACGGTGCGAAAATTTCTCAAAGCAGGGTAGTGTCCTGCAACGAAAACTACTCGTCCTCCTGGCTGCGGAGCCTGGCAAGCTTGTTAGTGACCACAATATCAAGCTGTGCAGCACGCTCAACAATCTCCTTGCGCTTGCGGGTTGAAACGTTGTGTGCAATCTCAGCACAGTATGTCCTGCTTGCAGAAAATATGGCATAAGCAAATAAGGCATTTCAAAAGATCGAACACAACTAGCATACTATTAACAGTACGTAAGTTCGAGAACACAAAATACTAGCATTGAGCTTCCCCACCGCATCAATCATGAAATGTTAGGAAAATAGATTTTAAGCTCGCTTAGACGACATTCTTATCACCAAGATGTCTGCTAATGTACTATTTTCAGCTTGTCGCTTGACTATCCATCCTACAAGGAGACTACACTGCCTTTTAGAAAAAGTGCTGCTGTAAATCATGACTAAATTTTCTGTTATAGTAATCAAATAAAATCCTAATTTGTGGCATTTTGAACACCAATAAAGCTTCTGTTGTGTGCGTTGCACTGCCGGGCAGGGGGTTGGGGGGGGGGGGGGCGTGTTTTAAAAATCACCTGTTGTGCATCATAAGCAACTCCAGCTCAGAGACATTGTGGACAACAAACTTCTTGAACTTGTTGGGAAGGTAGTGCCTGGTCTTCTTGTCAGAACCATATCCAATGTTGGGCATCAAGGTGCATCCCTTGAACTTCCGCCTGACGCGAGAGTCAATACCCTTTGGCCTGCGCCAGCTTGGCTACAAAAAAACATTATCACTGAAAAATGAGCCCTTTCAACCACACCAACAGAAAATGGCAACGTTACATGAGGTCTAGATCACTCGAGAACTACAATATTCTTCAGAGTTCTCTTTATGGGCTCTCTGCCCTAGAGGTTATCCACACACATCTCAGGATGACGGTCATCTACAGATAAAGGGGCTCTTAACTATTTGCCACTTTTTATGGGGTCAGTAGCAACAGATTTGCCACGTCAGTGTATTACTGTAGCCTGTCAGTGACTCATATGATCATATCACTGTAGCATTAAGTGACACCCCGTAATAGTAGCAAATAGTTAATTATTCCCCAGATAAACTATGGGTAACAAAATACTAGCAAGGTTACACACAGCTTAAGCAATCCTCAGTTCGAAAATCAGCAACAATTCATCACTATAACTTAATCTCCATTCACAATTAAGAGGGAATTGGTCTGCTCTAACTAACTAACTACTGTTAGAGACTCCGTCATCGCAGCCTGGGGCAGCATCCCAAATAAGTAAAGCTACCATGCCATGCACAAACACCACCATTCAAATCAGGCTAACTAAATCGTCTCCTTACATTTCAGGCTGCAAGTAAAAGATTCTAAATCTAACACAACAAACTGCAACTAGGGTCCTCTAGACTATAACAGGGCCATGAAATACGGACTACTAAATAGCTAAGAACGACGACCACATGAACCAGAAGGATCCGCCCAGTGTTAAATCTACCGCAAACAACTACTGGATCAGCAAAGAGGACCGCCACTGCTTCGCAAACTAGAAGAGCGGGGGCTGCGCGCAAGAAGATGATGGGTGCGTTACCTTGAGGCACTTGTAGCGGTCGCTCTGGGGCCTCTTGAACTGCTTGACCCGCTTCTTCACGATCTTCCTCGTCAGCAGCGGCACCGCCATCTGCACCGCGGAAACCAACAGAGGAGAGCATGGCAGTTCGACGGAGATTAGAGCGACGAATTAGGGAAAGGGCTCATCGAAATTATGCCGCAGTGGGATCGAGTTGGTACCTTGCAAAGCGTGCGACGAAGCGGGGGAGGGGCGCGAGGCGGCGGCGACGCAATCCGTTCGTGGGGGCGAGGGGGTCTTATGGCGCCCGTGAAACCCTAGGCTGTGGGCACGGTACGATTACGATGAACGGCTGCGATCTCAGCTGGATGGACCGGGCCGCTCTCACGGACATGTGGATGGGCTGGCAGAACAACTCGCGCTGCTAACCATGAAGCCCGGGCCGTAACAACACCTGGACGGCTATTCCTTTTCGGAGCATTAACATTTTTCCCGCATTTGTAATAACTCTGGATATAATTGTGGTAGTTTCTTAATTGAAACTGGGACATCAGTTTTGATGTCCTGTTGCTCTAAAATTTTTCCCGCATTTTTTTTTCAAATCTGGTTCAACGGCAGCAGGTTGCTGCCGAGGGATAGCGCAATGTCTCCTGCTGCCGGGGGCCTGGTGCTGCTGCCACGGTTGGTCGGGTGTTGTGGGACTAGTCAATAGCTGTGATATACAGATGCGACATATGATACGTATCACTTGCTTTCATGGCTGAGGAAAGGATTATTTTGTAATTTTATTCGTACGAAAATCAGATTTACAATAGAAAGATGTACAAGAGAACCAGTTAAGCAAGGACATCTTCCTTTTCCCTCGCATTTTTGCTTGAACGCGTGGCATGGTTATGCATGGGGCCGGCTCCGTTCGACTACCTTCATGACGCCAGTGGGTCGACATGGGGCGCATGGCTCGGTTCTCGTCTCCTGTCATCGTCATGCGCGCATCGGCACGACAAGTAGCTCACCTTAAGGGGAAAGAGATCCAATGTTGTCCATGTTATGATTGTAATTTTAGCAGTCGTACGTGGATCGTTAGATAAAAAACGATGGTATAAATCTCCCCAGTATGATTCAAAAAACACTGTAGCTATTGAAGCACTTTAGAAGTTGTAGTTGTGCCTTATTGCAAGATCCAAACAGTTCGGCCTCAATAGAATGATCCTAACGACTAAGAACTGTTTAAGGTACAGTACCCTTAACCACTACCGCGAAACCCTTTCCGTTTATGGTTAGCTACATCGCGCCATTGCCTATGCCAACCACAGCACTGGCAGACGGAGGTGCACCGAGCACATGTTGCGGTTCCCTACGATGAAGGATCGATCATGCATGCAGCATGCTCTACTCTCGTTTGGTCTCGAATAAAGTGTAGGTATGAATCTTTATACTCAATATAGTACTAGTCAAGGATCCAAATCTCACCAAAATTTTGTGAGATCTCGTCGAGATCTCGGTTTCTGGATGTGGATGAATTTTGAAATACCAGCTGAAGTAAAAAAATTCAAAAGATTTAAATTGTTATAGTAACCTCGGAAATCTCGGCAAGATCTCACCACATCTAGCAATTTTTTACTGGAATTTGACTTTTTTGACTGTATTTGGTCCAATAACCCTTAAGAAAGCCATCTCCAATGAAAATTTGATGAAAAAACGATTTTTTGAGACTTTTTTAAAAACTACAAAAACACTATTGGATTTTTATAAAATTTTGCATGCTTTATCATTATGTGAAAAATTTATGGTTCTATCTTAGAAAGTGTAGGATCATATTGAAAAGTTTTCTAAATAATTTAACTTCATTTGTTATCTTTAAAAAATTTAAAATAGAATAAACATAATTGGGACAATAACATTTTCATAATTTTATAAATTTTCTTGAGTTTGATAATGATCCAAAATTTTTATGAAAGCTTAATAGTTGACTCAATACCATTCTCTAAAATTTTCAAAAAAATTTAACTTTTCTCCAATCAAATCTATGTATGCATTGAACTTTATTTGTTATATTTCAAAAATCAAAAACAGAAAGAACATAAATAGTACAATGCACTTGTAAGAATTTTATAAATTCACTCGAGTGTGATCATGATTCAAAATTTTTATCAAATCTTAAAAATTTCCTTATAACCCTTTTGCAAAATTTTTAAAAATTTTAAATACTTTTTGTTTGCTAAAGCAAATCTATGTATTGATCATCAGGCTTTTGTGAGGATATAATACTATTAGAATTTTTGGAACTTTTTGAAACTTGATAATCATATAAAAATTTTATAGAAATATTGATGATACATCAGAACTATTCACAAAAAATTTCAAAATTTTCTAACATGGTTTGTATATTTTTCATTTGGTTGAAATTTGCGAGTAAAGCTTTTATCAGGACAGTACCATTTTCTGAATTTTTAAAAATTTATGAAGCTTGATCATCATCTAAAAATTTTATGAGAATATTAGTGATGCTTTATAACCACGTAAAAAAATTTAAAAATGTATAATATGGTTTGTTTTATTTTTCATTCGGTTCAAAGTTGTCGGTTAGTGTTTTATAAGGACAGTAACAATCTTTGAATTTTCAAAAATTCCAAAGATTTTATAATTATATGAAATTTTTATAGAAATATTATTTGTGTGTCAGGAACCTCTAAAAAAAATTAAAATTTTTCAACATCATTTGTACTATTTTTTGCTCGGTGCAATTTTGCCAAGATCTTAGCAAATCTCGCCGAGATCTCGGGAAAACTGGCCGAGATTTCAGTTTTAAAATCCGAATTCAAATTTTGTTTTTATAATTCATCCAAAATTTATTTGAAATAGCGAGATTTTATCAAGATTTCGTTCTCTGGCCACGAACAATATTTAGAATGAAGCCGAGATTTTAATCCTTGGTACTAGTACCCGCTTAGACATAGAACTAAGCCAAACATTGCGAGACATGAACACAATACTCAGCTCCTCATCTACCAACATAGGATCTGTAATATCGCATGCAAGGTTGGAAAAACCGATAATTTTCATTTGAAAATCGTGAAAACCGGGAGTATCAAGCTAGCTCGGCTTCAAAAACCGATCGGCAAACTGGTTGGATTCAAATTTAAATTCAAAAAAATCAATTTTTTAAAAAAATTATCATAAAATTTCCTAAAATTAGTATTAACATATTTATGATTTTTGGGAATAAAATTTTGTAAAAAAACCGGATGTTTGAGATGGATTTGAGTCAAAACCTAAAATACGAAATTGAAAATGCAAAAAACAGTAATAGGCCATAGGCCTACAGTGCTGGCCCAAGAAGCCCAGTCTGGCCTGTTGAGGGGACAAGCTGGTTTTAATGACCTCCTGTCGCCCTTCCAACCGCATTAGTGCGCTCCACCTGTGATGAAGAAGCACAACCATTCCAAACTTCACGCAACGATGAAGAAGCATATTGTAGGCGAGTTGGTCAAGTGGAATGTTGCTCGTTTTGAAATAAACTACATGTTTTTTTATAATTTTCTTCATCGTAAGGATAAGTTTTTACAATGAATGGCCTTAAAGAAATTTCTGTCGTTGCGCTTTGTTAGTATTGCAGAGGGGAGGTACGTGTACGGGTTCCTCTTGAGTTTGGACTGGTGGGACAATTTTTGTTTGGTTGTTAAATCTGTGAAACCATTGTACGCCTTCTTACGTTTCGTCAATCAAGACAGGGTTCCTATATTGAGCAAGGTGATACTATGGTACAATATAATGCAACAGAAATATGATAGTTTATTCTAGAACTCTTCAGCTACTTTCGAGCAATACATGAATGTTCTGGACCCTAGAATGGGCGACCTAATGTGTGATGCTTGTATTAGCATCGGTAATACATTCTTCTCTTTTAACAAAATATCTTGTACTTGTAAATACTTAGCCAAATCTCCGAGATGCTTTTGAAGTTCTTTCTGATGATACTGATATGGCAATGCGAGGTCCTCACGAGGCTGATCTTTTTAAAAGAAGGGTTCGATCGTTCTCTACTACGCTAGCTGAGAGGACCTCGCATGAAGAAGGGTTTGATCGATGAAAGCAAATATTTAGGGGGAACCAAACAAAATCTCAACTACAAGTTATATTGAAAATGCAATAAAAAAAGTTCTACTGAAAATCATCTAAAAAATTTCAAAAAATAAAAATAAAATCGTCCAAAAAGGTTTTACTGAAAACCAAACAAAATCTCAACTATGCAAGAAAGAAACACTAGAGTTTATGTACAAGTGAGGTCTCTCCTCTGGGGTAGCGGTCTGCGGGGAGAAAGATGGAAAAATAAGCTAGACGAGTAGAACTTTATCTCTATTTGGCAATGGAGCATATTTTATTTGAATAGACCTGCGTATCAGTGTCTCCTATGATGTATAGCTACAGGCTACAGCCTGATATCCAAACATTCACATTAGTAACATTACATGAAACTGATAACATAAGCATCATGATTCATGGATAATTCTTGCAAAAAAATTACGAAGAATTCAAGAGACCAAAGAGTTTTTTTTTTGAACGCAAACAACGAGGGAAGCCCCCGCTGGAATATATTAGCAAACAAAGAAGGAAGGAGTACACAGCCGGTGAGGAACCGGCCAAGGGAAAGAAAATTAAACTAACCTAAGACTCCAAGCGAGGAAATCATCACGGAGGGGAACAGGCAATCTAAAGGATTGGAAGCGAAATTCAGAAATACACCAAGACTTCCAAACAAGGAAGCTAGGAGGAATGGATCTAAAGATTTTGTCATTCCGCTGTTTCCAAAGACCCCAAGCAGCGATCATGAAGGCTTCCATGAGGAAATGTTGATGGTCGGCACAGGATAATCTGGAGAAGATGTCAGCATGAGGGTCCCAGGAGATTTGAAGAGCGCTCCAACACCACCTACTAAAGCGGCACTCGAAAAAGAGGTGATCCCGAGATTCTTCAACGCCCTCATTGCAAAGGACACAGTTATAATCCGCAGCCGGAATTGGGCAATTCTTCCGGTGAAGCAACTGTCTGGTGTTGAGGCGGTTGAAACAGAGAAGCCAAGCAAAGACCTTGAGTTTGGAGGAGCATTTAGCTTTCCAGATGGAAATAATCGGCCTGGGGACCTGAACTTGGCTGAAAACCATCTTGTAGAAGGAGCTAGCCTTGTAGTCATGGGAATTCCAAATATAAGACCAAATATCATTGCTGTCACTTAAAGGGTTATCCAACTAGAGACCAAAGAGTTGATCTCTTATTAACAAAACGAGTAGATATGAATTACCATATCAATACATCATCAGCACTTCTGGGTAAAGAAACAGAGCAAACCTAAGGTAATTCTACGAAACATATTACACATCAAGCATTGTTCATTCATTCACAAGATAACTTCCCCTGAATTCAACTCTCTAAAGAATACTCCTTAAGAAACAAGAAAAGGAAGAACTTATTAGCAGTGGTATCACATTCTTAGACTCTAGACTCCTTGATTGGGTTACATAAATAGAATGGCAGCTGGTAGAGGTAAGTGAAGCATATGTACAGAACTGGAGCAACTCCTTCCTGATTTATGTGAGAAATCTAATACATCTGATCCCCATCTCCTAGACAGAACTGCAATGTTGATAGTACTCCTTTCTACATTTTTCAAGGACAACGCATGCGGCACAGGTCATGTACCTCTGAGCTCCCAAATTGTGCATAGTCCTGTCGTTGATGATTCGACTGGCTCTTCTTGGAAGATCGTTTTGAAGGTGCCTCATTGGACAGGACATTGCTTGGTGGAATGGCAACTGCTGGTGGGTTAATAGGTGGGGGCGCTGATGTTGCTGGGCAGCGGTGCCGGACATTGATCGTGTGCGTCTTGGTTTCAGTTGAGGTGCTACCTGTTATGTTTATCGTAAGGACAGCTTCCTTATCCCTTGTGTCTTCACACCACCAGTTTTGTGGTATTCCATCAACAAATTCTTCTTGTGCGTAGAAGTCTTCATGATGGACTGTAACCTCCACCGTTTCTCCTGGTTTAATCAGACCAACTGCTGGTTGGACCTGTGTGATACAGTAAATTAGCAATTGATTACTGGTATTTAGCATGAAGGCAAAGAATTTTGATTATCAAAGAACTCATATTAACTATTTCGTGTTGACAATGACTTCAATAGCTAATTTTGTGTCGTGTTGAGTCACTCGGGCAATGATTGGATATTGGTAGGTATGAACAGTGCTTTCATATATTTTCATACTAGTGGTCAATGTAGCATAGGATCTCTACAAAATGTTGCATAAACCAACATACTGAAGCTTTAACAGCAACAATTTTAGGCTGAAGCTTTGAAACAAAGTAGTAGTGTGGTATCTCTAATATGGTGGGAGAAATAAGCTTGAGGGCTTCATAATAGATGAAAAATAGCTCGCATACAAAATAGGTCTTTAAGTTACGATGTATGTAGTTATAGGCAACATATCACATATCTTGAGTACCTACAAATGTCTGCGTGCACCAACTAACAAAAGTCACGAAAAATTCTGAAAAAATTGTAGATGTACTTCATAGATTGCCCTACCTATGTATAAAATTGTAGGTTCAAATTCATTACATATTTAAAAGAGTTTAAACTTGTCAGAATTTGACAAGTTTAACTCTCGATATATAATGAATTTGATCTTGAAATTTCATACATAGGTAGGGCAATCTATGAAGTACATCTACAATTTTTTTCAGATTTTTTTGTGACTTTTGTTAGTTGGTGTGCACGGTGTATACACGGGAAGGCCTGTGTGCACAGGATACGTTGCCGTAGTTATATATAAAGCAAATACAATAATTCGTACCTCAAGCCAAAGTGGAAAGCCGAACGATGCCCTTGGAAGAATCTCTGATTTGGTTCCATCCTCCTTCTTGGTTGACTGGCCTTCACATAGAATTTCGAAAGCCGCTTTGCTTGTTTCACAGTTATTGGTAATTCGAAAGATAATATTCTCTTGATTTTCTAGTATAATTTCGTCTGTGCTAACTGTAGTGTCTGGAACAAAGCAAGATTCCTCAAGCATAGAACGTACTTTGTCATTGGATTCGATTATTTCTCCGTACTCTTGTCTTCTTATCAGTTCATCCACTCTTGCAATATCAACACTAAATGTGCACCTCACAGGTTTATGATCACTCTCTGTGACATCCATGCAAGCTACATACCTACCAAAAGAAAGTGAAAAAGTATTAATATGGGTGAAAGGAATGATGGAACATCAGAAGGAGAAGAAAAAATGTGTGATAGTATCTGACGATGTAATTGCAGCAACTACAGGGCACTCTAACGAGCATTCAGCTACTGATACAGAACGGCTGTCACGATATAGTACTCTATCACACCAAGCTGGTATCCGCTTCTTCTCACCAGAATCATACCCTGTAAGGCAATCGATGAAAAGTTTCAGAATTAATGAATTTACTATTGCACCCAAGAATTTCAAAGTTATTCAGAAATTGAGCTTTCTATGTGAGACAAGCAAAAAACTTAAATATTTTTGTACAGAATAAGCAATAAGAATGTTTAGGTATCAAAATCGACATACCTCCGAGACCTGGCTTGTGCTTTTGGAATTTGTAAGTTGGAGGAAATTTGATCAGACCTTCACGCATTCCTTGAAATACCTTTCCAGCTTTCATTTCTGCTCGAAGCTGATCCTTCTCTCTCAGCCAATCAAAGCTTCTTTGCGAAACCATGTCCCTTGCTTCATCATATGTGATACCATAAAGCCGGTAGTTGAAATCACCAACAAAGACAACCATATCAGCTTCAGCCAAGTCAGGCCTGACTTCATCAATCTGATTTCCATTGACCTGCCATTACCACAACATTTGGACATCAATATAATTCATTAGCATGGACAGTTTGAAGGTTAGATAACACATACATTCACTGCTCTGTGCAATTGGACAGATGTAGCAGAAGCTGCATTAAACAAACCAAAAATGTTATAGCAAACACTTTGTTTCGGGATTAAAACAATACAATTTGATATGTAACACCTAAAATTCAATGAAAAAAGTGTGTAGAGCTTAAAGAGGAAATGTGACAAAGGAACCTGTGGACCCATGAGGTTTGTTGAAAGCCATTGTTTGATAAATATGATCAAAGTCAGCATTGCGCCTGCTAACAGCTTCTAGATGTGCAGCAAAATGATTGCTCACAAAACACATTTTACGATCATATACTCTTATTCTTAATCCTACACCACCCTGCAGAAAAAAACTATTGTCACCACACAAATGAAACAAACTAGGGAGCATTACTTAGATGCATGCAACCAAATATATAACAGAGTAATGGATTCGATGCGCTGGTGCTACATGAAAACATTTTCACCCCCTATTTGGAGAGGCTTGCATTGTGATCATCACTTGAATTTATTGTTCCGACATAACATATTTCAACAAAATTTATTTATCTTGGAAGAAGTATGCAAAAAAAGGATGCCTTGAAACTTTTCAAACAAGTGAATACAGCCACTCCAATATTCAATTCTTCATGTTTGGATAACTTACCATTTATGTTTTTTTTAAATGAACCATTATTAATTCCTTACAGTGAGTGTACTGTGTACAATACATAAGAGCATAGCCTTAACCCTTAGGAAATGGGAACTTCAACGGGTAAAAGGAATGCTAGACACACACTCACATATCATGTACCTTATTGCCGATAGCACGTCCAAAACCACAGGGCACAGCAGCAGCATCCACATCACCAACATATGGTTTAAGACTCTTTCTTGCCCTTGACAAGGTAATATTTTCAGTGTTATGTATGTCACATGAGAATGGTAATTGAACAAGTTATCATCATGTGACGAGAAATTTACAATGTAATTCTAGGAAATTAATTCATGAAAAACCAATACCATGCAGCAATAAGCAAAGCAGCCAACTGCCTAGAACCAACTCGATGAAATGATGTCCCCTCATCAAGTGCTTTGCCAATATTGTCTATCCACCATTGCCCATTGGCACTGCCCTCCAGTCCAACCTAAAATTATGAATAAGGGAAGTTGAACTAAATGTGTGACGTAGAGTACTTACAAACAAGTAAAGAATAGACATCATTGTCCACAATCCTGATTTGCATACTACACCACAAAGTTAAAAGGGTATCAAATCTGTTAATCCGTAACAAAAGAAATTTATTGTACTTCAATTTAATAGACAGAAAACTATTTTTTAATTTATCACTCATTTCATTAACAACACAAATAAGATGCAAATGACATTATGTGAAGTGTTGAATAATACAAAAATTATGAAAATTGAAAAATGCTATACTAAGTATCCAAGAGAAAAAGATAGTTTATAGGAAACAATATAACAATATCAATTGGCATATTACGATGTTGATTGGCAACAAAAAGCTTGGTTGCCGGGGAAAATGAATACAGGACAACATATATCATCAGGTACAACAAAGAATAATGAGTGAGGTGTGATACAGATCAGGGAAAAGGAGAATAGAAAGCCCTACTAACATTTTGCAAAAAAATTGTCGCGGACAATATAAATTGCACCGGCAACATTAGAACTTGAAATGGTCCTTGAATATTTTATCAAATGGATGGGTGGATTGATTCAAGAAAATAAGTTGTCTCAGAACATATAAAGGGATATGACACGTTGGTAATTTTGATCATATGGTAGAGATGGATGGAGAGGAATGACAGAGTTTTTAATAATAAATTACGTACCTTGCAAGACTTGGTGGACATGATCAAACAAGAAGGCATGTTGTGGGCTCAGGCAAGAGCAGCATGTTTGACTTTATGGTTATTCTAGCGTTATTTTTAAGCTTGACTTTCTTTTCAAATTTTTATGTGGGTGGGTGCCCTAATACAAGCACCACGCCATTGATGTTTTAATCTTGACGAGTGTTTTAATGCACAACGTCGTTATTGTAAGACCTTTCTTTGGGTCTTTATTTCTTTTTAATGAATGACACGCAAAGCTTTTGTGTGTTCTCAAAAAAAAAAAAAAAGAATGGCAATGTTTTGAGCCCAAATTTGTAGTAACAAAAGTAAGCTTGGTGTATGAAAATTGAAAAGAAGTTTCTAACTAAACTTGAAGTGAACAAATCATAGAGTAGTACAAATTGACTGCTTGAATAGTATAATTCGAAAGTAACATTCCTTAAGCAGGAATATTCTTTATGTTTTAATCTGCCTGTATACTTATCTAGGCTAGATGCAAGCTTCTAATACTTGGTTGGACCGAATAACAAAACAATAGAAAAAAAAAATGACTGAAGGTAAGTTCAAGTGTCTTACAGTTTCTTTTGCTGCAGAAATGGCAAGAAATCCCGCACCCATTTCGACCTCTTGTAATCCAACGACAACCAACCCAACATCAGATGATACACAACCTAACCAGGATTTAAGTGACTCAGCAGATGCTTTCCCCTGTGCTACATTCCAACTTCCAACCATTATGTTAATCTTCTCCATTCTAGTGTACGACGACTCTCTGTTAGCCAATTCAGTTCGCAAAATGTCATCAAGAGATCCAGGGGAAGTCAGTGGCCATCCTCGAATACCACCATGATGTGCCAGCGTGTAGATGTAAGAACCACCTATCGCCATCCTTATCACTGGACAGCTATGTCCAGTCCATCCTGCAAGAAGGTTACCTTCAACATCCATGACTTGAACAGTACCACTGGCATAGCCCACCCACACCCTTTCTCCGAGTGCCTTTATGCACTGCACAGAAGAAGTATGATGCTGGAATTCTTGCATTCGGTTCCCATTTCCATCCCACTGGATAATCGAGCCATTTGTGCATCCTGACCAAATTGTTCCATCCATTGCTTGAGCCACTGCCCCTGTTCTACGGTTATCTTCCACAAACGTCCCCTTTGTTGCAACCCTACGCACCGCATCAGCTGCTCCCATTAAGGCATTCCTAGATTTCTGGAAGAAGTTCAAAGATCCCTGGGATTTATCTTTCTTTGAAGGTTTTACTTTGACCTCTTCCTCCATAGGTTGCTCTGGCATGACTGGTGTCTCTAGCCGAGCCGACTCAACTTGGCCGTCCATCCCAAATACTTTCAGCAACTCCCTTGTCCGAGCATCCCTGCAGTAAGTAGTTCAGTAGAATAAGTAGGTTAAAGCAATTACTGGGCAAAAAAGCAGAAATCCACGTTTCATCGTTACATTTTTGAAGGCATACCAGAGAGCAAATGTCATGCTCGTCACCGTCCAAACTTTCGCCCGGGAATGATCGGCAAGCATGTATTTCACATCAGAGGCAGGGAGAGAGCATACGTTACCAACTGTGCAATGGTTCCTGAGGTCAATGTATGCTCTCTCAACCAACAAAGCAGCCATATGTCTCTCTTCCGGTGACAATGAGAGGGACTTGGCAATGGCATCGTAAGGCCATGCCTTTATGACCCCACCCTCGGAGCCCGACCATATCTCACCTGTCAGATTCAGACGAAGCATACAATTTTGTCAACGCTTTACGTTCGCAACTCACATGCAAATCAAATCTTAGGAGGTATTTGGGACAGTTTTACCTCTACTAAAATCTATGTAGTTTGTAAAGTAAGATATTCCTAACTCTAAAAATTTATGGAGTTAGAGCTATAGATACATTAAAAATGCTTAGATGGATCATCTTATTTATATTTTAGACTAAAAATATAAACATAATTCATTTTATTTTAACCTACAAATTCCAGATCTAAAATAGAGTTAGAATCTGCAGCTCTGCCAAACAAGATCTTAATGTGCAAATCTAGCACCACAAAATCACAAATGCATTGGCATTACAACATCATAGATGAGATGCTCACCATACGAAGTCACGACCATGGAGAGCACGGCCGTCCGGCCGTACGCCTGCCACGTGAGGGCTTCCCTGAACACCGGCGCATTGCTGCCTCCACCGTGGCTGCTTCCCCCAATGCTCCCACCGCCGTCACCTGTACCAGCAGGCGGAGGCGCGGGCGAAGTGGCGGCCGCGTCGAGGTCCATGCGCCACGATCGGATCCTCCCATCCTTGTGCCCCGTCCACAGCAGCCGGTTTGCCCTGTCTACGGCGACGCAGAGAGCGGGCGGCGCGGGCACGCCCTCGCGGAACGGGGCGCTCTCCTCGTCGCCGCGGCGCGCGCCTGCGCCCCACCCGGCGAACACCTCGTCGAGCGCCCAGACCCTGATCCCGGACTCGGCCCCCGCCCAGAGCTGCCGGCGCTGCGGTTCGGCGGCGAGCGTGCGGAGGAAGGAGCCTGCCTGCGTCTCGCGGAGCGGATGGGGCCGCACCTCGAGGGGGGGCGGGCGGGCCGGGTGCATGGCCGCGCGAAGCGGTACGCGGAAGATGCCCTTCCCGCCGCCGGCCCCGACGAACTCCGGGAGGGTGCCGTGGCCGCCGCCGTACTCTGACATGGCGCGCTCGAGTGTCATGGACCCGTCGCTGGCGCCGCCCACGGAGAGGCGGGAGGTGCCGGTGGAGGAGTAGGAGGCGCTGGGTTGGTGCTGGTGCTGGTGCGGCGGGAGCGGCGGGTGGTATCCCGCGGGCACACCCGCGGAGGGGTCGTGGTGGGTGTAGGAGAGGGAGTGTGAGGCCGGGAGGATGTGCTCGTCGTCGAGGCTGTGGTTGCGAAGCGCGGCGCGGCGAGCGGACGCGGCGTCCCGCGCCAGCGGCTGGCTGTAGGAGATCCCGCGCCGCTGCGGAGGCGGCCCCCGCGCCACCGCCGCGGCCACCTCCCTCAGCGCCTCGTCGTCCGGCTCCATGGTGATCGCCCGCCGATCGATGTTCGATTGGTGCGCGGCTCGCGTCGCGGTCTGATCGTGGAATGGGGGGTGGGAGGGATAAGATGAAACGGTCAAGATGGCGAGGGAGGAGGACGCGGCGTGTTCGGCGCGGGAGGGAGAGGTCGGGGGAGGAGGGCGCCACCCGTAGCCGTGGGAGGCGGGGCGGGAGAACAACAGGGGTGAGAGAGAGAGAGAGAGAGAGAGAGCGCCAGTGGACGGTGGACCGGACCGAAAATTTATCGAATAAACTTTTAAAAAAAATTGAAAGTTTTTGAACCGAAAACTTACGAAAGAGCCTGTGGAACTGTGGACTGTGGACCGGACCCGAAAGTTGTTAAATAAAGCCTTTCCTTGAATCGGAAGTTTTCGAATTAAAAATTTCCGAATCAAAAGTTTTTCAAACCGAAATTGAATGGAAAGCTTTCAAATCAAAAGTTTTTGAGCCGAAAATTTTTTACTTGAAAGTTTTCAAACAAAATTTTTTGACTCATTTGGAAGTTAAGAGGCACAATAGCTACTGAGAAATACAGGTGAATGGCACTTAGGTGGAATGCAGGAAAAAGATTCTATGGCATCAGGTGGCTTATAGTATCTATAACATCCCTCTTAGAATAAGGGCACATCGTATATATTAAGAGAGCGAAGAAGATTTACTTGTTTTGAGATGTGTATTTGCCATTGTCAGGTTTCTACGAGGGATACTACAAAGCATCCTGTGCTATAGAATTTTTTTCCTAGAAGGGATGCTACAAGGGATCCAAATCTCCTACCTCATCCAATAATACCCTGGTATGAAGAATCAGGTCACTGCTTTCTGGTTAGGGTAAAGAACAGATCTACTTCTTTTGAATGTTAATCTATAATCAGCAAAAATTTGTAATGCCATAAAACCCAAGGATCGTAATTTCTCGACTGTTCATAGTAGAATTATGGGTGATAATAGAATGTGGCCACATTTCAAAGACTGCATCGGAGTCATTGATGGTACTCATATACTTGTAACTCCACTTTCAGATGATCTTGTTAAATACATTGGTAGATCTAGAAATGCAACTCAGAATGATATGGCTGTTGTTGATTTTGACATGCGTTTCACATATGCATTTATTGGTCAGCTTAGATCTATGCACGACACTATTATGCTCTATCATGCATTGGATGTCGATAGAGATGTCTTTTCACATCCTCCACAGGGTAATTGTTGCGCCTTTCATTTAAGCATATCTTATCTTATAATGTTGGATTAATTTTTGTTATCTATGTTGTAGGAAAATATTATCTTATTGATGATGGCTATCCAAATAGGCCAAGGTACTTAGCGCCATATAAGGGGCAAAGGTATCATATCCCTAATTGACGGAGAGGCTTTGCTCCAACTGGTGATTAAGAACTATTCAACTAATTGCATTCAAGTATTCGCAATGTTGTTGAACGGACATTTGGTGTATGGAAGATGAAATGGAGGATTCTCCTAAAGATGCCAACCTTCGATATGCTCAAACAAAATATGATAGTGGCAGCCACCATGTGCCTTCATAACTTCATATGTGAGAATGCTATCTCCGACATACATTTTCATAGGTGTGACCAGGATCCTAGTTATATGCCTACAATACCATCTTGATATGCAAAATATGCCATATCTCAAAATGCTTCGGATTCGTTAACATCGCAGTCCAATGATAGGTCAATGGATCGATTCTGTGATGATCTTGCGAAGGCAATTAGTCAATCCAGGATGACATAATACAATTAGAGATTTAAAACATATTAGTACACAAGTGCATCGGTGACAAGTTCGTCCTAATCTTTACCCTTTATGTATATATCTTTTATGGCGTTAACATTCTTGTTGGTGCTAGTTAACTGCGTATTATATCTTTGATCTAATATTATGCTCTTTCCTTAATTTTTCTTTATAGGATGAGAAGTCAAAAGCTATTGCTATCCTGGGGAAGATTTATGACTCCGATTAGTTAGAGCAAGAGGTAGAGCTGCTTGTTTCATCTTCCATGTGTGAATTCCAGTATGACAGTACTTTTTCACCAAGAGAGTGAAGATTGGCTAGAATACTTTAAAATTGTCATTTGGCTAGAATACTTCAATTGTCAATATGGTGAGGTCTTTGAGCTTATCAATGCATGGGAAATGAGAGTATTGTTAAAATTACTGAATATATGGCACTAGCTTAAGGGCTGAGGGCTCAGACATTTTGGGGAAGCATTTGTATCTATTTAGGATCTACATTGATGTCATCACTGTAACGATATCACATTAGTGGAAATTATTCTGTAATCACTAGATATCAGTTCTATGATGATAGTTTGTGTAAGCTGTCGAGCGCCTCAAACTATGAGTCAGTGACCTTGAGTCCTTGCAATTTGCCTGTATGGAATGCATCTTCAGTGAACTGTATGTGACCTGCATTGATCGATGTCAATCATTTGTGTTTGTGATCGCTGCTTTTATTACAGTGCTAATTACTCGGATGTTCAATATATATATTGCATGATTCTGGTTTTTATTTTCTCGTATCTTACAAATAATCCACACAAATATAAAGGGTCAAGTTATAAATACAATTCATATATTATACACAAGGGCAAACTGGACAATTCCTTTAGAATCCCCTCTTTCAAGAATCTGGAGCTAAAGAGTAAGGATGTTCAATATATATATTGCATGATTACGGTTTTATTTTCTCGTATCTTACAAATAATCCACACAAATATAAAGGGTCAAGTTATAAATACAATTCATATATTATACACAAGATCAATGGATCTGGAGCTAAAGAGTAAGGCTGTTTGATGCTCAGCTCCACAGATCCATGGATCCCACAGCTCCACAGATCCGTGAAGTTTGAGTGTGAGTACATTAAGAATGTTTAGATGGATCATTTTGTTTATATTTTAGGCCAAAAATATAAACTTAATTTACTTTATTTTAGCCTACAAGTTTCAGATCTCAGGAGAAGCTGGGATCTGGAGCTCTACCAAACAGGCCCTAAGTTGAACACTTTCAGAAACTGCTCTTGATTCTTTAGAAGATTAGAATCAGGAGAAGTCGGAGCAGAATCAAGAAGAAGTTGGAGCTAGAACCCTACTAAACGGGTCCTTATTACCTTAATGGCAGGGTGAGCCCTGAGCCCTTCCTTTTATCCCCTGAAGCAATCGATCCATCTGCAATAAAACACAGAGTGGCAATAATGACGAAACCCAAGCCCAGGTAAGCATATTGGCACGCACTCCTGATCCAGTTTGGAGTAATGTTCTGAACAAGATATAGATGCCACGAACAAACACATAACGTACATAGAGAATATGCACACGACTACACGAGGGAGCTGGGAGATGTACTGTGGTTTGGGTTCGACGACGCCGCCTCACGGACACGAGTCTCCTCATCGGCGGCAGCACCCGCACTGCCTGACGCCATGGATCGAGACGAGCAAGACGACGGAGCCATGAAGGCTGTTCTTGAGTACATTGCTTATCTAGCCCATTAAGGTTGCCGCGGTGGGCCACCGAGCGTGGAAGGTGTATAGAGTCTGCAAGTGGGCCTGTGGCCGTGGATAGTAACGTGAAGTCTGGGAGACATGAGTTTACGATCTCTGTCAGGTGGGGTCAGCTTGTAAGGGACAAAAACTCTCGACGATCCCCCCAAATTCTCTCTCCTCGTCTCAACCCTCGCCGGCGGCCGGAAATAACAGGCGGCAGCAGTGGGGCGGTAGCCAGGAGAGACGGCGGCGCGGCCGGAGGAGGCGCTCAGGAGGGGTCCGGTTCAGGCAAGCCTCGCGCTGATAGGAGGCAGAGAGGGAGCCGCGAGGGAGGAGGGGGCGGCGCGATGTCGAAGCGGCTGGTGTCGCGGCTGCTGGGGATGTTCCGGTCGCGGACGCAGGTGGGCGTCGACAAGGCCGGCAACCGCTACTTTACCCGCGTCGAGGAGGTCGACGGCGTCAGTACGTGCCCTCCACCCGTATCTCTCCATCCGTTCTTGTCCCTGTGTTTCTTTTCTTCTTGCAAGAAGAACTTGCCATTTCGATGCTCGGATAATACGTCAATGCCGCCTAAACGAACTTGGTGTTGTTGCTTCTTAATGGCGTTTCAGTGAAGGAGAAGCGATGGGTGGAGTTCAAGGGCGACCAGGAGCCGACGACTGTTCCAGGTTAGATATCCTCCTGCTCGTTTAGTCGGTGAGGATCTTGTTTATACATTATACAAAGAACCTAATTTGACTGCCTTTATCTGCCCTTTGTTTCTGCAGGCATGTATGGTTTATGGGCCTTGATTCTGAATTGACATGCTTGAATTTGCTGTTTGAGTGGATTTGCTGATAGTTGTGCCGTGCTTGTAGTTGAGTGGATTTGCTGGTTGAATGGCCAAAGGAAGAAAGCTCCAACACCAGAGGTAAGACCAAGGCTGTTCTTTTCGCATGATTTTCTGCAAATTGTGCACAGGCTATTTATTCCTTCGTAAGTACTCCCTCTATCCCACAATATAAGTCTGACATGCATACCTAGGAGGTAAATTATTTAAGTAGCATTTAATGAAATTAGATTATAATAGATTACATTTGTCTCTAAAAGAAAGAGTAGTGCCATTTCTATAGCAACTATGGTCCAATTCCATTAAACATTACTTAAATAATGTGCTTCCTAGGTATGCGCGCCAGACTTATATTGCAGGGTGGAGGGAGTAGTTTGGTAAGCAACATGTTGATTTCATCTGATCATGTTGTGTTGCTACACCATTGTAGGAATTGGCTGAGATGGAAGCGAGGCGTGAGCATGTCAAACAAAATGTTGAACGTATGTGTCCGATGGTTCCAACTTCTGACCTCTCTTATGCTTTTGTTCGTAAGCTTTAGTGCTTCACTGCCCATTAGGCCTACTGCTAATAAAAAAAATACTGTGTGAGCAAGAGTTCTCAACATGTTTTCCTAGGTATGTCATAGAGCAACACAAAAGTCTATTACTTGTGGCGTTCATGTTCTCTATATATTGTTTATTTGTGTTATCTGGTCATTGCAATGTGAGGGTTCTCTAAAAAAACATAGCGATTGAAGTGAATCAAAGATGTTTAGTGACTATATGTGAAAAACGCTTTGCAAAAGTTGTTAGCATATACATCTCATGAATAATGCCTACTGTTTGTTTGGATCGCATCTTATAAGATGGCATTAGCAATTGTTGTTTTAGTCCGTCTTATAGCTGTTATAATATGCATTTTATACTAATCTCTAGAACATACAATAGATAATAAAAATGGGAGAATGATGGTCAGAGATGTGTATTTCTTCTCTTTGATGGTAAACTTAATTTTGCAACTGTATGATATTTTCATATCTTGGGGGCCACTGGAGGGATGAAACAAAATCATATGAATTTTTTTAGTAGTGCTCCTATACATCACTCTCCCAATACAAGTTGCGCAAATTTTAAAGTAAGGAAAGGGTAAGTAATTACTATCCATCCTTCATTCATACTTTAATATTTGTGCAACTTTTAAATAGTAATGCAAAAAAGCAACTCCCAATTTTTTTTCTCTATTGCAATGCAAGCATTCCACCAACCAATTAGAATGCTAATACAGAGGTTCCAGTTTCATAAAATTGGTTGTCAAGGGAGTAACTAGCAAGGCTGTTGTCCCCTTTCAAATAGCATGCACTACATCTTGTTATCCTTATGAACCAAATTTTAATGAAGCCTGCTCCATTTCTTTAGATTCACCCAGTCGTATGGAAAACATGTTGGTAGTCATGACCAGTTGGTGTATAAACTTTCTGTTTTTCTTTGGAGAACAGTTATGACAGTATATTACTTGTGTACTGTTGTACTTGTACTTCATACTTATTCATTTGTGAAGCTTTCATTCTAGTTGCCTTCAGTAGAAGATCTTATTCGTATTAGCATATGTTGCTAATACGTTATAACAGCCTGTTTTACTAAAGTTTTGTTTCATGAAGGTCCTCTTATATATAATTCTACATTAGCTTTGGTTCTCCATAAGTCTTTTTTGTTGATTTAATGGATGATAGTTGATTGATTTGTTCCACTAATAAATTTAACATATGTTCAACTAAGTTCTCAAAAAGAAAGAAGAAGAGGAACGAAGGGCTGGTGTGCGACCAATAAAGACAATTGGTATGTTCTTTCTGGTACTCTTTAGTTACCATCACTGTTTATCTGCAAGTTCTGCGCCAGGCAGCATGTTTATCTGCATTTGTAGCTTCTTCTCCAATTGATCGTTTACTATGTGAACTCTGTTAAATATTCATCGTGTTCCACCAACATTACTTTCAGACCAATGATGTGCTTTTTTGCACTGAGTTAGTTTCTACCATTGCCTATGGGCAACTTTGAAGGAAAACTAACGATTGATGTCATCCATTACTCTGTCAAAGTTTATATGCAACCATCAAATCTTCATGGTTGCTTATGTCATTGTACCTGGTACTTTGTATAATAGTTTACTTTTCCTGTGGGGACCTTTTTATGTTAGTAAAGGGGGCAAAAATCTTCCTTTTCTCTTGATGGTTAGACTGTTGATGTTCCTCCAAATATAGGGAAAGCTGAATCTCCAAATCTCGGAAGTTTTATGCAGCAGTTCCCTGGTACTTGTCTAGATAAGAAGAAAGGTAACATAGTCTTGTTCCTTCTCTGTTATGATTATGGTACAAATGTTACTCCTTTGACATGCATAATGACATTTCTGTCACACTGTTTAGGACCCGAGAAGGTATCTAGAACTAAGGATGCAACTGATACTGAAGATGCCACAACAGATAATGAGAGGTGCTTTCCAGTTCAATATCTTTTCTCCAAATCTTACGGACATGTAGTCTACAACTTATTTTTGGGTATTGCAGAAGTGTAGAAAGCACGATGTAGACATAAAACTGATCTGGTAGCTAAAAGAGAAGGCAACAAACTGCTATTGTCTTTATTTGATACCCTTGGTTCGAACTATTTATTTTCTTTCAGGTCTTCCGAACCAACAGGAACTGGTGCCACTTTTAAGCCAGGGACTTGGCAGCCACCAATATGAACGCCGTCATATAATTGCAGCAGATGAACGGTGTTGTACTTCTACGCATTCCTCTCTGTCATATTTGTGGACCATTAATCTTTGCTCTCTGCTGATAAATTATCTTAACAGTATGATCTCCTTTTTTATATGAAAAATGGAGAATTTTGCGTACTATGCGACAATGTATGCATGTAGCTTCAGGTCTTGTTTGGAGAATTGGAGCCACGGGATTTTTTTTTCCAAATTCCTGAAAAAGGGCAGTGCTAATGTAATTTTATTGGCTTTGGAGTTTCCTCCCAGGGCAGAAAGCAACCCCAAATACCCGATATCATCCAAATAATGAAGTGTTAAGAGTCTCGCCTCTCTCATAATTCTGTAAGGTCGTTACGATTGCGATGCCGTTTTACGGAACGTATACATGCAGCAAGCTCCACCCCAACTATGAGCAAGCTGCAGTGCCATAGGGCAACTGCTGCCATTATTTTTTTCTTCTTCTTATTTTTTTTAAGCACAAAAGGTTCTAAATGTTGAATAGGGCTTTAGATCTCAGTTCCACCTCAGATCTGGAGTTTGTAGGCTAAAATAAAGTGAATTAAGTTTATATTTTTAGTCTAAAATGTAAATAAGATGACCCACCTAAACACTTTTAATGTACCTACAACACCAGCCCCATAAATTAAACCATACTCATATTACAAGTTTTCATCATTTTTCATACATCCAAATCAGTAAACCATGACACGTACCACAAAGTCCAGATAATTAAACCATACCACACATAGATAGTATAAAGAACCATGACAACATATCGTTAATTTTTACCCAAAACATGGCAAGTAAAAGATGGGTTAGAAATGTAAAAGTTCATCAAGCACTGCCTTCAAAGACCACCATCATAATTGGTACTAATGAAGTCAATAACCCAAGCATCAAGTGTTGCGTTGTTCGCATAATTGAGATAGCTACGAAAAGCTTCTTGGTCGGGCATGGAAAGATGAGTACCAATCGCAAGCTTGTCCTTAGCAGTAATGGTGAGAGCATCTATTCTTCTCCACAACCCTACATGAGGATCCTCACGTGCGGGTAAAGTAGCATAAGAGGGAGGAGCTACCGATACAAGAGAGTTTGCAAGATTCTCGATGCTTGCTGCGATGTCATCATTTGATATTTTACTCGGACGTACAGATTTGTCCTTACTATTCTTCTTAGGAGGTGATGTTGCCCGCTTGTGTTTCTTGCTTGATGTGGAAGACGGATCATCCACATCAAAAGGATTGTTGATGGCGATTGTGTCAGACTCATTGCCATCATTGTTCTCCATACCCTGAAAGTCCTTTGGGCACTCGATGTCATCCTCACCACTACTTACATCTTTAATAGTGACATGATCAGCAGCAAAGGAGCCATCTGCCTGAGATTGATCTGAGAAAAGCTCTTCTAACAATTCATAAAATTTGATAGGTCTAGTGAGATAGTTCATGGTTGCTTTCTGAAATCAATATCAAGTTAAAGGGGATATATCCAGTGCAATCAGAGAAGTGGTGCAATCACCGTGCAATCCAACTAAGAAAAGTTTCAAAAAATTCTGAAAAAAATCATGGATGTACATCTCATCTTACCCCATCTACATATAAAATTTCATGATCAAATTCGTCCTATGTTAAAAGTGATAAAAAAAGACAATTTTTTGACAAACTTGAATAGTTCAAATGCACTCCAAATTTGTCTTTTTTGTAACTTCTAGCATAGGACAAATTTGATCATGAAATTTTATATGTAGATGGGGTAAGATGAGATGTACATCCATGATTTTTTTTAGAATTTTTTGAAACTTTTCTTAGTTAGATTGCACGGTGATTGCACCACTTCCCTGATTGCACTGGATATGCCCCCCAAGTTAAAAGTACAACAAAGTTAACAAGAAGAAATCATAAAAATATGAACTTTAAAAAAACATGAATAGATTGCAACTTAATGGAAGATGAGCTTTCTCAGAATCTGAAATTGTAAACTTGCATAAATTGGTATCAAAGCCATTCCCACTATTATTCATGGCACGACGAATCCAACCATACCTCTCCTTGTGACACCTGTAGTGTCGGTCTACCTGACTTTGAGTTGCACCCATGGAAAATTTACCATTAAGAGCATTAGCACATTGCAAGTGGTGCTGTTTCTTAAACTTGAAGGTTGATGGCTTATCCTTTTGAAGATCGATGTACCACTGAAGTATAAACTTAGTATTGTCATTCGTCCAAGACAAATACCTCTCGCGAGAAGATGAATCTCCCTCGCTCTTGACAACAGTAGCTTTCTTTTTTGAGTTGCTCATGGTAGAACCAAATGAAGTAAGAGTAGTGCTGAAATTAAAATCAATATTTAATAGCAAATGGTGTAATAATCAGGATTCGGATACATTAGTGCATAGAGAATACAAATTCAATGCTACAATAAAATTGTCATATTACAACAATGATAATCCAAAATATAATATAAAAAAGACAACAAATAATTTATTCATCCACCAAGTTGATAATTATGCCACATTTGTTGTGCTATGCCATCACGCTTGGCAGCCCACTCACGTATATCACTATCTCCATCACTAACACGATTGTTACTCCTAGGGAGATGGGAGTACCAAGTGGCCTCATCAACTATAAGCTCATCGGGTCTATTTTCTATAATCCAGTTATACAGGGCACAACACGCTATGACCACCTTCACTTGAGATTTTAGGGGTGTATATGGCCTCTCACTAAGTATCTTGAACCTTCCCTTTAGTGACCCAAAACCACGCTCAACAGTGGTCCTAAGTGAGGAATGACGATGTTTGAAGAGCTCTTGGGCATTCTCAGGTAAATGGGAACCTTGAAATTCCTTTAGATGGTAATGAACACTGCGATATGGTGGCAAAATACTGTGTCGTCTTTGCATAACCAAAGATCGGCAAGGTAGAATTTTTCTACAAAGATGGTAAGCCATTATCTAACAGGTACTTCGTAAAAGCAAAATATGTTAACGTCAAACTAGTAAAATACCTTCTGGTATTTTTAATCCTGTAGGGCGAGACAAAGCATCCTTTAAGACAAGAGAGTCATGGGCAGATCCCTCCCACCCTGCTAGGACATAAGTGAACCGAAGATCGAAATCGATAACTGCTAATACATTTTGTGTTGGATACATTTTTCGTCCTCTAAACTTATCATCCAAGTTTGCTGGGACAGATGCTTTCACATGAGTCCCATCTAGTGCCCCTATGCAGTCCTACAGTTAACAAGAAATATAAGGTAAGATGTAGCATGTGTTTCGATCCAACAACATTAATCTATATAGGTCAATGGCAAATTACCTCAAAGTATAGATGAAATCTTCGGCTATTAGTGATCTTATCGTGTGTATCAGTGGACTTCAAATAGATGAGTCCTTTGGCAAGGACACCCATTGCATTTAGCACGGCATTGAAGTATCTGCTAACTGTCTCCCCTGATCGCTAAAACTTAAATGCAACAACAACATTTGTATGACGATGCCCTACCATGTATAGAAAGAATGCAACTTGCTCTTCAACCAACACATGAAATGTGTCAACTAAAAGTCCTTTTTGCCTAAGTCGATCACAAAGCTTGCAAAATACCACTCTAGTCATACGGAGTTGACTAACACATAATCGATCAGAGGTTTGAGTTAACCTAACCAATTCATTACTCCTCCAAATGTTCTTGTCCAAGAGAGGATCGACCATACTTCGACCCTCTCTCTTTATGTCTCCTACCATCTCTTAATCTCAACCATAGAGCTACTATAAGAAGAAGAACACCTATGGCCTTTTGCTTCCATACATAGAAACTAAGATAATAATAAAACAACTGTTGTTCCTCATTGCAATCCATCTGGACAAATATTAGCCAAGTAAATCTGATATGTCTTGTTTCAATAAATTAACATAACAAGAAAATTTATCGTATATTAATTGACATAGTAGGCAAGTAAATTTGACATGTGCTGATTCAATAAAAACAAAAAGAAATGCACAAAAATAGAAATGTACCTTCACAAAACTCAATCAAAAGGTTGAGATGAAGATGACTTTTATAATTCTCAAGAAAAACTTGTGTGAGGAAATCCCTGCATAGAGAAAAAATCATTATAAATATTAATAAATGAATGGCTCCAAAGTTAAAACAACCTCAATGCGTGCAAAAAAATCAGTTATCTGAACCAACTTGGCTTTTTTCGAACTTTTCTTCTAGCTCACAGGCTTGATACCTAATTAAGCAGCTTCAACTCAAGGTTAGCACACTTTCCCTGTAATTCTTTTGTGCAAGACATTGATTCCTCAGCAAAACTGCCAATGTGCAACATGTCCTTATTTCTAAGTTCCTCTTCCAGTTGATGTATTCGTGATGTAAGCTTTTTGATTTGCAATTCACTATTGTTTGAAATACAAGTAACCTTCCCTTTTGTCACCCCACTTTCTTTCATCTTTTATATAAGCTCCAAATTTTCATCTGTTAGTTCAGAAAAATCCTTCTCAAGCTCTTGTAATTTGATCATCAGAATTTCAATTTTCTTTCTCCAATTCAAGATAAACAGCATCAGAACTAATACCCACATTTTCAATATTGGGTGCACGATCCAATTTCTCCCTCAACATTGTGATATAATCCTCTTTCATTGACAGTTTCCTAGCCCATTCCTTGCCTTCTTTGACTAACATCCCATTTTTTAAGGCATCAGGGTCAGTGCAATCCTTTACCTTAGAAATTTTAGATATTTCCGCTCTCTGTTCTTCTATGGTCTCTTCCAGTTCCTGAAGAATGGGAACAAGCTCTATATTTGCCTCTTGAGTGTTCTTCAGTTGTATTGTTAAGTTTGCATTTGATTCTTTCAGAAACTTCACTTCATGTTAAATTATAATCCAAATTCAGAGATATGGCCAACTTCTGCCGGAGCCATGGGAGTCCCCACCGCCACCTGACTCGCTCCGCCACCAAGCTCGTCCCCGCCGACCTGCTTCTCCCCGCCGACCTGCTTCTCCCCGCCGTCGATCTGCTCGTCCCCACCGTCGTGCTCGTCGTCCCCGCCGCCGACCTGCTTCTCCCCGCCGTCGATCTGCTCGTCCCCACCGTCGAGCTCATCGTCCCCGCCGCCGACCTGCTGCTCGTCCCCGCCGACCTGCTCATCCCCACCGTCGAGCTCATCGTCCCCGCCGCCGACCTGCTCCTCCCTGCCGTCGAAGGGTATATGGGATTCAACCCTTTAAGCCTTTGATTAGCAACTAGTGGCCATCCACCTGCACTCAAAAGTAAAAAAAAGTTAGTTAATATTGCTAGTCTGCTATAAAATTCTTGTATATGACAACTCTAATCCGGTCCAAAATCTACTTTTCCCAAATCGCCCCAAGCGGTTTACAAGAAGGAAATATATAGACGGTGGAAGAGAGCGCGGGAGAGACGTGGTGAAGCGCAGGAGAAAATGGAGAGCGCGGGAGGGATTAGTTCTAGATGCGTGCGCGGTTTCGCCAACGAATGGCGAAGAAATTGCTCGCCCGCGCCATGCCCGCTCACCGCGTTGGAAAAGGATGGCGAGTCAAAAATTAGAGCTGAACCAAACGGTGACCAAATCGAGATGAATTTTTTTTAATAATACATTTTTTATTCGAAATTTCGAAAATATTCCACCGAAAATAAAAATTTCAGAATATACCTCATCGCCGCTCGTCCAATGGGCGACGAGGCCTAAATAGAAAAAATACACTACGCGACAGTGCCGGCCGCGACGTACCCCCTGTCAAGACGTCGAGCGTCGACAGAGCCGAAGGCACTGTCAAGACGTCAAACGTGCGATAGGAGCCGAAAAAACTGTCGCCGCATTTAACATGCTACAAGAGTCTGCCATCGACGATTTAACGTATGCATGCGAATGACGAATACTTGAAATTTTGTATTTAATATTTTTGTTGACAATTTTTTTGTAAATTGGTTGTACATAATTGATGTATTGAACCAGGAAGAATTAGAAATAAAACTTATTGTCCTGTAATGAATCTAACATTTATTTTATTTCGTTAGTGATACGCATTTCACTTAGGGTTTTCGTAGCCTCGTAAGGTCCGCCGAATATGGCCAAAAATGACGGAAAAAAAAGCGCACTGCAACAGAGGGTCGAGGATGCGTCTAGAGGGGGTGAATAGGCGATTTACAAAATTCAACTCTTGCTAAACAATTCGCTCTAATACACCCCTAAGTCAAAACCTACTCAAATATAAATGCGGGCGATAATCTAGGTTTTAACAATTAAAGCCTAAATCAACTAGGCTCACTAGCGCACTAACTAATTTATGTCTCTATGTATGAATTGCTAAATTGATCTAACAAATAATACTAAGCAATTCTAAGTCAAGCAATCATGAATATACAATAAATGTAATTACTTGAAAGTAAAGGAGACAAGAGACAAACGACGTTTTTCGTGGTGTTCGGAGACTTGCGGTCTCCCTAGTCCACGTTGAGGCAAGCCCGACGACTCGGACCGGCTCCCGCCGAGCACCCGCCTCTTTCCACTAGTGTGGTTTTTCACGCTATGCCGTAGGCTCAACCCGAACCTTCACAAACTTGCCGGGGCTTCTCACACCTTGAGAGCTCCAACGACGACGCCTCGCCGTCTAGGAGTCGGCAACCTCCAAGAGAATAGGCCGCTCCTCCGCTTGAACTTCACCGAGCACAACGAATGCGTTCCGGCGATCACCAAGTGCAACACATGCACAAGGACCTCACTCAAGTGCAACACATGCACAAGAGCTCACTCAAACCACTTCTAATTGCAACACATGCAATTAGTTCACTCTTAGGCTCAAGAATCAAATGAGAGTGTGCAACACATGCAACACCTCTCCCAAATACTCAAACACAAAGACCAACACCACCTAAGCCCCCAAGGGGTATTTATAGCCCCCACAAGAAAACTAGCCGTTTGGGGGTAAAATGGGCGAATCAAGAAATCCGGTCCGACTGGCCTCGGCCGGTCCGACCGGTCCTCACAGCCAACGGTCGGAAAACGATCAATTACGCCGCCGCACAGCATCCTGCCGGTCACACCGTCGGCGGTCACACCGACTTTTGCTTCGGTCGCCGCGACGCTCAAACACGCTAAGACAATGGAAAACTACCTCTCTGGAGAAAACACACATGGCCACCCGGTGGTCCGACCGGCCTCTACCCGGTCCGACCGCCAGCAAAACTCGGCAAAACAACGCCGGGAAAATCACACTGGCTTCAACCGGTTGGACCAAGGTCCATCGACCGACCCACTCCGTCGACCGCCATTTCACCAAGAAGCACACACGACTGGAAATTTTGCACCGGCCGGTAGGTTTAGACAGAGCCAGTCTGGCCCGACTCGGCCAAATTGCTTACCGCCTAATCGAGAATTTCACAATTCAACTCAAAACTGATTCTCCAAAACCGAAACCCATTCTTTGAGCCATATGATGATCAACATATGATCACACACACGTGCAAAACACATTTGCACCAATTCAACCCATGCTCAAAGAATTCAACCCAAATTGCAAAAACACATTTCGCAATCGACTCAATAACTATTTGCAAATCGTATTAAGCGAATCAAACTCTAGTTTATGAGATTAATCCCCCTAGCCATGTGAAGGTCAACACAAGACCCGGTCAACTTGCCAACACCCGTTGCAAGCCCCACTCACATGCTCTCGGAATTCCGGACTCATAAACCTCAGTTTATTCGCACAACGAACTTGCAAATAATGCAATCAACACATTTCATGCTTGAGCACTACTCTTTGCAACACATGCAAAAGTCTAGCTCCGAGCAACACCAAATCAAGGTGCATGAACTCTCTAATTGCAACACATGCAATTCTTTGGTTCCATGCAACACCAAAACCAAACGTCAACTATAACCAAATCACATGTATGAGCTCTTTACTCGCAACACATGCAAGCCTCTAGCCTCATACAACCACACAAACACTAAATCATGCTTGAGCTCTCTCCTTTTGCAACACATGCAAAACTTAGTTCCAAGCAACAACACGGTTTTATAAAGATTGTTTTGCGAACCAAAACGTGAAGCTTCAACTAATGCAACACATGCAAAAGTGAACTTCACGCAAAAGCCAACGCACTAGCTTATCCTATTTGCAACACATGCAAATCAAAGCATAATGCGAAAACCAAATGCAACCAAGCATAAGTTTAACCCATTCGCAACACATGCCAAGTGGTTAACCCTCATGCAAAAACCAAATCCAAATGGTTGAGCTTGAGTGAACGTGGATTGAGATCACCAACACATGATGAAGCTCAAGCGAAAGAGGCAACCCCTCTTAATAGTACGGCGGTAAAACCTTAGACACAAAGACTACAAAAGTCCTTAGCCTATCTAGTTATACCTTCGCCGCCGCGTAAGCAATCCCCTTTGGGGTCTTTATGATCTTCACTTAAGCTCCCCCGGGATATCCACTCGACTCCACTTCGGGATCCACTCTTGACGCCCATCAACTCATGATGCCGTCCTTGTCCCGTTCTCATCATCTTATTCATCTTTGGACCTAACTCAAACATACCTCATGAAACTTGTTAGTCCAAGATGTATGGTTGTCTCAATTATCTCTTGCACTCCATTAACACATAATGGATGCCTTTAGATCAATTGAGCACAACCTAAATCAATTGAAATGATTTATATGTGTCTTAAGTACAATAATGCAACTCATGTTTTATTATACTCAAGAACTATTCATTTGTCCTCAATTAATCACGAGCACCATCAACACATGATGAAGTGTTCGTTAAATGATTAATAAGACAAATGAACTCAATTTAAATCTTCATTTAAATTGACTCTTCAAGTTAGAGTGTGAACTCCCCTAAATATGTGCATCCATGTAATATATGGATTGGGAAACATGATGCACATTTTGTGGTTAAAATAACGGGGACATTCATACTTTAACTTGACTCCAAAGTACGCAAATAATACTACGATGAATATGCATACATACCTTGGGTTTTCCATTTTTCAATGCGATGAGACTAATCAAAGATATTCTAAATAAACAAGTTAGTCTCGATATAATATTTGTCATTAATAACAATATCGCATTAGGGATAAACTTAATATTAGATTTGTCATTAGATTTGTCATTAACACCAAAACCACAATTAATGAAGGTTGATCTTACAATGCCAAGCATAGCGTGGCATACCACTTGATCTTGGCGAGATGGTCGGACGTTGGCGAGATTTCGCTACCAAAATCGGAAAAGGCACTCGCATGAACGCAAACGCATTTCGTAATCGTGGCCATTTAGGGTTTTCGTAGTCCAGGGACACAGTGACATGGTCCGAAAAATACGAAAAAAATCAAGGGCGCCCTCGCAATGCGGGCTACCACTTACGTAGGGCGAGATAGCCGGACGTTGCCTCGGCATTTTGTTGCTAAAATCGAAAAAGCATTTGCACCACGAAACCATGGAAACTTTTACGACGTTGAAAAATTTTGGAACTTTTTATGGAAGTTCCTGATATATCAGTGATATTACCATAAAAATTCAAATGATTTTAAGATATGAGAAATTTTTTAAAATTCAAACAATACATATATAAGGGCACATACACGAAAGTTCGGATGATAAAATAAGCAATAGATTAGATGATATTACAAGGGCATTACAACAAAGGATTTAACTAACTAACGAAAGCACATTCGTCATGGTGGAACAAATGATCGTTCGCTTATCTGGGTACAACTGAATGATGTAAGACATTTTACGCATATTACCCGACCCGTTCTAATATTGCGACCAGTCCTCTGACACCGCTCAATCCCTACTATGAAAGAACTCCATAGGGATCCGCAGTGCTCCCATACCGCTGTCGATTGGGTGGCCTATGCCGACGCCTCGGTGTATAAGACATAATTTTTGGTCTTTTTATGTGGATTTCGCCCTCCCATATGGGCATGTCATCCCGATTCCCCGTCCCTATGTTAATACCACCGGGTTCCGGATGGTCTGCAAGAACGAGTCAAGGATTTGTTGCGTGTTGCGGACCTCGGCCATTGCTTCCCTTGTCCCTTCTTCTTCGAGAAGAAGAACCTCCTGCACCTCTCTTGTGTTGGCCATTAGGCGGAGACATGCGAGACGCCGCCTGTTTCGGCTCGCACTCCACTATATGGTGCATGAGCTTTGTGTTGGCTTATCCTTGAACAACAGGAAGCGTGCCCTGCAGTCCATACAGTATGCCCGCTTTGGTCGTTGAATAACACCGTAGGCGTACTCGGGGTTTGGCTTTTCTGGGCGGTAGTGGCACCACGGAGAGGGTTACTCCCCCCAGTTATCCCATACAGGAAGCATGAGATGTGGGTGGTACGTCTCCGGTCCACCCACTTGAAGTACCAAAGACTGCTCATCCTCGGCCAAGGGGCACCCAGAGAATCTCCGGTCCACTAGATCACCGTGGCATGTATCAACCACGCCTCCGTGCCATGTACGCAAAGGTCGGGCTTTGGGTGGCCCCGAGGAGGTTTCTCCTTTGACTTCAAAGACATTCGCAAGTGTCCTTTTGAACTCCCGTAATGCGATGAACTGCTTAGAACTACTAATTTGTGAGTTTAACATGAGTATGACGCATGAAACTCACCGATTGGTTGGCCCTTGCACACCGCCCCGAGCTCGTCGATCTAGAAAAGGACATATCCCGCGGCCTCTCCCACCGGGTGAAGTTCTCGAGCGAAGCGGGTTTGGCGTCGTGGCGGTTGTAGAGAAATTAAGAGTCGCGTCGTTCGGCCCGTCGATCCATTGGAAGAAGCAACACCGGTCCTTGTCTTTGAGAAAAGAAAGAACGATGCATGAAATGGTAGTGTTACCAGATTGTGTGGACACCATGAGGTTTACCTCGAGGTGCGGGCACAACAAGAGTGAGTGCGCGCACCGCTCTCCATGGGTAGATTGCATCATCTTCGCCGTAGGTTGCAATCGCATTTGGGTCGGGGCAACTCCGCAGAATCGGGCGCCGACGCCATCGCATCCGGATATTCGGGCGAGAGACTTCGCTGTCAAGAGGCGACGAGAGAACGACCAAAGCGTGGACACGCTATCCCCATGGGACGTCCGTGAACATGGTCCAGAAAGAGCCACAGAGGTACGCCAGCGGTGGCGGCGAGCCTCGTTGTCCACCGGCTCGACGATCTGCTCACGCTGTAACATAAAGCTCACTTGTTATTTCAAGCAGTACGTACACAATTTAGTTCGAAATGCTACTTACGTACCTGAAACTGTACAAGCCACCTCAAGGTCGGTCCGTGCGTGTGGTCGAAGGTCCTGTACACGGCAGGTGGTAGTACACCCGCGAACTCAGGCAAGAATCGCGCACCATCGGGGAGACGCCCTGGGCACCACAACAAGACCGGCGATTGGGAGGCCGAGGAGGTAGGAGACGCCCCGTAGTGATCGCCATCTCCCGACAGGAGATGGAAGGTGTCGTCTCCGGCCTCCACCGATCCACCAGAGCGGTGATCGCCGACCGGTCAGATGAACCGGTGTCCCAGAGGTCCACCATCCGGCGAGGGCGCAGCCCGATGCTCAAGCCTAAGAAACATAAACATGTAATTGATATCGGTCTGCGGTAGTCATGGTGCTAGAACAAACATGTTTACAAATTTAAATCTCGGTATGTTACACGGGATCCAACGCGATCGAAGGCCCAGATCGCAAGCAATGTGGTCTAGGTCGAAGGACGCCACCGCATAGGGTCCCTCCGTCCTCTGGGACGAGAGTGGCTAAGCGGGCACGATGACCACGGCCGACGTCTGGGTCCAATGAATCGAACGGCCACTCGTCATCTCCTCGCGGTGAGCCATACCGCAATTTACAAAATGAAAGTTAGAGCGTAAACACATACGTGAACACAAAAGTCCGCAAAAGTACGCAAGCATCACAACAATATATTGAAACAGATCGCACATAAAAAACGGAGAAGTTCATAACAACAATTTATAAAGACACAACACTCGCAATGCTAGGCAAAAGGAGAGTTCGGACAACACACGTTACATCGATGAAATATAAATTTGATATACGACATATGATAGTGCAAACCGCTTGTCATCTCGTGCGATGAGGTCGCTGGCAGCTAGCCTCGCAGAGGACGCCTTCCCCATCGTCGGGTGACCATCTCCTCCTTCGTCTTCTTCGTTTTGTGCTCGCAATTCTTGAACGATATCCTCGTTGGTTGCACAATGAGCGCTTCTTCACGCGTTTGCCTTCCGACTCATCCATGTCATTTCTTATACGCCTTGTTCTTCGACGCCTCGCTTTCCCTCTTCTCGCATCAAAATCGGGGACCCGAACCTTTCATCAACACTAGGAGTTGTGGTGAAAGAACCCACAACCCCATAACCATAAAGCTCCTCGCCCAAGTTGCCATCACCGCTTCCTTCATGTAATAATCAGATAGGTATGTACCAGTTGCATTCCAAATAAAGCACATGCGGCTATAACATGAGAACATGGCCTATGCAAAAGGTATGGCTTGTTGCACGAGCATTTGCACTCGACCAGAAGATGCACTCGGGTGACAACCCTCCGTTGGTTCCACGCCTTCCTTTATCCTGCAGATCACCTCGGCGCAACGTCCGTGCACCAACTTTGATAGCTCTATGTTTGGCCGCCTTCTGAGCCTTCTCATCCATGTATTTAGTGATCATCGAAGAGTACAATAACTTCTCATCTCTCATTACTATCTCAGCAGCTGCATGCCTGTCCACAAAGTACTTGGTTGTACCCCTCAGCACTCCCTCGACAATTCCTACCAATCGGCAGACACCTCATCCTCGCATTACCCAGTTGTAAACTTCTGCAAAGTTAGTGGTCATCACACCGTATCTGGCACCATTTGTGTCATATAAAAGTGACCACTTCTCTTTCGGTTCATGCTTGATCCATTCCGAGAAACATTTGATTGGCCTTTGCCTCCGATTTACGGTTAGTCGGCTCATCCTCTGCTAAGGGGGGAAAAGAGGTCTCACCGCTCTTGTGTTCCACCGCACTCTGTTGTTCGTCTCGCTCCTTGTGTTTCCTTGTCGTCATCAAGATTTTTCCACGAGTTCGAACTTCCTCTCTGGTTGGAGTTACATAGTCTTTTGAACATGTTCATCAAGAACTTGTTCTTGAATTGCTTATAGAAGTTTGCACCCAAATGCCTCATGCACCACCGACTCTGCAAGTCGTGCCATCTAATGGCTCATCTTCCCTGCTTGCGGTGGTTGATAGCACTACAACCCAAAGATGCTCGCTATGCAAAGACGCACAAATCTGGGCGAGTTTTGACCACCTCGATCTTCGTGTTTCAGAGGAACCACAGCCAACTCTCGTAGTTCTCGCTTTCTCTGAAGGCAAAGGCAACAGCGAATCTGGTTGTTCCCATCGACGCCCACAAATTGCCAAGATTTGCCCTCTGTATTTCCCGGTCAAGAATGTGCCGTCCACGCACAACAATGGACGACAGTGATAGAACGCCTTAATGCAAGCTCCGAATGCGAAGAACACTCTCCGCAGATGCATTTTAGTTGGCCACTGGATTGACGGACAATCTTGATAATCATAGTAGGTCCCAGGATTTCTTCCCTGAATGCAACTGAGCAGTGCGGGCAGGTTATGGTACGAGTCTTCAAACTTCCCAAACCTCATTTCTAATGCCTTTTGTTTCGCCCTCCACGCCTTCCCATAGCTAATTGTGTACTGATATCTGTTCTCGATCGCTCGGATAATAGCACGGGCTCAAAACTCATGTTCTCCACTATCTCTGCGTACATGATGTTCGCGACATATCCGGATGATGATTCTCGTGAGCCATCACGCTTCCTCACCATACATGTGTGCTTTGCTCAACCTTCAACATAGCCAATGGGTGCCCCACTTGGGCTTGTACGCTGCACTCTCCACGGACACCCATGGATCTCACACACCACGTCGTAGCGAGGTTTGGAGTGGATTTCTTAACCCCGAAAGTCCTTCTTAATGACAGAGCCCAATCTTTCACGGCATCCTGCCTGACCTCTTTTGTCGGGTACATCTTGTTATGCCTAACCTCATTATCATCCAGATCGCCAAGGCATCTCCTCATTTCATTGACAACCATATTTTCAAATTCTCACGTGCTCCACTCATTCATGGCACAAGCGGCTCCGTACCCCTCCATCTTCCTCATCCGACTCATCGTCGTCCTCCTCTTCTGCTTTCTCTTTGTACTCATGGTCTTCCTCTTCCATCCTAGCCGTTATTTCCTCAATTTGCTCACCTTCGCTACTGGTCCCCGCTTCTTGGCCAACATTTTCATCATCCTCCGAACCGAACTCGTTTCACCACTTTGCTGAACATGTTGCTCATGGCTAGATCCCCAATTTCAGTGTCACCGGTTTGAGCTCATTTTGAGGTGACTACACTCACCGGCGCCAAGCTGCTGCTGGGGCAACATCCTCTCATATGCTCGCACTAAAAGCACTCGATTCCATCCCGTTGCTCTGCCCCTCACATATGATCTCCACGATGCGGTTCCTTTAGCTCAACTAACTCCCAAGAATAGTGTCGTTTAAGACACTACATAGGCAAAATACCTTCAACTCACACTTGTCTTCTTCCATCCGAAAAGTATAATACAACCATTTCAACACGGAACCAAATGTGCTCCTCGAGCCTACTCAAACTTCATCCCACATACCGCATGTTACTTAGATCTGCACCCTCCAAACCATGCATTACAACCCCATCTCCATAATAAATCCTAAATGGAACTCGATTTCGCCATATCTGCGAATCCATTCATTCACCCACGAATTAATTATCTTCCGTACAAAATACTATGACGTAACATAACTATACCTACATGGTACGAAAATATATATCTAACCGTAAAAAACATCTACATTCCTAATAATTCATATCGATGTAGTTATATCTGTAAAAAAAATTACATTTCCATCAATATGTACCGATATACTCCTATCCGTAAAAATTCATTCCTAACAATATATACATTTGTATCGATGTACTTATATATTAAAAAATACTCATTCGTAATTATATTTCCTTCAATATATACCGATATACTCCTATCCGTAAAAATATCTAAATTTTCTAAACTAGAACTAGTCATGACCTATCAATTTACCTACATTTATCCGTAACATACATCTAAAACTATTTCTAATCTACCACTATTTATCGCTACAATGCTCTAGATCTAACTATTTCTAACATATCATAATTTCTCGCTAATAAAAGTAAACAACAAAAATTTACCTCAAAGCAAAGGGCGCAGAATCTCCCTTCTTCCTTCTCTCTTCCCTCTCTCCTCTTCCTCTTCCTTCCTCTCTCTTTTTCTCTTCCAGGCGCACAAATGAGCACAAAGTCTTAGGCGAGCGGCTCATATAAACGCGCTCTGTCGCACTTTGGTCGGGCGACAGAACCCGCGCCCACATCGCCGACGACCATCGGTCGATTTTCTTCTCGTCGCCGTTTGTCGTGGCGACAGTGCTTTTTCGCTCCTATCGCGACGCTCGACGTCGACAGTGTTTTTCGCTCTGTCGCTCGCGTTCGACGTGGCGACAGGGCTACGCCACGGCCCGCACTGTCGCCGTGTATTTTTTTCTATTTAGGCCCGTCGTCGCTTGGAAGGGCTTACAGAGGTATATTTCTGAAAAAAAAATCGGTGGAATATTTTCGAAATTTTGAATAAAAAATGTATTATTAAAAAAAATTCAATCGAGATGGCATGTCCAAATATTGGCATGGCTTTTCATGGCTACAAACCAAACAGCCCCTTTATGCCATGTGTCTTACACTATAGCCGCCAAATTTGATGGATTCTAGCCCCTCCGTCCAAGTTTACAAAGAATTTTTTTTTAATGATCTTGTCCATAAATATATAACGTATTTTATTTTCCAATGTAAAATTAGTGTGATGTTTTTCTCTATATTCCTAATAAATTAAATATCCATAATTACTTTATATTATCTAACTGTATGCATCGAATATAGTGCTTAGTGATATATAGTAATTACGAGTAATCTACTTATTTTCAATATCTTTTTGGTCTACATGCTAAAAAGAGATTCCTTATAAACTTAGACGGAGGGAGTATAATTTCTGTCAGGGATGCTGTTTAAATATTTAGAGTACCATGTGTACCCTACGCAGAATTTAATGCTTATTTCTGTTTCGTTGATACACAGACTTATTTATTGCATGTTATCGTACAATAAGGGATCACGCTGCTTCGAAACCTCATAAAATTATAATATTATGAGAGTACTTTTTGAAACAAATCTACACATATGATTTCTGTTAGATAGTATCCTTATTGCCTTTTATAGAGATCGCTAGTTACCTTATATAGAAAGGCGAAATATTTGGTGAAAACCATCAATTTGATGAAAACTCCGTGGAAACCACCTGTAGAAGTTTTAAAAAATTCTCAAAAAATTATCACATGTAGGGGAGGTGAATCTCTACAATCCTGCAAAATTTGAAGTTGAAACTCAATCGCATTTGAAAGATATGAAAAAGACAAAGTCAGCATAAATAGTAATTTTTACTGTTTTGGCACTATTCTTTTGCTGTTTGTCTTTTCATATCTTTCAAATGTGATTGAGTTTCATCTTCAAATTTTGCAGAATTGTAGAGGTTCACCTCCCTACATATGGTAATTTTTGAGAATTTTTTTCACTTTACAGGTGGTTTTTTCATAGAATTGGTGGTTTTACCAAATATTTATGAAATATTTAGTAAAACCACCAATTCTATGAAAACTCTGTGGAAACCACCTGTAGAAGTTTTGAAAAATTCTCAAAAAATTATCACATGTAGGGGAGGTGAACCTCTACAATCCTGCAAAATTTGAAGTTGAAACTCAATCGCATTTGAAAGATATGAAAAAGACAAACAGTATGTTTGTCTTTTTCATATCTTTCAAATGGGATTGAGTTTCATCTTCAAATTTTGCAGAATTGTAGAGGTTCACCTCTGTTTGTCTTTTTCATATCTTTCAAATGGGATTGAGTTTCATCTTCAAATTTTGCAGAATTGTAGAGGTTCACCTCCCCTACATATGGTAATTTTTTGAGAATTTTTCAAAACTTCTACGGGTGGTTTCCACGGAGTTTTCATGAAATTGGTGGTTTTCACCAAATATTTTTGACTTCTCTGAATGGTTTCACGGAGTTTTCATGGAATTGGAGGTTTTCACCAAATATTTATTGGCGAAATATTTGGTGAAAACCACCAATTCCATAAAAACTCCGTGGAAACCACCCGTAGAAGTTTTGAAAAATTCTCAATTGCAAAAGGAAATCCTATATAAGGTAATATCTATACAAAGCTAGCCTATATGGCGAAATATTTGGTGAAAACCACCAATTCTATGAAAACTCCGTGGAAACCACCTGTAGAAGTTTTGAAAAATTCTCAAAAAATTACCATATATAGGGGAGGTGTACTTCTACAATCCTGCAAAATTTGAAGATGAAACTCAATCACATTTGAAAGATATGAAAAAGACAAACAACAAAAAGAATAGTGCCAAAACAGTAAAAATTACTATTTATGCTGACTTTGTCTTTTTCATATCTTTCAAATGCGATTGAGTTTCAACTTCAAATTTTGCAAGATTGTAGAGGTTCACCTCCCCTACATGTGATGATTTTTTGAGAATTTTTCAAAACTTCTACAGGTGGTTTCCACGGAGTTTTCATGGAATTGGTGGTTTTCACCAAATATTTCGCCTACATGTATATATACAGACTTATTGGCCTCATAATGAATACAAGTGCTATTCATAATAATTTTTATGTATTCAATTTAAATATCTAAAAAGATGTTGATAGTCAAAGTTTTGAAAGTTTAATTGCACATATGTCTAAAATGGTAACTATTTATGACCGGAGAGAATAGTATTTTATTGGTCATTGTACTGAGTCGATGAACTCCTAATTGTACTGAATCCATCTCATATGCAATCTATATGGAATGCCTTAGGGCCTGTTTAGTAGGGATTCAGCTTCACCAGATTAGCTTCACCAGATTCATGAAGCTGGAACTGTGAGTATATTAAGAATGTTTAGATAGATCATCTTGTTTACATTTTAGACCAAAAATATAAACTTAATTCACTTTATTTTAGGCTACAAGTTTCAGATTTCAGGAGAAGCTAGAATCTGGAGCTCTACCAAACAGGCCCTTAGATTTGGGGATTGTGGTTGTAATCCTTCTGGTTGGTCATGTAGCAAATGTGCCGAGTTTGAGATTTTTAATATTTGAATGATTTGGAAGCATCTACTCTGGAATGGCTTTCTTTTTGGTTATACAGAGACTTAATTGTTTCCTTGTTCCCCAAAAGAGAGACATGGGTGTTTGTAATTTTCAGTCTAGTAATGGGTACGAATTTCTACCCAATGCTTGGAGCTTTTTGTTTTTCTTCCAATATTGCCTGCAATCTACGACTATAATCATAGCCATGATGCGTTCCAGATCGATCGATTGCTTCATTGGCTGGAAGAAAGGGCTCCCCTACCTACAGGCTACAAGATGACCATTCTCAAGAAGATAGAAGAATGAGGGAGATATTCAGGGCCGATTCTTCCAGAAAGGTGCAGAATGCTGATAATGGAGATACCTTTTATATTGCAATTTAGTTTGCTAAAGAATGGTAATATCCATTCTCACAACTCAAATCCTTCCGGTTAGATAAGCACTGATCTATGCACACTCAGACAGTACCTACCGTAGCTAGTTTGGTACTACTGTGTATGAAGAAATCACGGTACTACTTGAATTCTTCCTACAATGTTGCCGCACTAAACTCATACAAGGTTGAAGCTCGCTTCAAATCATGGCTCACGGCAACATAATACATTGCTCTCGTCGGTGGCCATCGTAGTGACAGATACATGGCGGTGAAAATTTTACACCTCAATTCCCCATAAGAAGACGTGTGTTAGATAAACGACGCGCAAAACAGACGAAGAAGATCAAATCAATAAGAACGGATTTAACATAGAAAACCCTTTAAAAAAAAAATCACAGACGTGAGCAGGTAAATCTTCACTATTTTCCTCAGCATCTGGTTGCAGCCCCGCTGGTCGTACCAGCTCAGCTCATTCTCGGCATCTCGCACGCCAGCTGATCCCCTCCCGCCACCCGGCGATCAGCACCTGCACGCGCGCGCCACCGTTAATTCCGAGAAACAACCGTGAAGAACCGCGCGTTCCGACGGTGGATTGGATGCTGCGCCGTTGTTTACCTACATGTTGGACGTGGTGCTCTGGGGCGCTCATGGCCCCCTTGATCTGCTCCGAGTTCCTCATCTCCGCGCAGGTCAAACTGAGGATATATGGCGCCGTCGTGCCACGCCAGCTGCCAGCATGTGGGCGATCGGCCGGTAGACGTCACGGGCGTCTAGGAGTGCCTGTACCACCGGTGTATGCCTGATTGACATCAGTGGCGACTAAGCTATTTTTTTCACCAAAAATCGATGCAAAATATGGTAAATTAAGATAAACATAGCAAACATAGTTTTTTTACTGTTGAGTTGGAGCATGATACAAATTACTACTCTATCTCTAATCTGATTTATACCATTATAACTATGATCCTGTAGTCTAGGACAAGAACAAACACTCCATTGTAAACATTTTCTCATATAGTGATTGCCTCTGTTTGTCTGTGGTTTTTTTCCTGAAAGGGTTTTCCATGTAAAAATCTGTATCTCCTGTTCCTTGTTTTCTGTGCATTATTTGCAACATTTACCATCCAAATTTATATACAAAAATAGTAATATAGTCTTATGCGATATAAATTCATACATAAATTAAAGAGAAACAAAAAAGAAAGAAACAAATACAACGAAAATACCTCACACAGGGTTACCAACTGTCGACGAAGGGTGAGATCGAGCCACGGGCATATCCAACAGGTGGGCTCTATTGGGCTCGAGCCCACCCTCCGTTCGTCAGACCCTAAGCACCATTTTTAGTACGGACACTCAATTTTTGACATAGCGGCGGTGAACGCACATGCGCATAGACGCAGTTGGAAGAAGAAGCTTTATTAAGTGGTGAGCTGCTTATTAGGCCATGCAGCTTGGTAGGCCGCTGCTTGTTGAAAGATTAATTTGGTAATTGGTAACTTTGTTTGTTACATGTAAAATTGGACTCGAACCCTAGACGCAGGCCTAATTTAGGAGTTATGAAATTTATTTTGCATACATGCCATTCGGACAAAATTATCATGAAGAAAGTGTTTTTGGGTACATGCCATTTGGAAGACATTATTCTTGGGAGAAGGCCATTTTGGATCAGAATGGGACCCTTGATATCATACAAATATCATTAGTTAAGTGTCCTTTACTGTGTTACGGACCGTCCTTTTGGTGTATAATGTACTCGTTACATTGTTACAGAAACAGAGTGACCTAAAAGTGTCAAACTTAAATGAATGTGTGAATATTGATTTAGTTGCTTCTCTGAAATGTGGCATGTTTAGGGTGTGTTTGGTAGGGATTCAGTTTCTTTAGATTCGTGAATCTGGTGAAGCTGAAAATTCTAACTTCACTAGATTCGTGAAGCTGAAGCTGTGAGTACATTAAGAGTGTTTAGATAGATCATCTTGTTTACATTTTAAACTAAAAATATAAATTTAATTCATTTTATTTTAGTCAACAAGTTTCAGATTTCAAGAGAAACTGGAATCTGAAGCTCTACCAAACAGGTCCTTATTGTAACTTCTGAAATTCCATTGCTTGGTACAACCCAAATGACTTCTACTTCATAGCTTTGTCTTGTCAATGTGCATGCCTCCCATGGACAAGCTGTTGGACAGTGATATTCATAACAATTTTGCAGATAAGTAGGTTCTGTGTTCATGATTTTCCATTTTTGATGCCTGGGCAAACCACAAGGCGTAAGCAAAAATGAGTTCATCATTACTCATTAGCTATCTACTAAGAAAAGGGGCAAATCCTCATGTCACAGATAGAATTACCCTAGAGATCTAACAATTGTGAAGTGGAACTAGCACTTCTCGGATTGGTTTTTGTTAAGTAGCGCTAGAACTTTTCAGGTTGGCTTGCTTCCTTAGTATCAACAGGGCAGTTGGCATTCTATATTTGAGACTTTTTCTTGTATATTGTGGGCACTTGAATTAATTCTGCCCTATTTCAGAATGTGGCTTCACCATTACATATTTACATTATGTGGTTCAATTTGCCAAGTTGGCTCTCTGCAATCTGAGAACTTACTGATTAACCATAGTGTTAATGTCAATTGCGCTTTGTAATATTAGTTAAAACGGCAACCTTTTCTCGTCAAATTAACCGTTTTTCTGGCAAATGACGTTTCTATTATATTTATTTCTTTATTTGTAGGATTATTAGATGCCACTGCATACAACTATAGAAGGTAGAAATGAAGATAGTATAGCAAAAAATATTGCTTATAAGTAGTTGTGATCAGACTAGAAGAATCAGGGATGCCCTACTTTATGTTGGGATATTGATATTTTCAGTTATCACATTATAATAAAATACATATAACCATAAATTAGCAAAACATGCTAGACAAGCACCACCAACTCAAAGGTGCATCTTTTCTTATCAAATTCGGAGTCGTATCTCACAACCAAATGTATGCCCTATTGAGAGGCAGCTCAAAAACCTCAATTGGATCAAACCCGACTTATACTCTGTTTCTAATGAAAATATTCCCCAAGGTTCTTTTTTTTTAAAAAAAAAAACTCCTGAAGAATGGAATCGGAGAGGGAGGAGGTGGGGAAGGGGAAGACGAGAGGGGGTAGTGTGGGAATTAACAAAGAAAGAGGAAGAGGAGGAGGCGTTTAGATGATGAAGGGAATCACACCATGTGTCTCATCCATGAGAAAAGAAGTTTACATTTGACCTTGAATTAGCATATTTGAATTTAAGCTGCTAACTATGTGTGCTTTGCCAAAGGAGAGGTGAGCTAAGTTGCAACTTATATATATAACTAGATGCGTGCGCCGCGCCATGCCGCGGTAGCCAATACAAGACAAGCAGTGAAGTAGCCAATACAAGACAAGCAGTGAAAATTGTATGAGTTCTAGGAGTCTAACAGGGAAAAATGGACCAATACATAATTTTTGAAAGTTCTAGGCAATTTTTTGTAAAGAACTATGCGTTAAAAATAAATTGTGGAAGCTCCGAAGGTTCTACGCAAAAAGTGTGAGCGCTTCTCTATACAAAACAACATATTAAAAACAATTTTTGGAAGCTCCGGAGGGCCTGCAAAAAATTTAAGTGCCTCTCCATAAAAAATAGGTGCAAAAAACCAAATGGAAGAAGCTCCGGGGATCTTCTAGAAAAAAATAGACTATTCCATAATTTTAGGGAATTTTCGGGTTCCAAAAAATTTCGCAAAAAATGACTATTCCGTAATTTTAGAGAATTTTCGAGGACACTAAAGAAGCTATGTGGGTCTTCTAGTTAAAAAAGGACCAATCTGTAATTATATAAACTTTCGGGCCTCTTGTGGCGAAAGACCTATAATTCTAGGGTCTTTTCAAAAAAATTCTGGAGTTCCGAGAGCCTCCCCGTAAAGAAATGACTATTATGTAATTTCGGGTTTTGTCGGGCATTTTTTCGCTAAAAACACGCCGCGCGTGTGCGATGTGTGCCCCCGCCACGCGTCACGCGCAGAAAAATCGCGCGGGGCGACGTGAGCGGGACTTGAACGCGTGACCAACGGGGCGAGCGTGAGGGGCGTTACCGATGCACCATGCGACCGTTGTTGCCGATTAACGGCGTCAAAATATATGAACCTTAGAGCGGTTGAGCCACGGCGCTACGCGGCGCGACGGTATGTGGTCGCATCTGCCCGAAATCGATGTGACCGCGGCGAGAGCACTGGAAAGCTGTGGGATTTAATATATGTAGTATGTTTGAACTTTGAAGTAACCTAATGATTTGTGTTTGGACGTCCGAAAAGTATGTTTGAACTTTGAAGTAACCTAATGATTTGTGTCTGGACGTCCGAAATTTTCGGATGCACTGCAACATTTTTTTATACGCGTGCAACATTTCTTACCGACACGTGCAATATTTTCCTTCGATAAACAGTGAAATTTGCTACAGTAAACGGATGTTGCAAGCGTTTTAAAAAAATGTTGCACGCATAGAAAAAAATATTCTAAGAGACGTTCGATAAGATAAACAGTAATCAAACGTCCGAACGCTAATATCTCCCTTGGAGTAAAGTTTAGATATTCATTACAAAGCACGGACAACCGTATTATCAGTAATATACACTAATATACAGCCCATGGGATTGCCGGCTTCCCAGCCTGTCCACGTCATCGGTTCTCTTGGTGCTTTGCCCGCTCGCGTCTTTGCGTGCCCCGTCCCATCCGTTGGCGCCGCCGCCGCGCGCGTTTCGACGCGTGTCGAGCCGAAACGCAGCAGCGTCGCCGCCCCTGGTTTCCCGCCGTTCATCCGTGCGATGGGCGGTAGCGGCGTCAGGGCTCGCTCCGTTTGAAAGCCTTTCCTTGCCCTACTCTCGGTTCATCCGCCGCCTCCCCGTCGCCCACGTTTCTGCGTTCCTATCTGGTCGCCGCTTGAGCTCCGCCACCCTCGCCGTTCGCTCCGCGTGGATTCGCCGGTGCTTTCGCCCTTCCGTCCTGCTCGCCTCGGCGCCCGTCCGCTCCGGTTCTTCGCGGTTGGCCGCTGCGTGCTGCCGTTTCCTCTCCCCCGTCCTCTCCTTCCTTCCTCATCGTTTGTGCCTCTCGCCTGCTTCGCGGCTTGTTCGGCCATCGGTTCGGTTGTTCGCTTGCCCGCCATGTTTTCTTCGCTCGTGATGTTGCTGGGCCTCGCCCATTTCGCGATCGCTGGTTCCGTTGTTGGATTCACGTCTGTTTTCCCCGGTTGGTGGTTCGATTCTTGTATTCCGCGTCTCTGAGTTACACACCTTGTTCCGCGTTTTACTTGCTCAATGGTTCACTTGTTTGGTTCCCCGCCTCGTCTTTTTCGGCCCTTCTGTTCTTCGATTCTCCGCGGTCGATTGGTTCTTAGGTCACCCGTCTTGTTCCACGTTTTGTTTGCTCTAGATTCCTTCGGCTTCTTGCTGTTTCTTGTTGTCCCGCTTAAACCGTTGTTTTCTTCGTTGCTTGGGGTATTTGTCCCGACTCTCTTGGTTGTCCGCTTGCGTTGTCGTCGCGTCGGCCAGTCGCCGCCGTGGTTCTATTGCCACGATTTATCGTCCACCGCCCATGTTCCCCAACTTCGAGGACGCAGTTAGTTTGCCCTTTCGCTCATTGCCTTATTCTGATCACCTTTTCTGTTACGCTTATGCTTTCTGCGGCCTTGTCACGTTTGTTTACCGACGCAATATTGATATCAATTTCTTGCCGATCGACATGTATGATTGTTACGCTCATTGCGTTGTTACGCTCGCATACCTTTTTGGGTTTATGCTATCGTGCAGGCCTCCATGAATGAGTGCTATCGCTTTATCTGTGCTTGCCATGGTTGTTGCCCCTGCGCCATGTACACGGTTTCTCTTTGTTAGTTACCGTGTGCACGGTTGCCTGGCCTCAACCTGTATAGCTGCGTTATCCTCAGTGTTGCTCCTCTTCGGATATAGTGCGTCCTCCCGTCTACGGACCCCGCACGCCTCGGTGCCTATGGATGCGTATGTTGCCGCATCGGGACATCTAGGCTTGCCGCCTCTGCCATCCTTACTCGCTTCGGGTTCTTCTGTAGGTGCGCCTTCTTCGGGTTTCGTGCTCGCTTCTTTCTTTTGCCATGCCCTTCGTCCCGCTGTTGCGAAGCTGGTTTCGCATCCGCGTTGTTCTGCCGTGCCAGCCGTCTTGCCCATTCTTTCTCTTATCTCCTGCCTGTTCATCCGCCGTATTACTTGGTGCCTGCTCATTGTCGCGACGACCGATCCTTCTCGAACACTATCGCTTTGTTCTTTGATTCTTCCTATATGCTTTTCTGCGCCCTTAATGTTTGCTGTTCTTGCGTTCAGAGACCCCTTCGCAGCCGTCTGTATCGGCTGCTGCTGTTACTCGTGCGAATAGGGCGAGGAGACGTGCTCTTAACATCCGTAGAGCGCTTGCAAAGACAGGTTCCTATCGTCTGTCTCTGCATAGCTCCATTCTGTGCTCTTTCTTCGAGAGGTCCTTATATATATAACTGCTCTTCGTGCCTTTGGCTAACGTTAGTTTTCGCCGTTGACACTTGTTATAGTTCGCATCCAGCGTGGACCTATTGTGGCTCCCGGTTATCCTTTACCCGTGGATTATACCGACTTCTTGAAAGGTGATTATATATATATATCGCTGTTTAGTTTCAGCTACTTATCCTTTTCCTACTGACTGTGGATATATCTGTTTGCGTATGCCTTACAGATAGCCCCATGCGATGTATATATGTATGTATGAGTTAGAGATATACCCGTTCGCTTGCTGCTGATATTAGTTGTGCTTTTCCCTGCTCTTCTGTAGCATCCTACGCCCAACGTTCGTTCTACGGTGGGCACGATTATACATGCAGCAAATGCGGTGCGCTCTTACGTATCAGAGGCGTGTTGTCTCCCAGAGCTCACATACCCACCACGGATTATCTACAAGCTCTGTTGCCGTGGAGGGAAGGTCTGCTTGCCTCCACATAGGCGCTTCCCTCGATACGAAAGACCTTATACGCTTCGATGGCGGCCCTCGATCCATCGGTTTTATGCATCTTATCGCCATTACAACTCCTTTTCGCTTTTGCCTCACTTGGTGTGCATGTGGATAGAGCTATCAATACGGCCACAGCCCTTATGTATTCCGGATAAATGGTGTTGTTCATCATCGTATAGGATCTTTATTTGCTTCTTAGGTGTCCGACCGAGTTTGCTTGATTATATATTTATGATGAGGAATGAGTTGCAAAATCGTTTGAATGTATTCGGTAGGATGCTCCTTCCATTGATCGGCTGATCCAAACGATTGTCCAATCGATTATCTCTATGTTGGATATTTGCAACCCTATTGTACAGCAATTTAGGCTTGCTCGTGATAGATGCTATCACCGAAGCCCCGAGATTGCCATTAGGTCGGTCGCTCCACGTCGAGACGGATGGCGGCGTTATTACCTCATGGCGGCCTTCGAGCTAGCCGCTCGATAGTTGGTAATATATCTGTTGGCGCATGTAAATTTGATGTTGTGGTAGAATCGCGTTCTCTTTGGTTTAAAGCGCATTTCATCGGTTCACCCACTTCTTATGCCCCTCAAGATACCACTCCTCTTCCCTTATGGAGACAAGGGATTCCATTTGGGCATCAAACTGAGAGATACAGATGACCAGCCTGCTGCCAGCCGTCAGCACATGTCTATGCTAGAGTTCTACTGCTATGAATGCCACTATCGTAATGATGATCCTAACCCGTTCACTTGTTGTGGGAGGCTCTCTGATCAAATCATAGTTAATGCGTATTCGTGTATCGAGGCAACGCGACTGGCTTTTCATTTCTATAACCAAGATAGGCTAAGGTCCGAAACTTACCAAGGCATATCAGATGCTGTTGGCAGGGGAACCAATACAGGAAAGGATGTTGGCATCAAAACACTGTTACCAGCCAGTTTTACTGGTGGAAAGAGATATATGATACAAAACTATCATGATTCCATTGCGATTTGCCGGTCATACGGTCCACCTCAACTATTCACAACATTCACGTGTAATCCTAAATGGCCAGAGATAGCTGCCGCGCTTCGTTTTGAGCCAGGCCAAAAAGCCCACGACCGAGCGGACATGATCACGCGTGTGTTTCATATGAAACTTCTAGAGTTCATTGGTGATATTAAAGATGGCACAGCATTCGGCCCTACTCGTGCAGGTATCCCTACTTTAAATTTTCCCTTAGATATAGCTACTGTTTTAGCCTCCCTATCCATCCTGATTCATCTATATTTCGCTATGTAGTTGTGTACACTGTCGAATTCCAGAAGAGAGGCCTGCCACATGTTCATACACTTGTGTGGTTAGCTATGGCTAATCAGGATCCTACGCCATCTTTCATTGATAGTTTCATTTCCGCAGAGTTGCCAGACATAACTGTTGATCCATTAGGGTATGCTCTCGTTGAAGAATTCATGATTCATGGCCCATGCGGTGACCTTAATCCTAGATGCCCATGCATGAGAGATGGCCGCTGTTCAAAACGATATCCTAAACCTTACCGTGCAGAAACAACCCTTGACAAGGATGGATATCCTCTTTATCGTCGTCGTGACACTGGAACGTTTGTTATTAAGCAAGGAATAAGGCTTGATAATAGATGGGTGGTGCCTCATAATCTTCCTCTCCTCAAGAAATTCCAAGCACATATAAACGTTGAATGGTGTAATAAGACATATCTTGTCAAATATCTCTTCAAATATATAACAAAGGGTCATGATTCCGCCATCATGTCTTTACACACCGTTGCTAATTGCCGTGTTGACGTGTCGCCGAGCTATGATACATATCGGGCCACTCCAAATATTTCTCGGTTCCGCCTCAACGAAAGCAGATTATCGGCGTTATCGAACCGAGAATTTACAAATGCCTCAACCTCAAGTCCCAGCGCATCGCATACTGGTCCGTCTAATACAGCTGACGGTATCGATGAGATTGCTGAGTACATTAAATCACGATATCTATCAGCGTGTGAGGCAGCTTGGAGGATCTTTGGATTTGATATACATGGCGGTGCTTACCGTGGAGCGATTGTTTGTTCATATGCGGGCATGCATGTCCTTACATACCATGAAGATCTTGACCTTGCCGATATTGTTGAAGATGATGATTCTAGCAGGACTATGCTCACAGAATGGTTTATTACTGAACCAACGATGTCCATCGACGCCGATTAACGTATTGTGAATTCCCGACGGAATGGACATGGAATAGCACAGCTAAAATTTGGACAAAAAGGAAACGAGGGACTAAAATTGGTAGGCTACGTCATATCCATCCTACATCAGGCGAGGGTTTCTATTTACGGATGCTACTAATGGCTGTACGTGGGGCTATGTCATATGAAGACGTTAGGACATACCAAGGCACTATGTACCCCACTTACCATGCAGCATGCCGAGCGCGTGGCCTGGTGGGTGATGACACTGAATGGGTTGCTTTGTTTGATGAGGCAATCATATGGGCCACCTCATACCAATTGCGTAACCTCCTTATGACAATCTTAGTTACTGATGGCCACGGTTTATTTAACAAATATTGGAGGTATATGACTGATGATATCATCTATAAACTTCGTCGAACACTTGGAAACCACTGTAGTCACTTATCTGATGCTATATTGAAAAACAGATTATTGAAAGAACTCGACATAATGTTCTCAGCTAATGGATTGTCAATGCCATCATACGGGCTCCCGTTGCCATCCGAATCGATAGATGGCGACATTAGCAACAGATTGATCCTCGAAGAACTATCCTATGATAGAGAACAGCTAACCACAGAGTCTGAATTAATGTATAGCAGACTGAATAGTGAGCAGCGTTCTATATATGATACAGTCATGGCTTCCCTGGCACAAGATAGTAAGTGTCTCTTCTTTATTTCCGGTCATGGAGGTACCGGGAAAACTTTCCTATGGAACGCCCTTATTGTCAAATTGAGAGCGGAGGGCCGCATCGTTCTTGCCGTAGCATCATCTGGAGTCGCCTCTTTGTTGTTACCTGGCGGTCGCACTGCCCATTCCAGATTTCGTATCCCCCTCGATATACATGATAGAAGCATGTGTGCTATCAAAAGAGGTACTATTCTTGGAGAACTAATATGTAGAGCTACTTTGATTCTATGGGATGAAGCGCCTATGACACACAGACTATGCTTCGAAGCCGTGGATCGTACATTACGTGATATCTTATCTATTGATAACCCGTCCAATGCCAATAGACCATTCGGTGGAAAACCGTTATTGTTAGGCGGTGATTTTAGACAAGTATTACTCGTTATCGGCGGCACCGTCTGCGGATATAATTGCGGCTTCCATTATTAAATCACCGCTTTGGAAATATGTTGATATGCTACGGTGACTATCAATATGAGATTGTTGAGCCCAACTTTAACTCCGTAAAAAGAAGCGATATGGAAGAGTTCAATCGATGGATCCTTGGCGTAGGAGAAGGGCGTGTGCCAAGTCCTTTGTCGGTAGGGTAGTTCGTAACAATCATGGATTCATATACCGCCGATCTTCTATTGAAACCATCTTGTGACAACATAACGACTATAAATGGTTTCAGATATAATGATTTCGATATTAATCACAATGACCGGTTTACCTATCTCAACGAGCTATTGTCCGTCCTACCAATTACATTGTTGATGAGCTCAATAACGCTATGCTTAACAATCTTAGGGAGATGCTAAAGACTATTTAAGCTATGACACAATTGCCAATACAAATGAGCAACTTTCGATATTGATATTTTATACCCACCGAGTTCCTTCATTCCATTACCATAAACAACTTCGCAACATCTGTTGTCTCTAAAGATTCAGGCTCCTGTTGTGCTTCTTAGAAATATCAACCAAAGTTTGGGACTATGTAATGGGACACGCTTGTTATTAACAAGACTTGGTGATCGCATCCTAGAAGGTAAAATCATGACTGGCACACATATTGGAGAAAACGTTTGTATACCTCGCGTTGTCCTTTCTGGGACAAGCACAAAGTGGCCATTCACTCTCAACCGCCGCCAGTTCCCAGTCCGTCTTTGCTATGCAATGACCATCAATAAGTGCCAAGGATAGACTTTATCCAGAGTAGGCGTATACCTCAGAAACCATGTTTTCACACATGGCCAATTGTATGTAGCTCTTTCTAGAGTCACTTCAAGACATGGATTAGCGGTGCTCATTGAGAATGAAGATGGTTCATCTGCTTCTACTGCAAGAAATGTTGTATACCATGAAATCCGTCCCTACCTTTAGCTGCCCTCATGGAGCTACCGCGATTCAGTATTCTTACCCATGGCGTCTACCACACCCTTCACTTCGCTGTTGTTTTCATCGTTCCAGCAAGCATTACCAGATTAAAAGCACCCTACTACTACACCAGCACACCCTTCTGTAACACGAATCTTTGCTAAATTATTGCTATGGCACGGTTCATGCCGGTTTAACTGTAATATCCTCATTGTATAAAGCCACTGATCGAAACTACATACAAATCTAATGGTCATATCCGTTGTCCGAGTTAATCCTTGTCTTTTGTTTTTCTTAGTACTTGCGGCTATATTGATGTACTCCATTGTGTGACGTTGATGTCACGATGTATAATTTCCTTTATTGCCTTGCCTTTTTCCTAGATGGCTGCATTTTCCTGCCCGTGCATTATTTTGTAGCTTTGATTAACTCAACAACTTTTCCTATACAGATAGACTACACTTTGCTCAAGAACATAACACGGGACTTGCACCACTGGCGAGTCCGTGTCAGAGTAACACGCTTCTCTGAATACACTGATGAGAACGATGCTAACAAGATACTACGCCTTGATCTTGTTCTCCTTGATGACCAGGTTTCTCTACTTATCTTCTTACCTTGTTTTTTACGGCTCAGTACTGACCATCACTCTTTGTACACTGCCTTCTTATATACAGGGAACTACCATGGACGCTCAGATACCACAACGACATATACCCCGCTTTAGCAAACTGCTAAAAGAAGATTCTGTATACTATATCCAGTTCTTTGAAGTTACAGATGCACGCCCAAACTATCGACCGCTTAGCAACATCCTTATGGCTAGATTCACTCGCATACACCACCGCTATGAGATATCTCCCGCTCCGCACAACTTTCCGATGTATGCATGCACTCGCATCATTCGACGTGCTTAGGACAAGAGTAAATGATAGATTGCTGTTATCAGGTATTTGCTAATCATCGCTGATTCATCTTCCACCACCACCTTTATATATCGCTAACTTTCTTTTTCCTTTTACCCTAATACTCGATGATTGCTTTCGATCCTCGAGATACCATAGGTGTGATCACAAGTATCTCCCACATAAAAGAAGTTCTGTTAGAGGGTCAATAAACCAATCAGAACATCCAGATCGTGACGGCAAGTATGCGTGTTAATAACTACATCGTATTAAGTAATCGATGAAATACCATAGTTTATATACCTACCGATAAAAATAACGATGATTTATCGGTGATTAACCTCCACATATCTTTTTCTTTAAACTACCATGTAACCATTATACTCATATGCGATACTAACATGCTCATCATTCTCGATAATAGGCAAAATGCAGAATCCCGACATTGTGGGGGCCTCATGCACTTAACTTTGATATCGAAACAATTCCAGCGAGAATCACATCGTGGTCCCATTGTTCTCTTTATTAGTAGACTCTTGATTAAACTACGTGAAGGTACGCACATACATTCCTTTCTATTTTCTTACCTTATACCGATACTATTCAGTTCTACCAAGTATTTGTTCCTGGTTATCCCATACTACTGCTTTCCTATCATCTTAATATACCTATCCTTCGAGGCCAGCTCTCTCTACAAGGAAGCACGGTTTGCAAATGCTACACGAATCCACCTCTCCCAGAAACAATTGCTCTACAACATAAGTACTTCTTTTCTTGACAACACTACATTATCAGATGCACTAAACACACAAAGACCGTGGTTCGCTATACGCCACGATATACTAGCCCACTCGCTACACCACCGCTTTGCCTTCACGAAGACTAAGTCCACCATATGAACCCCCGTTTTAATCGCCAGAGCCACACCATCGACACCGCATCATTAGTTCGAATCCATTTTACTACATGGCGATGCCTCGTCGATAATGTTCCCCAAAGGATGCACAGATGTGAATCCCATTGTTACTTACTTCTTTCCTTTTACCTGTACAGTCCGACCCGCATAGCCTAGACGCCCTCCATACTTGCTACTCCAGTTGACACTCACTTGATAACACATAACCACACTTTTCATATAACAAAAAAACTTCCGTCATCTATGTTTAAATTTCGCTATCATTTGCTCAGGTTCGCCTCGGCTCCACATATCATTACATGGATTGCCCAATCACCAAAGACAAACCCAATTGATCGCTTCTTCGTTCAAGAGATTTATAATTTGAACCCACACAATGTGTTTGTAGGTTCTCTTTACTCCCCATCTCTCGCCGGCTATTATCAATGTTATATTTTACGCCTTTTCTACTCCTCATTAAACATGATTCCCAATTACTTTCTCTGGAAATAGCTATAGTGTTGACATTATCATCAAAGGATTAAGTCCAGATCAGCCATGGTGGTACCTAGCATGCACCCTCTGCAAAAAAACAGCAACACGTGAGACTGAATCTTATAGATGTTCGAGATGTGGACCCACCACTGCTTCACCAAGGTTTGCTTACATCTCACTCTGCATCATATTCACCTACACATATACCCTGCAGATCTTATGCCCTCCTTTCCCACCTTTGTCATGTAGATATCGTATAACCGTCCAGGGTATCGATCCGAAAGACATCAACAAGCCAGATGCTCCCGCTGCTGAATTCATATTCTTCGCTGAACTTGGCCAACAACTCCTTGGATGCCCAGTCGATTCGCTTGTCACAGCTACCCAGGGCTTAGAAGACTCCATTCCACCCCAAATCACAAGACTCTATGGAAGACAATATACTCTAAAAGTCTCTGTCACACGCCGTACTCTCCAACGCACGAAAATATCATACCAAGTCGACTCCATTTCACCTCCATCACTACCGGCTGCATCCACATCCGTGCCGCCACAGCTACAATGCCCAGCACAGCAAATTGCCACTGATCCCCTTCTCATAACAGAAACCGCCCACTATGACCACCCTATGATATCTACCCAACCAACACCTCCACCATCTAATATCTGTGACCCTAACACAGTCAACCCACACGGAAATATAACAGAATCCAGCATAGTCACTCCTGCTTGTCGCGAGGATATACAGTCATCTTCATCTCAAAAACAAGCGCACTTCACAGATATATATAACACCGCATCTGACAAGGTATACTCTATACTCCAACACTCAGTCTTATATTGTGTTCCATAAAATTACAGTTTGTACTTGCTTCGCTGCTCACAGCGCATCTGGCACATTGACACGACATTATTTTTTATGTGTTCCTGAATGAATCTCCCGCTATGCTAATCCACTGCTATATCTACACAGCCATTTTACGTCTATGTTTTTCGCACTCCAGATTTAAAACACTTGCTTTTCTTACCTAATTTACCAATCCCACAGCATGAACAAATCGCCCCTTCTGACGCAGTGCCGTGCGCCACACCACATTCGCAACAGGTTATTAGTGTGCTACATTTGAACCCTCACATATCATTATTATTCCCTAACATGGCTACCACGGTTTCCTCCCCAACAATTTTCCCCTCCAGATGTCACCGCCCTTGCCCCAGACGCTCAAAAGACCAATGCACGGCGCCGACGACGGCCTCGCTGCTCTGCCAGATGAACAAAGGTTTCGTGATCCTTACCCTTTATAGACTTGCTTACTATACGCCTGCCACCTTGTTATCTAGCATTGCCGCTGCTTACATGTCCACAATACATTACAGTATTGATCAGCAGAAACAGCCTACCAGGAGGAGGTTGTTCCCAGACAAATCCACTGATTAGGAACAAAACAGGTAAACCGTACGCACCATAGCGCAGCAAAGAATACGGCTCGCTATGCCTTACTGTGCTGCCTTTTATAGAGACATATTTTACTTCCAGGTACACACAAACAACGGCAGCACAGACTTACTATTTCATTTCTCATCTTTGCGCACGTCACACACGTATCGTATTTTGCCCCAGACCATACGGTGTGCATCACAACAGCTAGGTCCCCACCGCCAGCAGGTTGGTTACCGCTGCACTGCGACACCGTATAGCTAATTACTACCTGTGTTCAACATAACTTTTATAAGCTAAAGCCTACACACTATGCTCTCTGTTCCGCCCTTCCCTTCCAGCAGCTAATACTTTTGGACCTGTTAATGTTTGTACAGAGCAACCGCTACTCCATGTAAAATACAACCCCATTACCTACACAGCTTGCGTGTCCTTTTTTGCATACAGTAAGCCACAAGTTCTAGCCCTTGTTTACATCTTTACCTAGAATAGCCCCTTTAATGTTTGTACAGAGCAAGTTCTAACTCCGTGTGAAATACAGCCCCTTTAGCTACATAGCTTACGTGTCTTTGTATACATCTTTCCACGCCAGTACTCTTGGTTTCTCGACCCTCACCGTTTTTCCGCACCACAGTTCTAGCTACGCCGTCGTCGGTAGCCACAGCACGACCATAATCGCTTCCTCTCGCCAACACACGCTAATGCCAAGCCGTTTTGTACTCCCGGTTTCTCGTCTCTCTACATAGAACACCAACTTATAGTCTTTCACGGTATATTCCTACGCAATACACACAGAGCACATACATACCCACTTCTTCCCAACATACACGGCAGCAAAAAAATCCCTTCAATCGGCCCCATTAAGCCACATGCACCACACCCATACACCAGACAACCCTGCTACAGCTGTAACCCACGTATACATGGTACCATGCAAATACACATACCCATACGTATATTACACGAGTCCATATTATCCGCCATGAACAGCAACGAGAACTACTGCCGCCTCTGACTCATAAGCATACAAAGACATCCTCGCTATACATCCGCTTTGCTACACAAAACACACAGTAGTCCACATGTCCCCCGTACTTCCACACCACCTGGCATTACTATCTATATTATTGTCTATTACACACGATATACATAACGTAAGTTACTTCCCCTGTGTCTATAAACTTCCCATCAGACCTAAACTGCATATACATGACGAGACTTACATATTACCTACTTTATGCAGGCATTTGTTGATTCCAACTCATGTTCCTCGATCCATTCCCTTAAACAGTGAGTTTCGTAGAACACCCCGGATCCAGCCATATCGCAACCGATTTCAGACGTACTTCCAACAATAGAACAACAGATATCTTCGCATACTCCTTCAATAAACGTTAGAGTATTCAACGTCTCTGACCATCCGTGCATAGCTGCATTCGACTTGTTCACTGCACCGCTCATTTCATGTGTGACATCGGCTAGCTTTTGCTTTAGGTATAGAATACGTTTGTCTCCTTGCACTCTACCACCCGAGTTTGTATCGTCGATCTCTATGTTTTCGACTTTCTTCAGCTTCTCGATCATCAATTCATCTGCACTTTCCTCAGCGTACTCCACAGTTCTAGCCCCGTACCCACTCACTGTGACAACACGTCCCTCCATCGTTCTGCCTCTACACGGAATCATTATCTCCACCCTTGCTACAAAATCCCTTAGCCCAAAACAACAAGTATACCTAGGCTCTGACCCACCCAAACTCTTTACAATCTCACCCAGGATAAGCTTACGAGATATACGGATCCTGCGAGCTCCATCTGCATTAACAACGAAATTAAGTTAAACACCGATCTCCCGTTCATATCATCAATGATATAGCATCCCATACCAAAACTCTAGCCTACTACTTACCCAAATTTCTCCTGTGTTAGATCTCACCCAAATTTAGCTATACTCCTATACCCTATGCCCGGCCTTTCTTGACCCTCTGTATCGGCACATACTCCTTACGCACCAACACCGTGCTCACGCTTACTCCCAGCGTTACCACCTTCTTCCCGTTAGAAATAATGCGGTGTTTGAAGCACTCCATAGACATACCATACGCTACTACAACACTCCCGAGATCACCTTGTACTAGCACCTCTCGCACAACATCCTAGCTACTGAGCGTCAAAGAAAATCGTAAGACAACAACAACATACCGCTTGGCGTTATCGACGCCGCCCCGCCGCTTTCCCTATACCGCTTCCTCCACGCGCCGCAACACCTCCCGCCTCCGTCGCCATAACACCACGCTTTTGCTTTCTCCCTAATCGGCCTTTCCGATTTATTCAATACTTAGCAACCTTACGGACATATAAAAGGCCGCAAACGCATTAAACACTGACCCCACATCAGATTACTTCCAAATTTACCTACCGGATTCACAGACGTCTGACCAACAAATAAAAAACCAACCTAACCTTAAAAACTCTCTGACCTTTCTATTTAACCACCCACCTACACCACTCTCTCTCATACATATACCGCTACTTACGGCCGGTTTAGCAATACAGATCAACCCATACACACGCCTGTCTTCCAAAAATACAACACATACACGTAACCAAACCAGTTCCCACGCATACCCAGACAAAATACCCATCATCTCCGAATAATCCATACGTTCTATACTGTGAATCGCCGCCGCCATTCTATTCTATACTACTTCTGTGCGCAAACCCCGTATATCGTCTCTCCACAACAACGTCGCATTCCATCCGTATACATAGTCAACTGATTATCGTTCCTGCCCTCACGTACACACAGTCCGGCGTGGCGAAGCACGCTACCCCTTCCTAGTCTATAATAATAGAAGATGGGTTTTCCCTGGACCCTTTCCCGGTAACCCCTCGGGAACAACTCCCTGATGAAAGCCGCGGCCAAATCGCGATGGCAACCGCTGGATTCCATGAAAACCTCGCCGATTTCCGCCGGTAGCCGCCGTCCAATCCCACCCTAGCCTCGACCACTTACCCGTCCTCCCCAACCCCGACCACACCGTTGTGGATGACTTCCGATTTCTCGCCAGACTCCACCCAGATTCCTCCCGGCGTCCCCCTCTTCGACCTCGCCGAGCAGATCTGCCGCCTGGAGCAGCGCGCCCTCAAGGAGGAAGCCATCAACGCCGACGAGTTCGACCTCGACCAGTTGATGGTCGACGAGAGGTGCATGCATATGTTTTCCAGTATTCGATTCAGTACTCTTCCCAGTTTCTTGCTTTTATAGGTTAAAAATTCGAGTTTTGACTGGATTTAATCGAAACCGGCCGGTTTTCATCCCGCGCGGTCAGGGATCGCCGGTTACCACCGCTATTGCTTGCACGCTCAGACCTTTGTGCGCTTGGAAGTGATGGACTGTAACCATGGCTGCATTGTGGTAATTTGTCCCTGTGACAGTGAACTGTTGTAACCTTGGCTGCCTTGTTGATAATAATCGTTGTTATAATAAAGGAGGAAGGTCGTTTCTGGAGAATGGCGGGCACAAAAGCCTTAGGTAGCATTTGGTTGAGTGGATAAGGGTGGATGGGATATGGCGATCCCTGGATTTGAAGTCATCATTTTGTTTGGTTGGGTGGATGGATGGGATATGGATATTCAGTTTTTTGGAATATTTTCTCAATATGCTGGATAGAGTCATCCCCAAAAAAAGCTAGACGAGCTCATCCAGTTTGCTGTATTAAGAGGTGAACTCATTCAAATTCAAATTTCGTCAAAGTGTACTCAATCAAATTCAATTTCGGTGAAAATGTGGTCAAATTTTATTCAAAAATTCAGATTTTGTCAAAAAATCAAATTTTGTCCGAAAATTCAATTTTCAATGATATTTTGTCCAAAATTCAAATTTTGTTCAAAGATTCAAATTTTGTTCAAAAATTCAAATTTTCTCCAAAAATTTTAAATTGTGGTCAAATTTTATCCGAACATTTCAAAAAGTTCAAATTTTGTAAAAAAAAAATCAAGTTTTGGTTAAATTTTGTCTAAAAATTTCAAACCGAAATTCAAAACCTTGATTACAACTAGCTCATCCATCCACCCAACCAAATAAAAAATTGGTTCATCTCTATCCACCCAACCAAATAACACCTGGATGGCTCCATCCCATCCAGGCTGGATAGCTATATCCCATCTAACCTCATCCAGGCAACCAAACGCCACCTTAGTTAGAGCCCATTTTGCCTTAGTCCTCCTAATTATTCATCTTGTTGCTGTTTCTTTCTCTGTGTAATCACTAACTAGCAAACTACCCGGCGCTCCTGTGCCATGTAATTTCGTTTTGTTTGCTTTTTCTCTAGCTTAACCCAATGGAAGCCGTTATTGGTAATCTCACAGGCAAAGCCTTCACGCAGTCACGCTTTTGTGGTGTTTATGATTTTTTTTTATTTGTGCATGTTGAACACCAAAGTAGTACAATGCAACTGTGTAAGAAACAAAGTTATCACTCAAATGTTTTTTTGTTTCAAAATGAACAAAGTTTGCTAGGACTTTGCATAAAAATGAGCTAGTTGTGCCTGTTTATTTGCTCATATGCGATCATATATACTTGTAATTTTGTTTGTTCTGAGTTTTCTCCATATGCAGTCATGCAAAGAACAATAAAAACCTGCATTAATAATTTAATTCAATTCTTATCCAGTAATAGGTCTGGACTTCTGGTAACATTTCTAAAAGATTTTGTTTTGATTCTCTTTGTATTAGAACCGAGGTAGCTGGTGCCTCATCAACTGGAGGCACCTTCATGGAATCACCTTCAGCTTCTTCAAGGACATTGGATCCTGCTTGGACTCACGCAAAAGTGGATGCTGATTCAAGGAATGCCATAATATGTCTTCATTGTGGGAAGAAGATTGGTGGTGGTGGCATTACTCGCTTTAAATATCATCTTGCCGGAATTCCAGGGCAAGTTGAATCTTGCAAGAAGGTGCCCATTGATGTCAAGCGTCAGATGAAACAATTAGTCAAGGATCTGGGAAGAAATGAAGAAAGAAGGCACAGGGCACGGCATGAAAGTAGAGTTAGCCACAATTCACTTTTCGAAGATTGTTCAGATGCTCTATTCTCGGTTGAAGGAGGTTCTCCAAGTCAATTTAAACCGTCACGGAAGCGAAGAACAGGATTTCTTTCTCCACAAGCTATTATAGGTTCACAACCAGGCAGTGGTGCACTGATGACTCCGGAAAACATGGTTCAACATAGCATGGATGGTGTAGAAGCTCCAAATGATCTGTTACATGATGCTAGAATTGCTACGGCAAGATGGTGGTACGATGCTAATATACCCTTTAGTGCAGCTAAATCTCCTTTCTATCAGCCAATGATTGACGCCATAGCATCTGCTGGACTGAGCTTTAAGGGACCGTCATATCATGACCTACGTGGGCCATTATTGAAACATGTTGCTGATGACATTCGTGAATATCTTCATGATCTGAAGAGAGAATGGAGTCTATACGGTTGCTCAGTCATTGCTGACAGACAGAAGGATCATGGGGAGGATTATATAATAAATTTTCTTGTGTGCTGTCCACGAGGTACCATGTTTTTGAAATCCGTTGATACTTCAACAGAGAAAGCAAATTTACTTGAGATCTTTGATCAAGTTGTTAGAGAAGTTGGACCAGAAAACATTGTTCAATTTATCACTGACACAGATTCAAGATATAAGGCTACTGTTAAAGTCCTGGAAGAAAGGTACGGCACTTTTGTTTGGTCTCCATGTGCTGCACGTTGTATTGACTTGATGTTGGAGAATTTTGCAGATCCTAGATATTTTCCTATGATCAGTGAAACTGTAAGTAAAGCAAAACTGATAACAAAGTTCATATATAACCATGCATGGGTTTTATCTTTGATGAGGAAAGATTTCACAAATGGTAGAGATCTGTGTCGTCCATCCATCACAAGATTTGCTACACATTTTCTTAGTCTTCAATGTATTCTTAAATTTGAGAAAGAGCTGTGTCAGATGGTTACCAGTAACAAATGGGTGAAATCAACTTACGCTAAAGGCGGTGTTGGAAAAGAGGTTGCAGCTCTTATTTTGAAAGATGTTGACTTTTGGGCCCAGTGCAAACATGTAGTCAAAGTCACTGAGCCGCTGTTGCGTGTCCTACGCTTGGTGGATGGTAATGAAAAACCTTCAATGGGTTACCTGTATGAAGCGATGGAAAAGGCAAAGGAATCAATAAGGACAAGGATGATGCACAAGGCATGTCTGTATGGACCTTATGTAAGAGTAATTGATGCTAGGTTGGAGAAGCAACTTCACAGTCCATTGCATGCAGCAGGATGCTTTTTCAATCCTGGTATTTACTTCAGTCCCTCTTTTAAGATGCAAAGTAATGTGTCTAGGGGGCTTATTAAGACAATCACTAGTTTGATCCGTGATGATGAGACTCAGGATAAGATATTTCTCCAGCTTGAGGAGTACAAGAAATCAACTGGTGACTTTGGGCTTCCAATTGCAATTCGCCAACGAGAGAAACTTAATCCAGGTAAAAATGCCTTCCATGTTACGACTGACTGTCTGAGGTGTTCTCTCTCACTCAGTATTCGTTTGCCCAAAAATGGAAAAAAAAATCATGTTCCTGATATTGCCGTTTGCCTTTCTGGATACTTCATTCTCACGACTTTACATCTTTTTTTATTAGTTGCATGGTGGGACAACTTTGGCAATGGAGCTGTAGAGCTCCAAAGTCTTGCAATGCGAGTCCTTAGCCAATGCTGCAGCGCAACAGGCTGCGAAAGGAATTGGGATATTTTCGAATATCTCCATCACAGAAAGCTAAGTAGGCTGGAGCGTTCAAGGTTAACTGATGTTGTCTTTGTTCAGTACAATCTGAAGCTTCGAGAAAGGTATAACAATTAGAAACTGTATGATGTATAAATGCTCCCATGGCACGACGTTCTACCTACTAGTAACTACTGTCTTGCAGGAACTTGCGCAAACACGGAGACGCCATTGATCCTATCAGCCTGGACAACATCAATGTTTTGGGTGAATGGGTCAGTGAAGAGCCTGGCCTTCTTTGCAGAGATGACCTGAACTGGGAGAGCATAGACGCACCATTTGCTGAACCGACCTTTGATGACGAAGAACTCCTTGCTATTGACGATGACGAGGAGGCCCCAATGGCGGCACTGTCCTGGTCGGCTGCAGACGATTCGTATTGCCCACAACCAGATCAGGATCCTTATTTCTACGTGACTCAAGATGGTGGAACCTAACCCGTCTCATGAGACCTGGAAGCTGTGTCGCATATTGAATTGAATCTGCCATTAGACGCATATCAGGTTCTGAAGCTTCCCTTCGCATGGATTGCTGGTAGTTGAACCTATGCTGTGTAGTCTGGAATTCAGGATCCAGTGCTGAGGCCATTCCCATGTTCTGACGTTCGTAGCATCAGCAAAATTTCTTTTCGTTTTCTCTTCTTTCCTCCCTGTCTTTTAGGTGTAGACTGTGCTGCCACTATTTGCCTCAAGAAAATCAAACCAGACGATGCATATGTGGGCTGCCTGCCAACAATTTTGATCGATGGACAGATGATGTGTCCCCTGTCTCAACTCCCTAGGGACACTGTTCGGTGGCGCGAGCCTGAGAGAATACGATGACCTGCCTGGCTAGCCGTCCGTGCATCTCCTATTTGGCATTCAGAACTGAACAAAGTGGGTCGTTGGTACATTATTTAGGCTCTGGCTTGGTTAGCCTGTATTTCTACAGTTCCTACTCTACTCTAGATCCAGACTTGAAGGAAACTATCGCTGCTAGGTAGGCGCCGGTCATGAGTAGCTGCTGCAAGAAGTAATTATACAGCCGTGCGCGTACGTAATCCGGTGGCCGCATAATGATGGCAAAATTTCAAATACAGTCAATTTCGTACCGTATAATATCAATTTTGGACAACATATTGCCGTATTCTCCAAAATAGCAGGCATACGCCGGCTATGGCATAGCCGGCACACCACATGCCGGCTATGGCATAGCCGGCGCACCACATGCCGGCTATGCGGCGGGTTCGCCCGGTCTACCGACCGCCGCTTTGTTCCGCTTTTTTGCTCGCATGCATGTTCCGCGCCGCTTTCTCTTTTGCTCGCATGCATGAATTATTGGCTGGCTACTCACATGCATTGCTTGCTAGCTGCGAAAGTTTCCCGTGATTTGCTCCAACGCTTAAGCATAAGTAGAGGGGAGAGGAAGCATAAGTTTCCCATGATTTGCCAGCTCCTTTGCGTCCCGTCGCCAGCTTCTTTGCCTCACATGCATGCGCTTTTTGCTAATCATGCATGCGTGCCTGATCATTTTGTTTGCCAGGTTGTCTGCATCAGCGCGAGATAAATAGAGGGGAGGGGAGGCAGAACTCAAAGGCAAGGAGGAGGAGAAGCAGAGAAGGAGGAGGAGAAGCACTCACGTAAGGTGCCAAATGAGAGGAAGAGGAGGAGCAGATCAAGAAGAAAGAGCCGACCAGCGTTGGTAAGTACTTGTTTTATGTAATTGTAAATTTTATTCGTAATCACGTAGTTAGATTAATTAGCGTGGAGACGATACGTAAACTAGAGATGCTATTATAGTTAGTATATTAATTGTTGCCTCATTCGTGCATGTCATTTATACCTCATGTAGGTAATCTCCATTAGGGACTAACTAATTATAGTTTTGTTATTATTTCACATAGAAGCATACGCTATTGATGAACGAAAAACTATTAATTTGTAGACTAAAGTAGCAAGAAAAAATCACGAGTAGGACCTGTAAAAAATCATGAGTAGGAGGAAGTATGTATGTGCAAAATTTCATTCATACCTCATGTACTTAATCTCCGTAGAACTAACTAATTATATTTTTTTATTTTTACATAGCAAAGATACGCTTAGCTTATGAACGAAAAACTTTTAATTTATGGATCAAGTAGCAAGAAAAAATCACTAGTAGGATTAAGAAAAAATCACGAGTACAAGCAAGTATGTGTAGTAGATAAAATAGCACATTTGGTTATGTTATATAGTTAGATTAACTAGAACTACGTAATAATTAGGCATGAACTTAGTTGTGATGTGGCTAGTTAGATAAAATAGTTATGTTGTTAAATGTAAATGTTGTAAATCAGTAACTCATGAGCGTAGTGTTAGTAATTATTCATGAAAAAAATTAATTTGCTCAAGAATTAATTTCAACCCTCAGATAGTTAATTAGTTGTTATTTTTTGAAACATTTTAGGTACCACGCGGCCGCCGCACCACCATGAATTTTCATATTTACTACGGTGAACGGCTCGTCATATTGCACGAGAGAATAGTCACAAGGCAAAACTCGCTAACACACATATAGTTCAAGTGATAGTCCATTAGACTTGGAAGGCCTTAAATCACATGTTATGAGCGTGTTATGCTTGAACCAGAAACACACACAGCTTTTTTCTAGAGGCTGTATACTCAAGGGTAGTTCCAAACAACAACGCCATCGTCCATACTTTGTTCTGACCGACAAATAATAAGGCTTGGTTATTGTATGCACGAAAAGCCACAGAGGGCGGGTTTCGATGGGTGTTTATGTAAACATATTGCCACTAGAGGCTAATGCCGATGCCGGGCCTAGCGTGAAATTTTAGGCCACCAGGAGAGGGAGAAGGGCCAAGGACATGTGGGGAGGGTAGTTCGTGCACATGAAGAAGAAGCACTTCCTTCCGAGGTAGATGACATGTATGGATGATGAGGTCAGGAAGCGAGGATGAAGAGGGCACCGACAACGATGACCCAATACCTCCAAATAGCCCAAGATTCGTGGTAATGGCCTTCGAGTGTAGCATTATCGACTATAATAACTTAGCTATGTGGGGTACCGTAACAATGACATCCAGATTGGGAAACGGTGCCTCAAATAAGTTAGAGCTAATCCATTTCATCAAGAATTATGTCATTATCACTAGAAGGAGCACAAGTGTACCAGTCGGCTCACCGAGTATGAGGTTAGGTGCACCAAGGCCCCTAATCGCCTTTTCACGTCTGTGCTCACCAAATTAAACACGAGCACTACTTTGTGGTGAGCCGAACACACCTCACACATGCACGGAGGAGTCGATCGTAAGTATGAGCCACGTGGTCGACGCTAGGTTCATTGCCCAACTAGTCGTGACCTGTGTTGGTTCAGATATTGACTATCACCAAATCGACATGGAGCAAGTGCACAAGAGAACAGGATGCACATAGGTTACCTAACCGCGCATGCAGCAAAGGTATATGCTGAAGATGCTTTTTGGATCATTCAAGACTCATACAACTATGCCCCGAGGTTGCCGCAGAAGATATCAATGACCAACCTAGGGACTCCGGGTCAGAATGGCGACGAGCCCGCTAAGCTTGAAGATGGTTCGTGACAAAGACTACTAACGCCACCGATTAGGGTATTCGGGCTTTCGACAATGCATTGAAGCTTTCAAGCATTGCAGCCTGGCTATTTGTGTTGATGGCACATTTTCGAAGCGGAAGTACTATGGCACCCTATCGATCATGATCACTACCGATGCAAACAACCAGATAATACCAATTGCTTCACGATATGTGGAGAGTGAGAACAACGATAATGGTTGTGGTTCTCACTTTGGTCCGGACGCGGTCGTGGGGGATAGACAGGAGTGTGTTGTGTCCGACCGCAATGCGTGTCTTTCCACGCTTTAGAGGTCTCAGATGGCAAGACGAACCCGTCTGTAGCATGGGCCGATGTGGAGAGAAGGTGGTGCATGCGACACTGGTGCAAACTCAGATTCACTTGCACCATAACACCTCTCTAGTGAAGAAGTTCAAAGGGTTGTGCCTTCGTAACTCACCGCCAAGTTTCGTGAGATCTGGAGACAGCTTGAACGAGACCACTAGGAAAATGATGGAAAATCAACAACACAGAGGAGCAGCTTGGTAATGCAGAAATGGTGGGAGGGCAAACCGTCATTAATCATGATAATCGCACCTTTAGCCAATGGATAGCAGGAAGCAATGAGCGTTGGTCCCTAATGCACTACACAAAGGTGCAAGGTTAGTTGCATCTATTAATTTATGAGATTAACTTATTCTAAGAGTGTTGGACCATTCGTGATAAACTTTATGCGTGTTTCTCCGTTAGGTACACCATTATGACGATTTAACATAGCGAAGCCTTCAACAATGTCCTCAAGGGCGCTTCGTGGGCTTCCTGCTAGTGCTATAATAGAGCCGACGTCTCCACGTAATGTTGACTATTTTCGAGATCGCGTTGCGTCTCAGCCGACTGCAGTAGCACTCCAATTCTCAACCAAGGTGGAGGAGATCATCAAGAGTAGGAGGAGCAAATCTGTACCACCGCAGACGAGGGTGTATGACCCTCAGAACTATATATTTGAGGTAATGTGTCAGCCAGAGGTACCATCACATAAACAATGGTGACACCGCCCAAAGAATGTACTCTAGGCCCCGAGGAGGTGGTGTGCTCGTGCAATAAGCCAAAATCGATCATATCCCTTGCTCCCATGTATTCGCGGCTTGCGTGGATATGGGAGGAACGATGCATCTCAATACATATCGTCAGATTTACACAAGAGAAGCCCCGAGAAACACTCCGGCGCCCCAAGATGAGTTCCTTCAATATTGGTACGAAGTTACAAGTGCATCGACGGGCCTTTATGGGTACCTTATCCGCTAACACGACGCAAAGAGCTCGGGAGGCCCAGAGGAACAAGAATGCATGGTGATATGGATGCACTGCCGCTGCAGCAAAGCGCAGAGGAAGTGCAAGATTTGTGAAGCGTAGTGGATATGATCGAGGACATGTCCTAATAAGCGAGAGACGATTTAGTAATTTTAGTATTGTATGGTATGGTATTGTGTTGTATTCGTAATCGATTTCTTATGTGTTGTATTGCACCGCCTTGTTTAACATCTCGCTATGGCCCCTAATTGTATATGCTATCTTGTTGCACCGATGATTTTTGTTGCACTAACCTATGCAGTGGTATTATCAAGATGGCTATCGGTGGCCTTCCCGAGCTTCTTCAAAGACCGATACGATGATCAAAGATCGTGGGAGGATGATTTTCACCGCACGCAGTTAGTCATGTTTTATTTATCGAGGTTAGCACTATTGTATTTATTGTTTCATATTACGAAGTTTACATTGTAACCATTGATTGTAACATGATCGTGTCCTTTTGCACCGGGTCCATTGCGTGTTCGAAGTCTTCCACAAGATCAAGGCATTAGACCCCGCTTCTATAGTCGCTTAGCACGAGTTGGACTACTCCCATTCGCTTTTTGATGGATGGGACTATCGAGCCATTACCAGGTGGGTGCTACACACAACTCTCCCCGCAATAGATGTGTCCTCGGTGATCTGGCTGCTAGATAGGTGGCGCCCGAGACGACATCGCTCCACTTTTTCCTTTGGAGAGATGACGATAACTTTGAAGGATGTGGCTATGATTACCGGGTTGCCGATCGAGGTTGCCCTTAGTGAGTAGGCGCCACGAAAGGATGAGTGGAGGAGTACGCGCAACGAAGGTAAACATATATGTCCGCCGCTACGCGCGTAATAGTTTGTGCTACGAGTTAACCTCACATTCATTTGTTTTGTTGCGTGTTTGGTCGTCTGTGACTCAGTGAAAGGACCACGCCTCTTTTGAAATGGTTTCATGAATTGCCAGAGTCTGCGGGCTATGTCCCGAGGGCGCGACGACGCAAGACTATTTCCGTGCACCGAGGTGTACCTTTATTATTTATTTGAGGGTTATGTTCGCAACGCAATGGGGACTATCTCGAGCCACACCTCATCTTGTTAGCGAAAGTGATCTTGCCACGCAACCGGATCAAAAGCCACACACATACTGGGTTCCGCTGTTAGCAGCTACCTATAGAGGATCAGGTGATGGTACCCATCGGCCACCGCGAAAGGGTCAATGACAAAGTTGTTTCACCTAGTACAAATTGTGGAGCCGAGTATCTTCCTATCTCGCCCTAGGGTGGAGAAGACTTTATACCCAAAGGATATCTCCCAGACGTGCTCGAGGCCATGAGGCCGACGATGGGCTATAGGTGGATCCATGCTAGGTTGCGTTGGAGCCACCTCCGTGATCACTGGAAGCTACCCACGCGCTTGAAGCGATCTTGACTTCTCGAGTTCCGAGCAAGTGAGTTGGGATCCGTGGACACAGGGAGATTTGCCGAGATCGCAACGGCGACGATCTCATCGCTCGCGTACGTGATGAGCACCTATGAATGACTACATGCTTCATATTATACCAGCATTCTCAGAGAAGTGTACTCCCGAGCGCAGTACAATGACAATTCGGATACGCTAGCAGTAGTCCCGCATTCTACCACGGACGCAGCGATTCACACTTGTAAGTCTAGTACAATCATATCGTGACATTACATTATGATCATTCTTCATTTTGTCGCTTATAACCCTTCATACTTCTCGCGGAGGAGTGCAAAGGAACAGAGGAACGTTGGATCGTCCATCGTCCATCGTGACCACATGTCGCGTGGAACCAAAGAAGTCAAGCTTCGCCAGAAGTCCCTACAGGCCGCATTTACCCTTCCTCATATCGGGAATACTTCGTGGTACCGCTCCGCACACGCCACTCTACTCAAGGGTGACGTGAAGATGCACCAAGACCATTCCCGAGGACTGCTCCCGCAGCTTCACATCCTTGTTAGTACTTTGATGCATGCAATCCTTTCAATTTCTCATAAACAATACGCATTTACACGTGAACCTCGCTTTTGTAGTCGCAGGAAGCGCATTTAGCCGCACACTATGGTAGACCATGCGATGCGTGATTTAAGGCGTAGTCCTCCTGCTTCACAACAGAGCGACCTACAAAGGTACTTCATGAGAGGAGGGTCAAATATATATTTATATTCCATGCTATGTATATCAAGTTCTTAATATGATGTACTACAATATACGCTGTCTTATTGCCCAATGCACGATACTTCGTGAGCAAAGGGTCACGCTTTGGTTTTGCCATCCGCTCTTTTGCCGGATTCTCACCTAGGTCAAATAGGGGTACGGTTCCGGATATGGATCCTCACGTGTCTTCCCGTGCCGTGCACTCTGGATGCTCGCTCATCACGGAGTGCTCGTGCTCCCATGGCGTGCACTCTGTGGATGCCCGCTCATCACGGAGTGCTCGCCCCTCCACAGCCTCGCCCATCCACAAATTGCAAGACGATCGTCAAGATCCTCACCATGAAACTCGTGTTCCCGTGACTTACTAATTTCCATGTATAGTTTCGCTTTCAATTCAAGGCAATCAAGTTAAATACTCTACTTTGTAACGTAACTCATTACATTTCTTAACTACAAAGAGACCACGACGCCGCTGACACCCACATGTGATGCAACCAACATATGATGCAAGCCATCAAGATGGAGGTTGGCACAACGGTTCACCACAACAAGGTGATGACGCCAGTTGAGGCCGAGCATACGCCACATTGGAGTGAGAATCATGCTTTCAACTGGCCGAATGGAGCAAGCGACTTTCATCGACCTCCTCAATTGTGGACAATGGATGCCTACAGGGATCAATCTCACAATGGCAAGAGATCAAGGAGATGAGACTCCACCACCGATCCTATGCAACACATCCTACAATGACCACGCTTCCTCCAGAGGACCTGCTGGCCGGTACACCCAGAACGCCGGACCGGTGCTAACTACACCTTCGGGGGCTTCACGCAGCAAATTGATGAGGAGACGGAGAGCGCCCCACGCGGCAGGCCCCTCTCAGTCATGGGACTTAGGACGACGAGGGCGCTTAATAACTACACCCCCCACCAAGTTATACGCCATCGTGGTAGGTGGATGAGTGTACATTTTTTTTGAGATTATGATTACGCCAACCTTAAGAGTCAGGCAAGTTTGTTTTGATTTGCTTTTTTGGGTTTTTCATCACGCTAGTTAAAACTTGCTGAGTTTTAACTAACGTGATGAAGTCCCAAAAGAAGAGGCGAGAAGAAATACAAAGGCGTGTTGGTATGAGACTTTTCCCCGCTCTTTTGCATGTAGTTTTGTTCTACTTCAATTTGATGCTCGCAACGCCGTCAATTTGAACAAACACCAAGAAACCTCGACGATGTGTTCACCTGTGCTTGCACGATATAATCGGATTGTCATAGGATGATTTCTTGCATTGCAGCAACACCGGGCTTAAGACTTGTACATTTACTATTCACATATTACTATGTCGATTTATATTATCATTTGGGGTTTTTGCATTAACGTATTTTATTTGATAATTAAGTAGTAGTTAAGATATTTTAACATAATTTAGTTGTCCATATATTGAATTAACTTTCTGGACCAATTCCTCTAGAGTTTGAGTTTAGACGAGCTATTTTATAAGCCGCCGAAGAGGCTTAAGTGCTAACGATTCTGCAAGCGGATGTGATCATTTGGGGTCTTTCTTCCGATTGGATTAATACGCTAAATGGAGTTATAATTAACATGTTTTTCTAGATTATGGTAGAATATGTATCGAGATAATGATCCTATGCTATTTTCTCATAACTATATGTTTATATGTGATATTTTACTGACCACTTAAAAGGCTTAAGTGACCACATTTTTAGCGCTTATTATGCTCGCTTTTTTTTTTCTTCGCCATGCACTACACCGAAAGGGATAATCTAACCATTTTTCAAGGGTTATTAGGAATATCCTAAGAGTGTTTTAAAGTTGATTCCGTGAAGTTTTCATTTGTTCAAGGTGTTTTTCTAATAAATAGTGATTTAGGCTTAATATGACCTTAACTCAAAGTTGATCAAAATGATGTTATTTTGCATGGTAAGCTAGGAATATCATTTCAAGGTCATGGAAGTTGGTTTTGTTTAATTTAAGCTCCTCTTGGTAAAGTTACTAGCTATTTGTTCATTTTATCGATTGCATGTTTGGCTAATGAGCAAACAGGCAAACTAATGAAGAGTCTAAATATTTTGTATATTTGTGATCTATGCTATCCCGTAGTGCAACTAAACTATACTTAAGCCTTTTCGTGCCTTGTAAAACTACTCGACTAAACATAAATTTTGGGGAAAATGGTCCAAACATACCCCTGTATGGGCAACCAAAGCATAGAAAAACATCTGAATTATGATTTGCTTGTCATATAAAATTCGTTAGAGCAAACACCCTAAATGATAATGTTGTTACAGCTTTATGTTATAAAACAACGACAGATAAAATAACCCATGAAAACACTAAAAGTTATAAAACCAATTTATAAATACTCCTCAAAGTATATACTACCATATTGTGAAAATAGAATATCATTATGTTATGATTTGCATATAAAACTCGCTAGCAAAATAACCCTAAGCGTTAAGCTTTCCGGATATTAGAAACATTGAAGCATTTTTGGCACCGCCCGATTTCATGATCACAACCGTGGATTCTGACGCCACGCGCCACAAGCGAGAGGGCAGTCAAGCCGTTGGAAAAAAGAGAGGGGTCGCGCGTCGGTGCACGGTCACGCTCAAAAAAGAGGAGGGGGGGGGTCATTGCTTCACTCGAATCACGCTGCAGGCGGGCGCGCTTTTTTGCATCCGATCGATTCTCGCATGCAAAATCACCGTAAAGCCAACACCGGTGGAGACACGAGTAAGCCAATCGAGCACTGCCAAGGTAATTTGCATGCGAGCGAGCCAAGTGTTGAACGCCGAGAAACCGCCCCTAATGTCTTGTCCTCGCCGAAAGCAATAGAGAACGGGTGAATTTTTCACGCATGCATGCTCTCCTAAGACACAATAAATGAGGAGGTCGCTATTTGAGAAACTCCATCCCACGAACCCCAAAGTCTTATTTTTGGAGAGCTCATGAGAAGCGGAAGCTAGAAGTTAGGAGACGTAAGAAAAGAGAGGGAAATAGGAGGTGGATAAAGAAATGTGGAACCGTAGTTCGAGAAATATAATGAGTGTTCATGTTTTTAGAAATATATTTGGAGTTATCTTTATTTTTGGCATTACTTGATTCCAAATTTCTCGCTGACCATTCTTCCCGAACCCGCAATCCTTCCCCAAATCGAAGAGCTTACATGGCGATCCTCGAGCTCAAGTGGTCCTGCTACGGGAGGACGCATTTACGTGGCTCCCCTGCTGATAAACCGTCTCACGATGTAATTCCAAAATCTTCGAAAGATGTCCAAAATCGCCGAAACCCGTGCCGATTCTTCTTCAAGTGCACGAAAAACAATGAGGCAAGTTCTCCGACCTTTTCTCAGTTGTTACCATGTTTCGATGAAGCCCGAATTTCTTCCGTGAAATCACCAGCATTAGGTCCCAACAGTGTACTTTCCGGGCTTGGGAAGAGGCCTCACCGAACTCAATCGCACAAAAGGAGAACCATTATGCCAAGTCGTCGGCAATTCCAATTGCTCCACTCAAGAAGCTTCCTCCGCCAAGATCTAGACCCTATGTACACCGCCAACAATGGATGCGATGAACCACAATGCCTATGCTCCCGCCACTACCAACACGGTCCTAACCGAGGAGGTGTGTGAGGCGGGAGAGTCGCCACAAAAGTCAGGACCAAGGCCTCAGAGCTAATCCCGACTATGAAACGACAAAGGAATGTTCGCTCCCTCATGATGTCTATGCCACTTTGTCCATCTCTATTAAAGTTAGTTACATTAGCTCTGCATTATCACCGATTTCTAATAGCCTATGTTATCTTTTTTCATTCAATAAAGTTCACGCAGCCCAACAACTAGCCAAAATGGTCACAAATGGATCTCGAAAATTTATCATGAAAACCTCAATGCAATTTCTACCTTTAAGAAAATGTCATAAATTAATAATATAATTTAAGACTTTTACAAATTTACAAGAAATTAGGAGCGCTATTGTTGTCGTAATATTATTAATTTTTCGGTAATCCATTTTAATCCCAAAATTTTAGCAGCATCAAAATCTTTAAGATAATATTTAATTTGCATTCTTTTAATGAAAGGAAATGTTAATTATAACAATAAGTAAATAGGTAATCTATTGACATTAAAGTTAAAATAATACCAAACCAAATTTAAAACACTTCTAGAGTTGCATCATGTCGATGCCTCAAAAATGAATCAAGAACCATGTATAGTGTAGTCGCAAACTTAAAATGAATCTTGACCGATTTAGTGTTCAGATTGTGATCATTTAGACTAATTCAACAAAGAAATAAAATTACTCGCCTAAATGATAAAATCGGTGAAACTAGTTTAGAATCACTGCACAAAGTTCATAATACCATATTCGAAAACATCTTAATTATAACGCATTTTCCATTTAAATCAAGCTAGTTCAAAACCCTTAATCGCTAACCGCATTTATTCACGCTTTTGGCCGATTCCTAATAGTGTAAACGCTACAATGCCACGTAAGCCTTTTCAAAGATTAATATAAAGTCTCGCCTAAATCATAAAAGTTATGAAATTAGCTCAAGAGTGCTTCCAAAGTATAGTCTACGCTATTACGAAAAAGATAATCTCATTTCATTGTGATTTGCATATTAATCTTAATAGCTTAATAACCCTAAGTAATCACATTACTTTAGACTATATCTCACATATGAATGAATGAACTTGAGTATAAATGAGGAAATCAATGATTAAGTTATTTGTATCACCGTAACCTTCTCAAATATCATGAAAATGAGCGCAGAGCATTTCAATATTGATGTCTTTCAAGTGGTTTCCAGCTTTGTATCCAGATTTTACATGTTAAGCGTGCTTTAATTAGAACATTTTCGTGTGATTGAGGTCTGCATTACAAAATTTTTAGTGTCATGATTCACCAGATACAAAATTGAAAAGGCATTGAGGTCACGCAGTATTGTCCACTTTCGGTCCTAAAAGGCTCTAAGGTCATAAGCAGTATTTTCTAGTCGCCTAAAAGACTCGACATTGCAAGCAGTATTGTCTACTCGGCCGAAAAGACATTGACGCCTGCGGTGTGTTGTCAAGTCCCCTCAAAAAGCTCTCAGATCGCAGTCGTTGTCAACTCGGCCGAGAAACCGTGGGACACGTCTTTGGGACGGAGGCTTATGTGCTTCGTGTTTGCTCTCCGAGTGCCCCTAAGGCCTATATAAGAAGGGACGATGTGTTCTTAGAAGCACAGGAGAAGAGGAACAACCAAGGTGAGGAAGTCTCTAAGATATATCCGCTCATTTTAGGTGACGATCAAGACAAAATGCCGGCGCGCAAGTTCAAAGGAAAGGGCAAAGCAAAAGAAGAGGGAAGCTCTTCGACCTTGCCGCAAGACAAATGCACTCAAAATCTCTTCCTACCGACCGGGGTTGTCGACCGATGTGTTTGTGCGAGATCCTTGCAGGCTTGTCCGCTCATACGAAGCTTCCAACTTGGAAGAGGCGGTATTGGAAGTGCCGCGAACTCATTTAATTCGACCACGGAGAAGGCCCGAAGCTTCCTCATGGTAATAATCATACGTGTTTCCTAATATTTCTACATGGAACTTTCCTAATTTTTGTTTCATGCACGCCTCCCCCACTGTGGTGAATTTGAGAAGTGGTACGACGAGGAGATCGACCTTGACGACCAAAGGCTCCTTGATGAAGAGTTCGCAAGCGGACCATAGGGAGCAGCGCAGCAGCCGTGACGCCAACATAATGATAAGATCTTCCTCTCTATAAAGTCTGGTCTAAATACAATCGAACGCGAAAGCTTCACGGCCTTACGGGTCGTCGACGTAAATTTCTTCCTTTTATCATGATCACGCGGAACTTGTCAACTGCAAGAATCTATGTCCGGTAGAGACCACCACAGCATGAATATCTCAGGTCCAATTTGTTAAGTGGTCTTTACAATTGGACATGGATGGCTGCTCTCTTCTCCTTGAATACGAGTAGTTCCTAATATCTCAAGCTTTTTAAACGAGCTTGTGATTTTTTTAGGCCAGTCCTGACTACGTCGCAGGCTCGGGCGGCCGTGAGCATCTACTGTTTATCACTCACTGTATGCAATGCAAGGACGACGCAGATCACGTCGTCTGCCGTTTTTATGGTGTACGGCGTAACAGGGGCGGAACCTGCGGGCTTGAGGGGCTAGCCATCAGCGCCTGTTTTTTATCGGTGCTTTCTCGCTGTATTATGAATTGATGTAACTTTATGTTTCTGTTTGGTATTACTTATTTTATTGTAATTTGATATCAGAGTATGCTAGCTTACTTTCTTCGTTAGATATCCTATATTATTAAGCAGCATGTTTTCAAATTGTTTGATGAAATATCTATTGACTTAGCTAACATCTATAGCATATCTATGAGTCTAACTACTTGAACGTAGAAAAAAAAAATCATAATACCCACTTAAGAGAGGAGACGTGTATACGAGATTCAAAAGTTTGAAAGATTGTAAGGCCTTGCCACCGGTTGCTTGCTTGTAAGGTTTTTGTATTACTTTGTCCTCAGACGTCCTGGCTCTGCCACTGTGGCGTAATCGTACGCCGGCCAGTTGCTGCAGATGGCACGGGAGATTGTTTTTAGCTGTCGAACATGTCCTTGCATACGCACCGTGCGGGACGCGGAGATCTCGGCCGGCCGGCCGGCCGGCCATAAATTTTGCAGCTCGATCGCTCCGATCTTGTTGTCCCGAGCCTAGGCCACAGCCCGATTCGTAATCGTACGTGTGACCTTCTTTCAAGGAGGAAGGAAGGGAAGCGGTGTTAGAGCATCTCCAGTAAAGATCTCTAAAACAGAGCCTCTATTTTAGATTTAGGAACTCCTCCTATTTTTTAGGACTCTGTTTTCAGAGCATAAGCCCAGTAACATCCCCTAAATCTCATCCTCTATTTTACTTTTTCTCCTATTTTGACATATCCACTATGTATAATCTTCATTTGACACCACTAAAATGAAGATCAAAAATATTTGTAATACATAAAACATAAGCATATTAACATTTACAATTTAAAAACACGATATTTAAAATTTAAATTTAAAATTTTCAAAACATGATATTTAAAATTTAAATTTAAAATTTTCAAAATTTTCAAAGAAGAGATGCAGATGCAATGATTGCAACTCATCCAAAGAAAGACACGCCAATTGCAGCGAACTAATCCAAGCCATCCTTCACTTAGCTCCCTATTTTAAGGTTTAGGGTTCCCTGAATTGAATGAGGAGGCAAATTTAGGGACATCCTAATTTTGAGGGTTTGGATTAGGGCCCTCTTGACTCAGATTTTTGCTAAAGTCCCTATTTTAAGGGTTAGGGGCTCTGCTGGAGATGCTCTTAGAGGTGGTTATTTCGGGTTTTTTTTATCGGTTTAGTTTTTTTTTCTTTTAAAATAATTTCGTTTTTGAAGGTTGGCATCCGGATTTCTCGGACCAAAATAAAAAACGAATCGAATTAACCGAAATATTTTGGTTCGGTTAATTCAGCTTTTCGGTTAGCCGAAATATGAGTAGACACTAAATATATTAGATTTAGTTGTTTTGATATCACAACACAGAGTAGGGATAAATATACATAATATTCATAGATCTTTACAATATAAGCATAATACAAAATATGAATATTCTAAACATATGCATGAATTTATTAGAACAAGAGAATTGTTTAGTGATTTTAGGAAGAGCAATATAAAAGTGGTATCGTACATAGCCTATTCGGTTATTTTGTTTTTTAGAAGTGAAAAACCGAACCGATGTCGGGACCGGATTTCTAAATCCGAACCCTCAGTGTAGAACCTGTGCTAATTCAGGAAAAGTTAGCACACACAGTGGAAACAGTAATGACAACGTATCCATATGACCAGTCAAATAATATTAATTAAGCAAAAAGCTATTAGCCTTATGGCTAATTATTACTGTTGACGATTCGGGAACCGGTCCCCCGCCGAGCTTACTTGTTGAATGAGGGATCAATCTAGGGCCCCTTTTTCGCGGAGGGTGAAGGTCCCGAGGGCTCGCCGAGCCACGATCAAGACAACACAACCAACAGAGATCTTTTTAGTCCAGTTCGCCTCTCATGGGAGATAACAACCCTCGCCCATGATTGCACTAGCTTTTTGAGGATGTATTACAATATGCTTGCTCGGGGCACCACGGGAGGTTCTAAGGACTATCCTCGTGAGCACCGCCACGAGCTCTAAGTATGAGGAAAATAGGGAATGAAGTCCGCCTTGAACCCTTCGTGCGAGAAGGTATTTATAGGGGGTTACAAGCGACACAATATTTATTACAGAGGAGCGCGCCACTGTTCCGGACGTGGGCGGAGCTGTTCCCTTGTTTCCCGCCGGGTACAACGCGACGTGGGTACAGTGGGTGCAGATCACGGGCGCGTAGATCGTGGGCGTGCAGTCCTTCGAGCCGCCGCATAATTAATGCCACGTCGTCTTCGTGAATTGCGCCCAGTCTTTTGGTCGATCCTGGGGCTCTTCTTCGGTCTTGGTCGCTAGCTGCACTCTCCCGAGCAAGCATGCTCAGGGGCTAACTTGACAGAGGACGAGGTGGGTCTGCATGCCGGACTGTCCGGAGACCTTCCTTGGGGACAACGTCCGTGGAAATATGGTTTAATTGCCGGCCACCGTCGGGTACGATGGTCGTCTACGGGAATTTTCCAATCCCCGACAGCTAGCCCCCGAGGCTTAAGGGGGAAGTTGCTTGACCTTCGCCTTAAGCCTCTAGACTCATAGGGAGGATTGGGACTTTGCAGCGAAAAACTACTGCAGCATCCGAGCAACACTGGCTCGGGGAAGAGGATCTTGCAGCGAAGAGCTACTGCAGCATCCGAGCAACATGGCTCGTGGACGAGGATCTCGCAGCGAAGAGCTACTACGGCATCCGAGCGGCACGGCTCGGGGACGAGGGTCTCGCAGCGAAGAGCCACCGCGGCATCCGAGCGGCACGGCTCGGGGACGAGGGTCTCGCAGCGAAGAGCTACCGCGGCATCCGAGCGGCACGGCTCGGGGACGAGGGTCTCGCAGCGAAGAGCCACCGCGGCATCCTAGCGGCATGGCTCGGGGACGAAGATCTCGCAGCGAAGAGCTACCGCGGCATCCGAGTAGCATGGCTCGGGGACGAAGATCTCGCAGCGAAGAGCTACTGCGGCATCCGAGCAACACGGCTCGGGGACAAGGGTCTCGCAGCGAAGAGCTACTGCGGCATCCGAGCAACACGGCTCGGGGATCTCGCAATAAGAGCTATCGCGGCATCCGAAAGCAAAGACGGCTCGGGACGAGGATCTCGCAGCGAAGAGCTACTGTGGCCTCCGAGCAACACGGCTCGGGGACGATGGTCTCGCAGCGAAGAGCTACCGCGGCATCCGAATAGCATGGCTCGGGGACGAGGGTCTCGCAGCGAAGAGCTACTGCGGCATCCGAGCAGCAGGGCTCGGGGATCTCGCAACGAAGAGCTACTATGGCATCCGAGCAGCACGGCTCAGGGACGATGATCTCGCAGCGAAGAGCTACTGCGGCCTCCGAGCAGCACGGCTCGGGGACGAGGATCTCGCAGCGAAGGGCTACTGCGGCATCCGAACAACATGGCTCGGGGATCTCGCAGCGAAGAGCTACTGCGGCATCCGAGCAGCAGGGCTCAGGGATCTCACAGCGAAGAGCTGCTGCGGCATCCGAGCAAAATGGCTCGGGGATCTCGTAGCGAAGAGCTGCTGCGGCATCCGAGCAAAATGGCTCGGGGATCTCGCAACGAAGAGCTCCTGCGGCATCCGAGCAACACGGCTCGGGGACGAGGATCTCGCAGCGAAGGGCTACTGCGGCATCCGAGCAACACGACTCGGGGATCTCGCAGCGAAGAGCTGCTGCGGCATCCGAGCAAAATGGCTCGGGGACCTCGCAGCGAAGAGCTACTGCGGCATCCGAGTAGCACGGCTCGGGGACCTCGCAGCGAAGAGCTACTGCGGCATCCGAGCAACACGGCTCGGGGACGAGAATCTCGCAGCGAAGGGCTACTGCGGCATCCGAGTAGCAGGGCTCGGGGATCTCACAGCGAAGAGCTGCTGCGGCATCCGAGCAAAATGGCTCGGGGATCTCGCAGCGAAGAGCTACTGCGGCATCCGAGCAACACGGCTCGGGGACGAGGATCTCGCAGCGAAGGGCTACTGCGGCATCCGAGCAAAATGGCTCGGGGATCTCGCAGCGAAGAGCTACTGCGGCATCCGAGCAACACGGCTCGGGGACAAGGATCTCGCAGCGAAGGGCTACTGCGGCATCCGAGCAACACGACTCGGGGATCTCGCAGCGAAGAGCTACTGCGGCATCCGAGCAAAATGGCTCGGGGATCTCGCAGCGAAGAGCTACTGTGGTATCCGAGCAACACGGCTCGGGGACGAGGATCTCGCAGCGAAGGGCTACTACGGCATCCAAGCAAAATGGCTCGGGGATCTCGCAGCGAAGAGCTGCTGCGGCATCCGAGCAAAATGGCTCGGGGATCTCGCAGCGAAGAGCTCCTGCGGCATCCGAGCAACACGGCTCGGGGACGAGGATCTCGCAGCGAAGGGCTACTACGGCATCCGAGCAAAATGGCTCGGGGATCTCACATCGAAGAGCTACTGCGGCATCCGAGCAAAATGGCTCGGAGATCTCGCAGCGAAGAGCTACTGCGGCATCCGAGCAAAATGGCTCGGGAATCTCGCAGCGAAGAGCTACTGCGGCATCCGAGCAACACGGCTCGGGGACGAGGGTCTCGCAGCGAAGAGCTACTGCGGCATCCGAGTAGCATGGCTCGGGGACCTCGCAGCGAAGAGCTACTGCGGCATCCCAAGCATGAGTCAAATGCTTGAGGAACTGACAGACGAGACATGCTCGAACTGCCGCATCCTAGACATGGACTAGACGCCCAGGGGAACTAACTAGCAGGTCATGAGAGGACTCATGCCGCTACATCCCAAGCATGAGTCAAATGCTTGAGGAACTGACAGACGAGATATGCTCGAACTGCCGCATCCTGGACATGGACTAGACGTCCATGGGAACTAACTAGCGCGGAAGAGACTCGCGTCCGAAGCGGCGGGCGTGCCAAAAGACGAACACGGACAAATTTCGAGCGAAACGCTGCTTTCGGGAAGAGACTCGCGCCCGGCGAAGGACGTGTTTCGCCATGAACATGGATGTTTCGAGTGAAACGCGTGCTCGGGGAAGAGACTCGCGCCGAGCGAAGAACGCGTTTCGGGGAAGAGACACGCGCCGAAAGTGAAGGACGGTTTCAAGGAACATGGACAACCCGAGTGAAACGCGTGCTCGGGAAGAGACTCACGCCGAGCGAAGGACGCGTGTTTCGGGGAAGAGACTCGCGCCGAGCGAAGGACGGCTTTCGCCATGAACATGGATACCGAGCGAAACGCTGCGTGCTCGGGAAGAGACTCAGCGCCGAAGCGAAGGACGGCTTTCGGCCATGAACATGGTCTCGGTGTGGCCTTCCGGATCGATCACCGCCACGCCTTACCGGGCGTAGCACACGCCGCCGCCCTCCACATCGCCAAGACGCAGAGGTCTTGATTGTCTTGTGAGTTCGGCATCCTCGAGATTCTCGCGAAGGACTTCGATCGATCCCCGCACGGACGGCGCCAAATTGCCGACGATTCGAGAACCGGTCCCCGCCGAGCTTACTTGTTGAATGAGGATCGCCTAGGCCCCTTTTTTCGCGGAGGGTGTAGCGCCCGAGGGCTCGCCGAGCTCGTAAGCCGTCGACGATTCGGGAACCGGTCCCCGCCGAGCTTACTTGTTGAATGAGGATCAACCTAGGGCCCCTTTTCGCGGTGGGTGAAGGTCCGAGAGCTCGCCGAGCTACGATCACGATAACACGACCAACAGAGGTCTTTTTAGTCTGGTTCGCCTCTCATGGGGAGATAACAACCCTACGCCCAAAGGATTGCACTAGCTTTTTGAGGATGTATTACAATATGCTTGCTCGGGGCACCCCGAGGTTCTAAGGGCTATCCTCAGGAGCACCGCCACGAGCTCTAAGTATGAGGAAAATAGGGAATGAAGTCCGCCTCGAACCCTTCGTGCGAGAAGGTATTTATAGGGGGTTACAAGCGACACAACATTTATTACAGAGGAGCGCCATCGCTCCGGACGTGGACGGAGTCGTTCCTTGTTTCACCGCACAACATGACGTGGTACAGTGGGCGCAGATCGCGGGCGCGTAGATCGTGGGCGTGCAGTCCTTCGAGCCACCGCATAATTAATGCCACATCGTCTTCGTGAATTGCGCCCAGTCTTTTGGTCGATCCTGGGGCTCTTCTTCGGTCTTGGTCGCTAGCTGCACTCTCCCGAGCAAGCATGCTCGGGGGCTAACTTGACAGAGGACGAGGTGGGCCTGCATGCCGGACTGTCCGGAGACCTTCCTTGGGGACAACGTCCAGGGGAAACATGGTCGGTTGCTGGCCAGCCGTCGGGGTACGATGGTCGTCTACGGGAATTTCCCAATCCCCGACAATTACAAATAAACAGCCTTATGCCTTGAGTGCCATAAGAAACAACGGAAACGAATAACGGCAGCAGGATAAACCCATCCATTTGCCCAATAGGCAATCGACTGGGATTCGCATCCTAATAATCTGGATCACCTTCGTCGTAACCACAAGCATAAAACTCGTAGTCGCTTTCAGTTTCTGCACACTCCTCTATAAAAAGTTGGGATGTTTTAAGGGTGAGCACAAAATGTACTCCGCAAGTCTTGGAAACATAATGCATAGTAACTATATGCATGACTGACTAATTGAAGGCATAATATGACTCTTTTAACGTAAAGCAAAGTTTAACTTTAAATACCAATAGTAATTTCACAAAGCATCGGTTGACCAAAATGTAATTGAATTTGATATAACAACTAAATAGGTTCCAACCATCTGACTGGCTCCAACCGCAAAACTATAATCCGAGAGTTCCATCCACTCACGGATTCCCAAACCACCATTTTTATTTAAAACAAAACCATAAAATCTACAATGTGCAAGTGTATCTCGCCTACCCTTAAACGTGGGCACGGCTATTTAAGTAATTTTAATTCTGCAGAGTGTATATAACTTTATCCACAAGACATAATCAACTCTTGTTGCCATGCAATTAACAAACTTCCTTCGGTGTGTCGGCAGAAAAATCTAAAATACCTCTGATAAATGGATATGAAAAGTCTAAGTGTCGGTGTTTCGGGAACCGGCAAGTAAATTTGTAGGTCTAGGGGCCGCGCGGTCCCGCTCCCTGAATGGTTAGACCAAGAGGAGTCCAAGGTTTATACTGGTTCGGGCTGAAGGTCCCTACTCCAGTTCGTGAGGCGATCGTATATTGCTTCTGAGACGGGAGGTCTCACGGTGTTTACAAGCGAGGATCGAGGTCCGGCCCCGAGTGCCTCGTGCGAAGGAGTTGGCTAAGGTGGTCGTGAATGTGAGACTCGGCGTTACGAATGCGCCCGAGTTCTAGGATCGCTATTGATTGTGCCGTCCCCGTTCCGGAGGGTCCTGCTTCCCCTTATATAGCTGGAGGAAGTAGGTTACATGGGGAAAGAAAGAAGAAAAAGAAGAGGGATGGGGTTCCCTGAGTCCGGGAGTTTGGTCGTCTGCCTTGGTATCTGATCCTCCGCCTTGGATTTGACGCCTGACGGAAGATGGCGCGCTCCATAATGGGCCGATGGACACGTATGGTGACGATCGTTCGCTCACGGGAGCGACGTGCCGCCTCTCAGGCGCCGGTCAAGCGGCCGACGCTGCAGGCGCTTAGCCGGGAGTTACCTCGGGAAGGCGCGCTTCCCTTCCCTACTCCTGTCTATGCGACGGGTTTGGTGCCTACCTTCGCCACCTACCGCCTCGAAAGGGGAGCCTCCTGGCTTCGTGTGGTCACGCTGAGGTGTTGTACCTGCGGGGTAGGTGAACAGGACAGAGATCGGTCTGTGATGGTACGATGTCTGTTCTCTAGCGGAGATGGCTTGAGCCTGACTGGGGCTCCCGAGAGGTCCGACCACGGCCGGATCGCTTTTTTGGCCGCCCCGCCGTGGCTTGGAGGGGGCGTCCGACCCGTGGTGCCGGTCGGGCCGCTTTTCGGGGCCGGTACGTTCGGAAATTGAGCATCTTTGAGCGGGGCCCCCAACTCGAAGCTTGGGCTGTGAGGTGGCCCATTCGTTTTTCCTGGGCCGCTGGGGATTCCCATGTCCTAGGTATCCATCAATAGCCCCCGAGCCCCCGGGTGGGTCGGAGAACCGACCGGGGGATCTACCCCGGCCGACGGATCTCGGTCGAGTGCGTCATACCGACGTGGCACGGCTTTCGTGTTTGGGGTAGCTTGGTCAGCTGATCGTCTTGGTGGTCGGTGCTCGACCGACTTGGTCGGCTGGTCCTGTCCGGGTGCGCGCGAGCGCATCCGGTGGATGGAGCCCCGAGCCCCCGAGTGGGTCGGAGACTCGGTCGGGGGTTTACTCTGAACGGCGCGATCCTCTTGATGGACGTGGTGACGCTTCGGCTTCTGGTGCCTGCATTCATTCGAATCCGTTCGGCTTCCGACCTCAGGCATATAAGGGCGGTGTTGTCACCGGTATTTGGGGTAGTTTGATCGCCGCCCAAATTCTTCGCCGCTCCGCAATTTTTAGCCTTCTTTGGGTCTTCGATGGCTGGGTTGGTCTTCAGCTTTGGGGATGATTCGTCCCCGACGCCCACGGACGAGGAGGTTTTCCTCACGGAGCTCTGGGGTGACTTGGACTTTGCCATGGGCGAATGGATGATCGAGCAGGACGCCGCCCGCGATGCCGCCGTCGTCGACGCGCTAATCGACGCCGTCCCGAGGCTCGTCAAGGCGAGGGATGCCCTTATTGAAGCGGTTAGGCGCGCGCGCGACGCTTAGATTCATGCGTCGTCTTGATGGTTTTGACTGTAACGCCGCGAGTAGCGATTATGTGTAACTTGCGCGTTATATGAATGCCGCTAGTTTTTGTTCGTCGAGCGCTTCTTTGCGTATGTGATCCTCTTGGGGACCATCTTTCGGGAACACGTAGCATGGCCACGAGTTCTTAGGAGCAGCTCGAGGCCGGGTGCGCGCGAGCGCATCTGGTGGATGGAGCCCCCGAGCGGGTCGGAGAGCCGGTCGGGGGGTTATCGCGGCATACGGAGAGGCCTCGATTGGCGGGTAGTCTTATGTCGCAGTTTCGACTTGCCCGTTGAACTGGTTCCTTGTTAGAGCCGGGCGGGCGGTCGTCCGTCCCGTGCCTTCGTCGGACGAGGCTGCTCGGGGGGAGTGTCCGTTAGTTCGTCCCACGAATACGCCCCGTCCGCAGGTGTGGGACCTGGAGGGGGTGAGCTAACGCGCGTTTGCCATGCGTTGGCTTGAACGCCATGCTCGCGCGAGCTGATAACGGGTTGTCCGAGTGGGTCTTGGTGACCTCCCGAAAGGGGTGATCATTCCGAACGAGCGTTGTCCTGGCGCGGGCGCTCGGCCCACTGGGGGCGACCCATGAGAACCTTTCTTTACTCAATCCCGAAACGGACCCTAGGTCGTCCGCCGACCTAGAGCGCAGCAGGCTGTCTCCCATCGATGGGTTCCACGGGAGAGTGTGAAGTATGGTCTCGGACACGATTTAGGGTGATCGGGTCGTCCGCCGTCCCGACTCGAGGCCCGCTGAGGGCTCACCCTGTCCTCGTCCCTCGCTCGATTTTCTGATTGGGACGGCGTCGAATCCACTTGGTGGACCGGGCTTTCGGAACCCGTAACGCTTGATCGAGTCCCGGTCGTGAATCCCTCGAGCTCTTTCGTGGCTCTCGAGATCGTCGCGGCCCGGTGGGCCCTTCGGCCGATTCTGGTCGGCTTATCACCGGTCGGGCCCGAGGAGTTGCGTGGTGCGCTACCTGACGTAAGGTCCTTTCGCCTGGCCGCCGTCTTGTCAGGTTTGAACATAGAGAAAAACTGAGGACCGACGCAACGTACCGTTGGACCGACGCGGCGATCGAAGTGCGCCGTTTCGTTCGAGGCATCGTCCGCCTGCCTGGCGCTTGGCCGGTGTCCTCCTTAGCTCTTAAGGGTTCGGGGGAGTCGTCAGGGAGGACCTGGCCTTCATTTCCCTTGCGTTGCCTGCGACAGATCAAGACACAGAGAAGAAAAGGAGGGAGAGCTCGAGAACAAGGTCCTCCCTTTCGTCTTCCTTTCGCCCGCAGATTTCCTTCGTCGGGGATGTCGTGGCCGGAGTGCTCCATCCTTCCCGCCCGCGCCCTCGGTTTGGAGAAGAAGCGGTTCCTCCCCCCGCAGGATGTCTCGCAGTGGAGGGTGCCGACGGGGGCCGCGGTCCCGGAGCCGAGGGGTGACGAGGTCGTCATATCTAGGGATGGCAAAATTACCCGTGGGTTCGGCATTGGGGTACCCACCCGATGGGTTCGGGTATGGGTTTAATTTCGCACCATGGTTTCAAATTTCGGGTTCGGGTTCGGGTTTGGGTTCGGGTTCGGGTTCGGGTTCGGGTTCGGTTCTGCACCCGTGGGTACCCATGGGTACCCGAATTAATTAATATAAATTAAAAATAATGGAAGGTTAATTCAAGATTTTCAAGCATCGTTCGAGATGTAAGATGCGGTAACTTTCATGATTATATACACCATATATTTTTCCTTTAAACATAGAAATTACAAATGAATTGATTGATAATTGATGGTTGAAAATTTGATTGTGAGGTGAATTTAATTTCGGGTTCGGGTACCCATCGGGTTCGGGTATGGGTGTGGGTATGTACCCGTGAGAGATTTCGGGTTCGGGTTTGGGTCTGCGGGAGGTGTACCCGCCCATACCCGCCTTGCCATCCTAGTCGATTCTGCGCCTTCTTGAGCGCTGGATTGGGGCTCCTCTTCATTCCTTCGTTCGTGGGCTCCTCCATTATTACAAGGTGGAGGTACACCATCTGAACCCCAACGGCGTGCTCCACATGGCGGTTTTCATCACGTTGTGTGAGGCGTTTTTGGGGATTGAGCCTCACTGGGCACTCTGGAAGTATTTCTTCCAAGTGCGGTCGTGGAAGAACAAGCAGTCGGCCGACGCGAAGCTGGCGCCAGTCGGCGGTGCCGCCATCCAGCTGCGCTCCAACCGTGCGGCGGAGTACATCGAGGTGAAGCTGCCCACGTCGAATCGGGGGTGGCATTCCGAGTGGTTTTATGCCCGGAACTTGGGAAATAGCGCCCCGGCCTTCACCGGTCAGTGCCCTGTGGCGGTGCCGGAGTGGAACTGGGGTCCTGACGAGAGGGAGAAGAGGAGAATGGAAGTGATTTTGGAGCGGATCAGGGATCAGAGGAGGAGAGGCTTGACCGGCGAAGTTGTGGTCCGCGCGTTCATGGGGAGGCGCGTGCAGCCCCTTATGGATAGGTCGCGCCCCATGTTCGCGTATGCGGGGGCGTCTGACCCCATGAGGATGGATCGTTCCGACCTTCCTGCAGCGGAGGTCGAAGCTCGGGTGGCTGTTGTTTTGGTCTGGCGAACCACCGTGGCGGCGGGTGGTGCCCCCGAACCTTTCTCGGCGGAGAACCCTCCAGACCTGGTAATCTAGGCGGCTCCTTTCCCTTTCGTCCTTCCCCTTCCTCCTCTATTCCGATCCTTCAAGTTTTGGGCTGAGTGGTGCCTCTGCGCCTTCTAGGGCCTGGCCGGGGCATCCTCCCGGGCGTTGCTGCCGGGGGAGAAGGCGATGAGAGCCGCGGCCCGCGAGAGGGTCGCGCAGCAAGAGTCCGCTCTCAAAGAGCGGAGAGAAGAGAAGAGGAGGAAGAAGAGGGAGGAGCGCGCAGCGAGGTCCGCGCGCGGCGAAGATGTTTCCGAATCGACCATCCTCTCCGCGATCGGTGCGGGATCGTCTTCTAGTGATGGCAGCGCCCCTGACGACCCGTACGGCTCGTTCGACCTCGGGCAGTAGCTCGGACGAGGGCGCTGATACGAGCGCCGCCTTCGTGGCGCCCCGAGCGGGAACGCCCCCTGCCGAGGTGCCCCTGGGGAGGCAGAGGGGTGATTCGCCCCCGCCGGAAAGGCCGGTGAAGAAGGCGCGGCTGTACAGCACCCGTTCGACACAGTAAGTGCTTTTCGCCTTTTGTTTGCGTTGCGTTGCTTAGGCCCATGCTGTCTCTGATTAGCCATCGGGCTCAGCGACTTTACGGGGGAGAGTTTGGCGGCGGCGGCGGCGGGCCACCATGTCCTCACGAAGTCGGGCGCCGCTTCTTCGCTGGCGAGACCGAGAAGCGCCGGCGACTTGGAGCGACAGTGGTGCGGCGTCGTTGCCACGCCCGCGCTATCGGCGCCGGAGCTCGCCGGTGCATGCATTGAACCATCACGGGCCGGTGCACCCCGAGGCTCCGGCAACTCTCAGTGATCCGGCGCCACAACCAAGGGTTGACGAGGGCGAGGAAGATCTTCTGCCGCCGATCGCAGGAGGGCCGTCGCTTGGGGCAGTCTTGGCGCTGGGTGCGATGTCGCCGTCGCTGCTCAGGGGTTCGCCGGACGGGACGACGCAAGCACAGGCGATCGTCGCTGCCGACCCGTCGGCGGCGGCGGCGGATGTTCCACTGCTGACGCAAGTCGCCGAGGCGACCGTGGGTGAGCTCCCTCGACCGCTTCCATCCACACTGGTTTGGTCGGGCAGCGATCCATCCGGTCGGCCGCTATTCGTCCTGGACGACGGGGTGGAGATTGGGGAATGGGAGTCCCTGCAGGAGGGCTCGCGGCAGGCCAGGATCGAGATGGACCAGATTCGGACGAGTCTAGGCCATCTCCTCGAGTCCTCCAACAGGGTGCTGGACGCCATCACCGGGGGGATCGACTCATCCAGCATGGTAAGCCGGCCTTACAGGTCCTTTGTCCCAATCCTCGACGATTTTGCTACGGACTGACGGGATATCGGCGTTTCGCAGCGTTTGCGGGAGCGGTCGGATGGTAAGTCCGGGTTCCTCCGCTGCCTGTACGACCAGAGGACGGCCGCGGAAAAGGACCGCGACCAACTGGGCTCCGAGCTGCACGAGGCTCGGGAGGCCGTGGCGCGTGAGCGGTCGGAAGCAAGGGAGGCCCGCCAGGCGATGAATGAGATCGCCGACGTCTTGCAGGAGGAGCGCCGGGCGGGTCAGTCCTTGAGAGCGAGGGTATCTCAACTGGAGTCCCTCCTGGCGGAGGCTAGCAGTGCCAGGGACACCGCTCGGGCGGAAGCGGCGGTGGCGAGGAAGCTCGATGAGGAGACCCGGGCCAGGCTCACTGCTATGACGGACTCGCTTACCGTGAGGATCGCGCCTGGTTGATTTGAAAGAAATGCCATCCGCTGGTCATGCTTTTGATTTTGCTTCGGTCTTGAGCGCGAAGAACCTTGGCGAGGTTGCGGAAGCACGGAGGTTGGCGGTGGAGGAGCGTGATGCGGCGGTCACGGCGAAGGAGGCGGCCCAGACGGCGCTGCAGGTGGCGGAGGGCGGTCGGTCCGATCTGGCCGCCGAGCTGGCAGCCCTGGGAAAAGTTGGTCAGACCGTCTGTGACCGAGTGCTTGGAGCCGTGCGGGGCACAAGTTCACTCGCGACCGAGCTAGCTCGAGTGCTAGGGCATGTCGAGAACTCGGTGAACATAAGCGCCGCGCTCGGGGCCTCTTCCGCGCTTGTTCGCACCATGTCCTTCTACAACGGCCTTGACCTGGGAAAGGTTAGCAGCGGGATCACCGGGAATCGGACCGATGAGGAGGTCGAACGCTTCGTGCTTCAAGTCGAACCGCACGCCCGAGCGATAGCCGATGAAATATCGCCGCAGCTCGTCCTTCACGGGGAGTATGAATGAAGTTAAATATTTTTAAAATGTAAAAACTTTTAGCATGTAATGAATCGGGGCTCGATCCTACGCCGTTCGCAGAGTTTCGCGCTTCCTCGTGCTGGTGAACGCTCAGCGACCGTAGTCCTAGAAACCGCGGGGGTCGTTTGGACGTGGGTTGGCGTGTTTGTCCTTTCCAAGGAAAACGCGAAAGAGGTGCGAACGAACGTTGGGAGCAAGAGACGCATGGTCACATTTTGGGTGGGAGAACAGCGTTCCCGACCGGCTACGGATCGTCCGTCAGACAGCACTTCCTTTTTCATGGCGCCACTCGTGATCGTAGCCACTAGGGCGTAGGCCGTGGCGCCTGGGTCGAGAGGGTTACCATTGGGGGGAACCTGGCGACCGATCGGACTACCGACCCGCTCGAATGTGACCCGCTCGAATGTGTGAGTGATGTCGCCCTTGCTGTAGCCCCCGAGCGGTGCGTGGGGACCAAGTTGTGGTCGGCACGCAGCGCTAGATTTTTAAGCGTAAGGGAGAGTTGAACGCCTTATCTTTTTAGGCTCCTGGCCTGGGACGCTGTCCTGTTGCTCGCTGGCGTCGCATTAGCATCGGATGCATAGTAGGCGTCGCATCTGGCTTGGAGGAGAAGGAATGATGGGGCGGACGTGGCTTCCTCGAGAGCGGCGCTCGCCCGGACCGTGTTGCATCGCCCGAGTGGCACGAATCTCGGAGTTACAGTGACTCGCGCGCGTGACCGGTACTGCCCGGGGGCGAAAATCGAAGGGTCGCGCTGTCTCTGCGCGAGGCGGCGTCCCCTCGCCCCCGTGCCGTCGCGTCGTCATTTAATGCGAAGTGGGATTTTAATGGCTGTCCCGCCCTCGTGTGGGCCGAGGGTACGACGGCACGCGCGGCAAGGCGCGCGAAGGGGCGGCAGTTCGGACCGCCTCGTTCCGCTCCTACAAATATGGGGTGCGGGGCGAAGCGATAGCCCCCCTCAGCCATCGCGTTTGTGCTTCTTCGTTTTCTCCGCCTTCCAAGTTCATCTTCAAAGTGAAACCCGGCGGTGCGATGGCCAGCGGAGGTGGCGACGACGAAAGGACTGGGAAGCGACCGGCGGAGGCGGGCCCTCGGGATTCGCACCCAAATAAACCCCGGATGGATGAAGGCTCCTCCGAGGCCGCGGCGAGAGGTGGGTTTAACCTTCCCTCGCCGGCCTTCTACATCTGGAACCCTCCGCGCGCGTAAGTCATTGTCCGGCTGTCTTTGGTGAGATGGTGGGGTCCCTTGGCTGACGGCGTTCCTTTGTCTTTGCCTCCAATAGGTCCGAGCCGGCTAGAGCGGAGTCGGTAGGCGCCATCGCGGCTAGTGCCGGCGCGTCTCCAGCAGTGTCTAGCGACCTCTTGACACTGAGGGCGTGGGCGGCCGGCATGGTGGACGCATTAGCGAGGTCACACGCTGGCCTGGCTTCTCACGTTGCGTCTTCCACCGCCCTAGGAGCGGAGGCGTCGGCTCTGGCGCGCCTTCGCCAGCCGAGGATGAAGTGGCGGCCAATGGCGCGTCCGAGGCCGCCGAGGCCGAGGTGGCCCGAGGGCGCGAGGAACTTGACTCCACGCGCGCGGTCCTCCTCTCCATGCTCCGCCCTGCCTATGAGAGTATAGGCAGGAGCCTGAGGCCCCTGGGGGTGCGGCTGAACGAGCCACCGCAGCGCACCGTGGCGCAGTACGCCTTCGGCTTCACTCGGGCGGCCGAGGCTCTGGAGGACCTGCCGCACGCTCTGCGCGAGCGCTCCGCCCGCGAGGGGCGAAGGGTGGCGGTCTTGGTGGCGGAGTACGTGCTGGCGTGCTGCGCCAGCCGGTGCGGCTCCTTCGACCCGGCAGCGACTGTCGCCCGGATTGAGGGCGAGCCGGCCCAGGCGCGAGCTAGGGTACGGGAGGCGGCGGAAGCGGTGGCGACGCGGCTGCACCTGGAGGTCTCGGATGATGAGTCCGAGGACAGCGGAAGCTCCGGGAGGGACGACGCCTTCTTCGGCCCGGATCCTTAGGAGTAGGAGTCCTCCGCCGCGCCCAACTCGCTTCTGGGCGAGGCACTCTGGCGTCGTATGTCGCGCCCCATCCGTCGCCTCCGGCCCCGCTTTGCGAGATCTTTGCACTCACTCTGCTTTTGGGCGATGTAAATTGCGGAGTGGGTTTAAATCCTCCATATTTTGCTTTTGTAATAAGCACTCAGACGTTTCTCTTAGGAATACAATGTTTCCTCGAAAATCTTGTTTTGCATGGCGTTTTGACCTCGCTTCTTCCTCTCGTTTCACGGAACGCCGGTCGTGGTCGGGAACCAGCATTTGTCATGGGTAAACTTCACGGGTAGAACCGCCTGAGCTTCTCGATATTCCAGGCGTTTGAAAGGATGCCGCCGTTCGCGTCTTTGAGTCGGTAAGTGCCGGGTCGGATAACCTCTGCGATGGTGAAGGGGCCTTCCCACGGGGGCGAAAGCTTGTGCCGCCCTTGGTTGGACTGAACTTGCCGCAGGACCAAGTCGCCAACGTTGAAGGCCCGACCGTGGACATGACGACTCTGGTATCGCCGTAGCGCTTGTTGATACTTAGCGGATCGTAGGACAGCGACGTCGCGTGCCTCATCGAGTTGGTCGACCGCGTCTTGCTGCGACTCGAGCCCCCGCGTCTCGTCGTAAGTCTGCAGCCTTGGGGCGCCGTACTCGAGGTTGGTCGGTAGGACGGCTTCGGCGCCGAATACCAAAAAAAATGGTGTAAAGCCGGTCGACCGAGTTGGCGTGGTTCGCAGGCTCCAAAGAACGGAGGGTAGCTCGGCCGCCCAACGTCCTGCTGATTTCTTCAATCGGTTGAAGATTCGCGGCTTGAGCCCTTGAAGGATCATGCCGTTCGCCCTCTCGGCCTGACCGTTAGTCTGCGGATGAGCCACGGCTGCCCAGTCGATGCGGATATTGAAGTCGTCGCAGAACTCGAGGAACTCCTTCCCCGTAAACTGCGTGCCGTTATCGGTGATGATGGAGTTCGGGACTCCAAACCAATAAATAATGCCACGGAAGAAGTCGGCCGCCTGCATCGACGTGATGGAGGCGACCGGCTTTGCCTCTATCCACTTGGTGAACTTGTCGACCGCGACAAAAAGGTGGGTGAAGCCCCCGGGCGCCTTTTTGAATGGCCCGAGCAGGTCGAGTCCCCAGACCGCGAACGGCCATGTAATGGGGATCGTCTGGAGGGCTTGCGCAGGCATATGTGTTTGTTGGGCAAAAAATTGGCACCCTTCGCAGGTGCGGACGATTTGTTCGGCGTCGGCTACGGCGGTCGGCTAGTAAAAACCTTGCCGAAAGGCCTTTCCGACGAGAGACCGTGGGGCGGCGTGATGACCGCACACCCCACCGTGGATGTCTAGCAGCAACTCCTTCCCTTGATCGGCCGGAATGCACTTTTGGAGGACCCCAGAGGGACTCCTCTTGTAGAGGTCTTCGCCGACCAGGACGAACAATTTCGCCCGCCGAGCGAGGCGTCGGGCCTCGGTCGGGTCGGCGGGGAGCGATCCGTCCGTCAAACGCCAGACGAAGGGCTTCCTCCAGTCGGAGTCCGCCATCAGCACATCGTGGTCGGGCTCGGGTAGGGTCGCGTTTGGTGGCTCGGTGGTCGGTTCACCCGAGTCGCGCGGATTAACCGCCGGTTCGACCGTCGGGTCTAGTCGGACGGATGGCTGGTAGAGGTCGTGGACAAAGATACCGGATGGGACCGGTCCTTTGCTGGAGGCGAGGTGGGCAAGGTAGTCGGCCTCACCGTTGTAGCGTCGATAGCTGTGGTGGAGCTCGAATCCTTTAAACCTCTCCTCGAGCTTGCGTACTTCGCGACAGTACGCCACCATGCGGGGGTCTCGAGGCTCCGTGGCCTTCATGACCTGGTCGACCACCAGCTTGGAGTCGCCGTGTATGTAAAGCCGTCGTGCGCCGAGGTCGGCCGCGATCCGGAGACCGTTGATAAGGGCTTCGTACTCTGCGACGTTGTTGGTGGCGTCGAAGAGCAGCCGAATGGCATACTGGAGCTTGTTGCCGAGCGGTGAAATGATGACGACTCGGCACTCGCTCCGTTCTTCGTGTAGGATCCGTCGAATACATCGCCCAAGACGGGATCCTCTAGTACAGGTGGCGCCTGGGCTTCGGTCCACTCCGCGACGAAGTCCGCCAGGACCTGCGACTTGATCGCTGTTCTGGGGACGAACGAAATATAATGGCCATTGAGCTCGAGTGCCCATTTGGCTATTCTTCCGGAGGCGTCGCGGTTGCGGATGATCTCGCCTAGCGGCGAGGAAGTCACCACGGAGACGGAATGCTGGCTGAAGTAATGGATCAGCTTCCTCTTTGCGATGAGCACTGCGTAAAGCAATTTCTGCACTTGCGGGTACCGGGTCTTGGACTCGGAGAGCACCTCGCTGACGAAGTAGACCGGCCGTTGCACCTTGAGTGCGCGGCCTTCTCGCCCGCTCCACGACGAGCGCCACACTTACGACGTGGGTCGTTGCGGCAATATAAAGGAGCAGTGGTTCGCCTAGCGCCGGGGCAGCCAGAACCGGGGGTGAGGTTAAGAAAGTCTTCAGCCGATCGAGGGCTTCCTGAGCTTCTTGCGTCCAGCTGAACCGATCGGACTTCTTGAGTAGCTTGTAGAGCGGCATCCCTCGCTCGCCGAGGCGTGACACGAAACGGCTCAAAGCGGCGAGGCATCCGGTCAGTTTCTGGACGCCCTTTAAGTCGGCGATCGGGCCCATCCTCATGATCGCAGAGATCTTGACTGGGTTGGCCTCGATGCCGCGCTCTGAAATGATGAAGCCAAGGAGCTTCCCTTTGGGAACCCCAAAGACGCACTTCTCGGGGTTGAGTTTTATGCGGAACCGTCGGAGGTTCGCAAAGGTCTCTTCTAGGTCGGCGACGAGGTCGCCGCCCCTTCCGGTTTTGACGACGATGTCGTCTACGTACACCTCGATGTTACGACCAACTTGATCGTTAAAACAGGCGTACATGCATCGCTGGTATGTAGCGCCCGCGTTTTTCAGACCAAACGGCATTGTTGTGTAACAAAACGAACCGAACGGCGTGATGAAAGAAGTCGCGAGCTGGTCAGACTCTTTCATCGCGATCTGGTGGTAGCCCGAGTAGGCATCCAGAAAAGATAACGATTCGCACCCCGCGGTGGAATCGACGACTTGGTCGATCCGAGGCAAAGGAAATGGGTCCTTGGGACATGCCTTATTCAGGCTCGTATAGTCAACGCACATTCTCCATTGTCCGGACTTCTTTTTTACAAGGACAGGGTTCGCAAGCCACTCGGGGTGGCGAACCTCTTTTATGAACCCTGCCTCCAAAAGCTTGGCTACCTCCTCCCCTATGAGCCTGCGCTTCTCTTCGTCGAAGCGGCGGAGGCGTTGGGCGACCGGCCTCACGCCAGGTCGAATGTTCAAAGCGTGCTCGGCGACCTCCCTCGGGATGCCCGGCATGTCTGAGGTCTTCCATGCGAAGACATCTCGATTCGCGCGTAGGAAGTCGACGAGCGCGCTTTCCTATTGGCGGGGAGGGCGGCTCCCACACGTACGGTCTTTGATGGGTCTTCCGGATCGACTGCGACCCCCTTCGTGTCCTCGGCGAACTCGAAGGATCCAGGCCCCGACTTGCTGGAGCTAGGGGCAGACCCTGAGGTTTCCCTCCGGTAGTTATCGAGCTCGGCGGATGCGATGACCGCCGAGGCTAGCTCACAACTGCTTCGTTCGTAGTTGAAAGCGAGCTGGAATGACGAGGCCACGGTGATCACGCCTCGTGGCCCCGGGATTTTCAGCTTTAGGTACGTGTAGTTGGGGACCGCCATGAACTTAGCGTAGCACGGCCTCCCCAGGATAGCGTGGTAGGAATCCGCAAACTCCACCACTTCGAAGGTGAGGGTTTCGGTACGGAAATTTTCAGGCCCCCCGAAGGTGACGGGCAGGTCGACCTGCCCGAGCGGGTAGGCCTGCTGGCCCGGAATGACACCATGGAAAGGCGCCTTGCTCGGCCGCAGGGTCGAGCGAGGGACCCCCAGGGCGTCGAGTGTCTCAACATACATGATGTTGAGACCGCTGCCGCCGTCCATAAGCACCTTAGTGAGGCGCTTTGACCCCACGATGGGGTCAACGACAAGCGGGTACCTTCCTGGTTGCGGGATGTGGTCGGGGTGGTCCGTCCGATTGAAGGTGATCGGGGACTCCGACCATCGGAGGTACTTCGGCACGGCAGGAGCCACCGTGTGTACCTCGCGATAGGCGAGCTTTTGCCGTCGTCTGTCGGCGTAGCTCGCTGGTCCGCCGAAGATCATAAGGCATCCGTCGGGCTCCGGGAACCCGTCGTCTGCCTTCTCCTCCCCGACCTCCGGCGTCGGGTCGCTTTTCTTCCTTGCCTCGGTTGCGTGGGGTTCCCGAGAGGAAGCGCCAGACCTCGCATTCCGGATTTGTGTTGACAGATACCCGTGGTTCGACACGGCTTTCCATTAATTTCTCGGTGGTCGGGCACTTGCGCGCTACCGCCGCTTGACAGTATGCGGTCGGTGGCGGCGACCATGTGGTCCTCGCGGGCCTGCTTCCCCTTCCGTTTCCGCTTGTCGGAACGGTCGGAAGGGACGGCAGGCTCGGTGCCAGACTCGCGTTTTGCCTTCCCTTTATCGAAGATGGCCCCCACGGCCTCCTCGCCGGAGGCGTGGTTGGTGGCGATGTCTAGTAGCTCCTTGGTGGTCCTGGGTTTGATGCAACCCAGCTTGTGCACCAAAGCTTTGCACGTGGTGCCGTAGATGAACGCCCCAACGATGTCGGCGTCGCTGATGTCGGGGAGCTTGTTGCACTGTTGGGAGAAGCGCCGGATATAGTCCTGGAGCGTCTCCCGGCCGCTTGCTTGCGACTTTTCAGTTCCGTGAGTTCCTGTATGTTTGTATGTGCCCTGGAAATTTTCGACGAAGACGCTCTTCAAGTCGGTCCAGTTCCTGATAGTTCCCGCGGGCAGATACTCGAGCCAGGCTCGAGCCGAGTCAGCCAAGTATATGGGGAGGTACTGAATGATAAAAAGATCATTAGTGGCCCACGGCTTCGTGAGCGTAGTCGGAGTCTTCGACCATACACCGGGGTTTGTTGCCCCCGTGTACTTGGCTATGTTGACGGGTGCCCGAAACCGGGCGGGGAAATCCGCCTTTCGGATCTCCCGTGAAAACGCTCGCGACCGGGCCGTCCGGCTCGGCTGCGTTCTGGGCGCGGCGCCGTATCCGCGATCGGCCCACTTCTCCCGCCGACCTCTTCGCCGAGAGGTGTCATGAGTCGTGGTTAGGGCCGAGGCCGGCGCCACGGAGTGTACGAGGCCCGAGGCCGTTCCGGTGTGGTGCGGTTTCGCGGACCATGGCGACCACAGCTCCGGGCGCTGAGTGGGACCTCGCGTGGAGAGCCGGGCCGGTACGTCTTTGTCTGTTGCACGCCTACCAACTCCGGAGGTGCCGGTAGGTGGCCCCGCCTCGAGCTCATCCGCTCAGGGGACGCCTCGGAGCGAGATCGCGGCCATGCGGTTCGACTTCGGGGGGAAGCACGGGACGGAGCCCGGCCCTTCGGCTAATTGTTGGTGTACCTGGCGTGCAGCACGCCGCCTACGCCTAGTGCCGGTGGGGCCACGAGCTGGCTCGGCCCAGGTCGGCCCTTGCTCTGTCGAGCTTGGCCGCTTGAGCCTCCAGCTCAGCGCGCTGCTTCCATCTTTGGTGGCGCCTCCAGCCGCCCGGCTTGTTGGAGGTGGACCTCTTGACTTGGAGAAGTCATGGCTGGTTGCTCGGTCGCACCAGCCATGTTGCATTCACGAGAGTACGGTTCCTCCGAAGCGAACTCTGTGGCAGAGCTAGAATCGTGGTCGGAGGAACTCTCCAATATCTCGTGGAAGGAGGCCGGCGCGTAACCGGCCATGGCCACGAAATGCGGGCCTGCGGGGAGCGACGGCGCCACCCGCACGGACCCACATGCACCACCGCCGGAGGCGGCGCCATGTGTGGCGAGCTCCGGCATCGAGGCTCGCGCAGGGGCCTTGAGCCGAAGATTGTCGAGGAGAGGAACGACGAGGTCCAGGTACCCAGCGGGGGTCTGGTCCTAGGGCGCGACGGGAGCGAGTACAAGCCCTCCCGTCGCGGTGGCGACGAAGTCGATGGAGCCGAAACGAATCCAGCTTCCTGGCGCAAGCCTGCTGTCGCCGGCGAAAGGTGCCATCAGGGAGGCGTATGGGGATCCGAAGATGCTGACAACGCGCGAGGCCCCCTACCTGGCGTGCCAACTGTCGGTGTTTCGGGAACCGGCAAGTAAATTTGTAGGTCTAGGGGCCGCGCGGTCCCGCTCCCTGAATGGTTAGACCAAGAGGAGTCCAAGGTTTATACTGGTTCGGGCTGAAGGTCCCTACTCCAGTTCGTGAGGCGATCGTATATTGCTTCTGAGACGGGAGGTCTCACGGTGTTTACAAGCGAGGATCGAGGTCCGGCCCCGAGTGCCTCGTGCGAAGGAGTTGGCTAAGGTGGTCGTGAATGTGAGACTCGGCGTTACGAATGCGCCCGAGTTCTAGGATCGCTATTGATTGTGCCGTCCCCGTTCCGGAGGGTCCTGCTTCCCCTTATATAGCTGGAGGAAGTAGGTTTCATGGGGAAAGAAAGAAGAAAAAGAAGAGGGATGGGGTTCCCTGAGTCCGGGAGTCTGGTCGTCTGCCTTGGTATCTGATCCTCCGCCTTGGATTTGACGCCTGACGGAAGATGGCGCGCTCCATAATGGGCCGATGGACACGTATGGTGACGATCGTTCGCTTTGTCGGGAGCGACGACACGCCCTCAGGCACCGATCAAGCGGCCGACGCTTGCGGCGCTGGCCGGAGTTACCTCGGGAAGGCGCGCTTCCCTTCCCTACTCATGTCTATGCGACGGGTTCGGTGCCTGCCTTTGCCACCTACCGCCTCGAAAGGGGAGCCTCCTGGCTTCGTGTGGTCACGCTGAGGTGTTGTACCTGCGGGGTAGGTGAACGGGACAGAGATCGATCTGTGATGGTACGATGTCTGTTCTCTAGCGGAGATGGCTTGAGCCTGACTGGGGCTCCCGAGCGGTCCGACCCGCCGGTCGGATCGTTTTTCGGTCGTCCTGGCCGTGGCTTGGAGGGGGCGTCCAACCCGTGGTGCCGGTCGGGCCGCTTTTCAGGGCCGGTACGTTCGGAAATTGAGCATCTTTGAGCGGGGCCCCCAACTCGAAGCTTGGGCTGTGAGGCGGCCCATTCGTTTTTCCTGAGCCGCTGGGGATTCCCATGTCCTAGGTATCCGTCACTAAGATACTCTTAAGGAATGGATAGTTAGATTTAATTTCTACTACTACTATTTATTACCTATGTTATCCACTGTGAAATTTTTCATCCGAAAACCAAAATAATAGGTTAATTTGGCTTGGTTCGGCTCGGTCTAACAGTTACGTCCAAGCGTGCTCAAATCCTGTGTATTATGCCCAACTTACTGTCACAACGCGCGCGAGCCATTCAATCACGGCGTGCAGACCTTATTGCGTTCGTGTTTTCTCGACGAAACGGCCGTGGCCAGGCTGTGCTTCCCACATGCTCTTTATACCGGTCCGATCTTGAGTGCGTGTGCTTCCCATCATCGGTTGACGTGTAGAGCTGATTATCGAGCTTAACAAGATATTATCATGTTCTTTTAGTTGACATAATTTGACGTAAAATTATTTTATTTACTATTTAAGTGGTTGTTTTAAATTCGTGCTAATGAGTCCCTATCAAGAAGAGACTCATTTTAATTTTAAACCTATTAAAAACTAAAATGAAAGAAAATTTTACCGGCACTACCAGAGTGGGTGCTGAAATGTCCACAAGTCGCGGGTATATTTGCAGTTCCCACGTATTTCAGAGCTTATCTGAACCTGATCGAGGCTGGCCACGGGCTCGGCTCGTTTCTGGAATTCTGGACGAGATCGCCCGCCATGGCAACGAGTGGCGACACCGCCCCACGCTTTACACGAACACCAAGGCTTCTTCTCCCTTCTCATGCATTACAGAATACTTGATCGAATAAGGGTATCTATCTTTCCAACTAGGCTGGTGAAGTAAGGTAAGGTACTAATGTCTCGCCTCTTTTACTTGGCCATGGGGACCCGACCCAACATAGGATTATAGGAGCAAGAAGACGACGTCTGTCAGTCTATAGGTCGATGGGGAAAGGAGAATCTTGTTAGAGAATGCATGAACTGGCGGACTCTCGAGTGACGGCATTGGCATCCTATGGATGGCTCTCCTCCCTGTGGCCAAAATGACCTAGAGGTCAAAAGCCTAAAAGGAACAGCTGCTTGCACATCAAGGTTCAAACTTGTGATCATTCCTGCTAATTCTTACAGAAAACAATCAAATCCTGTCTACCATGATGATGATGGTATGATCATTTTGTTTCTTTTATTTTTCCTACTGTATCATAGCATGTAAAGCTATTCTCAGAACTTTGCAGGAGCTACGTACATTTCCTGTGTGATTACTGAACTCTGACGGTTTCAGCTCAATTTCAATCTGTCCTAGCAGAGGCCAACGTACAATAGTCCCGAGGGACTTAGACATCTTGCTGTATCTTCTGGAGCTGTTAAGAGGTGGAAGCCTGACAAGTGGGGCCCAGAAAGCAATTGCAGAGCATACTCATGCAAGGACCTGCCCGCTTGTTCCCTTCTAGTTCTAGATCTGTCACCTTCTCTCCTTCCCCCATATGTGGGCAGAAAAAACCGCCTCTGCTGGAGTCCATTTCACTACTCCCTGAAAGAAAAGTTAGTACAAAACTTGCAAAGTTTGACTTGTTAATTCGAAAGGAAGATAATAACAATAAAAATATGATTCAGTATCATTTTAAAAAAATGTTATCATCTAGTACCAGTACCAATACAAGTAACCAATTCTTCTGACACTCAATAATAGACAAGCACATTTCAGAATTTCCACCTCACACATCCGGCCCACCTAATAAATATTGTTCGTAAGAATTCCGTAGAAGCTTTTTTTTCGTACAGATAGCGACACTTTTTATAAAACCGGGCTTACATTATGCTGACGTGCTAAATTTGCTTCATGAACAAAAAACCTCCATGAAAAAAAAACAAATGCAAAAGAGCAAAACTGTGTATTTAAGGAAAAGATACCTTGGACAGCTACTGGCTTATCCTAGCAAGGAAGGTGGTTACTTAAAGCTTAAAGCAGCTAGTGAGTTAGTAGTACTATTAGAGAGGACTGGTTGGTATGGTTGAGTAAAGTGGCCACATTTGGATCTACACTAGTATCTGTCTAATTAACCCAATGTTTATGGTGGAGTCATGTGGAGTTACTGTACAGTTACTTGCTTTCTAGTGCTGCAATGGCTGTACAAAGCAAACCCAAATGGAAAGCCATAGCTTCTCAATGATCCAAACTTGTGTTTCATCCAATTTTTTTATCTCTACCTAAAAAAAAGAAATGATTGGTGGGGAGCAAATGCAGATCCAAAACTGGGAACAGGTTGTCCAGAACTGGGTTTAGATTCCACCAAAAGAAGGTGAAAATATTACCATTCCTTATTTTTGTTCATATTAGTTTAGGAGGAATTTCATAGTAAATGGAGCAATTATAAGCTAGTTGGAGACGCAGCTGTAGACAGGCTGCATACTTTATACTTCTATTGGGTTCAAAATTAGACCGATTGTGAGTTGTGACAGAGTTGATCATACACTACTTATAGGCTTCATTTCAGAGATTGAGCAATGAGGCTTGTCACGGTCTTACTGACTATTGTCAAAGAATCATAGGTCTCATTCGTTTCAGTTTCTGCATAGCTTCTGCTTAAAAAAAGAAGAAGATTATTTGCCGAACAAGAGAATTCTGGACAGCTTCTCCCACAATCAGAACATATCATCTACATAAAATCAGAATCCGACTGAAACCTAATTCTTACTGATTCTCACCAATCTGGTCCGGAACCTAGAAGTCGCCGTCGGCCCAACCTGACCGATTCTCACACAATCAAAAACAAATTCTCCTATAATCCAGAATTCATAATCCTAAATCTGAAACAAACTAGGCCATAGTAATTTTTTTCTACATTACACAATGCCACTTGATGATGTGGCCTGCTACAACTGACACAGCACGAAAAGAAATAAAAGAAATTGCAGGGAGTAGGCACGAACAACTGTAAGAATAGTAGCTACAGTAAATACCACAAGATGGGCGTAGAAATGGTTAAGTCCTTTACCACAATATCTTCTGATACTCTATTTACCTCGCCATGCAGTAGCTTGGCTTTTATTACGAGAAGAAACGCAGAGAGCCAACCGTTGGGTGGAAGAATTAACTTCTGCAAATTGCAACGTTTCCATCCCAGTGGAGAAGCCATCAAGAAACATTTACCCCAATCCAAAGTATCCTATGTTACTTACCCGCATGTGTACACGTTCTTGGCCCTTTGCCTTCAGTACTGCCCACTTATCTCCCATCAACTGATTCTAAAAATCCAAGTGTGCATCCTGAAATTCTGTACCCGACGTGTTGTCACGACGTATTAACCATTGTCACATTACTTTATCATATCGTCAACTAATTTAAGAACATTCCTTGGCTGTATTCTACTGCAGGTGAAAAGTGAAAACAACTCTGAAAAGGTGGTTTGGGAAGTGAAAAAACTGAAGATGCAGACGTAACAGAACAGTCTCCAAATCCTGATCTCTCGCATCATCTCTCCCCCCTAGGATAAAGTGCACTGCGACCTGTTCCTGAGGCAACAGCACAAACCGTAACTGCAAGTAACAACCCATGTGAAGGAGCTTTCAGTTTTTTTTCCTCACTTGCTCTCTCTCCTTCCTTCTCAGACGATCAAAACCTTTTTTTTTTGAAAATCATTACTCTTTTAGTTTTATAGTAAACTTTTATTTTTATAAATCTGATCACTTTCTGAACGCAAATTGAAACATAGTACTATCTCTAACCATAAAAACGTCGGAAGATAAAGACGATCTGGGAGCTTGGTAGCTTTAGTGGCTTCTCAAGCTCCCAAAGCACGGTACGTGCGCGGAATGTGACACATGTTATTTTCTAGTGTTTCTTTGATCAATGATAGACTATTTTGCAATTGCATTTGAAAAAGAGCCAAGTTAGCAAAAAAAAAAAAAGACACGGAGCTAGAAAAGTGACAAGGCCAATAGCCATGCTAGCTAACTGAATTGTGAGTATTTGCAATAGCTTTGATGATCCTAAGATCAAATAGTGGTACATTTAACATTTTGCTCAAGTGTGACTGAACAGTATGTAAACTGTTAGCAATTTGGATTTAACCAAGTTGGTTAAAAACATATTTGCGGCTAGCTTCAATCTGTGTCGAGATAAAATCCATCTGACAAGTTCAGTAAACTTATAAGCTTTGGGGCCTAGTTTTCATGAGAATAGGACACTTGGGAGTGTTACTAGAGCTTAACTACGTTGTAGTCTGACAGGTAATATGTATGTATGGCACTGCCATGGTGTACGTAAGATAGATGTGCACTGGCCAATGTAGCAGAAGACAAAAGCCGTGAGAGCGAAATTTGGATCCTAACCGTGCCATGGTCCTGAACTGCATGTTCTTGTAACTGGGAGCTTGGATTTTTGCTCAGTTTTTCCATTTTGATATGACAGTTCAGTGTACCTGAATGTATGAGAACCTGAATGTATGAGATTATTTTTATTTGTATGGATGAATGAACAGAGCTCAAGTGCTCAACAGAACAGTTAAATTTGGAATTTTAGGTAGACTGGTAGAGAGACAAAGTAGGATTTAGACACATGACACATCAGAGAAAATTTCACCATGGAAAAATAAGATAGAAAAACTATGTCATGTCATGATGAATAGAAGATTCACTTTGTCTGTTCTCTCCCTAGCACTGGGACAGCACAACCAAAAGTACATGCACCATCAGAGGTATTTCCTTGGAATAGTTCTGAATTAACAGACAGGGTATCCAACCCATTCATAGCTTAAATAATTAATCAAATTAAGTTTGAGAAAATCAAACTTGTTAGGATTATATCAAAACTAACAATTATAGGTTTATATCGTTGTAAGAATGGTAGATCTACCCAAATTGGCCATTTGTCGCGTTGTTCATGCGGTCACATTCACCACCACACAAGGATTCTGACTAAATTGGCCAAATTATTTGCTCATATAACATCAACAAAGAACACGGAAGAACTGAAGGTAATAATAAATAATTCTGGTAGCTATCAGAAATTCATAATTACCGAGATCTATATGAATTTTCTTACAATCTTTTTTGCTTTGAACTTCCATCCAGTAACTCTCAAATTCTACTGGTACAAATTCTCCTTCACACAAACCATCAAAAAATAAAATAAAACACACATAAAAGTAACACCTTATTTATACGAAGAATTATAATTTATACCATGGCAGTGGATACCATTCACCCGAGAAAGAAGAAGAAAAGGAAGCCAAGAACTCTCGAAGAATTCTCCAAGAAATCAACCAAACGAAGAAGCCCAAGATAAAAACAGCCAGATCGCAGCATCACCACGCCCGGATCCTCTTCTTGGGCGGCAGGTACCGGAACACGGAGGAGAGGTCGCGCGGGACGTCGACGAACACCCGCAAAGAGGTCGGCGACTTCCGCTTAACCGGCAGCCGAGGCGCCGGTGGCTTGCGCGGCGCCGGCGGGCACTCCGTGTGCGTCCGGAGCCTGCTCTCCTCCGACGTCGGCGTCGACGGTTCTTGGTCCTCCGCCGCCTTCGTGACCTCGGCCGAAGCCTGCGCCGGCGACGGAGAGGCCGAGGCAGACGGCGGCGAGGGCGGCAAAGGCGCTGTCTTGATCCGAGGCAGCGCTGGGAGGGCCTCGTCGGCGGGAGAAGCCATTGCTGCCGCTCGAATTGCCGGTGAATTCGCGCGAGAAATGGGTGGAATGGGATCGAATTCGTGTTCTTGGAGGGCCGCAAGAAGTGGGTAGGAGGACAGGAGAGAGAGAGAGAGAGAGGAAGGTTGGAGCGGTAGGCGGTAGCGCGAAGGCTGCTAAATAGCGGTACTCTTCGACGGAGGAGAGAGAGGAGGGGAGAAGAAAAGAAAAGCATTTATGAGGGTGTAATGGTAACTTCATGGTTTTACCGCGAATTATTAATCGCGGTCGCGGACAGCCAGTACTGCTGTTTACTAGTAGTACATGAGTAAATTTTGCACAAGAAGAGGCGTACATTTGCGTATTTTACATGCGTATCTTCAGATTTTGGATATGTACAGATGGAGCACAAGTTTGGTGCGTGCGTGCTGAGCCATACAAGCGTATAGCAAGCTAATTTGGTGCATGAAAAATCTGCTTGAGATACACAATCTTGTGTATATTCGTACTTTTGTTTTTTCTCTCTCTTTTTCTTAAATACAACTGGTTACATGCAGACAGTGGCTTTGATGTATTTGTAAACCGAGAGATAGAAAAAGATACTGAGATGGACATCAAGATACATATATGGAACAGTTAGACAAGTTCAGAGTTCAAAGTGGTGTGTAACGACTAACGAAGCCCGAAACCTAAGTAGCCTAGCATGATCAGCCAAGTTCAGGGACCATGTCCTGTGGGCTGTGGCCTATCGACGCACTAGACATTAGACAAGTTCTGTAATGCAATTCAACTCACTGTACTATTCAGAAGTTTTGTCAGTCTTTGTTCCATTTTATGACCATAGTATTGTCAAGCTTATTGTGTAAAACTATTGTAAATGATAGAATTCACCCCCCAAATGCTACTGTTACATTTCGCTAATTCATTTTATGACCATAGGCTCCAATTGTGGTGAGCATAATACAGTAATTCATTGTGTGAGGGGGAGAGCGCATGCAGAAGGGGGCCAGTGCAAGCTAGCATAATGGTGTGAGGCATGACCGAATGGGAGGAGCAAGGTGAGAAGAAAAGGATGCTGCCTGCCTCTGTAGCATGGATGAATGGTACTCTCACCATAGCACTAGATGTTAATACAGATTTTTGCACTTACACGAACACACATCTACAAAAGGCTGTATGATCCCTTTTTTTATTGTATATTTGGATGGTGTGTCTTACTCTATCCTATAATAAAAAAAAATAGAGGTAGAAAGAAAAATAGGTAAAAACTTACCTCAAAATTATAGAACGATGTGTTCAAAAATAAAATTTGAAAACTAAAATGATATGTAGTATGGAATGGACACAGCAGCACAAAAGATGAGGCCATAGAAGGTAAGGGCTTGGAGGGAGGAGGAGGAGGGGCATGCAGCCATGCAGAAGCAGGACATGAACGCATGACAGAGCATGGAGCAGTAGTGCTGTGTGACAGCAGCCATCAGCAGCAGCAGCAATTGGGCTGGAAGACAGAGCAAAAGGGGCAAGCTAGATTACAAGAAGGAAAAGAACAACAGGGAGGAGCTTTTTGCTGCTCTGCTTCTGCTTCGCTTCTGCTTCTGCCAAAAAGGAAGAAAAATAAAATAAAATAAAATTCAGCAGCGGCTGCACCCACCACCACCTTCCCTGGTCTGCTCGAGCTTGCGATGGTGCGGCCGTGCACACGGTCCCTAGCGAGCTGCAAGTGGGACCAGCGCTCTGCACGGGGTCAGGTTTGGGCAGAATTTCAATCGTCAGGAAAATGGGCGCTTGGGTTTTTCCAGTCACCGGCAAAAAGTTGATAGGGGCCGGGGCCGGATTGGTATCGCCTCTCTGTCCTAATTTTCCTACAGAGGAACTAGGGAGCGTATTTCGAATGTGTAATATCTAAGGTTTCTTAGAAGAATCATGCAATATTTCCTTCGCAAAAAGAGAGGAAAAGATTCATAGTGTATCACTCGAAATTTGAGTGACCATAGGGTATGATGCGTTGCCAAATGCATGGCAAGATAGATACGATAAGAATAACTGCAATCGAATCGTGCTATTAATATAACGTACATGCGCATGATTCAAACCCACGTATTTTGCGAAAATGCGCGAAACTTTTCGCTGGCTAGTGTCTTCAAATATCCATAATTTGCATAGAACTAGTCCGATGGTCCACATGATTTGCGCGGTGCATTTGTTTTGTACTAAGGGGCAATTTAGATATATCATACTAATTTGTTTTTAGATAGAATTGGACCAAAATTATCTTTATCGATTTTCTCTCCATGGTGCACGTTGACAACCGGCTCTCCCTGACTTGCATGTGCAGATCAGATGCTTGCTAGACAAACGCTAGCATAAGGAAGCCAGCCCTTGTCGATGTACATTCTTTTCATTTTTTTTTCACTATGGAAACCATATTTTATTCATCAATTTGTCCAACATGTTAATGAACTTCGAACTTGGTAAGGCATTCTTGTTGCTATAATATATCCTTCTTCTCGAATTCTCTAATTATATGGCTATTTTCTCTCATTCCTAGATGCTACATATATATAGAGTGACATATCTGAGTAATATATGTTGTATGCATCTACAGCATCAAAGTCATATTTGTTATCAAAGTGTACTGTCATTTTATAGCTCGTTAATCTGCAGCATCATAATCTAGACCCACCACTATCTCTTGAATTTGCGAGTTTTGGAATATTCTCTTCAAGATGTAGTTCTTTTATTGAATTTGTATACAAATATAATTGGTAATTTTATTTTATTCTAGTTTTAGATATTTAGGGATTTTAATTTGAAATACATATTAAAAAAATCAAAATTGCTAATTTTCCTTTGATTTTATTCCAGATTTGCATATTGGTACATTATACATGACATGGGCCTCTCTTTTTTTATATAGTTTTAGGTTGGAATGGCATGCACTCTAGCTGATTTTTTATTTCATTTGTTTAAGTTATTTATGGATCTTACTTTGGAGTTTATGTAGAAATCAAAGTGTTAATATTGGTTTTATTATGAATTCCAGTTTTAGGTTTGGATCGTATTCAAATCTAACTTCTAATTTTTATTCTAAATTTCAGTTTTACTTTGAAATTATTTGTGGTTTGTATAGAAATTAAATTGCTATTTTTTTTATTTTGAATTTCAGTTTCAGGTTGTAATTCACACACAAATCCGACTAGTAATAATTTTGTTTCATTTTTATTCCGAGTTTTAGTTATTTTTATTATATCTGACATGGATTTTTTTATTTTAATCTAAGCTGTTATAACTTGGATCCGTCATATGGACAGCTATATCTTTTTTGCCTGATTAACGTGAAAATTTTTAATCCTTAAGAGCGAACGTGATAGCTTTTTTTTTCTATGCTTTAGTTAATAGATAGATAGACAGATAGATTTCTACCTATTTGGACGACAGCAATGACAAAGCTAACAGAGGTAACTCATAACCATCACAGAACATATTACATGCATGCAAGAATAGAATGCTTTTCATCTACCGATGGCAGTGAGCGGTGACATTATCAGTGGCGTACTTGACAAGCTCTCTACGCATCATCGACGGTGAGAAAAGAGAAGAGCCCTCAATTGTGGTGGAATTACGGCGCGTGCCACCGGCTTGCGGGGGAAGGTGGACCGAGCCGGAGAGGGGGCAAGATCTGACCAGATCGAAGGGTGGTTGGCAGCAACAAAAGCTGACGCCGCCACATGGGTCCTGTTGGGTTGCAAGGGTTATTTAGTCCTTCTCTTCGCTTTCAAACCATTTTATTATTACTCCCAATTAATCTCGGATTACCACTTTGCACAGCGCACTTTCCATTGCGTCTATGAATATTCTTCACAGTTACTAATTTCCAACGAAAATTTGACTGTACTATATATTGCGTTGTCGATTTCGACAGGTAGGATCCATTCTCCATTCGCATTTATTCGTCGTGATCGTTGTCAATCTTGCAAAAAACTATAAAGCGTATGTACAAGTTGCATCGCATGGCATGCATAGTTTATATGTATAGCATACAGAAATGGTTACAGGAGTACATGAGACGGGGCTGAGGTCGGAAGAGTTGAATGAAGGATATGTATGGATGGCGGTGGGTCGCAGCCTTGGAAGCATTCTCTCGAGACATCTCATGCGTAAATCATGTGGGCCATGTGGATACGTGATCGCCATGCATGTGAGTGCCCGTTGCCTTTCCATGCAAGGATCCGATGTAGTATATGGGTACACGTAAAGTAAGCATCATTACAACCTATAATTAATGTACTACTCCTAGCTACCTTGACTTGGAGTACGTAGTCGATCGTTAGCCAGTGAGAACCGGTTTCTTCTGCAATATACTACGTGTGTGGCTGCTAGCTATCTTTCGTCATGCTGCTTTTTCCCCCAGCGTTCAGCAAACGAACTGGTCACTCGTGAGTCGTGACCTAGTTAAGGGTCCACTCCAGGGCGCCAAAAACATCGTTGCTAAAAAAACTAAATGAATTTCGCATAGTCACACCGTCTTTAACCAACCATGGCAAAACCACACTTTTGAATATTAGTCCTCACAAAGCCCACTTTAATTCTGCATGATCTCTACTATATAAAGCAAGAGTTTATTCCCACGTCACTTCATTAAAATTACCCGCCTTTACCACTATTAGTGCTCTTTGCAAATAAACTTTTTATCGCAAATTGAGTTTTAACCATTATACATTCAGATTGAACAGTTTTATTCAGACAAGGTTAGTGTTTTTTGCAAATAAATTTTTATCACAAATTGAGTTTTCACAACGCGCGGGCATATAACTAGTGTTTCGTAAAACCACACTTTTAAGCAGTACCGACAAGGTCATCTCGTTTCCATTTGCTGACGTGGACGTGATTGATACACAGTGGATAACAACAGACTCATCGGCATGACGGTGTGTTGTGGTGGGGCTGACCAGAGGGCCTAGCTAGCTAGGCTCCTTCCATTGGAAGCAATGGCGTATCAGGGCGTGGGTGGTGGAGCCCCACCCTTGCCCCCCCTCTCTTTTAAGTTAGATAAATTTAAGAAAATTTATCTACAAATATAGAAGCTATCGAGTTAAACAATCGATTCGAGAATTTTCGATAGAGTTTTTGAGATGCATTACTTATCTAGACCCAAGAGATTCATTTGTAAATTTTGAAATGGTAGGCTTTTTTTACTTTCAGATATTTATTCAGATGATTTCTCATCATATGATCGTGTGGTTTTGGAAGCACAACTTGACTTATTCATTGATGACTTGAGAAGAAAAGAATTTTCAAGTTGTGATGATCTTGCTAGTCTCGCGCGGTGATGATGGTTGAAGCAAAAAGTATGTTGTTTATCCATTAGTCTATAGGCTTATTGAATTAGTATTAGTTTTACTGTTGGTACATACGATTGAAAGGGCTTTCTCGACGATGAGGATTATCAAGACAGATTTGCGTAATAAGATAAGTGATGACGTTAAATGATTTCATGGTATACTACATCGAGCGAGACATATTTTTCAAGATAGACATGGAAGATATTTTGTAACGTTTTCAAAGCATAAAACCCGTAAATATCAACTATCAACTCTTAGAAGCAATGATCGTACGTTTTTTCTTTGTAATGTTACGTATTTATATTATATGCGATTGTTAGATAAGTGTTGGTATTTTTATATTATATATACCATTCGTCATGTTTTATGTTTTGAAAAAATACTATATATATTAATATATTATATATATATTAGTTTAGAGGTCTTAATTTTAACCCCTCCTTTCTAAGTTTCGGATACGCCATCGATTGAAGCCGCCGACCGAATTCGATCGAGAGGCACATGCGACGAGAGAGGCAGGAGGTTGGGTAAGTAGAAGTGACGCAAAGCAAGATACGACGGGTCTAAGTGACAGCTAGGGAATATGATGGCCTCGTTAATTAGTCTCACGAGTGGCCTTGGGATGTCAGCATGTTGTACATAACATTCTTTTGAAGTGTGATTTTGTGAAGTACTATTATGCAAAAGTAAGTTAGATTTTGTGAAACAGAACTATTCTCAAAATTGTGGTTTTGTGATAGTGTCATTGAAGGCATTGTGATTTTTTTAAAAAAAAATTACTTTATAAACAACCATACATGGAGTTATACCCACTAAAATATTTACATTTCTTTCAACAGCCATTATATTTTTCATATAGCCGACGGTGTTTCTAGTGCATTTTAAGCTAGTCTACTCGACCAACAGGACAAAACACTAACAAAATTGTCGATTGTCTCCGACCAGAGGATGGGTACTTGGAACGATTATTGCGAAAGACGTATCGCCGCCCGACCGTCGGCAATGTACTAATAGCCGTCGAAATTATACGTTAATATAAACCTAGTAGTCACATGTGTACCATAAAAAGTTTTTTTGAGTTCTTTGAAATATTGAAGATCAGTACACTTTTGTGTAGCTATCTAGCCAAGTCTTTTGAGTGATGACGCACTTCGAGTTTTCTTGGAAACTTTGCGCGATTGCATGTATGCATGGTCTACTCATCTCAGCAGACCAGGATCGCCTCCAGCAGTTACTGTGACTACAGGTTAAAAGTGACTGCGGGTGATTCTGCCCATCTATTTTCTCGATGAACGGTTCAAACTCTTTGCAATAGTCTACAGCAATGAACAATTATACTATGAACAGTCAGAAAGAAAATAGACCTTCATATTCAGATTCGACGTTTGGTAGAATGCTTAAGTTCTACACTAGCTATGACTGCACAAGAACCGATTCCATCTCAGCGCGCCATATGAATTCAGAAGGAAGTACACGATCGATTGATCCGGCCGTTGGTTGGCTTTGCTTGTGCCATGCATTATGCATAACGTATATCAGCGCAGTACTTAGATTTATCAAAACCCCTCGAAAAGTGAACTATCAAAGTTAAAAAAGGATCCCAACTAAATTTTATCAACCGTCGGGACTCGGGACCCAAGTGGCAAACTCAATGTGCAGAGCATCTTCTTCCCTTTGCTGTTCCTCTCTACAGGGAAAACCTAAAAAGGTTTCAGTAGTAATACAAGCACACAGGACTCCTTCACAGTGCTAGCTTAATTTGCTGGGAGCCCATGCGTCACACACATATAATTCACCTATCTAGTTGTAGCTAGTGATCCCCCCAAATGATATGACATGCTGTGATCAATGATCCGACGTGTGCGTACGTACGGGCGCACAATTATTGACGCAACCGATGTATATGGGTCGGCCAGCCATCGACCTCTGCAACGCCGGCGGGCCGCCGGTCAGATGATCTGACGGCGACGATAATTGACAGATCGACGAAAGTATACGCATTCAGAGACAGCCGAGAGGACCACCTGAGCAAAGGCGAAGTCTGCAGCTACCTCTTTCTGCTTTTCCCCTCCCTCTCGGGCGGCTGCTATCCTCCATTGGTACGTGCTGCGACTGCGACTCTGCATGCATGCAGACGCAGTGGCCGGTGTGCTGTCCAGTGGCTGCCTCTGCTGCTGCGTGCCCTCGGGGCCCTCCCCTCTGCACAGACCACAGTGACGCTGCAGTGCGGTCTGCGGAGAGGAGGATTTGGCCTGCGCCGGAAATTGAACCTGTGCGTTGTCGTCCCAGTGTCTACCACGCATAAAGGAGATGCCAAGGACGCCAGCCTGCAACTGCAAGGCTGCAGCTGCTCCTTTCCCTGTCCGATAGATAGAGATCTCTTCTCTTTCTTGCCCTGATCGATCGATCGATCCATATCTCTTATCTTCTTTTTCCTCGTCTGGTAGACTGACTGGTTTCTTTCTTGCACTCGACGGTCGATCTCTTTTACCTTCTGTTTCGTCTAGCTCACTGTGTGGCTAAACTGAATTGCAGCTTGGAAGCTTGTGATCTGTCCATTGACATTGATCTGACCTGCATAATGGTCGCTTTATAGTTAACCATTGCTGAATCACATAATCAGAACAAAGATCGATCTCAGCAGCCAACAGATAACCACACAATTAATTGGCTCTCTCTCTCTGGTAGTCTGGTCTGCAGTCTGCACTGACCCAGAGTCTCATACCTTGCCCAGCCCATCGTTTGACAATTAGGCCCGTTAGACTAGGCCTGATTTCACTACGGCCGATGAATTATTTCGTCAGCTGGAAACAACATGCATGATCAAGTGTTTCATGCCCGGCCCAAACAACGTTTACGAAGATCCAAGTCTTTAGGAGTTTAGGGTAGTCCATGACCTAAAAGGCTAAAAGCATATGTGCAGTGCAACCAAAAAACTGGAACTTGACTGACTCGTATTTACACGTCAGTCGCAGTCCAATTAGTATGATAGGTTCTTGATCCACGGTGCCATTAAGGATAGTTACGATGGGTCCATGCGTCTTGTGTGACAATTATATATATCCCCGAACTCGTAGTCTTACTTAGACCATCTGATTAGAAACGTTCCTGGTCACGGGAAGAAATTTTTTTCGGAATTGTTAGCAATGACCAGCCGGACAGCAGGCCGTTCCCATTGCCTCCAGTTAAGGGGTCAGAGTTCAGAGACGACGTGGTTGAAAACCGTTCGGATTTCATGAATTTCGTTTGTACCATACTGGTTCGAAAAAGTGTACCGTTCGGTTCCCGCTCAAGTTCAAATTAAAAAAATTCAGAGAATTTTTTAAAAACATATTCAAAAGTTGCCTAAAATTAGTATTAATAGCTTTATGATCTCTGCTGTGATTTTTTTTTTAAAAACGAAGTTCGGAGAAGAGTTACCTAAAATAAACTTTTTTACATTTTTTCTATTTTTCAACCTATCGCCGATTTTCGAGAAAACCGTTTCAAATCCGCCGCTTTTCGAGTAGCTCTCAAACTTTTCGTTCGAATTTCTCTCCGCTGTTTGACCAGATTTCAAATTCATTCGACTTTCAAAAACATTCAGTTTTTCACAAATCTCGATACTACTACCTCATCGAAAACCAAGATCGAAACGGAATTGCTAACCCGATTCAAGTGTAAAAGGACCAGGACGAGCCCCTAATCCCATGATACCTTATTAAAAGAACAAGCCAATTTATGGTCAAGATAAAAACCGGCACGATTCCTTCTTCCAGCTGTACTAAGCCCACCGTGAAGGATACGATGAATGGTAAAAAAAAATATTCTAGTGCTCGAGGCATCTCCCGAGTAGCACCAAGATGTACCGTGTTTGGTCCAAGAAGCGCCGCCTCTTGCAGAATTTTCATTTGGACCTACCTACGGCTTATCTCAGTTTAATCAAGGATATGCTCTAGAGTTTAGACGAGGTTAGGAAGAAACAAGTATCCGTGCCGACCTGACTCCTAGTCAAGGCAGGCATACGTAAGCGCGTACGAGGATTGGGTCTCGTCGTTACTTCTACCCACATACCACCCACACTAGTAAACGTGCAAACCATTTTGGCAACCATTGTGTGTGTATACCCACGATCCCGGTTTTAAATATCGACGAAAATCGTTGGAAAATTGAAATTTTGACCGTATCAAACTAGTTCGATAAATAATATCGGTCGTTAAACCGGTTAAATTCAAAAAAAATAAAATAACTTTTGAAATTTTATACGATGTAAACCGCTCGATTATCAGTGAAAATTGCTCAAAAATGACCTAAATTTTTTTTTTCGAAAGGTTTGATTTCGAAACCCTTCGAATTTTGACGAAAATCGATGCCGACTGGAATTAGATTTTCAACTTCGATTCGGTTTTGTAACCCCTGCCCACGATTGTGTGTGTATGTATATACACCCACGATTCTAAACCTGAGGCTAAAGACGATCCAGTTTTCATCGATATCCAGAACTCCAGATACTGCTGGCTAGTCCAACTGGTGCTCATGGCGTCTGCTACTTTTCATGGCTAACGAAACGCTCGATTCTAAATTCGCACGAACCACACGTTGAGTAAACTATTTACAAACTTTCCGGGTTTAATAACCCATGCAGGTCCTTCACGGCATCGTGTTTTTGAGCAATTAATAATAATCCTCCAACGAGCGGTCCCACTCCAAGAAAAGAAACGCAACATCCAAAATTAACAGCTAGTAGTAGTGTCTTACTTGTCATCATCGTCTATCCACCTACGCTAAAATTCCATGCCTCGTATCCTCACGCAGCCCCGTATCTGTACTGTATAGATACGAAAAGGTTGTTGTTGTTCGCTCGTTTGGACGCAGGTCGAAGTAGTAGACGTGTGGGGCCAGCGGCGTAGCCAGGAATTTTTTTTTTTAGTCTAGACAACTGGTGTTGCCAGCGCCGGCCCTGAGGGGGGTGAGTGGGGCAGCCGCTCCGGGCCCCCTAAACTATGAGGTCCCACTCCTGTACATATACTAGTATTAGTATATTGTATATATAACAGTATAATATGTATAATTAGTAGTACCTGAGAAACGAAGTGTCAGCGCGTGAGTACATGATCTCCTGAGTTCTGACGCGTGATATATATATATAAGGGTTTCTATTTTAAATCTCATTCCGGGCCCCTGAAATCTCAGGATCGCCACTGGGCGTTGCTGAGGTTTTTTTAGTCTAGACAACTGGCGTTGCCCTTGCAGCAACGGTACGGCCAGATATCTATATAAATCTATATTCCCGGAGTGGCACGGCCGTTGTCCGCCCGTGCCACCACGACGCGCACCGTTTCCTGTAGTTTCTACAGTGAATTCTGGATAGCCTCAAAATTTTATTGTGTGTCATGCTTCACAAACGTCGCTTAGCTCAGCTGGCAGAGACTCTACCGCCCGTGCGTGAGGTCACAGTTCAAATCCCATCCAAAGTGATTTTCTTTGATTTTCAGGCTTTTTGCATCGACTTCGCTGATTTAGTGGAGCTATTAAATCATGTTGTAAATTTTTGAAACTTTTTGAAGAGGGTCTTCAGAGCGTGCCTAACCTACCTAAAAAAAAAGATTATAGTCAAACTTTTGCGATTTTTAAAAAAATGACAATCTACTAATACATTTAGAGCAACATCACTACTTAACTAAGTTACTAAATTTACAAATTCTTGAAAATTTTTCAAAAGGGCCTTAAGAGCAGGCCTACTCTACCGTAAAAAATTTAGGTTATGATCAAACTTATGCGATTTAAAAAAAACTGATAATGTTGCTAATACGTTTAGAGCGACTTCACTGATTTAATTGAACTACTGAATTTGTAGATTATTGAAAATTTTTAAGAAGGGCCCTGAGAGCATGCCTACGTTACTGTAAAAAATTTAATTCGTAATCAAACTTATATGATTTTTTAAAAAATCTATCAATGCTACTAATTCATTTAAAGTAACTTCATTGATTTAGTTGAGCTACTAAATTTATAAATTTTTGAAAATTTTTGGAAAGGTTCCTAGGAGCATGCGTGAGCTACCATAAAAAAATATATTATTGTATTTCTACATGAATATTTTTAAAAAAATCAAAGAGATATTTTTTTTACAGAGATCAGTGCTTTTTGTTTCCTTTTTTCCAAGGTATTCCCAAGAAAAATTCACTCTGTGTTAAAAATCTCTACCTGTCTCAACGATTCTTTCCACCGGCAGCAACGCGCAGGCCTGCTTCGCATCTAGTTGTGCTAGCGAGTTTAGTTGGGTCGCCTGCAAGAGAAGAGATTCAAAGAAATCTTGCCATGATTTCTCGCACACCCTACACTTAACTCAACAAACTACCAACATATTTGGCCCTTTATTCTTTTTTTCAAAAATAGCTCCTTTTTAAATTTCTTTACAAAAATAGCCTCTCTTCGTACTATAGTACGTGGGGGAGAAAATCATGTGTGTACAGTAGCGCAGAATTGCTATAGCACCGTGGTGCTGTAGCACTATAATTTTTCAAAAGCTGAATTGTCGTGGAATGAGGGAGCAAAAAATTAGTTGCACCGAATCTATCGACGTCAGTACAATACCGCGAAATAGAGGAGCAAAACATGCGAATGCTGTGGAATAGGGGCGTGAAAAATGCATATTTTGCGAAACAAGAGTGTGGGATTTAGATTTTCCGTGGTGGGTGGCCTGGTAACTTCCACGCTCCTTGCGTGAAATGAGGTCATTTTTGAAGAAAAAAACACAAAGACTAATTCTGTAAAAAATAATTTTAAGGACTATAATGGTGAACATTTCTAACTCAACATCCACCTTTTACTTTCCAAGCCCCCTTTATAAGAATAATAACTCCTCCATAGTGTATTATTGGTAGCATCTACGAGCCAATGCTTGTTCAGTTGATCAGTTCAGTCCAAGGATTGAAATCTCATTTTCGCTCGAAATCTTGAACGTGGCCAGAGAATGAAATCTTGGTGAGATTTAGAAATTTTGGACAAATTCCAGATGAACCATAAAAATAAAAATTCAAATCCGGATTTTTTTCAACCAGTAGGCCCGAGATCTCGGCTAGTTATCAAATATGCTATTTCCATAAAAATGTCAAATGATTATCAAATATGCAAAATTTTAAAAAAATTCAAACATTACTACTGTTCTGAACAATGAAACAAACTACGTTATAAAATTTTGAATTTTTTTGTGCATGGTTATGATACATCACAAGTATTCCCACAAAATTTTCAAATGATGATCAAGCCTAATAAATTTTTAAAAATTCAGGCAGTGCTACTGTCCTAATAAAAACTTTACTAGCAAATTTCAACCAAATGAAAAATGATACAAACTATGTTAGAAAATTTTGAAATTTTTTTGTGGATGATTATGATGCATCATTAATATTTTTTAAAATTTTTATTTGATGATCAAGCTTCAAGAAGTTTCAAAAATTCTGACAGTGTTACGTCTTGATAAAAGTCCGATGATCAATACATAAATTTGCTTTAGCAATCAAAAAAGTTTTAAAATTTTTAAAAATTTTAAATTTTTAAAAAAAGTTCTAAGAAAATGCTTAAAATCTCATAAAAATTTTGAATCGTTATCACACTCTAGTGAATTTATAAAATTCTTATAAGTGCACTGTTCCATTTATACTTTCTATTTTTTATTTTTGAAATACAACAAACGAAGTTCAATGCATACATAGATTTCATTGAGCAAAAAAAAGTTTAAATTTTTGAAAATTTTAAAGCATGGTACTGAAGCAATTCTTAAGCTCTCATAAAAATGTTGGATCAATACCACATTCGAGAAAATTTATGAAATTCTGGCAAGGTTACTGTCCCACTTATGTTTATTCTGTTTTTGATTTTTTAAAGATAACAAATGACGTTCAATTATCTTGAAATTTTTTTGTATGATCTTACACTTCTTAGTATGATACTATAAATTTTTCACATCATAATAAAGCACTTACAATTTTATAAAAATCTAAAAGTGTTTTTAAGTTTAGAAAATATCTCAAAAATTTGGTTTTCCAACAAATTTTTGTAGGAAATGTTTTTCTTAAGGGTTATTGGAAAAAAAAATCCGATCATCAAACATCAAATTCTGGATTAAAATCTCAAAATCTCGACAGTATACGGCGAGATCTCGCTGAGATATACCGGGATCACTACAACAATTCAATTTTTAAAAAATTTCACTCTGGCCGGTATTTTAAAACCCGTCCCCCTCTAGTAAGCGAAATCTCGCGAGAAACCAACGAGATTTCTAACCTTGGTTCAGTCTACTCTCCTAACACCCCAGTTCCAAACTTCAAGTACTTGTTAAGCTCGTCAGACCTTAAGGCCCTGTTTGGAAGTAATATATTTTCATAGTTTCTAGGCAATACCATGGTTTCTAAGAATACAATGGTATTTTATACCATGAGATGTTTGGTTACTATGCCAAAAGCTATGTATTAAAAACCATGGTTTGGTAGATACCATGGTATTTTTGGAGTATTTGAAACTCTACTCCAATCCAAAGTTTTTATGGTTTTGGCTAGCTTCTTGTCTATTTCCACTCAAATACCATGGTTTGTGATGTTGTATCCAAACAGTTGGTAGTTCCAAGAAATACTATGGTTTTAAAGGAGTTTGGTAAAACCATGGTATTCATGACAAAACAATTGCAAACCATAGTATACTAAAACCATAGTTTTGAAATACAATACTTCCAAACAGGGCCTAAATTGTAGTTGAAATGGCAGTCTTGCTGACAAGACCGGGCAGTCGCCCAGGTTCACCAGAGGTGGCTTCGCCACTGCATGGGTTCATACAAAAGTAGAGCATTCTATTGAGAGTTGAGGCCAGTAGCAATCTCGCCAGACAGGTCGCTGGCACCACACCATCGCGATAGACGAGCTACACGAACTCGGCAGGACGGGGTACTGCAATGTCCGAGCTCGATAGGACAAGTATCGTGGTGTTTGAGATCGGCTGGTACCTACTATGTACCCGAGCTCGGTAGATACCTATCATGATAGAGAAGCACGATAAATGATATATTGTGCTTTTACAGTTAAGAAGAGGGTTAAGAGGAAGCTGAATTTACAATTTTGTTGGTCGAAAACAAACGTTTTTAAAAAGAATGTATCGAGTATTTGGGCAGCAACTTGGACACAAGGTTAAAAATTTCGACGAAATCCAGTAAAATTTCACTGAAAAATGGATTTCGGACCACCACAAATTTAAAACTACCATTCGGATTAAATTTTTGAATTTTTTTGAAAATGCTACAGTGTTTTCTCTCTTTTTTTGGCAAAATTTCACCAAATTTCACCAAAATTTCAGGTTTTTAGTCCGGTTTTCAAAGTTGTAGGGTTGTATTTGGTCCAATAACCCTTAAGAAACTCATCTTATTTGAAAATTTGTTGAAAAACCAAAATTTGAGACATTTTAAAATTTTAGAACAAATATTGTCAGATTTTTAGAAAATTCGATAAGCTTGATAATGATCTGAAAAATTTGTGATACAATCTTTAGTAGTGTAGGATCATACAGAAAAGTTTTGAAGATAATTTAAATTCATTTGTCATCTTTAAAAAATCAAATACAGAATGAACTTAATTGGAACAGTAACATTGTCGGAATTTTATAATTTTTTTCGTATGTGGTCATGATTTAAAAGTTTTATAAGAGATCAATAATTTCCTTTGTATCATTCTATAAAATTTTCAAAAAAATTAAACTTTTTTGTTTGATCAATCAAATCTATGTTTTCAAAAACCAAAAAGAGAAAGAACATAAATGGTACTGTGTCTTGTAAGAATTTTATAAATTTACTAAAGTGTGATCATGATTTAAATTTTTTATGAGATCTTAAACATTTCCTTATCACCTTTCTGTAAAATTTTCAAAAATTTTAAATATTTGTTTTATTTTTAAAGCAAATCTATGTATTGATCATCAGTCTTTTATCAAGACGTAGCACTGTCAGAATGTTTAAAAATTATTTAAGCATGATCATTAGCTAAAACTTTTATATAACCATTAATACTACATCAGGACCATTAAAGAATTAAAAAATTTATAACATGTTTTGAACAATTTTTCATTTCGTTCAAGTTTGCCAGTAAGGTTTTTAACAGGACAATAGCACTTTTTTAAATTTTTTTAAATTTTATAAATCTTGACCATCATTTGAAAATTTTATGAGAATATTATAAATATGTTGGTCCTTCTAAAAAAGTTTTAAAATTTTACAATCTTGTTTGTTCTAATTTTCATTCAGTTCAATTTTATTGGTCAACGTTTTATCAGGACATTAGCAATATTTAAATTTTAAAAAAATTCTTAGATTTGATAATTATCTAAAATTTTTAGGGCAATATCATCAATATATCAAGACTTTCCATAAAAAAATTTAAAAATTTTCATCGTCGTTTGATCTACTTTTCAACTAATGCAAAACGACTAAAATTTCGATAATTTTATCCGAAATTTTGGTAAATTTCATCAAAATTTGATTTTTTCGGTGAAAAACGGACCAAATTTGAATTTTAATTTTTGGGTTTCAATCAAAAGTATCTAAAATACGGAAAATATTTGGGATTTCAACCAAATCCTTGCCTGGACCACGCCACGCACAGAGGAACGTGTCAAAACACCTCACCACCTCATCCTGACCCGCCTCTGGGCCCCACGCATCAGTGGCCGTGCTAGTGCTGGGCTAGCTGTAACGGATAGGGACGGCCTACTTCGTCAGTTTCTCTCTCCCATCCCATGCCCACAGAAACAGAGGGGGAAACCACGCCAACATAGACGCGGTCCACGCACCAGGTCCGGGAGCACATCCATTCGCCCTGTGAGCAAAGGATCCTCTGCATCAGCTAGCTAAACCGCATAGAATTGAAGTGCCGACGATCACCAACCGGTGGAAAAATGTTGTTGGATGTTTTCTATTGGTAGCTGTGTCTGTACCGGTATCATTAGTTTTAAAAATGAACAAAGAAACTTAGAAGAACACAACGATAATTATGTTTATTAGAACATAAGAGTTATATACATCCTTTTCACCATTGTCCTTTAATGAAATTGAAAAAAAATGACTAAAGAGTCCAAGGAATGGGAGTCGAGCTCAAGTTCTAACAAAAAGAAACAAAAGTCTTCATGACAGCCTATAATTTATAAGCTACTTATTTAGTAGAGTTAGATCCAAACTCATGTTAGATCAAGCTTCCGATCCACCTTTAGGTGGGTCTAAAAATTCATATAGCAGATATCACATATCATAACTAAGGGTATTTTATATTTAGGTTATCCTCTCTTCTACACATGTAAATTCATAAAATACAAACTAAGAACCACTCTCAAGTTTTCAAGCTACAAGCCTAAGCTTAGCTTTTCGGCCCATTGGCATAGTGCTAACACCCAGCCAATGCTTGACTCGAGATTGACACTTTTATTTTTCATTTCTAGCTGATGTGAAGGCAACACAACTAGTTGTTACCGGCTTAAAACAGATGTATGTAATATACGTTGCCAACTATTACTTCATATTCAACACATAGTGTCATCACTGTAAGAACAATATATCACTATACTGGTCAATCCAAAAAAGTAAAAAATATATACTAAGGATGCCGGTTGTTACTTCCTATTTAACACACGTCACCAATACCGCATGATGGTGTAGTGTCGTGAGTTTTGTTCAAAGCTGCAGAGGATCCAGACTCTCGCTGGCCCCATCGAGCCTACAAAGACCCCGCCTATCCCAAGTCCTCTCCTGTCATTGCTCTTATCCTGTCCTTCGTTTCTTCTTTCCTCTCTCTCTCTCTCTCTCTCACCAAGTTGTTGAGTTGTCATCCCTGTTCTTGGACGGACATTTATCCAATCCATCCGAGATTTGCTCCTCCCGCACACTGGTATCGTCCGGATAGTCGATCTTGCTGCTCAGACATATGTCGACGGCGGTGGCAGAGACTCCGCCGGCCTACGGCTTCCCTGGATCGGGGAAGAAAAGCGGCGGCGAGCGTGAGGAGGCGATGGGGAAGAAGATGAGCGACGGGTTCTTCATAGAGGAGGAGGAGGGGGAGGAGGTGCTGACGGATAGCTCGTCGATCGGTGCGCCATCACCCGCGAGCTCGTCGATCGGGGAGAACTCCTCGTCGGGGGCCGGCGAGAAGGGGGAGGAGGAAGAGGAGGAGGTGGAGAGCAAGCTCAAGGAGGAGGTGGGGCTCGGCTGCCTGGACGCCTTGGAGGACTCCTTACCCATCAAGTGAGTCAAAGCTCTAACATGCTTGTTTTTATGTTGTCTTCTATCATCTTCCTTTTGCTTGTACAAAATGATTTTTTTTAAAGAAAAAATAGTTTTTTGGGGTCCCTCGCAAAAGCATGAGCTTTCTAGATCGCTGTAATGGCGTGAGAAATGGGAAATTTGGGTTTTTTCCTCTTACTTAAAGGAAAAAATGGAACCTTGGACGATCTTAGTAGTCCTTTGCTTACTTGCTTCTCTTCATGTTAATGGTTAAGCAATTTTGATCCATAGTTGCCTAAACTAGCGCTGCAGATATGCATTCCTTTCGAATCATTAAATTTCCAAGCCCAAACAAGCAGAGGAAAGATCATCCGTAGTTAGCACCGGATAAGCATTTGCAACGCATTTCCTAGGCACGTCAGATTCATGCGCATGAAAGCGACTATTTCGGAGATCATCATTAATCACTTCCTCAACTGCAATTGACAAACAAAAAGAGGAGCACTGAATTTCGTCTAATCAGGAGGGGCCTGTCCAACTTCTACGCCGGCAAGTCCAAGTCTTTCACAAGCCTCGCGGAGGCGGCCACGACGGCGGCCGTCAAGGAGCTCGCCAAGCCGGAGAACCCCTTCAACAAGCGCCGCCGCCTCCTGGCCACCTGGTCGCGGCGGGCCTCCTGCAGCTCGCTCGCCACGGCCACCTACCTGCCCCCGCTCCTCGCCCCCGACCACGCCGTCGCCGAGGGGGACGAGGAGGAAGAGGAGGATTCAGACGAGGAAGAACCGCAACACCGCGGCAAGAACGGGAGAGAGGCGCCGGCATTGCCTCCCCCGAGACTCAGTGCGCACGCCCAGATGGGTGTGGTGAGGAGGAATGGAACCTTCAGGTCTCCTAGGTCCTTCTCGTTGTCTGATCTTCAAAATAGTGGGCACTAGCTAGTAGCTACAGATTTTACAGTTAGTCTTTGATCGCTCTCGGCCAGTAGAGTTGTTACTACTTACTATATAATTGCAATGTATAAGGGTCAAGTTTTATGTGTTTGTTCTATCTCTTGCCTTTCTTTGACCTAAGAAGACATGCACGAGCTGCTATGAACTGACCTAACCCGGAGGCTATCATTACCTAATGATGATGTTGATTAGTTAATACCCTCGCTCTTGGTCTCTCTGTATATTTAATTTGTTGCTGTAATTTGATTTGCTGGACGAAGGATCCTATGATTGTACTGCTATCAACAAGTTAATTGCCCATGAGGCCATGACCAGTGCTCTGTTTGCTTTGTGGGATGAAATGGCCAGTGAGGGAGAATCCAAATCTGAAATGTCTAATCCCAAGAAAGAAAGTGGCTTTCGCAGGCAGCCCTGTTTTGAAAAGGCAGCACAGCACATAGATCCATCCTTCTTTCCCTCAGCAATCTGCGTGGTGTGTAGATCTACCACGATCGAGGCTGAAGGTTTTTAAATGCGCGACACCCTCTGTTTTCATCAAACAGGCAAACAATGGTGCAAGCAGCAGCGGTTTGCCACATAAACTACTTGAAAAGCACTACTGCAAAATGATGCGAGTTATTTTATCTTTGTTTCTTGGGGAATTGGGTGGAAGGTAGTAAATCACCAACATCTTTTTCGACGGCTCCGCCGCATTGTTTCCATACAACAGCGTCGGTGCGTCGCATGAGCTAGTGACATTGTTGATTGCTCATTCTGGTTTTCTTTAATGAGCCAGTGGCATTGTTGATTGTTCATTCTAGTTTTCTTTAATATTTTCTTGGTGACAAGGTTGAGGAACTGACAGGGGGTGGGTGATTAGATGCCCTAATCCTAATGGCATTTGTCTTAAATGTGGGCAAAATAATATGACTAGATAATGGATCAGATTGGGTTGGAGAGAGAGAGAGAGACAGGATGACTGTGCATGTGTAATGTGATCTTATCCTGTTGCACAATAGGCATTGAAAAATGTTCTGCGTTCGTACGATTAATTATGGCTTTTCTTGTGTGCTTTGCTTGGAAATTTTAATGCTTGGTTGTTGGGGACTGCCTGTCTTTCCAACCACAGGGGATTGAAAAGTTTGGTCAGCTGACTCAGCTGAATGAGGCATTCAGACTAGTCGGAAGAACTAGAATTTTCTTTTTTAGAAAAAAGATTTCTGGGTTTTTTTATGACTCGTAGCGACAATGATTCTCATGAAACTAGAAAAATAATCACTTTTGACAGAAGAGTAGAAACATACATTTTACGTAAACCCCAACATGATTTTAAAAAAATGTTATTGTCAAATCCTTCATGCATGGATATGCACACTGACGGAATTAGAAAAAATCTCAAGAGGATATGCACTCCGAAAGTACGACTCTATAACATTGTACAATAATTTTGTAGCACCATAAATTCAATATATATTTAAAATTTGCTAAAAATACAATACAAATAGTCCAAGGTTTTAAAAATATCAAACCATCAAAATTGAAACCAATTCAATCAGCAAATCAGACTTTATCAAAGAGGTAATCTCGTAGTATTTTCCAAGTTTTTGAAGACCCTCCTTAGATCCGTCCCTGAGTATGCATGTGCACAAATATCAAAACACTTAAATGAAAATAACCAGTAGAGCGTAAGTTTCACCAGCGACCGCTCTACAGAATGGATAAACCAAATACATGGCTGAGAATGGGGCATGAGGTACATGTCTTCTAGATGAGTGTCTTCCGTTGGGTGCATCATGTCGAAAGGCAACGGACACTGAAAATGAAAGACAAACTACACATACACTATCCGATGATCGTTTCCTTGAAATTAAGCACGATGTGATAGTTATCAGAACAGATCACACCAGCACATTGTCCTTGTGATTGCTGTTACAGAGTGGATGAATAGTACCGCGCCAACAAACAGTACTCGCACCAGTGAACAGTGCTTACGCCGATGAACAATGTAGGGTAGAGTGAAAAAATTTTCTTATTGATTTGCACAAGTGATTACATATAAATAGAGGGGATAATGATGGTTTAATGATACATAAAGACACCTCTTAAGAAGAGGCACCTATTTGCCCATAAGTGCATTTCTTAACACTCCTCCTTAGACAAATAATATAGCTTTCATGTACATTGATAAACTTCTAAAAAAACCGTTGGTCTTTGGTTCAATTGCTTCCTTCCATTTGATCCAATCTAAGCGCTTCATGCACTCTCCTATGGTCTTTCATTCTAGATCCTTTCTTAGCAATCTTTGAGGCAAAATATATACCGACAATTGTAGTATCTCTTTTATATAATTCTCCCGAATTGACATAATTCGTGGAAATTTCTTCATTTACATTGTTTAACTTATCAAGATTTCTTACACCCATAGACTCTGCGTGATTTCCCGTAACAATGGAGTCTAAGGGTTCCAATGTCCCAACATCTAAATTTGTGCGCACTTTGATGCCGAGTTTACCATACCATTGATGATTCTCAACCTCATGTTGAGTTTCTTTTATTGATTCAAGTATTACACTCCTTTTATCCGAAATTATCCCCCTCTTCTTCTCATTAGGGGCAAGAGTAGTTTTCTAAAGGACATCCGCTCTTTCTAGTACATTGATTGCGGGTATGTATGATTTCTGTTGGTCATATCTCTCTTTCATCAGGTACTCAGTCTTTAGATCTGAGTGAAGGTGGTGCCGAATAAAATGCAGAGCTGCATACTGTTATATCCCCTTGCTACAGTTTGCCTGGGCGTGAGATCTTCCAAGGAATAACGAGAAAATAGGAAGAAGAAATAGACAGATGATGAACTCAGAAACAAAAGGGGATTTTCTTTCTTTTCATCGATTCGATTCTTCCAACCATACAGCCTGGGTTTTATACCCTTCCGACAAACTCGACCCATTCTCTTTACCGACCTAACAGAAAATTCACCCACGCCAACTCACGCGCAAAAATTTCACTCTTTACATGACCCGCACAAGAATTCACGATAATTAACTCTTCGCTCGCGCTGTAGTCGATTCTCCCTAACGCCTATCGCACTCGATCTTCACCGCTTGTTACTGACTTCCCCTTAGAGAACGTGCTTGTCCCCAAGCACGGGCCGAAGGAAAACGCTGCCGAAGAACATTCAGATTTTCCCAAGTCGTTGCATCCGTGAAGATTCCTGACCACCTAACCAAACCTCACATGCACAAAGAAATGTTGCCCTACTTCACCAACCGCCTCTCCAAAATTTGATCCGGTTCTGTGGAACGAGCATCCAGATTGATCACCGAAGGTAAAGAACTGAAGACCAGAGAGTAGTCTAGAATAAAGGGCTTCAACCGAGACACGTGAAAAAGCAGATGAATATCGCTCTCCTCTGGCAATGCCGACTTATAAGCCACCGCCCAATCTTCTCGATTATAGTATACGGGCCATAATACTTGAAAGCTAACTTAGGTACTGGACGCTGAACCAAGGACTTCTGAACATATGGCTGAAGTTTTAGTAACACTTGGTCCCCCACCAAAAACTGGCGCTCCTTTCTATGTTTGTCAGCCTGCATCTTCATTCTATTTTGAGCTTGATCCAGATGTTGTTTGATCACCTGATTATACAATTCACGATTGTGTAAGAGCTCAATAACTTCTTCGGCTAATGGATCAGTAAGGGGAGGCAAAATTCCGTAGTTCGGTTCTGTCCCATACAAAGCCTTGAACGGTGAACACCCTAAGGCCGTATGGTAGTTAGTGTTGTACCAAAACTCAGCCAAAGCCAACCACGGTTTCCAGATCCCAGGAGTAGCTTGAATGGCGCACCTCAAGTACATCTCTAAACATTGATTTACCCGTTCGGTTTGTCCGTCGGTTTGCGGATGGTAGGATGTACTCAACTGTAATTGACATCCATTGCTTAACAAGTCCCTCCGCATATCTGCCGGTAAAGATTTTGTCTCTGCTCTCAAGTAATTGACAGGGAACTCCATGTAAGCGCACCACCGATCCAGAACAATTTGGCCACAGTTTGAGCTGTAAACGGATGCCTAAGCGCCAGAAAATGAGAATACTTCGAAAAACGGTCAACGATAACCATGATTACATTACAACCGCCAGACATGGGCAATCCCTCGATGAAGTCCATTGTGATGTGTTGCCAAGCAGCATCCGGAATCGGCAATGGTTGCAAAAGACGAGCTGGCCGAGTTCGTTCTCCTTTTGCCTTCTGACAGATCATACACTGCTGGACAAATTCTGCTATCTTCTGTTTCATTCCCAACCAACAAAATAATTTCTGCATGCGCTGATAAGTGGCATGAACTCCTGAGTGCCCGCCCAATGCGCTGGCATGAAAAGCATTAATCAATTTAGTTTGCAAGGCAGCGTTCTCACCAATCCAGATACGGCCTTGAAAGCAAATCAGACCCTTGTGTAGTTCAAATCCGTGGTCGTCAGGACTGCGAATGGCGAGCTAAGCCAGTCTATCTTGCGCCGATTGATCGGTCATATAAGAATTCACTACCTCCTGAATCCATGCCGGCTGAACGGCTGAGACCGCCTGCAGGGCCATGGCATGACCTTGACGTGAGAGAGCATCTGCCACCACATTTTCACGACCTTTTTTGTATACAATCTTGAACTGCAGCCCCATTAAACGGGTCATAGCTTTTCTTTGTAGATTCGACTGAAGTTGTTGCTCGGCCAGATAACACAAGCTACGATGATCGGTTTTAATGACAAATTCCTGCCGTTGCAAGTAAGAGCACCATCGTTCAACTGCTAGCATTAAGGCCAAAAACTCCTTCTCATATATGGAGAGTCCACGATGAATCATTTGGCGCTTTACTAAAGAAAGCAACAGTGATTATTTTGCATAAGGATCGCCTTACACCATACTCACAGCATCGGTCTCAACTTCAAATCAATTGCTGCTGAAAATCCGCAATTTCGTAACCGGAGTGGTAGACATGGCTTTGCTTGAGCCGAAAGCATCTGCCGCTGACAGATCCCATGTAAAGGCTTTTTTCTTCAAAAGATTTGTTAATGGCTTAGCGATCATCCCATAATTGCGCATAAACTTCCGATAATATCCGTAAGCCCAAGAAAACCACGTAATTCTGTCACATTGCAAGGTGTTGGCGATCCACGCATCGCTGTGTTTTCTTGGTCTCATGAAATGATATGTCCCAAGTACTCCAATTGTTTTTGAGCAAAGGAACACTTGACGTTTAACAAAGAATTTATGTGTGCTCAAGGTTTGCGTAACAACCGCCAAATGTTTCACATGTTGTAATTTTCCAGAATTTTTTTAGAATTTTCTAGTATTTTCTGTATCAAAATAATATTTAATCATTTCATAAAATATTATCTGATGAAAATATATGCTAGAAGTTGCCAAAGAATGCACATACACTTGCGTTGAGAGCACACACGCACAAGCTTCTGATAAGAACGCACATACTTGCGTTGCCTGAACTAATACATGCGCACACTAATTACACATGCATGCATGCAAGTGTATATGAACACACATACAGGTTTACGCGTTCATTCATTTCTTGCGAGTGTATATTATGGAAATGCATAATCATAATATGCCAGAGCGCCTTTAAATATGATGACTGGCCTGTTTTGGCCCATTTGTATCTGGGGGCGCCGTCGCCGCTTCCTTGCTTCAGTCGCCACGCTCGCACCTTCGACCTCCCCATGTTGGAGGTGGAAGACAAGCCGGCGGCGGCCACAGATCACGCCGCACGCCATCGCGGCCTTGGGCTTTGCCACCTCCGCGGCATCAGACACCTCCGCCTTTGTGGCCTCGAGCACCGCTGCCTTTGCGGGCTTGTGTGCCACTGCCGTCGCGGCATAGAACGTCGCCGCCATTGCGGCCTCGGGTGCCACCGCTTCCACGAGTGGTGCGGTCGCAGAGGTACGTGTTGGATTGATCTCTACGGCTCGGTTAAAGACCGAGTCTCCAGACTATACTGCGCTCGATCGGGGCGCAATAACTCTCCGGTTGCGCCCTCGTCACACCTGGTATATATAAAGAGGGTCAAGGTCGACGCGAACCAACGTCGCACCTCTTGTGCCCTATACCCGAAGATCCGATCAAAACCCTAGCGCGAGGAAGTGACGGAAGGACGCCGCCGTCACCGAGAAACCTCCGGCTTCCTTCAGAACCCTGGCGCCTTAAGCACTGCTACGGCCAAGGCGCAGACGTGTTCCAACCCCTACCGAAAGGCTTCGCCCTCACCATGGTTTCGGATCAAACGGAATGGTGGCAACAACGAAGGTGCACATCGAATACCCCTAGATCGAATACCCCTAGATGCTGCGCTGACCCATTTCCTTTTATAGCCTAGGTTTTTGATTTGGAAGTTTAAATTCGAACTATAGCAAACTGCAGAGTTAAAAAATTTTTAGCCGATAGCAAACGATTAGGGCTTCGAACGCCAAGTTTTTAAATTTAGTCCATGAATACACAAACCATTATAGTGCCTTTTTTTGTACCACATTTTTAAGATGTAAAATTAGTTAACAATTGAACGCAAAAAAATTTCAGCAGTCTAGGGGGTTAACAAGAATAGCGGTTTATACATACCAACATTGAAAGGCCCATCAATCGGAATTTTGAATGCACACACCTTTCAACGGAAAGGTGACAATTCTGTACTGGAAGGTGTAGACCTAAGAGAAGGACCTGTTAAAGTAACAGAAACACGATTCAGCTCAAAATCTGCTTTTCGGGGAGCTACCGTAAATCTCAAGATCACATTACCAACAAAGAAACCCCTAACGCAACACTCCGCTGTTGGAGATTTATAAAAGGACCAGAAGTGGCAAGTCTCAGTAAACGTCCGCCCACTTCAATTTCTTAATGGATCTTTAGATGTTGTTTCCCATCCCTTTTAGGTGTGTCGATGTCTCCACCTCCCTTTTCTTTTCCCCTAGTGGTTAGAGGTAGGGAAGGTCCTAGACATCCTAGAAATCTCTCAATGGTATGTGAGCAGCGCTTTTTACTCCTAACCCTAACCCTAGAAGTGTTGAAACCTTCGGGTTTTGTTTCGTCCGAAGCAATTAGAAGGAGAGGAAGAACTCTAGCAAAGAACTTTAGATAAGAACTTTAGATCGTGATTCCTTCTGGAATTTGTGAAACCCTAGTGTTTTTTTCCCAAAAATCCCCAAGAACCGAATCATAGAAAATCAAGAAAAGGGGAAGAAACCTTACCTGGTTTTGCCGTGCTCGTCGCCATGGGAAGAAGATGATCCGCGCACCGCCGTGTTCCTCCTCTCCGGGTACATCGCCGCCGCTGCTGTTTAGGGCACTGTCACAGGTACCGACGGCAAAGGCCCACCCCAGGGGTGATCGCGGCATCGGCGAGAGGCCTCAGAAGGCCGCCGCCGCCCTCCATCTCTCGCTCTCTCTTCCGTGGTCTTCGTTACAGCACTGGAGACGACGCATGCGAGGAGGCATGAGAAATGGATTAGGTTTTTGGGGTCGCTCAATTTTTTCGGTCTTTTATTCCTCGCACCGAAGGATCTCACCATTCCATTCTCGACCGACTAAGGCAGAGGTGATGCCGGTATCGGCTTTTTTGGCCCGAAGTGGAGAGACATCACGCCTGTGCCCAGTTTTCGCTATTCGGTGACCTACATTTAAGGGCCATTTTTGGCCAAGTTTTCGCCATGAACAGAGCTATGCATAATGGATGATTTTATTTTTCCCGTGAAGTATTAGTTTAAGCACATGATTAAGCTTAAGCAACGAGTTAAGTGGTATTTCCATTGCTAAGTTTAAGTTTTTCTCTCCGATTAAATTGAAACCAACGTGATATTTAATTAGAGAAAATAGTTTTATAGTATTTCACATAGTTATGGTAATTTTATTTCCAACCAACGCTGGAAAATAATTTTGCCATGACCATGTTAAGTATGATAGAAAGTTTGAATAAAGTTTGCTCTATTCTAATAACGCCCAACGCGTGTTTTAGAAATAGATCAAAGCTTATTAAAGTTGAGAGCATGTTTAATTAACCAACGTTAATTTATTCATGCCAAAGTTTATATCTTTAGTTTATCGATTAAATTCTTATTTCATTTCAAGCTTTTCCACTAAAATTGCCAATTCCATAAGTGTCTTTCAAGGGCTTGAGAAGTTGAACGGCAACAATTACTCCTCATGGAGAGAGAATCTCGAACTTGGCCATGGCTATGGCGAGATAGATTATGCCCTTCTTCATCCAAAAGCCCGTGGGCACCGTTCTCGCAGAAGCCAATCTTAAGTCGCAAATAATGCCATTGCAGAATTGTCGATAGTATTGAGAAGGTGTGGGACAACTCAAATAGAAAATGCCTCATGGTGATCAAGGGCACCATTATTGAGTCCATAAGTGGAGCAATCCCAGATCGCATAGATGGTACACAAGACTCAAGAAAATAGAAGAGCAGCTTCATCGATCCACAAAGGCCTATGCAGTCACATTATCGAAGAAACTTGTCAATGACAAGTATGATGGATCTGGGTCATAATTTCAGGCATTAGAGAGCATATTCTCAAGATGACTAACATGGCTCACTCTCTCACGCCCTTTGATATGCCTTTAAAGAATGATTTCATAGTCCATCTTGTAATCGGTTTCATTGCCAAAAGAATTTGAGACTTTTGTTGTAAATTACAACATTAGTGAAGAAAAAGTGGTCTATTGAAAAGTGCATTGCTATGTGTGTTCAAGAAGAAGAAAGATTAAAGGCACAAGGAAGTGGTCAAGAACTCAACTCGTTAAGCATTCTCGTAAGAAAAAGAATTATTTTATCTTATTAAGCCAAATTTCAAGAAAGGTAATTATCAAAAGGGCAATTATTTGCCAAAAAGGTTCACCAATTTTAAGAAGGGTGAACACTCAAATGGAGGGCAAAGCTCCAATGGAGGACATGGTTCCAGCGATGTGGTCTTAGGCCTCCACCAGAGCATATAGACCCGTGATGACCGCAGTTACCGCCATCGTAAAGGGCACTTGATGGGATTGTGTTCTATTCTCCAATGGTCGAACAAAAGAGGTAAAGATCAAGTTACATCTCATAGATGAATCTCTTGATATAGATTCACCAACTAGTACTTGGTGGATAGATTCCGTGTAACTGCTCATGTTGCTACTTCTATGCAGGATTCGTGATTAGGAGGATCCTACAAAGAGGAGAAAGAGGAATTAGAGTGGCGAATGGAGTTGAAGCCGATGTGGAAGCCATTAGATGGCAACGGGTCCGGTACTGGTCCTGGTCTCAATCAGTGGACTTAATTCGAGACCCAAATTTGGACCCGACCGATTCGAATCACCACGGGTCCAAACTCGACCCGACCAACCCGATGGGTATTCGACCGAACGGTACCTGGACCAACTGCTACTAATGCTATAACCGTAGTGTTGTGGTAACTATTCTTTTCTCGAAACGTAAAGCACGTAAAAATCGAACTGCCGACATTGTCTTGAGATCCGTGACATCGTAATCCCGGACCCAACGCCGCCGCTCCGCTTTCGTCTCTGCGTTTCACGCCGACTCGGGCCGTTTTGCCCGCCAAATAGCTGGCAGGCGAATGACCGCAGCCGCGCTTATAGCTTGTTGCCACGAGCGATATATGCGTGGACTTTGCGGTGACTGCTGAAGCAGTGCCGTGTCGCGGAGGATCGACTACATGCGGAGCACGCCGGTCGCTGCGCGGGCGTGGTATTCCGATGCCCTACTCCATCAGCACAATACAAACGAGCGGCAAACAAACACCCGCTCGTCCGGGTCCGGTACCCACGGGTCCAAATGAGACCTTGACCGACCGAACCCTAACCCGACCAAATATTATAATTGCGTGTCCAAATTTTGACCGGACTCGACCCGGACCTGGTTGGTCGCTCAGTACCCACCGTACCGGACCCATGGGTATTTTTGCCATCCCTAGAAGCCATTGGAGATCTTCTCCTTAGAGTTGGATGGCGGTTTCATACTTCATTTTGCGCCGATGTTCTATTAGTGCCTTCTTTGAGAAGGAATTTGATTTTGGTCTTGCTTAGATGATGAGAACATTCAAGGTCATTTTGGGAACGGAAAGTGTGTAATAAAGTTTAATAATGTTGATGTTGGTCTTGCCATCCGACAAGACAAGCTTTATTTGCTATCCCATTATGATATTGTGAATGACATAAGTATTCTCCTCAAGTGCAAAAGTATGCAATGTTAGTACAAAGTGAAAGAGAATAGAAAGTGAATCGTCGTTAAAATTATGGCATTGTCAAGTAGGCCATATTTCGAGGGAGAGAATTGAACGATTAATCAAAGAAGAAATTCTTCCCCTAGACTTTTCGTGCATAATGCATCATTGCATAGATTGTATTAAAGGCAAATATGTTAAACAAATAAACAAAGGCGCCAAGTTTAGCAATGTGAATCTTAGAAATAATCTACACGTATATTTTTGGTCCTTTTCCTGTAAAGACAAGTGATGGTTTTGATTCATTCATTATATTCACTGATGACTATTCTCGCTATGACTACATTTATCCTATCAAAGAAAGATCGAAGCATTAGAAAAGTTTAAAATATTTGAAGTCAAATAGAGAATCAACATGATTTAAAGATTAAAGTAGTAAGATCGCATCGCGGAGGGAAGTACTATGGTAAACACACCCCTTATGGCTAAGTTCTAGGACCTTTGCAAGGTACCGCAGGAAATGGCATAGTAGCCTGAAGATTCTGCTGCAAGCAAACCTCAAAGAAATGGAGAAGCCAGAAGGCGAACTACACATTAATGGACATGGTAATAAGTATGATAAGTTACTCCACTTATCAAGTTAGTCTATGGATGGAGGCATTAAAAACCGCCGCCCATATTCTTAATCGGTCCTCAAAGAAGTCTCTGTCTAAAACGCCATATGAGTTATAGATCGAGGAAGCCCACTCTAAATTATTTACATGTGTGGGGCTGTCCAAATGAGGCAAAAGTATTCAACCCAAACATAGGAAAGTTAGATCCAAAGATACCGGCTGCCATTTCATTGGCTATCTCGAAGATCAAAGGGTTATCGCTTCTACTATCCGCATATATATACCAAGTTTAGAAACAAGACACGACTGTGGTTTATAGAGGATGATATGATCGGGGAGCATGGTACCCTGAAATTAGCCTTGATGAGAAGCGGGTTTGTGCCCCAACTCCTATGATTCAAGAGCCTTTCTTCTCGACACCGTTATCGCCGCACCACCTGGGTTACAAAGACTACCCGGTGATTCTCCCAGTAATAATAATGTGTGCTATAGGCACTGGAGCATGGAGCCCGAGGCCCCCGCTATTGCTAGTGAGGAGCCCGAGCATTTCCTAGAGAGAGCAGCGAACCCGCCAAGAACCACTTAGAAGATCACAGAGAACAGGAGATCAGCTATTCCAAATGATTATGAAGTTTATGTCATCAAGACATAGAGATAGAGGGTGATCCCACCTCTTATGAGGAAGCGAAGAGAAGTCCCAATTCATCAAGCGGTTGCCATGCAAGATGAAATGAGATCCATGAGTACAAACAAAGTCTCTGGACTTAGAAGAAATTCCTAAAGGAGCCAAAACAGTAGGTTGTAAATTGGTCTACAAAACCAAACGTGACTCCAAAAGGAATGTTGAATGGTTTAAAGCTAGACTTGTCGCAAAAGGCTTCACTCAGAGAGAAGGAATAGATTATACCCCAAACCTTCTCACTGCTTTCGACAAAGGATTCTTTTAGAATCATTATGGCATTAGTTGCTCATTATGATTTAGAATTACATCAGATGGATGTTAAGACGGCATTCCTAAATGGTTTTGCTGTGGAAGGAAAAGAAAATACGGGATGTCGATTAAAGAAGTCCATTTATGGATTAAAAGCCGGCTCAGAGGAAGGGTACATTAAGTTTGATGAAACCATAAGAAATTTTGGGTTCAAAGAGAATGAGGAGGACAAATCAGATTTATAAAGTTTAGTAGAGGGAAGTATATTTTCCTAGTTTTATATGTGGATGATATCCTATTAGCAAGCGTTGATAAAGACTGTTGCTAGAGACAAAGAAGTTCTTGTCCTCAAAGTTTGATATGAAAGATCTTGGTGAAGCATCTTATGTATTAGGAATAGAGATACACCGAGATAGAAAAAGAGGGTGCTAGGGCTATCGCTGTATGCACACATAGAGAGTGTTTTGAAAAGATATAGTATGCATATGTGTAATGCCACGCCGCTCCAATAGTCAAGGGCTTATAAATTTGGAAATTTTCAAAGGTTCAAAGAATAAGTACGAGATCGATCAAATGAAATTCAGTCCCATACGCTTCAAATTGCCTGAAGCATAATGTATGCTCAAATATGTAATCGCCCTGACTTAGCATTTACAACCGGGATGCTTGGCAGATATCAGATTAATCTAGGAATTGATCACTGGAAAGCTGTAAAGAAAGCCTTGTGGTATTTGCAAGGGACAAAGAGCCTCATGCTAACATATAGAAAGTCAAGTGCCCTAGAGATTGTGGACTATGCAGATGCAGATTGGGCAGGGTGTAAAGACACTGGAAAGTCCACATCAGGATATGTGTTCACCGCGCCGAGGAGCTATATCATGGAAAAGCTCAAACAATCAACAAGGTAACGCCGATAATGCACACCGAGTTTGTGGTATGTTATGAGGCAACCGGGCTGGCAATGTGGTTTAAAAAGTTTGTACCTTAAGTAGAGTAGTAGACAAAGATAGAAAGACCACTCAAATTATATCATGCATATGACAAAGAAGATTTTACTCCCACACAAATCAAGTAGCCGCCAAATACATAGAGATTAAGTTTTATGGTAGAGAAAATCCAGGATCAAACAATTGAACTTGAGCATATACACAACAGACATGTTAGCGGATCCGCTACCAAAGGTCTTTCTCCCAACGGTTTGAAAAGCACGAGTCGCATGGGTTTAAAAGAAAGACTATGATTCCGATAATAGGGCATTCAAAGCAACCATCTCTCCAAAGACAAAGTCATTCTCGCTTTGAAGTAGAGGTGTGCTATAGTCATTGAGTTCGAAGACGTAACTAATCACAGACGCTTTGGTCTTGTGCACCAATCTATGGAGGAGTGATATTAAGTTAAAAGTATGAGATATAAAAGTTAATAGATCAAGATATAAAGTTTCAAAGCTAAGTGATTAAGTTCGAGATCAAGGGGAGAATGTTGGGTTGATCTCTACGGCTTGGTCAAAGACCGAGTCCGTATCCATAGCTCCGATCGGGCGCAACAACCTCTCGTTTGCGCCCTGTCACACCCGCTATATAAAGAGGGTCAATGGCACGCTGAACCAACGTTCATTGTAGCTCCTTGTGCCCTACATACCCAAAAGATCCGATCTAAAACCCTAGCGCGAGGAAGTGACGTGAAGGACGCCGCTGCGTCACCGCGCTCGGCTTCCTCTCGTGAACCCCGGCGCCCTAAGCACTGCTACGGCCAAGGCGCAGACGTGCTCCAACCTCCCGAAGGCTTCGTCCTCACCATGGCTTCGGGATCAAACGGGAATGGTGGCAACAACGAAGGTACACACTGAATACCCCTAGATCTAGTGGTTAGAGGTGAAGGGGAAGGTCCTAGACATCCTAGAAATCTCTCAGTACGGCCGCAGCTAGGCGGCCAACGCCGAATGGCAGAGATCCGCCACATCCTTTCACCACACGCCACCTACGCGCGCTGACTTCGCCTGGGGTTATCTTGGCCCCCATGGCATTGTCGGTTACCGGTGCTCTACCGGTCTGTGCGCCGTTTGCGCCAGGGGGTATCACATCCCCCACGACTGCATCAGCCACCGCCATCGCCTCGGTCAATACATGCGGGACCTCGTCCCCAACAATTAATGCTGCACCGAGTGGCACCACAGCCCCTCGGTCTCCACAGCCACTGGCGATCCGTTGATCAGGCCTTGATAACGCTGAGCATGACGTCATTGATGTCGAGCCAAGCGTGAGCGCCAACGGCGGTTTCTTGGTCGGTGAGTTGGCGGAGGCAGAGCAGGAAGAATATGAAGAATCGCCATCTCCAAGTTCATGATGCAGGTGAGTACGTTAGAGACATCGTCATTGTTCAGTGCAATGGATCTTACCATGTCGACCGGGATAGCTGGTGATGCCTTCCTGTCTGCCGTCGTCGAGTGGCCTTGCCCAAGGAAGAACGAACATCGCTGATAACGTGTTACAGAGTGGATGAACAGTACCCTGCACCAATGAACAGTAGTCGCACCGATGAACAGTCTAGAATAGAGTGAATTTTTTTCCTTACTGATTTGCACAAGTGCTTTCATATAAATAGAGGGGATAATGATAGTTTAATGGTATATAAAGTCTATAAAGACATCTCTTAAGAAGAGGCACCTATTTGCCCATAACTACATTTCTTAACAATTGCGGCCCAAATACTTGCGAATTGAGTAGCAGTACTAACCAAATTAAAATAAGAAAAAGATATAAATGTGTAAGTAATGACAATTTTTAGTAGGATACTCGGTCCTTTCTTAAATACTTCTCACTTTCACACGACACACTTGCAATGGTGTGATATGCACGATGAAACCTAGCTCATGTGTGCGCAAATGCTAGCTAAAATTATATAATTAAATTAAATAGAAATGTACAATGAGAGGTTGCCGCAAAGTAGGAAATGTCGGTGGTACCTTACCTATAGCAACCTTCGTTCTTGCTTTTTCCACCTTGCCTGGGAGTCCTATCGTACCAAAGTCTAACATCCTTTCACCAAATTTAGGTTCATCCTATCATACCAAAGTCCAACATCCATTCACCAAATCTAGATTCATCAAAGTCTCATACCATTCACGAAATCTAGACCTATTGTGATCCCTTTAGAAAGATCAGATGGTATATATGTTTTCCTTGTCTCCGGGGTGGCTATGGCCTTCGGATGTCTCTCTCTCTTTATTTATGATATAGATCTTGCTATTTACAGAAACTAAAAGACACGCTTGATACCTCAAAAACTTTGGTCGAGAGAGATACAGAGACTTCATCCATGATGCCGCTAGAGCTAGCTGGCAATGCGTGCGCGTATTTGGGCGATTCAACCATCCATCGGTTTCTCACAAGATGACTCCCTACACAAGCAAATTGAGAAAACATGAACGATTTAAAAGGATATAAATGTAATTATGTTTTTGGCATTTATTTAGGTCTCTCACGGGGATTCACGATTTTATCGAACTGAAAGGCCTTTTTAAAAAAAGCGGTTGAAAGAATCTAAACGTAATTACGTATTTTTTTGCATTTATTCGAGATCCTTTCACGAAGGTTTCGCGTTTTCACTGAACTGAAAGGTACAATTCATAAAAAACGGTTGAAAGGATCAAATGTAATTATGATTTTTTAGACCTTTCACGGATGATCGACACATCTTTAATGTATGTATGATTTGGTTCGTACATGCATTTCCCGGTATATCAATCAACGCGTGATAGAGCCTAGAGAGAGAGGATTATTTATTCGGATGATTTGTACTCGGACGTCTGAAATTTTTGAACGCACTGCAATATTTTTTTTACGTGCAACATTTTGTTACAACACGTGCAATATTTTCCTTCGACAAACAGTAAAATTCGCTACAGTAAATGGATGTTGCAAGCGTTCAAAAAAATTGTTTCATGAGTTGACAGAAAATGTTACAAACATAGAAAAAAAATATTGCAAGAGACGTCCGATGAGATGAACAGAAATCAGACGTCCGAGCCAGGGGCGAATCTAGGATAAATTGTCGCCGGGGTCGACAAATACTCATAACACTAACTTATAGCTTATAATGATCTAATACTATACACAACATAGAGATAAAATTAATAATAATAACATATTGCCAAAATCAAGCATGCATATCGAAGTAACAAATTAGCAATAGCATAATGTGCCAAAATAAACTCTTTACAATAATGGTTACCTCTTATAATTGTAACCCTACTACCAAGGTCAAATGGTCATCTATCTTTTGAAAGTTTAACTATCACATCATCATTTGAAATTGCATCAAGAAATTCTTGTTTCACGGCTAATGACACAAATATTCATAAATTCATCGCCGATACGATTTCAGAGAACTGGTTTCACAATTTTCATTGTCAAAAACACCTCTCCATTGATGCAATGGCAATAGGAAGAACTAGCACAAGTTTGAGGAGCCGATAGACCAAAGGAAAAGCAAGATGTTTCTTTGTATCCACCATCAATCTACCAAGCTTAGAAATAGTACCCAATTGGGCAAATCTGAAGCCTATCTGATTTGTTAAAGCCATCCCAACCATCTTTTGCAAATGCAATATTCCCACCTTGGCCCTCATTAGAATCCCTAAAAAATAGCAAGATAAACAAAAACATTTATCCACCTTCTCACCGTACTTAGCAGTACCATATTTTGTGAACCATTCAAAGTTGAAACCGACGTGATGACTGCTATGATCTTTTGTGGATACTTAAAACTAGGCGGTGGTCTAAAAGGGCCTCTAATCAAATATTTCCGTCTTATATCATCTTGTAGTTTCGCCTATGTAATCTGGATATTCTCCTTCTATTTGTCGATCATAAGGAAGCTCATCAAAATTTACCTCCACTATGAGATCCACGAAGAAAGATGAGTAGTGCGATTAGTGACCGATGCATCGCTATCTCTTCTTGATGTGCCATAATCAGGATTCTCATTGCCATCTCTTCTTGATGTGCTTTCATCATGATTTTCATTATCGCCCAATGGGGCAATTTTCCTTTTCAAGAATTGCTTCAAAGTGCTTTGATTGCCTATCAAATTATTCAACAAAATTAAACACCAAAGTAGATATCGACATTAAATATTCAAGCAGCCACCCATATGAATAAAAATCACTATTTTCCATACCTGGCATTTTGCTAGAATGAAGAATAGAAAAAAGACTCCTTGTTAAAATGTAAGCACAATGTCCTCTTTTCTTCTGATTATATGATACAACTGAAAAAATAAAAAAAGAAACTAAGATCTCACAACTTGGACTTGAGAAAAAATGTCGAAGCAGCAGGCTATTTTACTGTTGTGCAAAAACGTTGATGAAATAACTTAAATCTATTCAAAGCTTATTATATCAGAAATATGGTTGATGGCTCTCTCTGAGCTCTGGATAGAAGTGCCCTTAGGTCTTGACTCTTAAGTATACATCCAGCTCTTTCTACAGCATTTGCATTTTTTTTACCGGAAACACAGTTGAAGTTTTGCAGGACAATTGCATATTTTATTGGTCTGAAAAACTTATATATGTTCAGACGGTTGCCGTGTAATGACACTAACCATGATAATTGTAGTAGCTAGTAGCTAAGTTTTCATAACACATGTATAGACCAATCCAAACTCCAAACATTTAACCAGTACAAATGGAACAACTTCATTGACTTTGAAGTTAAACTGCTCCTTCTTAATTGATCCGTTCCTACCCTGCATTCAACTGTTCAAGAATCCGTGGGTATTGCTAAATCAGCTCTGTTATCCCTTGCTCTATGCATCATCAAGTCATCGATGGACAGACTTTCTGATAAGCGCATGTATCTGATAATTGATCAGCCACTTGAACGGCCAAATAGAAAGAGACCTCTATGACTGAATTACTCTACACCTCAACATAAATTGATGCCTCAAGGAGTCAAGATGATAATCAAGAAATTGGAATTTTATTTGTCAATCACAAAGTTGGTGATTTGGCGTTGGAATTTTATCTATCAATCGCAAAATAGGGATTTGGCTGCTGATTTTGGCATTACCTCATCCAAGTTTCATACCAGAGAACCTCTCCACGACGCCTTATCCCTGCTTGCTGCTGCCGGACGCCGCCCGCCAGATGCGCGGGCGCGAAGCGCGTGGTCACGCTGCTGCCTTTGCACCGAGAACGATTTAAGGGAAGCCGCTGGCTTTGTGTTTGAGCACTAGATGGGGACGAACTTTATTTTTCACGGGATACCTTTGGCCTTCGGTGGCTTGTGGGTTGTTGCATACAAACATTTGGCCTTCCGTTGAGCAATGGGCACTTGGGCTGCCTGCGCCGGGTCGTATTTTTTTGTCGGGTCGCTGCGGGCCGAAAGTCGCAGGTATAAGAGGTTCTCACAGAGTCATCGGGTCGGCCGACCGGCAAGGGCACATAGGTTCGCCCCTGGTCCGAGCTAGTTTCTCCTTATCATCAGCCACCGCCATCGCCTCGGCCAATACATGCGGGACCTCGTCCCCAACAATTAATGCTGCACCGAGTGGCACCACAGCCCCTCGGTCTCCACAGCCACTGACGATCCGTTGATCAGGCCTTGATAACGCTGAGCATGACGTCATTGATGTCGAGCCAAGCATGAGCGCCAACGGCGGTTTCTTGGTCGGTGAGTTGGCGGAGGTAGAGCAGGAAGAATATGAAGAATCGCCATCTCCAAGTTCATGATGCAGGTGAGTACGTTAGAGACATCATCATTGTTCAGTGCAATGGATCTTACCATGTCCGGGATGGCTGGTGATGCCTTCTTGTCTGCCGCCGTCGAGTGGCCTTGCCCAAGGAAGAACGAACATCGCTGATAACGTGTTACAGAGTGGATGGACAGTACCCTGCACCAATGAACAGTAGTTGCACCGATGAACAGTATAGAATAGAGTGAATTTTTTTCCTTACTGATTTGCACAAGTGCTTACATATAAATAGAGGGGATAATGATAGTTTAATGGTATATAAAGTCTATAAAGACATCTCTTAAGAAGAGGCACCTATTTGCCCATATCTACATTTCTTAACAATTGCGGCCCAAATACTTGCAAATTGAGTAGCAGTACTAACCAAATTAAAATAAGAAAAAGATATAAATGTGTAAGTAATGACAATTTTTAGTAGGATACTCGGTCATTTCTCAAATACTTCTCACTTTCACACGACACACTTGCAATGGTGTGATATGCACGATGAAACCTAGCTCATGTGTGCGCAAATGCTAGCTAAAATTATATAATTAAATTAAATAGAAATGTACAATGAGAGGTTGCCGCAAAGTAGGAAATGTCGGTGGTACCTTACCTATAGCAACCTTCGTTCTTGCTTTTTCCACCTTGCCTGGGAGTCCTATCGTACCAAAGTCTAACATCCTTTCACCAAATCTAGGTTCATCCTATCATACCAAAGTCCAACATCCATTCACCAAATCTAGATTCATCAAAGTCTCATACCATTCACGAAATCTAGACCTATTGTGATCCCTTTAGAAAGATCAGATGGTATATATGTTTTCCTTGTCTCCGGGGTGGCTATGGCCTTCGGATGTCTCTCTCTCTTTATTTATGATATAGATCTTGCTATTTACAGAAACTAAAAGACACGCTTGATACCTCAAAAACTTTGGTCGAGAGTGAGATACAGAGACTTCATCCATGATGCCGCTAGAGCTAGCTAGCTGGCAATGCGTGCGCGTATTTGGGCGATTCAACCATCCATCGGTTTCTCACAAGATGACTCCCTTACACAAGCAAATTGAGAAAACATGCGTAACGATTTAAAAGGATATAAATGTAATTATATTTTTTGGCATTTATTTAGGTCTCTCTCACGAAGGATTCACAATTTTACTGAACTGAAAGGCTTTTTTAAAAAAGCGGTTGAAAGAATCTAAACGTAATTACGTATTTTTTTGCATTTATTCGAGATCCTTTCATGAAGATTTCGCGTTTTCACTGAACTGAAAGGTACAATTCATAAAAAACGGTTGAAAGGATCAAATGTAATTATGATTTTTTAGACCTTTCACGGATGATCGACACATCTTTAATGTATGTATGATTTGGTTCGTACATGCATTTCCCGGTATATCAATCAACGCGTGATAGAGCCTAGAGAGAGAGGATTATTTATTCGGATGATTTGTACTCGGACGTCTGAAATTTTTGAACGCACTGCAATATTTTATTTTACGTGCAACATTTTGTTACAACACGTGCAATATTTTCCTTCGACAAACAGTAAAATTCGCTACAGTAAATAGATGTTGCAAGCGTTCAAAAAAATTGTTTCATGCGTTGACAGAAAATATTACAAACATAGAAAAAAAATATTGCAAGAGTCGTCCGATGAGATGAACAGAAATCAGACGTCCGAGCTAGTTTCTCCCTTATTTATTTATTACACATTGCTGGCCTTCCTTACGAAAAAAAAAAGCATCTTACGTGTGCGATCTCTGCATGTTTATCGTCATGAAATAAATGGTTGGACCTAAGCGGCTAAGCCTGCACGATATATGTGTTTGGGCTGAGGTGACAGGGGGTCCCCCTAGCCCTCCAGGTAAGAGGGCCCGGTTAAGTCAACAAGAGTAACATCAGAATCAGAAAGTCAACAAGAGTAACCGAAACCATTAAGTTGTATGTATCAGTCAATTTATCTAGAAGTTTAAATTGAAAAAAAATGGGCAATTCACTTATACTTTAACGCTTCTCCTCATGTTAAGGCTCTCTCAGGTCTATGACGTGGAATAGAAGTGGGTTACAATTATTTTTTTAATTGTGCTAACTAGGTCTTGAACTTGAGACCTCTTAACTCTAATACCATATTAAGTTGCATGCACCAACTAATTCACCCAAAAACTTAAGCTGACGAGAAAAGATGGACAATTCACTTATACTTCAACAGAGACAGATGAGCTAGCTCAGCCAATGTCGTTTTAGTCAATCCTCTTGATGTATAACCGGACTTTTGATCATTGAGGTACGGACTCTTAGTTTTAAATAGTGAATTCTGAAACTATATTTTGAAACTTTGGCTATTGATATCTTTTTAAATATTTAGATTAAATGCATAAAAATTATATGTGTAGATTCATCTCAAAACTACCTTTATAATATTATAATTTATTAATTTTTTTAAATATATTTTAATAGAAATTAGTGGTTAAAGTTGAGTTTGGGGATCATTTCCAAAACGATAACTATTTGTCAATGTCAAAATCTTCTATTATTTTCATATTTTTAATGCGCTGATACATACCCATCACCTTACATAGATCCACCCATAGAAGTAGATACCGCTCTCTCTAGTTATAAATAGTTTTCGCTTTGGATAGAGAGTTATCTCAAGAAGTACTTTCATAATATTATAATCATATAAAATATATTATAATAAGAATTAGTGAATAAAGCTATGTTTTAAAGATGGTGTCGACGTCAAAAACAACAACCGTTCGTCATAGATAGGGATGAAAACGGAACGGAAACTTTCCGACCGTTCCAAAGAAAAACGGAAACATAAGTCTTTTTTCGGAAATAGAAACAGAAACTTTCAATACGGAAACGAAAACGAAATTTTTTTTCCGGAAACGGAAACGGGAGAGTCAGTTCCGACGGAATCGGAAATGAAACAGAAATTCTGTACAGTGTTATTCGGAAATTCCGAACTGATTGGAGGCCCAATAACCCACCCAGGCCGCTAGGACCCGACCAAGCCTTGCGCTGCTTGCGGCCTTGCGCACTGAGGGAAAACAAACCCTAGGCTCTCTCAGTCAGCTTGAGACTTCTGTTCCGGCCTCCAGACTCCTGACTCCAGCGTCGGCGACGTCGCCCCCACCCCAGGCTCACCAATTCACCGGCGCCGCGCAGCCCCACCACCCCGACCGGAGTCTTGCCTCCCCCAGATCGGTGCCCACACCTCATCACGAGAGACTCCCATCCTGGCCTCCTGACTCCCGAGTCGACGGCGCCACCCCACCCTAGGCTCACCGATTCACCGGCGCCGCGCCGCCCCGCCGCCCCTGAACGAAGTCCCGCCGCCCCTAGATCGGCGCCCCCGCCGTGGCTCGTCCAGATTGGCGCCCCCCACCGGCCGATAAAAAGTCATGAACTGAGTTCAGTTTGCTTGGCACTACTCTGCAGTTTTTTTGCTTCCACACAGATGCATAGATAACTAAATTAACTTTTACTTGTGCATTTATTTATCACATTTCTTGAAATTTTTATGAAAGTCAAGAGCAAGAGATGCTGCTTTTAGGAAATTCAGCAAACAACGTGAGCATATTGATAGTAAACTGAAGATACCTTCTGAGTTCTGATTTCATGCAAGCCGTCCATACCTATATGACAAAGATGTACTACCTGTACAAATATCCTGTTGTTTTTCCTCAGTGCTATCTGCTTAGTCATTTTCCTTATGATGTATAATTCCTTTTACTTGCTTAGCTATTCTTCTTGCCCTTTACATGTTGTACTCTTGCTAATTGCTATTGGTTGAACTTGAATCTACGTGTATTACAGTGCAACGTAACCTGCACTTGTTGGTTTGAGCTGATAGCTTTTGGTGTTTCTTGTTCGAAACCGTCTTACTCGTATGTCTGCATTTTGTAGGTGCATGTGTCGCCAGTATGCATGCATGATGGAGTGCATTCTCAACATTTCTTTGGAACCGGTGTGATAATACATCATTCTGACTGTCTGGGTCTGGTTGCTGTCGATAGGAATTTCAACTAAACAGTAGCTTCGACATTTTGGTTTTCTGGTTGTATTTCTGCATCCTGTACACAATTTTGCATTGGTTGCCTATGATCCTTCTGCCCTAGGTTGAATTAAGAATGTCAAATTGTCAAGTCTGTATTAACATGTATTTACTATTATAAGACATCAAATTTGGAAAACACTTCGAGTAAGACTTATCTTCTGTTTACTGAACTGCGGAAACAAATTCAAGAGTTGAGCGATGGTTTAATGAGATCATGCTAATAATGTTGTTTTGTGTAACTACAATACCATTTAAAGTTGATATGTTTGAAACTTTGGATAAATCATGTATCGTATTCTTGTATAATTTTCACTTTCGTTTCCGTATCCGTTTCGTCTCTGTTCTGTATCCGTTTCCGACACTATTCGTTTCCGAATCCGTTTCTAGGATTTCCATTTCGTTTTCGTTACCAGTAAAAAATTATGAAAACAGAAACGAAACAACTATTTACCAACCGCTTTTATTTCGTTTTCATCCCTAGTCACAGGAGGGACTGGACACAAGATCGATTCGGGTAGGGTGCACGTCACGTACCACAAGCGCACCATGGGGCATCGTCACTCGTCAATGCACGCACGCTGGGAAGGACGGAACTACGGAAGGGGGTCGCAGCGCAGGCCGCCGGGGCTGCGGTTTTGAGGCTGGGGGTCGGTTTAACCAATGCCACCGTGCCGAAAGTTGGAGATAGAGCCTAGAGGCGCGGAAGGGCCCGGTCGGGAGGTCGAGCGCGCGGTGTGGCCCATCCGGTCCGGTTGCGTCGGTCTCTTGGCTCGGAGGCAGAATGCGTGTGTATGTTCGTGCGTTGTGCGTTGGTCGGCCGGGTGCAGGCCGGCCGGTACATACGGACCGGGCCGGCCAGCTACAACGGACTGTACTGCATTACTAGCGATACTTGGCAGATTCAGCACAGGCGGAAACGCATCCTGGTCATCGCGGACGCTGTACGCCGCGCGCACGGTGTGGAGCACCGTGTCGCCCACCCCCTACGGGCCTTGGCCAACGACGCATCACACGTTACGTGCATCTTTGCAACATAACCGACGGAAGGATCGACGGGTGATTTTAAATTTTTTTTGAGGGCTTTTTTGCAAACAAAATGTACTAGAGGCCTCCTCTGTCCTCCAAATCTTCCTAACTTTTATATATACTAGCCAGAATAACGCGCTACACCTATACAACGTGAAAAATTTGAGAAATTTGGTCGTATTTTTTGTTTTCGCATTTTTTTTAAAAAAAATTAGTCAGTAGGACCGGTCGGCGAATCCATGAGTTGTTATAAACTTTCGACGAATCTGTGTTTTTTTGAGAAAACCGCGGCTAGAACCCATCACCAAATCTACGGGCTACTATAAACCTTCGACGAATTAGTGTTTTTTTTAGAAAAACCGTGGCTGCTTTTTTTTACGCACTTCGGCAAATCTGGTCGTATTTTCGGTTTTCGTATTTGTTTAAAAAAATGGGTCGTTAGGACCCGTCGGCGAATCTATGGGCTGTTATAAACCTTTGACGTATCCGTGTTTTTCTTTTAGAAAACCGCGGTTATGACCCGTTGACGAATCCATGGGTTGCTATAAACCTTCGACGAATCTGTGTTTTTTTAACTGTAGAGGGACATAAAGTAATTTATTTTTTCCGGGATCCGTTCCGCTAAAAACAACCTGGATGACCTAAATGTAAACTGCGAAGGGATCTAAACGTAATTTATATATTTTTGGATCTATTTTATTAAAAAACCGTCGAAAGGACCTAAACGCGATTTCTAATTTTCCGGAGAACCTAATCACATGGGGGGGGGGGGTTGAGGTGGCATGGCTCAATGCTCTCCAATCTTTAGCACTTTAATATATAGTGTGTGTATATATATTTTGTTTCTTTTCTCTTTCTTTTTCGAATCGGTCCACGTAGAGGAACCCTGCTGGCTCGCGCCGTAGGGATGCTCGAATTCAATCAGATATCGCTATTTTTTTTAATTACAAACCATTTTTTTTGTCGGACTTAGAGTCTAATATAGATAGTGCTGGATACAAAATACAGTGTGAATAATATCAGTCATGACTTCCAAGCGAATATGGTACAAAATATTACACATATAGTAATAAGTAACAAACCGTATGAATTCAACTTACAATAGAATTATCGCAATATAGCAAGTCATTTAACCAAGTAGACCAACAAAGTTACAAAGTATCAAATACACCTTTGTGTTTTGTAAAAAAATACCATGTGTTCATGTAGGCGAGTAAAAGTATATTCTTACATATCAACCTTTGGTGGAGGCTGGCACTAGTCGTGGGATTATGAATGAGACAGCGGCAGGAGAGTGGATCTATGGAGGGAGGGCCTAACTTAGGCTATTTGGTTGGTCCAATTAAAGCTACTAGAATATGGGATGAAAATTCTCATATATCTAAAAATCATCTGGCTCACTTATCCAAAAATATAATCAAAATATTCCGATCCGACGGATAGTACTCTCTCGAATCAGAAACCAACTATCTGAAATCAATGCTAAATCTGACAACTATCTGACACGACTAACCAAATTCGAGCCGAACAAATCAAATCCATTGGCATATATGCGATCTGATCGAACCCTTAGTCGTGCATGCTGCAAATAAAGCTTGCCTTCCACTAAAAAAAGTTAAGGTCTTTTTTCTTTCTAATTCTTGTTACAATTTAGTTGTAACTTTGTTACCGGATGGTGTAGTGGGTATTTTTTTTTCTCATGTCATTTTTTCCCGCCATTTTTTTGTAACATTTTTTTTATTTTATTCAACTAGTCGCCTTAATTTATTCTATTAACATTTTTTCATTCATTCTACCAATTGTTTTTAATTGTTGCACTAATAGTCTTGAATTGTTCCACAGGCATGTTTGATTGGTCCACTAATAATTTTTATTTTTATTTTCTAAATATCATCATTAATTATTGAAACATCGTCAAAAAGCATATTAAAACATTAAACCTAAATGAGTGAAGCATTGGCATATCTCCTTTATAGTTTAATGCGTGGAAGATCGTGAAAAAATGTTGGAATATCGCTGACAACCAAACTTACCACGCGGAGCATCTTCGATGAACTGTTGAAACACTAGAATTGCAGGTACCAGTACTGTGTATTGATGCATTTAAATAAAGGGGAAATATCTAGTACAAATAGCTATTCAATGCTAAAATACTAACATTTATCGTGGGCCATCTGATCTATCATGTGCGGCTCAGATTGAGAGTGGTGGAAACCCCTCATGGAATGAGGAGAGAAATAGAGAGGGTTTTTCGCAAAACCGTTTAAGTGACAAAGGGTTCCACCATTCTCAATCTGAGTCGCACATGATAGATCGGATGGCCCACGATAGATGTTAGCATTTTAACACTAAATAGCTGTTTGTACTAGATATTTCCCCTTAAATAAAAAGGGCCAATGTAGCAAAACTTTGCATTAAAATAGTACTTGGCATAGTTGATAGTTGTTGTGCTTCAATCATTTTGAGTTCTGTATTTTAGGAATTCTATGAAGAATATATAATACTGAAAGTGAATCTAGGCACTTATGTTATTTTGGTAATTAATGACAAACACATATAATGACAATCTATGTAATTGAGTAAATGCTTAACTTAGTGCTTAACAAGTGACAAACCTCTAATATGATTATATTGCTATGAGACTAACATTTGAGTATTAGTCTCAACTATTTAGAGGAAAATCAAAAATCAAGTGGAATGATTAAGCAAAGTTAAGGTATGCAATTTTGAATCTCTTCTATATTTGTTATTGCATTCCTTTTGTGCAAATGCATAGTGAACTCCAAGTAGCATGTTGATTATATATATGCACATTGCTTATTTGTGCATATATATTCATTTGAGTTCATTATGTGCTTTGTTTTTAGTATGCATGTATTAACTAGAGTTAAACTTCATATTGCTATAGATTGACTTGGTGCATGCATGTTTTAGTTGTATATCTTCTCATGCAACTCCCTTAGTGAAGTTTAATCTAGAATTGGATCACATATTTACTCTTATTCTAAATATTAGTTGCACATGTACAATTCGTGTATATTCTATTATGTGCGTCATTTAAGTAAAGACTGTGATCCTTGCCATTATTTAATTGATTCATCATATCGGCAATTATCTCTCTAGTGCATATAGATCAATTACATATTCGTCATGATGCACTTAGTAGAGAACATTTCTTATATCAAGTGTTTCCAGTTATATTGTGCCTCTTTATATGAAACACTTGTGGTAATCAACTGCTCACAAATATCAATTTATTCACATCTATTGAGCTTTTGGGACTAATGTCTTTCATGAGTGGTTTGGAAAGAATTAGGTCCCGTATGTGTATGATGACCAAGGTATCTTGAAGGATGACCGTTAAGCCGAGGTCAACAAGACGGCGGTGTCACCAAGAGTTGAGGACTAAGTCAAGATCGACTTGGCATAGAGATCGTCAGAGAGGATGATCAAGTCAAGGTCGATAGGATGAGAGTCTCATGAGGTGAATCGAGTCAAGTTGGACAAGGCGAAGATGTCATCAATCATTTTGGTAAAAGACATCATGCACATTGCATCCACGGAGAAGACGGCATGCAGATTGAATGTAAGATTTATATTTCTTTGATTTAATTTGAGTCTAAGGATTGCCGTACTATTAAGAGGGATGCAACGTCGAATGACTTTTAGATGTGTCAAGTGCTCAAATGATCCATCCTTGTGAAATTTAGAGAGAGAGTGGTATTGGTGGTACCGGATAGTGAAAATTGTAGGTCTCTCTTGGATTCTTGGTGAAATCTGGATTTATCCTTTGAGATTTGGGTAGTGAGACCTTGTTGGTTGTGTAGCCCTTGTTCTTAGCTTTCAATAGAGTCCAAAATCACTTAAATCGAGTCCGGAATCAAAAGTTATGCTTTCGTTTTAAGTCGAGTTCTTGAGTCAAGTCCGGAGTATCCGGACTTAATTCGAATATCCGGACATTTAGTCCGGACACTCGAGTAAAATGGTCCGGAGTATCCGGACTTTGCGCAGTTCAAACGGCTAGTTTTTTGGGGACCTCTATTTAAAGCCCCCTCTTGGGTAGCCGTTGGGGGAGAGTTTTTGGGGTGGTTCCTTGGTCCTTTGGGGTGTATTCTTGGTGATCTTAAGCTCCCAAAAGCCTCTCTAACCCTAGATCTTAGTGATCCCCTTTTGAATAAAGGGTTGGGTGTGAGAGAGGGTAGTGCTCGGGTTGAGTGTGATTTGAGTTGTTTGAGCACTTGATTTTCATCTCCAAGCTTGTTCTTCGTGAGCATTTGTTACTCTTGGAGGTTGAGGACTCCTAGACGGCTAGGAGGTCACCTACGAGCCACCGGTTCTTCGTGTGGTTGGTCAGTAGGAAGTTTGTGAAGGCCGGATTCCGCCTCAAGGGAAGGAATCAAAGAAGTGAAGACCGTGAGTGCATTTGTACAACACCGGAGGAAGAGGGTTGAAAGAGACCCCGACTCAAGCATCAAAGGAGTTGAAACCGTGAGTGCATTTGTGCAACACCGGAGTAAGAGGGTTGAAAGAGACCCGACTCAAGTGTGACGGAGCCGCCTCAACGGAGACGAGGATCCCCTCAGGATCCGAACTTGGTGAAAAATCGTTGTCTCCAAGTTTGCCTCTTGCCCTTGCTTTATTACTTGATTTTGAATCTTGAAATTGCCCGATCTATTTGATTATTGAGTTTCTCGCTAGGCATCTACTTGATCTAGGTTCTGCTAGTGTTTATCATCTTTGTGTTCAAGTAGATTGTTTAAAAGTTGGAGAAATTTTAAATTTCATCTCGAGGTGCCCAACCCGAGTATCCGGACAATTACCGGATAGTCCTGACATTTATACCAAAGTATCCGGATAAAATCCGGACACTCGGTGACCCTCGGCTCTTCAAGGTCTCCAATCCGAGTATCCAGGACAATTACCGGATAGTCCGGACATTTATACTGGAGTATCCGGATAAAATCCGGACACTCGGATGAAAACCTTGGATTGTTTTATTCATTGTGATTTAGTTTTAAATTTATTATTCGCCTATTCACCCCTCTAGGCGACATCACCTGCCCTTTCAAATACATCTCCTAAATCCTGAAGAGTTCGCGTGCGCTGGAACGTTTGAGCCGAGCCGGCCGGCTCGAGCCAAAAATTATTTTCGCGTTTTGGTCCTTTCAGAAATTACGAATAGGTCTTTCGCGATTTTTTGTGAGAGAAAGATATTTTTCCCGAAAATCACGTTTGGGTCCCTCGTGCGTCATTTTACAGAAAAAACTCCCATAAAATTCAAATCGCGAACAAACCCTTTTCTAATTTTTCAGGATAGCGGATAGGTCCAAAAACGTAACAAACAGGTCCTTACTCCTTACGTCTAGGTCCTTTCTCCGTTTTTCCTAGGAAAAAAATGTTTTCGTCGCCGGAAATATTTGTGCAGCTCTATCTCTAGACTTTTTTCCCACCTTGATTTCCCATCTCGATCTCTGATATTTTTTAAAGCATGTATTATTACTCCGCGAACGCTTCGATCTCTGATATTTTTTTAAACATGTATTATTACTCCGTGAACGCGTAGAGTGTTAATCTCAACAGAAGAAGGTTGTCGTCTCTAATAATTTTTCGCCCTTTTCCCTCTAGACTTTTTCCTCGTCGCGGTTTTCCAGCTCTGTCTCCAATATTTTCCAAATAATTCGTCGAAAGAGATATTTCTACATCTCTATCTCTCTACTTTTTTCCCTGTTTCGCTCATTATTTCGACGATTTAAAAAATAAAACGCCGTCAAAAAAATCCCTACGAAAAAACGACACGCGCGTCGTGTTACGCCGCGGGTCTCTAATATTTTTAAAACATGCCCTTTCTCCGTTTTTCCGGGAAAAAAAGTTTTCGTCGCCGGAAATATTTGTGCGGCTCTATCTCTAAACTTTTTTCCCAGCTCAATTTCCCGTCTCGATCTCTGATATTTTTTGAAACATATATTATTACTCCGCGAACGCGTCGATCTCTTATATTTTTTAAAACATGTATTGTTACTCCGCGAACGCGTAGAGTGTTAAGCTTGACAAAAGAAGGTTGTCGTCTGTAATAATTTTTCGCTTTTTTCCCTTTAGACTTTTTCCCCGCCGCGGTTTCCCAGCTCGGTCTCCAATATTTTTCAAATAATTCATCGAAAGAGATATTTCTATAACTCTATCTCTCTATTTTTTCCCCATTTCGACGATTTAAAAAATAAAACGCCGCCAAGAAAAAAAATTTCCTATGAAAAAACGACACGTGCGGCGTGTTACGTCGCGAGTCTTTAATATTTTTAAAAACATGTATTATTACTCGGCGAACACGCAGAGTGTTAAGCTCGACAAAAAGAAGGTTGACATCTTCAATAGTTTTTCACCCTTTTCCATCTAGACTTTTTCCCCGCCGCGGTTTTCCATCTCGGTTTCCAATATTTTCCAAATAATTCGTCGAAAGAGATGGTTCTACAACTCTATCTCTCTATTTTCCCCCCGTTTCACTCATTATTTCGACGATTTAAAAAATTAGACGCCGCCGAAGAAAACGTTTTTTCTTCGAAAAAACGACACGCGCGGCGTGTTACGCCGCGAAAAATTTCCTAGTAGAGCCTATAGAGAGAAGATCAATGACTCATATAAATTAATTAATTGAAAATTTCTTAAGAAGCCCAACGCGAGTCTAGACACATAGCTCCGTAATAATTCTACAAGGCTTCTGCACAATTTTCTTTGGATTGAGCCAACGTCTGTTACAGTCATTTATTCTATTAACAACATCTCCATTCCAAAATCGTACCTGAGATTTTCTTCTCATACTGGTGGCTCAAACAGCTACCAATATGGATGAGGTAGCACTTATTCTTTTATTAATTTGAATTGATTCAATTCGATAATTTTTTGAAATAAAAAATATTAAAAGAAGTCTATGGGCTGACATGTATTCTACCTATTTTGACCCTCCTATTGGTAGGGTTGTCTATCAAGATTAACTATTTATTATCAAGCTTCTTTCAAAATTAACATAATTCTACATAAAATCATTTTATTTATTATTTAAGTGGTTATTTCAAATTCGTGCTGAGCTCATCAATATTTTTGTGCTTAAAACGGATTCATTTCAATTTTGAACTCGTTAACTACTATAATCAAAGCAATTTTAATTCAAGTCCTAACAAGTTTTTTTGTCAGTCCTACTTACTGGGGATCACAATAGAAGTATTATAATTGTGTGGTTAGAAAGAGAAAATATTTACTTCAGTTTTTCTATAAAATAAAACTGTTTTTGATTCACCAAACCAATTTTTACCTCTTTATGAAGGAATTAAAAAAGAGAATAAGACAAAATAACAGCTGGATTTTTTATACATATCATTTATTTTATTGTTTTGTACCTAAAAAATTGTAAGGTATAAGGCATGAAACATCTTCAATGAGCTATTGGAAAATTGAAATCACAAGCTTGGAATATTTCAATTTACATACCAAAACATCCACAACACCCACTCTCCTACCTAATTCAAAAGATACGTACTGGAATATCATATATGAACTAAAGTAACATTGGAAAGCAATGTATAGAATAATTTGTACAATTATCGGAACATATTTTAACGATGTAATTTATTAAGTCTAAATATATGCAAATGAGGTCCACCTTTAAAGATCTTATTGTAAGAAAAACGTGATTTGGATGCTCTGTGCAAAAGATGGGTGCAGATCTCCTAAAGTTATAAAGCAACTCCACCCAATGGAGTGGAGTTGCAATCTCAACCGTTTATTTCTATTCATTTCCTTCGACGGTTTAGATTATGTTATTTTTACCTTCACCCAATTGAAAATAAATGAATAAGATTGTAACTCCAACAGTTGAAGTTAGCTTTTTAACTCCAGGATCTGCATCCTTCAAAAGATCGGGTCATTTAAATTTTCTGTTTTGAAAAAAAAAACCCAACCTCTAACTGCGTGCGTGGACCTTTTGGTCGCTGCTTGTAGCTACAGAAGCGTGGTGAGCTTTGCGTTTCCGCGTGGCGCTGCCCACGGCGCCAGGCGGGAGACTCCACGTTAACTGCCGACCGGGCGGCGTGTAGCAGCGCCCCATGGTCATTGCCAGAATTTTTTATTTAATATTTATTTCTAATTTTTTTTTCAAAAGTAATCAATGGAGCAAAAAAAAAATGACGAAAATAAGCTTCCGTCGTTCGGATACAAGACAATCACCCTATATTGAAACGATAGGGGACAAACTAACGGAGAAACGCGGTCGTGAACACGCCAACTAAGAGCAGTTCTAATGCATATAGTTTCTATAACTTATATGTCATTTAGATACTACATGTAGAAACTATGCTCCCAATGGATAGTTTCTTCAAAATAAACTCTCATCCAATCTCCTCTTTTCTCTTATTTTCTCATCCAATCCCCTTTTTCCCTTTCTTGGTACTTGTGTAGAAATGGTTTCCTGCATGAGAAATGATTTTCTTCTCTTTCATCATTAACTCTACCTCCACATCAAAGATGAGGCAAGAATTTAGATCATCGCTGGTGCGGAACACCTAAAAAATCTTCTGGACCGACTAGCTTAATTTTAGTTTCTTTTATTTTCCTTCTCCTTCTGTTTCCTTTCCTCCGATTTCCTCATGGTGATCTGCGTTTACCTTTTGGTGCAGTATCCTGCACCTTGTACTTTCCGATTTTCTTTCTCTAATATATTTTGCAGCTTCGCTGCCTTTCAAAAAAAATACTCTACCTCCACATCACTATTTTACTTACATGGCAACTTAATTAATGCTATAAAACTATCCTAGTTATCTCATTAGGATTGCCCTAATTAGTGCTCTAGTGTGTGATCGAAGCTTCTCTTTGTTGCATTGAGCAAAGTGCTCGATCCGTTACTAGCTTGGTCGTGTGCTAGAGAATGAACGCACGATCAAAGTCAGTGAGCCTGGATAGATACTGTATCCGCACAAAAAAATTGCGTGATCGTCCCAACCCTATCTTCGAATATGGGGCGATAGACGCAGCTAAGGGTCTGTTTGTTTCAGTTTTGGATTCTCTAAAAGCTGATTCTGGATTGTGGTTGTAGAGAAGCTGATTCTCCAAAAGCTGGAATCCAAAAGCACATATAAAGTGGATTGTGGATTCTAGTGTATATGGGTGGGCTGGATTGTGAGAATCGGATTCTAGAATCAGACTGTTTGTTTCTAATTCTGCTTCTGAGGCCAGAATCCAGAATCAAAAGCTGAAACAAACAGGGCCTAAGCCGTTATGCCGTCATTTTGTCGTTATAGCCATTAGTTTGCCTCCCTATCGCTCGAATATGGGGTAATCGTCTCATATCCAGGCGACGGGAGTCCATTTTTACAATTTTTTTGCTTCATTGATTACTTTCGAAAAAAATTAAAAATAAATATTAAATAAAAAAAATTCGTCATTGCCAAGCTGTAAGACGGCCACCATGCCGATCCAAGCCTGCCCTGAAAATGGGCCAGGCAGGTTTGGGCTACGGCTCTGGAAAACCCAGGTGCTTCTAGGATCGTATGCCTGGGTCAGGCCAACACGAGTGTAATGGAGCCAGATACGGTTGGCTGGGCCATATGTGCAGGTGTGCTCCATGCCAACGGATCTACCCAGGCCAGGCCAGGACATTGTGCTCCTTGCCTCAATCTCACGATTAAAGATGGCAACGGATCGGGTCGGATGCGGGTTTTACAAAACCCGACTCGATCCGAAATCTGAATTAAAAAACTTGACCCGAACTCGAATACCATATCGGGTAAAAATCTATACTCGAATCCGAACGCGGCGGGTACCCGAAATCCGACGGGTTTGTGTAATACGGATGGCAATAGGTTGGGTCGGGTGTGGGTTTTGCAAAATCCGACCCGACAAGAAACCCGAACCCAAAAATCCGAGTCAAACCCGACGGGTACCCGAAACCTGACCCTAAACCCGACGGTAATTGAACTCCGATGGTACCGATGGGTATATCGGTATTTCAGTACCATGGTAAAAATTAAAATCGAACCCGACCGAACCCATTTCGAATTCGACCAAGAACCCACGGGTAAAAATTAAAACCCGAACCCGACCCGATCGGGTGCAAAACCCGCGGGGTACCCGAACCCACGAGTACAATTGCCACCCCTACTCACGATCTCGTCGGGGACCCATTGCATTAGAGACGTGTCTAAACTCTCCGTTCGCCAAGAAAGGAACAAGCAAAGCTAGCCGTGCGGGCACCAATCGATGCGCCTATGCAGGCGAACACGAGCAACACGACCTAAACCCCCCCCTTCCCCACCCAAACGCCGAAGCAACGAACCAGCACCGGGATCTGACCAAATAGCCGAAAGACGCAAATGTTAAGCCGTTAAGGTCCTGTTTAGAAGCATAGTTTTTCAAAACTATAGTTTTGATATACTATAGTTTGCAATTGTTTTGTCATGAATACCATGGTTTTACCAAACCCCTTTGAAACCATGATTTTACTAAACCCCTTTGAAACCATGGTATTTCTTAGAAATACCAACTATTTGGATGCAACATCACAAACCATGATATTTGAGTGAAAATAGGCAAGAAGCTAGTTAAAACCATGAAAACTTTGGGTTAGAATGGAGTTTCAATTACTCCAAAAATACTATGATATCTATCAAACCATAGTTTTTAATATAAAGTTTTTGGCATAGTAATTAAACATCTTATGGTATAAAATACTATAATATTTTTAGAAATCATGATATTATCTAAAAATTTATGAAGATAAATTGCTTCCAAAATGGACCTAAACTTACGCGCGCACGGTCATCGCCACTGTCCGCTCGCCGGCCGCAGGCCCGCGGCCTTGTGGCAGCTTTTACCCCGCGCGCGCGCCTCTGCGTCCCGTTCGAGGTAGTGGTTCACCGCGGTCCGCGCCCGGCCGCGCGCTTTACGGAAGGACGCGGGGGTCGCGCCGTGCGCTCGCCCGGTGTCTGTTCGGTTGGCTCTTGAGGAGGTACCTGTTGCGGTGCAGACAGAAACTCCTTCAAATTTCGTTTCCTTCGCACTTTTTTTATAATCTTTAGTTTTCACTCTGACAAAAATTGTAAAGATAGTTTTATTCTTAACTACAGAAACACTGACATATAATACACGTCACGTACCACACTCTTCTCCCACGCCATGTCTTCAGTACGGTACCCACTACGGCAGACGAGCTACCGCGGCTTAGCAGATTATATACCTGTTGTGTGACCTGAGTTCGGTAGAAAGGTTAGGCCCGTCATTTATCACGTTTGTCGAGGAGTTATCATAGTGGACGGAGGGGTCGTTACGGTACCCGATGATCTTTTGATCTCTTGCGGTAGAAAAGTGTAGTCGATAAAATATATCATCTGTGGATATTTTCGCACGTGCGATGTTCCATCATGCTTCCATAGACTGGAGAGGCCAGCTGCGAGTGTAGGATGGATCGTGTATCATTAACATACCTATATGTGCAAGAATTGGAGAGCAACCGGCATGGCCACCTGTCACCTTGCACTTTTGCAAAAGCCTTCCATTTCTCAAATTACGGATAGGTCATCGTGCAATTTCCTAAGAGACAAAGATATTTTTTTCACTTCGCGTTTGGGTCCTCGCCCGGTATTTTCTGGAAAAACCTCCGTTAGTTTCAAATCGCGAACAAGCCCTTTTCTAATTTTTTCGGGATAGCGAACAGTCCAAAAAATAACATCCGGTCCTCGCTTCTTACGTTCATGTCCTTTCTCCGTTTTCCCGGAAAAAATGTTTTCGCCACCGAAAAACCCTAAACAATTTTTTCGCCACCCAAAAATAAAATATTTTCGCCACAAAAAACGCAGATTCATCGAGTTTTATAGCAACTTATGTATTTGCCAGCGGATCGTGAATCATGGGTTTTTTTAAAAATGTAGATTCGTCATGATTTATAGCGATGGATTCGGGTGGGTCCTAACGACCCATTTTTTAGCAAATGCAACAAAAAAACCGAAAAAAAATTTTCGACACCCAAAAAATGGAAACAATGTTTTCATCCGCGGATTCGCCGTGGGTCCTAACGATCCGCTTTTTTAACAAACGCAAAAAAAAACCGAAAAAATGTTTTCAAAGATTAAAAAACGAAAACAATGTTTTCGTCACCAAAAAACACGGATTCATCGAAGGTTTGTATCAACTTACAGTGAACACGTAGAGTATTAGGCTCGACAAAAGAATGTTGTCGTCTCTGATAATTTTTCCCCTTTTTCCCTGGACTATTTTTGACCGGTTGGTGGTTTTGCGAAAATAAAAAAAATTTATTTTTCCGAGCGCATGCTATCGAAATTCAACCGGCACAGCGTAACGCGCTTTTCTACCTAGTATACATTTAATTTTGACGTTAAAGAGCACTGCCTGGAGGACCTCGTTTGGCGATCTCTCTAGCCCAGTCGGGAAGGCATCCTAGTCATCGCCAAGCTATGCACGATCGACGTCACCATATGTATATAGAGATCATCGGGAGAGACAAGTCTACAGGGACTTTTGACTTAGGATACATTTCGAATACGACAATTTTTCCTATTCTTGTGGAACCGAACCGTTTTCTTGAAATTTTTACGTTGTAAACACGAATTATTCTAAATCAGAGAAGCAAAAATAAACTATTGATACAAGCACAAGGACCAAATAAATGCGTCATCTACCCTTTGAAGAGTACAGTTTGGCTTCTTTTTTTTGTGTGGGTGGTGTCGATGATTCGAATTTCGTTTTGGACAAAATTTCGTCGTTGGCCGAAAACCGAAATTTCGGCATTTCATACGAAATTTGTTCAAAATTCAAAAAGAAAAATTCAAATCTGGTTTTGTTGTTACCGAAATTTTGGATAAAAATCTGAAATTTCGGTAATATTGCACTAATAAAAAATTAGTTCAAACGATGTCAAAAAAATTTAAATTTTTTTTAAGGTTCCTGACACATTAGAGATATTCTCATAAAATTTTTAGTTAATTATCAGGTCTATGAAATTTTTAAAAATACAAACATTGGTACTATCCAGATGAAATGTTGACCGGCAAGTTTGAACCAGATGAAAAATGGTACAAACGATGTTAGAAAATTTTGAAATTTTTTGTGCATGATGTTGATGAATCAAAAATATTTTCATAAAATTTTCGGATGGTGATAAATATTCAAGAATTTTTAAAAATTTGTACAGTGCTACTATCCTGATAAAAACCTTACCGGCAAATTTGAACAGAATGAAAAATAGTTCAAACCATGTTGAAAAATTTTGGAAATTTCTGTGGAAGGTCCTGATGTATCAATAATGTTTTTATAAAAGTTTAATATGATTATCATACTTGAAAATGTTCCAAAAATGCTGACAGTGCTACGTCTTGATAAAAGCCTCATAATTAATACATAGATTTGCTTTAGCGATAAAAGAAGGTTTAAAATTTGTGAAAATTTTAAAGAAGAGTGATAAGGAAGTGTTTAATATCTCATAAAAAATTTGAATTATGATCACACTCCAGTGAATTTATAAAATTCTTACAAGACACAATGGCATTTATGTTCTTTCTCTTTTAGGTTTTGCAATATAATATAACAAATGTAGTTCAATGGTTTTATAGATTTGATTAACCAAACAAAAAAATTTATTTTTTTTTTGAAATTTTACAGAATGGTACTGAGGCAATTATTAATATGTCATAAAAATTTTAGATCATAATCACACTCGAGAAAATTTAGAAAAATCTAACAAGTTTACTGTCCCAATTATGTCCATTCTGTTTTTGATTTTTTAAACATAAAAAATGAAGTTAAATTATTTTGAAAATTTTTATGTACGATCCTGTACTACTAAATATAGTACCATAAATTTTTTAGATCTTTATCAAGCTTGTACAATGTTATAAAAATCTGACAGTGTTTCCACTCAAATTTTAAAATATCTCAAAAATTTAGTTTTTCAACAAATTTTCATGGAAGATGACTTTCTTAAGGATTATTGGACTAATTCCGGTCAAATCCAGCCCTAAAACATCAAAATCCAGTTTTAAAACCCGAAATTTCACCTAGTTTGCCCAAAATTCCGCCGAAATTACCAAAATTACTTTAGCAAATTCAAAATTTTTCAAAAATTTCAATTTGGCCGGTACTTCAAATTTCGCCCTGTCCCGAAATCTAAAATTTCGCAGAATTTTTTTACCCTGGGTGGTGTTGGGGTGGGGGATTGTTCCAGCAAGAGTCGGGTGTAGTCCTTACGGAACTGCCCAACAAAAAAGTGACATTTAGATCTTCGAGAAAACACGGTAGAAAAATCATTGTGCTAATTTTCACAGTAGCAGATATTATAGCATTTTTTAGCCTATATGGACCATCTGTTGCCTCGATTGGACAGTCCAGCCTATAAAAACTACTTAAATTGCAATTTTCATAGGAACTATACGTGATCTGTGTCCTTGCTAAGTGCCCCTTTTTCTTGGGCTGACTACTCAATAAGGTTCTGTTCTAGGCATAAACGTCCTATCAATTCCACTTATAGTTGCGCCGATGAAGCAGTATGCTGATGAACGAACAGACAAATCGAAGATAGATGTCGGTGAATTCCTTCTGACAGGCCCGAAATCTACAGACCGGGTTTGGTTCGGCAGGAGGGTGTCTTTCGCGGCTGGCAAACCCTAGCGAGAGGAAACCCTAGAGACCCCCACACAGCGGACTCCGACGTCCATGAACTAGGGATGACATAGAGATTTTACCCAGGTTCAGGCCCCCTTTTTCTTGGGTAATAACCTTATTTCCTGCTAGATTGTTTAAAGAGTGTTCGAAACAAGTACAGAGCTTGGGAGTTACAAGTTCTTCCTTATACTCTATTGCTGGAACTCTTGGTTGTTCGACCGACCGCCCCTTTCCCATGCACCAGAAGGCCCTTATATAGGTCCAGGCTAACGGGAGTAGGTACAAGGGGGGTCATCATGCTGATCTTCATACATTTATTACCCCTTCCCGTGCTATCCCGTTCCTCCAGCCTCATTAAATGCCGACGCATAGCTTTACCCGGTCCGCCCGGTATGTGACCCTATTTTGACGGGTAGGTGAGAGGCACCAGAGGAATGGGCTTGTAGCAGAAATCCTCGCAGTCGACAGATCTGACACAGCAGGCCTGCCGCCTGGAATGGTACGATAGGGGAAGGAGACTTCGAGGTGAAGCTATCCTGCACCACCTTTTTGCCTTGCGGCGGGCGGCGAGGCGTCCTCGCCCTGCTGCCGCCGGGCGCCACGTGACCGACACGGCCGTGAGCGTCTTCGCCGCCCGTCCGCCACGTGGGGCGTCGGCGGCAGGCGTCTCGCCACTGCCGCTGGCGCCACGGGCGGCACCGGCCGGCGGGCGTCTTCGCCGCCGTCGCCGCCGCCACGTGGGTGGCGCCGGCGTCTCGCCACTTGCTGGCGTCCACGTGGCCGGCACTGGCGGGCGGGCGTGTTCGCCGCCCGTCGCCAAAGCCGCCACGTGGGTCGGGCGCCGGCGAGTAAGCGTCTCGCCACCGCTCCGGGCGCCACGCTGGCGCACTTGGCGAAGCGTGCGTTCGCCGCCGTCGCCAAGCCGCCACGTGGGTGGGCGCCGGCGAGCAGCGTCTCGCCCGCCCACTCGCCAGGCGCCACGCGGGCAAGACTGCCGGCGGACGCTTTCGCCGCCGTCCACCAGACCGCCACATGGAATGGCTTTGTGCGTCGGAGAGGTTACCCCAGCGCGAAGTACGCTGACAATAGACAATTAAAATCGGTATGACTACAGCTAGGTGGACAATTTTCTACGAATATCCAACTCGCTATGTACGTCATACACACGTATAAGTCCACTAGTAACTCTCATTATACAATTTTTTTCGATATAACTACTGTAAAATTCATTTGTTCAAGCAAAGAATTATGCAATAATCTCCCTCATATAAACACGGTCAAATGGCCACCAATCTATTTTTCTACAGGACAGCGCATATGAGTACCACTACCATAGTCTAGGAACCAGAAAATTTAGACTAGGGGTGCACTATTGACATTTAGCAATATAACGGACCGCCCTTTTTAGGGAGTGTGTATAAATACCTTCACAGCTACCCAGAAATTTAGATGTAGGTAACCAAGTGTACATTGCTAGATATAAAAGCAAATGCGAATACTTTATAGATAAATTAAGGGCCTAATGGCCAGAGTTTTACAAGAGGTGCGGCTGGCACCTGATACATTACCAAAAACAACCACAGGAAAATCTTGAGCAGATAGATCAAGGCCTTCAAAACCACATAACATCGCCATCTACGTCCTTTTAGGACTCGTCATCTTCTTGAAATTCTAAAAGATAGATTTAGGAGCAAAGGTGAGTACACAACCGTACTCAACAAAACACACGAAAATTTTGAATATTAAATGCACGGAATTTCAAAGAATTGGCATAAGTTTAAGTATTTGGTGGATGCATGGGCTAGGGTTAAGTATAGTACAAAAGAAATATAAACAATCAATCATCATTATTATCACAACACCACCACTGATTCATAAACAACTCTAGGTTACGACAGGTTTATTATTAGAACTACTCAAGCTCAGTTACAGGAATCACCCTAAATTAACCCAGCTTCATTAACCGGAAGCACGGCGTATTCGAATACCATTTAGATCACTCTGCAGAGCTACTCAACTTTACCCACAAGATATCTATGGTCATTAGTACCACGCGATTAACATGCAACTTTTATGCATGCGGCCCGATCGAGATGAACATAACCTTTCATTGAATTCCCCCTCTTTAGCTCCTACTCAGTAGGCGGTGCACATCCTCAGCCTCCAGGAACCCACTGGCCAAAGCGGGCCTCATGACTTGACCGACTGAGGAAACCTACTGTTGTGAAAACCGCCGAATGGCCGCACCATTCCGTTTCACCCCAAACCAGGTCACTATCCATTCCTCCACAAAGAATGGGAATCCACCTGTAGGCATTCCAAGGGGAAAGACAATATACCGGGCTACGTGGATCAAGTCAACAGAGCTGTCTGACCCACTTGTGGTTGAGAGGGGACTGAGTTATTTGTAGGAGCGGATGGCGTCAATCGGAGGGGGTGAATGATTACATGGAACCTAAAAGCTTTTTTTTTTTAAACCACCCCAAATCAAACTCAAATTGCTTGAGAGACCGGTTGCGACCCGATGAAACACTGCGACCCTGACACGACCACACTGGCGACCGATGGGACACTGGGCGGCAGTTTGAGCCTGGGCGGCGGTAGGGCACTGAGACGACCCGATGGGACACTTGGTAGTAGTAGAACACTTGGGCGAGCGATGGGACACCTGGGCGGCTTGGGCACATCGAGCGGTTTGGCACTTGGCCGAGCAGGTTGGGCGACCACGTGAACAGTTGGGCGACCACGCGCGCAATCTGGGCGAGCAGACCGACACACATCCACTAAAATAGAAAACCCCGAAGATCTAGCCGTTGGATTGACGTGAAATTTTAACTGTAGAAACTAGACTCAATTATGCAGCTAACACAAAAAGAATCAGGTCAATCGGATCTACGGATCTAAAGTTATGTCCTTCGCAAGATGACTGAATCTGGGCGACCACGCGAGCAATCGGGCGAGCAGGACATCAATCTGGGCGACCACAAATTACCGAAGATCTAACCGTTGGATTGATTTGAAATTTTAACTGTATAAACTAGACTCAATTCTGAAGTGAACAAAGAAGAATCAATCCGATCGGATCTACGGATCAAAAGATATTACCTTCGCAAGATGATACCTTTGCAAAGAACCGAAACTCCGTGATGAACTTCTTAACTGCTATGATGAACAAGACTTCAAGCGATCGATCAACTATGTCGAGCCAAGAAGCAAATCACAGCACCGAAGTAGCTCTCTCGGAAGATTGATTTTATTTCATTGTCTAAAAGTCTTCCAACACAAGAAAGTCCAAACCTAATACACGAGCAGCTTTCGAAGAATAAGCAGGGACACCTCCCCCATTTTATCTGAGCAACCACAAACAGAGATTGAATCTGTTCCATATCCAACATGTGAAAGAGTTGAATCATAGATTAGTTATGTAAAGAGGGAGGATAGTTATTATATAACCTAAAGTCAATATTTAAAGATAGCGATGGTTCATTAATGATAACCTAGGGTTACAATTCCGGTCTTTATATGGCATAATCAATATGGTCTTAACAAGGGGTGGGTTTAACTAGTCAAGTCTTTCCAAACTAGCTCCTTTTAGATTTCTACTCTATTTACGGACAAATGCAATAACTAAATACATATAGTAATTATACTGAATGATAGGATCAAACATGTTCAAGGAGTGTGGCTTGCCTTGCAAGGTTAGAGGTTCACCTAGCGAGAAGTGGTCGATGTCGTGTCTGGTCTCGTACGGCTCTTGATATCGCGACTACCCAATGGTGCTCTTGCTTGAGATTCGTACAATCGGTTGTTCGACGCCATTCTAGCGTGAAAAGGTGAAATCAATAAATAAACGAACAAAAATAACAAAAGAATGAAAACAGAAAAAGGAATAGAAGAGAAAAGTGGCCGGAACGGAGCTCAGGGGTATTTTTGGACTCAATATGGCGAAACGGAGATCATTTTTGGACTCAGTGGCTCGAACGGATCAAGAACATGTATTTTTGGCTATTTTTGGATTTTTGGGAAATTTTCTGGAATTTTTCTGAGTTTTTAATTCACTTTTGGATTTTATATTGACTTTAAATCCGAAAAAGGAATTAAAACTGAAAAGGATTTTTGGCAGACAGAATTGTGAGGCCTTGAGATCGCAGGTTTACTTCTGAGCGACTCAAGACGCCAAGACAAAGCGGGCTGGCCTACCACTGCTCGAAGTGTAGCTAACACGCTGCCCAGGCGAGGCGAGGCGCAGTGGGGGCCAGGCGCTGAGAGAGAGAGATTGCGTGAGGAAAACTCGACGTATGCTCCCGAGGCCAACAACACAAAGGCGAGGTCAGGCAAGGGACCCGTGTCACGATCGCGAATGGCAGGGCGCTGGGGAGATTTTTACGCCGAGTGAGGAAGACACTGGCGAACTAGCTTAACTCTCGCTCGGGAGAAGGAATGAAGTGGCGAGGACGAAGGAGGATCTCACTACGAACTTGGGGCGGCAAATGGGCGAGAGAAAGCTGAGCGCTGGGTGAGCAGAGCGCCAGAGTGAAGGAGAGCTCATGAGGGGCGAGGAGGCCACCTGAGGGCGAATGGGTAAGCAAGCAGAGAGGAGCTAGTAACGAGCTCTAAGTAAGAAAAAACCGAGGCGAAGGGGCCTTTATAGCGCATGGGCGAGGAGCGAGAAGCCAGGCGAGAGAGAGAGAAGATGGCTGCATGAGCTTAAGGCAAGGGGAGAGGGTTCAAGGCAGTAATGTGCCGGCTTACCATGAGAAGATGGCGGGACAGGGGAAGTGGCGGGCTCGAGGAGGCGAGAAAGATGAGTGGCGCGGCAGCCTTGGCGTGGCGAGAAGAAGAAGCGGGAAAGAGACGACGCGTCTTGGCTTCAATAAGCGCCAAGGAAAAACGGCCTGAAATTCTTGGGCCAACAAGGATGAAATGGGTCAAGGATTTGGGCTGAGCCAAGGCTAAAATGGCAAGAGCCAAATGAGGCAAGGGCCCAGAACGGAAATTTTCCCAAAAGGGAAAGGATTCAAGACAAAATCAAATAAATTCGAATAAAATCCGGAAAAATCCAAATAAAATCCAAATCAATAAATAAAGCCAAATTTGAAATTTTTGGGGGTGTTTCAAGCAATATAGTATTACATAAATAACAACTATCATTTGTTGATAACAGTTAATAATAACGGACACCGATTACAATTCATTAGTATTTAATCTTGGTATGGATATTATACATTATGCAAAAGTTTATACAAAGCTAAAATATTTATCACATATTTTTGAAGTGATAACAAATCGTAACCTTAATAAATAAATTATTATAAATGTATAATTGCTTAGTAGTACTAGTATCCTATTATTCTAGCAAGAAAAACCATAAACCATTTTTTTTACTATACCGATGCTTATTACGCAAATATTGATGGCCGTATAGTATGGATTTTTATATAAAATATTCAATATTCATCTTGATTCAATGCACTCATCCTGATTATCACTGCAACATGAATGAATGGTTGGTAGCTAAGTTGAGAAAAAAGTTTGTGCAAATAATAAAAGAACAAAGTATTTTATCTATCAATTATACAGTGCCACATGGTTGCTAGCTAAGTCGAGAAAAATCTAGCAACCTTTAGGCATGAAATATAATTATTATCAAGTCCTTTAAGTATTATTAAATTACATCGAAGTCCAAATACTTTGTAATATCTACTTAGTAAGGACAAATCTAGATTTTCAAAATTTTTGAAGATGTCGGTGCAGACCGGCACCCGGGTTCTGCCCCTACCGTAGACCACCTGGCCCATGTCGGAGTAACGAAGTTGGCAGTAAAAGTCGGCCCCACTGCGGCACACCCATCGCGAGGCAGTATAAACTGTTCAAGAAACAGTTCTATTATTATTATTTTTAGGTATAAATCCACACAACTCGCGTAAACTTCGTTTACGCTACACTCAATGAGTTTTTTAGAGGCCAACGACACTGAACGCGGACGGGAGTGTGCCATTTTTAATTAGCGGGAAGCGCTCGGGCGGGCCATGAGTGACGACTTGCTCCCAGCCATCCTATCATTTTAGGGTAGTAAATAAGATCATCTCAAATTATTTTTAATATGTTTACATTAGTTTTATCTTATATAGACGAGTAAGAAAAAAAAAACGGACTCTTATTTAATAGTAAGTATTGTACGAGAGTATACATGGATTAGTTATGTACAAGAGAAATTGTACAACATCTAAAATCAATTTTCAGAAAACTTATATAGAAGAGTAAGAAAAGAGAAGAGAACGAGCTCTTATTTAATAGTAAGTACTGTACGGGAGCATACGTAGATTAGTTATGTACAAGAGAGGGAGGATAGTTATTACATAACATCTAAAGTCAATATTTAAAGATAGCTATATCAGATAAATTAGTTTAATATTTATTCTAGGTGGAATGGATGAGATATACAACAGGTACTAAGCTTTGTTATTACGCTGGCTCTGAGTAGCAGCAGGCAAGCCGGCACTCTCCTCGTGCGTTCTGAAGGGTGTGTCTCTAATCTCTGCTCTCTGTGTGCGCCACTGTCGGTGGTTCCCTAGCTTCCGCTTCTTCGTCTTCTTGCTTGCCGTCGGCTCGCTCGCTTGCCTGTTCAGTTGGGTGGTTCTTGGTCCAATTCTTCAATGGCGGTGGACCCCAGGCAGGTGGTGGCGGGCTTCCTCACCCTCTCCATGTTTGTCATGCTCGGCAACATGATCAAGCACGACCACTTCTCCTCCGGCTCAGAGGTTCTTAGCGAAGATCTCTCCTCCTCTACCTTGTTCTCCATGTTCTTGGTGTATAAGATGTCGTGGCACTGTCGTGTTCTTGATTCTTGATTTGGTTGTGTGGCAGTCAATCGCTTGTTTCTGCTTACTTTGGTTGAGAGAATCCTAGTTGGGATGAATGATTTGCTTCCCGGTCTCTGGTTTTGACTGATTTGTGGAGTGTGGAGTGCGAGTAGGATTGAGATTTTATTTTCTTGTAGTTCTTGCCAAAAATCTCAAGTGATTTGTGGATCTACTGGCGAAGGGGATCTTGAAGTTGTGTGAGAGTGTGACCTTGACTTTAAGGGCTTAACTGGGGTTTTATTATTCAATTCCATTTAATCAGCACGTTGCACCAATAGTCTTTAACTTTGGAGTCAAAGAAAAATCAGAAGTTCAGGACTAAATTACGAGCTTCCCTAGAAAAAGGTCGGTGGGGGCAGTTCAGTGAAGAGAAAGAATCAATTGCAAAGATAAAAAGTAAAAGAGAAAGAATCAATTGCAAAGATAAAAAAGTAAAGGAGAACATTCATCACTTTTAATTTCTTTAGACAGGAATCACTATCTTTAACCGCATTTTAGAATGTGAGTGAGACAGTGAGAGCTAATTCTCTCTCTAACCTGCTGCCCCTCTCGCCTGGTAAACCATAGCTCTTCCAATAAACTAACCTGTTATTGATGGACCAGAGGTTACTAGATTGAGTCTATCACTTGTTCAAGGCTCTGCTGTGAGTCAATTGACAACATTCCGAGTTTACAGTGATGTGATGTAAAAAAAAGTTATTTTTTTCAACTGACTTGGGCACGCTATTGTTGTTCCCAATTTGAACATCTACAGCTGAATTCGGAGGCAACAGGTGTTGAATTCAATGCAATGAAGGTTGCCGACAATTCTGAAATGACCAAGGTCAATATGGTTGAGTGGGGCTCCTAAATGAGGCCAATGAGGAGATTAAGCCTTGCTGGACCAAACCAAGTCCAAGTAACAATACATTCTTAATCTGACAAGTTCCTTACATCAGTATCTCTTGCTGATTAGTAAATCAATTTTGAAAACTTATATAGAAGAGTAAGAAAAGAGAAGAGAACGAGCTCTTATTTAATAGTAAGATCTTTGCAGGGAGCATACGTAGATTAGTTATGTACAAGAGAGGGAGGATAGTTATTACATAACATCTAAAGTCAATATTTAAAGATAGCTATTGTATAAATTAGTTTAATATTTATTCTAGGTGGAATGGATGAGATATACAACAGGTACTAAGCTTTGTTATTACGCTGGCTCTGAGTAGCAGCGGCAAGCCGGCACTCTCCTCGTGCGTTCTGAAGGGTGTGTCTCTAATCTCTGCTCTCTGTGTGCGCCACTGTCGGTGGTTCCCTAGCTTCCGCTTCTTCGTCTTCTTGCTTGCCGTCGGCTCGCTCGCTTGCCTGTTCAGTTGGGTGGTTCTTGGTCCAATTCTTCAATGGCGGTGGACCCCAGGCAGGTGGTGGCGGGCTTCCTCACCCTCTCCATGTTTGTCATGCTCGGCAACATGATCAAGCACGACCACTTCTCCTCCGGCTCAGAGGTTCTTAGCGAAGATCTCTCCTCCTCTCTACCTTGTTCTCCATGTTCTTGGTGTATAAGATGTCGTGGCACTGTCGTGTTCTTGATTCTTGATTTGGTTGTGTGGCAGTCAATCGCTTGTTTCTGCTTACTTTGGTTGAGAGAATCCTAGTTGGGATGAATGATTTGCTTCCCGGTCTCTGGTTTTGACTGATTTGTGGAGTGTGGAGTGCGAGTAGGATTGAGATTTTATTTTCTTGTAGTTCTTGCCAAAAATCTCAAGTGATTTGTGGATCTACTGGCGAAGGGGATCTTGAAGTTGTGTGAGAGTGTGACCTTGACTTTAAGGGCTTAACTGGGGTTTTATTATTCAATTCCATTTAATCAGCACGTTGCACCAATAGTCTTTAACTTTGGAGTCAAAGAAAAATCAGAAGTTCAGGACTAAATTACGAGCTTCCCTAGAAAAAGGTCGGTGGGGGCAGTTCAGTGAAGAGAAAGAATCAATTGCAAAGATAAAAAGTAAAAGAGAAAGAATCAATTGCAAAGATAAAAAAGTAAAGGAGAACATTCATCACTTTTAATTTCTTTAGACAGGAATCACTATCTTTAACCGCATTTTAGAATGTGAGTGAGACAGTGAGAGCTAATTCTCTCTCTAACCTGCTGCCCTCTCGCCTGGTAAACCATAGCTCTTCCAATAAACTAACCTGTTATTGATGGACCAGAGGTTACTAGATTGAGTCTATCACTTGTTCAAGGCTCTGCTGTGAGTCAATTGACAACATTCCGAGTTTACAGTGATGTGATGTAAAAAAAAGTTATTTTTTTCAACTGACTTGGGCACGCTATTGTTGTTCCCAATTTGAACATCTACAGCTGAATTCGGAGGCAACAGGTGTTGAATTCAATGCAATGAAGGTTGCCGACAATTCTGAAATGACCAAGGTCAATATGGTTGGAGTGGGGCTCCTAAATGAGGCCAATGAGGAGATTAAGCCTTGCTGGACCAAACCAAGTCCAAGTAACAATACATTCTTAATCTGACAAGTTCCTTACATCAGTATCTCTTGCTGATTAGTTTGGTCACTTAACACAGTCAGACTTACGATTTCTGCAGAAGTTCAGCAGTCTAACGGATTTGTTACATTCTCATTGACTATTGGTCCTGAATACCATATCTCACAGGTATGCCTGCAACTTGGGAGTTGTCCATATAACTGAGTAAACAAAAAATAATCTTGAGTTTTAATTCTTGACTTTTGCTTGCAGATCTCTGATGCTGTAGTTATTGCAAGGTATCTGGGCGCGACACTTGTACTCCCAGAAATAAGAGGAAATGAATTAGGAAAGAGGCGGTATGTTTCTCGGAAAAGGAGATAATTTTAGTCAGTTCCATAAGATATGGCTTCCTGCAGACACGTACTGGGTGCAAACTTGTGTTTCACTACATGAGCATCTAGACAATTTTATCTAAAAAACTGTGTGTATATGCAAACGAAGATCAACAGTCTCTTAAGATAAGAAGCAACACTATTTGCCAATAAATAATTAGTTTTACATGCAAATATATTCAAATGTTGAATTGTTTTTAAATAGATAAACATTCATATCCACTTCAACCTAAATGAGGTTACATTCAGTTTTACAAATAAAAATAATGAATTCCACAAACCATTGGGCATTCGTTTTACAAATGCTGACGATTTTGTTATCTCAATTCTCAATTAATGGTATAGATTCCATGAACAGAAAATTCCAAGACATGTACGATGTGCAGAAATTCATGAGGAGCTTGGATGGTGTTGTCAAAGTAGTACATGAACTTCCTGATGAATTTAGTGCTAAGAAGCCAGCACTTATTAGAGTACCAAACCGAGTGACTGAAGACTTCATCATGGAAACCATTCAGCCCATCTTCCAAACAAATAATTACTTACGACTTGCGATTATTTTCTCTTCAGTAAGTTTAAAACCGAAGGGCACAAATAACAAGGATTTGGATTCGACTGCTTGCCTTGCTATGTTCAGTGGCCTCGAATTGAAACCAGAATTTTCAGAAGCGGCCAAACAGATGTTGGTCAGGCTTAAAGAACTCAGCAAGAAATCGGATGGGAAGGTCTTGGCTGTCGATATGCAGACTGATTTGCTAGGAAAGAAGATCTGCAAAACAAGCAGCGGTGCAAGAAGAAAAGGTTGTTATAACCCTCAGGAGGTTACCGATTTCCTGAAGAAGGTTGGTTTCTCTGCCAATACAACCATCTACTTGACAGAGACGTGGTGGCACAAAGATTTGAATACTCTGAAGGAAACATTTCCAAACAGTTATACCAAGGTAAGTAACTCATTATTCACCATTTGATTAATCTGCACCATATTCTGTTTTCCCCAAACAATTCTTCCTGAGTGCTTGTTTTATTCCTAGCCTACCCCCAACTTGTTTGGGACAAAAGGCTTGGTTGTTGTTGTAATTCTTCCCGAGTGCTTCACTGTGAAAGGCCATCCATATATTGCATAGGAGAACGCATACAAAGTTCAGGCGATGACATAATTTGATTATTGCCATTGTTTCTCCAACTTGTAGCGCACAACCATGTTTTGTAGGTAAAACGATTGGCAGAATTCTTGACCTACCAATCTGTTTTCTTGCAGGACGACATAATGCCAGTTGAGAAGAAAGGTGAATTCTTGAAATCTGGCGATTCAGACCTAACGAGAGCCCTGGACCTTGAAATCTGCTCGCAGAGCGACGTGTTCGTCCCTGCCATCGCCGGCCTGTTCTACGGACAAGTCACCGGTAAGAGGATCGCATCAGGCTTGACCCAAATCCTTGTACCTGCTCCGGTGTTGGGCACTTCAGCTCAGGCTTCAGACTTCATCTCCACATATGTCTCCAAGAAGAGCCATCTTGCCTACTCATGCTACTGCTAGTATTGTTTTTGCGGTCATTAATAAGATCAACTGAAGTGAGTTGCTTGGCCATGCTTGGGGTACATATGCAAGTACTTTTGTTGTATCCTAGTTCATGTTTTGTTGTGACGTGCTACAAAATGAAGATAAGATTAGGCCAAAGAGTGTGCTTCATCTTTCATGTACCATGTTACGCCTCATCAACTTATGTCAGCTACCAGTTACGGTAGAAATGGCTCTAAAAATATTTCAATGGAAGATGCGTTTTGTGACTAAAATGTGCGCACATTTCTCTACTTGTGACGGTCCTGATGGCAAGAATTCTTTTGCAATTTCTCTACTTAACCAAGCCAACAACTCAAGGTTCTTCTCAAAGAAAAGGAATCAAGAACTGCGAACCCAATGGCAAGTCCATCTCAATTCTCACCCTGCTCTGCCTGCATCTCCGTTTCCATCCTGTTCTATTATCGCTCGAGGGAATTAAATGTTCCGCCGGGCGGCGCGGTGACCACCCCAATGCCTGCGTTGGGCTACCTTGGTCGCGCGCGTGGGAAAGCGGAAATGACGGTGCTTGGCGACGCCCGCTTTGATGTCGAGGCGCGCGATGCCGCTGGCGAAGCATTGTGTCGGTGGCCGAGCACGCTCGGCTAGCGAAGAGTGGAGCGGCCTACTCCAGGTTGGAGGTCGAGCTCGCCGTTGACTGACCCCACATGCCAGTGAGGAGCCCAGGGTTAACGTAGTGGAGTGGAGGATGAGTGTGCAAATTTAACTCTGTGCAACGCTATTTCAATGGATACCATGTGTTAATCTTACCAATCTCAACCATTCATTTAATTTCTTACTCCTTCCATTAATAACACCTTTGATTTCCCACTCCTCCAATTAATAACATTGTTGGTAGGGTGAGGTTGAGATTTAGCAGATGGACACGTGGTATTTATCGGAATGGGGATGCACATGATTAAATTTGCATACCTCCTCCACAGAATTTGTTTCCGTTTTTACCCGGGATCCGTTAGACCAAGTGCAATTACAAAGCCATTATTTACTTCATCTCTCATGTATATTATCTAGAGCAAGTAATAAAGTTAGTTTGTACAATAACTATCTTTAAACATTGTCTATAGAGAAATACTAAAGCATTTAATTTGGCTATTCAACGCTAACTTCATCTTTATAGCTACTGTCAAAACACTAACTTCAACGCTTACAGTCGCTCACGCTGACTCCAATATCGGCTTTTAACTATCGATAGCATCTATTTTCCTATGTGATGCTGACTACTAAATAAGAGTCGATTCTCTTCTCTCTCCTTGATGAGGACATCATTTCTTTAGATACACGCAACAATCCTCCACAAGATGCTAGGTAAGGACCTATCACCTATGACAATAGTATGTGAAAGACAATTGAATTATCACTTATCAGGTGAACTCGTTTCTAAGGATTCATAATTTTTCTATTGAGAATGCATTGCTATCTAAGTCATTTGAAATTATTCTACTTAGAAGCCAATATGAGGGAAGCGACACTACTATTGCAACAAGTCTAGACCAACCCTGTTTCGATCCTAGACATTCAAAGTCAACATAACAACCTCGAGTAAAATGATCATAACTTTCACATCCGCAGTCCGTTTGAAGCGTTCAAGTACTCAAATCGAAGAGGACGACGAGACCTTTTCAACGGATCTAGCTTCACCTTTAGATTCATTATATACATGTCACAATCATCAAAGAAAAGTGTTGCGCCACCTGTTAGGCTAACTTAGGCGTTGTAATAGAATTGGAATCCGACTCTACTATGTGTGTGCCCCCTCCCTATTGGAGCATGTTGGCTCCCCTTTATATCCTTTGTGGCCGCTACTTTTAGAGTTTAGGCTTGTTTAGATTGGTTTTTCATTCAAAAAATATTAGTTGTGTATTTATGTCGACTAGACCAACTACTATAACTTTAAGTCTCTCCATTAGTCAATAAAACTTCATATTTCATCCTCCAATTCAGATGCGCTTGTTTCTTTCTTGCTTGATTCCCGATTGCTTGCAGAAAAGATCAATTATGTTGGGCACGGTTGATAATGACAAAGGGTGCAGTGTAGCGATTGCAGGACCGACTTGGTCTTCTCGATCAATTAGCCTCATAGTCAACGTTATATCAATCAATCGTAGTTATCACTTTTATCGGAAGATCGAGCCAAACTAGTTTTCATCACTCTTATTTTTCTCTCTTCTAAATAAGACAAAACTAATATGTATATACTAATAATAAGTTAATGTGACCTTATTGAACATGTCCTTAGAGCATCCGAGATTTGGACCACAATTATTACGTGCGATCAATCCTGAGCCATTGAAAACCGCCAAATGACATTTAAGCATTGTATATCATACCTATACTAAACTCCGGAGGATTCGCCACTTGGGAGCGCACCGAGCCACGCGCGGCTGGCTCGGCTCGTTTTTTTTGCGTGTAGATCCCTAAAAAATACATAATTACATGTAGGTCCTTCCCGCTGTTTTTTTCGAAAAGAACCTTTTAGTTCAGAGAAATCACGAATCTTTCGTAAAAGGAGCCTAAATAAATACCGAAAAAAGAACGTAGTTATGTTTGAATCATTCTAGCTATTTTTTACGAAAAGGACCTTTCGATTTCGCACAATCGCGGATCTTTCGTGAGAGGACCCCAGATAAATGCAAAAAAAAAACGTGACTGCATTTGTATCCTTTCAACCGTTTCATACGTTTTCTCGACGATTAAAAAATCCGCCGAAAAAAATGAATTTGTTTCTGTTAAAAAAGCAACGCACGCAGCGTATCACACCGCGAAAACTACCCTAGTTGATCCTACTGTGGTGGTGGAGGAATGTTTTGCATAGTAGACCCCCAGGTAGGTATAGATATCTGTTAAATCCTCTGAGACTTTTTTTAGGGGTACAAGACGGCCACATAACTCACACACACTACACTTACGCACCACACATGCACACACACGCGTACGCATCCTTTACACACCCTAAGAAAGTGATCGGAGCTCAACAGTCTCCGGAAAGTGGAAACACGCTGTCCCACTTAACGTGCACATATGTGTACCTATTTTTAATTATTCTGCTAAGAAAACACTAAGGGTGCGTTTGGTTGGAGGACGAGGTTGGATGGGATATGGCCATCCATATCTGGATGGGATGGAGTCATCCAAGTAGCTGTTTGGTTGGGTGGACAGGGATGGATCAATTTTTTGTTTGGTTGGATGTATGAGGATGGATGGGATGAACCAATTTTTTGTTTGGTTGGATGAATGATGAGGATAGACGGTTTGTTAATTCTAACAAAGAGAAAAAAATCTTTTTAAAAATTTTGGAATGAAAAAAACAAACCAAGTGTAACTTTAAAAATTTGAAATTTTAAAAAAATAAGCAAAAATACTAGAAAAGAAGACAAGCTACAGTATTTCGTGACACTATAGCAGCTACAGTGCTCACGCGGGGTAAGTTTCGAACGCAGGACCTCCCGTTGTGAGGCCAAAGCCTTAACCAACCGAGCTAACTGAGAGTTATGAAAATTAAGAGCTAATAAATATATAAACCAAGCGCATGATGGATACTGGATGAGCCCATCCGACCGAATTTGTGGGATTCATTCATCCAGCATCTTTGAAGAATATTCTCTTTTTTTGGATGTCCCCATCCACCTTTGCCATCCAACCAAACAAATGGATGAGGAGAAAAACAGGGATAGGATCATCCCATCCACTTTTGCCCTTGAACCAAACACTACCTAAGTCTCAGGCCGGAGGGAGGAGCACTCTGCACTCTTCCACTGAGCGAGGATTTGGATCGTGATTCTACCGTCCGATCACAACTAAGCGGACCGGATCGATCCTAAGTGAGAACTGGAGGGGCTTTTTACATTACTCTCCATGAATTACTATATTTGAGAGGTGTATATTAGACCAAAAGGCTGAACTAATACCTAAACATCATTAACTAGCCTAAAGCAAGATCATGGAATAATAATGTGGAACTTGAATCATTAGATACTAACCCGGTGAGAAAGAAGATGCTATTAAGCTTCGATCGGTTGATGTAGAATGAAGTAGATGGGCGAAGAAGGAAAACACTGCGAACTTCTCGATGCCGGTGACGACCTTTGATAGCTGGCGCTAACCTGTTTAGATCGGATGAATGTCGGGAATAGAGGCAAAAGTAAAGATTAATTCATTCATTTTAAGAGCCTGTTTGTTTTAGCTTCTGATTCTGGATTCTGGCTCTAAAAGCAGAATCAGAAACAAACAGCTCTGATTCTCACAATCCAGCCCACCCATATACACTAGAATCCACAATCCGCTTCATATGTGCTTTTGGATTCCAGCTTTTAGAAGAATCGAACCTCTGTACATCCAGAATCGAACTTTTAGAGAATCCAAAGCTGAAACAAACAGGCCCTAAGTTTCGGCCTCTCCCCTTTTTAAATGTAACGCTGGCTATCGAAACCGTAACCAACTAATTGATGCGCTCCCGATCGCAGCGCGAGCATGGTGGGCCTGGCTCCAAGCAGAGATCACAACCAACAGTGTATTACTATTTTAGGTTTGCTCGCAGACTCGCGGTATCCACCTCCTCCCGGAGCATGCAGCCGAGGGATGCCACCGGCCGGAATGCGGCGGAGCATCGGCAGCTGTGGCTGTGGAGCCTGAGGGCTGCTTTTCTCCTCGTTTAGGTAGTAATGATCCTGATGGCTGCTACGGAGGACAGCCGCATCAGCGAAGAAGCCGGCGAGCCGCCGGATTAGCTGGCAATATGCATTCGATTCTCTCTCTCCTCCAGCTCTACCGCGATGGTTCATATCTGGGACTGGGGTGGATGAACCTCGTAGCACTTAGAATGGGTGTCAGAAATGGAGGAGCACAAGATCACATGGAATGCTGGAGCATAAGAACTAGGAACCTCCAGAATCCAGACACTATGCTAGTATGCTTCGTTGAGGACAACTGTGCTAGTGTGCTGGTAATTCAAGGTGTTTAATCCAAGTCCAACAAATGAATAAAAGGAGTCCGGTATTATGCTTACATATGGCGGCGGTTCTCTAGTAGTACAATCTGTTCCAGATTCACAGCCATATGGATGGAATCATGGAAGTAGAGTTTCAGGACAAACAAAATCCCACATAGATGGGAGTTTAGCCCTAAAAGCAGACCAGAACGTAGAGAGTAATACGAGCATTCTGATCTTCTGTAGCGCACGGCAAACCGTGAAGAAGCTTCCTCTTACTCCTCACGGACGCATTTGCATCTATCTATGGTGATCGCCCTCCCTGCAACTCCCGCTGGAACAAAGCCCGGCACTCTGGCACAGCGTGCAGCTTCTCCAAGAGTTGCTGTTCAGAGAAGCGTTGGAAGCTGCATTTTCCAAGACGCGTATCTGGTTACACTCCACTCTAATGATACACTAATGGTAAGTCTCATCTCGTGTCGCCCTGCTCTTCATCTGCGATACGCAATGCAGTGCATGTAGGGGCACTACTGTAAGCTCCCTGAGCATAAGAAAAGGATCAGTAACTTTTATGATTGGGCGAATTACCTCGGCGTGGCCTTCTCCAAGAACAATGCTTGAAGTAGTCCTGGAAAGGTCTGATGGGCACGGGAATGAATTTCCCGAGACATGCGAGAGGCCAACTGGATTGAAAATGGACTGAAGCTCAGTGTAGCAATTGGAGGAAAGAATGAATTGAAGATGAGTGGGCAGTGTATGTAACAGGACTTACGTAGAGAGTAATTTAAAGGCTACAGAGGTAAGTGGATTCTACTCAAACATAAGTGTGTGACTTGTTTACCAACGTGAGAGTAAAGAAAAAAATACAGGTCTTGGGTATTAGATATAAATGTCAATGTTACTTCCTCCGGTCATAAATACATATCGTGTTAGGATACGTGCGGTCAAACTTTTGAAATTTTGGCTATCAATATCTTTTAAATATTTATATTGGATATCTGAAAATCATATGTGTAGATTTATCTTGAAAAAATAATTTCATAATGTTATAATTTTATCGGATTTTATAAAATATATTACAATAGAAATTAGTGGTCAAAGTGGTGTTTCGAGGGCCGTGTCAATGTCCAAAACGAGATGAATTTGTGACCGAAGGGAATGACATAGAATAGGGTGATGCATACAGAAATGTACTTAACCTTGTATAGTTAAGTATACTCCTCAAGGTTGTTGGAAGCTAGTGCTCAGATCAAATTGACACAAAATTCTTTAAACATATAAATATAAGCGCAGAAGCAGCTAGATAAATGAATGGCTGTCACACACTAGGCATTTAGGAGTGAAACAAAAGTATCTTTGTGTACAATGAATGAGTTCTATGTGCATACCTTACTGCGCCAATAGCAACTGACAAAAGCCATAATCTCCAAGTAAGTCTAGCAGTGTCGAAGAACTTCCCGAGAAACTCAATTATCAAGATCTGTCAGAGCAGAGATGGTGTTGATACTTGGCTTCATCAAACAAGCACGACATTCAAATATCTTGTTACCTGAAGTACAGTAGTTATACTAACTATCCCCATGAAAAGGTGGTTGTTTGTAACTCCTCTGAAGACGTTCTTCTCCTCAGGCTTGCGAGCATTGAACTCATTGCAGATCTGACATGAATGGCGCAGCAGGCATAAGAAAAGAATTCTGATTTCTTAGAGCACGATGGTATGGCATAAAAAATGCCAAGCTACTGACACAGGTTTCCAGATGGTTTGTGGCATTATTTACTAGATAGATAAAACATCCTGGGAGAGCAACATTCTAGAAGCTAAATTTATCATAACTGCATATATCCAAATAACAAAATGGATATATAGAGAGCATGTGTTACACAAGGATAGCTTAAGAAGCGAAAAGAAACTTTTGTTTCACTAAAATTTTTAATTGAAGAACAATGCTGGAATTAAAATGCAGCCGACTTACTTGGCAAAAGACAAATGCGTTGAATACAAAGGTGTTTTTAATTTTATCAGCATTCTCTCGACTTTCATTCTGCAAATGCAGAATCCTTTTGCCGTCAAAATTGAAGATGAGAAGAACCGCTATCTGGTAAAAAGCCTGCAATAAAATCCATGTGCGAGGTGAAGGAAAGCTGATTTGACAGATGCCTAAGTTCAAGCTTGCATATATACAGGTGTCGGACAACTAGAGACCTGGGTAAACAGATTTCTCCACATGACATTTGTAACAAGAGGTTCCCTGCATAAGTACAATAAGGAAGTATATGACAATGCTTTTAGACAACACTTGAATACATAATGGGATATTAACATACAAAAACAAAAATGCTGATAGTTATCTAGGACAACTTATCGTGCCTTCGAACAACAGGGGGTCTCTTCATTAGGTTGTCTGTTGGTGGTTCAGTTGCTAATGCAAGAGCTCCGAGTGTGTCCATGATAAGGTTCACCCAAAGAAGCTGTCAATGGATACAAAATGAAGTGGATGAAAACAAATAAACAGGACACTACTTAAAAGTATCTCAAATGAGATTTCTGCAACATGATCCATATAGCCTAGTAGTTTACAATAATTCTAAAAAACTTAGCAGTTTATTACAAAGATCATATTTTCTAAAAATTTTCAAAATCAAGAATTAAGATGTTTTCAGAATACTTTTGAAGCACATGACAGCTAAACAACTCCAGTAAGTATGAGAATGCATACACACAAGTAATTATAAATAGGGATAATCTTGTTTTTGCCACTAGTTGGGGCACTCATCTCGTTTTTTTCCATTTGCACAGTTTGGGCCCACACATGGCAAAAGTGAGAAGCATGCCTCAACTAGTGGCAAAAACAATAAATATTAGAAAGTTGCATAATTCAAGAGAAGTGTTCCAACCTCAACGGCATTTAGAGGCACATCACCAGAGGACACAGCAGCAACCACATTTATCACTAGGGCGGCAACATTAACAGTAAGTTGGAACTGGATGAATTTCTGAATATTTGCATAGACAGACCGTCCCCAACGAACAACCTAAAGCAAAGAAGGAAAGTAAAGATCTGTACTCTACATGGAAGTTAGGAATAAGTATTCAGTAGACCAGAACTAGGGAATGCGAGGTGCAGAATCCAGACTAGTATACTGTATATGCACATGTCTGTCTATATACAAAACTGGCAGCAATAGATTAGTAGAGGGGTGCATACCGCTATGAGCATGAGCTCTTTTACAATACACTAAATTCAATATAGACCGTTCATTCTTTTCAATCCAATGCCTAGATTATCTAGTATTTTTTATACCTTTTCCGGTAGTAGAGTAGTAGAAATACCCTTAACATATTAATAGCTAAATCTGATTTCTACTACTCACCATACACTACTAGTATAACGCACCGTAAAATTTCTATCAACTAAGAGCACTTTTACAATACACAATATTTACTATCAGCTGTCCATTTTATTTGATCTAATGGATCAGATTAGTTAAGATTTAGTTATACTTCCGTTGGTAGTATTGGTAGTAGAAATCATATGGTGGTAGTATTGTAATTAGCTATTTTTTTAATTTTGAACGTATGTGTATTTTTTTGATGCTTTTGTGTAAAATTCAAACTGGTTCGTGAGCCGTGCAGTACAGAGCGCTTGATGTGTTAGTGCGAGGCTACAACATCGTCACGAATCAGGCGGGAAGGCGCCAACTGCGGTGTGGTTACAATCCGGGAAGACACTAACAGGAAGGCAGAGGCTACAACATCAACAAGACCGGACTGACGGTGATGGCGAAAAAAAGAGGGTAGTGATAATGAGTAATGCAATAAAGGACGGCGGCAGTGGAAAATGAAGGCCAGCGATAACGATTAATGAGTAACATAGCAAATGACCAAAAATCCGTAATACCCCTGAGAAATGTACAACTAAATCTGGTTTTTACTACCACTATTTACTACCCATATTATCCACCATAAAATTACTCTTAACTAAACATCTTCAATCTATTGCATTTTGCCAGTTAATAGCAAGTATTGCCAAATATTGCATTTTGTTGTTTTCAATAAAATGGGACTGGGTTGGTGCCCTGTTCATCTAAACAACAAGTATTGAAAGGAAAAATAAACTGAGTGCCTTAATAATAATAATAATCTGTCACACAAACCATGCCGTTATGTATGTGGGATACATGAAAGAACAATGACATGTTAACACACTGACATGAAACTTTTTTTTTCAGAAATCGACATTATGCTTTGATGTTGGAGAAGCCAACCTTGACAACAGATGTGAAGTCATCATCCAAGATTATAATGTCTGAGCTTTCTTTAGCAACTTCTGTCCCCGAGATACCCATTGAAAGACCTATATCAGCCTATATGACAAAAAAAACATAGGATTAAGATATGATGATTCTAGGCTGACATGATTAAAGAATTGACACCATTGCAGACAGACCTCATGCAATGCAGGAGCATCATTGGTGCCATCTCCTGTTACAGCTACTACATGGCCTTTTCTTTTCAAAGATTGGACAAGTAAAAGTTTGTCGTTTGGAGAAGATCTTCCCATTACCTGAAATACAGAGTTGATGGATTAATTGAAGACCACTCAGCAAAGAAAGAAACTTAGAGCACAACTTCTATCAAGAAAATACGAAGTAACCTGCAGTCTTGTACCATAGAAGAATTTGCCATTATTTCGAACAAATTATATGTTCATAATAAGTAAAATAAAAGGCCATATTACTAGTCGTAGTAGAAAGCAATAGGCACTACTAATTGTCAGCACAATCATCAGTAGAGTTCATTCCTTTCTAATCTGACTTGAGTTTTGTTTGCCATATATCATAGTATCCCCACCTTTTTTATTTTGCCATAGATCACAGGATGATGTGTGGGCTGTGGACACAAGGAGGAGCTCTAAGATGCTGTACACATCTATGCTATCCTTGAATACCTTTTGGAAGGTACTGTGCTGTATTATATAAAATTCCCCCATTACACTTAAACATAAATACATAACAAATGTACCTTATTAAGGATATTATGGTGTTAGCCTAGTATTGGTGATTCCTGTTCCTAAAATGCATGATTTTTGAGGCTCCAAATGAGCGAGGGAGGGAGAGAGAGAGAAGGGGGTGGGGGTTGAGGTGGGGTTACTGTAATCTTGTCAGCAATTTCTTCTCGTGAAGTTTCAGACATCTCGCGGAACACTTTTCCCTCTATTACTATGGACTCTGAAGCAACATCTTTTTCATCTAGTATTCCACATTCCAAAGCTATGGCCTTAGCTGTTTCAACATTATCTCCTGTGACCATGCGGACCTAAAATAAAAAACCTTTGTGAGAACAACACAAAAAATAAGCTTTAAGCAATCAGAAGAAACCAATTTACTTCACAATAAAATATTATAGTTTTACCCATCTGATCGCTGCAATACAAAGCTGAGAAAACAATTGATCTCTAGTCTATGAAGCTAAGCATATATGTTCTTTGACCACCAATTTTTTTCCGCGAATTCAACAACAAAACCGAGATAAAACTGAATTTACTAAGCACAATAGCTGTAACTTCCTTCACATTATTCGATTGTTTACAGACAGCAGGCATGACAAACTACAGCCCTAAATGGTATGGAAGCAGATCTTGTACCAAGTATATTCAAATCGAATCAATAAGAGCAAATATTGGTAAAATGGCCTCATGAAGGAGCAATCAGAACTTTGGAAGTGTAAAATGCTTTCATCTGCACCAAAGATTATCCTTGTCAACATTCACATTAATGATGACTCAAAAAAAGAATAGAATACCTAGGACGAATTAGGTATCTTTTTTTAAAAAAAGAAGAAAATAGGCAACCAAATTTGCGGCAAAGACAACTCGATCTTGGGTGGTGGGGTTGTACATCCACACCACGCACCAACTGAGATAGACTCAGTTCCTACATTAATGGTAACATGAATGCCTTTAACAAGTTTGTGTTTTCTTTATGCAGTCCTTGGTAACAAATTAACCAGCATTTAGCAAATGTTTTGATACATACATTCCAATGTGTTGCTTTATAAATACGTGTACTTCAGAGTTAATACACATTTATTTATTTCAAATCACATGCTGAGGTAAAGAACCGGACAACCAAAAGGCCTAAACACAGCCATCTCGTTCTGTCATTAGTTACTTGTGTATTCTTTAAAAAAACTGAAAATTGTATTTCCAATCTCTCTAATTATATGCCTACACAATATCTCTGTGTAAGAAAAATGTTCCCTGCTCATGTCAACTAGTTCCTCAAGAAATTGGGTCTAAGCCTGTTTCAAGGTCAACCTTGCTTAACTAAGCTTAGGCAAAGTATGGCTTGTCACAAAAGGTGTGGTGAACGAACTGGTCATCACATAGTGTGGCGAAGTTAGTCAAGAAGCTGTCAAGCTAAGTCTATGACACGTGGGCCATTAGGCTAGGAAAGTGTAGCAAGACACAATTGTAGTGATGAACCAAATACCTACCTAATAAACGGTAGCGCAACTAAGATTAAGTATGGCAAAGTTAGGCAAGAAAACAAGTTCCGATTAAACTTTTAAGGTCTTCAGTTGTAACTAACCAAAAAAGGGTAATTTTTTTGAAACAGTATGATCACCCTGTAGAAGGGCTACTTCATCTTTATAAGTTGCAAGACAGTATCTCCATCTCAGTTACTTTTCTAAATTCCATGCAACACAAATCATTTTTTTTAGTAGAACAGTAAGAAAACTACAGACTTATTAAGCTGTTTATGCAGTTCGTTTTTCTTATGAAGAAAATTATGTGATTAGGTCTAATAATGGATAACGGACTCTCTGACTAGCCTATTCTACAGCCTAATTAAAGCATGAAATGAGCCAAAGAGCTATGTTCAGTTCATGCTACATGATCGAGATTAACCAATAAAGTAGCTGTGCCATGCATAAAGAAGTACAAATTTTGCACACAAATGTTTGCTTCACGCACAAAGATCACTAGATTAGTCGCAGTTAGTGCAATATTCAAATCATTCTCCTATGGCTATCATTAAATTCAGCAGTCCTTCAAATGTAGCCAACAGTGTTTGGAACCTTGCCCAGGGTACACATGACAACATGCACAAAAAGAATTAAAGCACCATGAAGAATTTAACAGCAGGATATCAGCAAACTGCCATTAGTCTAGCCTATTATATAAATCAGTTTAAGATTCCATGGAATGAAAATAAGAGCAAAGAAATATAAAGTAGAGGACAACAAACCTTTACACCAGCAGAACTGCATAATTGTACAGCGTTCCTCACTCCTGGGCGACAGGGATCCTACAGCAGAAGAAACTCCTTATAAAAGGGTGAATAGCTGAATGCAATCATCGGGAAATAACAATTATACGAGAAAATTGAATAGAAATTGTGTATACACAAATTCATAAACACAAAAATTTTATATAAAGCAGGCATTTTTAAAAAGCTAGAAACATCAAGAACAAGTGAAGCAAATAAATGCTGATGAACTAGCATGATCAGGTATTATCTTCCGTAACTATCCTTGTATTCTACATTCAATCCAACGTCAATCGCTTTCAAGGCAGGCAAAGAATAAACCAAAACTACCCTATCCCCCTCACTGTCAGGACCCCGACTCAATCCGAATTGAAATCTGACTGAGAATCAATCTCTGAAATCGAACACAGCACGAACAAAACCCAACTTCGGATGGTAAACTCAGAAGAACAAGTAAACTAGAGTTCTAAACTAGAGAGACTAATTTTGGCAGCAAAAAGGTCCCTTTCCCCATCTCATTTCCTTCAGATATACTCCCAAGAGTTTTACCGCAGAGTTAAAAGGTAAAGTTCAAAATGAACTGAAGTTACATCCGAAGTAAAAGAACTGAACGAAAATGGCCATCTACAGCCTTGTCGTTTACTAGCACCTACTGCCTCCGTTGGATTGCACAGTAAACTTCATCACTAATCCTCCACCGTCGATTTACACTGAAGTGAATTCAGTCAACCGGTATGTTTTGATGCAGACTACACTGTTCTTCTTCCTCCTTGGCTTCACAGCTCTGACATTTCCCCCTCCCTAAGTCAAAGCTTGTCCTCAAGCTTAAAATCAGAAAGAGTGTTCGGATGAAACCAACATCATCCCAGGTACCATCCACTTCAGCCATAAGTAACCACTGAACAATCACCAAATGGATTCGAACCAGCAAAGAACAATCACCAACAACTGGTAAGTGTAATCTGTAAGCTAGCGTCACGACCTTGCTCCTCACTCTCAAAGGCCAATAAAACTTTGATCGAAGCTGCATTGAACCTCTCCATCCGAATACATTTTGCCTGTTTGGTTTGAGTTTTACATATGACATATCACCTACAATAAAGCTTCTTTCAGTCCTCAACAAATCAGCAGACCTCTTCATTATGTTTTGGGCCTGAATCAGATTTTCTTTGAGCTTCCTTAGCATCTTTTCTTTTTCCTCAATGGTGATTTCAGCCTCCTCTGACACACACCATTTTGCCATTTCTGATATTTCTACTGACTTAAGCAAACCAGGAATCTGTATATGCTTTGCTTTGATCAGTCGGCACACGGGACGTCTTTTGTCAAAGAATTCTACACTTCTTCTCATTGACGGCCAATAAAAAACCTTCTTGAGTTTGTGATTGAATGTCTTCACACATGAATGACTAAAAGAGCTGATGTGTGACATGCATCTAACAGCACAGACCTGAGGTTACTCTTGTCCCCTACATACAATAGGCCCTTGTACTTAAAGATTCCAGTTTCCATTCTGTTTTTGCCATTCGGGTCCTCACCAGTCTGCAGGTCGCTCATGAATTTTGACACCTTGGCTTCTGTCTCACAACTAACTTTAACAACAAAAACCTCTTCTGGAAGGATATACATGATGGCAGCACACACTTTCGTTTTAGCATCTGAACGATCAAGTCTAGAAAATGCATCAGCTTCTTGATTCTCTACACTCTTCGTATACTGAATTTGGAAAGCAAATACAAATAACTTCAACATCAAGCTATGCTGTCTTCCATCAATTGATTTCTGAGAAGTAGTAAATTTTAAGCTCTGCAAGTCCATATTAATGATCACTGTGTTTCCAAATAAATAGCACCTCAGGTTTGGAGGCTCTGTACTCTTTTTCAAATGAATCACTTGGTCATATTCACATGTTGGCGGCAGCCCAACTATCACATCAACAACATCTGCTATCTTCTTCGGAACAGTTGATACACAGGCTCAACTGATAATATGGCCCAAGTATTCAATAGTGTATACTGCAAAAATGCATTCAATTTTATTAGTTACTAGCTGGTTCTCCTTCAAGCCCTTTTCAATTTCGGCTGGTAGCTGTGGCTCAACAATATTGCTATCTGCTGCTATTGAATTGATTTTTATGAAGTATTCATTTGGCCTTTTCTGAACCATCTTTTGCAGCCATGCAGCATTCACATGGAAATCGGCAATAGGAGAAGTATGATCTGGAATATGAATAAGTAGACCATCCTTCCTGATAGTAAGTTTTTTCTTCTTGAGGCCAAATAAAATGGGACTTTGCTCATAAATCCAATCTGAGTCAAGAATAATGTCATAATTGGCCCATTCAAGTAATTTGAATGTGGTGACAAAAGTATGGCTTTGAATATCATACTGAAGTCCCACTACTTTCGCCGATGAAGTTAGTTCTCCTCCAGCTGCTGTTACAATTTGAATTGGCATGAAGCTTAAAGTATATCCCTGTTTAGCAGCATGTTCACTGTCCCTAAAGGAATTAGTACTCCCTACCAGTACAACAGTAGCCAGACCAGCAGTGCCTTGGACAGCATAAATTGATAATTGCATCCGTTGCTCCTCTGAATCAGTGTTTTCTTCCTTAGTCGGACTTCCTGAATCAGTCAAGAATCCAATCTCAGCTAACCTTTCCTTTTCATTCTCTCCACAGTCTTCCTCATCCACATGCATCAAGATGCCATGTAAAGTTTTTTTCACCTTGCACTGGAGATGGTATCCTAGAACCCATGATTCATTACAGTGCCAATAGGTTCTCACTTTCTTATCTTGAGCATTATCCTTTTGCCTCTCCATCACTAAAGTTCCAGGTTCCTTTGTTATCACTGGTTCATGGATACTAGTTTGTGTTTTAGTTCCTAGATTACCACCAAACTGATTTGACTTTCTAGCAATGGTATCTGCCAAGTGTGAAAGAATCTCTTCAACTTCTGGGCATACATCTGGTTCAGACTGCTTTGTGTCAACTGCTATCAGATTAACTTGTATAAAGAATCCCTTAGCTCCTTTCTGAATCATCTTCTGCAGACTCTCAGCATGTATGTTACAGTCGAAAGTAGAGTGTGTGTAATCTAGAATCTGAAATGAACTACCTTCCTTTCTAATGGTGAGAATTTTCTTCTTAAGATTCAATGTGATTGGACCATGTTTATAAAGCCAATCTGCACCCAGCATAATGCCATACTTCCCCAGCTTCAGTAACTGGAAAGTGTTCACAAATTCTTTGTTCTGAATGTTGTAAGAGAGTCCAAATACTTGAGCTTGTGAGATTAACTCCCCTCCGGCTACTACGATTGTTTGTTGTGGTCCATAACTCAGAGAACACTCCATTTTGACTGCTAGTTCAGAGTCACTGAAGGAGTTTGTACTGCAACTATCAACTAGAGCTACAGCCTGATATCTTTCAATTTTGGTCAGTAGTGGAAAAGTAATAGGTCCAGATGTGCCTTTTGCTAAATAGGCTGATAAATACATTAGATGATCCCCACTATCAGCACCTTCATTTGGGTTAGAGCTTCCTGGAGCTTTTACAAATCCTATTTTGGGCGGTTCCTCAATCTTCTCTATTTCTGATTCCCCTTCTTTCTCTTTCAATATGATGGTGTGGATATCTGTTCTGACCTTACAATTCAGCTGGTGACCCAGTAACCATGGCTCTTTACAGTGACAGCAGGTTTTCAATCTCCTATCTTGTGTACTTCCTTTTGAGTATCAACACCATCGGCTACTGGCTCCTTTAGCATTACTGTTCTCTGGTTATTGTTCTGTATCTTAGCTTGGGAACCACCCCTGCTGAATGTGCTCTTCTCGCAATGGCTGCTTTTTCTCCCCAGTACAAATTTCTCTGAGCATCACATAACTGTACTCCAGGATAATGCATGCTTTGGGACATACCTCCTCCACCGTGTGTAACTCCCTGATGAAATGGTTGGGAAAGAGCAGGATGAAAATACATGGGAACTTGCTGACTACTACCTCCAGACCCAGATTGCATAAAAGGGTATCTCTGCTGAGGCAGTGGAGAAATCAGACTAGGCATATTTCCAATAGATCCCATCCCTCCATAAGTTCTCAGTTGGGGTTGCGAAGAAGTTTTAATAGCAATAGTGCAGACAGGAGGCATACTGCTACCAACAATAGAAAGTTCTGATACTCCAGAGACATCCACAGGAAGACCAGTAGAGACAATCGAAGATCCATACCTGTGTGATTCCGCCGAAGATATATGATTACTTCCATCCAAAGATACTCCCAGACTTGTCTGATCCGGCGGATTTGTGCCCAAACGAGATCTCCCAAGAAGTAATCGTTTAATCTCCGCCACATCTGTTTTGAGCGCCTCCATATCTGCCCGTATTCCTTTGATCTTCTCGATCTCCACCCTATTACTCATCTCTATTCTTCTGCCCAGTTCTTCAGAATACCTGAATGAACTCCCAAATCGTGAACAACAGAATGGGGGATTTTACGGACCACACCAACCCCAATCCAGATCACAGCCAAGGAAAGAAGTGCTCTGATACTCACGTCCTGTTCCCCACCGAAGCTCCTCCCTCTCTGCCTTCCTGCTGCTATCTTCCTCATTCTCTACCTAAACTATCCTTTATCTATCCTAGCCCTAGTTTTAAAAGCCAGACCGGACTGGCGGTTAAACCGGTGACCGTGGCCTCTCTGGTTCGAGGCCTGGTCCAGTTTTTAAATGATCCTAGCACATAAGACTGCATCACCAAATTCTTCATAGTCTCTCATTTCTGCCAAACTTACGGGGAATCTGCCCAACAACTTTCATAATGCTGTTGAAAAGCATCCAACTAGCAACATGAAAATCGAATATTACGTCATATTAATTTGTAATTGAGATCGTATCATGGCATGGACCGCTAAACTCTTTTTTTTTTACTGGTTACTGCTAAATTCAGCTTAAATAGCTTAAAAACAAGTAAAGAAAAAGCAGATGGTATACCAAACTATTCAAATGCTAGCAGAAGCATAAATCAGCACCAAGCCACCAACTCACAAATAACCCACCTTTATCCCGGCCACCCCAAGAAAAGTCAGATCATCCTCAGGCAACTGCCACTTATCTAGATCATCCCTTGGAACCATTTTGAGCTCCCAAGGGCAATACGCAAAAGCGACACAGCGCAATGAACTCATTGTCATGTCGTCGATCGATCTCTTGAATTCGTTATGCTGCAAAAGTACTAAGAACTTAGTAAAACATCAGAACTGAAGGAAAAAGCAAGTTGGATTGATATTTACCTTGTCAGAACTCATTGGCTGGACTGAACCATCAATAGAAAGCCAGCTTCTGCAAGATGCTAATACTAGCTCAGCTGCACCTTTCCAATGGATGTGAACATAAGCATCTGACTGCAGTTACAACAACCATATAGCACTGAGATAATACAAACAAAAAGGGACCAGGAAGTATTATTACAACACTCACACGCACACGCACGCGTGCACACACACACATATACATATAGGAAAATGATTCCATACTCCTGGGTGTACGTACTCCCACCTCTAGTATACCGTTTAAATGATGTTGTTATACTTCTTTATCCTTTTGAGTATACTCTAATACTGATTATAAGATATTTCAAAGTGAGTTAAATGAAAAATTTTATTAAACAACAATCAAATAGCTACGAAAAAGTAGCAAACTACACAAAAAGTACAAAATGTAAAACCAATGGAAATTTTGGAAAAAGTCCAATTTATAATCATCTGGATATATATAGCATGTAGAATAGCATATTCTACGCGCCAGCCAGATTTGCTTTACTGACCGAGCTCGCTCGACTGTCTAGCTGACTAAGTATGTTTGTACATAAATGACTAATAAATGCTACTTAGTACTTGTACATGAATCTATTTTTTTTATTTAGCCATAACTTTCAAATGTAATTGATTTTGATCTTCAAATTTTATAGGTTTGTAGAATCTCATCTCCTCTACATATGGTAATTTTTTGGGAATTTTTGAAAATATGTACATGTGTTTTTCATGAACTTTAGAAAACACTGGATATGTTGCTTTTTACTAGATAAGAGTGCTATACACAGGTATAATAATACTTTGAGTAAAAGGCAGTAAAATCTATAAGTCTCATTAATAAACATTAATTTTTCTGGCTGGTAACAAATTTTAATATCCTTATATATAGATTTTACTATCGATATATATATGTTTTACTATCATACAATAGTAAATCGATGTTCATTTTAGCAGTAAAATTTGATTCATGCAACATTTATTAGAGAAACTTATATCATGTTGTTCCTCTCGTCATCAATAATCTACTGATGAAATTTGTTTGTGAATGGAAGCATCGAATAAAAAGTTATAACTAAAATAAAGAAAGAACATACTTGTATACAAACTAGAAAATGAAGTAACTAATAAAGCAGTAAGGGTGGCCGAAACAACTAGTAAGCGCATTTGTTAGTTTGTATATGATTCTGTTCTTACTTTATTTTAGCCATAACTTTTTATTCTTAGCTCCAATTAACGAACGGTTTTCACCAGTAGTTTACTGACAATAAGAGGAATATAATGATATAAGTCTCACTAATAAACACTGCACGAATGAGTTTTTACTACCAATTTACCGAATGTACCGTAAGATTTTACTACCGCATGGCAGTAAAATCTATGTATACCGATAGTAAAATATGTAAGTCTCATTAATAAACATTAATTTTTCTGGCTGGTAACAAATTTTACTATCCTTATATATAGATTTTACTATCAATATATATATATGTTTTACTATCATACAATAGTAAAGCGATATTCATTTTAACAGTAAAATTTGATTTATGCAACATTTATTAGCGAAACTTATATCATGTTGTTCCTCTAGTCATTAGTAATCTACTGGTGAAATTTGTTCGTGAATCGGAGCATCGAATAAAAAGTTATAACTAAAATAAAGAAAGAACAGACATGTATACAAACTAGAAAATGAAGTAACTAGTGAAGCAGTAAGGGTAGCCGAAACAACTAATAAGCGCATTTGTTAGTTTGTATATAATTCTATTCTTACTTTATTTTAGTCATAACTTTTTATTTGTAGCTTCAATTAACGAATGGTTTTCACCAGTAGTTTACTGACGACAAGCGGAACATAATGATATAAGTTTCGCTAATAAGCACTGCACGAATAAGTTTTTACTACCAATTTACCGAATGTACTCTAAGATTTTACTACCACATAGCCCACATGGCAGTAAAATATATGTATACCGATAGTAAAATCTGATTTATATGATGAGACTTATATTAATATGTAGCTCTCGTTGTCAGTAAGCCAATGATGAAAACCGTTCATGAATTAGAGCTACCGATAAAAAGTTATGGCTAAAATAAAAGAAAAACAGATTCATGTACAAGCTACAATATGCATTAATTTTCTCAGAGGTGGTATGTACATTTTTTAGACCTACTCCTTTTTGTGTTCATATATAAAGGTATTTGCAAAATACGCTAACAACTATGCACTCCTTTGCAATTTTTTCTTGTGGTTCATTTTGGAATATCTTATATTTAGTATACGAATGTAGCCAAAGTGATAAAGGAGTATTTCAAGTTCGTTTAGGTGGTATGTCAGATGTGAGAGTAACTACACTCGGGGGTAAAAGATATTTTTCCTATATATATATACACATATATATAGGGGAAATATCTAGTGCAAATAGCCATTCAGTGTTAACATGCTAATATCCATTGTGGGCCATCCGATCTATCATGTGTGGCTTAGATTAAAAGTGGTGGAAGCCCCTTATGGAATGAGGATAGACATAGAGGGGGGTTTTCACAAAACTGTTTAAGTGACAAGGGGTTCCACCACTCTCAATCTGAGCCACACATGATAGATTGGATGGCCTACAATGGATATTAACATTTTAGCACTGAATAGCCATTTGCACTGGATATTTCCCCATATATATATATATATATATATATACTCTTTTCTACTCCTGTGAGTAATTACTCCCTATACTGTATCTCACAATGTATGGAGTATCTTGTACGACAGAGGGTATATACGCGTAGTATACAAGTATATAAGATCATCTAGGCGGTTGCGCGAGATACTCCCTACGTTATGAGATACAACGTAGGGAGTAATTACTCTCAGGAGTAGAAAAGAGGCTTCCTATATATATATATATATATATATATATATATGTATGTATGTATGTATGTATGTATGTATGTATGTATGTGTGTGTGTGTGTGTGTATATATACGCTGAAATGGGGCACCAAAGTGCTTGGGCACCATGATTTTAAATGCACGAATTCAAGCCATATTCAAGTATATTTTTCAAAAAATTTAGTTTTAGGGTATATACCTATCTATAACAATTCAAATGAAACACGTACCTTTGAAAAAATATACTCAAATTCGAATATTTTGAATAAGTTTGGATCACATGTTTTGCTGATTTATATATAAAATCAGCACATACCTACAATCAAACTATCATCAAAAGAGAAACTCTAGTTTGAATTTGTCGGTGTACTTTGCACCAGGGTACCCTCTTCGCCGTAAAAGTAGCAGGCCCAAGAGGTGGCCTGCCCAGTCGGGCGAGAAGCCCACACGGCCTCCTGGCGAGCAGCCTGGCGGTCACGCCTTTCATGCCGGGCGGCGGCCTATGTGGCACCCTGGCGGGCAGCCAGCGAAACACGCCTCACGCCGGGCAAAAGCCTGTGACCTGGCGAGCGACTGGCGGTCACGCCTTGCTCACCGGGCGGCGGCCTCGTGGCACCTGGCGGCGGTCGGGCGAGCACGCATACTGATTGAGCGAAAGCCCACGCGCCCTGGCGAGTAACACGGTGGTCACGCCTTTCGCCGGGCGGGCGGCCTCGTGGCACCTGGCGGCGGTTGGCGAAACACGCCACGCCGGCGCCGGGCGGTGGCGATGCGGCAAGTGGGCGGGTGTCTGGGCCCCCCTTGTCAGGCCACGGAGGCAACCAAAAGAATGAGGGGAAGGCTTCGCCTCGAAGTTTCCCTCCTTTGGCACCTCGTGTCAGGGTCATTGATTGTGAAGAATTCAGCCTTCGGCACGACGACAGCTCATTCCTCTGACGCCTCTTACCAACCCATCGCAGGAGCGTCCTGTCCCGGGCAGACCGGGCGAGGCCTCTCACAGACATTAAATGAAGTCCAAAGGACAAGGCCACGGAGGCGTGCTTAATAAATGAGTCGTGGGTCGACGTGGAGGCTAGAATGACGGGTGTAATTAATGTGTCATAGATAAGTATAGCGCCACCTTCTCTCCTGCTCAAGGTGGCCCATCTATATAAGGGCACCCTGGTGCATAAAGAAGGGGGCCGGTCGGCTAAAACAAAAGGCATAGAGAAGCAGACATCGAAGAACACCCTTGTAAAACGCTTCCCCATTTTCTCAACAAAGAACCAACAGGACGTAGGGCTATTACCCACACCGGGGGCCTAAACCTGGGTAAACCGCCATGTCCACCAGCTTGCTGACGCCCGGAATCCATCATCGAGAGACACTAGGGTTTCCAGCCACGAAGATGCTCTCTATCGAACCAAATTTTCCGTCTAGGGAGTAGACACCCTGTTAGCGGAATCTTGTCAGGCGGAACACGCCGACATGGGCGCGCCAGGTAGGGGGCTAGTGGTTGGCTCATCTGGCCATCTCTCCGGCGGATTTCGGTCTTTTGTCCGAAAGGACCCTGCACCTGGTCATGGCGTATTCACACTCATCTCGCCAAAGAGGCAACGGTGGCTCGGCCAGTGCAGTGCCGATTCACCGTGGAGGCGGCTGTGTCGTCTTGAAATCTCCATGTGGCTATGCCGGGGGCTGGTCGCCCAATGGCCTATGATCAGATAAGTTGTTTGCATTTGGCATTATCGACTTATTATTTTCTACGTCCGCACCTCGTTGGATCGAGTTACGCGCGATTGTCGCTAGCATTGGGAACCTGACGGCTCCTTGTTGGTAAAAGGAGACGCCCAGTGTTCACGTCGTGCAAAGTCGGGTGATTAGGGGGTCGAGTCTGGCACGGTCGACTCAAACGCGGCCCGTACACCTCGGTTCAGCTCAACGAAGCACCGAGTGGTTGTCTCCGCGATCGCCGCAAGCCCTATACCACCCCTGAGAACCTGCTACTTTGCCGCACGATACTGCGGTTAGGCTCCAAGAGATCACAAGGATAAAAGCTTCGAAAGGGCAAAGGCCAGTAACAATCGTGTGTAAAGACTTAGGGCTCTATTTGTCGTTATCACGCATGATATATATATAATTATTGTTTGCATTATGGCAGCCAAGAAATGCCGAGGCATTGACCTAACCCGAAGAGATTAAGACGGCGCAACGCGATCAAGCATGCAAGCTCGCGGGAGAGGCCCGGGATGGCGTTCAAATCTAAGCGCCGCATGCGCGCCGAACCGCCTCAGTAAGGGCATCCCTCGCCTCGGCAAGCTTCGGGATGGCGTCAATTAGCGCGTCGATAGCGGCGGCGTCGCGGGCGGCGGCGTCTTGCTTGGCCCATTCGGCCATGGCGAGCTCGAATTCGGCTCAAAGCTCCGCGAGGAGGGCCTCCTCGTCTGTAGGCGCCGGTGGTCCACCTCCCCCGGGGCCGAATGCCAGCTCTTCCGCGGGGAAGAGCAGCGGCGGAGCTTCGTCATCGGAAGAAGAGGAGCGGGAAGAGGCCATCAAGAGTTTGAAAGGAAGCTAAATGTTGCGGAGTGGTAGAAGGTTTGTAAGGCGAATGGTCCCTCCAGTTCCAACGTCCGTACCATTCTTATATGCCCAAGGTGCAGAAGCCGAGCAGTTCTCGAATAAATGTGGGCATGGGAAGCCGAGGCGCCCCCGTATCTGCTGAGGGACTGCACCATTGCGGCAGGAGCGAAGTCTTTCAAGCAAAGAAAACGAAAGGGCAAAGAGCAAAATATGAAGGAAGCAGAAGGCGTGAACTGTTGTGTGGGGGTATGCACATATATAGACCCCCGGCGAAGACGGTTCGCGACCAGGTCAAAAGCACGGCGTTTCGGGTCCCAAGAAAATCGGCGGAGGTGGAGAAAACCGAAGCGGTTGCGTACGCAAAGGTGGTGGGCCCATCCAGGAGCGCACTAGCATTAAATAAGGTCTGAAAAGCAACTGACGCGCGCGCTCCGGGACGACCCCGGGGGCTACTGTCGGTGTACTTTGCACCGGGTACCCTCTTCTTTGTAAAATGTTGAGCCCAAGAGGTGGCTTTGGCCCGATCGGGCGAAAGCCCACGCGCCTCGGCGAGCAACTGGCGGTCACGCCTTGCTCGCCGGGCGGCGGCCTCGTGGCACTGGCGGGCGGGGCGGGCGAAACCGCCGCGCCTTTGGCGAAAGCCCACGCGCCCTGGCGGCGACTTAGCGGTCACGCCTTACTCGTCGAGCGGCGCGCCTCGTGGCACCTGGCGAGCGTGAGGCGAAGCACGCCGCCGGCGGCGGCCTCTGTGGCCCCAGCGGCGACGCCTGCCCCGCCGGGCGAAAAGCTGAGGCGGCCTGGCAAGTGGGCGGGTGTCTGGGCCCCCCTTATCAGGCCACGGAGGCAACCAAAAGAATAAGAGGAAGGCTTCGCCTCGAAGTTTCCCTCCTCTGGCACCTCGTGTCAGGGTCATTGATTGTGAAGAATTCAGCCTTCGGCACGACGCCAGCTCATTCCTCTGAAGCCTCTTACCAACCCGTCGCAGGAGCGTCCTGTCCCGAGCGGACCGGGCGAGGCCTCTCACAGACATTAAATGAAGTCCAAAGGATAAGGCCACGGAGGCGTGCTTAATAAATGAGTCGTGGGTCGACGTGGAGGCTGGAATGACAGGTGTAATTAATGTGTCATAGATAAGTATAGCGCCACCTTCTCTCCTGCTCAAGGTGGCCCGTCTATATAAGGGCACCCTGGTGCATGAAGAAGGGGGCCGGTCGGCTAAAGCAGAAAGCATAGACAAGCAGACACCGAAGAACACCCTTGTAAAACGCTTCCCCGTTTTCTCAACAAAGAACCAGCAGGACGTAGGGCTATTACCCACACCGGGATCTGAACCTGGGTAAACCGCCATGTCCACCAGCTTGCTGACGCCCGGAATCCATCGTCGAGAGACATTAGGGTTTCCAGCCACGAAGATGCCCTCTACCGAACCAAATTTTCCGTCTAGGGAGTAGACACCCTGTTAGCGAAATCTTGTCAGGCGGAACACACCGACAGAATTTTAATTCAAACTTGTTTTAGCTAGTTAGTAAACTGGTTAAACTCAGCATCATAAAATTTCAAAACATTTCGCATGCAAATACATAGAGGAAATATCCTTTTTGGATCATGGTGCCCAGGCACCATCGTGCCCTAGGTAATTATACTATATATATATATATATATATATATATATATATATATATATATATATATATATATATTGGAAAATAATTTTTCAACATAACAACAATCAAATAGCTACAAAAAATTAACAAACTACACAAAAAGTACAAAATGTAAAACCAATGGAAATTTTCAGATATTTATTTTTTTGGAAAAAGTCCAATTTACAATCATCTGGCATCGGTTTGATTTTCAACCTTAAACTTTGAAACCATTCAAGTTAGGCCATTCCCAGTGGAGGTTTTATGACGGTTTCATTCCCATTAAATGATATGACACATCACCAATTTGGATGACATGGCATGATAATTATGAAGAGAGAAGGAATGAGTTTCTTCAAGATGAAACTGGGTGTACACTGTTTCCAAGACTATGAAACCTGTTGAAACTAGTATTGGGGGCTATAGAGTTTCATTTCATCCAACTTCGCCCAATCTTGTGCCTTGCAATTAAATGTGATGGTTAGCATATGAAACCGTGAAATGAAACTGTGCATTGTGACCCTTGTTTCATTCATCTACTCAAATTTTTTTAGATGACATGACAATCTTGAAAACCGTAAAATGAAACTCTCCACTGGAAATAGCCTTAGTACCTCAAATGAACCAAGCCATCCGCTTTAGGCTTTACCCCTCGACCCAGAGTGGTTTTTCGCTGACATGTGGCCTCACGTGGGATCGACATGTGCAAGTTTTGCTTACGCGTCATCCACATACGTGAATTGGTTTTCAGACTAGAGAGCAGCGGCAAACAGCTCCAGCCTCCCGTGTTCCACACTTAACTCAAGCCGCCTCAAGTCCACGCTCTAGCCGCCTCAAGCCGCCTCGCTCCTCGTGCTACTGCGCCTAGCGGGCCTGCTGCTCGCCCGCTCCCGGGGCCCTGCCAACGCCAAGGCCCACCTCGAGCGCGCGCTGCTCCTCCTCTCCACGCTCCCCTCCGCGCCGCCGTGGCTCAACCTCCTCACCAACGCCTACGCGCTCCTCGGCGCTGTGCCGTCGCAGAAGCACGTGCTCTGCCGCGGGCTCGGCCTCCTCGCGTCCGCCTCCGTGTCAGGACTCCTCCCCCACAAGCCAGCCCTCCTCTGGACCAGTAACTTCCAAACGCAGCTCGCTCTGCTGCTGGTGAGCTCAGCGCCTACGGATGCTCTGCTTCCCTCCCGCGCGCGAGAGGGGGGAGGACGAATGCAGTGGAGCACTCCGATTTGAGTTCGAGGGATAAAGTGAACGGTTTGGTCGTTCGGGAGGTCTCGATTTGAATGGTTTTAAAGTTTAGGATTGAAAATTAAATCAAAACCTGAGTTTAAGGCTATAAATTGGACTTATTCCTGTTTTTTCAGATGGAAGTTCAGACGTGTAGCAAGGCAAATGCTTAGTTTTATGGCCTTATCAGATTCCAAGGAAAGACAAGAAGTCATGAAGCCATCACTACTCTGGCCCTCTTACTTCTTTTTTCCAAAAATAACCTCCTTTTAAATAGAATCGTAAATCTAACACTCTATCAGCCTCTCGCGCTCTCTTACTGCGGAAGGATCTCCCGTGCTCCTTTTCCATGGCACCGCTCCTCCTGTCGCCCGCTCCCCCCCCCTCTCTACGGAGCTGGCTCCTTCCGCGCGCCTCCTGCGCCACGCTTGCACGGCACTTTGCCCTCCCTCGCTCTTTGAGCACGGCAGGCAATAGGTGTCGCCTGCAGCGCTTTCCGTGGTGAGAGAAAGAGTTAGATTTGTAATTTTTTTTGAAAGAAAGCTATTTTTACAAAGAGAGAGAGAAGAGGCCTAGGAAAGTGATCGCTTCCTAAGTCAATAACCAAGAGTAGAAAGGTCCATTTGTTGCTCACCAGAGGTGATTTCCTCAGGAATTTTCAAGTACAGAAAAATGTGCTTACCACCTGTACTGCAACACCAGCACGTTTCTTCACCGAGTTAAATGGGAGAACATGAAGAACTGAAGCTTTTGATCTCGCATCGTCGAAATTCATCCCGATCTATGCAGTTGAACCGCCAAATCAGTGGAACAAACTTGAAGGAAATAATGATGAACACAATAACATATAGATAGTACCTTAAGGCCCCAAGCAAGAATTGCTTTTTCAGTTGGCGATCCTGTAACTTCAGCAGCTCCTCCTTCCTATCGACAGGAAAAACAAATTAATATGGATATAATTATTCGACATGATATGGCAATCAGGTGTAGGATTAGTATCATAAGATTCATATCAACAAAACTTAATAGGTGGATTTCAATATAAGTACTGGATTATGCAAAACGTACAAGGAAATATCTGTAGAAAGAGAAGTGTTATGCACCTCCGGTAAAAACACAGCCCCTGTTGTATTTTGTGCAATTCCTTCAATAAGTAGATCTGTCACACTACTACACACCATCCCGGTAATATCACAAGGATCCAACTTCGTTCCACCCAAATATGCTTCCACAACTGTCATCTAGAAGATCAATTACAAATAAGATAACAAAAGAACTATACGAATTTAAGGTCAGTGACTTCATACAGACAGACACACGCTCACTGCAACTGGTAACACAGGCTCTTTTTATTTATAGGATTTAACTGAACAGCAAACCATGAAGGAACACTGTCAAGTGCAGCACATTAAGTCCAATCAGCAGTGGAATAACATATGGCATTTTCGTGGTACGTGCATATTGACTTACAAACCTTATTCATGGTAAGAGTTCCAGTTTTGTCACTGCAAATCGTGGTTGCTGATCCCATTGTTTCACAAGATGAAAGTCGTCTCACCTAAATGACAAATCAAAAACCCAAATTATGTACTTTCTCGTGTCAAGGTTTTCCCTTGTAAATCTATCTGTAACTGAATCTTACCAGAGCCTTGTCTCGCATCATCTTTCGCATTGAATATGCAAGGCTGAAACCAAACTAACACCAGTTTAATGCACCCAAAAACTAAGAAACTTGTATAAAAGGTGAAAGATTCATACGTCAATGTTACTGCTAAAGGGAGTCCTTCAGGCACAGCAACAACCACAATAGTCACCTAGTGCCAAATGAGGTAAGAATCAGGTACACCGAAAGAGGTGATACTCTTCATAAAATTAAATACTAGTTAGTCAGATATACGTACTGCAATTGTCAAAATTCTAATTGCCCCAATAAATCCCTGTTTTACACCAGTAGTTTTAGCTACAAATTGAGTACTCCCATCTGGATTCTTGGTATGTCCAGTAAAATATCTGCAGTTTAGATTAAAGGTGGTCACAAGAAGCATATATATGTACCGTTGCATAAATTTACATATATAAAATAAAACACAACATAGCAATGAGCTGATAAACCAACCTTATCCAAAGTACGACAAGAACAGCACCAGCAACCAACAAACCCACGATACCAATTAAAGTAGCGACACCATTCAAGCGCACCTACTCAATGGTTGTCACAAGTGGGAGAACAACAATAAAATTGAAACAAGAAAATATAGGTTCACATCAACCCGTATGCGATCCATAGCATAAGAAATTAGCCTATATTTTCAAAAAGCAACATAAGAAATTAACCTGCAACGGGGTTTCTTCAGTAATATCCTCTGAAAGGTTAGCCATCAACATACCCCATTCAGTATTGGTACCCACACCTGTTACCTTTGACAGCAATTGCATAAAGATTATGTCAGTAAAAAATGCCAGAGCAAACGAGATGCTAGCAAATAACAGACCGTATAACAGTAGCAACTCAATTGCAAAATAGGAAGCGACATGCTCAACTCCTCACGTACTTGAAAGACTCAACCAAGTGGTACTCACCAACATAGATCCATAGCCATCTGCAACCTTGCAACCGGACATCAAGAAAGGTGCCTTTGGATCCTTATGAACCTGATGTGATATAACATAATGGAACATTCAAAAAGGCAGATTTTGGAAAACAAAAAAATGTTTCCTTTTTTATCAACACTTACAATTTTGGACTCCCCAGTCATACTCGATTCATCAATTGCAAGAGAGTGACCAGATATCAGGACACCATCTGCCGGAACCTAAAGTTCAAGTAATCCATGTAACCACATCATTCTGAGAAAAAAGAGTTCAAATGCAGACAAAGAGTAAAATAAATAAATAAATGGTATGTTACTTGGTCACCAATTCCGAGGGGAACAACATCACCAACCACAAGGTCAAATATTGACGCTCCTATTCTCTTACCATCTCTAATAACCTAAGCATAGGTCACAATAAGTCAGATATGCTGCCAAAGAATGATGGTCCATATCCAGAACCGCATTCCAACATGATTGCAGATGGACATACACACCTCAACTTGTATGTTCTGTTTCTCCTCATTTAGATGTTGAAACTGAAGAGATTGTCTATAATCACTGGTTGCTAAGGAGTTGGGAAGAACAAAATATTAGAACATGATTACTTACAGTACTGTAAGTCTCTAAAATGAATGCAAATCATCAGAACACCCAAAAATATGATCACATATAGTACAGTTGTTTTTTTGTGTGAAAGAAACGTAGGAGTTCTGCCTTGCATTAAAGAAGGGATTCAGGAATACAGCAGAGCGTTTGACTTAGATACACCCTGAAAACTATATGATCACATATAGTACAGTTGTTGAAATACGTGCAGATTGCCTGCCTTTCCCTAATACCTTGATCTTTTTCCTATACTGGTTTGTGCATAACATTCAATGTAGTATCAGAGCAGGAGGTCTTGAGTTTTAGACCAGCAGACCATTTTACTTCAAAAAATAAAAGCTGTGTTGGTTGTGTGACTAGATTGGGCACACGCTCACACGCCTGGTACCCTTTGCGCTGATGCATCCTTGTGACCGGTCTGCGATTTCATCGCAGCAGCGTCAAGCCATACATAATCCACAATATATGTTTGAATAAGCCTATATGTGAGGGGCAGTGCTGAAATATGGGTAGATTGCCTATCTTGCTGTAATACCTTAGTTTTTTTTTTTAATGAACTGATTAGTGCATGGAACTCAATAACTGTGGAACTAGGGAGAGAGCTAACTACAAAACATAAACTTATTACCTGTAACGAATATTACAAGAAAAACAGCAAAGAATATGCTTCCGCCATCATACCATCCATCTTTTACACCCTAAATAAGGTCATTAATCATGGAACCAAAACGACAGTTAGTGTTATTTAAGTCATAAGCCATTCTTGAAGTGCAAAGATAAGACAAAAAATGAATTCCCAAACAAAGTAGAGATAATAAAAACGTCATAAACTACCTCAGTTGCCATGCCCAATGATAATGATATAGCAGCAGTTACCATTAGAATTACAAGAGTTAAATCCCGACAAGCTTCAAACACAAAACGCTGCAAACAAGAAATTGATAAGTATTAAATTTGAAGACATAAGTTGTTGCATTTCAAGCACTGAAGTGTCATAAAAGACAATATTTCACATGATGTGCATGCTTTTGCAATTATCACATATAAATTCAGATTTATTAAATTTCTACTTGTTCCAGAAAAACATAGTTTATATAGCACGCGACCACCAGTCCTGGGGACAAAATAAAAAAGAAGAAAGGGAAATAAGATATGGCACACTAGAAAACCAAATTAGGAGTGACTATTTCAAAACAGCAAGGATAACAAGCAAGATTTCCGCAATATACTAAAAAAACAGGACTTAGAAAAATTGTGTACCCATATGCTTCTTCTTTTCTTGCGTGGATATGTGTTTGCTCCAAAAACATCTCTCCTTCGCAACAATTCATCCTCATTTGAACTAACTCCTTTGTCTAAATGACTCTTTAGTAAATCTGAAAGCCCCCTAACCTAAGGGGAGGCATGCTATTAGAAAAGCATGAATGAATCACAGAACAATAAATAGACAAAAACGGTTCAAATCCAAGTGAACTTTAAATTGAACCTACCCCTCCAACCTCCTGAAAAATAATGGCTTCATGATCTCTGTTCAACATTGTAAGCTTTTCCAGATCAATTGGAAATCTCTGACAGAGAGGCTCAAAATTTATACGAGTGCAGGCTTCTGCTTGCAAAACATTAAAAACAGCATAACTATATCAACTATAATCCATGAAAAATAACAGCAAAATGAGAGATGTATTCCAACATGAAAAACTGGATAATGATGTAACAAACTGAGATAATGAAAGGTAGCTTACATCTTGCCTAAGCAAATACAACTACAAGAACAACTAATACATGGGTGGTCAAATGATCAGCAAAAAGTGGAAGAGGAAGCAAGATGATAGACATTAACGTGGATGAGCCATAGCAAATTTGTCATATGACATGAAAGAAGAAAATTTATGATGGCATAACAATTTTTATCAAAAAGAAGAAAAACAATTCATAAAAGGGTAAGGTATATTGTGATCTGTGTCCAATGTTGTGCAGTGTTTATATGGAATTGTAGTCCTTGGTACTCTCCATTTTGTTAGGATATGTGTGCAATCTTCTAACCATTTAGTAACGTGCTTGAAGTGGAAGTAGCACCTCCTAGCTCCTTTTGACCAGCCTCCTTGAAAAGAAATACTGCCTGAAGAATCCATATTTAGAATGAACGATAATTATAATCCAATGAGATTTTTTTTTTGTTGAACGAAAAAATGACATGTTACCCGTATCACTTGTGCATGAGCACGTATCGTTCTTCTTAAGTTCTCTCTTTCTTCCTCCATTTGCAGGTCTAGAGTATATCTAAAACGACGTGAAGCATTGAGCACCAGAGCAGCTTGCTGAAATGAAGAGAGAAAATGCATGATCGTTACAAGTTATAACACATCAACATAAATCATTGTTACACAGTTGTTTTATATCTTGTAAATAAGTATATAATATAATAGGGAACGTAGGCTGATAGATATCTATAATAAGGAATGTAGGGTGATAGATATCCCCTCCAATTATGGGATGCTCCAAACTTTCTAATTTTTTTTTCTTGAGAATCTCCATATATGGTTCGGGCTTAAGACGACCACCCATTGGGATTTAAATTGTATTAATATAGTAATGGAAAATTACATAGCCAAACAAAGTTTCCTAACTTTGAGCACTAATATAGTGATATACAAGTAGGAGTATTTGGTGTTGAGTTTGATGATGGAGCAGTCAATAGTGTGGTGTATTGTTGTAGGCTCACTTTGTGAGTCATGGGGTGTGGTTGCTGTTGTGGTGAGCATCCCGGTGTTCATTTTTTTCCCGGTGTTCATGGCTGCATCTTAAACCCCTATAGGAGTCGTGGTGCTCTAGTTTTGGGCACGGATAACTAGCCCTAGGCTTCGTTTATTTGTAAAGGGAGGTGTTTTTCGTTGCTCCACACGGTGTTTTGGTAGGAGTTACAGGTTTGAGACTCTTTTTCAGAGTTAGTAACCGTCCTCCACGGGAAAAGGATATCTGTCTGGCTAAGAGATTGACGCCCTTTGTACAAGAAGAAAATGATGATCAAGATGGAGCAGTTTTGCTTAAATCTGGAGGAGAAGATTTAAGCTCCTTTTCCCCTGGAGCTAGGAGCAATATGACTGGGGAGAATGATATGACAGTTGAAGTTCAAAAGGATGATGGCATCCCAATCGAGTTGAAGTCTCTTTCAGTCCACTTCAATGCTTTATTTAATGGAGAGAAGTAATTTTGTTCGTTTACTTTGGAGGGATTTTATCTGGGTCATTCAGTGGTGTAGCAAGCCCAGGCAAAAGCCTAGGGCTGGCCCAAAGACTATTGGTCCTTTTGAATTCTTGTAACTTTTCAATAGAATTTGCATTGAGTTTTTGAGCCAGGCCTCGGGTCTAGGCCTAGATGGCCCGAGGCTTGGCTCCGCCTCTGGGGTCATTGGTTGTCTGTCTCCTTGTGTTTTGAGTGCTGTAGATGTACTTAACTGTTTGCTCAGTTTCTATATATAAAACTGGGACATTCTTGTGATCTAAAAATTTTTGTGTTTTTTCTTTCTCTTCTTCTTGAAATGAATGACAAAGCTTTTGCCCCTTTAAAAAAACCAAAAAAACCCGAACGAAACAAGTGACTTTGTGAAGAGCGAATTTCTCAAGCACAACTACCATTACGGTACAATGAACCTCCACGCTCATCACTCTCAATCCACCGCAATTGCACTGAAACTAAACTAACGGCCACACTAGAGATTAGCATTCGAGAAATCCTACCCGCCACCATCGCCTCTACCAATTACAACATGTAGCGTGGTACAGATTGTAATGCGCACAGGATTTTGACCCCCAGTGCATGGTAATTTCGTGCCCTCACCCAAAAAAAAAATCACCCCAGCTAAAACTAACAACTGGTAACAATTCGAATAAGAGCGAACAGTGAGGAATTGATGAAGACGCCGTACCCTCCACCGCCGCAAGCGATCGTGCGAGGCGTTCTTACTGGGTACGTCGAACACGTCCTCTTCCTCCCCCTCCTCTGCTCCCACCTCCACCTCCACCACTTCCCGATCCCCCTCGCCGATCTCCGGCGGCGGCGTCCTCCCCGATGCCATTCCCAGCCGCAGCCCGGACGCGCCTTCCCAGGAGAGACGACACCGAATTCGTCGCCGACCTAACAACACGCGCCCGGTCAGAAAGCTCAGAACGGAGGAGAAGATTCTAGTAGGTTCGGGAGCTGGGGGCGCGATCGCCTCACCGTTCTCCCTCTCTCTCTCTTGTCTGTCACTCTGTCTGTGTGCGCGCGCGCGTTTCGGTTATTTATCGGGGATTCGGGGAGCCGTAGCGACTAGCAGCGCGTGGGAAGTTTCGAGGAAGGCGCGGGGCCGGTGAAACGGATCGGATACAGACATTAAAAGTTATATTATATTTATTTTTATTTTTATTTTCAGATACGAATATAGATATGGATAGTTCGGATATGAATACAAATAATATCAAATACGGATATGAATCGAATACGAATCAAATCGGATACGGTTTCTAATATTTATCGAACATGATAACTCCTTAAATTATACATAAAAATCAACAAAATCATATAACTAATTGATTTGATCAAAATATTATTGAAAATTGAACAAATGTAAGTATTTTAATTCACTTAGACAATAGTTATATACCATGTCGCAAACAAAATTATATAAGGTTTAGTTTATCACACACATACAATTAGTTCATCATACACATAGACTAAAACAAAAAATAAAGGTAATTCTTGCTTAGAGATACAAATAGAAGTAAACACATAACATATTAAAAGTTTGATAATACTTATATATCATATATCTAGAAAAAATATATAACACTTACATGTAATGACTCAAGGTTTATATTCTTAGTTGAGTTATGTTTAAAATAATAAATTATGTATTTATGAGTTTTATGCATTTTTAGCTACTTATTTAATATATTTTCTTATTAAGAATAGGAGTTTTTGAATTTTTGAGAAAAATTAAAATCTGATAAAATCTTGAAAATAAATTTTTAAATGTTATATTATTCTTGGAACTTTCTCGAAAAAATTCATAATTTTTGGAGTTGGTTTGCTAATTTTAATAATTGAAACTTGCTTTAGAGATTAATTAAATTAGAAAACAATTCTGAAATTAAGAAATCTTTTTGGGCCAAAAGAGTAGTCTTGTCCCAGCCCATATGTCTATCCGGATATCCGAATCCATATCCGACGGATAATGAGCTACCAAATTCGTATCCGTATCCGTATCCGACAAAAAAATCCGTATCCGTATCCGATCCGATACTATCCGACAAATATCCGATCTGACAGAATTCGTATCCAAAATATCCGGATTGGTCGGGAAATATCCAAACCGTTTTCGTCCCTGCTTTCAGTTGTCAAGTGGATGACACGCGGGCTCGTGGGGTCGGGCTATTGAATGGCCCCACATGTCTGTGGCAATCAGGAGGCCCCGAAAGTTAGATCGGAGGGAAGCGAAATTAGTAGCTATCAAGTGTCTAAGGATGTGTTTGGTTGTTTGCACCAAGTGATACATGTATGAGATTTTTCGATAAATGAAGCTTTTATTAATCTTAGTAAATTACATCAAGGTGATACAATTAAACTAAGAAGACTCCCAGCCTCTACACAGCTAGGGTGTACACAGCAACACACACACACAAGAAAAGACAAAGGAACCGACGCTGCAAACTACATCATGCAATATTGTCTTCAAGGCTATCCACCATCATAGCAACACTTGGACCGCGATAAAAGCTCTTCAATGACAACGCCTCCAAGAAGGACTCGATACGCACACGCACCGCCATTGCCATGATCCAACCAGTGAAGGCCAGTCCAAAGGTTTTCACCTTGGAGAGTAAATCCTCAGACTACAAAACAATACCTTCAACAAGACTATTGCTAGGCACAACCAACTAAGGTCAGACTTAGAGATTTCTCCCTGAAGTCGAAGTACCGGAGATCCCAGTGTTGCAACCACCCTCATTCCGAGCTAGTGCCGCCATACCACTTAATCTTAGCCAATAACAACGGCCACCTTCTCAAGGCCAGACAAACAATTTTTAGATGTTCGACTCTACGATGACAGATTCGCGAGCTAGCCAATAGGCACACGATCATCAAGTCCATAGAGTGCATCTAAAAAAATGAGTTGTGTCGCCTAAGAAAGCGAATCCGCGAATCAATGCTAAGATGACATAGGTCAAAAGAAATGTATGAACAACGCTAGTAAGAGATGAAGACGCTGAAGCGAAGAGTAGTCACCTAGATCGCCCATCATCCACAAGTTGCGAAGCTACCACGACACGGTGTTGGCAACAAACAAGTGAGGGGATCCAACCATTGGTAACTCGTGCGGCCAATCCAAAATCTGCTAGCTTCATCTTCCTGCTTTGGTGATCAAAATATTCTCCGCTTAATGTCCTGTGAGCGATGCCCATCTCGTGGCGATGCTTTCACCACGGCCATTAGATCCTTGATCACAATGGCAGCACGCTACTCGGAGAACCTGCCCTCTCTCGCCATCTCGTCAAGCAGTAGTTTAAGAAAAATATCATTTATGTGTTTGGTTGTTTAAATAGAACCATCCAGTGACGGACGGTGTGATACAAATTTGAGGAATATTCTCTATAGATGCTGAATCATTCCATTCACTCAAAACAATGGAACCTAATGATACAGAACCATTCCATCCCATTCAACCTCATCCCACCAACCAAACACACCGGGCAGACAAGATGGCCCACTTGTCAGCGTAGCGAAATGCTGAACAGAACGGGGTGGTGGTAGTGTGGAGTGTTCACAGTGGCGCGGGCTGCGGTTTGGGCCGGTGGGTGGTTTGAAATATGGGGAGGTGAAGAACAGGGGTGAAAACGGTAAGATATTTTTTTTGTCTAATTTAGATAGGATTTAACTAGTCGATTGGATTTAGTATGTGATTCGGATAAGTATCTGTATTCGGAATCGGATACGCAGCATCCAAAATCCGGTAAATACGGGATGGGATTCGGATATCTAGATTTTTCCTATTCGAATATCACAATTAATTGGTTCTATTGATCCTCAAGTAGTATGTTCTTTCTATGACATCTATTGGGTTTGATTGATATATAATTTGCTACTATGGTCATGTACTCGTATGATTTTAATCTAACATATATTACTCTATAGATGCGTGTATTATCCGTATATCTTCATTTGTTTCCGACCCGAATCTATCATATATCCATCCTGTGTCCATATCATGATTAACCCGGAATTTCATATATATCTGGTTAGCTTATATCTGGTTCCGAATCCGAAAAAAATATAGATTAGAATATAGAAAGAGCAGTATCCACCCTATCCGACCCATTTTTACCCCTAGTGAAGAAGTCTGAGCCGTCTGAACATGTAAATGGCATTGGTGCCAGTATTGGATTGTGCTGAAACATTTTCTGCAATTGAAAGGGAATCTATTTTGTTGCAAAGTATGGAGTACCCAGTTTTTCTAAAGTGAGATTCCATGGTGCTAGACTGGAGTATGTAGTTATTATTTTTGTTAATACAAATCGGAATATTCCAGCTAAAAAATGTGCTAGGTCGGAAGACCGAACATAGTAATTATTCACCATTTATTTGCACAATTTCTAAGTCTTTTGTAGGGTTTTGTTTTTTAAAGGGTTGTAACTTGTATCCATGACTCCTTGGTTCCTCTTTTTTTTAGTTCCTCCTTTTTTGTCTTTATGGAAAACATGACTATTTTGTATGTTAGTCCTTGCCTCCTTGATCCTCAGGCTCCAAACGTCAAGATGGTGAGTTGCACATTGATGTTGTATGTTCCAAATGTCCTGATCGATAGCCAAGAGGAGCCATACGCGCAGTAACACCTAAAGAGCATAAATTCACTTACTGCCCCCTATTTTGCTATCAAACCATCAGACTGAAAAATATGCTGTAGTTTGTTAGGTTCTGTTTTCCAGTTTGCATAATTTCTTGAAATGAAGCTATTGATGTGTTGACATATGTACACGTAAGAACATGCAAAATCCATGGATGCTAAGTGGAGAACTGGCATTTTCAGGAAGGGAGAATACTTCTATGCCATTGCATTGTAGTAGGTCTGTCAAGATCTTGAACTTGTCTACGAGGAACAGGGGTGCATGTGTACAGGGGCGGAGCCAAGCGGGCAGGGTCATGGCCCCCCTAACCAAAATAAGATCCAATAGATAGTAATTAGTAGTAGTTAGTATTAGCAAACAACAAATAAAGGTTTAGTCCATTCCCAACAGGTCAAACTTCTATTTTTCTCAACTTGATGTATGCAATGCTTAATTTCTCTTGCTAACTTAACAAATAGACTATATAAAATAGGTAAAACTTCCCATTATTCAATGGTTGATAGGCTGTTACGATTGGTCATAACTCTCCCGGTGTCAACAGCAACCACATAGCGAGTATTTTTCAACTATGAAACTTGTCAAGACCCACCTTCGAAATAAAATAGGAGATGACTTTCTTCGACATTGCATGATAGTTTACATTGAAAAAGAATTAGCAGCGAAAATTAGTTCAGATGAACTTATTGACTTATGATCTTCTAGATAGTTGTAGAACTAAATTTAAGTTAATAGAGATGTAAGTTTCTTATTCTAAAAAATGTCATATTTTTCTTGTGGACATGTGGTTATGCTATTTTTAAATTTAAATGCATCAATATTGCTATGATATTTTTAATGGATGCTATGATATTTTTTAGTTGATCCACGTGGCCCTCTTTAACCCGAAATCCTGGCTCCGCCCCTACATGTGTAGGCAGCTAGCCACTTCACACCATCTGAATTTTTACATTGAATAACATGTAGGAAACCAACTTCTATGCTTGACGGCAGAAGATGCTCAGATCACGCAAAAGCCGATTACTTGTTCTTTGTAGACTTGCTCAAAGCATGGGAATAATGGGATACAACCGAAAGCATATGAACAAAGTACAAACGTCAAGCTTGCAATTGCATAGAACTTCCTTGTGAAGACCTTCAGACCAGGTCTTCTGCCAAGTTGGTTTGAAGTTTATTCGAGTTGATGTGCGATTCACTCGTAGCTAAAGAGACTGTACCAATGCATATTCCAAATTCCAGTGCAGTCTGATATTTCTAAGAAACTGACTTGTGCAAAGTTTATTGTTTAAAAAGGAACTTGAGCTGCACAAGTTTGCCAGGTAATTTGCAATGCATGTACTAGTATTTCTTGGACTTGACTGCAATGAAGTCCCCCTCCCGACACCGCCACAAATGCACAATGTCCCGCATGTACGTCGGGACGAGAGCTATTGCCCTGTCTGGTGCAGCATGCAATAATGCGAATCTCGAGGAGCAGTTGACTCCGGTCGTCTCTAATCCTGCAAGTCAAGTCATGCCAGCACAAAAGAACAGTTGCAATTGTGACCACAGATGTTGTTTCCTGGAAACTCCCTACCATATCCATGCAGAAAGTCCAGAAGTTGCCAGAGGTGAGACGAGCAAATGGACATGGCAAAACTCAGTTATGATACACGTTTGCCTGATTTGACATGAGAGCAATAAGATGAAACAGGGGTGAACACACATTTCATCGCCATTTCTTAAACTAAAACACAAGATTACAAGAATTTACATGGGTGCTGTGTGTGCAACCATCAATTCTCTCCACATTCATCCCAGTTACAGTTGCACATGTACATCCTGTCAGAAGACATTCTCCACATGGAAAACATCTCAGGATTCAGAATTCATGATGGTGTATCACCGTCGTAGATCAAGTTTGATAGAGACCACAAAAGATGAACGCATGAATCAGGCTTTGTGCCTTCTTAGTTTGTTCAGGATCCCCACATATAATAATTGTTACATTTGAATCTCCAGGTTTTGGGTCATGAACTGTGATTGCAGCACCTGATATCTGAAAGCAAAATTACTGTAAGCGTTATCACTGTGGATACTCCAAAATGAATTACAATACTGAAGATGAAGCAAATGAAGTTGGTATATTTATCTGGGACTAGATAGGACTATTTTAAGTTTACAGTAGTATGAAAAATAGAAATAGTGCAACCCTATATATGCAAATATGTACAACGGTACAAGTGATATGCATCGACTATGTTCTGTCAAAGGATAAATCAACAAGCCAACAAGGCCTTTCACTCGATAAGAATAAGTCAGAACAATGGCATATCCTTGACCCCTTGATGAGCACAAGGCAACAAGGGACAAAGTATAGGTAAACTGGATCGTTAGATAAATAATAAAGAAGAGAGCAGGTACCTTTTTTATCTCGGCAAGGTCACTGCCATTGGTTCCACAAATAAAACCTATATACTTGGAAGGAATAATAACTTCAGTTGTTGCGCTTGTTGGTGTAGCCACTTGGCTTTCACTGTTGATGAGCACAAGTCAGAACAATGGCACGACCTTCTTTTTTTAACCCCCCACCACACACACACACACACACACAAAAGAAGAAATTTTGCCTCAGTTTTTTAACATGTGTTTTAAGGATGGCACTGGTACAGAGTTATCTATGGCTTCAAAACTAAAACTTCGCACATAGGTTCACATACATGGATTTTTTGAAGTCTTTAGGACCTAAAATATTCCATCTGAATGAGAAATCCTATTTTTTTAGCAAGAAGTGTATGGATTAAATATAAAACAAAGAAAGAAAGAAATGCTGAATCAAGCAGTTGGCATTTAACTTACCTTGCCACTGCTCCCTTTCTGAAATCCATGGGTGGTACCATGTCAGGCATGTTTCTTGGAGCTTCATTATTTGGTGCCTGCACAGGACGAGGGACTTGATTCTTAGCCATTTTTAACCAGTACAACACCTAAATAAGCAAGACATGTGATGTGCATACGAATGACCCATTACTTTTTTTTCTTTTTTTTTTTTTTGGCAAAAATCTGGCAGCAGGCCCTCCCAAATTGCACCCAACAATGGGGCCCACCTGGCAGTGGAAGTTCTTAAAAGAGCCCTTTGTGCACACTACGCACAAATATGCCTAAGAACTTATGCTTAATTTCAAACAGCATTCACCTTGTACTTACCTCAGGAGCCCAGGTTCTCGGTGATGGCTGGTCCAGAAAAGGCCGAGGACCTCCTTGTTCACAACCATATGAGTAGGACATCCTATCAGCACCCAGATGTTCCATTGAATGTGAGTGGGGTGGGCCGGTGGCCGATGATCTGCCGTGTCAAAAGGACCCATAGGAGGATTAGCTCTGAAAGGATGCATAGGATATGGAGGCATGCCTCCACTGGGATGTGGTGGAGGTGGTTCTTGTCTTGATTGGTGATGAGGGGTATTCCCAACAAGTGGATATGGAGGCATGCCTCCACCGGGATGTGGCTTCGGGGGAATGGTGACATCCCTAATCCTTCCAGTGATATGAAGCAATGCATCCTGAATGGATTGGAAGCTACCAGTGACCTGCAAAAAGAGCACCAGAAGTTACAATAATTGCATCTGCTCAACAATTTTCCTTAAGTGAACTCTTTTTTCCCCTTCTAGATGATCTTATATTTACTTGTGTAGTATTGAGATCAAAATAGGCAAACACAACTATGCATGATCAAGTACATTTTCTTAAAGGAAGATTCAAGGGAAACAACTTGAAAGAATTGACTAATTCAGATAATGTTTAACTGCGAAGCATTTCCAAATGAATCACCACAAAATAGGTTGTTAAAATTACCACGGGAGAGTTACACGCTTACAGCATATGCAACAAAGCAAACATTGATGTTTTCTTAAACTTCACACAATAAAGATATTCTGCAGTTTGTTTATTGGGAAAAAAATGCATTTTTTTAGTTCACTTTGAACCTTTTTTCCTCAAAAAAATGTTTGGAGTATCCAATGGAAGACCTTTTTCTAATCCAACTCAAAGTACACCCACTATTATTTCCCAATCATACTACAGATGATCATTCTGAACACCTTAAATTCTTAGCTGTGAGACTCATTGCTAGTACATCAAGTTCACGTCAAAGCTGAACTTTCAGCACCTTGAAAGACAACATAGCAGAATAGACAATCTATCATGTCAAGAGTTATTTGGCATTTTACACCAACCATCTTCAGTATCCAAATTTGTATTTTTCCTACAAGACTAGATTCAAAACAAAAATCACCCTTTCACCAGGTGCACCTAGTAGCGTCCATGCATATTGATGAAACATTCAAAAGGTCATGTAAACTTGGAGACCACTGTGGTATACACAAACTAAGACATTAATACTGAAAAATGAAAACATACATGAGAACAAAAACTGGAGCGGTTGATTATTAGAGCTGTGATATACCTGAACCAGCTCATCATTTCGTTGTGCACATCTTGGAATTTGTTCATTCCCGAAAATTCGGATGCCAGCTCCTGTTACCTTTCTCATCTCTGCAATAATGGATCCACCTTTTCCTAGCAGGCACCCGATATGCTGTGATGGAACAAGAAGCCTTGCAGGTACAGAAGAACTTTTATCCATAGATGGCTCTGAGATTCTAGAATGAACCCGAAGCACTGCATCCTGAGCTGGAGAATGCATCATATCGGAATTCTGCACCAAAAAAATATTGCATCCATCAAACTATATTCCACAAAACAGAAAATAGAAGGACAAAGTTAATCCCCTTCCTTATCAATGTTGGCAGGATAGAGGCAGCAGTCAACTAGCTATGCATTGACATGGCATGCCAGTTGTTCACAGAGAAAAAATCACAGGAAAACTAGGATTTTTCATGACTTAAAAGGAAACAGGAGCAGTTCTTTTTAGGACCAGAGACGCACCTCACGTGCAGATATCACAATTACATGTTCATCTGAATCAGCAACAGGGTCTATAACCTTAATTGAAGCACCAGTTTCACTCTGTAATGCACGGATAGTGGCACCACCTTTTCCAATTATACTTCTCACCATGTCATTTAAACATATCATCCTGAACATTATCTCTTGTTCGACAAAGAATCTAGGACTGGATGCAGCAACATTGCTTGGATAATTCCGTCCATGATAATCAGGCATATGTGGTGGTAAATAGCTTCTTTGAGGATGGGGATCGACACCAGGAGGACAACCAACTCCACTTCCTGGAGGCCCGAATGATCTTCCAGTTGGAATGTTGCATGTGTCTGGCCTAGGATTATCTTGGAGGCAGGTTGAAACTAGTAAAAGTGCTTTCCTTACTGCAGAAAAGCTCCCACTTATCTAACAGGAAAAAGTTATCATGTTAGAATGACCTATATTTAAAAGATTAAATATAAAGTCACAGATGAAACATGCCCTTATGACAGTAAATCTTGAGCACACACCAGACTAAAAAAGCCATCAGCGGTGAAATATAACAATAGATAAAGCTAGTAAATCTCCAAGCACTATTGCATCCACATAACTATCTTTATAATCGCAACACTATGCTTGCCTAAAATTTCATAATCAGAAGGGGCAGGATTCAATCATATTGCACTCAGCATCTCTTCAATGAAAACAACCGACCTTTCAATACTTTAGCAACAACTCATTATCAATAAAGCAGTGTTGCTAACAACTCATATCAATGAGCTCACTTGATGTGTCCAACTACTGAATTACCTTAGAGCCAAGTACAAACCAGGCAAGATTAACTCATTTACAACTCATTTGTTCATATGTGCAGATGCATTTCAACTACGTGAAAACCAGGACCTGTAAAATAACCATGAATAACTTATGAGGCTGATCTTTCAAAAGAATAACTTATGAGGCTGACCTTGAACTTATCCTGCTATCTATTATCAAATCATCGTGATACACTGCTATCATAATGGTGACTTTCCAACATTTTATCATATTGCAATTCACAAACCTGAGCTCACATTCTGATTTACAGGAAAGTGTCGCTATTTTGAGCAAGCTTACTGAAACTCAGGCACACGAGCGCATTTATGATACTATGTCTCACTTTATGTTTTTAGCTCACTAGTCACTGCGCTGAGAAAATCTAATGGATTATCCACCCAACTACCAGGCAACATTAGAGCTCTGACTTTTGCATCCAGGAAGGTCGAAACAGTTAAGATGCGTACATGGATGAGCTCGTCTCCCAGCAAGGCGCAGGGGGGCACCTGTTCCCTGTTCCGGAACACCCTGATCTGGGCGCCACTCTCCTGCCGCATCCGCTCTACCGTCTTCCCGCCCTTCCCCAGCACGCACCCCACCTGCCCGCCGGCCGCCAGCATCCGGCAGCCCACCGCGCCGGCCACCTCCCTCTCCTCCTCCCCCTCCCCGGCCTCGTCGCCCCCGACCCTGTGGCCCACCACTCGTTCCCACGCCCTCACGGCTGCAGCGGGGGCATCTGCCCCAGAGATAGAGAGCACGGCCTCGTCCCCTACCGGGGGCTGGTCCACGTGGAGGTCGCGCGCGGGGCAGAGAACGGCGGTGCGGCTGGAGGGGCAGAGGAGGCGGAGAGTGGTGGTGGGGCGCTTGGCGGAGGGGAACGGGGTCGAGGATGTGGTGGTACCTGCGGCTGCGGCTGCGGCGGCGCCACCCGCGCCGGCGCCGGCGCCGGCGGGGTGGGGGCTGGGGAGATTTCCATGGGGCTGGACGGTTGAGCTAAAACCCTAGTGGGTGCTGACCCAGAGAAAAAGCGCTGACCGCGGTATTTTGTTACTGCGAGTCTGCAACTGCCGCGGGTGACTGCGCGCCTTGAACCGTCCGATTGAACTTCCAAGGTTCCGATCAAGCGCGGACAGGTGACAGCTTCTCTTTTCAATCTCTCGACGAGAATGATTCTGTGAAAGTAAAATGAAAAACAGAGAACCGAATGGAATGGAAGAACTGCTCATTGCATTGATCATCATATGTATTTATACATGTGAAAGGGTGCTATGAACAAATGCCTTTTCACAAGGGGCAACTGCTTATACATTCATAATCAACTGCCTAATCTTGATTACACAATTAACTGCCTAATCTATGTCTTGGATGAGATCACATGAAAAGATGTCTTTTAGAGTAGACATTGGTTCACAACACTCCCCCTTGATCGAATCTTCCTTGAGATCAATGCGTTGTTGATTCCTCTAAAAATCCTGTTGGAATAATCTGAGGATTATATTGATATACCATTAAAAACTCCTTTAAACCCGGTAGGAAAAATAAGGAGAAAAATATGACATATATAAGTGTGTTTAATAAATCACTATGTCTTTAGTAGCTCCTCTAAAAACCCCTGTGGGGAAAAATTGGAAATACGACATAATATATTAAACTCCTCTAAAAACCTTGTAGGAAAAATATGAGGAGAAGATATGTTGATATACTGTTGAAAACTCCTATGAAACCCAATGGGAAAAATTAGGAGAAAATTGATGCAGTATATTTAAGTGATTGTCTCTAGTGAACTCGTATGAGAAAACCTATTATAGGGAAAAACCCATAAACGAGTTTGAGGACAATTCATGTCTTTGATGTTTCCTTAAAAACCCTAATGGGGAAAATAGAAAACATGACATATACTTGTGTTAATATTACCTCATTAAAAACTCTTATGAGAAACTTTGTGAGAAAAAAACTCATAAAAGAAAAGAGTGTAATATTTGTTAGAACAGGTTAATAATTAGGAAATATCTCCCCTTGATTCTTGCAAATTTCGAAGTCGTCTCATACCAATCCCATGAACACATTTCAAGAATGTAGAAGATGGTAATGACTTAGTGAAAAGATCAGCAAGGTTATCGCATGATTTGGTTTGCAAGATGTTTATCTCCCCACTTTGCTGTAACTCATGAGGATAAAACAATTTTGGAGCAATATGCTTTGTTATGTTGCTCTTTATGTAACTATCTGCATCATGTAACACAAGCGAATTATCTTCATAGATAATTGTAGGTGATTCAATAGAACCAATGCCACATGATTGTTGTATGTAGTTAATCATTCTGCGAAGCCATACACATTCACGTGAAGCTTCATATAGTGCAATAATTTCAGAATGATTAGTAGAAGTAGCTACCAGAGTCTGTTTAGAAGAGTTCCATGAAATAGCTGTTCCACCATGTAAGAATACAAAGCTGTTTGAGATCGGCATTATGGGGATCGATAAATAGCCGGCATCCGTGTATCCAATCATAGTGGGATCTTGATTTCTTTCGAAATATAATCCAAGATCCTTTGTGCCATTAAGATATCTGAGGATATTCTTTACACCTGTCCAATGACGTTTGTTGGTGCAGCGTTATGCCTAGCTAGTAAGTTCACTTTGCAAATGCAATATCGGGCTGGTGCAATTTGCAAGATACATAAGCGCTCAATAGCACCGAGATAAGGAACCTCGGGTCCCGATACCTCTTCTCCATCATCACATGGTGCGAATGGATCTTTCTCCATATCTAGAGATCGAACAACCATAGGTGTTTTAGATGGATATGATTTGTCCATATTGAATTTCTCCAATATTTTTACGGATATAGGTGATTGATGCACTAAAATTCACGAGGAAGGTGCTCTAGTTGTAAACCTAAGCAAAATTTGGTCTTACCCAAATCCTTCATCTCAAATTCCGTCTTTAGGTGATTGCGTGCTTCATTTATATCATTAGAGTTGCCAATGATATTTAAATCATCAACATATACGGATATACTCTGAGAATCTGATGGAGATTTCTTTATGAAAACACATGGGCAATCATCATTGTTTGTGTATCCCTTCTTTAGAAGAAATTCACTTAGTCGGTTGTACCACATTCTTCCCATTGTTTCAAGCCATATAGTGACTTGTTGAGCTTTACACAACATATTGCGATTTGCGTTTGGATTCGAATTGGGATTCCATCGGGAACCTTCATGTATATGTCGAATCAAGTGACCCATAAAGATATGTTGTCACTACATCCATCAAGCTAGAGATAGATGATTTTGAACGCTAATGATATTAAGTATCGGAATGTTATCCCACTCATAAGCGGAGAATATGTTTCATTGAAATCAATGCCGGGTCTCTGCGTGAACCCTTGTGCTATAAGTCTCGCTTTATATCTCACCACCTCATTGTTTTCATTCCGTTTAGGATAAAACCCATTTGAATCCCACAGGAAGACCTTTGGAGGTGTAGGTATTGCGAGATGTGAATACCTTTCTTTTATTAAGCGAGGCTATCTCGACTTGAATTGCTTCCTTCCATTGAGTCGGTCAAGCGCTTTTTGCACTCTGCCATGGTCTTGGGATCTGGATCATTTAGGAGGTTATTTGCAATTTTTGCGAGAAGTAAGTGTCGACAATTGTAGCCTTTCGGTCATATGATTCTCGAATCGATATAATTAGTGGAAATTTCTTGCACCCTTGATGATGGCTCATTATTTCCCAAAACTATGGAGCCAGGGCGTTCCGATGTCCCAGGATCAGTAATAGAGTGCACTTTTGATCTGGGTTGTGGATCAACTTGAGGTTGGCTTACATTTACTGATTTGGAGGATTTTGTCATCGATTTTTTTGTTGCTTGCTAGAAGCTACATCTTTAGCCGTGGCCTTACTTCTCCCCCTCTTACTTTGAAGTGGGAGTTGAATGGTTTTATTTGGTACCTCCACTCTTTCAGGCACATTTCGGGCAGGATAATAGGATTTAGTAACACCTTTAGTATCGATAAATGCCTTTAGCGAGTTATTTGCAATGTGTTGCAAATTTATAATTTTCTAACTTGAAGTTCGGTTTCTTGAGTCGTGGATCTAAGGTGGAGATGTCTCTGACATCCCAATTGATTTCGGGCATTCTTTTGATACTTGAAATCTCCCCTAATGCGGAAATGATCCTCATTAAATATACAATCAGCGTCTTGGGCCGTGAATAGGTCCCGATTAGGGGCTCAAGGTATTTAAGAATCGACGAAGATTGATACCCCACATAGATCCCTAATTTCTTGTGTGGGCCCATAGAGGTACGCTTGGGCGGTGAGATCGGTACGTATATAGCGCAACCGAATTTTCGCAGATGGAAAATATTTGGTATATTTCCACGTACTAGTTGCGTGGGAAGTATGATATCTGATTAGTCGCAATTGAATTAAATCGGCAGCGTGTAAGACCGCATGACCCCAACATGAAGTTGGTAGGTTGCAATTTTTTAATAAGGGTCTTGCAATCCACTTGATTCTCTTTATAAGAGATTCTGCCAAACCATTTTGAGTATGGACATATGAGACAGAATGCTGTACTTGAATTCCTAAAGCCATGCAATAATCATTGAATGCATATGAGGAAAATTCAGCAGCATTGTCCAATCGTATGGATTGAATCTGGTGTTCAGGATAATGTGCTTTAAGTTTAATAATTTGAGCAATTATTTTTGCAAAGGCATGGTTACGTGTGGATAAAAGATACACATGAGACCACCGACTAGATGCATCTATAAGAACCATGAAATACCTGAACGATCCAGACAATGGTTGAATAGGGCCACATATGTCACCTTGAATACGTTCAAGGAATTTGAGTGGCTCATGTTGGATTTTAAGATGAGAAGGTCTCAAAATCAATTTCCCAGTTGCACATGCAGTGCATATAAAATCTGATGATTTTGGGAATTTAGCAGCATGCAGATCATGACCATTAGAATTGCTGATAATTTTTCTCATCATCCCTATACCAGGATGACCAAGGTGATCATGCCAAGTTTGGAATGTATCAACATTCTGAAAAATTACCTTGTACACAACATGTAGTACGGGTTTAATGTATGTGTAGTACAATCCAGACGGTAAAGAGGAAATTTTTTCAAGCGTTTGTCTGTCATATCCGTAATCTTTAGTGATGAGGAGAAATTCCTCATTATTGTTATCATGGGTTTCAATATGGAAACCATTTTTGCGGATATCTCTATAACTTAATAAGGTACGTGTTGAATCAGGATACAATAGTGCATCCTCGATTGTGATTTGAGTACCCATAGGAAGTATGATAGTGGCACGACCAGAACCAACTATCATTGCATCGCGTCCAGCGATTGTCAAAATATTTCCTTGCCTCTTAGTAAGAGTTTGGAAATATTTTGTTTCCCATAGTATAGAGTTAGTAGTACAACTATCTACTAGGCATAATTCCTCCTCCATCAGATCGACACCCGTAGAAATCTATATATAAATGAAGAATTTTAAAATTCTTGGTGAAGATATATAGAATACATACAAACTTTATTGAATATCAAACATAATTATTACATTTATTGGGATATCCAATATGTCAATGTGATGACAATATTATTTAATACAACACTTAGGACATAATTGTGCTTTATTATTACAATAAATAAGGTACTAAACTAAGGATCTAAGAGATTGGGAGCCTAGTCGAAGTCTCCAAACATGTCATTGGAAGCAAATTCCATGATCATATTCTCTGTGTTGACTTGATCCTTGGCGTCCGGTACGTCGTTGTTGCTTGGTTCCTTGGGAACTTGTTGCGAACAACCAGCCTCTTCCTTGGAGTTGTCAGGTTGAAAGTTGAAATGGGCTTCATACTTTTGTCCCGAGGTCGTACGTCCACGTCCCACAGACTTTAGATAGAGATCAACAAGGTGACTTGGGGTACGACATTTCTTTGTGATGTGATTATAGCAACCACATTTCTGACAAATAGGCTTGTCATTTCTTTGTTTGGAAATACCTTTACCCTTATTAGGGACACGTGACTTATCTTTTTTGTTGTTTCTGCGTTTGTTTTTACCATGGGAATTTCGTTGATAGTTCTTAGGAGAACCATTAAATTTAGGTTTATTCTAAGCATTGGCATGAACTTCAGGCAATGGAGTAGACCCAAGAGGGCGCTGCTGATTGTTCCACACCATGAGTTCATGGTGTCGTTCAGCCTGAAGTAATGATTGAATAAGCTCGGAATAAACTGTGAAATTCTTCTCACGGTATTGTTGTTGAAGGATTCTTTCAGCGGAAAGCATTGTAGACAAAGTCTTTTCAATTTTATCCGCATCGGAAAGTTCCTTCTCACGCGAATTGCAACTTAGTGCTAATCCTATGAACATTATGGTTATAATCACCAACAGATTTTGAAATCACGAAGGCGAAGTTGGGCCCATTCAAAATTGGCCTCGAGCGGGATGAGTGCCTTTTGTTGTTCATAGCGTTGCTTAAGAAAGCCATAGGGCACGTGGATTTTCCTCAACATGTATTCAGACTTAAGGTGCGGATGTATATCTTGCCTTATAATATATAAAGCCGCATACCGATGTTGATCACTTATTGGTTCTGCACCTACGCTTTTCAAGAAGCACATAATAAAGTCCATGGTCGCAAGACTAACTTTTATGTCCATAGCCCATGTGGGATAGTTGTGTCCGTCAAGAGCGAGTACATCAAACTCTTTAGCGGCCATAGTTCCTACATGAGGCAACCATAGATTTTGTTTACTTTACTATGGGTAAATTAAAATTGCTATGGTGATGTTGTAAAATGCAAAATAAGTTGTAAACAAAAAAATCCTTGTATCATGAGTGTAAACCTCAAATATGTGCTAACATTTTGGAGGTAGTCACCAAAATGGTGTAGACCTCTTATGGGCATAATCTGTTGATACAGTAGATGCCACTTGTGTTATGCAACTTTGTATTAACACATTAGGTAATCACTGTAAAAGTGTAGACCTTGTTTAATTCAGATTTAAGTATTGGATCATGCGTTGAGGATTGACATCCCGCATAGTAACTATGGTACTACCTTGTGTATGACCAATAGGGATTATGAATTATGGTAGTCACGTTGACCATTGTTTCAAATTTAGGTATTGGATGCATGCGTTGAGGATAGTCACTATGTATTAAACACGATGTAGATCTCACAAGAGCAACTATGGTGCTACCTTGTGTATGGCCAATACCAAAAATTTGCGAACATTTGTGTTATACAAAGTGAGGAAAAACACATAAAGTATTTTGCATATAAATATATTTATACGGATCATTGTTATTTCTTGACCAAATTACATGAAAACCTAGTGGTTTTATTGCGAATTTATGACTGAAATGTAATAACAATAAATAAAATGAAATATATACAATGGCTCGTGGGCCGATAAAATAACTGTAGTAGCCCATCCACCCACGGCCCATCTTTGGCAAGGCGGGCGTGGCAGCTTAGCTGGCCGTTTGGGCGAGCCGATCTATTGGACCGTGCCGACATTTTGGGCGCGCTTTGCTAGTGGATTTACCGAGACGCAGAATAAAAAGCCGCCGAAGCGGCGTTTAGGGTTAGGGTTCCCGCCAAAACGTCGCCGCCACCTCGAGTCGTCCATGGCACCGATTGCTTTTCGCGTCAGCGCAAACTCCGGCCGATAGCCTCCGGTACGCCGCCATTGGATTGCAAGCCAAAGAAAAATGTTGCGCATGCACAAAATCCATCAACTAGCAAAACCAAGTAATCTAGTGGCAAGGAAACCATCGGAGACTAGCAATCCATTGCCGTTGCCACCGCCGCCGTCGTCGGCGACTGCAACGCTTGCTGGCGCTTAAGCCAAGCGAGATGGCGCGGCGAAGATTGTCGTGCGGTTGTCGCCGTCGGACCACCGGACCAAGGCGCGTCCCCTGTCCTGCCTCCATCATGTCGGCGTGTACTCCTCCTCGGCGGAGGTGACCATCGGGGACCGATCTTGCCGTTGGCGAGCCCGAGCCAAGCGCCGTGAAACGATCATCCACGTGCGTCGTAGGTCGGAAGCGACGATTCGCGGCGCGCATGGCCGTCGACGAGGAGGAGGCCGATTGGAGGAGCCATTGCCGAAACCGCCCACTATCTGCGGCGTGGTGTGCGATCCGAGGAGGAGACAATGGTGGGGTTGCCATTGCCATCGCGGAGATGCACTAGTGCGACTTGATCTGTTTGAGGCGAGGCCGGCGGATGGTGGACATCAATGTTCACAAAACGGGTCCACCCATCGTCGAGGCGATCTTTGCCAGAGAAGCGGCGACGAGGGCGTCACGTAGGAGATGGAGTAGAACCAAGAACAAAGGTGAAGAGTGTATGTTCCTTGGCATGATGTTCAGTACCTGTTTGCCGCTTGCCTTGCTCAGGAAGAACAAAGTGCTGATAACGTGTGAAAGTAAAATGAAAAACAGAGAACCGAATGGAATGGAAGAACTGTTCATTGCATTGATCATCATATGTATTTATACATGTGAAAGGGTGCTATGAACAGATGCCTTTTCACAAGGGGCAACTGCTTATACATTCATAATCAACTGCCTAATCTTGATTACACAATTAACTGCCTAATCTATGTCTTGGATGAGATCACATGAAAAGATGTCTTTTAGAGTAGACATTGGTTCACAACAGATTCGAAGTATTGATTTTCCTTACTCCTTTAAAAAAACCTACAGGTGATGAATGACACGTTCTTTACCTTCTCAATCTCCACCCACCTCTTTTTAAATTTCTTTTCCATCTTTAAAAAAATCTTTAACAAAAAACAAAAAAGTCGTACCATTAATAAAAAAATACAATATTTATCTCAACAACCACTCTTTACGACATGCGACAGAGGTGCGATACAAATAACGGTGATGAAACCGAGAGTGTGGTGTAAACCAAACTCGACAGAAAAGACATGTTGTGAGTTGAGACAGAGCTTGACTAAACATTACTGTGGAATCAAGAACATCAAACAAGCTATGCCCATCAACAACGGACTAATGTGTTAGATCATATTATTTTTATTCGTGGTAAAACATGGGCATTGGCTAATTTATCCAAAAGTTACTTTAAAAGTTACTTGTCTGGGGTAATCAATTGTGACTAAGAGCATCTCCAGTGAGCCCCTAAACCAGCCCTAAACCTTAAAATAGGGAGTTTAGTAAAAATACAGACTCAAAGAGGTTCTAATCCAAACCTCTAAAATTAGGAGGCCCTAAATTTGCCTCCTCATTTCATTCCTAGGGAGCCCCTAAACCAAATTTCTAAACCTTAAAATAGGGAGTTAAGTGAAGGATGGCTTGCATTAGTTATTTGTGGTGAGCGTGTCTTTCTTGGATGAGTTGCAACTATTGCATCTGCATCTGCTTGTTGAAAATTTTAAAAATTTTAAATTTAAATTTTAAATATCATGTTTTGAAAATTTTAAATTTAAATTTTAAATATCATATTTTAAATTGTAAATGTTAATATGCTTATGTTTTATGTATTACAAATATTTTTGATTGAATTTTAGTGGTGTCAAATGAAGATTATACATAAGCGGATATGTTAAAATAGGAGAAAAAGTAAAATAGAAATTGAGATTTAAGGGATGTTCTTTGGACTTGTACTCTGAAAGCAGGGCTCCAAAAATAAGGAGTCCCTAAATCCAAAATAGGGCCTGTTTTAGGGCTCTTCTTTGGAGATAGTTTGTAAGAATCGTATGACAAAATGTTTTCGCGAACGCAATCAGTATAAATTTTTGTTGCGCACCGTGTGACAATGTTGTAAATCCTTGTTGTGCGCATCACTTCTGAAACACTATCTAACGTGTTACTTTACTAGCATACTGTTTCCTCATGCAACTTTTTTTTTAGTTTCCTCATGTAACTTTGTTGGTACGAGGGGCGAGGTGGCAAGCGATGGGTGATGCGACGATGTGAGAGGCGAGGCAGCACCCACAATACAATTCTCCTATGTATCGAATGCGCCTTTTGGTGATTTTCTTCATCAGATGCTAGTGTAGCATCAAGGATACCGATTAGAAGGGAGGTGAATAGGAGATTTTTAAATTTTCTATCACTAAAATCAAATTTAACGATTTCTAAGCATAAACGACTATTTTGGCAATTTTTATACCTAGCAATTATAGTGATCATCGAATAATGTCTCTACTCAAATATATCAATAACTAAACAAGTATAGTACCAAGATGATCAATTTGCTAGAATTAATACGAGAGTGAAAACAACGCAAACCACAAATGATGAACACGTGGATTATTATCCCGTGGTCTCGGAGACTTGTCGGTCTCCCCTACTCTACATTGAGATGGCTTGAATTTCTTCAAGCCGGCTCCACTCGCTTGAACCTTCCTCGATCACTCGTGGTAGCTCTTCCCCGCTCCGGGTAGGCAAGCTCCTTGCCTTCACAACCGTCAGGGCCTTCACACAAGTTTCTTGGTGAAGATCACCGGAGCTTCACGCTTCCAAGCCGTCTAGGAGGCGGCAACCTCCAAGAGTAATAAACTTGACGAAGGCTTGAGACTCTTGAGTGCTTTAATATGGCTCAACAAATGCAAATGCACTCAATTTTCCTCTCCAAAACTCAGGAATGAAGAATTGAATGCACTAGAGTGTGGAGAGAGTTGCTAGAGCTCTAAATGTATTCAATGAAGTCATCAACCTGCTCCTAGCACAGGTGAGGGGGTATTTATAACCCTTCCCCACTTAACTAGCCGTTATTCCCCTTTTTACTCAGAAAAATCGCTATAGCCGGTACTACCGCCCTCTAGGGGCCGGTAGTACCACCCCTGGGGCCCAACGGCTCTCTAGCACATTTAATACTCTGACACGTAGCCGTTACTGTGCGTTTTCTATATGGCCGATACTACCGCTCTGGGTGGCCGGTAGTACCGCACTTGGCCAGCCAGAAAAGACATGCTTCTGTTAAAAAGCTACCGTAGGCTTATGTGCGGTAGTACCGCACCGCCCATTCATTGCGGTAGTGCCGACCGAAGAATAAAGTACAACTGCCGGTAGTACCGCATTTTCGGTACTACCGCATTTTCGGTACTACCGCCCTACCACCTGCGGTAGTGATAGCATCTAGGCTCCCTTAAAAATTATAATGTTTTATTAAATATGTTTTGGTGATGATGACTGAATTAATAATCCTTCAATCGACAAAGAGCATGAACAAAAAGCATGGAAGGAACAAGTGGACAAACAAGACTAAGGTATTTTATTCCTAGTTTATGACTTGGGAGTTGATTCATGTCAAATAGCTAGGCAGTTTCATTCGGCTGTACTATAAAGAGGGATTTTGCTCAAGTGGGTAGCTTGGTTCACAAGGCTAAAGACATGTCTATAATGCTTGGAGTTAAAAATCTTAGTCCTTCTGATTTTCTGAGTCAAAACCCTTACCTCTCTTTGCACAAGCTTGCTGACGGACTAATATTCAGTTTTATTCTTTTGTGTCCGTCACATTCGAGCCTAAGTCTTGATCTCCACCTTTGATTCAACATGCCCATCATCTGAGGTCTTTATATTCTATTCATCATCAAAATCCATCAGGGTTTTCATAAGTTCAAAACTTGATTCATATTTTAGTCCGTAATGAAAAACCTCTTCGAAAGCTTCAGTGTTTTTGGTTTGCAAGTCTATGACGGACAAAACTTTCTGTCCGCCATACATTCACATTCAGACTTCCTCTGTTGCCCATCTATGACGGACAAAACTTTCTGTCCGTCATACATGTGCATTCTCAAAACTGAAGTTTTGTCCGGTACTCACTCAGGCTTTTATGCAAAATCTGTCAGACCAAACTTAGGTATTCTTTTTCTTTGCATTCATGATCAAATAAATACTCTTTTTTTTGAGATTTTCCTTCTGAAATAAATCTAATGTGAGTATTTCAAAGTTCAGTAATGATTAAAAGGAAAATATTTTATCTAAAATGTTTTGTGTTTGAAAACTGATCACAAATCTCAAATTGATCAGCAACACATCTATGACGGACAAAAAGTTTTGTCCGGCATACATGTGGTTTGCATTTTGCTATGACGGACAAAAATGGTCGCTTCCCATGTATGACGGACCGATCTCTTCATCCGCCATAAAAACATCTGATTTCTTTTGTCCGTCATACACATGATCAGTATCGCTAAACTAATAATTTTGTCCGCTGTAAACGTGTGATTAAGATCAAAATTGACATTCTGACACGTGCAACGGTCCTTTGGTAGGTACAACGGCTATTTTTCATCAGAACTGCTATATAAGCATTGCCTGAGCTATCTATCATAGAACTTTATGAACTCCTTGTCATTTTAGCATTCAAAGAGCTCTCATTCACAAAAGGAATTTGTTCTTCATCCTTAAACACAAAATTCTAAATCTTTTGGTGTGGAAACTCCAAGCAAAGTGTCTAGCAGTGTGTTCTTAGTGAGTGAACCAAGGGACAGAGCTTGTGCAAGGTTTATTACTCTTGGATCTCAGTGATTCTAGACAACTTGGAGGTGGTAAAGTGCGACCTATCCAAAGGAGATTGTGGAAGGCCACTTTGTGATTGTGAAGGGTCTGTAGCTCACCTCACAGGGGTTGTGAAAGAGCTACCCGAGTGGAAACCATAGCTACTGCGCCTAGCTGTGGTGAAGCTATACTTCGTGAGAAGTGCTTCAACGTGGATTAGGAGTGGATCTCTGAACCACGGGATAAATATCTTGTCTCATTCTACTTTACGTTCTGTCATATTGTTGCTTTGTTATTCTTATGTGCCGTAACTATTGCATTTGATTGCTTCTTCTTGTCGAGTCATCTATTTGCTAAAAATAGTTAATTGTAAGTTTCAGTTTAAAATTGAAGAGTTGCCTATTCACCCCCCCTCTAGGCCAACTCGGTCCTACAGGTAGTGCCGGCTCCAAGCTGAATTTCAGATTGAACATCTATATGAATGCATGAATGAACACTTTAAACTATTGAGCCATATTAGATGCACATTTAGAGTTCAAAACCCCAATCAAGTCCCTCTTAATAGTACGGCGACTATCCTAACAATCCGATCTTTTCTTCCAACTCCGAGATCGGTAAAATGAGTAGAAAATGTCTCTAAAATTTTTATACCTTCATTTCTTTTTACTTCTTCGATCGTACACTTCCCTTTTTTTGTACTTGTAACAATCCATCGTCCCTTGAAGAATAGTTTTTCCTATTTTCAACTTACTCAGCAAACAACGTTAGTCTTTTAACCCTTGATTTTCATTAATTACCAAAACCCTAAACATATGGGGGCCTAGATACTTTCAGCTAGCAGTGAGGTTATGGAGGTGGACTAGGGGCGGAGCTGGGTCTCGGATCGATGGGGTAATAATCTGAGGTCCAACCCAAGTAACAATCGGCGATGTAAGCTCGATTGAATAAGACCCGAGGCCTAGCTAAGTTGCGTCCTAATCCGACCCAGCAGCAGGCCAGCAACACAGCATGACCTAGCCAGGAAGCAGGAGTGATGCCCTAGCATCATAGTCGCATGCCCAAGCTCTTCCTCACGCTGTCACCACACCATGCCCGCCCTGCCCCTCACTATAGCCCGTAGCTCCTGCCCACCCGCCGACAAACATCCCCTTTTCGCCCCCGGCCCTAATGTAAGATCAAGGATAACTGATTAGGGGGTGAATACACTACTACAGAAAGGCTTATATTAGACGCACGATCACAGACGGTTTTGAAAAACCGTGCGTGATATGGAACATCACAAACGGTTATGTACTCAAACCGTCGCTGTAGATATCACGACGGTTTTATATTACGGCCGTCATGATGCACTAAATATCACAGACGGTTTTTAAATATAACCGTCGTGATAGCTACAATACTCATTACGAGGCGGTTTCTAAGTAAAACCGTCGTGAAATCGATGCATTTAAGCGGTTATATAACACAACCGCCTCGTAATATCTACATACTCATTACGGGCGGTTTCTAAGTAAAACCGTCAGCGAAAATCCTGACGGTTATATAACACAAATGCATGTAATATCTACGATAGTCATTACATCGTTATATTTAGAAACCGTCTGTGATATTTCTTACATTACGACGGTTGTAATATAAAACCGTCTGTGATATCTCAAAGCCTCCGACCACCGTTCACCACATCACGACGGTTTTAATTTGAAACCGTCACAAATAATAAAAATAGAAAATTTTAAATATTGATAATTACCTCTCTTGCCTTCTAATTTGAAAGAATTGAAATTAAATAATATTATATTTGAAATAATTGGAACTAATATTCCATTTACAACAATTAAAAAAGCAGTAAACAGATTCAAAACTTCGAGGCCGTTTGAGGCCCTAAACGACCTTTTTGAAATTCACGTCACAAGACGCCTCTCGCACAAACCAGCAGGATCCGACCATCTGATTTTGGCACGCTTATGAAATTCGGGTACTACTTTTCGTTATCTTTCAAACGAGCCAAAGAACGCCCCGATCGGAGTTACGAGTCAAAAGTTATGAACATTTTAACAAAAGTACTCGGAGATCTTATTTGCAAACTAGAATCGGTGCCCAAAAGAATATAATCGGAGAGCTCATCGTGTGATGATTCCAAAAAGCTCAAGAACACCAAAATCGAAGGTACGAGTCAAAAGTTATGGTGTTTTTACAAGTTCTGTGAATAGTAATAGCACATATATTGCAAGCATCATTAATAGTCAAAAGTATGGAAAATAAATTTGAAAGCTTTAAATTTTGCTAATTACCTCCATAGTTTGCTAATTTGAAATAATTGGAAATCGGTGTTCGGGTACTTCACGGGGTTAAAAGGATGAGGGAGGCATAATATGTCAGATGTTATCATACCACCACTAAAATATCGTGATCTTATAAGAACTCGAAGTTAAGCGTGCTTAGATGAGAGTAGTAATAGGATGGGTGACCTCTGGGAAGACCACACATGTGGTGTTAAAAATGTCCAGGAAGACCACACGAGTAGTAATTAGGCGAGAGTAGTATTAGTAGTATTAAGATGGGTGAAATCTCCCTAATTTAGTATTTTTAAATTACCAAGAAACGATTAGCAGGCGATGACTTATCACAGACGGTTCTAGTCTAGAACCGTCTGTGATAAGGGCTCATCACAGACGGTTCTAGGCTAGAACCGTCTGTGATATTAATTTTTACTGACGGTTCAGAAACCGTCTGTGATGACCTATTGTCATCATCGACGCTTTAATCTGAGCGGTTCACAAAACCGTCTGTGATGTGTTTTGTGAACCGTCTGTAATGTGGTGTTTTGTAGTAGTGATAGGAAGTTTTTAAAATCCTTTAACTCTAATTTTAATAGATGATCAAGTAATACTATAATTGAAAATTTTAATAATTAAAGCCTAAACCATCTAGGTTTTACTGAGTGCACTAACAAACTATGTCTAAGCAGATTAAATAATCTTAGATAGATGAGCAAACACTAAATACTCTAAGAATGTAAATGTGCACAATTGAACATGAGGGAGCAAATCACAAGAGATGAACACACTCACTGATATTTCTTGTGGTCTCGGATACTTGCCGGTTTCCTTTAATCCACGTTAAGGAGGTTTGAACAAATCAAACTGCTCCTTGCGCAAATGAGCCTCTCTCGATCACTTGTGTTAGCTCTTCTCTGCTTCAAGTCGGTGAACTCCAACCTTCACAAACTACCGGACCTCCTCACAAACTTTTATGAGGAGATCATCAGTTCTCACGCCTCCAAGCATATAGAAGACGGTAACCTCCAAAAGAATAGCTCTTGATGTTTACTTGAGGTTGATCAAAGGCCTAATAGCTCAATTTGAATGCACACACTTGCATTCTCTCAACAACTCACAAAATATGAATTAATGCTCTAGAGATGATAAGACTTACAAGGGCTTACAAATATGCAATGAATGTCCAAGAATATGCCCTTAATGCAGGTGAGGGTGTATTCATAGCCTCCACCTACAAATCTAGTCGTTATCACCTAATTCCTGAAAAAATCAGGAAAATCGGTACTATCGCCCATATAGAGCTAGTAGTGTCGGCCTCAGGCTCAATAGTCGCAATAGCATTTAATGCTGAGAGGATCTAGCCTTGCTATAGTACCCCTGGCACTACTACTTATGTATGACCAGTAGTGTCGGCCATAAGCACATACAATAATGCATTTTCACCATTTTCTAGAAAAATACTACCGTTCATTTGGATGGATACTACCACATCTGCGGTAGTAACACTCTCAGATGAGTGGTAGTGTCGGCCTAGTAAAAACCCTAAAAATGTAACGTTCTGAAAAACAACTACCTACTACTAGGGTCGGTACTACCGCACCTGTGATAGTACCACCCTAAATGGGTTGGTAGTGCTTGTCTGGGCACAATCCAAAGATACGTACACTGTAAAATAGCTACTGATCTCTGGAACTAGTACTACCGCACCTCTGGTGAGCTATGATAGATTTGTGAGCTTCGTGACGCGAGGACTTGCTACCTACCCGTTTACCTTGTCTGTGAGTATGTGACTGCCTAAACTTAGGATGTGAGGTTGTAAAATGTTAATGGTAAGGAGTCCCTACATTAGGGAGGTGATTTGTTGGGTTCTTTGGTGGAGTCTAGGACTACTGGGATCAGTATGTTTCGCATAGTTTCCAGTGAAATTTTTGGGGATTTGGGAGTCCGTGACATTGTTGGATTGGGAGTGAGCCATACAGGGATTTTCTTATGATTGGTAGGATGTGTTTGCATTCTGATTAGACAATTGGTGTGTTAATAATTTGTTATGGTTTGTCAAATGCATTAGCCATTAGCTATGTAAATGTTCGTTTTCGTCTCATTGAATTGGCCTTGATTTTGCTCATTACAACCACAACAATAGAGAGAGCTTTCTCAGCTATGAACATTGTCAAGACTGAGTTACGTAATAAGATGAGTGATGAATGATAGTATGCTATGCTACATTGAGCGAGATGTATTTACAAGCATTGAAGATAACAATATTTTACAACATTCTCAAAATATAAGGCCTCATAAGTAACAACTAACTTTTAGTCTTCATGCTAGTGGTATGTTACATTCTTCTTGTACAATTTATTTTAATAGTTACCTTCGTAGTTTTGTATGCCTAATTTCTATGTGCAATTTTATTTTTTGCAGGTTCAGGTTTTTATACTTTTGTTGACGAAGATATGAGTAGATGCATCAAACATTCATTAATTAGGTATTAACTTTTCTATCGTCCCAGTACACTATATTGTTATGATGTATTTTATCTATTTTGTTGATATATTAAGTATGGAGTTTAAATTTGTTTTTATTTTTACATTTTTGCTGTACTTTTTTTATATCTAATGTCCATACTCTTTGATATTATTAATAGCATTTGGTGTCTCATTTGCACCTTAACAAAATCGTAGCTCCGCCGTTAGGATGGGCCATTGATCACAAACTCCAAATAGCAAATCAAAGATCACCTCAATGACTCATCTAGCTGTCGTGCAGACGTTTTTGACATAGATGGTAGTGTGTACTTACGCAAGTGGATGACATCTAGCTGGGCATCCAGCCATTCAGCCACCTTTTGGAGAAACTCTTCAGATGGCAATGCAGCACGCTAGCCGCTCCGAATCCGCCGAGGCGGATCGTATCCTCCAAATACCACGTTACATAGCATAGCGGGGATATAATTAAGATTAGTTTTGTAATTCTTCTCATATTGAGATTAAACTTGTAAAAAATTATATCTACAGAACTATTTCGGTGAACTGTTCAAGAAATAAAAGCATATGAGCAAGAAAGAAGCCTCAACAACATTAAAAATAGGACGATCAATGCAATAACCTTAGCTCCAACAAAGCTACAATTATCTCTTACATGGTAACTCATAATCTGTATGAACACAAACAAAAACAACACAACTATACTTTCCTTTGGGTTAATACGGTAGCTAATTAGGATAGAGTAGATGGCACTAATAATAAACAACAACTTGCTCCTCGCAAATAGAAAAGATTAATACTTCTTTGGAAAAAATCTATATAACACTCTAAATTTTTGCTTGAAAATCCGTCTAGCACTTCAAACTATGAAACCAAACGATCCTCCAAACTTCGTAATCTGGTTTAAATAACACTCTAACCTATTTTTACATAGTGGTATTGCCCATGTAGCATAATGTGTGGGCGATTTTATTACTACGATGACACATTAGGCAAGTTTAAGTCAATAACAGGTGGGGCTCACAATGACTTCTCTTCTAAAATGAAATAGAGAGGGAGATAGCTACAAGGGCCAACAACCATAGAACCATGATTGGAAGCTCGGCACGGAAGAAGCTCATGTGGGCCATGCCTATCATTGACTTAACTTGGCTAGCATGTCTTCCTACATAGCAAAATCGCCCATTTATTATGCCACATAGGTAATACTACTATGTAAAATCAGGTCATGATTAGGGATGAAAACGGATAGTAATTCGGATATCAATTTTTTTGTCTTTGTTCTTCAATGGGAAACAAATAGGATATATAATTTTCTATCCGAATTCATATTCTTGTTTGTGGTGTTGAGCTTATTCAAATTCATAAAAATGAACCTCAAATTCATTATATATTTATTTAAATGATAGAAACAAAATTAGGATATCAATCGGATACGGATTCGGATATTTTTCATCTTTTTATTTATGGGAAGCAAATAATGTGTAATTTTTTTATCTAATTTTATAATCTTATTTTTATAATGAGCTTGCTAAAGTGTTAAAAATGAAAACCAAAATCGTTATATATCTATTTAAAAATGTCGAATTTGTTTAGAAATTTGGATATCCGTTTTCATCCTAGTCATGATGTTATGTAAACCGGATTGTAAAATTAAGAAGTTAAATGTCTGGTTTCATAGTTTAGGGTGTCGAATAGACTTTTGATCAAAGTTTAGGGTGTAATATATGTACCTCTTCATACTTCCCCTGTTTCTAAATAGATGCTATTCTAAGTTCTTGTATTTCCACCAAGAAACATCTATAAAAGACTGTATTATCCCTCTTTATTATATTTTTGGATGATGTATCTTACTCTAGTCTATAGTAGTAAATGACATTGAAAGTAGCTAAATGAGAGAGGTACAAAAGGAAAAATAGTAAAAAAGTTATATCAAAATTATAGAATGGCATGTATTTAAAAATAAAATTTAAAAGTTAGAATGATATGTATTAAAAACGGAAAGAGTAATAATTTACTCTACAATAAAGGTTTGGGATGCAGTGACTCACAATGGTGACGTTTATTGGCTCTTAGACTACCGGAGGGAATTTGGCTCCAGGTAATTAAAGATTATTGCATTGTGATCCGATTTCTTACCATATCCGTGTCAGATACGTGCGCTGACTTAGATACCGCTAGGGGCAAGTGCCAAGCTTAGGGCATCTCCAATGGTGTCACTTTAGCTAGCTATAAGCGTACCATCTTAGCATTTTGCTTAGGTGGAAGAGAAAAAATGAGGAAAGAGATATAGATCGGCTACTAATGTATAGTCAGGCTATAACTGATTCCAAGGCACTTATTATCTATTACATTCAGCGGTTTTATCAGCCCAAACTTTTCCATGAATATTCAAGCCAAAGTACACGTTAATTTAACAAGAAAATTATGCAACAAACTGATCGTTTATAAGCTCTAACTTCATCAGATGTATTAGTAGTACACTACGAAAATAGAGATAAAATCTTCCTGAATTGCCAGATCTCTTCCCTGTTGGAATGTCCTCGTACTGCTGACATAGGTGACAAGCTTTCTTTTTCTTTCTTTCTTTTTTTTTTTTGAAGCGAAAGGTAACATTGGTGACAAGCTCACCATGGAATATATATCTGAATGATTACCTAAGAGCATCTCCAACAGTGCCTAAAATCCATTCTCAAAACCTGATTTTGGGCGTGATTGCAAAAAAAAGTACTCCAACAGTTCCTCTTTCTAGCTCCTCAAATTTTGGCACGCCTAAAACAGCACCCGACTCCTCATTTTTGTGCGCTCTGTCCGCTCCCAATCAACATTATTTCAAGACCTGTGATGGCCCACCGACCAATTCAAAGGTGTTTTTGGGAGAAAAATATAGGAACTGTTGGAGAACAAGGTATTTTGTAGACCCAAAATTTTTTAGGAAGATCCCAATCTAAGAATATTGGGAGTCTAAATATTAGAAACTGTTGGAGATGCTCTAAGCTTACCTGAACCGATAAGCTCTTCAAGCTTCCACAGAGAGGTACGAGTCTGAATATCCCTTGAACTTCAAGTGCCCAAGGCGCCGCGTGCCATGTGCAGCACCAGCGCCTTCGCCGCCGACGTGTGGTGCGGGGCAGGCGTCGGGGTCACCGTGCCGAAGCTGTTCCCGTGCGTGCAGACCGTCGAGCGAGAAGAGAATGGAGATGGAGACGAAGAAAGAGTAAGGGAATGAAATGGTTGCACTGGCCAGGTGTGCCAGTAAGTTAAGCACAAGAATACGAAGTTACTCTGAATTATTATCTGAACTATCCATTTACCTCAATAATCAGCATGAATGAATCCAATCTTTACAAATAGTGCAGCCTAGAATCTACTCCCACTAAATGAATTTCGTAACCGCTATACACGAAGAATAGGACCCAACAATGCCTGAAAAGCCTTCTTGTTCGATCGACCTCTTCTTTGGAGTGCAGGTTTTGTAGGCATTTTCTTTCCTCTATTAACACGATTCAATTTCCCTCAAAGTTCTTCAGTCCGCGCTTCGCGGCGATTCAATGTCAGCTCTGTCGTGCTCGACGCAGGAAACGAGTCATGCATGCATGCATAGAGCAACGGAGGACGGTCAGAAAAAGAAGACGAACAGTAGCAGAAACCATGGCTGGATGTATCTGGTGCTCGCCGACGAGGCCGTCATCGCCGGTTCACGGGCGCCTCCACCACCATTGCTGTAGATCGGCGGTTCATGAGCGCCTCCGCCGCCGTTGCTGTAAATTGGCGGCACATTGGCGTCGCCGGTGCTCTGGTCGTCGATCTGTGCTCCGAGAGACATGGCGTCAGACTTCTTTATCCTGCATGAAAATCACAAATCTGTTAGTAAAAAAAAAACTAGTTCTAGACACTTACACGTATGCCATGACACATTTTGATACTGACAATATGAGATCAACTTAATTACTCGGAGGTTGGAAGGCAGAAGGCGATGGTGTAGTCGTAGGCCTTGCAGGTGAAGGTGCTTGTGCTGTCGTCGTAGGCGTAGCTGTACGCGCGCGGGCACGCCGACTTGAAGATGGCGGAGTACACCGTCGGGTGGCACGCCGTCGGCGTGTTATAGGCGCCGCTGCAGCAGTACCTGTCCTGCCCGAACGCCTCGCACGCGCTCCGGCATGCGATCGCGCCGCCGCCGCAGTCCACCATCAGCTCCCTGGGACACGCTGATCGATCGAGACAAAGCCACCATCAGAGTCGGCAATGGCAAGCCTAACATGTTTTCGGAGGAGCTACAGTAACGTTCACTTCGCCGGTGCAACTTACAGCGGTTGAGGTCGGCCATGCAGCCGGTGGTGTTGCACGCGCCCTGCTGCGCGCGAGGGATCGCGACGACGGGCAGGTTGTAGCCGTCGACGAGGCTCACGTCGTAGAAGTCCTGCTCGACGCCCTTTCCCAGCGTGACCTCGAAGAGCGTGGCCGGCGGCATGGCGCCCGTGCCGCTGCACTCCATCCGGCCGCCGCAGTCGCCCGTCTGGCACACTCCAGCGCCGTCCGCGTCGAACACACAGCCCGTCCTGGCCCATATCCGCCCCGACCACCCCACCGGCGCGGCGAGCTGCACGGTCTGCCCCGGCTCGAGTTTGAACCCCGTCGTGGACAGCTGCGACGTGCCGGCGCCGGCGAGGGTCCCCGGCCATATGGGGTGGGAGCAGTAGTTGGATATGGTGAACGTCATGCCCATTGAAACGTGAAACCATGGGACCAATGCCAGCACGAGGAGCCATAGCTTGCAAGTTCTTGCTTCTTCCATGTTGACGCTTGGCTATGGCAAATTTGGCAGCTGATGTTGATAGGGAGAGGGAAGGGGAAGACATTGGAAGGATGCTTGCAATATTTTAAAGGGCTGCAACCATGCCATGCATGCAAAGAAAGCTTTCCTTGGTGAGCTTGGTTTAGCATGTTGCAAGGATGGGGTGGCCTAGCAAAGAAGAAATACCTTTTGGGATGATGCAAGCTTATGATGGTGACATGCTGTAATCTCCAAAGTAATGATGCTTCTACTAGTGCTGATACCTTAATTCCTGGTCAAACATGCTTTGTTTTGCGAGTCTTAAGTCATGACCGATCTTTGACGACTGGAGCCTGTAACATTACTGAACTTTGTGCCTCTTAACTTGGACAGAGTGCATGTTTCATCTGTTGGACAAGCAGAACACATTATCTCAGTTGGATGAAGAAACAAGGTCTTGAATTGAATCGTACTGTTGGCATCACAAGTGTCAGGGTAACATCATGAAGATTCTGAATTTCCTACCTGTCCGCTGCAATTCACATGGACGAATGTACCTTACTGAAACCATTTCAGTGAGGTAATTTGGCTTCTAATTCTGAATATTATTCTGTGTTGTTTGTTTATGTTGCAGCAGCTGTCTCCTCAAATTACCTACATCTAGTTTGTTTCATGCAGTTCAGAACATTTCGACTCACTAGTTTGTTTGTAAAACAAAACTTCCCCTACATTTTGCATCAGGCACCAATTTTTTTCAACAGATCCATGCTCTTTAATTTCAACAGATCAATTTTAATTGATTTGGAAAAAATCACTTCCATTGATGTCTAGACACGCTCCTCCTCCTCCTCCTCCTCCGCCTCCTCCTCCCCTCCCATGCTCTTCTCGAGACCATCGCAGATTTGAAAACCGAGAGCGTAGTAGCGATGGTGATGGTAGAGGGAAGGCGGCGCGTGCCCCACGATCGTTCATCCTCGCCGCCGCGGACACCGATGACCTTCGTTCGAAGATGGTGGTGGAGTTTACTTCATCGGCATCGTCGAAGGATGTGGTTTTGAATTCGGCGAAGGCGGGATCCAGATCAAATGCGGATTCAGGGGTGTTTTCGGTATGCTGCGTTAAACCTTCGTCCCCACGAGTCAGTGTTTGTTCTCTTTCTGAAGTCCCCACCGTGGTGGAGCCACAAGGTAGCCAATCGCGGGTTGATTCTCGGGTGGAAATTGATTTCAATCAGAAAAATCTAGGGTTCCATCCTCAATCAGAAGGATGATGAGGGAGAGATTGAGGAGTTTTTTGGCCAGCTCTGGGCCATTCCTTCCCCAATCGAAAAATCTAGGGTTCCATCTCAGAGTGAGGTGCTTTTCTGGGTTCAAAAGGAATTGGTTCAGCAAAGAAATTTTGTCTTATCTGATTGCTTTCCAGTGAGAAAATCGGATCGTATTGCCTCAAATCCGGTCCGACTTAGTTTTGCCAGAGATCTGTGTGCTGCAAATCTGAAGGAAACCTTTGCGGAGGTGGTACGCCGTGGTAAAATGGCGGAGGATCAGGTGAGTGGTCGCTGGGTTTGGCAGCCGGAGCCTCGTCCGCCGAGGCCGCCTCGCTATCATCCTCCTCAACAACTTCAACAGCACCAGCGTCAGGCCCCGGGACCTCCAGGTCCACATCTCCGACCTCCAGGTCCGCAGCATCCTCGACCTTCAGGTCCGCAGCATCCCCGACCTCCCCCGCCTCCCCTACCTCAACAATACCGTCCTGGCCCCCAGCAACAAGCGCCGCAAGGAGGGAGAGCTCTTCAAGCTCCTCCTCAACAGCAAGGAAGGCCCCAGCAGCAGCAAATCAGAACACATCTGCAACAAGGTAGGAGGCTTCAGCATCAAAATCGTGAGGCAGACAAGGCAGAAGATCGTATAGTCATTGATCCAAGGTACCGTGGTCTAACTTGTTTTAATTGTGGAGAGCCTGGGCATTTCGTGGGGATTTGTCAAAAACCTAAGATCTGCTTTATCTGTGCTGTGCCTGGACATCATATGAATGTTTGCCCTACTTGGTCTAAAACCTTGCCTCAGGCTGCTTATTTTGGTAGTGCTGGTAAAGGATTGGGGTTTTATCATTTGGATGTGCCTAGTGTAGAGACCACTCAATGGTTAAATCTTCACAATTGTGGTGTTGTTAGAGTTAAAAGAGGCACGATTACTTTGATGAGCTAGAGAGGAACTGTCGAGATTTATTTGCAGGAGTGGCCTTGGCGATTAGAGAATTAGGTGTTGGAGAATTTCTCGGTCAGATTTCCCCCTCACAAGAAAGTGGCTGATATAAAAAATTATCCCTCGTTCAATTTAAGAAAGGAGGGTGTGGAGGTTGAAGTTTTAGAATGGATTGGTGAGTTGGAGGCTTATGGTGAGCTACAGGAGTGGTGGATACAGATTAGAGGTATACCTCCTAAATGGTGTGACTGGTCCGTCTTTGCTCAAATTTCTTCTGGGCTGGGTATTATGACTGATGTGGATTGGTCGGGCCTATTCAAATCCTTTTATGAGATGGCTAGAGTTAAAATTGCTTGCAGAAACCCGGTCAAATTCTAAGGAACGATTGTATGAGATGGATAAGAAATTGTATTTGATCTCGTTTGTAGTGGAAGATTATACTCCAAAGCGGTGGCCCCTCTAATTTGAATGGAGATGATGATGACGATGATCAACAAGAAGATGATGAAGAGGCTGATGATCTGGATGAACAGAACAGTGAGGAAAATAATATGGAGGTTGACAAGTCTAAGAGTCAACAAAAGGATTTAAAACACCAAACCCAAATGATAGTAGAAATTTGGAGAGATGTAAGACGTGAATGACTTGGGTGAGATGAAAGATGATATTGATCAAGTTGCACAGCTACAGATTTGTATGAACTCTAGTGCCAGACCGAGTGACAATGAAGCTGGGCAAGAGGGGCTTTGGATAACGCCTGTGCAGACTGTCAAAGCTAAAAAAGGTATTCTGGAGGAGTCTTCCTCACAAAGACTCGAGGTGGAACTCATTTAATATGTTGGCGGTGGAAGGCAAAGAATTGGATAGTGAGTACATCCCGAAGGAAATGGAGTTGGTGAATCAAAAGATGATGAAGAAGTAGAAATTGAAGGAGAGTGTTAACCGACAACAGGGGCAGGTGTAGGAGTCGGTCTTCTAGAGGAATTTAACAAATGTGTTCAAGAGGAAGACATGAAAGGTAAAGTTGGGACAGTTGCTCTGGTTGATAAACAATCTGAGGATAAATGGGGGCCATCCTTGAGGGTGGAGCGCCCTAGAAGATTTCACGAAGATGGAAAAACGATTATGCAAAGGGCTCAGGAGTATGTGCAGTACAAAAATTTGGAGTCAAAGCATAATCCGAAAAATGGTAACTCCTTTTCCTCTTTACCCAATGAATGTTTAATTCAAATGGCTGCCCATGTTGACATGAGGTTGGGAACTGATGCTCAAAACATAGTTGAAAATGTTGAAAAGATGAAAAAGTGGGAAATAGAAAGGGTTATGGCCTTTGAAGCTAACAACCCAGAATTACTTCTCCCTGTAGATTTAGATGAACATTTAATTTCGAATGATTTCCTCCCATTGATGGGTGTGTCCTCCCAAAAAACCTCTCCAGTTAGGAGTGGTATGGAGATAGATAGGGATATGACTTGGTCCCAAGTGGTGAGTAATAAAAAGCAAATAGTTAATGTTGAAAGGAGCCTTTTGGAATATTAGAGGTATGAATAAAATTGGTAGGAACACTGCGGTTGCTGATTTCATTCATGTGAACAAGTTAGATTTTGTTGGTATCCAGGAAACTAAGAAAGACAAATTTGAGGATTATTTGCTAAAGGGTATTAATTCTGATTACATTTGGAGCTGGCTGCCTGCTAGGGGTACAGCTGGTGGTATTTTGATTGGTCTGAATTCTATTAAATTTGAGTTAGTTGTTTGTAATTGTTTTAAGTTCTCAGATCTCTTGTGTCATTAAAAATATTGCGGATAACTTTTGTGGAGATTGGTGGTGGTATATGGCTCTCCTTATGACGAGGGCAAACAATCTTTTTAGATGAATTACATGTTATTATGGGGAGTGGGAGGCCCAACCATTTTTGGAGGAGACTTTAATATGGTTGGAGTCACCGAAAAAAGCAATGGGGTGATTAATCACCATTGGGCCTTCCTCTTTAATGATTGGTGTAACAATTGGGGATGATTGAATGGAAAGACTCGACTAGACCATATACATGGTGTAACAATCAGAGCACCCTATTATGGTCAAGCACTTGATAAGATTTTCAGTAAATACTTCTTTTGAGCGTAAATATCCCAGTCTTCGTGGTTAAGGTTGGTTCTAAAGCCAGCAGTGACCATGCCCCTTTGATTTTGGATTTCGGTAGGGGGAATACTAAGAAGGAAAAAAAATTTAGATTTGAAAAATGGTGGTTAACTGCACTCGATTTCGTTAAAATTTGGTTGAGGAATCTTGGAACTCCCCTTGCTTTATGTCAGACCCCTTAGAGGTGTGGCAGTTCAAAATTAGAAAGTTAAGAAAGAAAATTAGGGGTTGGGCAGTTAATGCCAACTCTGAAATGAGAAGAGTTAAAAATAAGTTAATCAAAGAAATTGATGTTTTGGATTTAAAAAGAGAGGTCTCCCAGCTCTCTGAAGATGATATTAATAGATTAAAGATGTTGGTTGATGAATTAAATAAGATTTGGAGTGTTGAAGAGATAAAAGCAAAACAAAGATCTAGAGATAGGGAGATTACAGAAGGTGACAAGAATACTGCTTATTTTCATACTGTTGCTAATCAGAGGAAAAGAAAAAAGCATATTAGTGTCCTTGAGGGCATTAATGGTCCTGTGGAGAACACTAAGGATATGCTGGAGTTGGCGGTAGACTTTTATAAATCTTTGTTTGGCTTGGAAAATAATCTCCAGTTTTCCTTGGATGAGAATTTCTGGGATGTTGAGAGTAAAATTCAGGAGGAGGAAAATGAGCTATTGGAAGCCCCATTTTCTGAATCTGAAATCAAAGATGCGGTTTTCGTTTCGTATGCTGATGGGGCCCCCGGCCCAGATGGTTTTTCTTTCATGTTCTATCAAAGGTTTTGGGACCTTGTGAAAAATGATTTGAGTTCCTTATTTCGTTGTTTTGGTAATGGGAAGTTAAACCTGTCTAGATTGAACTACACTATTATAATTCTTATTCCAAAGGAAAATGATGCTAGGAACTTGAAGAAATTTAGACCTATTAGTCTGATCAATTGTAGCTTCAAGATTTTCTCCAAAGTTTTGAATAATAGGTTGATTAAAATTGCTGACAGAATTATTGCGCCAAATCAAACTGCTTTTGTTAAAGGTAGGTTTATTTTGGAAAGTGTTATGGCAGCACATGAGATTATTCATGATGTAGTCAGTAGAAAAGATCAAGGTGTTATTTTCAAGATTGACTACGAAAAAGCCTATGACAGGGTGCTTTGGGGCTTCCTGGAAGATATGTTGAGAGGTAGAGGTTTTGGTGAGAAGTGGGTTAATTGGATTATGAGTGTGGTGGTTGGAGGTTCTATGTGTGTGAGAATTAATGAGGATAATAGCAATTATTTTAAAGTCGGCAAGGGCCCGAGACAAGGAGATCCTCTCTCCTTTGCTTTTTAATTTAGTGATTGATGTTTTTCTCGTATGCTTGTCAAAGTCACATAAGAATTTGGTTCAAGGTATGATGACTAACGTGTTTTGGGGTATTATTAGCCTCCAATATCTTGATGATACGGTGTTCTTTTGAAAAATGATCTTGATAAAGCTAGAAATTTTAAGTGGCTTCTTTCTGCTTTGAGCAGATTTACGTATGAAGATTAACTATGATAAAAGTGATCGATGTGTGTTGGTGTTAATGAAGGTAATAGGAATAAGTTGGCTAGGCTTTTTGTTTGTAATCTAGGTTCTTTTCCTTTTAAGTATTTAGGGTTCCTTTACACTATCTTGCAATTGAGAAAAGAAGATATCCAAATGGTGGTGGATAAGGTAATTAAGAGGGTTGTCGGGTTGAGGCGTCTCTATCGTATGGTGGTAGATTGACCCTTTTAAAGTCTTGCCTTGCAGTATCCCCATTTATTTGTTGTCGGTGATTAAGTTTCCTAAATGGGCGATTCAGAGCTTAACTCTCGGATGGCGACTTTTTTGGAATGATAGTGGCGGAAGAATCGGTATCATTTAGCTAAGCGGCAATTGATTGCTCGTAAAAAAAGTATGGCGGTCTAGGTGTTCTGATTTAAGAAACTTGAATTTGTGTCTGTTAGCTTCTTGGGTTTCTAGATATTATTTGAGACAGGATAGTCTCTGGCGTCGGATTGTTGATGCTAAGTACAATACTAATGATCCTAATTTGTTTCTTTGTCCGATGGTAAAGCTTCCCCTTTGGAAGGGCGTGCTTTGGGTCGCTAGAGTCGCTAAAATGGGTTATATGTGGAAAATTGGCGATGGTAGAAGCGTGCGTTTGGGAAGACCATTGGTTTGGAACGCCTAGTCTAGCTATTCAATTCTCGCCTCTTTATGTGCTTTGCGTAAAAACATTTCGATCCGCGAGGCTCGATGGTGTGAACTCAAGCTTTCCTTTAAAAGGAGGGTTTCTCGAGAGGTTAATGAATTTGTGGCATGAGTTAGTAAGTGTGGCCGAGTCCATTGTTTTCAATAATGACTGTGATTCCATCATTTGGCGCTTTAACTCGAAAGGCATTTATACGGTTCAATCTTTTATGTCAAGTTATTAGTTTTAGAGGTGTTCACCAATTTTATCCCTCGCCGTCTGCGAAGATTGACGTTCCACCTCAGATTCATGTTTTTCTTTGGTTATTGGCTAATAACAAAGTTGATGACTAGAGATAACCTTAGTAAAAAGCAAAATTTGGATGATGCTACTTGTTTATTTTGTACTGATCTTGAGACCATTCCACACTTGTTCTTTTCCTGTTGTGTAAAGCAGTTTGGCTTGAAGTGGCTGATGTGTTAAAATTGAATATAGGTGATTCTTTTGAAAATGTGGCCAGGTGGTGGATTAGTCGGAAAAAACATGCGGTGGTGAATTTTTGTTCCTCTGTTGTGCTCTGGACTTTATGGAAACTGAGAAATTCTTTGTGTTTTCAGGGAGATATGTGGAAAGACGTCAGGGTAGTGTTGGCTCAGCTGGCGAGGAGGTTAAGAAGTTGGAGTCTGTTGCTGAAGGAAGAGCAGAAAAAGCAAGTAGAAGGCGTGGTAGAAAAAGCTGGAAGAGAGAGTCAAGGGTGATTCGCTCGACCGAGTCGAAGATTATAGAAAAAAATTCAGATCAGCAAAATTAGCAAATCCCGGTGGCGTTTTGTTTGCATGTGGCAATAGCAAATCGCTGATGTTTGGAAAAGATTGCTGATGCTTTGATGGATCCAGAAGTTCTGAGTCTCGGCTGGATACAAAAAGAAATCGCAAAAAGTTGAAAATGGCAGATTCTGCAAGTTCTGATGGCAGTCTGGTGTTTGTTTGTTTTGTTTGCAAAAATTCTGAAGCTATGCGCTGGAGTTTGGAGACAGAAGACATCGAAATTTTTGTTGCTACTGCTTCTGAGGGTGCCTTTACTGTTTCTGATCCGGCAATTTTCTATTATACTGATAGTCCGTTGTTGGCACTTGTATGTCGTTTTTGAGGTTTAGATTTGGATATTCTGCATTGTGCTAGGCGGGTGTTTCTGGTGTTTTGAATTCTCTGGTAGATCTTTAAGGTCTTGGATGTTGATTGTAAATCACGTTTATACACTTTGTGCTAGTTTCTTAATTAAAACTGGGACATCTTCCTGATGTCCTTTTGCTCTAAAAAATTATCGGAATCAAAGTACAACTCCCCCCCCCCCCCCAAAAAAAAAGTGAAGTGGTATAATTTTCCACAAATGGGCTGGCCCTTCAACCAAGTACTTTCATGTTTTATGGGCAAGCCTATGACCCATTTCTGAGAAGATGCTTTCAGGAGGCAAACATGCTTTTGTGGCAGTGAGAACTGAGAACTATAAGGAATCATACAAGAAAACATCAGCACGAACAAAGGGCACCGCTCAAGTATCCACCAGGATGCTAAAAGATGCACCTTTTGTAGCTCCATAAATAAAAAATATATCACCTTTGCAACCAGATCTGATAAAGCCTTAGTCCTGATTGGATTGCACAAAAGGAATAAACATACAGGAACTATGAAGCATATGTTGGTTTTCCACAAATTGTTATTATGTATTATGTATAACACTTTGCCTACCTTTCTAGTTACCCTTCACTGAACAAATAACATGTGAATGAGTGTATGGCAGCTTAATGTACATGTTGATTATCTGTCAATTTCAGCATCCAGAAAAACTCATAAAAAATCATTGAGGTGCAATTTATACCATGCATATTCCATGCCACAGTGAACATTTTAGGAGATAACATAGGAGAGTCAATGGTGCAGCATTAAGACCTAAAGATGCACAGTAGTAACCTAAGGGTATTCCCAACCCTCCACCTCAGCTGGTGTCCGTAGAATTAATTACGCTGCCAACTAAGCAAAAATCTGATGTGACATAGGAATTAAGGAATGGAGAGAAGGAAAAACAAAGAAACCGTGTCTCATGCAAGAAACTGGGTCGGCGCGAGCACCAAGACGCAAGAAACGAGTAAAATTGGGGTTGGATATTTCTGCGCGCTGACCAAGCTGTGTTTGTGGTGCATGCATTGGTTTATTGCTCTCTCTCTCCTCTAGACACTGCTCATAAAAATCATGGGTTGGGAAACTATGCATTGGTTTATTACTCTCTCTTTCCTTTAGACACTGCTCATAGAAACTATGGGTTGGGAATGCCCTAAGGTAACATTGTAGATTTCTAAAAATAAAGGAAGATTAAAATGTTGCCATATTGTACAGTACGTACTCATAATCTTATCAGAAGCACAACAGACAAGTTATTTCTTCTAGCAGCACCACTCCATGTGCCAAAACAGAAAATTTATTATGCCCCCAATGTAGGTTCTTCAGCATCACCTTCGGGGGCAGTGGAATTATCAACAATCGTGACGCCCTCAAGATCCAAGGGGCGCCCGGTCATTGGATGAATGGGGTGCCTATCACGAGGCCCACCCTTCCGGGCCATAGCTAGCATCGGAGGTGGAGGCAGAATCCCGGCGCGGAAGAGGATGCGCTGCATATGATCTGATGGCTGTGCCCCAACTGACAACCAGTACCTACAACAGAAGTATAATTGTATGGTGTTACATGGCCGTGCAAGGTAAGGGGAAAACAGCATAGCATACTTCAAACGTGTGATTCCTTAAATCCGTAATTTTCTTCCCTGAGGGAGGAAAGCAGGGAGGGTAGAATGATGCATGGCAATTGGCATTACAATCAACTAGCAGAGTGCAGCACCACATAATTTCACTTATCTTTCTCCCATTTCTTTTTCTTTCACCTTCTCAACATCCCCAATGACATGATCAACCGCCTCAAGAAAATCATGAGGCCACAGTGGTCATATAACTGAATCAGGCCCCATTTAGCTCGTAAAATCCCCAACTGTCCTTCAAGATTAACTGCTGATATAGCAATTTTACTTCTAGACTAGCTGCAACCGAATGTTGCAACATGCCAACTTTTCTCCAAAAAAGGAACATAATAGAACAAAAACACTCTAATTCAAGAGCAAACAAGACTCACTTGACCCGGTCGAATTTCAGCCCCATCCTCTTGCCACCATCATTCCCTGCAAACAGCAACAGAAGGCACATATATCTGCGTCAGCTATTCAGCTATCACTAAGCTCCTACGCACGCACAAAATCGCACCACAAATTCTTCGCGCATCTGATCAGAGCAACCGGACCAAACCGAACCGATTAGTCGAAGTCAAGATGCAGGAGCAACGCGGGCACTTGAAACAGATCGATCCAAAAGGAATTTGAAGAGAGGGGGCATGAGGAGGGAGGACTTGCCGGGAAGCGGGTTGTAGTAGCCGAGGACCTCGAGGTGCTTGCCGTCACGCGGGGAGCGGCTGTCCGCGGCCATCACCCGGTAGAACGGTCGGTTCCGGCAGCCGAACCGCGCGAGCCGGATCCGCACCACCATGCTTCCCCGCCGCCGCGCCTTCCCCTTCGCCGGCTGAGGTCGTGTGTGGGAAAGAAGGGTTCTAGCGTTTGCTTTCCCAGCCAACGTGGGCTTTCTTTCCAATTTGCTCTCGTTTCAAGCAGCGTTGGGCCGATGCCGGGCTAAGTTCATGGGCTTAATTGTTATAAAAAATTCCTAGGCTTAATTTGGGGCCCAGGTATTTACTCGAATTTGGTCTCGGTTCCTGGTAAATTTATTAAGATTCCTTTGATAGTTTTATACTTCCCAAAATAACTTCCAAATCTGACAGGGGGTCAAAAGGCGAGAGAATTTTTCGGTAACATATACACTTGTAAAAAGTGATGTAATTTCTCAGAAACATGTACGCAAAAACTGAAGTGCTCCAAACAAAAAATGAGCTAAAAAAGGTACATAATTTGGCCGGGTTGCTTAGCGAAAGGAATCATTTCCAGATCTCTGGCACATCGAAGAACAGCAAGCTCGTGGATACACTGGTCTTTGGCACTGTAAGCTGAAGAAGATACCTTACTGCATCATTCAGTCACTTCCGTTGATCTTGTCATGGTTGGTACAGTCCGTACCGATATGCTTTTCCTGCCCAAATGATAGAAGTACACAGGCAGGTTAAGCTTTGTCCAAGGATGGATGCAGTGAGCATGGAGTGGGTCAAAAGAAAAGGAATTGGACAAACAATTGGCTTTCTTGTTTGCACTTTGCACCAATTGACGTTGTTCTCTAACAAACGGCGATGGCATTGGTGTTCTTGTCTAACAAACATCACAGATCCGTACTGGCATGCCTTTCTTACCTAAGAACACCTAAAAGTGATTCAACCAGCAAGTAGAGCGATTTCTTGCTATGATAAACAACTACAGAATCTGTGTCACAACTACAGAATCTATGTCAAAAATAAAAAACTCATGTGGGCATTAACATCACTGAAACCGTAAGAGAACAGAATGTTGTCTTACCTCCAATTGCTTATGCATCGAGGAATTTCATCAGTAAAAACCTTCAGGTTAAACTGCTTCCTGTTAGAAGAAGAGAATATGGATTTAGTCATCCAAATACAGTCATTATACATCTTTAAAAAAGGAGCAGCTTTCCATCACACAACTTTGCCTAGTATGAGTAAGAGTAATTGTTGCCAAAAAGCAAAAAAATACAGGTGGATGCCGAAATTTTCTTCAATGTTGACAAAAAAACTGAAAAAAAATGCTTTCGAGATAAAGTTGACCTATTTGTTCCTTCAACTTTCCCTAGGAATCCTAGCGGTGGATAGAAGTTCAAAATTCTAAATGCATGTAGGTAGAGAGAAATTCCAGTTAAGTCCAAGGGATTGCAACAACAGGCTATGTTCAATTAACGCATTCTGACGAAGCTGTATGTCAAATGTGCATGCATTAATGCAGGTGTGGTAAAAGGGGGGAGATATAATGAGATAAACCTTAGAGATAGTAGATATGAACCAAGTAAAAAAATGTTATCAATTTGATTCAAGGTATGATAAAAAAATATTTTGTCTATGCCTGAAGACATCCACTCATCCATGATCAATTTGATTCAAGGTACTGATTCCAAATAAGTATTTTCTTTAGTCTTTTCTTCCTTTCCTCCTGCTCTTACTCTACATGTCAACTAAGAGAGTCTATCTCCCATAATTCCACAAAACCTATCTCCCATAATTCCACAGAACATCCATTGCCACCCATAGGTTTATGTGTCATTGAACAACAAGAGACTTCTGTCCCCCAGCAGTACTGGATTGCATTTTTTTAGGGGGAGAATGTACTGAATTGCATTATTGCTACGAGTATTACACAAGAGGTATGCATCACTGATGCTGCTACTAATATCCATATTGAGTAAGCACTCTCTACTATGCTACTGCCTACTAGTTCGACGTGAAAAAATATATTCCATGTTCCACAGTGCATACGGATAGAAAGATATGACATACATAATGTACATAAAAATTGCTCTTGTGTATAATAATGAGAAGATAAGAAGTTCAGTATCTATCTTTTATGATCATGAAAGCTACCCCTGTGGAATGCATTCATCTAGAAGAAATCTCGATACTCCACATTTCAAACTTCCAAGTGGATGGCCAACATGAAATATGTAATTATATATCTCTGTTAGTTTCGCTGTGAATATATGAATGCTTAGCTAGGTAATGGAGTAAGGATGCCGATAACAAGCAATCAAAGTTTCCTACAAACAACATTGATGTGAATGGTTACTCTGATTTGGTCGTTGTTTGGACGCTGACGTTTAATGATTTTACAAGTTTATCAGTAAGGCACCATTGGCATTGACGTTGACTCTTATCAATCAGTCATCAAGAGTAGTTACGGGTCAATCTTTCCCGCATATCATTGACGTAGGATTGATCAATTTAGCTTCAAAGAGCACAACCAAAGCCCGTTCCTACTTTGTGTTTCACTCCATCGATGGCTTGAGCACTCAGTTTAATAACAATGTTGTCACAAACATGACCACCATGAAATTTCATAATATGAAGTGCTTCACAAGTAAACTTCATTTTCATCACAGAAGGCTCTTTCACAATAAACATTAGAACTTATCCCATGCATTATTGCAGCAAATCAGGGGGCAATAGAGGACAAGCCTTTACCACATATACTTAGTTGATTACCAGAATAGATGAGTAATTTGGATTTTACTGTGCATGTGGTTCCCTTGAGAAAATACCATTGAACCACACAGATATAATGTGTATATCAAACAATATATATAATTTTGTTTTAAATGTCAAACAAGTGTCACAACATTTTCAATTGGTGTGCATCAGATGGAACACATGCAGCAGATGTTTTAGTCCATAATATTTATAGTTACAAACATGAGAAATGCTCAAGCTTTAACAAGTTATTAGGAAATGAGTGAAAAGAAACTCAACTTACAATTTCGAAGTGCCAACCCTGTGAATCCAACTTGCGATTTTGAGGTGCCAACTCTCAGAATTCGTAATCATTTCCCCCCACCATTTGCACATATAGTATTGAAATCAGGAGCAATGAAACTTTTAGAATCACTACCATAGTTATTTCTCACTCTATCCCTCTCCCACAAGGCTAGATCTGAAGCTTCTAGCATGTTTTCCCCTTAGCATGCAACAGAGTATGTTATATTCATAGTTACCAGATCCGCTATAAACCCCCGCGAATCATGAACCGGATTCGTCGAAACCAAACCGGTTTAGGGTACGAGATTTGTGTTCATAGTGGAAATTGGAAGAAAAAGTGATGAACCAAGAATGTGAATCCTGTACTGCAACTCGGATGAACCGCATTTCTGTTAACTATGGTTATATACTTATATTTAACCCCATAGTTGTGAGTTTTATCTTCTCTTTACAGTACTTAGAAATAGCATTCTTTTTATTCCATCCATAAGTTTCACAACAATTTTGTTTTCATTTATACATATTATGCTAGGATAGTTCATATTATTTTATTTGTAAAATAACAATCAACATTAACAAATGCACATGTGACATTCAAGACGTTAGTCACAAAATGCTTCTTCAGGGTAAGTTTTTTAGGGCACTGTATCCTGAAAGACCAACAACATTTTGGCCTAAGATCTGACAACATTTGAATGAAATGGAATAGTTTACTTATTCTAAACACACTGCAGAATCAGATTGTGTCCAACCAAGGCAGCATTCTAATGTAGCTGCCAGAAGTTAGAATCTGACAGCAATCCAAGATGATAGGTGAATTATAACATTATGAGCAATTTCTTGTCTGAAACTGGGAATGTCTCTTGATCCAAGCAATGACTTCCAATCATGGTGCCACAATAACATCAAATTTTTATTTCAGTAAAAGTGTGACCAACAAACATACTTGCACTGTTGCACATAGAACTCAGAAGAGCAAATTCTGCTCTCTAGCATGGCCCATAACTCCATGTCCATCTTTAGTTAAAAATTCAATCCACTAACCCTTTTTTAACCTACTTGTTTTATGTTAGCACTCGGTTAAATTGAGATACACACTAAATTGTCAGGAAAGAACAAAGGTTGTTACTTCATTGACATTAGCATAAATCAATAATAGTGCATAAACAAACTAACTCGACCAACAGGAGTAAACATTGATATGTTACCTTATTAGGAAGTAAGTCTTGCTGTACGTCTGTACTTCACCCTCAAGACAGGCAAAACTGCTGCCTTCAGAATACCCAACCGTCCATAACTAGGTAGCAAGTAGTAATCATCAAGCTGAAGATAGAATAGTTATTTAATTGGCTAATCAATTATTAGACTACCAACATGAACAAACTTAAACAAATCGCAACAACCATAACTAGTATTTAAGGCAAGTAATAAATGAATGAATTAAGTAATCAGTATGCGACACCTCAAATTAGTACTCGTATGCAGCCTACCTTTTATTAGTATATCACATCCAAACTCTGTCTTTTGAAAAAAAAATCAATAGTCCAGTACCTGGTGTAGCAACTCAAATATGGAATTTGCAATCTCCGTACACCTATGGTAGCAAGGTTTCTGTTGGTTCAACTGCACAGTGCACACCAGTGAGGATCTACCACAGGTCCACTGATAATTCAAGCAAACATTCATGATCTCTAAAGCAAGCACAACCGATGAATTCCCAGAGACCGTATCTAAAATTTTATCACGGGAGGAAGTTGTAAGCAATGTCCAACATGTCAATACAGAAGCATCTGTGAGAAGCAGCAGCAGTAAAAATGAGGTCCTATACTTGGGGAAATTGGTTCTATGCCATTGAAAAATCACGAGTTTAGTTATAAACCACCAAATTTACCCAGTTCAATTTAATACCATCAAAATATCCCCCAATTTGCTATATACCACTCTGTATATCTCTGTTAGCATTGATTCCTTTTTTCTATTTTTTTTTTCACCCTGCATTGATATGTGGATGTAAGAAAATACACTTGCCCTTAATTGGTCAAGTTTCTTCATTACTCAAGGCATATATGGGAGAAACAAATCACTGGAAACAAGCACATGACATTCTTTATTTAACATTGCATTACAGTTTGATCATTCAACGTTGCAGAGAGTACTACAACTACAAAATTATGCTTGCATTTCAATCAGACAACCACTACTGCCCAATTCTGGTAGCTAGCACCACAAAAACACAACGAACTGGGCAGTAACCAGTATGCCCAATTTACCTAATGAATCATCTCGATTCATCTCTTCTGGTTGCCAACTTGCCATACACTGCCACGCCGCCATCAAAACCCCCAAATTGGCGAGGAAACTCAGTGCTTCTCTTCCCACATGAACAACATGCAAACACCATACACCTTCAGTGAAATAATCACCAATTAAACCACAAATCCACAAAAATGCCAGCATAAAAAGTCAGATGAATTTCTTCACTTACCCCTGTGCACTACCATTGTCGAGAGCGTCTGGTCCGAACGACAGGACTCCAGCAAGGGGGGTGATGAAAGAAGTGGGGATGGGAGGAATGGGCCTAGGGCTTGAGGCGATCTGGGAGGGAGGAATAGAGTTGGGTGTCGATCTATTTGATGCGGGAGGGCATAATAGTCCAACATAACGGCAAAGGGCCCAAAGACAACGATAATGGTATAAAGCTAACTGGAGGGATATTTCAATGATCCCGATAAGTTCGGTGGTATATAGTTGAAGTTATGATTTTTTTGATAGTATAGAATCAATTTTTTCTATATACTTATATGCTTTCTCAGAGAGAATAGGACTGATCAAACTGACATTTTATACTAACTAGCCATGTGCCCGTGCGTTGCAATGGAAACTCAATTTGCGATAAAAATGTTTATTTGTAAAGAGCACTAACAATGGCAAAGGTGGGTAATTAAAGAGCAGTGGCAAAGGTGGGTAATTTTGATGAAGTGACTTGGGAAAAAACTCTTGCTTTATATAGTAAATATTATCATGCAAAACCTCAAATTTTTCTTTTTGTGAGTTGCAGGAGGACCTTTTTCTTCTTGTTTATCCTTGTTGATTGTAGGAGTACCATTTTCTCCTTGTTTAAGCAAAAGATAAAACCATTGATTAGCTGGAAATAGCTCAATATGCCAAACTTGGGCATTGATAGAAAAGAAAATCGACAACAATATTTCTTTCTTTACTGTACTATGTACCAGTAATGGGATGTAGAGGATATTTCGGCAAATGCCATAGGTGGCTGGAAGCATTGGAGACAATCAGACAAGCATGGTAGCGCTATATTACAGTGATATGTGTTAATAAACACAAATTATATCCCTGCAACTCGACTTGTAAGGTACTTTATCTTAGATAAGACCAAAAGAAGAAATATTACGATCAGTTACCTATCAAGATATCTTCCTGTTGAAAATTTCCTTCTTCATGGCAGCATCACATTGGATTAAGTAAAAGGATTATACATGAAGCTTCCAGCTATAATATATTTCAATATATGTGTCCATCACATAACTCTACAAAGACAGTGTTGATTAATATGGATACGGCTATTAAGGGTGTTTGTCGTATTTCCTAGTAGATTTTTTTTAAAATAATACATCTTTTAAAGAAAATTACAAAAAAACACGTAAAAAAAACAATTACATAAATATACCTATGTCGCCAACAAGACTTCTGTTGCCAATTCATTTGGCGACAAAAGCTTACTGGCCAAATGGATTTGTTAGCGAAATGAATCAATGACAAAATCATTGGCTAAATAAAACTCTGTCGTCAATTCATTTTGCGACACGCTAATAGAAAGCTTCTGTCGCCAAATGAATTGGAGACAGAAGTATATTTATGTAATCATTTTTTCGACGTATTTTTTCTGTAATTTTATCAAAAAAATGTATTTTTAAAAATCTATTTCCTAGTGTTCTCGGGTTTAGTCTTGTGTGTGTTCATGTACTCTATATATTTGCCCATTGGACTATTGCAATACAACTAACCCTTCACATTTGCTCTCCTTCTCTCCTTCTAACACAATATCAGAGCGGGTTGTGAAACACTAGCCGCCACCTGCTTTCTTACACTGCTGCTGCCCTTGTGAGGAGCAATCTCTACTCCCAAAGGTGGCCACCTTATAGTTGTAGTTCGTGTTTTAGCAGTAGCAGCAGCAATACCACCACCACTCTCAGGAACAGCGGCCGGTGACGTCACCTGTTGTACTTAGTGCCAAGCAGTAGCAAAAACAGTGCTGGATTCGTGCATCGCTGCCCAGATTCCATCCGGCCTCCTCTAGCTCGAGTCGCGCCAGATCCCGCTAACTCATGCCACATAACATCGGCCCCACGCAGCCTTCTTCTAGATCCCGAGCCGATTGCTACACTCTACTGTACTGAGCCCACCGCCCTTGCCCTCTCCGACATCGGCGCCATAAGATCCGCTGTCGGTAAGCTCGATCCCGATCAAATCCAGGCTAGATCTATGCAGTGGACAACGGGTTCCGACGGATCAAGCCTAGATCCGCCATCGGTAAGCTTGATCCCGACCGGATCCAGGCTAGATCTATGCGCCTATGCGGTGGACGACGGTTTCCGGCGGATTGAGCCTGAATCCATAGCTACAAACGATGTCCTTTTCTTGGACCGTCGTCACCACTATATACATCGCCTCCGGCCTCCTCAAGCTCAACCTCATTCGTGCCACCCACGACCTGGCCGCCATCGCCTCGATTGGGTTGATGCCACCACCTATGATACATTGGCCTCCTCCACGATACAGCAAGGGAGAGGTCAGATGACTCAGATCCACTCGGCAACCTAGGAGGGGAAAGGAGCCGAACGCGGGGCAGTGGCAAAGCCAGTATGAAAATAGAGGGTAGGCTCAAAAGACTAAGCTAAATTGTCATGAACATAGTCTTAAACTCTCGCTAAATTGTCATGAACATAGTCTTAAACTCTCGTGCAATCTAAATTCATGCATAAATAGAAGAAAGTAAAGCAAAAAAAAAAAAATACAATGAACATACCATCCAAATGGAGAGTGTATCACGAAACATATACCTCGCCGTCCTTGGCTGTTGGCTCCTCGTCCTCCTCCAAATCCCGGATCCAAAGTTCTCCTCGGCTCCTCGCTTCTTGCACCCCCACGGCAGCACGGCTTAGCGCGCCATCGGCCATCACTTGGTTGTCCTAGCACTCGGCTCGTCACGCCTCATCGCACCCAACCCTAAACCCAGGCTCCTCACAACTGACTTTTCGCCTTGAGCCCAGCTTGGCAGCTCCCTCCTCATCACTGCCACCTAGCCGTGACCGCCCACTCATTGACCCAAGCACCTCGCACCCTCACACCAGCCACCCTAGACCCGACTTGGCATCTCCCCTCCTCGGCTCCTCGCACTGCCGCTTTGGGAGGCCACGCCCCCAGCTTCTCCATTGGCTCGTCGTGCCGCATGCCTGCGCTCGTGGCTTCTCATCACGCTACACCGCTGGTCGCCTAGGATTTGCTCAAGTGTGCATCTCTCGGTTCAATTCTCCTAGTCCTCTTTGTTCGATTTCATCTGGTGGCCTCATGTGGTGGGGATTGGGTTGTTCATGGATGGTGGATTGATGCGAGGCCTTAGTTAGGATTTTGTGGATTGACTGTGTAGAAAAGGCCCAAAATCGGCGCAACATCTTCTTCCTCCTTCATTTCGACTTCAGGGCTTTAGCCTTCTCCCATTTCATGGCCATGGCATGGGTGACGGCTAGTCCCTTCCCCTACTCTAGCTCGTCACGATGTCCCTCCAGCCTTCTTCCTCGTTCTTCTTCTTTGCGCCAATGGAGCCATAGCCATGGCTGTCGGACGGCGAGGGGAGGGGGGTTACCAACGCTGGCTGTGGAGGGTAGACTCGAGCCTGTTGAAACCTCCCAACCAGATCGCCCCTACACTGGGGCAAAGAGAGGAGGGAGACGATGTTGCCACCGGCTTGGGGGTTTGCAAAGGAGCGAGAGGCGAGCGTAGCAGGGAGAGACCGATCGATCTAGTTTATAACAAGATTTGGCCAAAGCCGCTCTGGCTTCCACCAGCTTCTCCACTAACTCAAGCTTCGGATTCTACCTCACCAGCTCCAGCTCCGGCTTTTACCTCATTGGCTTTGGCTTCTTTCTTTGTTGTTCTGCTACTATTGAGTCTTTCGTTACGTACATCCAAGTCCTTAGCATTTATCTCTGAGTTCATCCATATCGTGCGATTCTACAAATTCCTTGCCAGTCAGCCAATTGCTTTTCTAGCTCTCCTTTCTTTTGCATGGCAGCACCCATCGCTCTTCTCTTTTAGCAGTCGTAGATCGTAGAAGTTGTTATGATGTTGTCGCTGTGCTTCTTCCATACTGTGCCTCTGCCGTCTCGGGCTTTGATCTGTGCCGTCATGCTTCTATCTATCCCTCTTTGGCTTTATTTGACAGCTCTCTTTATTTGTGTCAACTTCATCATCTTCTTTGTCGTGTAGTCACGGTCGACATTGCTCCCGCTTGCCTCTACTTTCTCAGCCCCTGCACTTTGTGCTTTATGGGCTACCACACAACCTCAGATCAGAGATCATTTTGATGCTTGACACATTTTCCAAGAGTTACACGCTGTGACAACAACTTCAAGACTAGAACTTTGAATTTTCCCTATTTTAGTGTCTACCCTTCCAAATACAATACTATTGCATACGCCTTGCATTTGAGAGGGGTGTTAAGGGTATTTGTGGTATTTCCTAGTGTTCGTGGGTTTAGTCTTGTGTGTGTCCATGTACTCCATATATTTGCCCCTTGGGCTAACTACAATACAACTAACCTTTCACATTTGCTCTCCTCTCCTTCTAACAACAGCGATGTGAACATGATCTCTGAAGTATGCAACCAGTTAGCAGTCCTGCAGAAAAATATAAATTACATGAGGGAGGTAGGAGCTACCTTTCACGAATTATTAGTTTGTTTTCAAATTGCTCCAGTTCGAATATCAATGCATCTTCACTATGTTAGTTAAAAAAAAATTTCTTGTACTCAACCACATGAACTTCCCATGAATAACCTCCAGCATCTAGAAGTTTCGAATAACTTGGTAAAAACACTCATAATGCTGAATAAGCTTGAAATAAACTGAAGATTAACATGCTTATTGAAATTGCCATCAGACACCTTTTTAAAACCTTTAAATGGAATGCTGGGAAAATTCATTTCATCAATTGCTCTTATCCTATCAACGTTTTTGCTATATTGAAGTTTGAACTGGATTCACAAACATTCCTATCATGCAAAGCAGTCAACTAAAATGTAACATCTTGGCCCCCTTTTAGGTGTGCAATGTCAAAGAATTGTAAATTTTGGCTGCGGAAAGATTGAGAACGGTAGAAAGCTTCCGCGTACTTGCTTCCAGAAAGTGAAGTGCTTCACAAGTAATGGGTGATTCACTGAAGCCAATCTAACTAATGTCAACTGGTTGGTTTGCCAGATACAACCTTTCGCTAACGACAATTGTGTTAGCAATGGCATCATAGTCATAGGATGTTCAAAATAATTGCTGAACCGGACTAACCTTTGTGCTTCATACATTTTCCTGAACTAAAAAAATTGTGCAATATGAGGACCATTTAACTGTCCATTTACAAAGGTGAATACTACATTAATCTCATAGACAGAATTACTGCGCAAATCTTCCCACTAGTCTACGAATCTGCATATGATGCAGCGAGTATCAAATCATCGGTCGTATCAAAGGATCTAACTTTTCGCCCTTTTTTCAAGAAAAACGAAAGTTTTGCGATCTGACCACTACGAACAATAGCAGAAGCTATAGCCACACACCTTCCCGCCGTTGCTACAGGCGGCGCGGCGGAGCCCGCGCTCGTGGCCTCCGCCACTGCGAGGCAGGCCGCGGGCGCGCTCACCGGCGAGTTGCTCCGCCCGGCCGCCGCGTGAACCCGACGAGGCTCCACGCCGTGTAGATGTACGGGGTACGGTGCGGTTTGGTCCAGACGGAGGTGCGTGCGAGTTGGTCCGGACTCCGACCGGACCAAGTTTGGGTGCGGACCATGCATGTTGAATTTTTTTTAATAATACATTTATTTTTAGAAATTACAAAAAAATACGTCGAAAAAAATTGCAGAAATGTACTCCTGTCGCCTGGTAGCTGGGCGACAGGAAAAAATCGGCTAATCAAACGGCGATCGAGGGCCAAGTCGCTAGATCAACGGTCGATAAGGCGCCAGTCGTCGGATGAAATGGTGACACATCAAAAATCGCCTGATGAAATGGTGACAGGGGAGCATGGCCCTCTGTCGTCCTACCAAATGGCGACAAAAAGGCAATAAAAGCCCATCATCCAGCACTGTGCTTATTTGAGCAAGCCAGAGAGCAACTGGCCACAAAAGAGAAGGGAGTGGAGAGAAGGGAGAGGAGAGAAAAGAGAGAGAGAGAGAGAGAGAGGAGAGTAGAGAGTGCTGCGCGCCATGTTGAGATAATTTTTTGTCGATTTATTTTGTAATTTTTTGTCGATTTATTTTGTGTAGCAATAAATTATGGTAAGGTAAAAATAATTTTAAACCTAGTTAAATTTAGATGTTACGGATAGTAGTAGAGAAGTGTCAACGAAATTTTAGATCTATACTCAAGGGCCATACCTGGTTAAATTTTAGATCTACTTAAATTCTTAGGAATGTAGATATTTTTTACGGATAGAAGTAGAGAGGTGTATATTTTTAGGATAGGAATGTAGATAGATCTTGGTAGATATATATTTTTAGAAATATAGTTATTTTTCTACATATAAATCTATATGTTTTAAGCATATAGATATAGTTATGTTAGGTATCACTATATTTTGTACAGAAAGAAATTAATTCGTGGGTGAATGAATGGATTCGCAGATATGGCAGAACGAGTTCTATTTAGAATCTATTATGGAGAAAGGGTTGTCATATATGGTTTAGAGGGTGCGGATCTGGGTAACTTCCAGTATATGGATAGAAGCTTGAGTAGGGTTAAAGAGCGCACATTTTCTTTTGTGTTGAATTGGTTGTATTATACTTTTTGAATGGAACAAGAGAAGTGCCAGCTAAAGTTATTTTGCCTATGTAGTATGCAAAATGATCCTATTTATATTTTTTACGGATAGAAGTAGAGAGGTGTATATTTTAGGATAGGAATGTAGATAGATCTTGGTAGATATATATTTTTAGAAATGTAGTTATTTTTCTACATATAAATCTATATGTTTTAAGCATATAGATATAGTTATGTTAGGTGTCACTATATTTTGTATAGAAAGAAATTAATTCGTAGGTGAATGAATGGATTCGCAGATATGGCAGAACGAGTTCTATTTAGAATCTATTATGGAGAAAGGGTTGTCATATATGGTTTAGAGGGTGCGGATCTGGGTAACTTCCAGTATATGGACAGAAGCTTGAGTAAGGTTAAAGAGCGCACATTTTCTTTTGTGTTGAATTGGTTGTGTTATACTTTTTGAATGGAACAAGAGAAGTGCCAGCTAAAGTTATTTTGCCTATGTAGTATGCAAAAATGATCCTATTTACTGGGAGTTGGTTGAGCTGAAGGGAACCGCATCGTGGAGATCATATGTAAGGGGGGCACAGAACAACGGGGATGGTATCGGGTGCTTTTAGTGCAAGCATATGATAGGATTGTTGCTCCCCAGCAGCAGTTGGACGCAGTGAGTGTAGTAAGTCTCAAAATGAGTTCAATTATGGTAACACCGAAATTGAGGGATCTAACCATGAACAGCATGTTCAGCAATGCAACGAGGACATTATTTGCCAAAGTGGTAAACAAATTGAGTTTGGGGAGGATGATGAAAATATTAGGCAAGAAGCGGGGACAAGTAGACGAAGGTGAGCAAATTGAGGAAATAACAGCTAGGATGGAAGAGGAAGATCGTGAGTACACCAAAACAAAAGTGGAAGACGACGATGAGTCGGATGAGGAAGAATGGAAGATGGAGGTCCGGAGCCGCTTGTGCTGGCCGAGTGGAGCACACATCAATTTAATAAACTAGTTGTCAATGAAAACAATGATACACCTTGGCAGTATAGTAACAATGAGGATAGGCCTAACAATATATACCTACAAAAGAAGTAGTGCAGAATGCTGTGAAAGATTGGGCCTTATTAGTAAGAAGAACTTTCAGGGTTAAAAAGTCCACCCCAAACTGCTACGACGTGGTGTGTGAGATCCATGGATGCCCTAGAGAGTGCACGCGTACAAGCCCAAATGAGGAACCCATTGACTATGTTCGAAGGTTGAGCAGCATAGCTGTATGATAGAGAAAACACTGATATCTCACAGGAACCTATTATCTAGATATGTCGCAAATATCATGTACGCAGAGATAGTGGAGAACCTGAATTTTGAGGTCTGTGCTATTATCCGAGCAATCGAGAACAGGTATCAGTACACAATTAGCTACGGGAAGGTATGGAGGGTGAAATAGAAGACTTTAGAAATGAGATTTGGAAAGTTTGAAGACTCATACCATAATATGCCCGCACTGCTCAGTTGCATTCAGAGAAGAAATCCTAACACTTACTATGATTATCAAGACTGTCTGTCAAGCAAGTGGCCGACTAAGAGGCATCTAAAGAGAGTTTCTTCGCATTCGAAGCTTGCATTAAGTCGATCTATCACTGTCGTCCATTGTTATGCGTGGGACGGCACATTCTTGACCAGGAAATATAAAGGGCAAATATTGACAGCTATGGGCGTTGATGGAAACAATCAGATTCTGCTTGTTGCCTTCGTCTTTGTAGAAAACGAGAACTACGAGAGTTGGCTGTGGTTCCTAAGAACTTGAAGATCGAGGTGGTGAAAACTCGTCGAGATGTGTGCGTGCTACATGACAGGCATGCTAATCTGCTTAATGCTATCAACCAGTTACAAAGGGCAAGAGAAGCCATTTCCATGGCCTGGCTTGCAGAGGCGATGGTGCATGAGGCATTTGGATGCAAACTTTTATAAGTAATTCAGGAACAAGAAATTGATGAACATGTTTAAAAGATTATGTAAGTAGAACCAGGAGAGTAAGTTCCAAACTCTGTGGAAAAATCTTGATGAGTTGACAAGAAAATACAAGGAGAAGCAGACAAATAAGATTAGTGGCAGTGAAACACAAGAGCAGGCGGAGCCTTTATTCCTGCTGCCAACAAAAATGAGGCGACGAATCGTTGTCGAAAGTAAAGGCCAATCAAATGTTTCTCGGATTGGATCAAGCACGAGTCGAAAGAGAAGTGGTCACTGTTACATGACACACATAGTGCTAGATACGGTGTGATGACCATTAACTTTGCAGAAGTTTACAACTGGGTAATGAGAGGGATGAAGTGTCTCCCGTTGGTAGGAATTGTTGAGGGAGTATTGCGAGGCACAACCAAATACTTTGTGGACATGTATCAAGCTGCTGAAATAGTAATGAGAGATGAGAAGTTCCTGTACTCTTCTATGATCACTAAATACATGCGACAGATACATTTCTGTAATTTTTAATTGCACATCTATTTTTTAGATTTGTAAAAAGAAAAATCATCATTTTCTGTTTTGTCGACATTTAGTTGGGCGACCTGGTCTTTATCGCCCATTGGTTAGGCGATTTTTTCCTGTTGTCCAGCCATCAGGCGACAGGAGTGCATTTCTAAAAAAAATCGACATATCTAAAAATAAATGTATTATTAAAAAAATTCCATGTATGTTACCCCACGGTCTAAATCCAATTCTGAATGCGGGAGTTCCTCCAGATTCAAAAATATTAAATTTTCGTCAAACTCATGCCTTTCAAACTATTCAGAAACACTGACAAATAATTGAAATACAAGATAATAATGCCGTCCCAATACTAACGGTGGCATCTGGGAGTGATATTTGGCTGATGGTCATAGATTCGTCGGTAATTTGTTGAAGTACCAAACAATAATATACTCTATATAAAAGGCGTTGGGATTGCCGATCAGCCATCGAAGCCACTTGTCCCCTAAGCGATTTCGTGAAAAAGTCCCTCCGTTTCTTCAAATTACAGATAGGTTCCTGTAAATTACGAATAGGTCCTTCGTGATTTTTTATGAGGGGAAGATATTTTTTCTAAATCGCGTTTAGGTCCCTCACGCGCTGTTTTGCAGAAAAAAAACCTCCCGTTACATTTTTCAGGATAGCGGACAGGTCCAAAAACGTAACAAACAGGTCCTTACTCCTTACGTCTAGGTCCTTTCTCCGTTTTTAAAGTAAGATAGACCCGATAAATTTCGAAATTCTATTTAGGTCCCTACACGCGGTTTATAGCTAAATTGAAAATCACGTTTAGGTCCTTTCATCGATTTTTTTCACACGGTTTTCTAAAAAAACGGAAAAAAAGCTTTCTTAGAAAACACAGATTCGTCGAGGGTTTATAGTTGAATTGGAAATCACATTTATACTTTTTTCGTCGTGGTGCGGCATCATGCGCAACTCAACCTAGTAGTAATAATAACTACTGAAGTACCACGCTTCGTTGACGCCCGACGGTCCTAACTTTTTGTCGCATAACACATGTAACACGAGGGATTACTGTGTTAGGAAGAGAAGGCATTGCTCGAAATTAAGATAGCAGAATCAGCAAGGGTGCTTGAACCCTCCTTCGAGACAAAATACCGAGCACATTCCTTGCCTGATTAAGCTTGGGATCGAGGCCAAGAACCCAAAGTATTTTGATGACCATAATGATCCAAAAAGTGATAAAAGCACAGTGATCATTAAACCATAGTAGTATTCTGAGATCAATAAGCTCATTGCGACACTTGACCCAGCACTAGTTCTTCCATAGCCCATACTTTCTGAAAACAGGTAGTTCTGTCTTATGGTGCATGAAGTGTACATATTTTTTTGAAACTAAAGGTAGGAACTCTGCCATTCACTACAGAAGAAAAGAAAATAGAACCGTAACCTTTGGAGGGGAAATTACAAAGAAAACCGACCACCATCTCCAACATAGGTGACGAATACTCATACCATGGGTACCCCCCAGCAGCCCGGAACGACAAATGGGCTGCCCCAAGCCCAGCTCTGGCCGAAGGTCCTACTGAGCCACGAAGGACACTCGTCCCCGACCAAATCAATCAAGGGGCGGTCGAACACCCGCCCCAGGTCGGACGCCCCACGAGCTCCGACCTGACCGACCAAGGGGGTCCGACCCCCGCCATGGGTCGGGCGTCCCACAAGCTCCGACCAAGCTGAGACAATCCCCGCCTGGGGACAGGCACCAGACCGTCGTCGGACAACCTCGAGTTGGCCACCTGCCCCACGGGCACGATGGCTCGGAATGACCGTGCGGGGGCAGGTGGCTCCTTCCCAAGGTGGCGAGAAGGTTGCCGGAGTCAAGCACCAGTCTCGTCATCCCATCACGCACAGTGGGAGGACGCGCTCCCTCCCGAGGCCACGCCAGAGCCAGGCGCTACGACGTCAGCACCTGGCAAGCGCGCAGAGGGTAGGTGTGCCAACTCCCGATGGAGCAGAAAACCACGCCACTCGGCGTGTCTACCGACCCCGCATGGAGCGAGCAGGCACCGATCAGTCGCCGAGACCGAAGACCAGGACTCCTAGACGTAGGACACCCCATCCTTTCTTTTCCAATTTCCCGTGTAACCTGCCCCCTCCGACTATATAAAGGGAGGCAAGACCCTCCGGGGAGGGGGCGGCTTTGGACGGTCCTTACGATACACCGCTCGAACGCTCCTATAGCTTTGAGTCCTTAGTATTCCCAAGCTTCCGAGCTCTTTCCACTCGCACGAGGCGCTCAAGGCCGACCCTTAGCCCTCGCATGTAACACTGTATAGTCCTCTGCACCCAAAGCAATACATAATCACCACAAACTGGAAGTAGGGACATTCGACCCGAACCAGTATACACCTTGGGCTCCCTGAGTCTAACCATTCAAGGAGAGAGAACGCACGACCCCTAAACTACAAATTTACTTGCCGGTATTCGAAACACCGACAATAGGGAACACCAACAACGAAGAGAGAGCTCCAAACCTGGAAACCTCCCCCACCCCACACACACAAAGGCCACCAAACTTAGGCGTGACGACCCTCTACTGAGACAATCAAATTAACGCACTACTAAGATGACCACGAGCGAACCGCTGCCACAAAAACAACCCTGACCCGAAACTGAGGGGTTTGACGCCAAGCCAACTGCAGACACACAACACCAGCAACAACACACCAACACTGAGCTCACAAATGCACTCCTAGTTGCCATATGCCGGCAGCCGCAACCGCAAAAGTACCGACATGAGCTTGTCATTCTCGTCGTCCACCTTCCCCCGTTGTCCTAAACCGACTCCTTGAGATGTTGGAGATGGTGCTCTGCAACCGATCGTCCTTGCGCATTTGCTATCCTCCTTCATCCCCTCGTCGCCCGACGTACTCGCTTGCCGCCTACTGGTCTTCAACGCACCACCACACGATGAACCTCACCGCCATCACCGAGGCTACACTACCACACGGTGAACCTCACCACCAATGCCGAGGACTACGCCACACCTCGGCTCCTGCTGACATCGCCGGCCACGCTTGTGCCGCGCCTACTTCAACCATTGTCATCATGACACACTCTTCGTCCTCCTTCCCGTCGTTATCCTCCATCATCTTCCCATCGCCGAGGTCTTCATCCTACTCGCCGCACCCCTATTCCACCGAAAGTTCGGCCGCCTGCTGGACCTCAACGCGTCGCGCCACCACACGGCTAAAGCTCACCACCACCGCTGATGTCCGTGCCCTGCTCGTCGTGCTCCTGGCTCCTGTTGCCTTCGCTAGCCAAGACCTCGCCGCTCTTGCTGACCATCGAGCCACCTCAACCACTAGCGGAATGATCGGATCTAACATGGGGAGAGCAGATCCGGCCTGAGCGAAGAGGAGGCAAAGCTCGATCAGATCTGGATTAGAATTGAGAGGAGCAAAGCTCGATCGCGATCTGGATTAGAATTGAGCGCCATCTTTGCCGCTTAGTCACACCACATGAGGAGCAACTCCAGCCCTTAGATCTGGGACGAAAGGAGTGGAGAAAGCTTTGAAAAAGGCCCCACTCATGTTGGATTCGGCGCTGAGTTGGGGCACCTCCAGAGTTTGGCAATCTTTTCAATTTTTATGAAAGCCCTCTCTAGTAATGTGAAGCACATATATTGGGATGGGATTTCTCAGCTATGCTACCAGCAAACAAGTCTATCATTGGGAGCACAAGCAAATTGCAAGCCACTGGTGAAATGACAATGAGGTTACAGCACAGGACAGCTCAAGAGAGAGAGAAAATTAACCCACAAGAAAACAAATCTAAACTTGTGAATTAAGATATATCGGTGTGAGAAAATCATTAACCAAAAATTCAAAAAATCGTGGATGTACATCTCAGAAAAATTTCAAGTTACAAAAAGACAAATTTGGGGTGCATTTGAACTATTCAAGTTTGTTAGAAATTTGTCTTTTTATTATCTTAACATAGGACGCATAAAATTTTATATGTAGATGGAGTAAGATGAGATGTACCTCAAACTTAAGAGAGAAATTTTAACCCAATAGAAAACAATCAATGTCCTATCAATCAATCTTCAACAACAAACCACAATCCGCCTCTAGTCTTTTGAACTATCAATTCCTGAACTAACTTTTCAAATAGCGATTCCAGACCTTACCCTGCAAAACAACCAACCACTCATTCACTCTGCATAGGCACCAACAACCACTCCTTTCAAATCACCTCAGCATTTCTTGATCCCATAATTTGAAATCTCAATTCTTGTCACAAGAAATGAAAGAAACTTCAAAAACAACCAAAATCAGTATCTTTCAGTTAACCTAGATTGAATCAGTGGGCAGACACTCAACTCTACTGAAACTATCAGTGTCTATCCCCAAATAAAGAACAGAAAAAAAGGATCCAAATATGACAATAATTATCAGTAGCATGAGCCAACTATCAAGGCAATTTGGATGGTCAACATGAAAAGGAGTCCTAGATTTAGGCAAGAATATTAAAGACGAACTGTTTTTGAGGGAATAATTTGAGTTTCTGTGACCTGTGAGTGATGACCAAGAATCAGATTTGAGTTATGCTTTGGCCACAGCTGCATAAATTGTTGTCCTCCTATCACTTTAGTCAAGGTTGCATCCTACTGTCATTGTCTTGATGTTCACAAGTTCACAAGACCTGGCTGAAAATGATACTACAGTACACGGCAAAGTTCTTGCAAATTGACAAGATGGCAATATGATATCATCATCTACTTTTAACAATAATGCTGTCCTACTTGTGGCTCTTGTCAGTGTCTGCACCTATGAGCATTGCAACTTTTATTTTAGAATAAAAATAAGATAATTAACACACATTACCAGAATTTTTATACAGAAACTTGTTACTCTGTTTCAAGGTTCTTGCACAATTTTCTATACCTTAGATCATGTTTGCGACTCGTGGTCTTGTGGAAATTTAAGAAACATCGGTTTGAAGTCGGTGGGAAAACTTCTATGCTTTAAATGAGTTCTTGAAATGGCGAACTCATCATGTCATGCATCATACCTATACAGAATCATCTCATCCCCTGCTTCTTACTTCAAATCTTTTTTTGAAAGAAATTCTTACATCAAATCTAACACTGCTCTCTTTCTTGACTTTTTATCCACTCTCCAGCTCACACTTATTTCAAAACCAAGAAATGGCATTTCTTTTAGAAAAACGAAACAACACCTAGTTTCTCACTCCCTTACTCCAATTATATATGATCCTGAGCCTCTATTTTCAGCTCAAATTGCTCCGATCGTGAGGAAATTAAGTAGCACAGACAAAACGAAAGAACCGCATCAGTTCATACGTACGCAGCTCGTTATGTATCAAGGATTTATAAAGGCCAACCCAAATTAACAACAGAAGTTACAAAGCTAACAATAAATTAAGGAAATCAAGTTATCCTTGAATTATCTAGCATTCTAGATTACTGTTTTGTTCCTGATTATTCTACGAGTTGGTTGGGGTTAGAGGAGACCCAGCCCCGGTGCCCCGGCCTGACCGACTGCCTGCCGCGAGTACTGCTGCTGCTTCATCCCTCCCCCGGGTCAAAGGGGGAGGTGGGCCCCTCCGACGTGGCCGTATCCGGGCGTCCGGGCCCACCCGCACGTGTCTTATTTGCTGAGTCGTGGACGTACTCGTGTGGATAAGAGGATTAATTCGATATTTGTGTTTAAACCAGAGCAGATCGCGCGGAAGAAACTTTCTTCAGTGATCATTCACGAGTAACGTTGTTGTGTATGTAATTAATTCGTTGCCGCGTCGGTGTTCAGTTGTTCAGCACTACTTCCATTTGCCTTGTATTTGTTTGCTGCCAGAAGATTGTCCATAGAAAACATTACCTGTTTGTATGGTTTGATGGTTTCTCACGTTTGACTCCAGAATTTTGATAAATCACGCATTGGTTGGTGAGAGTACATACACCCGGTAATACACATTCATTTTCCTATATATATATATACACACACATGTTCTCCGTGTTAATTTTTTCTTTTGATGAGGTGAACATTTTATTATGAATAACTCCTTACGAACGCTTAATCTTGTACTTATCCAAACAAGACAATTAAACACCAAAATAACTTAGCAGATTGCCGACCACTCTCTCTCTCTCACACACAGACACACAGTCACAAACAGATGCAGCTACAAGCTTGGATGCAATTAAGCACTGTCGACGTACGCTGCATGGGTACAGCTCCATTTGAACAATCAAATAATCGCAAATCCAATCAACAACTCAAGCGCCCATGGAAGGACAAACTATAGGCAAGCACCGAGCAGTAGCAGCTAGCGCACGATCATCCCTTGGCACTGTTGCGATGACGACAGGGGTTTGAAAGATACAGCCAGCGATCGAGCCGCGCGTGGAAGACGACGCGCGCAACATGCAACATCCAGCTTGTTGCTCACGACCCCCGGTTGGTACTAGCGTCACCAACACTTCTCTGAGCCCATGTCTCCCCTTATATCTTAAGCTGCCGTGTGTGTTCTTCCTCGCTCGCTCGTCACCTGGTCGTGATCAAGCTAGCTAGCTATATAGCCTTTTGTTTTGTCAAACAGTTTCGTTCTTGAATTCGTTAGCTAGACAACTAAAATACTCCATCGATCACGTCCTTGGATCTTCCTCCAAGAGCAACAAGAAACCTGAGTATATATTGCTTTCCTTTGTGTTAATTTGAAAGTTCTTGCAGCCTGCTAGGCATAGCTAGTTTTGCAGGCTAGGGTTAGCTAGGGTTTCTGTTGTTCTTCGTAATTAAGGTGAATGCATAGTCATACATACATAGCCAGTGTGAAGTGTTGAGATCGACTGATATATATGGAAGGATCAGGAGGAGGATCGAATAAGGAGGAGAGCTTGCCGCCGGGGTTCAGGTTCCACCCGACGGACGAGGAGCTCATCACCTACTACCTGCGGCAGAAGATGGCCAACGGCAGCTTCACGGCCAGGGCCATCGCCGAGGTTGACCTCAACAAGTGCGAGCCATGGGATCTCCCGGGTAATTATCCCAATTATTAAATGTGTACATGTATATATGTGGATATATATATCAGTGAGATCGAGTGCATGCATGTGTAGGCATGATCAATTTCATTAATTTGTAAAACTAATTTGAGCTAATCTTTAGGTAATACTTTATCTTGTTTATGTGTTTAAAATTCTACAATACGTGAATAAATTCGTGCATCATCGATTATATATATACGTAGGAGAAATGTTATTGTTGACTAGCTATATGTACATAGGTATATATAGATGTGGGCATGGTTTTCAAGGAACTTACCTATCGGGGAGTAAGTTGTCTAGCTCGTCTTCTTTCTTACGCGCGCGTGGTGCAAGTTTTTCAAAAGCTACAGGCTAGGTGCCTATAAAAACTACTCCGTGTTCATATATCCTACATAAATTATGGGAATGAATTCCAAGCTGTTTTTTTTTAAATTAATTTGGTGTACTATATATTCTTTTGTTGCCGCCGATCGATCGAGTCCGTGCTTCGTAGCTAGCTAATAAGTATATATGTGATGATCATCTTGATATAATACCATGTTATACATATGGCATATGGACTCCTCTCTTGTCCTTTATTTTTTAAAAAATATATGCATGGTGTGTGTATATCATATTTAGTTATTACAACCAATTCTTAGGTGATGACACATCCACGAGTTGCCATATGGATCCCCCTCTTCACTTCCCTTCTCTCACCCTTTTCCACACCTTTCTTCTCCTCTAACACAACAAAAAAAATGATTCAAAACATTCAGATGAATTCAATTGAAAACTTTCAGTTCAAAAACTTTTGTTTGAAAACTTTTGATTTAGAAAATTTTGGTTCAAAAACTTCTGATTTAAAAAATTTTTGATTCATAAAACTTTAGGTTTGAAACTTTCAGATGAATTCAACTGAAAACTTTCAGTTTAAAAAAAATTATTCAAAAACTTTCAAAAATAGTAAAAATAGTACTTCCTATTCAAAAACTTGCGCAAAAATTTGAAAGCAAAAACTTTTTTGAGTTTGAGAGAAAGGGAATAGGGGGAAGGGGGATGAAGGGGATGCCGCTAAGTGTCGCGATGAGAGAGCATTTGAGCATGAAAAGGAAAAAGGTGCTACCACGCATCACAAAAAAGAGGATGTTTTCACCAATGATTTGGTGAGGACGCCCTCAAATTAGCAATTCAGATCATCGGTCTTTTGCCTCTTCTTCCACATAAGAGTTGGTGGTTTGGAATATGACAATTTCAATATTGGTGTACGGTCTTATGCGCAACTATGTGTGTGTGTGTGATGCCTAAATGGGGCATCATGGGACCTGGGCACCATAATTTCAAATACATGAATTCAAGCCAATTTCAGGTATATATTTTGAAACTTTCAATTTTAGAGTATATACCCATCTATAACAGTTCAAATGGAACACATGCTTTTGAAAAAATATACTCAAATTTAAAGATTTGAACGAATTTAGATCACATGCTTTACTGATTTATATATATAATCAGCACATACCTACAATCAAACTATCGTCAAAAAAGAAAACTCTAGTTTGAATTTTAGTAAGTAAACTGATTAAACTCAATATTCTAAAATTTTCAAAAATTTGCATGCACATACATAGGGAAATACCTATTTTGAATCTTGGTACCCAGGCACCATAATGCCCCAGGTAATTATACTATATAAGATGCCAAAATGGGTACCATGATTTCAAATACATGAATTCAAGTCAAATTCGGGTATATCCTATCTGTCACACAACTTATGTAATTAGATATTATTAGTGCGAAGTATTGTATGCTATATTATCTCTATATGTACTACTGGTACTTAATTATCGAGAGATTTCAGAATTTGCCATCTTTAAAATTTGTTTTTTCGGTATTTGACACCCTGGCCCACTGTCATAGACTCAGATGGACCCACATGTCATACACAGGAGCTGAAAGGCACACGAATTGGGTGTCATTTTCTGAAATTTCCCCTTAATTATCAACATCTCTCTTTTTTTAATCTACTTATGATCATCTCTTCTAGTTGTTAGATATGTACTTTCTGCCGATATTTCCATATATGTAAAACACTACCAAAATTGTTTGAAGTACTTTTAAACTTCTCTATCCAAAAAAAAAGATTACAAGTATATATAGGCATACATACCAAGTTTTGGATTTCATACTCTTTATATAAAAGGTTGACACGATAAAGAAATGACATAATTTATCCGAGATATGTACTTAATTTATGAGATACGTACTTAATTAATTTATATTATCTGGCGTACGTTTTTTTATCAATACGATTGTGTTTATCTACATTTATGCCTACTCTTTGCAGGAAAATTTTATAAATCTTCAAAAGTTCAAAATTTCAATAATATTTGGCAAGCTGATTATGCTCTCCACAATATCCGCAAGTAGCTAGTAACGTACGTGCAGTACATAGGTACCCTGAATGCCTACTACCTCAGTAGTCACATATATAGCCACGATTCCAAAGCATTTATTGGCACAAAAAGACGGTTAGCTAGCTTAGTCTCTTTGGTCTTGCTTGTAATAGAACCTTCGAGCACCACATTCAACGTTTTTGTCCTAGTTCTATGTAGACAAATAGTGGAGGAACAAGTAGCTATATATGCATATAGCTGAGACCTGAAACCATATATAGCATGCTGTACATGTTAATTAAGTTGTTCATATATATGTTGAGTTTAAGACAAGAGTTTGTATAAATAGTAAGTTATTAACTGTATGTATCTTCTCTATTAATTGAATTCCAGAGAAGGCAAAAATGGGTGAAAAGGAGTGGTATTTCTTTAGCATGAAGGACCGAAAGTATCCTACAGGTATGCGCACAAACCGAGCAACTAACGCTGGTTATTGGAAGACAACGGGAAAGGACAAAGAAATCTTCACCGGACAACTACCGACAACACCGGAGCTAGTAGGAATGAAGAAAACCCTAGTTTTCTACAAGGGAAGGGCTCCAAAAGGTGAAAAAACCAATTGGGTCATGCATGAGCATCGGCTCCACTCCAAGTCGACCTCCAAATCAAACAAGGTATATGTCTATATATATATCAGATGTATGTTTCATTGAATTAAGCTAAGTGAATGCCATGGTAATACAACCTTTTATGTATTCATCATATGGCAGGATGAGTGGGTTATCTGTCGTGTCTTTGCCAAGAATGTTGATGTCAAGAAATACTCCTCCAACAATGTTCATTCCCGGTCTCACCAGCCATATACAATAGACATGGTCTCACCCCTCCTCCCTACTTTACTACAACATGACCCATTCACTTGTGGACCCCACCCTTACATGGCCCCTGCTGAGTTGGCAGAACTCTCACGCTTTGCAAGAGGTACACCAGGGTTGCACCCGCACATTCAGCCACATCTTGGGTACATCAACTCCGCAACACCATTTACACTTTCTGGCCTTAACCTCAACATTGGAGCCCCGTCACCGGCTATGCCACCGCCACCACAATCCGTTCTCCTTGCAATGTCGATGAACCAAACAAATGCTACTAATCAAGTGATGACAACTGAGCAGATGGCGTCAGGGCTGAGCAACTATGTTATCCCACTTGGAGGGAATGGAGGTTTCAGCACAGATACTACTGCAGGAGGTGGTGGCATTAGGTACCAGAATTTGGATGTAGATAAGCTAGTGGAGAGGTACTGTCCTGGTAGTTACTAAATGTAGGTGTGAAATGCTTGGGGATGCGAAGCAATTGTTGGTCTACACATATATAGGAACAGACCATCCGAGTGATCTTAATGTTGTCCTTTGTTGTATCATTAGCTAAAGTTCTATCTCTTCTTCGTCAGTTTTTCTTGTGCCGTCTAGATTAGTTTTGGTTGTCTGCCTTGTAGAAATCAGTGGATTGTTTGCTTGACCTAATCGCATGTACGGATGTACCCCAAAGCTTAGCGAGCTCACAAATAGTGGCCTACAGAGACAATTGTGAAGTGTGTCTAATGTACTCAAATTAACGTGCATGCTGCTTAATTTTCGCCAAACTCGTGTGTTTCTGAAGTCACGTCGCAGATAGATATATGATTCACTGTTTCGGAGTTCACCGTGAATCAGGCCGGCCTCCGGCGGCAAAGCTTCCTCCACGAAGGACATCACGTTGTCGTCCCGCCTCCGAGCAACAGCGGAGTGTGTGGCTATCACGGGCGGAACTGTAGCCGGGGCGTGGGTGGGCTGAAGCCCCACCCGCGGCCCAGTAAGTCTCTTATACCCTCTTTCAAAAAGACCTAATAAAACAGTCCAGTACCAACCTGACAGTCTCTCAATTCTCTTATCCTTTGTATTGTTATACACTTACATTATATGTGACTGTTAAACAAATGTTTGCAAACTTATTTGAACATGATTGGTTTGTTAGACTTTCGATGTCTTAGTCTTAACCCCTCTCATTTCAATTTTCTAGATACGCCTCTGGCTATAGCGCAAGCCATGCGCCGCGGCGAAGGCACGATGCACGGTACAGCGTGGCTGGGCCGAGCGGAGCAATAGAACCAAGGGCATAACCTTGGCAAAGCACAATAGTGACGGCAGGCACTATGCGGGCTAGGGCAGAGCTGGACCGGACGCCACGGTAAAGCCAACGGTGTGGCATATGCCAAGCACAGCAAAGGAGTGATGGGTCTCATCGTGCTTCAGTGATATGATTTTGAGCACGTGGAGGAGACAGGAGGTAGGTCAGGACATGAGTTTAGCTTGTTTCAACGAGCTGATAGCATATGGTATGACACAAACTTTAGAACGGTGGCTCAGTGCGCTAGGTTTTAATTCGTAGCAATGCACCGCCTTTTAGCTATACCACTAAAGTTTCGATGACACGCCATTAAGGTTAGGAAGCTGTGAACACCAATTACACAAAGCTCAAACACATGAACAAGACTACAATAAATGACCGATAAAATGAAATACCCACAGATTTAACCTCGTAATCCCTGCTCATCCACTACAATACATGGGGGCAAAAAAAAACAAACAGTTTTAGTGTGTAGTATAACTTGCAAAGAATACACAACACGGTTAAGCGATGGCCCCCAGATCTCCCAAATATTTTTATGCCATCCAACACACAAATCAGTGAAAGCTACATCATCGTACTTCAAGATCTGCACAGCAGAAAATCAAAATATTATGTCAACCGCAGATACCGTGGAATAGCAAGTGATTCAAAGGTCCGGGTACTGAACGAACTTCAATGATTTTAGGGCAAACAAGCAAATTGTTCGACCAACCAAAAAGTACTGATTCCAACAATGAAGAAGCCTACATGAAGCTAGCACATGGATCTGATTTTACTGCTGACATAGGAACAAAGTGGTACCTTCTTCAAGACTTCAACTACAGTGAGGGAGACCACAGACAAACAAATTTGTTTATTTATGGTCTATTTGTCAGCATGCCGGCGCTTGTGACTCCGATGGCCACGGTTGGCATTACTATTTCGTGGGGATTTCTTCTGCTTCTTGGAGCTACATAAAAAATGAAAAGATTGAAATCATACAACAAATACAGTCAATTCACCTAAAGCCATGTCAAGCAACCATTAGCTGAAAAGTGAAAAGAAACACTAACCAGAAAGTTTCCACTAGGAGTACGTATAACACATAACCGGGCATAACCAGCATAGCAGAAGCCTATCAAGAGAGATATCAAGATGTTTCATTAAACCAGTAGAAGCACATGTTCCAATTGACTGTTCAATTGGTGCTCACCAGAAACCATACCAACTCTTCAGTCGCAAATTGTTTCACTAATTCATGTTGGTGCATGTAATCCAATATAGTTGCCTGAGCCTGAAAAGGAAAATTGTTGAGATTCTCTGATCTATGATGTGGATCTTCAGACCAGTATACCGCATTTACTAGTTAAAAGTAATGTTGTTTCATCCAGCCTAGTTGTAATATCCCGGCCCGTTAATGTGAAGGCCTATATGGAGTAGTTGTAGGATTAGTCCCATATTATTTGTGTAAAGTGAGTTGTAATAGTATATAATATCTGTTGGGTCCAAACATAGCACCTTCTGGTTAACCCTTTAACATAAAGCAACGGCGAAAGTGTAAACGGGGTGCTATGGGTGCATAGGCCACCCCATGGGTAGTTTGGGCATTGAGCAGATTTTAGGCTACGATGTTATAGATAGTATCAGAGCATCAACCTTCATTGCATAGGCGCGGGTCGAACAGGGCCACGAGCTATACGCATGGCTGGTAGCACCAATTAAAGAAAAGCCTATCCAGCATCGTTCGAGATGGTTTGGACATCTCCTATAGAGGCCTCTGGAGGCACCGGTGCGTAGTGGAGTTTTAAATCGTCTCGAAAACATAAGAAGAGGCAGAGATCGATTAAGACTAACGTGGAAAGAAGAAGTTAAAAGAGACTTGGGTGATTGAAATGTATCCAAAGAGTTGTTGTTGGATAAGAGCATATGGAAGTTGGTGATCCATGTATCGGAACTATGATCTAAGATCGAAGGTTTAAGGGTTTCATTAACTTTGATTGGGTTTCACTCCTAATCTATCCCAACTTGTTTGGGACAAAAGGCTTAGTTGTTGCTGCTGCTGCTGTTTGTTTCATCCAGCCCATTGAACGGTAAATGGGTGCAAATTAGCATCAGTTAAAAACAATATATACTAGTATATAAGAAAACTACAGAAAAAGGTCTGAGGATCAAGATAGTATTTGATGCAACCCAATTACCCAAGGTGCACAAAGAAACGTTGCATGAAAGTTTACACTGTAACCACTAACCACTGGACAGAATGAGTGGATCAGTGATGGCATTGTATCTCCAAGAACTTATGGTAGGTCCGTAGTATTACCATATAACCATACAGAAGGCTACAGACTCACAGTATCAAACTATAACTTATAGGGCAGAAAATTCCATTAGATTAATTGATGATATGCATTGTATTAGAGGGCTGCAATGAGTAGGTTGCCTCCATAGAATGAGAGGACAAGAACTATAGAAGACATCTGAATTTTGGAGAAGCCTATATTAGGGATGTATGGAATTATAGGAGTTTCTGAATTTTGGAGAAATTATACAAGCATGCTGCTCTTATTAGAGTTTACCTTTGCTACATGTGAAGATGAAGCATTAAGCTCTTCTAAAAAAAGCTACAAGACCTCAGCAATCACTTGGCCAAATAGATAGTCACTAACCATTACACCAATACAAAAGGTCTGTATAGTACATTGTGCTATTCCAGCAGAGAAAAACTAGTGGAAGTTATTTGATACAGTGCTGAATGAATATATAAGAACCTATGGATTAAAATCACCTAAAAATTTACCCTATAAGTTCAGCCAAAGTTCTGCGAAAGCAATAGAATTAAGGGTCACAAAAGCATGAAAAGGTCTTAAACAATCAAGCATTAACACTTAACAGGAACCAAAAAAACTGGAATACTTAGAAAAGATAGAAGGGGAAAGGGAAGAAGAAGAAGAAGAAATACCTGCTGATGATACGAATTTGCAATCTCAAGAAATTTTTCATATGCATGGCGAGCTCTTTTAGTGTAAGGCTTAAGGGCAGTTCTAATTTTCTCAACATGTGGTTTACTGGCCTTAGCAACTTGATCAATATAAGGTTTGGATAACTTCTTCGCTTCCTAAAAATATATAATCAAAAGACATAGATCAATGACTTCACAGGGCTTCACTACAACAAGAAAAATATGATCTAGATGTAAAGGACATGCGTACTGTGAATTCTTGAACCAGCACGTTTTAGTGTACCTGGAAATAGGGATCAGCAAACTCATGTGCTTTGACAACATGAGGTACAATAGCATCCCTTGATGCTTGATAAACCTCTACCGACTTTGCTGAGACCATTTGCACATAAGGCTTCGTGCTTGTCTTCGTGATAACCCATTTTTCTTTGATAACAGGAATCCATTTCTTCAAGAAGAAAAATGTCATTGTTAGTGAAAAATGAATAAAGATGCCAAAAAATCACAACATTAAGATACTATATCACATGATATCCGTATATACAAAGAATTGGCTATAAAAATGCATACACATATGATGCATTTTTAACATTTCAAATAAACTTTATGCTTCTACAAATTTCTTGAACTACAGTTTCAGGAACAAGTAAGAACATTACCGCCTTAGCGGTTTCTATGTGGGGCTTGCCCCATTCCTTTGCCTGCACCGATTTTTCTGATGCCTGCAGTGTTTAAATCATAGATGATAAATAAACGCACAGATGATGCATTTAATTTGGCATTTTCATATAAAAATTAAAAAAATAAGCTAGGGCCATAGGAGGCACCTTCTGCAATAAGCTGTTGATAGCAGGTTTCCCATGTTCATTCCAGTGACTTGACATTACCTCCTACATGATAACACGATCACTGATGAGAGAAAGTAAACTAAAGAGGAGACATAGTGTTTAGGTCCACTTGTACCATAGAGCGAGCTGCATGTGTCGCTAACCAAGGTGGCAACCATGCTCCATGAACCTGCCAAAGTGTAACAATCAATACCATATTTGCCGCAATAATCACAAGAAAAGCATGTAACAGTGGGAGGGTTATACTCATGACAGGCGTAGTCACCATAATCAGGATTCAGGAGTTCTCAACGCACTACAACTTGTGCCAGACAACAAAGATGTGCACAGGTGCTCAATCATGCTCAGGTTCAGTGATTAGAAAAGAGCGCTATACTGTTATTATTATGTAAAACTTCACCAAAATTACACCGGCTGAGCTGGCAAACTAAGTTGCATTTGGGATGTGTGTCAAAAAGTCCTTGACATGCTGCACCAAGATTGTGAAGCAAATAGCTAATCCAGTCTAAAATTCATGCCATGTTACATTACTGGCATTAATCAAATTCACGTCAAGCTCACAAGTGACAGCCAATGATAGGAAAGCAGCTACAGTGATAGAATACACATTTACCTCTCTCAGCTCTCTTGATCTTGTTGTAGTTTCTAACTGCACCCTCATCAGCTCCTCCTAAAAACATCAGAAACAAAATATTGAAGATAGTGCATCCCAGAAATATGTCAGAAAATTGTATCATAGTAGTAACATATATCACAAACCTCAGCAACTTTAAGAGCATGCTCGGTCTTCTGGATCCTATGCTTTTGCTTGTCGCTTGTCTTTTGGAGCTATTAAAAATTTTAAAACAACATAAATAAGGGCAGTATTGGCCAAATGATAAGAATGGTATTAACCATTTTTCTTCTTCTATTCAAGGCATCTACACTTGTTTCCACAGAAAGTCGGAAACCTTTTACAGGAGATGAGCCTCATCCCATTTTGGCTTCACAACTATATTGTAGTTCAACAGGGCATGAGGCTCAACCCTCCATAAGATTAAAAAAGTGATGATATACCATGTGCCCTGTTACATCATACTATGGAACTTCTCACTATTGTTCAAACTTTTTTTCTCAAAGAATACCACCATCAAATAGCCAAATCATGCTCAAGAGTCAAGAATCTTGTTAGGTTTCTGCATAAAGAATCCCCTTACTTTTGACAAAACTTATATCGGATCAAATTCCATCTTAAGTAATCGTAAATTTTATCTAGTACAGTTACATACTTACGCTTAAATTAACATGGACGAAGAAAAAAAATAATTACTTACCACTCTTTGGAATCACATAAAATTAAAAATGACCAACAGCACGCTCCATTGAGCCTACTATGACAAAGCATTGCTCCCTTTTTAACCAGAAGAAATTCATTGTGTGACAATTGTAGAGATACCAAAGGATATGACCACTTAAAAAGTGACAAAGTCACCAGAGTGTATCAAAATGTTAAGAAAATGCGAGCTTGTCCAAAAATTGCTACCCAAACAAAGAAAATAAAAGTAGTGCATTAGCACAAACAACCACAGTTGCACACTTACTCTCTCCAGCTTCGCATTCAGCTCTTGCACCTTCTTCTCCGCATCGCCAGCCCTAGCCTCCAGAGTCACTTTTTTGTTATTTTGTGCTGTGATGTCCTTCTTGAGGTTCTCAATCTGGAAGAGGAAAGATCAGAAACCACAATTTCCTAATTGTTACACTCCAGTTCATGAAATTTCGTGTACCCATTACCTGCTTCTCAAGCTCAATAGCCTGGGCACTGGCCTTGCCTGCCTGCTCCACTGCAGCTATAGACCCCTTTGCCTGTATATGCAGCAGTAAATTAGAATAACTACTTCAACAGGGTAACCAAAAAAAAAAGCTAAAAAGTGTTGTCTTCGTTAATCGTTAATGGGTCACCTGGATGGAAGTTATCTCACTCTGCAGAGTAGCAATCTTCTGTATCTTCTCCCCAGTAACCTTTTCCAGCTTCTCAATGCCATCATCCTTGCTCTTCAAGTCCTGTGTCTGCTCCGCAATGCTTGACTCTGCAGGATGAAATAATCAGGCTCCTTTCTAATCATTCGATAATTTCGCTGTTTCAGGAAGGATCATGTGGCACGAATACATTTTGTAATGACTAAAAATTGGTTTGACTTGCACACAGCTGCTCACGTGATTTGAAATAATTTGCTACACTTTGTCACCAAAATTGTTTCTACCAAAGATATGCTCATAGCAAACCTCTTCAAACTAATCGGGTCCGTAATGCTAGAAAACTTTTCACGCATTTTGGTCTTATTCCAAACAAGGGGCACTGATTTTACGGCGAGTTCAAGTTAGTCTGAAAGTGATGGCATATCTCAATGAAAAAACTTTCAACTTGCACTAATCAAATAAGCAAAATATAGGGAATAGTGAGAAAGCTTTTGCCCAATCACCAAATCCACACGCGAACCAAATTCCTCACACCGAATCACCTCCAAAACCCTAGCAAGTTCACTAAAACCTCATCGAACCCAGCCAATCCAAACGAAGCAGCATCACAAACCAACTACACACGCACACACCCACACCGAACCGAGGAGCGGAGCCATGAACGCACGCACCTAAGGTGGAGATCTTCGCCCGGAGCTGCCCCAGCTCGGCCGCGAGCACGGCGTCCTCCTTGGCCTTCGCCTTCGCCGCGATCTCCTCCGGGCCTACGCCCTCCACCGCCGCCTCCTTCGCCGCCGCCCCGGCGGCGACGAACAAGACGAGCAGCAGTGCCGCCGCGAGGAACCTCGGGATCCGCATCCCGAGATCAGAAGCACGCGAAATTTCTCGGCGCCGTGGAGTGGAAATGGAATGGGAGTGCTCACCCAGTCGCTTCGCTTCTCGGGGCCAACTGGCCAAGCCAAGTCGTTTCAAGGGAGTTCAAGACGGAGCACGTGGGTGCGGCTGGCTGGTGGCGGGGCAAGGGGTGAAGGGGACGCGGCGGGCGTGCAGCGTTGTGCCCCGCGGTGTTTGTGCCACCAATCGGCGGGGCCCAGGCCCCAGGTGTTAGGAGGAGGAAGCACAGTTGGAGTGCAATCAGGAACTTTGGTGCGATTATCGTGCAATCCAACTAAGAAAAGTTTCAAAAAATTCTGAAAAAAATTGTGAATGTACATCTCATCTTACCCCATCTACATATAAAATTTCATGATCAAATTCGTCCTATGCTTGAAGTTACAAAAAAGACAAATTTAGAGTGCATTTGAACTATTCAAGTTTGTCAGAAATTTGTCTTTTTTATTGCTCTTAACATAGGACGAATTTAATCATAAAATTTTATATGTAGATGGGGTAAGATGAGATGTACATCCACGATTTTTTTCAAAATTTTTTGAAACTTTTCTTAGTTTGATTGCACGGTGATTGCACCAAAACCCTGATTGCACTGGATATATCCCCCAGTTGGAAGCCAGGAAAAAAAATTCCGTGGAGGTATACAAATTTAACTCTGTGCATCTCTACTCCGATGGATATCACGTATTCATCTTACTAATCTCAACCATTCATTTAATTTCTCACTCCTCCCATTAATAACATCTTTGATTTTTCACTCCTCTAATTAATAACACTGTTGGTAGAGTGATGTTGAGATTTAGCTAGATAAATATGTGGCATCCATCGGAGTAGGAATGCACATGATGAATTTTGCATACTGAGTAACGGCTGAGATCATCAGGTGGTAACACAGATTGAATCCAACAGTTAAGTGACAAAGCTACAGTAATTACGGCATGGTTAATGTAATCTTTTGTCGCTAATTTCTTTTACAGAGAGAACTAGTCTTTTACTTTTATCCTGTTTGTTGCAAAGCGAATCTTCTGGATGTAAGCTGAGTATAAAAGTTGGAATGAAAGGGAAAGAAAGGAAAACTTCCGCATATATTACGTCTTATTAGTTCTTAGCAGTAGTGTATCTCTATCGCTTCCCTATTATTGCTTGGTTTCTGGTTGTTTGTGAGTGCATCAGATCATCTTCTTCCAGTTTTGGGTTCGGATTTATCAGGGGTCCTGACACCAGGGATCGCACTCCGGCCCTTTGGTGGTCACCGGCGAGCGCTGTGCAGTGTGGCGCCGGTCAACGTCGACGTGTCACGGTGAGCCACCCCACCGAGCCGCGTGTTGCCCACGAGGCACGGCGGCCACGGCCCGTTAAAGTCTATCTCTGGACGGGCAGTGAATGAGAATTTTTTTTATTTAATATTTATTTTAAATTTTTATTCAAAACTAATCGATGGAATTTAAAAATTGTAAAAATACACGTCTGTCGTTCCAGTATGGGACGATACTGGGGCGATAGGTGCCTGACCTAATGGCGAAATTCGAAAGTTTAACGGAAGAACAAAAAAAAATTAAAAATACAATCGCCAACTGTTGGGGCGATAGGTACAGTGCTACAGTACTCGCGCCCAATAGTACTATAGTACCTATCGCCTAGTGTTTGGGCGTCGGTGTTTTTTTTTTAAAAAAATATCACTGCCATTAAACTTTCGAGTTTCACCGTTAAACATAGAGCAGTAAATAAACAAAATATCCATTTGGAAGCTGTTTAAATTAGACATAGTTATCATAATTGCTATAAGAATATTGTTGTACAATCATAAAGAAATCAAACCTTTTATACAACTGGCTAGAAACTTGTTTAAGATGATATAGAGACTTTTTCAAATGACAAACTAAAATGCTCTTTTTCAGAAGTAGCAAAACGTTTAAGTTGTGTCATAAAAATCTCCTCTTCTAAATCTTTATGTAAGAAGACAATTTTAACATCAAATTGCTCTAATTCTAAATCAAATAAAGCAATAAAAACAAGCATAACCCAAATGGAGTGGCATACAACACAAGAAAAAACTTCATAAAAGTCAATAACTTCCCTTTGGTTAGAAACTTTTGCCACTAAACGGGCTTTCCATCTTGCGGACTCAACTCCAAAAATACCATACTTCTTCTTATATAGCTATTTGCACTTTAAAAATCTCTTACCTTTTGGAAGCTCAACCAAATCTCATGTACAATTTTTATAAAGGCTCTTAATTTCTTCATTCATAGCTATCAACATTTAGAAGAATTTTCACATGAGATAGACTCAGAATAAGAAAAAGGTTCAAAAGTATTACAAATATCTTGTACATCAAGAAGAGCATAATAAACCATATTATCAGTGTCACGATATCTAACAATTGAATATTCCTTCTTAGTCTATCTCGAGTAGTGGTGCAATCGGCTCGAATTTGATCGAATATCGCTCTTTTCGTATTTTAAACCATATTTTTTGTCGGACTCAGAGTCGGATATGAATATTGTGTGGATAATATCGGTCACGAATTCGAAGTGAATATGGAGCGGAGTCAATACAGTACCGACTATTTTTTGCCGGATATCGTGAAAATAGATACCGCATAAAGTACATATATAGCAATATTTAATCAACCATGTGAGCTTGAATGTAACAGAACTATCGAAGTTAACAAGTTATTTTATCTCATTCAGACATACACATACAAGACTCAACAATGACACAATGAATATAACCAATAACTAAGAGAAAAAAAAATAGGCAAGAACACTCAGATTGGGCGATCAATTAATCTCTTTTACGAGCCAAATTATTGTTACACACTAAGATTACAACAAAATGATATAGACGGATCCTTCGAAGTCTGAAAGATCACAGGAGGGAGGAGGAGCAAATAATTCACAGATCAAATCTGTTGGATCATTTTGGGGAGTTTCTTCGTGCCAGGCTCACCAATGAATCTCCGCACAGGGGCTGAAGCTGCCCTCCAGTCTGCGTTCGTGGCTACAGGCATACATCGTGGCATGGGTGGATTCCGCGTTGGCTCCAGACGAGACCCAACACAGGGAAAAAAATTTGGTGCAGCCGGTCTCTACACGACGCCTGTGCGTCTCTGCTCCGGATTGACGCCGCGTGGATGCCTCACGCCTGCGATCAGCCTTCTTCGCTTGGACGCCCCTGTGAGCCACGGGAAAGCATCGAGCCAAACTCACGAGTCGCGAGCTTCCTTCCTCGAGCCAGCGCCCCACCCATCATGGCTGTCTCCCCATCGCGAGGAGAAAAATCGCGAATAACGCCCCACCCCAATCGATCCCCTTCGTCCCTCGCGTCCTGGCGCCGCCCGTAGAGTGTCCTCCAGCGCCTCGTCGTCTCGTCTTCGTCGCGGAGAGCAAACCCATAGCCTCCTCCTCTTCCTCTCCGCTCTCCTCGTCGTGTCCGTCGTGCGGGCGAGGACCCGTGGCCGCCGCCTGCTAGTGTTGGTGGACGACCTCTCCTCTCGGTCGATGCACTCGATGTTCCTCGCCTCCCTCCGGAATCGTGGGTTCGATCTGGACTTGAGGCTCGCTAACGACCCCAAGCTGGCAAAATGAAAACGTATAGTTTGCAATGAAACTATATTGCAAATTATATTAGCAATTTGCTTTAGAAACCTATTGGGAGTCCATTTTATTAGCAATTTGCTTTAGAAACTATATTGCAAATTATATTGCAAACTATACGTTTTCATTTGCGACTTAGGGTGGTTAGCGAGCCTCAAGTCGAATCGAACCCGCGATTAGGAGGCGAGGAAGGAAGCTCATCGACTCGCGAAGTTTGGCTCGACGAAGCTTCCCGTGCGGAAGAGGAGAGGCATGCGAAGAAGGCCGATCGAGGCGTGAGGCGCCCACGATGAGGAGCACTGATGGCGCCAATCCGACTGGCGCAGGACGACGTGTGTCGCGATGGAGACCGGCACCAAATTTTGTTCCCAACACAGGTGGCATGGAACCCGCGTGGCACGAGCGGCTCCTCTTCCGCATGCGTGAGGACACAATCACTGATAATTCCCATGCTGCCATCACCATCAAGATCACGAAAAAAAATGGGCCGAAGCACGACCCGGCACGAAAAAAATGGGCCGGGCTGGCACGGCCCGACTGGCGTGCCGGGCCCGGCCTAAAAACCTGGCACGATAGGCTACCCGGCACGACCCGAATCACGGCCCGAATCTGTAATTTGTATTTTTCAGAGTCTTCCTTTGCTCATATGAATTTATACTCTACATGAAAGTTGTAGAGAATTTTGAGACGCATCTTTTTCATGTAGACAACTTTTCCATTTGAGCAACGTATGAATTTATAAAAAAATATTTAGTGCGCTGTGTAGTTTCGGACCGACGCCACATCTCTCGGTAATCTGCATTTTTCAGTGCCTTCTTTTGCTCACATGAATTTATATTCTACATGAAAGTTGTAGAGAATTTCGAGACGCATCTTTTTCATGTAGACAACTTTTCCATTTGAGCGACGTATGAATTTATAAAAAAATATTTAGTGCGCTGTATAGTTTCGGACCGACGCCACATCTCTCGGTAATCTACATTTTTCAGGGTCTTCCTTTGCTCATATGAATTTATATTCTACATGAAAGTTGTAGAGAATTTCGAGACACATCTTTTTCATGTAGACAACTTTTTCATTTGAACAACGTATGAATTTATAAAAAAATATTTAGTGTTCTGCGTTCTCTCTAGTGCCGTGTTCGGGCCGACCCGGCCCGACAGCAGCCCGGCGTGCCTTTGGGCCGTGCCGGGCCTTGATTTTTGCCGTCTGTGCTAGCCCAGCCCGGCACGAAGAAATGACCGGACCGTACTGGCCCGTTTCACGCAGGCCTGAAGCACGACGAGCTCGGGCCGTGCCGACGCGGCACGGCCCAAGTCCCACCTCTACCGAGGCCTGGCACATCGGCGGGGACGCACTGGTCAGCTCCACGCGCTTTCTCCTCGGTGACCATTGCCTCTTATCTTGCCCCATTGGGTCCCTTGTCATGTTCGTTATCGGTGTTTGCTGCCCCTCCGACCGTTTCCACAGCCTCCTCAATGTGGCTGCCAACCTCGTCACCGCGCCGCCTTCTCTGGTCGCCTCCCACGTGTAGGGTCGAGGATGCGCCTAGAGGGGAGTGAATAGGCGTTTTACGAAATTCGATCGCTCACTAAACAATCGCTCTAATCAACCCCTATGTCAAAACCTAATCAAATAAATATGCGGAAGCGATAATCTAGGTTTTGACAATTAAAGCCTAAATCAACTAGGCTCACTAGTGCACTAACTAAATTATGTCTCTACGCTAGAATTGCTAAATTGATCAAACAAATAATACTAAGCAATTCTAATTCAAGCAATCAAATAATATGTAAAAGGTAAATACTTGAATGTAAAGAGACAAGGGACAAACGATATTTTTCCGTGGTGTTCGGAGACTTGCCGGTCTTCCCTAGTCCACGTTGAGGCAAGCCCACACTTGGACTGGCTCCCGCTCGAGCACTCGCCTCTTTCCACTAGTCGTGGTTTTTCACGCTCGCGCGTAGGCTCAACCCGAACCTTCACAAACTTCGCCGGGGCTTCTCACACCTCGAGAGTTCCCGCGCACGATGCCTACGCCGTCTAGGAGTCGGCAACCTCCAAGAGTAACAAGTCCCGCTCCTTCGCTTGAACCTCACCGGGCACAACAAATGCGCTCCCGGTGATCACCAAGTGCAACACATACACAAGGCCTCACTCAAGTGCAACACATGCACAAGAGACTTTCAAATCACTTCCTAATTGCAACACATGCAATTAGTCTCACTCTTAAGCTCAAGAGGCAAATGGAGAAAAGCAACACATGCACACAACTCCCACACACAGCAACAACACCAGCAACCTTTGCCCCAAGCCCCCCAAGGGGGTATATATAGCCCCCCACAAGAAAACTAGCCGTTTGGGGGCAAAATGGGCGAATCACCTTTGTGATACTACCGCCTCTAAGGGCGGTAGTACTGCCCGTAACCCCAACGATGCGGCTATGACTACAAACCGATACTACTAGCCCTCGAGGCGCAGTAGTACCGCATTCTTGATACTACCGCTCCCACCGAAGCGATAGTGCTTGCCAGCCACCCAGCCAAAAACACGCCTTTGGAAAAGTGCTACTGCGACAAACTGCGGTAGTACCGCATTTTGATACTACGCCACACCCAATGCAGAGTGTCTTATCTCTTGAAAACACGATTTAACTCCGAAATCCATTTCTCCGAAAACCGAAATCCATTCTTTGAGCCACAAAGATGATCAACACATGATCATACATATGTGCAAAACACATTCGCACCAACTTAGCTCATGCTCAAAGAATTCAAACCAAATTGCGAAAACACATTTCGCAATCAACTCAAAGACTATTTGCAAAACGTATTAAGCAAATCAAACTCGAGTTTATGAGATTAATTCCCCTAGCCATGTGAAGGTCAACACGAGACCCAGTCAACTTGCCAACACCCGTTGCAAGCCCTACTCACATGCTCTCGGAATTCCGGACTCATAAACCTCAGTTTATTCGCACAACGAACTTGCAAATAACACAATAAACACATTTCATGCTTGAGCACTACTCTTTGCAACACATGCAAAAGTCTAGCTCCAAGCAACATCAAATCAAGATGCATGAACTCTTCTAATTGCAACACATGCAATTCTCTAGTTCCATGCAACACCAAAACCAAACATCAACTAAAACCAAATCACACGTATGAGCTCTTTACTCGCAACACATGCAAGCCTCTAGCTCCATACAAACACACAAACACAAATTCGTGCTTGAGCTCTCTCCTTTTGCAACATATGCAAAACTTAGCTCCAAGCAACCACACGGTTTTAAGAAAGATTGTTTTGCGAAACCAAAACATGAAGCTTCAACTAATGCAATACATGCAAAAGTGAACTTCACGCAAAACTCAACGCATTAGCTTATCCTATTTGCAACACATGCAAATCAAAGCATTATGCGAAAACCAAATGCAACCAAGCATAAGTTTAACCCATTCGCAACACATGCCAAATGGTTAACCCATATGCAAAAACCAAATCAAATAAGATTTGAGCTTGAGTGAACGCGGAATGAGATCACCAACACATGATGAAGCTCAAACAAAGGGAACGACCCCTCTTAATAGCACGGCGATAAAAACCTTAGACTCAAAGACTAAAAAGTCCTTAGCCTATCTAATTATACCTTCGCCGCCGCGCGCAAGCAATCCCCTTTGGGGTCTTTATGATCATCACTTTGATACTCCCCCGGGATCATTACTCGACTCCTCTTTATCTTCGGGATCCATTCTTGACGTCCATCAACTCATGATGCCGTCCTTGTCCCGTTCTCATCATCTCATCTATCTTTGGACCTAACTCAATCACAACTCATAAAATAGTTAGTCCAAGATGCATGATTGTCTCAATTATCTCTTGCACTCCATTAACACATAATGGATGCCTTTAGATCAATTGAGCACAACCTAAATCAATTGAAATGATTTAATTGTGTCTTAAGTATAATAATGCAACTCATGCTTTATTATACTTAAGAACTATTCATTTGTCCTCAATTAATCACAAAACACCATCAACACATGATGAAGTGTTCTTTAACGATTAACAAGACAAATGAACTCAATTTAAATTATCATTTAAATTGACTCTTCAAGTTAGAGTGTGAACTCCCCCTAGATATGTGCATCCATGTAATATATGGATTGGGAAACATGATGCACATTTTGTGGTTAATACAACGGGGACATTCATACTTTAACTTGAATCCAAAGTATGTAATTAATACTATAATGAATATGCATACATACCTCGGGTTTTCCATTTTTCAATGCGATGAGACTAAACAAAGATATTCTAAACAAACATGTTAGTCTCGATATAAGATTGTCATTAATAACACTATCGCATTAGGGGATAAACTCAATATTGAATTTGTCATTAACACAAGATTAAATTTGTCATTAACACCAAAACCATAACTAATGAAGGTTGAACTTACACCACACCCTCCACCTCTCCCCCACTGTCTTCTTCAGTGGACTCCCCCCTATCGTCTCTCTCAGTGGCCTCTCTACAGCGCCCATCTCAGGCCGCGTGCTCCGCATCCTCAATCATGCGCTCCCAACATCCCCACCATCTCCTAAGGTGCTTACGCCCAAGAATCAGCAAGTTGTAGTGAAGCTGAGTAATAAAGGGGCGAAGAACCAGCCGATTGCAGAGAACCCTCGGCCATGGTGGCCTCCTCCGACCCCGACAGTAGCAGGAGCGGTGTCACAGGGCTCTCCAAAGCTAGCGATGGGAAGTCCAACATGCTCGGTGATAGCACCTCCACCCCGCGCAGCGAGAAACCTCGCGGAGAGAACCAATTTTCAGATATCCGAATTAATATATTTAGAAATATCCAAAAATTATTTCAGAATATCCTGAGCTGACGGATAGTATTCTCCTGAATCCGATATTGAATCTAAATCAAAATATCCAAATCTGACAACTATCTAACTCAACAGGCTGAATTTGATCCAAAGGTATCTGATCGGTCGGTCGACAAATATCCAATCCGATTGCATCCCTAATCTTGAGCAATGCAATGATCATTAGTGCTAGGAGATGTTGTATCAAAAATTGGTTGTAAAGTTAAACAAGTCGAAGAATCATTATCAATGGTAAGTAAAACTATCTCAAATTCTACATTTCTTGTAGTAGCTTCAGAAATTTTAGATTCAGTTGTAGATGAACAACCAACATTATCATTACCCGATGAGAATAAAGCATCTTCATAAACAGTAACATCACAATTAATGATTAATTTACAAGAATCAGAACACCATAAACGATATCTTTTAACACCAGAACCATACCCAACAATATGCATTTTCTTACTGTAGGATCTAATTTTATATTGCTAACATGAGCATATGCATGACAATAAAAAATTCTCAATTGAAATAATCAACTAATTTACCTGACCAAACCTCTTCTGAAAGCTGAAAATTAATGGTGGAATTTGAAGAGCAATTGATCAAATAACAAGCTGTAGAAACAGTCTCGACCTACAACGCACGCTTATACTATAAACATGCATTTGAAAGCATGCAACGAGCTCTTTTTCAGAAGAGTGTGATTTATACGCTCTGTTACACCATTCTGCTGAGGCTTTCCTGAAACAGTTAAGTATCTAGCAATACCATGATTAGCACAAAATTGTTCAAACTCACCACTACAAAATTCTAATCGATTGTCAATTCTAAGATTCTTGATTTTTCTTCCAGTTTGATTTTCTACCAAAACTTTTCAATTCTTGAACACTGAAAAAGCTTCATGCTTATGTTTTAAGAAATAAACCCAAACTTTGTGAAAAAAATCATCACATGTACTCACACCCTTCAATACAAAGAAATCTAGATCGACCTCAAAGATAAAAAATGAACAAAATCAAGCATTTCTTTAGTCAGATAAGTTGAAACAAAAAACTGACCCTCTTTTGTTTGCCAAAAATACAAAGCTCACAAAAATCAAGTTTGCTAATATCACTCAAAAGTCCTTTCTTGCATAAAAGATGTATACCTTTCTCACTCATATGACCCAAGCACATGTGTCAAAGCTTGGCGATATGAGGGTCCAATGCAATAGTAGAAACAGCTGTAGAAATTTTAATTGTACCTATTGGCTTTCATCACAATTACAAGGTTGCCTTTTGAAATATTAAGAACACCATTTTTCACCAATATATTTATAACCCAGAGATACTGCGGTGCCTAGCACAAACTGGTGTCTTCATTTTCTATCTATGATGGAAATGGTGATTTGGACTTTGTTTCTATACGGTTTTTTGTTGGATGAAGAATCAGTGTATTGGAAGCAGCTAATTGGAATGAAAGTTCGGAAATCTTTATTGGGCATTTGAACAATGACCAAAATTTAAGTCAAACAGACCACAAGCTATTAACACATAATATCTTCAGAAAAGAAGGTAAAAGCGTAAATGAGAACAACCATTAAAACTTACCATCACAAACAAAAAGCTTTGTGCACTATTTCTCTTTGTACTTTCCAGCACAGTTCACATGCAGTTGGACAAGCTTGCACAGCAGATCATCTCCAAATCACACACCTTGCATGATCAACAGTCCATAACGACCAGCTAATCTTGTTCCCACCTTTTTGCAAACTATATGTGCTCACAATCATTACACCTCAGTGCAGCATTGCTGACCTGTCTCTGAAAACCAAGCGCCAGAAATGGCCAAATCATCCATCCTTCTTCTGCTGCTCATCTTGATCTGTGCAGTTCTTGCTCGCACCGATCCGATGCTGAAGAGGTTCGAGCAATGGATGGGCAAGCATGGCCATGCCTACACTGACGCAAGCGAGAAGCAGAAAAGGTTTGAGATCTACCAGAGGAACGTTGAGCTCATTGAGCAGTTCAACTCCATGAGTAATGGCTACATGCTGACTGACAACAAGTTCGCCGACCTGACGAACGAAGAGTTCAGGGCGAAGATGCTTGGCGTCAGGCCTCAGAGTAGAACAGAGCACACTTCGAACAGATTGAATTATGTTCGTATCTCTTTCAAACTATGTGTTTGATAATTAATTCTAATGCTTGGGAACAATGGCAATTATAGTTCTTTATGCTATGCTAATATGTATATGTCATAAATGTATGTTGGCCTTGGATATTTCGTAGGTGACAATGCCTGAAGAGGATAACACCACTCTACCAAAAAGCGTCGATTGGAGGAAGAAAGGAGCAGTGGTGCCGGTGAAGAACCAAAGGAATTGTGGTATGTGAGACGCTGATAACCTACGTTGATTTATCTGTCAAATGATGGAATTGAACTTCTTTAGCATGAAATTTTGCGTTTTGCAGGTTCTTGCTGGGCGTTCTCTGCTGTTGCGGCCATGGAGGGCATCAACCAGATCAAGAACGGGAAGCTGGTGTCCCTGTCGGAGCAGGAGCTCGTCGACTGCGACGCCGAGGCCGTCCGGTGCGCCGGCGGGTACATGAGCTGGGCGTTCGAGTTCGTCATGAAGAACCACGGCCTCGCATCCGAAGTGAGCTACCCTTACCAAGGTACGCACGCATGCATGTGTCCACCCATGGATTGCACTATTAGGACACCAAGAGTCATTGTTGTTGAAGTATATATTAATTGTCTATCTTTCCTTATTAGCTTAAACTTTTAAGTGAATTAACTGGTACATACAACTTAATATAGTGTCAGAGCATTACAGCTCACTTCTATTCCACGTTCTAGCACTACAGGAATTGACACTATTTTCGTCGGCCAAAAATAGGCCGGCGTAAATAACTGAGTATTTTCGTCGATATAATTGATAAGGCCAACGAAAGTACTAGGGACATCGCGCTCGGGTAATTTGAATTTGTTTTGGAGTTAGTTTCGTCGGTCTAGACAGACAAAATTATGCCACGTGGGATGACGCAGCTATTTTCGTCGGTTGGAACCGACAAAAATAGCGTTTTCGTCGGTTCCAGCCGACGAAAATAGTCCCGATCGAATCCGCCAAAAAGGCCCAGCTGCAGAGGCCCGCGCGTCCGTGCGAAAAGGGTTCCCCGACACTTCTCCGCTCCACGCCGCCGCCGCTCAGCGCCACAGCCAACGAAAATAGAGCTGCCACGTGAGCAAGAGCGGGGACGGCCACTATTTTCATCGGTCGCTCTGGCCGACGAAAATATAATTATTTTCGTCGGTTGCCGACGAAAATACTTGCATTTTCGTCAACATAATTTCATTGGACTATTTTCGTCGGTTTTTTCCGTATTTTCGTCCGTTTTCGGCCGACGAAATAGTGGTGATTCCTATAGTGTAGACGTCTGGTGCATACAACTCAATAATTGTATGTTTGGCTTGTGCATGTGCACGCTTGATCGACGTTGTCGGATTGCATGCAGGCACGAACGGCGCTTGCCAGACGGCGAAGCTGAACGAGAGCACGGTGACCATCGTTGGGTACCAGAACGTGACGTCCAACAGCGAGCCGGACCTCCTGCGGGCGGCCGCGGCGCAGCCGGTGTCCGTGGCCGTGGACGCCGGCAGCTTGATGTTCCAGCTCTACGGCAGCGGGGTCTACACGGGGCCTTGCACCGCCGAGGTGAACCACGGCGTCACGGTGGTGGGCTACGGCGAGACGACTGGCGCGGGGGAGAAGTACTGGATCGTCAAGAACTCGTGGGGACCCGAGTGGGGCGACGCCGGCTACATCCTCATGCAGCGCGACGCCGGCGTGGCGTCCGGCCTGTGCGGCATCGCGCTGCTCCCGAGCTATCCGGTCATGTGAACCTTGTGGTCCGCGCTGTGTTAGGTGTTCTGGTTTGTTTGCTTAGTGATGTAATTATGTATGTTTGTAACCATGGCGAAAGTGTAAGAAAACCAAAAAAAAAACTATGTAAAGGAAGAAGTCTATATAGCATTTCTAACTTTGGATGAAAGTCAATCCAGTACCCTAAATTATAAAACCAGACATATGATCCCCAAACTTTGCAATCTAGTTCAAATAACGCTAACCCAGTTTCGTACAATGGTATTGCTATGTGATGCAATGAGTGTACAGTTTTGTTATATATGATGACACACTGGTAAGTTAGGTCAATAAGTGAGACCTACATGTGTTTCTCATATGTCAAGCTCTCATCCCCTCTGTTTCAATTTGGAAGAGAAGTCCTGTGAAACCCAATTATCATTGACCTAAACTTGTTCAACGTATCATCCTTCATGGCCAAACCGCTCTCTCATCATGTCACGGATAATACCACTACACCAAAGTGAGTTATGGTGTTATTTGAACCGGATTATAAAGTTCAGAGGATCAAATGTTTAGTTTTATATTTCTAGATGCCAGATATACTTTTCCAAGATATACTTTTTAAAGTTCGAGTCAGGCCTTAAGGTCCTTAGCGAGTTTTCTTTTCTAAATCGCATTTGGGTCCTCGTCGCCGTTTACGGAAAAAACCTTCGTTAAATTCAAAAACCTGAAACCGTATTTACTCAAGGCCTGAAGCAATACCTGGAAAAGGGATTTGTTCAATCTGCATGGCAGCTTCATGTTTGAGTTTGCCTTGTGACAAAACTTCCTGAAAAGTTGCATTAGTTTTTCAAGGAAATTCTAGTGTTCTAGTTGGCGACAGTTCGTCACTTGAATGGATCGAACCCTTTTATGCTTCTAATTAATTCAATGATCTTTTTAGTAAAAACTGAATGCCTGTGGTTGAAGGGTGTTCAAAGATTATCATTACCTTATAGAGAAACAACAGGATTCCAAGTGTCCTTTAAATTTACTCAACAGCAAATCTGAGCAGCACTAATCCTCGATTACATCAGTCATCGATATATCATATCCATAACATGACAGCTTTAATCAGCAGCACAAACTATAATTGGATTACCAAAAGCCACCCATACAGTATGGAGAAACATGTTATGAAATACATCTTTTCTACTGAAGTGCCAGAATACCAACGTGCCTGTGAACCTAGACAGCCTCCAGCTTCTGAGGGTATTATCGTAATCAGTTGCGCTCATAAATAATAAATATTAGAAATGTATAACTGTCTGACCGATCAACAAGCTAAAACAAAACTTGCATGACGTAGTCGTGCTTTGCGGCAGCCCTGATGTTGTCCATGTCATTTCTTCAATAGCTTCCTCAACACATCTTCAGCATGATGCTCCATCTTTGGTAAAACCCAGTCATGCTGGATGATATCCAGACTGTCTTTCTCTGCGCCCAAACTCTGGAAGTGGCCAATTGAAAAGGGTAAGAACTTTCTGTGTAAATCAAGTCCTTACTAAGAAATCACTGAAACATACATGCACAAAGGCATTCAGTGAAATCAATAATGTAAAAACAACCAAAACACTATAAACTATAAAGAAGATTGAGATACTTTGGGCAACAAAATAACAAATCAATGAAGAATTAAAACAACTGTGTGCATTGATGAATTGGTAATACTAGCCCAAGCCGCGCGCTACACTGCGCCAAGTGAATTTTGATAGAATGCTCAGATGGCAAAACCAATCTCTACAGTGGATGCCATAAAAAAAGCTAAGAAAACCTGAAATAATCACAATTCTAGAACTTGCAGGAGCGCTTCTGCATAAACGGAGAATGGGGAAATTGACAGGGTTTTTTCCCCCAAAAAACAGGGATTTAGGACCCAAAAGGAATTTCCAGAGCACCACGAGGCTCTTCTTTGGAGGGGCTTTTCACAATTTTTTTAGGAACCCCGAGGGCCTTTTTTGCAAAAGAGATGGTGGAAGGGTTTGCAACTTTTTTGGAACAATGAGGGCTTCTTTGCAAAAGATCAGGTGCAGGGGCTTTTCGCAAAATCGCCGAACATGGACGCACTCCCGGGGGGTGGGGCACGATATCTATATGCCTATATGAAAAGGCAAAAGGAAGATGGCAAGAGCTTTGCGTAGGAACTGTAGCACTCATCTGCAGTATCATGTCTGACAACAGAGCAAGAGGAAAGAAGGCGCAATTTGCATTGCACAAGGGAATTCTTGAAAAAACAACTATACCCTAAAGTATCATTTAAAACTTAGAATATTGAGTTGCATGCACCAGCCAATTCACCCAAAAGCTTAAGCTGATGAGGAAAAGTGGGCAATTTACTTATACTTCAACACTCCCCCTCACGTGTAGGCTCCTTGAGGCCTAGGACGTGGAATAGAAGTGGGCTGCATTTTTTTTTTTAAAATTGCGCCAACCGGGTCTTGAACTTGAGACCTCTTGGCTCTGATACCATATTGAGTTGCATGCACCAGCCAATTCACCCAAAAGCTTAAGCTGATGAGGAAAAGTGGGCAATTCACTTATACTTCAACATAGAAAAGCCAAGCAAGTGGAACAACAGTCCATAGGAGATCGCTAATTAACAGTAATCACCCAAACCATCACTATGCATGGTTACAATAAATGCAGCATTGAATGTAATTCAAACATTGTTCACACAAGCTCCTTCAAGCTTATACAGCTTTTGTTTAAACTAAACAAATTTGATTTCTGAGAAGGTTGAATTAAATGCAGTACATGAAAAACAAAAACGCTAAGGGGCCTCACATGCTAAACAGAGTTGTTTTTTATCTTATGCATGTGAAATTAAGAGCATTCTGTGCTTGTATATATGTGTCAGTTGGGGGTAAGCATAGAAATTTCATTAAAAGATGGAACGCTTCATACCATTGTTGGGTTAAAGCCAAATCCACCACCCATCTGCATCATCTTTTGTGCGTCATCAGTAGCTGCATGGCATGAATAAATCACAAAACTCCGAGACAACAAACAGCAATTAAGACAGCCCGTAAATATTACAAAGTGTTTTGTAGTGGACTAAAGCATGTATCTAACCATTTTCTTCGCCGAGGATCAGACTGAAAAGACCCCTCAAGCCAAATAAATTGAGGAAGTACCTAATAATAATGGCAAACCATTAGAGCACTTTAGACTTTGTTAGTAGTTATGTAAACTAGATCTTTCCATACTTGAAAACAAGATAACAATTTTATACACACCATGAACGGCTGCTAACATAGCTCACGTCAACAGTACTCAGATCTATCCCATTTTGCAGCATTCCCCTGAATCGTTGAGTCAATGGAAAGGGAATTTTGGCTGAAAAGAGATTGACAGATATGTGAGCCCATGGCTGCAAGCACATGCCACTGATGTGTACATGATCACAAAAACAACAGAAACAGATAATGTGTATGGCTACATATCAGCTACCAGTACGCTGAATCCACCAACCATTTCGATCTTATAAGAAATTTCTAGACATTAAAAAGTCATGCTCCTTTAAGAATTTTATTGTCAAAAAGCCCATGAATCACAGGGCAGAAGATGGTGAAATTTACATAATTGTGAGACTGATCTACCTGAATATTTCCAACAACAAGTTTCCAAATGCAAATAGAAAAGAAGGGTAACTACTTGTCTTAACATAAGCGATAACATGGCTGGAAGCTTCAATGCAAATACATGACAAAAGCATTTGTGGCATCTACTGATGCACTTCTGTCAAAATGTTTGATGTACCTCTCATAAGGTTTCTTCAATGAGAACATTATATACCATAGATCTCCATAGATTTGAAAGTCAGTACTTTTGTAATTAGCAGTGATGATCTTACAACAGCAAGAAATAAATGTATCAACATGGAACTGGCATATGAAAAGAGCAATTACCATAGTAGTTTGCACAGTAAAACTAAAGCATGACATACCTGCAACAAAACCTGAAAAGAAGAAGTTCACCCATGCAAATGTAAGTGTCTGCAAAAGAATGAAACGACCTGTTAATAGAAGGCACAGTGGCAATTATGATGCAAATAAATTAATATGCGTGTCACTGAACCTGTGGAACTATCATGGAGAGATTCTTCTTCATCATGTCCATGGCCATGTTTGGATCTGAAAACATGGCCGCCTGAGCTTTCTGTGCATCTTCTTTCGGAACATGAAGTAATCCGTTTTCCTAGAATGCACTCAATGACTCAAGAATGTCACAACAACATACAATCAAAGATAATATTCCAACAGCTCGAGGAGCAATGTGTCAAATCAATCATCAGGCAATCATCAAGTCCATCTCGGCAATGATTGCTCGAGGAGCAATGGAGCTACAACTTTGCACTTCCATCGAAAGATTAGTTTCGGGCACTCTCTTCTGGGTTCTGGATATAAAGTGCTAAGCTTTACCGAGCCCTCCTTAGATGAGCTTAATAGACTAAGTGGGATTACCTCGTTGGTGTAGTAAGACTTGCGAGCCTTGAAGGCCTTGGCTGGGATGAACTGCGCACTGTTCCTCAGGTTCCTCGCCCTGATGACCGCCTGCCTGTGAAGAAGCAAGACCCTCACATCAGCTACATCATCAAAAGCTAAACATGAACAGAAGCAACAGTAAAACGTAACACGCTCGCGGGCGCTAAATTTGTAAGAAATCCCTGTGTGACTCCTGGATCTAGATCGCTCGGACCGAGCGAATCGGGGAACAGATCGGGGTGGAATTGGATGCGGGAGGTCCAGCGAGGGGGAGGCAGAAGAGAGCACGGACCCCTCCTTGACGAGCTTAGGGTCGGCGGACGGCGACGACGACGGGGAGTGCATGAGCTTGGAGACGAAGTAGCGGAGCACGCCGATAAGCACCATCACCACGGAGAGAGGGACGAGGACCCAGTCCCGGATCGCCGTGTCCAGAACCAGCTCCTCCGCCATCGAAGCCGGGAGTGGGGGGACTAGCTACAACCTAGGCGAGGCGGCGACCGGCGACTCGGCAGTGGCGTCGCGAGAAGAGGAGAGCTCGCCGGGGTGGGTGGATGGGCCGAGGCGGATTCGACGAGGCTCGCCGTAATAAATTGAAACGGGGGGATTAGGCGTTGTTTGTACCCGCATCCCAACTGATCGGCCCAAACCATGTTCCCAAGCCCAACCCTGACCCGTTTCCTTTTATGGATCGGATGCGATTTTCTTTTCTGAAAGGTTTACTTCCGACGGTTACCAACGCTTTCTTACCAAATTTTGGCAGTATTAAACAAATTTGTTAAGTATCTTGATTTGCTACTAAATTTTAATAAGATTCTTTTATCCCTTGATTCTGTAGTTCATTTTCTTACTAGTCTTGGGCCAAAACATTGATAATCAATTTGAGATCAAATTTTGATAAGGTTTAGTAAGACAAATTTTGCTACAATGAAGATGCTGAAAGTTGAAATATGTTTCAAAACTTTTGAACCAAATTCACCTGAAACAATGTAAAAATGATCAGGTTGTACGGCTGCACCTCCCAGTCCTCCTAGCTGGTAGATATGCAGTGTGGTGGTCCATGGTTTGAATGTGTGATGAAAGAAAATAAAAGGTATGCTACGGCCAACTTCGGGGAGTAACAGTTGAGATGACTTTGGCAGGAGAACTAGGGCTGTGTTTGGTATAGATATAGCTCTATCAAATTTGTGAATCTGGTAAAGTTGGTATTCTACCTCCACCAGATCTGTGGGCTAGAGTTGTAGGTATATTAAGAGTATTTAGATGGATCATCTTATTTACATTTTAAATTAAAAATATAAATTTAATTTACTTTATTTTAGTATATAAGTTTTAGATTAAAATAAAACTAAAATCTAAAATTCTACCCAACAGAATCTAGGCCACGGAAGTTGCAAAGCAAAACTAGTTCTCACCGTACCAACGCAGGCAACTTCTGTGCAAGAATTCCCAAAACACGAAGTCTTTTGTAGTGTAGCAAGTGGCAACAACGTAGCGCACACACTGACCACGTCAACCAGTTTTCTGAAATAAGACAAGAAAGAGATTAGCATTGCTATGGGGATTGGGGAACATCCAATTCAACACAAAATGCGCTGCCTAGCATTGTAAGTCACATGATACTCGAATTACCAGCATGGTTAAATCTCGAGTCATTTGCTACCCATTGTTTTGGAGTAATCATTTTGTAGAAACATGGACGAGTGCTTTGCGTTAAATCCTTTAGCAATAGGCATGAGTTATTCGTTTTCTACTGTGGAAAACTCGGCATCTTGGGAATTAATAAAAATCAATTACATTGAACGCTGTACTGGGCTAGAAACGATAACATGACGTAGAAAACTTGCTCCATAGTGTGAGACTGTAAGCATAATAAAGAACCTAAAATTAGATCTAAGAAATGACGAGAATAATGTTCTAAAGAAGAAACCGAAAAACAAAAGACAACTAAGCGCGATTGCCTATCACTAACAAATACAGGTGGCGTGACGCATGCAAAATACAAGTAGGAATGGCCGTCTATTGCTAACAAAATACCATAAAAGAGCATACCGATAAACAAAAAGATGACTACGGGCACTTGCTTGCCACCGACAAAATAGATGGTGCGAGACAGACAAAACACGAGCAGAAACCGCCACCTATTACCAACAAAAACAGCATACATTATTGCTGTTTTTCATAAAGACGTCTGACGTGTAAAAAATATCCGTACACACAAGCATGGGATAAGCACATCGAAATAGAATTCATGTGCGATCACCTACTTTTTAAACAGAAAGATAACTTATTGAGAAATAGCCCGCTATGTATGATCTAAGAAATCAATATTTGCATTAAATGACAGAATAAACTATGTTTCATCTTTCATTATATAAATTCATAGTAACCTGAGAATTTATATTAGAACAAAGAGTATCACAGCCCACTGTTCTGCAAACAATAGCGAGAGAGAGAATAAATAAAACAAACGTGCCTGCGTACGCCGAGCGAAGAATCCTGCCGTCGCCCAGGAACGGCCGGGTCACCCATCCGTACATTAACGACGAAGCGTAGGCCCATTCCCGTCATTTCAACCCCCCCTCCGGCGTATCTCAGTCGCACATCGCCTCTCCACACGAAAACCGGAGGCAGGGGGCCAGGGGCAGTGACGGAATTACCGCGCCATTCCACGGGCGGAAAGGCGAGGCAGGAAAGCGGTTCGAGGGTTTAAGAAGCGACGCCTTCTTCCCCCTCGGACTCCGCACCAGCAAAAACAAAGGCGGAGGAGGGAGGAAAAGAAAAGCTCAGAGAAGGGAAGGGAAAGCATTCGCGGCACGGACGGCGTGCGGCTTGAGGACTTGAGGTTATCGAGAGAAGAGGAGGCGGAGGAGGGAGGCGCCAGCTTGGCGCTCCTAGGGTTCCGGGCTCCGGTCGCCACGGGGCCAGCAAGGTCACTCCTCGCCCCCCGGGGGGGGCCGACTGTACGGTGCTTGTGTGTGTGTTTTCTTTGATTTTACTGTGGTTTTTTGTTTGAGGTGTTTTGAGGGGGTTGTGGTCATGTGCTTGTTGATGAACAGTGAAAGGTGCTGTTTCTTTCCCTCCTTCGATGCGGTTTTAGTGTTTGTGGAGTACTACGTTTGGCGAACATGGGTGTTTTTTCGAAGGATTTCGCATGAATGCTCGATCAGGTGGTGAGTTCGTCACTTGTGAACGTTTTTGTCCCATGGTTTAGCCTCTGTCTCCCTGAGACAGCGGTTATTTGCCAAAGATGGTTTTTTTTTGGTGCTTTTCTTCGGGGGATTGGAAATTGTGGGTTGGATGAAGAAATTCAGTTTAGACTGGGAGTCAGATAGGTATTGGACTAGTAATTTTTTATAAACTATAATGTTTTGTGTTAAATGGTGAAATGCATGCATGATTTTCACCAAGAAGTTGACGTCTTTGGTGTTCTTCATGGCGTTTAAATACCATTAGATGGTGGAGTTTATTCTGCTGTGCGGTGTTAATGCGTAGTTGTGATTGTTAAATTCCTACTGGGAATTGTTTTTGCATGATTTTTCCCATGGAGCATGCATCTTTGGTGGGTTCTTAGCATTATATGTATTCTTATTCTGCATTCGCACAGCCGTCCAAAAGAGAACCACTCTTGCAGAATTTAGTTAATCAGCACTAAACGATCACCTTTTTTTGTCCAGCAAAATGGCCACAGAGAGTGCTCTAACGTTAATTGGAGGAACAGGAGCTGGGAACTGGCCACCAAGCAAGGACCTGGGTTCATACAACTCTTTGCCAGCAAGCCTTTCAGGCGAAGAGTTGGCGTTCTTGTCAAATGGTGGTAGTATTTATGGGAGCTGGACAGATTCTGTCCCGAATCGCAGTGGAAGTGCTCCCCCGAGCATGGAAGGGTCTTTAGCTGCACTTGGTCACCCCAGAGGTCAGCAGAGTGGGAACCTTGAAGCCACATTGGGGAACTTGGGCACTGGAGCTTTCAGTTTGAAGTCTGAGGAGCACCTATGTTCTGATCCGGCATACTTTGAATATTATGGCTCCAAGGTGAATTTGAACCCAAGACTTCCGCCACCAATTGTTTCAAGGGAGCGCCACCACCTGATGAACCGGTTTGGCAAGGCTGGAGAATGGAGGCCGTTCTCCCTTGATGACAACAGCAGCAGGTCCTTGTTTCTTTGTCGTTCTGCTCTATCAACGCACAAGGAAGAACCTGAGGATGACAGGTCGCCAAGGTTGGATTCAAGTTCAGCAGAGGATGTTCAATGTGATTCTGGGCAGAGCATATCTAAGTTAGGAACCACAGTTCAAATCGTGTAGATTTAATGCAGGTAATTGGCCCATACATTAACTCCTTAAACATTTTTAGCTCTGCTGCATTTTATTCCATATGCATTGTAAGCAAACACTTTTAGCTCTGCTGCATTTTATTCCATATGCATTGTAAGCAAACTATTGTTTTTTATTCCCAAGATATTCATTTTTCATCCATCAAGTATTAGAATCTTCAGTTGTTAGGAAGTTGTAGCAATTGAGTACTCTTTTGAAATATTTTTATCTCAAATATAGCTGAGGTTTAACACTTCAGTGTTTTGAAATAGAAAGTGCAAATTCTGAATGGTTAGACTGATTGGTCTTGTCTTATTACCTATTTGCAAAATAAAATCAAAACATATATTTGCTTCAGGAAAAGATGTTGGGATTGGCAACATCTAACCCAGTAAATTTTACAGGAAGAACATGATTCCTGATTGTGCTCAATAAATCGTGTTGTTTACCAATTCTCAAGGGTTGGGCTTTTCTATCTCCGTGACCACTTTCTTGTCTTTCTTCTTTTTGCATGCATATGAGCTCCCTAATATCACCTTTTTTCACCAGAGTATGTTATTGATGATAAGCACCGTGGATACCTTTTGAACATATTGCTAATTGTTTGCTTATTGTTCAGGAAAATTTTCCTCGGAGCACTGCTTTATATGATAATTCTTCTGATCCTTCAAATACCAATCCTGGTGATGGAGGATATATCTATTCTGGCATTAATTCATCAAAGAATTCCCCACTTGATGCTGTCGAGTCATTGGGCTTGAATAGATTTCCAACAGATACTGATCAATGGTCACCTAGACCTATTGGGAGTCCACTGAGAAATACACTTGGTAGCAACAGTCCCTCAGCTTCATCTCCTCCCGCTTCATCCTGTTCTGATCACAATATTATTATTCAAGCTTCTCAGCAGGGAAACCCAAGCATGGACATTAAGCCTGGTGGTGCAATTGGTGTTATGCTTGACAGTGTGGACTCGAGTTTGAAGAACCTGAGGATTAGTTTGGATACCCAGGGTAATTCACATATTATGCAACAGTGGCAGGATAATGCCTTACTGCAGAATGGTCCGTCACATATAGTCCATGCCGATCCTCTCCAAATGATTCCTCAAGGAATCAATCTTCCTCAAATTCCTTTTGTGGATTACTTCTCTCATGCTCATATGAAATTACACCCTGGGGACAGTCCATTGTTGTCTCAGCTTGGAATGACAACACCTTTTTATACACCGAGTTCTTTTGGGAGTCCATATTATCAGAATTTCCAGTCACCTAGTGTTTTGGCTTCTCCATTTGGAATTGATGGATATGGCTTGCATGGTTCATTCTTGCCACCTGTTATAACTAACTTTGCTCCACAGCTTCCTGTTATGACACCTTTTGATACTCCTATTTCTCCAAGCTTCAATGGTAGGCTATCTGGTTTTCCTTCAGTAGGAAATCTTGCTGCAGGAGCTGAATATTCGCACCCATATAAGATTTATGAGCAACTTGGGGTAGCTATACCACCATCCATTCCCGATCTGAGCCTTATTCATTATTTTCAGCAATCCTCGATGCATCAGTATGGTGGTGGAAATCCATATGATACAACGGGTTCAAGTACTAATTTTGTGGGGAATCCTGCTGGCTTTTTTGGTTCACAAAAAGTATTGTCTGAAACCATACAACAGTCAGAGCAGAGGTTTCAGCTCCCAATGACTGGAGCTTCTAGTTCCCCTGTACTCAGAAATGGAGGACATTCTGTTATAAATTATCAGAGCACATCACCTTACATTGGTATACCAATGCCTTATCCTGCAAATCCAGTGTTTCATGGGCAACCTTCATCTGGAACATATCCTCACTATGGGAGAAATGGTTCAATGGGGTTCCAATCCCCTTCAGAAAATATGCGCACTAGTTTTGGGAATCAGGGGCAGCGAGGGAGAGAGAAATCTGATGACCCCAAGGCACGCTCTTTTGTTGAAGAACTAAAGTCCAACAGAACCCACAGGGTTGAGCTGTCTGACATCAAAGGCCATATAATGGAATACAGGTCAGTTGTTGTGTTGATTATTTCACTCATTGTCTAGATGTGCATAATCCTATGAAAAGTTTGAGGCATTGATTGCTTCCATGTTCTTGACCTCAGCTCTGACCAAAATGGTAGTCGATTCATTCAGCAGAAGCTGGAGAATTGTACCACTGAAGAAAAGGCCTTGGTGTTTGCCGAAGTCCTTCCTCATGCTTCATCGTTGATGACTGATGTCTTTGGAAATTATGTGATCCAAAAGGTATATCGTATACTGTTATCTTTTCTTGTATGTGCTATCTGTGGCATTTTTTATGCATGTCATGACATTTAAACTTGCATGATTGTACCTTTATTGGGAAGGGATTATATGATTGTACCTTGTTACTGGAGGCAATTGTGAATTGTATGTTTGTATGAAAAGGAATAACATGTAGTACCTGCAGTTCTTTGAACATGGGAGCCCTGAGCAAAGGAGAGATCTTGCCAGTAAGCTTGTTGGCCATGTGTTACCTTTGAGCCTTCAGATGTATGGATGCCGAGTAATTCAGAAGGTATTATTGACTTCTTTTTGGGAAGTGCAACTTTATTTTTTTATAATGATTTGGAATACAAGGACTGCTTCATGTCAACATTTTCCACGACACTTTGTAGCATGTGTTGTCTGTTTTTCTCTCCATTTGTTTGGAGAAAATTTTCTGGTGCTCTCACTGTTGGATTTAGTTTATTCTGATATTAGTTCATACTGTTTTCACTTCCTGCTTCACTGTTAAAATTGCAGGCCCTTGAAGCAATTGAGCTTGACCAGAAAATAGATCTGGTTCATGAGCTTGATGGACATGTGATGCGATGTGTTCGTGACCAAAATGGAAATCATGTTATACAGAAGTGCATTGAATGTGTCCCAATGGAGCATATTGGTTTTATAATTTCTTCTTTTCAGGATCAGGTTGCCAACCTATCAACGCATCCATATGGTTGTCGTGTTATTCAGGTGAATTGGTATCAGTGTTTTTTTATAGAGTAAATCGCTTATTTGCCACTGAAAGTTGGCCGGTTCCCCAAACTGCCATCGCGAAGATTGTCTTCCCTCTATTGCCATCCGATCTCAAATTGCCTTCCCAAAATGCCACCGCCGTCCATTTGGTGTGAACTGACCGCTTGCACGAAAAGACCGAGTTGCTTGTGCTAACTTGACTGCGAAATGAATTCAAAACATTTAAAAGCCTAGAAATATTTTATTTAAATTCTAAATAACCCAAGAACCACTCCAAAAATTTCATAAATTTTGAATTTATTTAGTGCTTCTAAAAATCAAAATTTAGATTCTTTCATTTAGATAGAATCGCTAAAAGATTTTCAGAAAATCACAGAGCTGCTCATGCTCTCAAATTTTACAAATGTTAGTACTCTCTTAAGATCATCTCCAAAAATTTTGCATAAAATTATAAGCACATTTGATAGATTTAAATTAGGCAATTCTTTCATTAAGACAGAATCACTAAGCGATTTTTCGAAAATCACGAGTTGCTCATGCTCTCAAATTTTTACGAAATGTTAGTACTCTCTTAAGATCTCCAAAATTTTCATAAAATTCTAAGCACATTTGATAGATTTAAATAGGGCAACACACTCAAAAGGAGGGCAATTTGGTCTTTTCGTGTCAACTAACTCAGTCAGTTCACGACCAAATGGACTGGTGGCATTTTGGGAAGGCAATTTGAGATCGGATGGCAATGGAGGGAAGATAATCTTCGCGATGGCATTTTGGGGAACCGGCCAACTTTCAGTGGCAAATAAGCAATTTTCTCTTTTTTATACTAACTTCTTGCCATGTTCTTGTGTGTTGAACTTCTTCCTATTCTGCTTGGCAGAGAATCCTGGAGCGTTGCAGCAACAATTCAGAAAGCCAGTGCATAATAGATGAAATCTTGGAGTCTGTTTGCATTCTGGCACAAGATCAGTATGGAAACTATGTCACACAGGTGAAATTTCTTTGCATTCTGTAAGATCTTAGTGGCAGATTTGACTAAACTTCATTGATTAGTCATCAAGATCCTGTTAAGTGTTATGCTTTCAATCTTGCAAAATATGTTACTGTTAGAACCTCTGGTTGCTCTCCATCTGGCGAAGTGTTGTATTCACCCACAATCAACAAAGACCACCTTGTTGGCTTCAACCTCTACCTTTCAGACATTGCATTGACACAGGAGCCCAAACGAGAATTTGCTAAATGATTCAATGAAGGATGTGCTCTTGCTTGCAAACTTAGATGTTTGATGTTTTTTTAGTATCTTTGTATTCAGTAGTAGTGCTTTACTCTAAGTAAAGAGCTGTTTTCATGCTAGCAATTGTAACTTAAATAACTGATGCTGAATTTGGCAGTTGTTCAGTATCCTTCATTGTAACCATGGCTCTTTTGCAGCATGTTTTGGAGAGAGGAAAAGCTCATGAAAGGACCCAAATTATCAGTAAATTGGCCCGGCAGGTTGTGTCCATGAGCCAAAACAAATACGCATCTAATGTCATGGAGAAGTGTTTTCAACATGGGGATGTTGCAGAGCGGGATCTTTTGATCAAGGAGATTCTGGAGCAAACTGAGGGCAATAATTATTTGCTGGTATGTACGATGAATTCAACCCTTATTTCCTCTAGGCTTTCCTCACTTTTTTGAGCAAAACAGCTAAAAGCTCTAGTTTGGTCAAAACTTCACAAATGTCTAAACTTCAGGTAAAAGAGCAGGCAGACACCTTCCTAATAATAATTAATAGCAGTAGGAGTTTCCTTATAAATCAAAACATAATATAGAAATTAGTCATTTTTTAGGAAATCAGACGTGGTTCTCTTAAAATTCTGTGTGGCTGCTGTTTTTGATACCGCTTACTGTAGTATCAATGATTATGTTTCCATCGGTCTTGATTTTGTTAGGCTACACCATTGCTCATTCAAGTATCCACTAATTAATTTACAAATTACCTACACTGTTCTTTAGGTGATGATGAAGGACCGATTTGCTAACTATGTGGTTCAAAAAATACTTGAAACATGCAATGAACAACAGAGGAACATTCTCCTCAGTCGTATGAAATGTCATTTGCAAGCATTGAGGAAGTTCACCTATGGCAAACATATCGTCGGCAGAGTTGAGCAGCTTTCTGGTGACGGTGCGTTCTCTTGTCAATTCCTATCAATCATACTGGCATCCTTGTATATTGAAGTTCCTCTCAGCCTGTCTCTAGCTGCAGTGTTTCAACTCAACTTCCTTTTATATTTGACATTTCAGGTACCGTGCAGCTGGAATCCTAGATGAAACTCTTAACCAAAGGATGCCGAATTCTTCACAGGAAACAAGAAAGAATCTGGGCTTTGCTGCGGTTTCAGCTGCAGAAAGGGCTAACGAACTGTCACCAAAGATCGTACAGATAGTCTAGTAGCCCGTATATCGGTGTATTTATGCTAGGGCGTGCTTACATTATAGGATAATAATAATCGGCGGGTGCACATTAGAGGTTTAGCGTGGTGGTGTGGTAGATATATAGTACATATTTGGACCTCCTTGGTGGAGATGTAATTGCTGCATCCAACTTTTCAGTGCGACTCTGTTCGGTCCTCGCGATGTTTTTCCAGCGTTTATTTTGTTGTTGTTTTGGTGCCACCAGTCGCGAGAGGTCTGTTTCGCGAGTTGGTTCTCCGTGTGGCCAGTTGATGACACTTTTGCAGGTGGCGTACTCATCTCTCGCTTCTTGAAGCTGCGACGTCTCTTGGACAGGAAACAAGAGTGAAGCGTTTCGCTGACCATACTGATTACTGAATAGCCTCTAGCCCTCTACCACCAATGCCGGCAGTGCCTCCTCTCAGGGGTGGATCTACAGTTAAGGGGCCGGGGTCTGATGACCCAACAACCCCGTATTAGCCTCTTATACCCCTCGCTAAACACTGTTGATGACCCTAGCGGTAGATTAGTCTAGACCTTAGCTCCAGTGTTCATCCAATCTGACCAGTCATCCAAAAACAAGCAAGTAGCGGCTGCGCATGTCGGCGATGACCTCGACGATCAATTTTCGTGGATCCGCCCCTGCCTCCTCTCCTACCGCGAGACCTCCATGCGCCGACTCCGACAGGGTAGTGGACGTGGCAGTGGCACCAAAAGCTTTCGCGTCCGAGGATGCTTGATCTCGAACCGGGACACTGCTTGTGCCTCGGTCTTGCTTGCGCTGCTACTAGCGTACGAGCTCCTCTGAAAACTAGCTCTTTTGACCACAAGTCCACAGCAAGGTGAGAATTAGGCGAAAGAACCAATGGACAGGCAGGATCACGGGCATGGCTCGTTTCGACCTGTCTCGAGCCTTCGGAAGCGTGAGCATCGTCTGTCACCAAAAGCATGGAATCAGGCATTCCAAATTAGCGAGGAGCAACAAATGCTTCCACTCATCGGCCAAAAATAAATAAATAAATAAATGAAGGGTGGAACTGGGATTGGAAAACTGAAGGAGGATCAGAAACCCCACCCACACACGAACCTTATTCTGCGGCAATGCATCGCATCGTTCAACAACTCAATTGGTAAGCACGGGGCTTGTCCATGTCAGCCAAAAGAATGTCCTTCCATGCCTCGTCGTAGAACATCCAGGTGAGTGATGCTGAATCCTTTACCTGACAGAGCTCCAGTAACTAATAGCTCAGGGCGGCTCAAAGATGTCTTCTTATGTAGGCGGCAGTAAGAAGTTTTGATCGTTTCATACATAAAATAGTAGCATGTGCTACGAGGAAGCATGCCAATTAGTGTCGGACAGAGGCCAGAATAAAGACCACCAATACCGTCGGTTCGGTATATCTTGCTGAAGGCAATGCTAATCCTAGGATAAGCCTCTCGATTGATATAGTCAAGCGATCCTGTCACAGAACATAAAGAATATGACATAAAAGTAGTATGATTCAAACAACGGAACATATGGATGGAGAAATAGTTTTAGCTGCCATACAAAGGAATCAGATCAGCAGTTACCTTAACAACTTCAAGAGGATGGCACATCAATGTGCCAGCTATTCCAGCAGCTGCACCAAGCAACAGCAATCGGAGATAGGAAGTGGAGTGACAGCTCGATTTTCAGATTAACAAGCTGTATCTTTGGGCATCCATCCTCTTTCCATTTCTCTTGTGCTGCTTTCATGCTCCTTTTGACAAACTCGAATGTTCTGAGCTCAACTGCTTGAGTTGGAATAATGCGGAGCATGTTGATTGTATTACCTGCCCAAAGCCCCTGCCACCCACTTTGTTCAATGATCTCCACAAAACTACCACTGATATGCCTAGATCCTACTCCTACAACCATTCTTGTCCTGAAATTAATAACATGCCACGATATTAAGTGACCATTCCTTTGTTTTAATAAAGGGACACATTATAAAAATTAACAGCAAGATATAGGAACAAATTAACCTTCAACATGCAATGAATACAGGCCTCAAGAGCACAGTTGAAATACATTTCCATAAATCTAAGTGCTGTATGGATATAAAGCCTACAATCTCCATTGCTCTCAGAAAGGCATATGATCCGACCAAAAATACTAGATTTCTAGCATTGATAGATGAATTCTGCTATGCAATAAACAGATTGATATGTTTATACATGAAAATTAGTGTCAATGGTCAAAACTTGGTAAAATGTTGGAATAATAAAATGAGAAATTGCAAGGGTAAAATTGGAATTGTTTTCCTAACAGATGCCTTCAAATTGGTAAAATGTTTTATAGCATATCACTAAGGTTGTGTTTCGGAGAAACCTGTTTGCGAAGGTTGTTGAATGTAATTTTTTTATATATTTAGAACTTAGTTTTCTGACAAATTTCTGAAACTAGGTTATTGAAGCAATTAATGCTCAAATTCTTTAACGAAAAACTCAAAAACAAAAGAAAAGGCACAGTATCGTGCTAACTGCTAAGGCCAGTTAGCTGGAGAATTTGCTTTTGACGGCAGATCTGATCTCTGAAGTGCATGCATCAGCCCCAGATCAGAAAGCAAAGGAAACCAAGCTTATAGTGTCAAGGCTGAGCATGTTAGATGTAAAATTTACTCGGAACTTCATAATGAGTAAATAAATGAACCCACCTGAGTAAAGTGACAAGAAAAATATTGAGATCAAAGTCAGTGAATACCTGATAATCTCAAGGGGGGCAAGCACGGCTTTAGCCATAGCACCAGCTAACGCCCCACTGGCAAATTCTCTAACCTCCCTACTCCTAAAAAACAGGGCTCACAGATGAAGGAAAAAAAAGCTAGAAGAAGCAACTTTACTACAGGAAACTACTTCGGGCTGCGGCAGGACGGCAAAATCTCACAAACCAAATACAGTTCATATGTTCTGCAGCGAACAGCTAGCCCGTGTGACGAAACGTAGAAATTCCGACCGATATTTCGAATCATTGCATCAGCAATCCTAAACCGAAGCAAACGAACGCATCCAATGTGGTGGTGGGTGGGGGGCGTTCGCTCGTTCAGTCAGATTAGAACATTAACCAAGCAAAACTGCATAGATTCCCTCACGTTCATCGCTCGAGTAACCAAGAAATCGCCTAAACTCTGATGGAGGAGAGTTCCTTACCCTCACGACCCCTTCGACGTCAGGCGGCCTGACGCCGATGATCTCGGCGACCTTGGCGCCGTCGAGGTCGTCGTCCTTGGGCAGCGCCATGACGAGCAACTCCTGACGCCGATGATCTCGGCGACCTTGGCGCCGTCGAGGTCGTCGTCCTTGGGCAGCGCCATGACGAGCAACTCCTTGTAGCCGCCTCCGCCGCTCCCGACGGCACCGTCCCCGGCGCTGGCGAGCGATAGCTTCCCGCCGCCTCTCGGCGCGTCCTCGAAGCCATGGCGGTAGGGTGGGCATTCAGTTTTTTTTTCGGTTCAATCGGTTCGGTTTTTCAGTTTTAAAATAATTTAGTTTTTAAAAACTAGAAGCCGAACTTTTTGGACAAAAATAAAAAAATCGAACCGAATTAATCGAAATATTTCGGTTCGGTTAATTCGGTTTTTCGGTTAACCAAAATATGAATAACACTAGGTAGATTAGATTTAGTCCTTTTTATATTGCAACAAAGATTATAGATAAAACCACACAATATTTATATGTCATTACAATATAAGCATAATAGAACATATAAATATACTAAACATATGTATAAATGTATTATAACATAAGAATTATTTAGTGGCTTTAGGAAGAATATTATGAAAGTGATATTGTACATAGGCTATTCGGTTATTTCGGTTTTTTAAAGTGAAAAACCGAACCGAAAACCGAAACCGAATTATACCAAAATAAAAACCGAACCGAGAACCGAAAAAACCGAAATAATCGGTTAATTTAGTTCGGTTTGGTAATTCGATTTCGGTTTAAAAATACCCACCCCTAATGGCGGCGCGTGACCGCTTCCCTTGCGGTGCTGCTTTTGGATTTGGAAGGGTGGACATATTGATAGGAGGGAACTCGAGGGGGGCGAGTGCCAAAGATGTCGTTGCTGTCCGTGCGCGCCATGCTGTGGAATTTGCGGTGGGTTTTTGACAAACTTAGAAATATACGTGGTTTTTGATAAACTTTCTTACTTGTAGATGGGTTTTGACAAAAATCTCCTTCTAGTTTCTTAATGACAATTTTTCTAACATTTGTTGTCTTGATTGAACTCATGCATGTAAAACTCTCATTGTGAGTTTGTTCTAATCGGTGGATATAAAAATTTAGGACTTTATTCCTAACGTGGATATATCGGAAATTGAATATATACCCACCCCCTACCATTTTTCTCCTTTTTCTTCTATTGATGTAAATTCTTCACAAGCATTGTTAGTCATTTTCAAGTTCGTACAATGTATTTTCAAGCCAGCATTGTAATGTGTTACACCCTTTTGTTTTTTCTCGAGAAAGCTAAATCAGAAATGTGTTCCTGAAGAATGAATAATAATCAAGCCACTGCAATACATTACTTGGTCTATTGCTATCTATACGTTTGGCTAAATACAATTGGTTTAGTTATTTGTATATTTTCTGAAGTTTATATATGGTTTTTAGCGATAAGAGGTTGCACTAACCATCAATACAATTGTGCATGCTACCGAGCATTATTTACCCTTTCTATAAAAAAAATGCACTTATTCTATCTCTTTAAGGTAATACTCAGCGTATGACGTCCAACGTAAAAAAAAATCGAATGTTGTATATGTCGTCTATCCACCTCTATATGATTAACCAACTCTAAGCCATCATCTACTTCTTTTCTTATCCACTGTTCAAATCGCTACTTTCTCTTTCACTCACACTGGTGGTGGCCTTGTAAGCCATGACCTTGTTGTTGTGCTTCATACTATGTTTTCCCCACACTAGCCACGACAAGGGCATCCATATGAACCATTGTTCCTACACCCCTTTTGCGTATGCTTAGGCATCTACCACACCTACTATTTCCTCATCCTCCAAGCCTTCATGTTGGCATGCTATGACGACAGCAAGGAAGCCACCCTTACCAAGGACTTCGTCAACCATTTGGAAAAGAGATTGATTTCTAGTAGAGGAAGAAGGCAATGTGATGTGACGCCATCTTGATACTGAGGTTGACCACACTACATGTCATTACCAATGAGGTTGAGGCCACTCAAACATGTGTTTGTTGCGGTGGTAGTTTTTTTTATGTTGTATTATGTGATTTGATTTGTTACAATAGTGATTTGAGTTGTGAATTACAAATCTGAGAGATGTTACACCTGATTATCAAAAACTGTTGGGTCGTCTCCTTCAACTGTTGATGTTATGCAACAATGATCCAATACCCTTTTTATTACGTAGAGATGTGAATATATATCTATTTTTTGATGTCCCAACAAGTGTTGAGCATGCTGCGCATGCAAAAAAGGTTTTTATTCTCATATGTTGCAGGGTGGAACTCCTTCTGTTGCACTTCATTGGTTTTTTTGTTGCACTTATTGTCATTGTGTTTTTTTTAAACATAGTAGATCTCATAGCGTGAGATAGATATAATTATGATGATCTAACTATAAGCAGGATATTTGATGGGAAACTTGGGACATAGGATGAAAATTTCCAGTAAACCATAGTCTTTTTTTTATTAAAAAACATAGGTCTTCTCTATCTGGGCGCCTATAATCATATAAATTCGGTTCCTATCTCTCGTGGCATGGAAAAAAATTCTAGAACAATAGAAACCTTGTTCTCCCTCCAGTTCATAAAAACTTGTTGATTTGAGATTTGTGCAGTCAAACTTTGGAAACTTTAGCTATTGATATCTTTTTAAATATTTAGATTAGATATGGAAATTATATATGTAGATTCGTCCCGAAACATACTTTCTTAATATTATAATTTTATTAAAATTTTTAAATATATTATAATAGAAATTAGTAATCAAAGTTAAGTTTTGAAGACTATGTTGATATCCAAAATAATAACCATCTGAGACTGGAGGGAGTAATATTTATAACATTCCTTCTAGAACAAAGGCATATTGTATATGTCGGAAGAGTGAGAAAAATGTTTAGTTACTTTGAGGTCAATATTTACTCCCTATATGTATATATCTCTGTTTTTATAATGGATACTATTGTGCACGTACTTTTTTATATAATAAAATAAAAAACCTCACCGTACGGTAGAATTATTTGCGCGAGAATGATCGCAGATTCGCGGATATTTCCCCCCAAATCGGAGCACCGGAAAATTTCCGGAAATCCGCGCGGGGCACCACTGGCCATCTCCAAACACCAACAGCTTCTGACCTTTTTTTTCTCCCTATTGAAGCGCCACTCCCCACCCTTTCGGCGCTCTCGCGCGCGCGGCATCGCCGCCTCCGCCTCGTCGAAACCCTAGAACCCCCGGCATCCCGGCGCCAATCACGGCCTCTGTCGCCCGCGGCGATGGTGAGGGCGGTGCGGCGGGGCCAGCTGCTCGACCGGTGGCGCGGGATCCAGGAGGACGAAGAGGCCGACGACGACGGCGAGTCCTCCGCGGCCAAGCATCGCCGCCTCATCCAGGCCAAGGAGGAGTGGTACGGCTATGGCATACTCCCCCTAATTGCTCCCAGCTTCACATCACTTCGCGAACGATGCGGCTGTTGGTGTGACGCGGAACCGTGCGGGTTTAGTGGTGTCGGGGCGGGCTCGGGATTCCGCTGACTGGAAGTAGTAATGCTTGCGCTAACGATGAATCCGGCAGCTTAGCTGCATAGCGAGCTTGGGATTTTTTGGTTGGTTGGATTGGGTAATGCTAGTAGCGTAGTATAGTTGGGCTATGTGGACATACCCTATGATCTCTCACCCCCTCTTCGCACAGCGGTTTTTGTACTGTAGGTGGATTGAGATATCGGGGGAACTCCCGCAGATTCTAGGGTTTATTAACAATGTGAGGGCGAGAATTGATATTGGGCCTGTTCGGGGGAGTCGTAGCTTTTTTTTTTTTTTGGCTTTCTGGGCTAAAAAGTGGCTGTAGCTTTTTATAAGAAATCGTTTGACAAATTGCTAATCTCGTTCGGTAAAAAGCTGCAAAAGTAGGTCTAGCCTACCTTTCAGCTTTTGCCTTTTGCTAGTTATATATACCTTCTAACTTATGCCGAAAGCCAAGCTAAGCTGTTGGGGGAGGAGGTGGGGGGAATAAAAAAAACATGGCCATTGTGTTGTGTAATATGTGGTGTTGAAAGTCTAGCTGTACTATTTTTAGTTGATAGAGATTGGGGTTTGTGTAACGTGAAATTATAAATGACTGTAGTAGACATAAAACATTTGTAGGCAGATTTATAATGTGCACAAAAGTAGTGGACACCAAGTTTAGGGTTTAAGGATATATTATGCAGGTCTTTGAATTTGCTGAATATTCTCTGTGTTGATGGAAAATTTTGGATTCGAATGATTATAAGTCACATGTGATAATGTTGCACAGAAAGCATAGGGGCTTAGCAATGCATATTTAAATGGGTATTAGGGGTTTAAGATTCAGTGGCGTGAATCAATGTTTGGAAATTACTGAAGGGAACAGTGTATGTGCTGATTTCGTTATTTTTGTACCATTGTATTGGCAGGTTGGCTGTGCTTGACTTTGGATTGGATCATTTTAGCCAAATTCCATGTATTTTGTGGCCCATCCATTTCCATTATTAGTTTGGGCGCTGGAACAGTTTTTCACTTACTGAGGACTCATTCATCGATGAAAAAATTAATTAGTTTAACACTGGAAGTGTTTTGATGTTTTTATGATATGAAAACAAGGACCTTTTGAGTTCAACTGATCTTGTATAGATGACATATTAAGTCCCAAGAAAATTCTTGGTGATCATGGTATGAGTTATGTGGTTGATTTTCTGTTTGTTGCTGTGATGTTGGATGTGTTGAGGTGTTGGGAGTAGGCACTTGGGATATGCAAAACTCAGTGACTACAATGTAGACTCATCGGGTTGACAATAATTTTCATTTAGAGGAATGTTGATTTGAAACATTTATAGCTATGTGGCAAGCCACAGACAGAATGAACCAAATATAGAGCACTTCACAGACACCAAATTCATGGACCAAGATCCATCTCGTCTACTCCCATCCCACATCTCATGATTCCTAATCTTGTTGGTGTACTCCTCTAGTGTTGTGTTTAGGAAAGCACAATCATTATTGCTAGCCACGTGCCCGTGCGTTACAACGGAAACTCAATTTACGATAAAAAATTTATTTGCAAAGAGCATTAACCTTATCTGAATAATAACGTTCACCCTGAATGTGCAATGGTTAAATGTTTAAATCAATTCATCGAAGCATACAAATTCAAGTACCTGTTTACAAACTCGAGCTTAAAATTATCTTTAATTTTACAAAATTAAATAATAACATCACAACATTTGGGATTGTAAATTTGTAATGCCACTAGCCATGTGCCCGTGCGTTACAACGGAAACTCAATTTGCGATAAAAAATTTATTTGCAAAGAGCACTAACCTTATTTGAATAATAATGTTCACTCTGAATATGTACTGGTTAAATGTTTAAATCAATTCATCGAAGCATACAAATTCCAAGCACCTGTTTACAAACTCGAGCGTAAAATTATCTTTAATTTCACAAACAATAACGTCACAACACTTGGGATTGTCAATTTGTAACGCCATAATTCGAGATTAATCGATCAATCGAGAGAGACATCACCTGCTACCCTATGGGCGCAAAAGTGTTGAAGAGGTAGCGTCATTCGTATGTGGCTGCCACCATCAGCGTCGTGCGTAGCTCATACGCCTTGCTCCGGCCATACCATAGCCCACCCCATTAACCATCTCCACCGCCTCCCCCCGTGAGTGCCTCTCTCAACCTATTGACATCATCCATCGCGGTGAGCACCAGCAGCACTACCAGCCTATCTCGCCGCCCTGTGCCACATCGACGAGATCAGGAAGGTCGCCCATTACCTCCGCTCAACGGATATGCTCAACACATCTGCAGGAAAGGTAAGAAACGGTGGGGTTATATAGATTCAACAACCGAGGAGATATCTATAGAATCTAGATTGAGAAATCGTCAAATAAGGAAGACAACAAAAGGGAAAGATGTGAGAAGAGACCCAACTCCATGAATCGGAGCTCTACTTCCTTCGGAAGAGAATCAATCAATCCAATCTAAAAAGCACCAGGAGCTATCGCCGCCTATTTGAATGCCAGATCAATGGGAGAAAGGAAAGCAATAAATGAGTCATGCATATTCATTTACCTTTCACGACGGGATGATCCAATCCAATCTACCAGGGTGGCCACAACCCACTTCCCATTATTATTGCTTTTTTTTACTACATGAAGAAAGCAACTCGAAGTAATTTTTAGTTAACGGAGAGAAATGTTTCAAGTTATGCAGGTGTATAGAAATTAGAGAGTGTTATGTTGGTTGAAAATTTCACATTGGTTGAAAGCTGATATAATCAATGGGTATGACCGGAAGACATTTGGTCTGTTTGTAATTGAGTTGCGTTGGAACACCAAAAGTTGTGTAAATGGACTAATTGTTCTTTTCCCTGCAATGTGCCTTAGTTCTTGAGTCAAAAGTGTCTTATTACTTTTACGAACTAATTGATGGTCTCTTTGAGTCTCTGTTATTGTTCCTGATAATCCTAATGAAACCTGAGCATTTCATGCTTGTGTAATCACCTGCAGGTTTTCACATTGTTTCGATTTTTTGCAAAGTTTGCCAAAAGAAGAGCATATTTGGTGTGGATATGCTGATATTATGGGACCTTTTTTGGAGACGTTCCATGGTTACTTCGATGAGAAAGAGGAAAACTCACCTCTTAGAATTATATGGAATCGGGTTTCTCAAGAACTAGGTATTTGCACACAATGTGTGTGTGAACACCACCAGGCACAGGAATTTTTTGATAATGAATATCGGTCAGATACTGTTGATCCCCTTCTGAAAGTATTACGGCTTCTTGATGAAGAGAGGGTTACAGAGCATCTTAAACAGATCAATGAAAAGATTCAGCTCAAGGAGTATGACCCTTCTTGCCATGGTGCAGAAGTTGTTAGCATAATGTTCGAAGTATGTTCCATTTATGTGATACCTTTTCGGTTCTCTTTTTATGCAGCATTAGCAATACCGATTTCCCTTTGAAACATTTGAAATTCTTTTGTTGCCGGTTTTTTGCTGACAAATATCAGCATGAAGCATGGATTTATGAGTTACAAGCAGAAACTAGTCGCACCACTATTAGAGAACATCTAGCTACAATATTGTTTATCATTAATGCCTCTCCCTAATTGCTTTTTGATATGTTTAAGATGCACACCAAAAGCACCTTACTTCAAATTCTGGAAGTGTCTTGAATAGAGGATTGTTTTTATCTACCAATATTGCATCATCCATACAGTTGGGTTTGTTTATGATTAGCAGGAGCTTGATACCCATTGGCCATTGCATTCATGTGTATTGCGTGAGTTAATCAGAAATTTCACTTGGAACACTGAGAATACAAGCAGAACATAATTGGTCTGCACCTATTTTGTAACGAGTTCCTGACCTGTAACTGTGCATCTTATTCTTTTCTTTTATTGACATTTTCTGTTCTTGCCAATGAACATGGAATTTTATATCTGCAAAGCAAGCAGCATCAATATCTTATGAGTCATATTTCACTACATGAACCATCACATAGGGACCATGGTCTTAATTTTCATGACAACCATGACAACCTGCTTTTTTATATATGCAGGTTTTGATGTATCCTGTTCTGTTAGATGACGAATCATTGGCTAATCAGTTTCAGATGTTCATTGAAACAGTCGATGAATCATATGAAGTTAGCCTTTCAACTAATCAGCAATACCCTGTAAGTTACTTCTTTCCCTAGATTTATGTTGATGACACAACAAGTAATATCTCACTTGTCACTTCACTAGTTGAGCCTTGCCATATGGATAAAAAGTTAATTCTGAGTAAGTAGCCCAGGATATGCGATTTGCTTTCACCAATTATTTTTAGCCTACTGCTCAAAATATAGTTTTGATTCCTTTTCTTCCCATCCATTAGGCTTCTTAATCTGTGTCTCACAAGTCACAACATGTTTAAACTTACAAATGTAGGGTGTTTATGCGTTACTCTTCTTCAAAAGTTGTAAAGCTCGAGCAATTGGGCTTCGCTTAGCCCGATCCATGGGGAAATTGAGGTAATATACTCTCCACTCTCCAGTTCATTTTGAATAAAGAAAGTTACTACTTGCTAGGCATTTCTCTAGTTTGATCAATTGATGGAAATGCATCTAGATACTTAGGCAATAAAACTGTGCTGGGAGCAATTTCATAGTTAATAACACGTTACACTTACAGTCTTGGAATACATGCAAGTATGTACTTAAGTCCTTAAGTGTCAAGTGTTATCAGGCACTATATGGTTGTGATAACATGCCAAAGACTGTTTATTGTTCATATAAAGGTGAGTAATTTATGGTAAAAATGTGTTTATACATAATTACATATCACTTCTGTCTAAATTTGAACTCTTGTATGGTGTTTGGGTAACAGCAAAATTAAGCTTTGGGAAACTAGTCCCCTTGTTTCATATTATAAATCATTTTTAGCTCTTGGCACAATAATCAACATAAGTGGTAGAATGATCAAATATGAGCTTTATTTAAGATATCTTGATAAGACCTAAAACAGTAATTACTGGCATGATGTCCCAATTAACTGAAGGGCATTGGGTGGAATTATTATGGTAAATTTTTCTTGGGAAGATAGAATGACTTATGTGAAACAAAAATGTATTTCTAGGGTCTAGATTGACTTATAATGTGAAACTGTGGGAGTAATACAAAATGCTGGGCAAGAGGGAGGGAGATGACATGTAATTGTGTTAGCAATAATTCGCAGGAAAGGGATTGACTTGGAACCATTGCAACCCTTACTGGAAAAATATATCAATTTTTTGGAAATGGAAGTTCTCCCATCTACTTCAGAATCTTCAAGGCCTAGGGTGCAGCTCAAAAGGGCCGATGTATGGCTTGGATTTAAATCACTGTATGTAAGTTTGACACATGGAATGCATGGCTTACTATGTTCTCACATGTTCCAAATATTGTACCTGTTAATGTACTGATTTTGTGTATGCAGCCTTGGATTTCTTGAGGCATGTGCTTTTGAAGATGGTATATTGGAGAAATACCCTATATTCCTCAATATTGTACTTAACCATGTCAGTGATGACAGATCTGATTTATCGTGTGCTGTGAGTTGCCTCAAAGCATCATTTGAAATGCTTGGTAAGTATGATTACGAGTTTCTTTGTTCTATGAATATGATGAGCTTGTCCTGTTGCAAACTTACTTCATTTTCTCTTGTATTAGGTTGTAAACTTTGGTTGAGAACAACACTATCACCTAGTGTTATGCGGAACACATTATTGGGTCACTGTTTTCACACTCGAGATGAGAAAAACCACAAAGAAATTTTTGATCTTTTCCTCCCATTTCTTCAGGCATGTCTGTTGTCCCTTTTAATAAAATGACCTTCTCACATACCAAATCTTAATGAACTATAATAAATTAATTCCTATATGCAGTCACTTGAAGCTCTACAAGATGGTGAACATGAAAAGCAAAGGAGGAACATACTGTATTTTCTTCTTCATCAAGTAACTCGGAGTAGCAATTTCAGTGTTCTGATGAGAAAAAATGCTACTAAGGTTAGCTTATCTTTGTAGCTGTTTATGTCTTTAGTTATTTGCATTTCAATGTAAATGTTCTTATAAACTTATCTTGTATTCTCTCATAATTTTTTTTTGGCTATTAAGTACCACTTATTTGGGACTTATAAACTATTTGTAATATTGCATATGACTTGAAATCATAGTTCAAATCTGGAAAAAAGAAAATAAACAGCTATATAAATAGAGTAAGAATACAAGAGAGATAACTAGCATATTTTGAGAACATATTTTACGCTAATGCCATGTGCCAGATCTGCTGTGGTAATTCTTCCTTTTCTTTTGGAAGACCTAGATGAGGGAATGATTTGGAAATAAACTACCTTGACAATTGGTCATCTCTGTAACTCAGCCTGTTGGGGATCATGGACTTCGCCACATTTGGTGATGAAGCGTGCAAGCAAAAAAGATTCATAATAAGTGTCTGAATTAGATTGGACATGCTTTCCCAGAATCCTAGTTCTACCACCTCTATTCTAGTATAGGAAACAAAATGCTACAAACCATTTTGAGTAGTTTTATAATTTATTGTGTGCCATGGTAGTTGTAATAGCCATCTAAGTCCCATTTAAATTTGTGGAGGCCATGCCACCTATGGCAGGTTAACCGTGTTTCCTAAGTTGATGCAATGCTTGAAAGTTGTGCTTTTGTGAGGTTAAATTTTAAACATTGTGTACATGCTATACATAGCGTTAGAATGCACTCTATGTCTATTTCTACGAACTCTGTGAAAATTGCAGACTTCCTTTTGCATATTTTCATACAAATTTATACATGAAATTTGAAATATTATATGCCAGCTATAGAGTGTAACATACAAGAAAACGATGTTTCCCGTGCTTAGATGAAATCATAGAAACAATATAGGTTGATGGCAGAATAGGCAACCAAGCAGAATATAGAGCTTATATAGTATGCATTTATAGTTGTACAAAGTTCTAACAAATGGTAATGGCATGCTGCTGCGTGATTTTATATATGACCCTTTAATGTAAGCTACACCATCAATATCCACAAGGAAAAACAGGTAGATCATGCTAGCACACACATTTTCTTAAAAAATTGAAATTTTATTGATCGTTGGACATATTTTTGGTTACTGATAGTGCATAAATTATGTATTGTTATTGCTTCATGCCATTGATGTTTTTGCCTATTTCCTTCCAGATTGCTCTTCTTATTGTACAGAGAGGCTATATAATGAGCCCTCCTTGTCCACCCTCCGAATGCGCCCATATGTGGTAATGACCAAGCACGCTTACCCTGACAATATTCTACTTATTGGACTTGGATCAATTATTGTGAGGCCATCATTGATAGTTAATGAAGCCTTTATTGATGTTGATCAATAGAAGTAGAGACCTTCAGTGTTGCACTAGAATACTTTGTAAATATGTGTCCCATAGCATATATCCCTCTGTGGTTCATAGGATTTTTGTGTTGTCAAGTATGTATCTGCTGATTTTTGTATCATTGCTAACCATGGTTTAACATATCATGTACTGGCGACGATCAACATTTACAAATTTCTCCTGCATCTGCAGTCTGCAGCATTGTTTGGCATTGGCATTGTTTCATCACTATTAATTATACCGTCTAGTAAAAGAATTGATGCTCTAGAATAGAATGCGTGCAGATGTGCAGTTAATTCTGGCCAACAGCTTTGCAAATATTTAGGTTTGCCATATGGAAATTATGTATGACCAGATTTGCCTCGAAAAAACACTTTCATGGTATTACAATTTTTTTAGGTTTTACAAATATATTTCAATGAAATTGGTGGTCAAAGTTGCATGTTGAAGAACATGCTAGTGTCCAAAACAACATTTTTTTTGTGACCGGAGGGAATATATTACAATGACCTTGTTTGGTACTTCCAACCAATCTAACAATGTAATGCTGGTTTGAGAAATCTCTTTCTATAGTTGAGACTCAGGTACTACAAATTTAGGATAGCTCTGGTATAGCTAACCGGTCCAATCTCCTAGGTTTGAAACTCATCACTTTTGTTGTTAATTGAATGATGCTTTCCTTGTTCAAAGATCCATGACTGACTAGATTAAACTAGTGCCTTAAATTGTATACTGTCGTGGATTTAGTGTGTTTGCTATACATTGTATGGTTGTACTGTATTTTGGCCTTAACATTTTTTTGATGTACCAGGGTGGTTAAATCACACACCATATATCTGTTTCGATTGGCTCTGTGAGACATGACCTTTATTATGGGGGCAATTTGCTTAGTAACACGACAAATATCACATGAGTAGGGAAATAACATCGGCGTGCCACTAATGTGTGGCCCCAGGCCCCATGTGTCATCCTCACAATGGATGTTATTTTCAATTTATACATCTTTGAATTGTTACTGAGCAAATTTCCCCTTTACATATGGTTGCAGAATTCAAAACCCATGTTCTTTTACTTTTTAGAGTATGAAAATCACTGTCTGAATATATGCACAATTCCCTAATGTCATTGTTCTTTGATTAATAAAGTGGAGACATATCAGTAGCTTGTTTTTAGCAGACCACTGTTTGTAGTTGCTGCTGGATTGCTATTATTTATCTCCTCTTTTTAGGTATACTTTATTTCTCTATTGTTGCATGTCATCCTCTGACCTTTTGTTTTGTCGAGCAGGGGACCATCTTTGATCAGCTCGTTTAAGGACACATCCTTACATAGTTCTTTGCGTCAACCTGCATTTGATCTCATCAATATACTCCTAATTTCTGATGCTTCTGCCTTGATTTCCTTTAAACTGAATTATGAGTCTGTCACGAAAGGTGATGTAAGCAACTCTGTCATGTTTGTTGATGATGAGGATGAGTTTCCTTTCGTCCATGATGCTGAAGAAAAGGGTTCCAGTTGTTGGAACGATTTCAACGTTCTGAACAAGTTGATGTGTCAGGGATGCAAGGATTGGACATGTGTCCCTTTGTTATGGTATCTTACAATGGTTCAGTTGGAACCCTCTAAGCTACCCATAGCTTTTTCAAAAGCAGTGTTTTGGGCTCTATCTCATATTTCTGTTTTGGAGCCTGGATTAACTACAGAGTTGTCGGTGCCCGTGAATGATTGGTTATCATCACACTCTGGAGAAATCTCTTCAACATTTTCATGGCAAGTTCCAAATGGTGCTGATGACGGTGGAGGTGGGAAGGAGTGTATCAATACTGTCAAGGTGTCACAATTTTGTACCCTGTTATTGAGAATATTTAAAAGGTTGACTCTATTTAATTTATTGCTATTTCATCTCATCTCATTTGATTTGTTTGGTTTGTGTTCCCAAATTATATTAAATTATTGCTATGACATATCTTTCACTGATTACAAACCAGAAGTACTTTTTCCCCCCAGTATATCATACTTACAAGAAATTAATACCTTTTAGATTTGCCATTCATGTCATCATGCAAATTGAGCAATGCGGGCTTCAAAAGCAGTGGACTTGGGAACCGATGATGGCAGAAAGCTTGATTTTGGCACTAGTTGATAATAATGATGTAAGTATTATCATTCTGTTCCATTTTACCTCTGGTGCATCTATGCATTTAGCATTACTCTTACTGTACTCACTGTAGAATGTGCGGCAAGCTGGGAGGGCTGTCTTGGAACATGTATCCAAAGCACGGGGTTTGACTTCTGGGCTTCAATTTTTGTGCTCAAGTGCATCTTCACTGTCTGCTATTTTTTTGGGTCTAAGATACGCAGTGCAACTGGTAAGATTCTGATTTCTTGGCGTTATTTTATTTATTATAGTCATCGAAATGAGTTTTGGTATTGGAGCATGAACCAAAGTTTGAAAGTTTGCCTGGTTGCTGGCACTCTGGTACTGGTTTCTGGTGGTAACCAGAGGAAAACCACCCTAAACAATTTGATCAGGCGGGAACTGTCTGGTTATCAACTATAAACCAGGGCATGCTATCCAAAAACAAGAAGAAACTATAAAATAACCTGTAAACAGCTGTGAAAATTTTATACACAGATTTGACATTGCGGTTCTTCCTTTTACAGTTCAGCTTTGCTAATTTCTAATAATCCTAGTAATAATACTTCAGGAAGAGATGTTATATTGGTGAGACATGGTGTTATTTTAACTTCTTTTTTGACTGCTTTGTTTGGCTTTGGCACTAAGTTTTTTGTATAATTGTATCCTGAATAACATGTGTAATCTATGCATATGGTTTGCGTTTCTCGATTTTAGGTGCAGATCTCTTTGAACATAGCAATTGGCAACCAACTTGTTGTGGACCTCCAACTTGTCATGGTTGTTAAAACAACTAACTAACTTTTAATGTCCATGTCAAATCTCAAGGTCCCAGCAAAGTATTGCAAGTCAGAACAAATAGGTTACATCGTGTAGATTATGGGACTTAACGGCGCACCACAATCCATTTACTGAACCTGCATCCAAGTAATCTGTTAAGCATGATATGCAGAACATGGTGACATTTCTTGGGGGAAAAAGAGAGAAGGTTGAATTAGTTGCAGCTACATTGAGTATATGTTCTACAAAAAGAGGGAGAGGAGGGAACCAGGGAGGGGACGTGGACTCTCTTTTACAGATAATTTGAATTTTGAAATAAAAAGGTTCAGATTTGAATTTGAAATAAAAAGGTTTAGATCTGAATTTGAAATAAACTGTTTGATATAAACACTCCAAGTCTAGTCTGGGAGTTCGGGTTATGGGCTGGTTGTCACAAAAATGAACCTTGGCATGAACCACGTAGTAACAATTATTTAATGTGTTAAAGTGTCTTCATTTTTTCTAAGTTCTGAAGGAATATAATATTAATCAATTTTGAGGATGAGAAGCATGTTAACTTTTCCCGTAGCTATTCATTCCATTCTCTTGATTTTTTTTGTTGGAGTCGAAAATAATCATGTTCTGTCTTCTTTGGAATGTCCAGTTGGAAACGAAGTCAGTTTTGGTAGATTTCCATAGTCTTCATCACCTGTTTTTTGTCATATGCAAACTATTAAAAGAGGTTGTTGCTCAACAATCTTCAGTCGCACAACCAGCGAAACCTTCTGAAGGGGGTTTCCTGCGCCAGCCCGTTTCAAATGTATTAATCACCCCACCAGAACATGCCATAGATATTATTTCTTGGGACAAATTCTGCACTTTGCTTTCAGCAACTCTCTGGCCTTTTATTTCCACATGTCTGAGAAAGGGAGAGGAGCTAGTAAATACCAAACAATGTCAGGTACATCGCTATTGCTGTAATCTCTTATAATATCATTACATATATCTTCTTTTTTTTTGTCTCGTTATGTTTGCAATTTTGTTTCAGATATCATGTGTTCGATTTCTTGAGTTGCTTCCCCTTGTCTATGAGAGGGTCAGTTCATATTCTTGTACCCAGTCATTCAGTATGACAACAATGGTTCCGGACCCTACTGATATCTCATGGCTTTTTCATTTGATTTACTGGGGGAAATCATCTCTCCTTGTGATCATCAGACATTGGAAACAGTGCATGCTATCTTTATTTAAAATACTAAAAGGTTCGCATAGTGGCACCGTTCAACGCTACATTGAAGATCTTGGTGATTTCATTTCACATGGTTAGAACTTTAAAAATGTTCAATTCTGTATGTATTTCAGAAGTTTCAAGAAACGTTTGGTAACAACTTGTATCTTGCTTTCAGATGCAGTCAATATTGATGAACTCAAAGAGAGAGTTTCGAATCTCAATCTTACACTGTTCAAGGAGGCTTCTGCTGAAACTGAAAGGAGAGTGGTGGTTGGCGTACCAATGTTCACAAAACCAATTACCAGTATTCCTTCTCAGACTGGTCACACAATTCAGGAGAGACATACTGGTGGGGATAACGTTGAAACCACGAAGCCCTCAAATGCGTCAGACATTGAACAAATAATTCTCCTTTCAGACAGTGAAGAAGATCTGCCAACAGCTGATGTGACCGGTGAGGTGGTTTTATCATCAGTTGAGGAGAATGATGGACTCATTGCTTCAGATATGTTGATAGAAGTTAAGCCTTCTGATCAAAGAACGCCAACTGAAGATCATGTGTCTTTAAAACAGCAGATATGCAGCCCAGTTAGTTATATTAGTGCCTCTTCTAGGCCTGTATCAACGAAGAGTAGATGCACAATTGCTGCCTCAGAAGGATTGGGTAGAATGAAATTGCCAAGCATTCCAATGAATACAAATAATACTTCCCTTTTACCAAAAAGTGTTCAATCATCTGTTAGTGCCACTTCTCAAACATTGCGTCCACATTTGTTGTCAGATACAGAAAAATTTAAGTCAATCTTCAGAGATATATCCGACGACGAAGATGATCCTTTAGAACATGCACTTGATAATTACCGAAGGCCACAACTTCATTTAACAAAGTCTAGCATATTAGTTCCTAAACGGCAAGTAGTTCAGCTTCAGGTTCCTGCTGAAAAGAGACAGGCTTCTGGCAGAATGGATGCTAGTTCTCGACGACATATGCCTCCTAAATTGGACAGCTGGTTTAAGAACATCATGGAAATGGATTACTTCTCTGTTGTTGGACTATCTTCATCGGAGATAATAAAGAAACCTGCTTTGAAAGAAATTCCTGTATGCTTTAATTCACAAACTCAATATGTTGAGATTTTCCAGCCACTAGTTCTAGAAGAGTTCAAAGCTCAGTTGCAGAATGCTTATGTAGAAACCCCCCTTGAGGACATGATATGTGGCTGCATATCTATCCTTTCAGTTGAGAAGGTTGATGAATTTATTGTTGTCCGTGGCCGCCCTGAGAACAGTGAGTGTGTCAAATCCATAGGCTGTACAGAGAATGATTTAATATTGCTTACCAAAGATCCACTGAAAAGCTCTGGACAGCAAGTCCATGTGCTTGGAAAGGTATTTCTGTTGCCCATGAATGTTCGCTGCTCGAATGAACCAAACTTTTTAAGTAGGGTCTAATGTTTTTACTGTTTTTCCAGGTGGATCGGCGTGAGAGTGGTAAAAATAAGGCATTAATTTTTGTAATAAAGTTCTTTCTCTTTAATGAGAATCCACGTCTAAATAAAGTGAAACGACTCCTTGTTGAAAGAAGTAAGTGGTTCTTGAATCGGGTTATGAGCATGACTCCTCAACTCCGAGAATTCACCGCTCTCTCATCATTAAATAATATCCCAGTGCTTCCAGCAATCTTGAATCCTGTTTCTTGTGCTACAAATCACCATAAATCTGGAAAAGTGTGTCTTGATAAACTTGCACACCCTATGCGAGAAGTATTAAAGTCATCATACAATGACAGCCAGCTCCAAGCTGTAAGTATTGCCATTGGATCAACAAGCTCTAAAACAAAATGTGATCTGTCTCTTATTCAGGGCCCTCCAGGTTTGTTCTTTCCTGATCCTCATCAGCAGTTTAGCACAACTCCATCCTTCAGAAAAGCGATCTTTTATGCTTGTGTTTCCTGCAGGTACTGGTAAAACAAGAACTATTGTTGCAATTGTGAGTGCATTGCTTTCTTTACATGCAGACAACTCTTACAAGTTACCGAGAAATGAATCCCTGGCTAGTGCTGGATTTACCAAGCCAAGAGCAACGATTAGTCACTCTGCTGTAGTAACTAGAGCTTGGCAGGATGCAGCCCTTGCCAAACAACAGATAAAGGATTCCCAGAGAGAAAGCCCTAGAACGACAGAGCGACTTTCAAAAGGAAGAGTTCTAATATGTGCGCAGTCAAATGCTGCTGTTGATGAACTTGTGTCAAGACTCAGTGATGGATTGTATGATGCTAACGGAAAGCTGTATAAGCCTTATATTGTGAGGGTCGGTAATGCAAAGACAGTTCATTCTAATTCCTTGCCTTTCTTTATTGACACACTTGTTGAACAAAGATTGTCAGATGAGTTAAAGAATAATAGTGATGGCAAAAATTCATCCGATGGTGAATCCTCTGGCTCGCTTAGGGCTAAATTGGAGAAGGTTGTAGACAGAATTAGATATTATGAGTCAAGGCGAAAACTAATGGAGGGTGATGAAACAGAAAATAACTCTCCTGCACCAAATGAAAATGAGAGAGATGAAATTTCTGATGAAGCGATTGGTGCAAAGCTCAACCTTTTGTATGCACAGAAACGGGCAGTTTCTGCAAAACTTGCCAATGCTCATGCACATGAAAAGAAAATAGCTGATGAAAACAAGTTTCTTAAGCACAAGGTACGTAAGTCCATTCTTGGAGAAGCAGAAATTGTTGTGACAACACTCAGTGGGTGTGGAGGTGACATTTATGGAGTTTGCTTGGAAACTGCTTCAGCTAATAAATACAGGAATTTTTCTGAGCATGCATTGTTTGATGTTGTTGTTATTGATGAAGCTGCACAGGTATGATCGCAGAAATAATTTCGTTCTTTTAAATCATGCTAGCTCTATATTATATTGTAGGAGGAAATCCTAAGGCATCCCTAGCGGGAGGCCTATTCTCCGTCCCGTAGCATGAAATGAGATGCTTGTGCCTCCTAAGGCACTTCGCCCTCTATGGCTCTACCTGATGGGAGGTAGTGTTGGGAGACCCCATTACCTCCTCTAGATGGGAGGTCCCATATTCTATTGTCCCTCCAAGAAAGGTACATCATGAGTGTTGGGGAGACTCCATCACCTCCCGGATGGAAGGTAGTGTCGGGGAGAACCCATCACCTCGTGAGTAGTGTCGGGAAGACATCATCTCCTGGATGGGAAGTTCCATACTCTGCCGTCCCTCCAAGGAGGTTACATGGTGTAATGCCTAGTCTTCTGGGCACTCATACCTTGTTCCTGCCCATATGGCATGAGACTCAACTCCCAGTCCGTGAGGACACTTCTGAAAGCGTCCATTGGGATAGAGGGGTGCCCCCACCTCGACTGATAAGCGGTGCTTCACCTCGTTCCCATCTACGAGGCATATGGCTCAACGCCTGGTCCACAAGGGCACCCCTCTAGATACCCATATAGATGGATGGGCACTCACATCTCGCTTGGGATCGACTAACGAGTAGGATCATCAAGACCTGTGGTCCCCGTGAGGTCGGCCCCTGAAGGAGGGCCCAAGCCTTGGGGCCATATGTGGACCCTGGAGTCACAGGCCTACCCCTAGGGAGCAATGGCGTGGGGTGGGATCCACTACCACCTCCCGGACCCACGTTTATCACCCTACTAGGGGTACGATAGTATTTGTGTACCAGGCCAAGCACCCATAAAAGCTCATTGTAACACTTGCAGAGAGAGGACTCTAGTGAAAATACAAAACATATAGAAATTGGTGTGCTCTCGGGGTCAGTCGAGTAAGGAGGCATCCCCTCTACCCCAAGCTTGGAGGCACACCGACAGGAGTAGGGTGTCTTTATTAGCGCCTGAACCTATATAAATGACCATGTCTCCATTACTCTTGCGGACGCCAACCCATCGGATGACTGACGTCCGCCTCTCTCTTATGTCCTATTTTCTAACATACGATATTTGGCGCCGTTTGTGAGGATATCAGCTACAGTCAACAAGCCACGTCTACCTCAAGAATGTTTGGAGGCCCTCCATCACTAAGGGGCCTCTCCCACTTGTCTAAAGGCATCCGTGGGTGATGACAGCAACCTCCTAACTAGTAGGCCATCGAGGTGACATGAGGGATACCTTGGGCGCTCTGTGAGGGTCGACCCCTTTGTGTCTCTGTTACCGAGGGGACCATTCTCCTCCATTGCCTATGGGACCTATTGGAACTTTTCATGAGGGAGATCTAGGGGACTCCTCAAGTGCCCGCGAGGGTCGACCCATCTGTGCCTCCGCCACCAAGGGGACCCTTCGAGCACCCTGTGATGGTCGACCCTTCGGTGAATCTGCCATCGCGGGATCCCTTGCTGCTGTTGCCCAATGGTCCTCTGGGAACCCTTACAGGGATACCCAAAAGTTCCCCTCGAGTCATCTACAAGGTCGACCCATGGTGCTCTTGCACTAACATCCTGGTACTCATGTTACATGTAGGAGCTAGTTGCTCCTCAAAGACCGTCAACACTTCAATTGTCAAGTTGGCCAAATAGGGCTACTTACTGGATGCCTCATGCATTATTTCGGCTACTTCTCGGACTCAACATGCGAGACGACCCAGCCTTTTTGTGCACACAAACGAAGAAATATTGTTCTTGTTATAGACTAAACCCACGTGATATCTGGGGTGCAGGCCTTTGCAACCTCCCCTATCAAAGTCCTAGGTGACCTGGGTGTTAGTTGCCTCTACTTGGCGATTTGTGTCCTCTTGGACCCAGGACACGAACGATAGCATGGCTCTCGAGCCCAAGTTGATGGATGTGCTAAAGACTCGTTCCCATTAGACTCCAAGTCTCACGCCGAACGACCACCGGGTCACCCCTTGTCTCGCTTTGCTACTTGGCAAGGGTTTAGCACTCTTGTAGATTCCTGATCTCCTCGTAATCACCCCCTCCTACATGGTAAAAGGGCTCCACTGCCCACATATCTCATGAAGGCGGCGACATGCACCTCACAGAGGGATTAGGCATTGGTCCTTATCATTTTCATGTTGTGGATGGCTATGGCCTCTGCAAGTGGAAGCTATTGTGTAGCACGAAGCGTAACCCCTAGCAAGTCACATGGCAACGCGCCCATGAGAGGACCAAGGAGTTTACCTTTTGAGGGCTTCAGACACAAAAGAAAAATGATGCCTCTCTGAAGCCCCTTTAAGGTGCTCGTGACTTAGTATCATGGGCACCCGTCCAAGATGCCCATGGCTTAGTCTCCCCGAGGTGCCCGTGACTTAGTCTCCCCGAGATGCCCCTCGACTTAGTCTCATGGGCACACCTCGCTCAGTATCGACAACAAGTGGTGTTTCCAAGCCCCGTGGCCCCCTAGGGCACTTCACCTCCTACCCAGAGAAGGCACATAGCGGAGTGCCATTTCCTATCGGGAGCTTGGCCCCCTAGGGCACTTCACCTCCTACCCGAAGAAGGCACATAGCGGAGTGCCCTAACCATCGGGAGCTTGGCGAAGTGTCCTCCTTAGGGTGCTTTGCCTCATTCCCGCCTATGAGGCATATGGCTCAACACTCGGTCCACTTGGGCACCCTCCTAGGTGCCCATGGAGATGGATGGGTATTCTCTTCTCGATTGGGATCAACTGATGAGTGGGGCTACCAAGTCTCGTGGTCCCTGTGAGGTCAGCCCCTGGAGGAGCACCCAATCCTCGGGAGCCCCAATGGGATGTGGGAGTCAGAGGCTTACCCCTAGGGAGCGATTGACGCGAGATCAACTACCACCTCCCGGGAATGAGGAAGGTCCTCATGCTTAAGTCATCTTACTATGGGTAGGAAGTATTTGTGTACCAGGCCAAGCACCTATAAAAGATCATTGTAACCCTCACTTGTAGAGAGAGAACTCTAATGAAATACAAAACATACACAAACTAGTGTGCCCTCGGGGTCACTCTCGGGCAAGGAGGCACCCCCTCTATCCTGAGCCCAGGGGCACACCGATAGGAGTAGGCTGTCTTCATTAGCGTCTGAAGCTGTATAAATGATTGTGTCTCCATTACTCTCGCGGACGATGGCATGTCCGACGTCTACCTCTTTTATGTCCTATTTTCCAACATACGGCATATATCGGACTAAACACTAAGCTTTTTTGGGTTTAACCTGTAGGCTCTCGAGCCCGCAACTTTGATTCCACTTCAGCTTCTTAAGTCGAAAGGAACTAAATGTATAATGGTAATGTCTCTTTGTGAATGTATTTCTGACCATACAATTTTTTTAACTACATCTTCAAGTAATATTATAGTACTAGTTTTTACCTAGTGATGTCCCTTTTGAAGGTTGGTGATCCAAAGCAGCTACCTGCTACTGTAATGTCTGGATTGGCTAGCAAGTTTCTTTATGAGTGCAGCATGTTTGAACGCCTACAAAGAGCTGGCTATCCAGTGATTATGCTCACTAAACAGGTTAATCATAAGTCCTGGATATGTTTTCTATAATGTAGATGTTTGCTCTGTAAAATCGTCATATTGATAGTGGATTTAAAGACATTAAAATACAATTAAGATCTTATGCATTATGTTTGGATGATTAATATGGCCTATCTCAGTAGAGTTATTCTGCTTCTTGATATTTGTAATTCTAGCATTTTGTCTCACAGGAGGCACTGAAAGAGACTACCTATTAGTGTCTCTGAATGTTCCTTATTAGTGCACTTGGCAAAATATATTTTAGCTCGACTTTTAGTTTTGTGTGTTAATTTGTGTGCAAAATTGACTGATTCCAATGGATGAACCTCCTTATGCAACTTAGGTGAAAATGATAGCAACCTTAACATGGTTAAAGAGAAGTAACAAGATCTGCAAGTTTTTCTTATGAGTATGTTCACACAGAGTTCCTTTGTCTTTTGATATGTACATCTTGATGGATTGCTAAATTTGTATGTGAGAAGAGCAGTCAATTGCAAACTATGTGCTAATTTATTCTCAATTATTTTGCCTTGTCTGCAGTACCGAATGCACCCTGAAATTAGCAGATTTCCGTCGTTGCATTTCTATGAAAATAAATTGCTCGATGGTGCTCAGATGGCTGAGAAATCAGCTCCGTTCCATGATCATGCCTGTCTTGGTCCATACATGTTCTTTGATATTGCTGATGGTCGTGAGTGTTGTGGAAAAAATGCTGCTACACAATCACTCTGTAATCAATTTGAAGTTGATGCAGCACTTGAAATACTGTCATTTTTAAAGAACAGGTAACAACATTGTCCTAGTCTTTCCTTGCCCGCTTAAGGGTGTTTATTTTTCATGCAACTGAGGTTCCGTACTTGCTTTATGAACAGATATCCATTAGAGTTCTCCTGTAGAAAAATTGGGATCATAACTCCATATAGGAGTCAACTCTCCTTGCTGCGTTCAAGGTTCACTTCTTTTTTTGGGCCTGAGATTGTTGCTGAGATGGAAATAAATACTGTGGATGGATTTCAAGGTCGGGAAGTTGACATCTTGGTCTTATCAACTGTTAGATCCTCCAATTCTTCAGGTGATAGACATCACACTGGTGAAGCACGCAGCATTGGGTTCGTTGCAGATGTTAGACGTATGAATGTTGCATTAACACGTGCCAGGTTTTCTCTATGGATAGTTGGAAATGCAAGAACATTGCAGACGAATTTACATTGGGCTTCCTTAGTACAGAATGCTAAAGACCGGAGTCTGTTCATCTCGGTTAAGAGGCCATATGGTTTGATGTTTGGAAAAGTTCATTCACATTCTGAAGATTTTCATGGTACTAATAGCTACCATTCAGGTCATCTTAAGCAGAAGGAAAATGAAAAGGTTGGTATGACAAACTCACAGAGAGGTGATGGACGACTCCAGATAAAACAGGGGAGACATGCTGGCAGGACTGTAGAAAAAGAAAGTAGAAGTTTACCTAATGATAAAGAAAAACGAGCATCACGCTGGGATCAAAAGAATCATAAAGCTCAAGACTCCAATTTGAGAAAATCTGGCAGAGAAAAGGAACCATTAACGTGGAGTGATGATTCGAGAGCTACCAAGGGCTCACTTGCTAAAGGCTTGATTAAAAGGGGTCCCCATGACAGCTCTAATGTCAGATGGCAGAGGGAATTGAATAAACCTGTTAAGGAGAATGCTTGTATGGAAACTGATAAGGCCTTATTTTGCCAAGATGCACTTCAGAATTCCAAGGTGAGGATACATAATGAGGATAAAAAGATTGCTAACCAAAACAAAGATATGGGAACCATCAAGGGCTCGTCAAAACATGATTCCGTTTTGAAATTGGATGATAAGAACGATGAAGCTTCTCCACCGATGTATCCTGTTGTGCAGAAGTCGATAGAAAAGGCTAAAGGATCAAGGAGGTTTTCTGAAAAACCAAGACTTGGTAATTCAAATCAAGAGGATTCCTCACTTAAACATGATGGAATTTTGGAATCAGCAAATCAGAATGGTGGTGCTTGCCCACAAACAAACCCTGATACAAAGAAAACGATTAACAAGGCCAAAGGAACAAGGAAATTTTCTGAGCAATCAAGATCTGGGAACTCAAATCAAGTAGATACCTCACTGTCATCTCCTTATGATGAAGCAAGTAGCCATATGCCGAAATTGAAGAGAAGCCAAGCCGCTAACCTAACTGTAACTAGTCAAAATCATCGAATTGCAGCAAGGAAGCGACAACGGGAGGATGTCGAATCGTTACTTTCTTCAGCTCTTATATCATCAAAGAATCCTTCCTCAAAGTGTCCTACTAAGAAACAAAAATGAGACCCTGTAGCAAAGGCAAGTTCATACTACCTTCATTTTTTTCTTAGTGGATACTGCATTCTTCCAGTTTTGCATACATAAAAACAGGACTGAGATTATTTGGTTGCAAGTCAGTACTTTTTCATCAAGATTTAGATTGTCCACCAACTTCTATTGTTCTATATAACCAAATTTCATACTTGTAGTAGCATTAGTGTTACCAGCCGTTTGATAGCTGGATATGCTTGTCCACTGGGTCCACTAACCTTCACTGTATCACCTAGTGGCTGCTAAGGGTTTATTAAAATTTTAACAGCTTATGTATTTCCTTTCGGGCAATGGTCTGCATTAGTACTAGTAATTGGTACAATAGCCCTGCAAGCGGCTTGATGACCGAATGATTTGTTATCATGTAGCACTGTAGTCATGTAGGATTCCACAGTAGCAAATAACTTATTTACATGCTTAAAAGTTGCCTTAAATTTATAGCATCTGTATAAACCCTGTGCATAGTGCACACATGCTTGGGTGATCCACATTATACTGTTGCAATTTAGTTATTTATGAATTGCTCCTTTTGTTACAAATATCCTCCACGTTGAGAGTTTTCATGCTGCCCACGTATGATTGATTAATTGCACTCGTAATTCTGTTTCTACATCAATCTAACATGTTTGCACATTCAGCATGTTCACTTTTGTGTTGATTTTTCATTTCTATCTATTACGTGTATTCTTGCATTCCCATTTTACTTCTAGAGGTGTTTTGATACATGTTATTGATTATATTGTTCTGAAGCTAGTACTCTTATCCATAAAACTCAGGTGGTAGCAGACAATTCATCTGCTCAGCAGGTCCTCATCAGCTTTTAACATACTGATGAGCTGATCTCATGAATGCTGCGGCTGCTGTGAATGTGAGATTTCGCTGCTGAAGCCGTAGAGATACTTTAATTGTGAGTTTCGAAAGCTAACATAGCAGCTGATTTTCCGAGAGCAGGAATTCTTCTGACATCGGCAGATTGTTGTTTTGGAGCCTTTTGCCTGACCATCCACTTGGATGCCACAAAATAGAAGGACCATCCATTTTAAGATACTGCTTGTAGAAGTGCAAGCCAATTTTGCCCTGTAAATATTTGTAAATAATACCCTTGTAGCAAGAACGTCGACGGAATTACACACATGCACCGGTTGTGTCCTTTGAAACGAAAAAAGGGGCATCACGTGTCTTCTGTCAGACTGAAAGCTCAGCATTTTAACGCTTTTCGTACGTATGACTTGAAATATTCTACCGTGCGAACTTCCCAAAATCGAAGTAATCCCCATCCTGTACAGGAAAACAGTGCCTCGTAGGCCTGTATGTAAAAATGCAATTCGTGAATTTTATTTCTAGCTAGCATGCAAAATTAGATGTGTTTGTGCTGAAGGTAACTTACTAAGGGTGTGTTTGGTTGGGTATACGAGGGTGAATCGAACTGTCCCGTACAGGATTTGGTTCTGTTTTTGCGTTTGGTTGGATGAATGGAACCATTTGGTACAGGATGATATGGTAAAGATTCTTGGAGTATTCTAAAAAGATACTGCACTATCCCGTACAGAAAATTTGGTCGAACTAATCGGTCCAGGATAGGATCGTTCACTCGCATCATCCCTTACCAATCTCATTTCTCAATCCAATCTCATCCTTTCAACCAAACATCATCTCGTATCATCCTGTATCATTTCATCCAAACAACCAAACAAAATTTTGTATCATTCCATTCAGACAACCAAACACTTTTCCTATACTATCTCATCCAGGATCATCTCATTCATTCTATACTATCATATCTCATTCATCCTCGTACACTCAACCAAACGCACCCTAAATGATCCTAAACCCTCTTAAAAAAAAATCTCAAAGTCACCGAATATTTAGGACGCGACTACTCGTGTGTTGGCGCTACCACCCCTCCTGTTTCTGGCATATAGCGTTTCCTTCTTCCTTTTTTTTTTCTGGTTCAGTTGGAGTTGTGTAGCAACTTGAAGCTTTAGAAAAAAAAAATGGAACTCAGAGATTTTAGGGAAAAAATCGGGTAGTTTGAAATCGAGTAGCAATTAACAATGTTAGAAAAATGTGTAGTAACTCCCGTTGCAAGCATGTAGCAACTTGAACGGCTTTAGGAAAAAAAAAAACGTGTAGCAACTCTAATTGAAATCAAGTAGCAATTCAAAATGTTATGAAACAATAGTGCAGCAACTCCAGTTGAGATCATCTAGCAACTCGAATTAATGTTACAAAAAAAATCGGGTAGCAAATCCAATTGAAATCTTGTAGCCACGAGAAACTTTATTAAAAAAAATGGTCAGTAATTCTAGTTGAAATCATGTAGCGACTTGAAGCTTTGGGGAAAACAAAATTGTCCATGACTCGAAACTTTAGGAGAAACAAGTAGCAGCTCTAGATTAAACAGGCTAGCCTTTAAAAAAAAAAGGTAGCAACTTCAGTTAAGATCATCTAGCCACTTGAATCTTTATTTAACAAAATAGGGTAGCAAGTCCAGTCAAAATCTTGGCAAATCAAAAAACTTAAAAAAAAATTAGGAACTTTAGTTGAAATCGTGTAGCAATTCGAAGCTTTAGCAAAAAAAAAAAAAAATTGAACAACCATTTAAAGATTTAGGAGAAAAAATAGCAACTCTAGTTGAAACCGGGTAAACTAAAAAAATATCAGGTAACAACTCCGATTGAAATCGAGAAGTAACTCGAAGCTTTAGAAAACATCGCCTAGCAACTCGAATCAGTTGATGCATCTCGGACAAGTGTTTGTCTCGGCCAATGTGAATTGTTCACCTAAAATTTATTTATTTTTACAAATTTAGCCCCTCTTTAGCCTACAAATGCCACGCACAGGGAGCGTGAAAATTACCACGGCATAACACGTGGCATATTCCGTGAAATCAGAGCGCGAGAACTCGTCGTGCCGCGGAACCTGGGAGTGGAAAATCGTCACCACAACAACTGGCTGGGGTGCGGTAACTAACTTTCCACGGGGCAAGGGCGCGGCAATTCAGCTTTCCTTGGTATGAGAGTGCGGCAACTCAGTTTTCCGATGAATCCCGCTGCATGGAGCATAGAACAGTATTTTTCATGGTATTGTACACGGAAAAGGACTGTTCTATGCTACAGTGTCATGGAATAGAGCTATTTTTAAAAAGAAAATTGGAAGGACACTATTTTTGAAAAAATAAAGAAAGAGAATGATCAGTTCGGCCAATGTCTGATTGTTGTCGTCGCACCTGCGTTTGTGGATGCGAAGCCAAAAAGATCTGTGAAACCTTGGATCATGCAGCATACAGCCGAACTGGCTAGCTTCTTGCGTCCGCACACAGGCTGGAGCTAGTTCCAAACTTCCAGTTAGCTCTACCATGGTGAAACGGGAGAGAGATGGAGATGAGACAAATAGGGGAAATCCATGAACTAAGGATTTGAGAGATTAGCAGTTTGTTCTAGACTCTACTTAATTACCCTCCCTCCGGTTGTAAATGGTTATCGATTTAGATATAGGTATAGTCAAACTTTCAAAACTTTAACTATCAATATTTTTTAAGTACTTGAATTGGATATATGAAAATTATATGGGTAGATTTGCTTCGAAAAGTACTTTTATGATATTATAATTTTATTAGATTTTATAAATATATTTTAATAAAAATTAATAGTCAAAACTATGTTTTCAAAACCGTAATACTGTTTAAAACGATAATTATTTATGACCAGAGGGAGCAATATACTGGACCTATTGGCTTTGCTGGTTTCACAATGGACTCCTGTCCCGTGCAAGGTATCCGACGGCTAGACATGTGGTAGTGTAGAGATGCTAACGCTAAATCAAACGAGCGATATACTTATCGGAATTTATATTAGTAAGGTTCTGTTTGTGAAAGCTCCAGATCTCAACTCCAATTCAGATATGAAACTTATAGGCTAATTAAAATAAAGTGAATTAAGTTTTTATTTTTAATCTAAAATATAAACAAGATGATCTACCTAAACACTCTTAAACACTCTTAATGACACCCTCTAGAAATTTATGGAGTGCTCCATTAAGAGTGTTTAGGTAGATCACGTTGCTTACATTTTGACTAAAAATATAAAGCTTTATTTTATATAAATTTTAGATCTGAGTGAGATCGAGCTCTTCCAAACTCTTCCACCTATAAATTTCTGAGCTAGATTTTAGTGATTTTAGTGAAGTTGGAGCTGTCCCAAACACCCCTAAAAAAGAATAGCTTCAGTTGCTGCATGCATACGTGAACATGGAGAGATGGGCAACGACGCATTGTCGACAGCCGGCTAGCTTATTATATTTTTTTTAAAGATTGTCAGCAATTCTGCCTTTCATTGCTAGCTTATTTCTTGAATATATTTTCTGGAGAAAAGCTTATAATGTATATTATACACTAATATAGTACCTATTGAATTCCATTTTAAAGTGGATCACAACACTTAATGTTTTATATTTTTGAAATGACTACTCTATACCATTAATTTTGACAAAAAAAAGTGACATTTGTTTACACACATGTTGTGAGGGGGGTTGAGTCAGAGGCGGAGTCAGACCTCGGACCACTCGGGTCTAACCTAAAAAAACTATACAAATGAGCTTGAAAATTTATAAAGAAATCAAAATTTGTCTCAATAACCCATGGGTCAGCCTAAGGCTTGGGCTGGGCTGGCTCCACCCCTGGTTCGAGTTACCATATTATACAAGCACAAAGTTTTGAAAATTTATATATCGACTTCTTGATAGCAAGGCAAGCATCTAAAAGCATGGTATCCACTGATCTAGGCAAGGAACTACAAAATGAAGCTAACTATTTATATGGACCTGATAGCACCAGCGGGAGCAAGTTTTTTCTTGAAGTCCTCCTCACAGCGCGGAACGGCCTCCCGCGTGTGGCGGCGAGATGCGCCATCCTCGGCAGTCACTGCTCCTCCTCTTCCTCTCCCTCCCTGTGCTCCTATTTTTCCTGGGTTCGGTTCCTCTTTGAAGTAGGTGAAATCATCAACTTTTCCTCATTTGCCGATTTCTAATCACCTCAAATTCGATCGGTTGAAGCTCTGGCTTGATTCTTGCATTCCCAAAGTCTCTTCTCGTGATCCTCGGCACTGATCTATCCTCTTCTCCCACTTGAAAGCCGCTATTGCGAGCAACCCGTGGTGAGGTGACGAGATGAACTTGGCCGGAGGCTTGAGGCTTTTGGGGAAGGTAGGGTGCGTGAGGTTTCTCTGCTGTCAGGCTTGCGAGCTTACCTTCTCCAAAAGCTTGAATAAAAAAGATCGTCAAAAATCAGTCTATAATTCTGTTCCTAGTGATGAGAGGTTTTTTTTAGTTAAGGCAGCCCAACATACAAGAACAAATCTAAAACAACTCGAGATTTTGTAGCTAGCTGTAAGTCACTGTTACTGTTCATTGTCATATACATACTTAGATACTTGATTATGAATTGTTTATATGCTTTGATATCAGAGAATATCATGTTTTAGTATCTATGCATTTGCTATGACGTTATTATCCGCTGGTTATTTATTATACTTAGGGCCTGTTTGGGGACCGTGGTTGGGCTGAAAAGCTGATTTTGATTTACTAGGCTGTAAAACAGCTGTAGCTAGCGGCTGTAGCTTTTCTTGTTATGTTATTTGGCAAATTGGCTGCTGCAGCTATATCTTTTAGAGGGTAACCAAAAGGAGAGGCAGTAACCTAACGAAACACAATGATGGACGAGTGTGGAGGTGACGTGGAGACAGCGAGATAGGACGGCGGAGGTTGGGGAGGTGGAGTGAGCGAGATGAGAGAGGTCAAGCGAAGCCATAGCTGAAAAGCTCCTCCCCAGCGGCTGCAGCTTTTGGGGGTGCTTCTGTTGTGGCTTAGCTTCCCAGCTGCTTTGCAGCCATACTGTTTGGGGGAGTTTTTGGCCCAAAGCTGAAGCACAACCCCCAAACAAGCCCTTAGAATTAAAGTAATAAATTTTTTTGCTAATACTACATTTATTCCAATAGCAATGCCATTGATTTTTGCTAATAAGGAATCCAATTCAAGAGTATGGATATCCATAGTGTCAACCTCTTTATGGTTGTTTCTCCCTGTATACATTCTTTTTTGTCATTATCAGTTCACTCATTTGAATCCGTACCAGCAAAAATAGATTACATGGATGCCAAGACAAAAACCACCTTGAGTTGGATCCCATTCATAATTAAAACCGCTCTCCAAAACTGATCTATAGTGTAAATTGATCTAATTTTATAAGTTTAAAGTACTAAATACCTGTTTTAAAGTTAGGATGTTAAATAGACTTTTTGAAAGTTTATAATGCAAAAATGGACTTAATCCGATCACAGAAACATGTGTTAGCGATTGTTCGGGCGTAAAGGAAATAAACAGACCCCTGTGTCACAATTACAGCATCTCCAGTTAGTGAAGACATGTATATATAGATATGGATTCGTAACTAGCATGAACAGTATCTATACTATTTCTAATTTGCAGTTGGTGGTGATACGTCTGTTCTTCCTTCAACCCATGGCGCCCGATGCATAATCCTCTCCCATAATCCCGCGTCCCAGTCCACCCCCTCATCCCCCCCACTCCGCCCCCGTGATCCCCTCCTCCCCCGTGGCCCGGGACGCAATCCTCTCCCTATCTTCCTCCCCGCGTCCCCAATCCTGCCCCCGTGTTCTGCCCCCGCCTGCGATCCTCGGCTGAGCGGCGCCATCTACCCCCGACGCGGGCGCAATCCTCTCCCGATGTAACCCCTGCGTCCCCCACCCCCGCCCTTCAGAGTTCAAATCGCGAATCGCCTAGCCACGTTGCCATCACAAGCATCGATCTCTCAGCAATGGCTCCTGCCTCAGTCTCACCACGGCCATACCCTCCTCCCTAAGCCAATACCACGAAGGTAAAACCCCATCAGTCTGATCGCTCAATTCCAACTTGATTCCCGATCTTTGCAGATTGCGGATCGCTTATTCTGATAGTTCCTTCTTCCGTTCAAAAGTCTTGTTTTGTTGGCAACTTGGCATGTCCAGTACAAGATCGCGCAGTGCCAGCTGCTTGTCTCCCCAGATAAAGACGGCAACATCGCCCACGCGCGCTCCCACATCGAGGCCGCCGCAGCCACCGGTGCCAAGCTCGTCATCCTACCGGCAAGTCTTCCTCTTCATCTGTTACCGCCCATTTGCATTTGATTGACAGCGTGCACTGTATCAAATGACAAACCGATAACTGCTAAACTGACTTTGGCCACTTGCAAGACTTCACCTCATGTGTTGGCCACATAACTGAGACTAGAAAGTGTAGAAGGTCACAAGGCATACATCCATTTTTTTTGTGGTTTTCCAGCTTGATTGAAATACTTGAAATAAGACCTTCAGTGACTATATAAGTTTGACAATGTTGTTCTTTTATATGTCCAGTATTACAAAAATCTTACTCAATTGGAATCTTGAGGTTTGTTATTGTTGCAAGTAGCCATTTCTAGATTGCTTTAAGGTAATTTTCTTTTATCTATTTCATATCTGAAGATCAGATTTGGTGGGTAACCATTGAGGCATTGACACTTTCATAATTAGAGCTAAGGCTAAACTGAGAGTTTGCTATTTTTTGTTTTCATGTTGTTTTAGCATACTCTACGTGTTGTTCTCACCTAACTTACCGATTACTGCCAATTTTTTCAGGTTCTTGCTAACTAACATGGTTTTTATCCTTTAAAGCCCACCAGGAACTTATTGCGAAATAGGTAATTTTCCCATCACCTGATCACTTGCATCTACAAAAAAAATTTCGTACCAATTTTATTGCAATCTTTTAGAATTTCAGAATTTATGATCAAGATTCTTGATTGAAAATACTTCTATATATTTCGTCACCTGATCATGAATTGCAGTTGCAACAAACAAGAAGCTACTTCTGCTATAAGTCACAAAAGCAAGTCACAAAAATGGGGGGGGGCACAGAAATTGTTCTTTACAAGCCTCCCATTATATTTATAAAGCAAATATCGATATTTATTTGGAGTACAGAGAACATCACACTACTTTTGCATTGGAATATGAAATACACATTATATTTATGGATAAAGACTATTGAAACAATATGCCTTATAAACTTGGAAGATGGAGTACTAATTAGTTCAATCTGTGCAAGAGTCGAAGTTTCTTTTATTCATTAGTTATATCGATGAGTGACGGCAGATTCATGAAGACATGCATTACTAATTGGACAAGATATGTATGTAATGCATTGCCTCGTTATTAGGTAGCTTGCAAATAAATTATCAGCTAACACAATTATCTTATCCCCGCGTTGTTGCTCATGGGATCGAATTAGAAACTCACAAGCCTTGAACTTGTTTGGATTCATCACATAGAGTACCTGGTAGGTAAGAATCAGTACAATGCAATCCTCAACATGGAAAAAAACTATTAGTTCTTAAGGACTAGAAGAGAATAAAATTTGAGAAACAAGCATGCCAATCAATCTATTCATATGTTTAATATGTGAAAAGTCGAGGAAAAAAACATTTTTCTTGTCAGGAGTTATGAGAACAACACAGCAAGACGTCTATCTATTAATAAATCAAATTGATTATTGCTTAAAACCAAAAGTAAATTAGATGCCAAAGAAAGCAACAGTAGAACTTGGAACATATGGGCTTGATCTTGCAAAAAGTAACTTCAAGAGTTTGAATAAAAACTCTGCACAGGCAGATGAGAAACTTCAATATAGATTCACCTGCTTCTACTTTGAATTTTCTGTAGGATCGGATGGCGTCAATCAGAGGGGGGGTGAATGATTGCGCGGAAGCTAAAATCTTATTCTTAAGTTTTTTAAAACACCCCAATTCAAACTCAAATTGCTTGAAGACCGGTTCACGAAGTTGGGAGACCAGTTTAGAAGTCTGGGCGACCAGTAGAGCACATGGGCGACCAAGAGCACACTTGGGCGACAGGTTCGAGCACCTGGCGACCAAGAGGACACTTAGGCGGCGGTTCGGGCACTGGCGACGATGAGACACTTGGCGGCAGGTAGAGCACTGGCGACCAGTAGGACACTTGGGCGAGCAGGTTGGGCACTTGGGCGAGCAGGTTGGCACTTGGGCTAGCAGGTTGGGCGACCACGTGAACAGTTGGGCGACCACGCGCACAGTCTGGGCGAGCAGACCGATATATGTCCACTAAAATAGAAATTGCCGAAGATCCAGTCGTTGGATTGGTGAGAAATTTTAACCGTAGAAACTATACTTAATTCCGCAGCTAAAACAAAAAGAATCAAGTCGATCGGATCTACGGATCTAAAGTTATGACCTTCGCAAGATGACTGAATTCGGGCGACCACGTGAGCAGTCGGGCGAGCAGGACATCAATCTGGGCGACCACAAATTATAGAAGATCTAACTGTTGGATTGATATGAAATTTTAACTGTAGAAACTATATTCAATTACGAATCAAACCCAATAAGAATCAATCCAATCGGATCTACGGATCAAAAGATATTACCTTCGCAAGATGATACCTTTGCAAAGAACCGAACTCTGTGATAAACTTCGTGACTGCTGTGATGAATAAACCTTCAAGCGATTGATCAACTATGTCGAACCCAAGAGCAAATTACAACCGCAAGAAGAAGCTCTCTGGAAGATTGATTTTATTTCATTGTCTAAAGTACTCCAACACAAGAGTACAAACCCTCAAACCTGAACGCTCGCTCTCTACATAAACAGGGGACACCTCCCTCTATTTATACAGAGTAACCAAACAGAGATTGACTACAACTCTACTTCCAACATGGAAAGAGTTCGTATCTATCTCAACTTGGCCCAACGTGGCCAAAAACAACTCTTGCGTATGTACGACCCTGCTTTGTAATTATGTGACTAACCGACCTCCATGTGCATGTTCTCTAGCCCGAACGTCCCGCATGACATCCTTGACCACCAAGACCTCGATTCCTCCTTGAACCTAGTCCCGAACCTCAGTTCCTCCATGAACCTAGTTCCGGTCCCGTCATCGACCACGTTCGCCCTCGAGCAACACCTGCACATGAATAAACACAGAAACCGTGCACGAGCACAAGTCCACGACTTGACTCAAAGTCAATCCATGCAACCACTCACACGAGTGCATTGCATCAAGCGAAATCCATCATGCTATCACCAAAGATAATAATTATCTCAACATGGCACATGCACAAGCACCACACATGCTATAATCAAAGTCACTATACAATGCCAATTTCACCATTCAACCAATTTTTCATCACATGATCTCACAATCTCCCCCTTGATGAAAACATTGGCAACACCCTTTGGACCTGAACATTGGCATTAACCTCATAAGAAAATATTTTAAGAAATTTCATTTTAAAACATAAAACAAAGTGATCAAAAAGCAAAGTGAAAAATCTCCACCTAAAAGGAAACCAAATTGTGTGTGAACTCCAAAATTTCCCCCTTTTGACAAGAAAACATTTCACTTCTCCCCCTGAATGTAAGCTTTCTTCTCCCCCTTTGACAATGATTTCAGCAAGGAAAAAACAAATGAGTGCCAAGACAAGAACCAATGAGCTTTCTTGATCATATAACCTTATAGATCACATAATAAGCATAATACATGAACTTAATATTATTTAACGAGTTAGGGAGTGACATGCATCTCAACCTCAATTTGATCAACTATAGCCAAGTACTAAGTAAAATCTTGACAGAAAACACTAGGCCAAAAAATGAAGCAACTAACAACTCAGGGCAAGCAAGTAGTTTCAACTCTAGTCTAGTAGACCAAATTAATCTTGATAACAGTAAACTGCATGTGGCATGCTTGAAGCATACTTCTTTTATTTTCAATGAATGGTATGCTTGAAGCATACATCTTATCTTTTAGGGAATGGCATGCTTGTAGCATACATCTTATCTTTTAGGGAATGGCATGCTTGAAGCATACATCTTGAAGCTTTTGCTTATTTTGATAATTTTGACAAGCTTCTTGCAGATTTGAGCCCCTTTTTTTCTTATTCCCTTTTCTTTTATTGTAAACACGCAAAGTGATTAAATGGTCTATGAAAGAGTAAAGCTGAAAATACACATGCTTCATAGCCCAAATTTGTTAAGACGATTCATTATCAAGCCTATAGAAGCAAGATATCACAAGGTATTAGCTATAGACAGTCAAACCAAGGAATTCCGCAATGTCACTTTTAGTTCAAGTAAAGCAATTTAGATTATCATATATAAGCTCAATTACATAATATATAAAGAAATATGATAAAGTAAGCTCATTAAGTAACAAACTTGGCATAAAACTCCCCCTCAAAACAAGCATCCTAAAAAAAACTTCTTCAAGATTGTCACCTGTTATTTTAAAAACAAAAGACTGAAAGAACAAACCTCCCAAAAAGGCAACCGAAAGGAATTTTCACCAATAACCAATAACTCCCCCTCAAATGGATAACCAATGATATCAACAGAGAGGAGATGATATACATGAGCTTGAGTTATCATGGTATGTTCAATTAAGCATAGGCATGAATCATGATAAGTGAATTCAAAGCATGAAAGGCATGATATAAAATATAACATTATTGAACATGCTAGAGGATACATATGAGCATATGAACAAACATCTCATCTAATGTCACAATTAGATATCTGTGGGTGTAAAAGACATGAGTGTAAAAAAAATAGCTCACAAAGTAGATGAAGAATTATTGCACATGCTTCTTGAAAACCATCTCAAGGGTGAGAACCATCCAAGTCTTGATCTCATCTTGCAAAAGACCAAGATCCACTAAGCTTCTGTTCTCCAACCCATTCCTGAAAATCTACATAGCACAAGAAGATGTCGAGGCCTCGATACTGGGGTTAGAAATAAAGCATTTGGGAATCCAGTACTGAGACACACGACGAGTAGGCACAACACGAGTATGCTTGTTCACAAAATCAGATTTGCCTTTTTCCGTGTTTCTTGCAACAAAAGGTGTTTGCATCACTCTAGGCATAACACGAGTATGCTTGTTCACAAAATCAGATTTGCTCTCTCTCGTGTTTCTTGCAACAAAAGGTGTTCGCATCACCTTAGGCACATAATGAGGAGTAAAGTGTGCCTGTCTGAAATTAGACCTAGCCTTAGCTTTTTCTTGCTTCTGTTGTTTGGCTAGCCTAAAGCAAAAATCTACTAGATGTCCATCTCTACCACAATGAGTGCAAGTGTACTTAACAGAATGCTTAACTTTAGAAGTAGAAGCAACATTTGCATTCATCACAAGAGAAGATAAAATTCAATGATTTAAAAACAATTTTCTTAGGCTCATTTGCAATTTCAAACTTTCCACTTTCTAGAACTTTGACAACAGTGGGAACATGTGTTTTATGATGAGCATAAGAATCAAAACCTAAACCTTTGTTATGAGTGCTGACTTTTGATTGATCCAAAATCATGTTTAGGTTTTTCTTTCCTTTAGTGAAACGTTCTAACGATTTTTCCAAGTAATCAACCTTTCTAGACAAGGTTAAACAATTGTTACAGGGAACGTCCACTATTCCTTTCTGTTTTCGACAATTTGAGCAGGAAAGAACTTCATGAGTGAGCATAGCATCTGTCATTTGAGAAACCCTAGCATTTGCATCATGCAACTTCAATTCCAGTATAGCACATTTAGAACAGTGAGTTGTATCATGCAAATCAACAGTTGAACAGCTAGCATTTTTCACATGTTTCTCATTTTCTTTCTTTTCAGCATTAACTTGCTCTAACAAAGAAACATGGACATTCCTTAAGGCAATAACTTCAGATTGTAACACATCACAAGATTTGCAAGAATCATCATCAGGAATTAAAGATCTAAGTCTTGCAATTTCAGAATTAGAACTATCAATTTCTAGATCTTTTTCTTTAAGAGCCTTCTTAGATTTTTTAAGTTCTGAAGCTAATTTAATCATGGCATACTCAAGATCATCATAGGAAGGTCTCACCTCATCAAGATCGGAGTCGTTGTCGCTATCCCTTCTAGTCATGAAACACATGCCGGTGAGGTCATCATCGGAATCTCCCTTCTTGTCCTTCTTCTTGTCATGTGGCTCATTATCACTCTCAAAGTCTACATCGCTAAGATCACACTCCTCTATGGCGGCTAAGACTTTCTTAGCAACTTTTTGAAAATTGGAGCGCCTAGGAGTAGCGCGTCTTGAGCTACGTTGCGCTGGTTCCCTTTCTTCCTTCTTCTTCAACTTGGGACAATTTGTTTTAATATGCCCGGGAAGTCCACACTCAAAGCAATTGAAGGAACCCGAAATTGTGCCTCCACGCCTCCTCATCCTCACATTGTTGAGTGCTTTAAAAGCACGTGAGGAGATGAGCACAAGATCTTCTTCAGGAAGCATCTCAAACTGTTCATCTGAAAAGGAAGCCAATGTAGACAAGGAAACAAAAGATGGTAATCCAGACGAAGTGCTGGGGTTAGCAATAAGTGCATGTGTAGAGGATTTATCATCTCTAGGTGACAAGGAATCCATCTCATAAGTTTTCAGCCTAGAATAAAGATCATCCATGGTCAACGTATCCAAATCAATAGTTTGATTGATTGCAGTAACAACCATGCGCCATTCAGGAGTCAGAGATCTTAAAATCTTACTAGCATTCTCCTCAACTGGATTGTTAACTCCAACACCACGCAAATTGCACAAAATTTTCTCAAATCGAGAGTAAAGATCATCAATTGATTCACCTGGTCTCATAACAAAATCAGAAAAGTCCTTTTGGTAAATATTTTTGCGCACTTTCTTAATCTTAGTTGAACCTTCATGATAGTCACATCTTGTCTTCCAAACTGAATGTGCGAGCGTAAATGAGAAACTCGATCAAATTCTTTTTCAGAGATTCCTTGAAAAATCAAGTTTTAGCTTTAGCATTTAAATCAACGCTGCTTTATTATCATTAGTGACTATATCAGAACATCATATGCGATAGAGACTTTGCGCCAAACATCATTACCTTGAGCTTCAATATAGGATTGCATGCGACTTTTCGATGAAAAAAATTTGAATCATTAAACATAGGAGGACGATTAACATACTTATCTGATGCCATACCTCAACCTTGCTCTGATACCACTTGTAGGATCGGATGGCGTCAATCAGAGGGGGGGTGAATGATTGCGCGGAAGCTAAAATCTTATTCTTAAGTTTTTTAAAACACCCCAATTCAAACTCAAATTGCTTGAAGACCGGTTCACGAAGTTGGGAGACCAGTTTAGAAGTCTGGGCGACCAGTAGAGCACATGGGCGACCAGTAGCACACTTGGGCGACCAGTTCGAGCACCTGGGCGACCAGTAGGACACTTGGGCGAGCAGTTCGGGCACCTGGGCGACCAGTAGAACACTTGGGCGAGCAGGTAGAGCACCTGGGCGACCAGTAGGACACTTGGGCGAGCAGGTTGGGCACTTGGGCGAGCAGGTTGGCACTTGGGCTAGCAGGTTGGGCGACCACGTGAACAGTTGGGCGACCACGCGCACAGTCTGGGCGAGCAGACCAATATATGTCCACTAAAATAGAAATTGCCGAAGATCCAGCCGTTGGATTGGTGAGAAATTTTAACCGTAGAAACTAGACTTAATTCCACAGCTAACACAAAAAGAATCAGGTCGATCGGATCTACGGATCTAAAGTTATGACCTTCGCAAGATGACTGAATTCGGGCGACCACATGAGCAGTCGGGCGAGCAGGACATCAATCTGGGCGACCACAAATTATAGAAGATATAACCGTTGGATTGATATGAAATTTTAACTGTAGAAACTAGATTCAATTACGAATCAAACCCAATAAGAATCAATCCAATCGGATCTACGGATCAAAAGATATTACCTTCGCAAGATGATACCTTTGCAAAGAACCGAACTCCGTGATGAACTTCGTGACTGCTGTGATGAATAAACCTTCAAGCGATTGATCAACTATGTCGAACTCAAGAGCAAATTACAACCGCAAGAAGAAGCTCTCTGGAAGATTGATTTTTATTTCATTGTCTAAAGTACTCCAACACAAGAGTACAAACCCTCAAACCTGAACGCTCGCTCTCTACATAAACAGGGGACACCTCCCTCTATTTATACAGAGTAACCAAACAGAGATTGACTACAACTCTACTTCCAACATGGAAAGAGTTCGTATCTATCTTAACTTGGCCCAACGTGGCCAAAAACAACTCTTGCACGTATGTACGGCCCTGCTTTGTAATTACGTGACTAACCAACCTCCATGTGTATGTTCTCTGGCGAGCGTCCCGCTTGACATCCTTGACCACCAAGACCTCGATTCCTCCTTGAACCTAGTCCCGAACCTCGGTTCCTCCATGAACCTAGTTCGGTCCGTCATCGACCACGTTAGCCCTCGAGCAACACTCGCACATGAATAAACACAAAGCAGTGCACGAGCACAAGTCCACGACTTGACTCAAAGTCAATCCATGCAACCACTCACACGAGTGCATTGCATCAAGCAGAATCCATCATGCTATCACCAGCATAATAATTATCTCAACATGGCACATGCATAAGCACCACACATGCTATAATCAAAGTCACTATACAATGCCAATTTCACCATTCAACCAATTTTTCATCACATGATCTCACATTTTCTTTTTTCAAATATTCAGCAAAGAACTCCTTGGTCATGGGACATCATACTTCTGCACACTGATACGTACTATTGTTTGTGCCTTGTTGCGCTCTATTGTTTGTGCACGATGATACGTACTTCAACGGCTATGGGAAAATGCCAAAATATACGGGACAAACAGGCGCGTAGAGATAAAGCCAGCTAGGAATATGCCTTGTAGTGGAATCATCATCATCACCATCTCTTGAATTAAAGATTGCAAAGTTCCGGCAAAGATAGCCTATTCACCTGTCACTTTGCCTATTTTGCGAAAAACCCCCTGTGTTTCTTGAAATTACGGCTAGGTCCCTGCAAATTACGAATAGATCCTTTACGATTTTTTGTGAGGGAAAGATTTTCTTTTCTAAATCGCATTTGGGTCCCTCGTGCGCCGTTTTACGAAAAAAATCTCCCGTTAAATTCAAATCGCGAACAAGCCCTTTTCTAATTTTTCAGGATAGCGAACAGGTCCAAAAACGTAACATTCAGGTCCTTGCTCTTTACGTCTAGGTCCTTTCTCCGTTTTTCTCGGGAAAAAATGTTTTCGTCACCAGAAAAATGTGTTCAGCTCTATCTTTAGACTTTTTCTCTCCGTTCTTTCCGGAAAAAATATTTCCGTGCTCCGTTTTCCTCGTTTTTCCCGGAAAAAATGTTTTCGTGGTCCATTTTTCCTCGTTTTTCCAAAAAAAAATCGTGGTCCATTTTTTCTCCGAGAAAAACACAAATTTGTTTTTTGTTCACGCACGCGACGTGCGCCGCGCTTAGTCCTTTCTCCATTTTTTTCGAAAAAAATGTTTTCGTACTCTTTTTCCGAAAAAAATGTTTTCGTGCTCTGTTTTTCCTCGCTTTTCCAAAAAAAAAATTCGTGGTCCGTTTCTCTGAGAAAAACACAAATTTGTTTTTCGTTCACACGCGCGGCAAATTTTTTTTTCGTGATCCGTTTTTCTCCGAAAAAAACATAAATTTGTTTTCCGTTCACACGCGCGGCGTGCGCCGCGCTTATTGTTCTAGTAGCCTAAATAAAGAGGGAAGGAATCCGGCTCATTCCCGCTGCCACGTCATCGTTTCTATGGAAAAACGCCCTAAAAATCAGAAAATGCAAACAGATCCTTCCGCGGTAAATTAGAGATCGCGAACGGGTCCTTCTACAGGTTGTTTTGCAAAAAAGATCCCGTAGTCCAGTTCTTTCCACCCAGGAGATTTAAAAAACTTGAAATTGCAGATAGGTCCTTTCGGTGGTTTTTTACGAAAAGAACCTTTTGGTTCGGTAAAATCGCGGATTTTTCGTGAAAGAACCCTAAATAAATACCGAAAAAGAGCGTAATTACGTTTAGACTGTTTCAGCTATTTTTCACGGAAGGACCCTTCGATTTTTCACAGCCGCGACCAATTTAAAAAAAAACGCCACCGAGAAAAACGAAATTGTATTTTTTGCATAAAAAATTCGGGTCAGATAGCCTAAATAAAGAGGGAAGGAATCCGGCTCATTCCCGCTGCCACGTCATCGTTTCTATGGAAAAACGCTCTAAAAATCAGAAATTGCAAACAGATCCTTCCGCGGTAAATTAGAGATCGCGAACGGGTCCTTCTACAGGTTGTTTTGCAAAAAAGATCCCGTAGTCCAGTTCTTTCCACCCAGGAGATTTAAAAAACTTGAAATTGCAGATAGGTCCTTTCGGTGGGTTTTTACGAAAAGGACCTTTTGGTTCGGTAAAATCATGGATTTTTCGTGAAAGAACCCTAAATAAATACCGAAAAAGAGCGTAATTACGTTTAGACCGTTTCAGCTATTTTTCACGGAAGGACCCTTCGATTTTTCACAGCCGCGACCAAATTAAAAAAAAAACGCCACCGAGAAAAACGAAATTGTATTTTTTGCATAAAAAATTCGGGTCAGATTTGCAACAAAAAAAAAGTGGTTACGTTCGTATGCTTTCAACCGTTTCGCGCATTTTCTCGACGATTTAAAAAAAACTACGCTAAAAAATACAAAATTATTTCTTCAAAAAAAATAATGCACGCGTCGTATTACGCCGCAGACTTTTTGCGAAACGGATATTTTGGTTCAGAAAAATCGCGAATCTTTCGTGAAAGGATTCTAAATAAATACCAAAAAAACGTAGGCCAGCCGGCTCGCCTCGTTTTTGTTTTTTCGCGTGTAGGTCCCTCAAAAAATGTATAATTGCATGTAGGTCCTTCATGCGGTTTTTTACAAGAGGACCTTCTGGTTTAGAAAAAATCGAGAATCTTTCATGAAAGGACCCTAAATAAATACAAAAAAACGTAGCGACGTTTGGATCATTCCGGCTATTTTTCACGTAAAAGACCTTTCGATTTAGCGCAATCGCGGATTCACTTG